>OY728165.1:762478903-764978903 GCA_963277665.1 Viscum album | reverse complement strand
GGCGTGGGGCCCTTGCCTTCCTAACTGCGCTTGTTTCTAATTATTTTGTTACCCCAACCTTCGTTGTCCTAATAAACAGGACCCGTGGGACCTCCCTATTATCCCTGCCGTCTTTTTAATATTTTGGGCTATTATTAATAGTGTTTAAACAGGGTAAAAAACAAATTTGTTTTTTTTTTCTTTCGAATTTTATTTTATTTTTTTGGGTCAAGTGTGAATTTATTTACAATTATGGGTCATAAAAAATGTGAAAAATGGTTTCACGCCTATTAGTGCACCGGTTGAACTAAAACGTGAATCCATTCCACGTTTTTTGTATTTTTATTTTTATTTTTATATGTTTGATTGTGTTATATATATATATTAACAATATTTAAAATTTTAGAATAAATTTAATGTTTGAGCTGCCCCAACAGAACCGACTATTGATAAGGAGGTGTATTTATTGTTCAATAAAGATCCGTGCCCTTCCCTACAGTTGAAGATTGGCAGGGTATGTTGGGAAGGGGTTCCCTCTATTTAATAAAATCTTCGTCCCGTCAGTATGCTTCCAGGAATCTTCCTCTTGTCGCCCAAAAACACATGCATCTCACATTCCTCTTTTTATTTCTCTTCAAGTCATGGAATATTATTTTATTTATTTTGACGAATTTAAATCCATTATTCATTCTGAACATCGCCTTTAATGAACGGTGGGAGATGGTGGCTCCTTGAAATTATGAAATTCGGCGAACGGATAATTGAAGTTCCGTTTTTTTTATTATAAAAAAGGAATTTTGAAAATACCATCTTTTATCAACCCTAATAAAAAAGATGACAAATAAAGTTGTTTATCAGCGTTTTTTTAAAGGTGATATAGATGATCTTTATCGGTGGATTTAGCTAGCGCTAACAAAAATAGTGCTAAATAAACACGATTTTATAATAGTTTTGTGTGTGTGTTTGTGTGCATGTATTTAGATGTACGTGATTGTATGTACGTATGTATTTGTGTGTAAATTCAAAAATTAAACATAAATCTAAATTTTAAATGAACTAGAATTCCTTAGTGCATGTGCATGGAATGCGGTACCTACTGAAACAAAATAATTAATTCTATATTTGAAAAAGAATAACAATATGAATAAGGGAAAAAATGTTTGAGGGAGGAAACCAGAAATTAAGTTTAAATGAATATGATTTTGTGAAATGAAAAAAATATTGACACAAAACATTGAAGGAGATGTTCTGAAATAATAATACGAATCTTATAGAATAAATGCGGAAATTCAGTTTAATGTAATATCATAACAGATCATTTTCCACTCTTGTTAGTTGAAACACTTTCCAAACTTTGAAGGAGTTTTCACGGAAACATTATGGCATCACAAGTGAAAGTGCACAAATGAAGCAAGACATAAACATAATTGTGAATGAGAGGGCATATGCAAAGAGAAATAAAAAAACATGGTAAATTATAGGAAAAGGGAAACTACTATTGGGACTGAATTAAGCCTTCAGACATCTTGAAATATAAAAAAATCATAATAACAGTGGACGAAAACACATCAATACACTCAAAGCACCAAAATGACAATGAATGGAAACACATATCCAACATTTTTATGACATGTTAACTATTTTCTAACAACATGCTAAGATGTATAGAGCACACTGCCATCATATACAACAATGTGAATACATCATACCAACAATGAATTTATACATATTAGCATGATGTAATCACAATTAAAGGATGACAAAAATAAACAGTTTGATTAATGTTTGTATTTATTGTTAGCAATACGATAACAATGAATATAGCATGCCAATACTTGGTATATAACACTAACAATGAATTCAAACCCATGTGTAAAATACTAAATGCTCCAATCACATATATAAAATGCTAAAAATGAATATAAACTGTTGTAATCACACCAGATTGTCATGGTGCAATTGAAATAGTTGCAACTTACACTACAAAAAAGGTGTTTCCCGGCAGTTTAAACTGGTTCTAAATGATGCATGATCCTTTTTAAAATCGCCGCGTATTTACGTGTTGAGAATCAATTCACAGCGTTTTTTTGCGGCGGTTTTTTTATTCAACGACATTTCATTAGCAACAGTTTTTTTGTTTTTTTATTTACGTAATTAATTCTTATTTTTATATTTATTTATTATGTAATCACTATTATTTATTTTCTATTACTTATTTATTACTTATTTATCCAACCATGCATGTCATGCATAAAATCTAGCATATATATGCATTGTGAGAGATTTGAACCACTCAACTCTTGATTATTCTGTAAAGACTTTATCACTCTATCAAGCTCTTCATGTAGCGAGTAAACAATATGTAATATCTATTATGTATGCTAAAGTTTGTAAAATTTCTTCCACGTGTAATCTCCAGAGCGTTTCTCCCATACGTGTATCCCTCTCTTTCAATTCTGCTCACCCTCCCTGCATCTCCTCCAGACTTCCTCCCCCGCACCCCCGACTCTCCTCCTCAAACCCATCTCCACATCCCCTCCCCGAGGTCACCATCCCCAGCTCCACCTCTTCTACACCCCTCTCCCATCCTTCCCCCCATCCCATCCTCCATCTCGCCTCCACCTCCACCTCCACCTCCACCTCCATCTCTGACTCCGACTCACTTCCTTGATTCCTCATCTCCTCCTCAAAGCTTTTCCATTCTCCACCAAATCGGTCTCCTCCACCTCCTTTACATCGATCTCCGCCTCCTGCACCGCTTCTGTATCGATCTCCACCTCCGACTACGCCACCGCCTCCGTCACCTCTGCATCAATCTCCGCCTCCTCCACCACCTCTGCGCCGATCTCCACTTCCTCCACTGCTTCTGCCTCGGTCTCCACCTCCAACTCCGCCTCCACATCTGTCTCTGCCAACGCCTCTACCTCCACCGCCCCCAAACCCTTCTCATCCAAACCCATATCTTCAATCGCTCTCTCTGCAACATGCCATCCTCAGAAACCCAACTTCAGTGGTTCTCGATTTTATCTCATTTAGGTTCCAATCTCATCCCATTTATTCGATTTCCCCCATAGACGCATTCCTTTTGGTCCTTCGACGAACTAGGTCGTCCTCGACATACCTATTTCAGAGGCGTCCTCAATTTGCATCAATCTGCTTTTGTAATCTACCCCCATCATCGGTTCTGGATTTATCTCATTTAGGTTCCCACCTCGACCTCGACCTCCATCTCTGACGCTTCCCCTCAATATCTCTAATCCCCATCTCTCCATCCTCGCCTCCCCGACTCCACCTCTCCACCTCCACCCTCCACTTCATCTTTGTTGTCTCATCCCTGTTGCCTCGACCTTCATGTTTGATGAAGATTCCTCGCCTCGCCTCTCAATGCTTTCTCCTCTCATCATTCAAGAATGGTGATCCAGCGAGGTGGGCCAGGGAAATCGTGCTGGCTGTGACCCACTACAACGACCTTGAAGTCCTTACCGATCTGAGCTTTGATCTGGGTGAAGCCATGGTGGTTATCAACCTCAATGATGAAAAAGTTGAAAGGTATGCGAACATATCAGGGTAAGCATCATCTTTTTCCTGGTAAGGCTTTCACATTCATTCATTTCATGTATCAATGCTGGTTCCAAATAATAGTTCCTCTTGCTTTCCATTAGCACATTTTTGTTGAGTCTTACTCTTGGGTATACATATATTATAGGAGAATAATGCTTCCGATTTATTCGATAATTGTAGAATTGGTTGTTGTTTTGTGTTGGGTAGCCTATGTGGGGCTGCCTTATTATATATACACGATCTTTGCATCTTGGAATCCCCTGTTAATATAATTCTGTATTTCGACCAAATACTCTAGATTTCCTATTGGCTCAAGTTCATTGCACTATTTTTTTTTCAATCTCCGCCACATATGTTGTGATCAGTAACCCTTCAACCTGCATCAGATTTCCTTTTACGAGTTCGACCACCTACATTTATTTGTTCAAAGATGAACCAAATGTGTGCTTATTAAATCTCAAGGCATTATAAATATTTATTGAAATGTGTTGCTAAGAAAAACCATATTAAAATTATAGAATCCAATGTATGTATCACCAATGTGTTCAATTTGTTCTGAGAGCTATAGAAATTCTGAAAAAATGTCGAGACTTGAATTCAATAAATCCACCAAATCCCTCCTTTTCTGGTAAGGCTTTCCCATTTGTTCATTTCCAGTATCAATGCTAGTTCCAAACAATGGTTCCTCTTTCTTTCCATTAGTGCATTTTGTTGAGCCTTAATCTTGGGTATACATATAATAAAAGAAAATAATGATGCTGTTTTATTCGATAATTGTAGAATTGGATGTTGGCACATGAGCCTCAACCCAGTTGGCGTGGTATCCTTAAGTGCATCCATAAAGACCCAGGTTCAAAACCAGATAGAGTCATATTTCCGGTATTGTAGCAGTACTGTAGCAGGGACTGTACACCGTGCGGTACTGTAGCAGAATTGTACACCGTACAGGCACTGTAGCAGAGCTGTACACCGTGTGGGAACTGTAGCAGACACTATAGCAGTTACTGTAGTAGGTACTGTTCGGTATTGTAGCAGTTGGAACTATTCACCTTGGGCCACCGGTTTGGGCTTGGAGTCCTTAAGGCTTTCAGGCCACCCATGCCTTCAGGTCAGTAGGGCTTTCGGGCCACCTTTAAGGCCTTCGGGCCACCTCAAGGCCTTCAGACCATATGCAGTTTCCCCATACACACTACAAAAAAGGAGCAGCCCTAGAAGAGGATTCAGAGCAGGTTCACTCACCAGAGCAGAGCCAAATGGATTTGTCAGAATGAGAGAGTATGACTATGCCATCGAGACCAACCTGTGCTTGCACGAGAAGCCTAGCCAGACAGCCATGCGAATGTGGAGAGTTACTATCATGATGCAGATGCTGAGGAGGGGCAGTTACTTGTAGATAGTCTGGTTGAATTCCCTAAGACTTTCGGGTCATGTAATCTCCTAAGCCTACGGGCCATGTAGTCTCTGAGCATACAGGATTTGTAAGGGTTCCCCCTCATCCCTTGAAAGGGGGGTTATCAAAAATCAAATAAAAATGAAGGCCTTCGGGCCATACGAGGGGGGGGGGTAGAATTGGATGTTATTTCATGTTGGTAGCCTATGTAGGGCTGCCTTATTATATATACATGATCTTTTCATCTTGTCATCTAATATAATTCTTTATTTAGACTAAATACTCTAGATTTCCTATTGGTGCAAGTTCATTGTACTATTTTTTTAATCTTTGCTAGATATGTTGTGATCAATAGCCCTTCCACCTGTATCAGATTTCCTATCACAAATTCTACCACATACAATTATTTGTTCAAAGATGAACCAAATTTGTTCTTATCAAATCTCAAGGTGTTATAAACATTTATTGAAACATGTTGTTAAGAACAACCATATTAAAATTATAGAATCCAATGTATGTATCATAAATGTGTTCAATTTGTTCGGAGAGATATGTAATTTATGAAAAAATGTCAAGACTTGAATTCAATAAATCCACTAACTCCCTCCTTTGGACTTGAATTCAATAAATCCACCAACTTCCGCCTTTGGAATACATTCAACATAGTGGTGGCTATTAATTTTATTTCCAGTAGTTTCATTTACAGTACCGATCTTATAATTTTGAGAAAACCAACAAGTTATATTATACCATATTTTACTCTTATTCACATTCATTTTATGAAATTTTGTATTGGTCAGAAATGATTAATATCAATAATGGATTTTTGTGAGGTGTTTTCTACCCAGGAGTCCTAACAAATCACAGATATTCAACAAATTCCAAATGTGCATACTAGAGGATATGATCTCTTAATCCATATGCTATAAAAAGAAAATTCATTAAGGTTTTTTTCTATAATTTATTCAATGTATTCTGATTTGTGAATTCCAATAGCCAAAGTCTCATTCAACTAGTTTCCTAATTTCTAATATAGTACATACCATTAAATGTTCACTATGTTTTCTATTGCAGTGATAGACTCCATTGGACAATTTCTTGACCCCAATATGTGATTTTATACACAATATATTACTTTGTATGCATGCTAAGTATATGTTCTTTTTATTTGTATTGATTATATAAAATTATGCGTATATATTATATCGACAGAAATGGCTATGTATTGAATTTATCAACTCTCCAAATTTATTAAAGTAAATGTATCAATACCAAAATTTTCATTTACATTGATTATGCCATTTTTTTCAAACATTACAATATTTTTGATTTACATTTCTATTTACTTATTTCTCTATAGTGAGTTATGCTATATTGTATATTATTCTTTCTATATCAGGTAAACATTACAATATTTTTGAATTTCATAATGTTAAGACTCCTATTTCCATGATAAGGTATGAAATTCCTTATGTATGTAACAATACAGTGTTTGAATTCTTATTGCACACTATCCTTCCATGTGTTATGGTTCAAAATTTTTATGACTGTAATTTCTGAATTTATATTTTAAAGTTACTAATTTATTTATAATTTCTAAGGCTTTTTGCTATAATTTATTCAATGTCTTCTGATTTGTGAATTTCAATATCCAAAGTCTCATTAAATTGATTTCCTACAATCTAATGTAGTGTAAAACATCAATTATTCACTATATTTTCTATTGCAGCGGCAGACTCCGTTGGACACTTTCTTGACCCCGATATGTGATTTTATATGAAGTATATTACTTTGTATGCATACTTAGTATATGTGCTTTTTATATGTATTGATTATATAAAATTATGTATATATATTATGTTGACAGTATTGGTTATGTGTTGACTTTATGAACTCTCCATATTTATTAAAATAAATGTATTAATACCAAAAATATTCAATTACATTGATTATGCCATTTTTTTAATACATTACAATATTTTTGATTTACATCTTCCTGAATGGCCCGAAGGCCTTCTTTTTTATTGATTTTTGATAACCCCCCTTTCAAGGGATGAGGGGGAACCCTTACAAGTCCCATAGTCTTAGAGATTACATTTCCCATAGGCTTGGAGACATTACAGGACCCGTAGGTATTAAGGAAATCATATAGACTATGACTACTTAAAACCACTCCTCCCCAGCATCTGCATCGTGATTAGATCTCCACCTTTGCATGACTGTTTGGCTAGCTGTCTTGTACAGTTATGAACATGCCCAGTACTGATGGAAATTCCATACCCTCTCATTCTTCCAAATACATTAGCCTTGCTCTAGTGAATGCATCTTGCTCTTGAATCCTCCTCTAGAGCTGGTACCTTGTAAAATATATCTGGGAATCTACATATTAGGTGGCCCTGAAGGCCTTGAGGTGGCCCGAAGGCCTTGAGATGACCTAAAGGCTTTAAAGTTGTCCTGAAAGCCTTATTGACCCGAATTACTGGGTGGCTCGAAGGCCTTAAGGACTCCAAGCCCAAACCTGTGGCCCAAAACGAATAGTTCCAGATTCTACAATACCGAACAATACCTGCTACAACACCGCAACAATACCTGCATAGTACTACTACAATACTCAGAATTATGCCTCCGCCTAGTTTCAAACCTGGGTCTCGTGGATGCACTTAGAGAGACCTCACCAACTGGGTTGAGACTCATGTGCTTTACATCTCTATTTACTTATTTCTATACAGTGTGTTACACTATATTGCATATTATTCTTTCTATATTAGGTAAACATTTCATCCTACAGAATCTGCATCTATTTAATCTTCTAAATGGTATACATTTAATCCCCTGTATCTATTTAATACTTTGTAATTTTCATCTATATTGATTCAAGTAAATACTTTCTATAATGTGTTACTCTTCAATATGAATCTATTTACTTATTTCTCTATAATCCTCTATAGTTTGCATCTATATTTTCTTGTGTAATTATTATTGATTATGCACTTTTTATGCCATTTATTTTTTATTTCTATGTGCATTTATATTGATTCAAGTAAAAATTTAATCCTCTGCAATTTTATATTTTTGTTTTTGAAATATTCTGAAATCATATTTTTTTATTACACCTACATAATGAAATTATATTTTTTGAAAATCTTCAAATAATAAAGATCATGTGAAAAAATATCCATCAATCTAGGTTAACAGAAGGTGAATTAAAAACATATTACTTCACCTTCCTCTCCTTCATGTTCTTCATATTAATTTTTTTGTGTTCAAATTTGTGATTACTGACAATGCATATTTTTACATTACCCATCATTCATTTTATCCCATTATTTAATGTAATTGAATATTTGAATTATCAATTTTTTATTTAATGGTTCAAGTGATATTACAATAATTTCATGGAAATTTAAATCATGAAGTTTTTGAAGATAATGTCACAAAATTTTTAATGCTCCTGGTCATGTTTTTTATTCTTGCCATTTTTTTTACATTTTTCATTTTATAACATATAGTTTACTATATTTTTAGTTATTTTTGATCACTAGTGCTCACCTCATAACCAGTATTTAATTATAAATTATTTTCTATCTATCAATAAGAGTTAATTTTTTATGATGTGTTTCATGAAGGTTTCTGCTAGATTTTCTCATTTGATTAATCTATATATGTAAAGGGATGCAAAAGGGAAATAATTTCCAAAAAACTTGCATGCCACATAAGAATTATTCTTTCTTCATGCATTGAAGTTGATTTATAATGAGTCGAGATGGATCTTATTGGTACATGCAACCATTAAATTTTTTCCCAAGATTTTATGTGTTTATATGTATTGTTTAATTTTTCCATCCTAATATGTATCTTTGCATATGTACACATGAATCTCATGATGGAAAATATTACCTTTGGATTTGGTATCAGGGGACCATTATCTCTAAGTGGCTATCGATAAAGAAACATACCTTTTTATTGATGTTTGTGTTGACTAAACTATCCATAATGCAACATTTTTGAGCATTCTGTAAGTGAGATATAAATTCACCCCCTCTCCCATACACAAACAATGTTTATTTTTTGGGACTTATATAAAAATATGATTTATAGTAAGGATGGTTATACTTTCTATAGATTGAGTTATTGCATTTTCATTTCACTCATTAATGTTTTTGGTCAAATGTGAGGGTAGAAAAAAATGAGAACAGGCTAGAGGAATCCTTTCATTCATTTCTACCATTATCCAATGCTTGAAGAATTGGAATAAATTTGTTAAAGAATTCTAAATTTTCAAAGAAAGTGGTTGCAATTACAAGGTATCCATATAATTATTTCACTCCTTTTTTAGCATAGAGTTTTATCCACTAATTTTCAACCTTTATTTTACTGCTGTAATCATTATATGCTCAATTGATATTTATTTTAAAATTTCATGTATTGATTATATATATATATATATATATTCCATACATATATGTTATCTGTCTCTCTCTCTCTCTATATATATATTGATATATATTCTAAATATATATTCAAATACATATATATATATATATTGAATATATTTTGATATATATTCTAAATATATTATGAATATATATTTTGACACACACATATTCAGATTACTTAGTTCATCACCACACTGAAATTGAGGTTTTCCTATTACGCATACCAATATTTTAGTTCTTTTTAATTTTCTAAGATGAAGCTAGAGTGAAATTTGGATATTCATAAATGAAAAATAAAAAATATTACCAACATAAATTTCTGGGTTCAAAATGATATTGTTATGGGGTCATTTTTATTTTATTTGGGAAAAAAAATAAAACGTTGTCAATCCCCACCCGCATTATTGACCATGGTACCTAACTCATCCCCCATATGTGCAAGAAAAAAACCCTTGCAAGTCCCATATCATCTAACTTTGAACTTTTATTGAGATTGAGAGCATGAAATTTTCATTCTTCATTCTCCTCTCATTGGAATCTATAGATTCATTCAGGCTCTGTGTAACTATTGTGTTTCGATGCAGCCTTACGCACCTACATTTTCTATCCCCATATTCATTCTCTTCATTATTAATTATCTTTTGTAGATGTGGGTTTAACCAATTATCAGTTTCATGAAAATTTACTACATTTAAGTTGTGTTGATCATAAGAAACTTAGTGATCTTATGAGCAGTGGTTATATTATGCTTCCATTTCCCCTATTTATTAATAGAAACATACTTCTAAAAAAGTTTCTTTTCCATAGATTATGTTGAAAGTTATTTATTATAATGCTAATTTTTCTAAATATAAAAAAATTAAGAGATGGTTTCACACTAATGGTTAGTGTATAGTAAACACGACTACTCTAAGAGGAGTTGAATAACTGGAATGTTGTCCATATACATTTGATTCATCTAACAACATCTCTATTGAAAATTTTCATAGGGATAAATACGGTTCTCATCTTTAATATTTGTTCAGTAAATATGTTGTTTTGTTAAATCCATGGGGTCAATTATGAATGAGAAATAAACAACTCACAAGGTTTTGACTTGGTAACAATATCCAGTAATTTAGAAATGAATGATGTTGTTTCTTCTCTTGATGGATAGGTTATAACTTCAGTTCTTTTGTAATTCAGAAGTTCTATAATTTATGGTTTTTCTTGGCTTTTGGTTTTGAATATATATCTAACAATATTACAAAAACATGCTTTATCAGTGCTCAAAACAGGCTTTAATAGCGCTGTAAAGATCAGCGCTGTAAAGATCATCGCTGATGGGGGGGGGGGGTCTCCTTCATTAGCACTGATAAAGGTATCCTTTATCAGCACTAAAAGAGCACTGATAAAGGGATCCTTTATCAGTGCTAAAAAGAAACTGATAAAGGTATCCTTTATCAGTGCTAAAAGAGCACTGATAAAGAGATCCTTTATCAGTGCTAAAAAGGCACTAATAAAGGATACCTTTATCAGTACTAAAAAAGTGCTGATAAATGCCCTACCTACTGTAATATAAAATTCTGCAGCAGCACACCCAAATAAGACCTGCAAAAAAATCATCATATCAAAAAGTATACCCATACAAAATTAACATATACTTCATAAGGTAATTACAACAAGTATACCCATACAACAAATATACCCATTCACCATTAACACATAATTCATAAGTTAATTAAATACATAAATAATTCAATTCATAATTCAAGGGGTTGGGGGGGCAGTTCAGGGGTTTGGGGTGGCTGTCCAAGGTGGGTAGGGGGTGTCCATGGGGGTGGGGGTGTCCGGGGGGATGGGGGTGGGGTGTCTGGGGGGATGGGGGTGTGCAGGGGGATAAGGCTATCCAAGGGGGGTGGGGTGGTGGGGGGCTGTCCATGGGGGTGGGGTTGTCCAGGGGGGTGGGTGGGGGGGGTGTCCAGGTGGTGGGGTGGTGTCGAGGAGGGGGGGGTGTCCAGGTGGTGGGGTGGTGTCGAGGAGGGGGGGGGGGGGGGGCGTACAGGGGGTGGGGGGCATCCAGGGGGATGGTTGCATGTCTAGGGGGGGTGGGGGGGGGGGGGGCTGTCCAGGGTGTGTATGTGTGTGTGTGTGGGGGGGGGTGGGGCTGTCCATGGGGGTGTCCAGGGGGTGGGGTGGTGTCCAGGGTGTTGGGGGGGCTTTCCAGGGGGTGGGGGTGGGGGGGGGGGTGTCCATGGGGTGGGGTGGTGTCCAGGGGGAGTGGGGGGGGGGGGTCCAGGGGGTTGGTGGGGCTGTCCAAGGGGGGTGGGGGTGTCTAGGGGGTGGGGGCGGGTGTCCAGGGGGTGGGGTGGTATCCAGGGGGGTGGGGTGGGGTGGGGGGTCCAGGGGGTTGGTGGGGCTGTCTAAGGGGGGTGGGGTGGTGTCCAGGGGGTGGTGGTGACTATCCATGGGGGTGGGGGTGTCTAGGGGTGGGGGGGTGCCAGGTGGTGGGGTGGTGTTTAGAAGGGGTGGGGGGGGGGGGCGTCTAGGGGGTGGGGGCGTCCAGGGGGTTGGGGGTGTCTAGGGTGGTGGTGGGGTGGGGGGGGGGGCTGTCCATGGGGGTGTCCAGGGGGGGTGGGGTGGTGTTTAGGGGGTTGAGGGGGCTTTCCAGGGGTGGGGGGTGTCCAGGGGGGAGGGGGTGTCTAGAGGGGTAGGGTGGGGGGGGGGTGTCCAAGGGGTGGGGTGGTGTCCAGGTGGGGTGGGTGGGGGGTCCAAGGGGTTGGTGGGGTTGTCTAAGGGGGGATGGGGTGGTGTCCAGAGGGTTGGTGGGGTTTTCCAAGGGGGGTGGGGTGGTGTCCAGGGGGGTGGGGGTGGTTGTCCATGGGGGTGGGGGTGTCCAGGGGGTGGGGGTGTCCAGGTGGTGGGGTGGTGTCTATGAGGGGTGGGGGTACCATCCATGGGGTTGGTGGGTTGACTCGTACACGTCACAAATGACCCATGTATTGTTCTTCTAAAGTATCAACACAATTTGAATGTGTTTGGTCAGATTCCCGTATGTCAGTTGTTATTTTTACTTAAAATTCTGTCCATTTTAAACAAAAGAGAGACACTTTGAGTGATATAGGCCACACTATGCCTCGTATTGAGGCGCGTTTGACTCATACATGTCACAAATGACCCATGGATCATTTTACTAAAGTATCAAAACAATCCAAATACGTTTGGTCAGAGTTTCATATGCCAGTTGTTGTTTTCACTTAAAATTCTGTCCATTTTAAACAAAAGAGAGACACTTTGAGTGATATTGGCCACATCATGCCTTGTATTGAGGCGGGGTTGAATCGTACACATCAAAAATGACCCATGGATTTTTCCCCTAAAGTATCAACACAATCCAAATGCGTTTGTCAGATTTCTGTAAGTCATTTGTTGTTTTCACTTAAAATTCTATCCATTTGAAACAAAAGAGATTCTTTGAGTGATACCAGCCACACCATGACTCATATTGAAGCAGGTTGACTCATACACATAAAAAATGACCCATGGATAATTCCCCTAAAGTATCAACACAATACAAATGTGTTTGGTCAGATTTCCATACGTCAGTTGTTGTTTTCACTTAAAATCATGTCCATTTTAAACAAAAGAGAGACACTTTGAGTGATACCGGCCACACCATGCCTTGGATTGAGGCAGGGTTGACTCATACACATCAAAAATGACCCATTAATCATTCCCCTAAAGTATAAACACAATCTGAATGCTTTTGGTTGGATTTATATAAGTCAGTTGTTGATTTCACTTAAAATTCTGTCCATTTTAAACAAAAGAGAGACTTTGAGTGATACCGGCCACACCGTGCCTCGGATTGAGGTGGGGTTAACTCGTACACATAAAAAATTACCCATGGATCATTCCCCTAATATAATTATTTATTTAGACCAAATACTCTAGATTTCCTATTGGCGCAAGTTCATTGCACTATTTTTATAATCTTCGCTAGATACGTTGTCATCAGTAACCCTTCCACCCGCATCAGATTTCCTATCAAAAATTCTACCACATATAATTATTTGTTCAAAGGCGAATCAAATGCGTGCTTATCAAATCTCAAGGTGTTATAAACATTTATTGAAACGTGTTGTTATGAAAAACCGTATTAAAATTATAGAATCTAATGTATGTATCATAAATGTGTTCAATTTGTTCAGAGAGCTATGTAATTTCTGAAAAAATGTCGATACTTGAATTCAATAAATCCACAAACTCCCTCCTTTGGAATTGAATTCAATAAATCCACCAACTCCCGCCTTTGGAATACATTCAACACAATGGTGGCTATTAATTGTATTTCCAGTAACTGCATTTACAGTACCAGTCTTATAATTTTGAGAAAACCAAAAAAGTTATATTGAACCATATTTTACTCTTATTCACATTCATTTTATGAAATTTTGTATTGGTCAGGAATGATTAATATCAATGATGGCTTTTTTTGAGGTGTTTTCTACCCAGGAGTCCTAACAAATCACAGATATTCAACAAATTCCAAATGTACATACTAGAGGAGATGATCTCTTAATCCATATGCTATAAAAAGAAAATTCATTAAGAGTTTTTTCTATAATTTATTTAATGTATTCTGATTTGTGAATTCCAATAGAAAAAGTATCATTCAACCAGTTTCCTACTTTCTAATGTAGTACAAACCATTAAATGTTCACTGTGTTTTCTATTGTAGTGACAGACTCCATTGGAGAATTTCTTGACCCAAGTATGTGATTTTATACGCAGTATATTACTTTGTATGCATGCTACATATATGTGATTTTTATTTGTATTGTTTATATAAAATTATGCGTATATATTATGTCAAAAGAAATGGCTATGTATTGACTTTATCAACTCTCCAAATTTATTAAAGTAAATGTATCAATACAAAAATTTTCATTTACATTGATTATGCCATTTTTTTCAAACATTACGATATTTTTGATTTACATTTCTATTTACTTATTTCTCTATAGTGTGTTACACTATATTGTATATTATTCTTTCTATCTTAGGTACACATTATAATATTTTTGAATTTCACAATGTTAAGACTCCTCTTTCAATGATAAGGTATGAAATTCCTTCTGTATGTTGCAATACAGTGTTTGAATTCCTATTACACACTATTCCTTCCATGTGTTATGGTTCAAAATTTCTGTGACTGTAATTTCTGAATTTATATTTTAAAGTTACTAATTTATTTATAATTTCTAAGGTTTTTTGCTATAATTTATTCAATGTCTTCTGATTTGTGAATTCCAATAGCCAAAGTCTCATTAAATTGGTTTCCTACTTTCTAATGTAGCATAGAACATTAATTATTCACTGTATTTTCTATTGCAGTGGTATACTCTGTTGAACAATTTCTTGACCTCGATATGTGATTTTATACAAAGTATATTACTTTGTATGCATACTTAGTATATGTGCTTTTTATATGTATTGATTATATAAAATTCTGCATATATATTATGTTGTTAGTATTGGTTATGTTTTGACTTTATCAACTCTCCATATTTATTAAAATAAATGTTTCAATACCAAAAAATTTCAATTACATTGATTATGCCTTTTTTTCATACATTATAATATTTTTGATTTACATCTTCCTGAATGGACCAATGGCCTTCTTTTTTTATTGATTTTTGATAACCCCCCTTTCAAGGGATGAGGTGGAACCCTTAAAAGTCCCGTAGGCTTAGATATTACATTTCCCATAGGCTTGGAGACATTACAAGACCCGCAGGTCTTAAGGAAATCATACAGACTATGACTACTTGAAATCGCTCCTCCCCATCATCTGCATCGTGATTAGATCTTCACCTTTGCATGGCTATTCGGCTAGCTATCTTGTACAGTGATGCACATGCCCAGTACTGATGGAAATGCCATATTAGACCTATTCTAGTGAATGTGTCTTGCTCTTTAATCCTCCTCTGGAGCTGGTTCCTTGTAGAATTTGTCTGGGAATCTGCATATTAGGTGGCCCTGAAGGCCTTGAGGTGGCCCGGAGGCCTTGAGATGACCTGAAGACCTTAAAGGTGGACCAAAATCCTTACTGACCCAAAGGCCTGGGTGGCTCAAAGGCCTCAAGGACTCTAATCCCAAACCGGTGGCCCAAGGTGAATAATTCTGGATTCTACAGTACCGAACAATACCTGCTATAGTAACTGCTACAGTACCACAACAGTACCCACACAGTACTGCTACAATACCCATAATTATGCCTCTTCCTAGTTTAGAACCTGGGTCTCGTGGATGCTCTTAGAGAGACCTCACCAACTGGGTTGAGGCTCATGTGCTTTACATCTCTATTTACTTATTTCTATACAGTGTGTTACACTATATTGTATATTATTCTTTCTATATTAGGTAAACATTTGATCCTCTAGAATCTGCATCTATTTAATCCTCTAAATGGTATATATTTAATCCCCTCTATCAATTTAATACTTTGTAATTTTCATCTATATTTATTTAAGTAAATACTCTCTATAATGTGTTACTCTTCAATATGAATCTATTTACTTATTTCTCTATAATCCTCTATAGTCCACATATATATTTTGTAGTGTATATTATTATTGATTATGCACTTTTGTATTCCATTTATTTTTTTATTTCTATGTGCATCTATATTGATTTAGGTAAACATTTAATCCTATGCAATTGTATATTTTTGTTTCTGAAATATTCTAAAATCATATTTTTTTATTACACTTACATAATTAAATTATATTTTTTGAAAATATTCAAATAATAAAGATAATGTGCGAAAATATCCATCAATCTAGGTTAATAGAAGGTGAATTCAAAACATCTTACTTCGCCTTCCTCTCCTTCATGTTCTTCATATTAATTTTTTTGTGTTCAAATTTGTGATTACTAACAATGCATATTTTTACATTACCCACCATCCATTTTATCCCATTGTTTCATGCAACTGAATATTTTAATTCTCAATTTTTTATTTAATGGTTCAAGAGATATTACAATAATTTCACGAAAATTTAAATCATGAAGTTGTTAAAGATAATGTCACTAAATTAATAATACCCCTGGTCATGTTTTTTATTCTTGCCATTTTTTTAAATTTTTTCATTTTATAACATATAGTTTACTATATTTTTAGTTATTTTTGATCACTAGTGCTCACCTCATAACCAGTATTTAATTATAAATTATTTTCTATCTATCAATAAGAGTTAATTTTATATGATGTGTTTCATGAAGGTTTCTGCTAGATTTTCTCATTTGATTAATCTATATGTGCAGAGGGATGCAAAAGGGAAATACTTTCCAAAAAACATGCATGCCACATAAGACTTATTATTTCTTCATGCATTGAAGCTGATTCATAATGAGTCAAGATGAATTTTATTAGTACACGCAACCATTAAATTTTTTCCCAGAACTTTATGTGTTTATATGCATTGTTTATTTTTTTCAGCCTAATATGTATCTTTGCATATATACACATGCATCTCATGATGGAAAATATTACCTTTGGATTTGGTATCAAGGGAACATTCTATCTAGGTGGCTATGGAGAAAGAAACATCCCTTTTTATTGATGTTTGTGTTGTCTAAATGATCCATAATGCAACATTTTTGAGCATTATATAAGTGAGATATCAATTCACCCCCTCTCCCATACCCAACCAGTGTTTATTTTTTGGGACTTCTATGAAAATATGATTTATAATAAGGATGGTTAGACTTTCTATAGTTTGATTTATTGTATTTTCATTTCACTCATTAATGTTTTTGGTCAAATGTGAGGGTAGAGAAAATGAGAACAGTATAAAGGCATACTTTCATTCATTTCTACCATTTTCCAATGCTTGAAGAATTGGAATAATTTTGTTAAATAATTCTAAATTTTCAAAGAAATTGGTTGCAATTACAAGGTATCCATATCATTATTTCACTCCCTTTTTAGCATAGAGTTTTATCCACTAATTTTCAACCTTTGTTTTACTACTGTAATCATTATATGCTCAATTGATATTTATTTTAAAATTTCATGTATTGATTATATATATATATATATATATCTTACATACATATATGTTATCTCTCTCTCTATATATATATATTGATATATATTCTAAATATATATTTAAATACTTGTATATATATATTGAATATATTTTGATATATATTTTAAATATATTATGAATATATATCTTGACACACATATATTTAGATTAATTAGTTCATCACTTCACTGAAATTGAGGTTTTCCTATTACACAAACCAATCTTTCAGTTATTTTTAATTTTTTAAGATGAAGCTAATCGCATATGTTTTTAGTGAAATTTGGATATTCCTAAATGAAAAATAAAAAATATTACCAACATAAATTTCTAGGTTTAAAATGATATTACTATAGGATTATTTTTATTTAATTTGGGAAACAAAAAATAAAATGTTGTCAATCCCCACCTACATTATTGACCATGGTACCTAACTCATCCCCCATATGTGCAAGAATACATCCCTTTAAAGTCCCATATCATCCGACTTTGAACTTTTCTTGAGACTGAGAGCATGAAATTTTCATTCTTCGTTCTCCTCGCATTAGAATCTATAGATTCATTCAGGCCTTTTGTAACTATTGTGTTCCGATAATGCCTTAATCACCTACATTTTCTATCCCCATATTCCTTCTATTCATTATTAATTCTCTTTTTTAGATTTGGGTTTAACCAATTATCAGTTTCATGACAATTTACTACATTTAAGTTGTGTTGATCATAATAAACTTAGTGATCTTATGAGCAGTGGTTATATTATGCTTCCATTTCCCCCTATTTATTAATAGAAATATACTTCTAAAAATGTTTCTTTTCCTTGAATTATATTTAAATTTATTTATTATAATTCTATTTTTTCTAAATATAACAGAATTAAGAGATGGTTTCACACTAATGGTTAGTGTATAGTAAACACAACTACTCTAAGAGGAGTTGAATAACTGGAATGTTGTCCATATATATTTGATTCATGTAACAACATCTCTGTTGAAAATTTGCATAGGGATAAAAACGGTTCTCATATTTAATATTTTTTCAGTAAATATGTTGTTTTGGTGAATCCATGGGATCAATTATGAATTAGAAATAAACATATCACAAGGTTTTGACTTGGTAACAATATCCAGTGATTTAGAAATGAATGATGATATTTCTTCTCTTTATGGATAGGTTATAACTTCAGTTCTTTTTTAATTCACGAGTTGTGTAATTTATGGTTTCATTTGGCTTTTGGTTTTTCACATATATCTAATTTCATCAAAATTTAGCCAACCCTATAGACTCATAATGACAAGTTTTTGTGTGAAAACACTTCACTTATGATATGTTCTTCTGTATAAGGTTCATTTTGGAAGCAAAGTGTTTATATCACTAAATTTAGTCGTGTTATTTCATTATTGGCATGGTTGTGGTGTAGTTTTTTAGAGGTAGTGGAATGAGAGTGAACATTGAAAAGGAGTGGTCAAGGTCTGGTTTCTTCTTTTGAGATCAAAGGTTTTTATAGTTTTCTCACCAATGGAAAATATAGGGAATTATTTTTACGCATTTGTTTTAGTGTATATTGATTATGTTTTATCTTTATATTGAACATGGTATGTGTTTGATGAATATTGGCACTGTGAATTAATAATAAAAACAATTGAGATAATTTTCTTGTCAATTATGTCATTGTACAATTAATATAATCAAATGATAAACATGGATTGGTATTTTCAATTTTCCTATTATAGTGACCAACTTATTCAAAAAAAAATTGGACTTCAATCTATCTATACATTATTGGTGAAAATTTATTTTAATTTTCTATGTATTTGTTTGAAGTTAACATTCAATGTCTGTAATTTTTTTTAATTTTCATTATATATTTTTTTTGTTTAATTATTGATTCTATTTATGTTTTATTCTTCTTATTTAAATTGTCTCTAAATTTCAAGTGTATGCAATTTCTCATATTATATTGAGTTGGATTTGTTAACAAATGCAAGTAGGAGGAAGAATAATTTGACTATACTATTGGTATATTTTATATGTATATATTTAATTGATTTTTATAGTTTTACTTCATGTATTTTAAATCTCAATTGGTATATTTTCATACATTATATCTCACTACATGCGTTGTGCCTCCAACAATGGATCATGTTCTTTGTGATTATGCAAGGAAAATGCCTGATGTTATAGAATATGAAGGGAATGTTATAGAACCATAATGGGGAGATTATTATATTGAATATAAGTAAAAGGGCGTCATGATAGATGATGTTCCTCACATATTTGAATTTTTCAAATCACATTGGTGTTGTAGGATTGATGTTTTATCAAAGAAATCATTTCTTGAACTTGGGGTGTCTATTATTGGAAGTGGTTTACTAGAAAACTATTATCCATCAATAGGTCTATTTTCAATTCCAGTTCCATGTCTGACCACCCTACAATTTTACTAAAGGAATCCACTATTTCTAACCCATCCAAAGATACTATCATCTTCTGCTTCAACAACACCAGTGTCAATCTTCTTTATGTATGAAATTTCTTAGTATATGATTCTAGGATTGGTCAATTGGTATTTGAATTGTATTTTTGATTTCCCTACTAATATATAGGGGGATCTATGTGATTTTTCATTAAATAAATCTAGAAATGTCAATGTATTAATTTAATAGATGATCATTTCTACCCTTCCAATGGTTTTATTAGGTGGAAGGGATTCCCCACATTTATGTGTCATCAAACTGCTTTCATGGATAATTCCTCTTGGTGTTAGTCTAGCTTGGAGATATGGTGGTGCCAAACTAAAAGGTTTTTATTCCAGGTGATGGAAACATGAAAGGTATTATTCTTGAGGAATTATCATCTTTTTATAAATCTAATCTATTATTTTTGATTAATTTTGGATTTTATGTTCTGTATTTGAGTAAAAACTCCACTTCTTTTGTTCTTATATACTTTACAAAAATTTACATCAAGGTACATATTGAAACCCACACCATTAAATTTTATAATGATATAAGAACCTTGAACAATATACTTAGTCACCCCACCAATATCCTATCATTTACTGAGGTCATGTGGAGGTAAATAGTAAGATATTAAAATAGATCTACATTCTATATTTTTTACACTATTCTACCAAGATTCCATAATCTATTTGTCCATTCTCTCTAAATTCTAATACCCCTAATTTTGTTTCATCCATATACACTCCAATTTCCATAGATTCACTAGTAGGATCTTCAAGGGATTCCATATTCCATAACTCTATTTTAGGACCCTTCCACTACGCAACTTGCCTACTGCTACTGGGGTAAGATATTTTCAATAAATGATATGGGTATTTCCCTTTTTAATTTTGATTTATCCCCTTAATTATGATTTATATTTATGGTTTTCTATGGTCCAAAGTGTAAAATTTTATCCCATAATAGATTATCTCAAATTTGGTTAGGAATCCCTTACAACCTTATTCTTTAACTTCTCAGGAGTACTTTTCTTAATTCTTTTGTTAGACCAAATATGTTATTTGTTGGAAATGGAGTTTGTTTTGTGTTTTTTTTTCAATCCTCAAAATTAAAGATCAGGAAGTTTTTAGGGAAAGTATTCTTATGGTTCATGCTGACAATAGTGTTGAAGGTGGTGTTGTTTCCCAATATTTTCCAAATTTTTGGGTCCAAAAATTGGAGAATGAAGGAAAGCGATTTTGGAAAAGGAATTTTCATGAAATACTGTACGTGGATTTTAATTTTTTGTGAAATATTATTCTAGGGTCATCTCATTGAAATATGAAAAAATAAATATCCACACACAAGATCTTATATTTGCATGAAAGATTTGGTTCTGTGTGAAAGATGCTTATGCTCCCAATGCGACGTCAAAAGTGGTTTTACGTGCTCGGGGAAATGTTGTGTATAAGGAGGTCAAAGAGTGAGAAAATTATGTGTAGGGTAACCAAGGCCTATAAATATGCTAATACCCATATTAAAGGCTCACAAATTTTTTTCAATGAATATCTGTTGTCTCAATCACGCGAAAGAGTTGCGCATAGAAGACTTACAAGTAGTAAATATTACACTCATGATATTCCTTGAGTTTATAAAGACCAATTGAATCTCATAGTGTGGTTGAGTAAAAGATAAGGGTTGTGTGAAATAAGTTTTTCATGAAAATTCCAAAACTTGTGTGCAAGAAAAGGTGTTGCACACAAGTGCAATGTTGAGCATCTAACAAGTTTTAAATATCAGTTTTGTTTAATTAGTGTTCTCAAGGGAATAAATTAATGAATTTGATTAAAGTAGAGTATCATGATAGATAGGAACAAATAATTCAATTCAAATATATTTAAGTGACCTTTAAGTCAATAAACTGAGTAATACTTCACCCAAGGCAGTGAGCTAGGGGGAGTTGATGGAAATGTTCTGAGAGACGTAGTGTTCCACCCCTAAAATCTTGTAAAGGAAGTGTTCCTAGAATAGAGTGACTATATATTAAATCTTTTATTCCACAAATAGTGAATATTAGTTGATTTTTATATGACTAACACACTTTTGACATATGCTCCATAGACTAGCCCTTAGTGGTGAATCAAGTAAAATTGGCGTGTTATCTCTTTGTATGTGATTGTTTGTTTTCTACACATTCCTATAAGATATGTTTAATTAGTTCCTACCAATATAGGAAAAATATCCATCAATTTGGAAGAAAAAGTTGACATCCTGATTCAACCCTCCCCTCTCAGGGTGTTCTGGGGTCCTTCAAGTGGTATCAAAGGAGGGTTACTGGTGTTAAATATGCCATTCTTTGCTGTTATGGAGAAATCAATAAATGTCAGGGAAGTTCCCCTATTTGGTGTAAGAAAATTATAGATTTATAAGAACATTATGAGATCTCATATAATATATCTTGGAATAGAAGTAATCTTTTATACTACACAAGGGATTCAGGTCACTGATGCGACATGGCTGTCTATAACGAAAACAAACCGAAAAATGATTGATGAAAATGTAAAAGCATAGAATGACCTTACTATATCTCTATATGATCAAATATATATAAAGGTGGTGAATTTCACTTTAACCAATTCAATCTAGGAAAAAATAGAAAATATATATTTTTGAAACAAAAAAGTGAAGGAGATGAAACTCCAAGTTTTTCACAATAGGTTTGATAATCTAAAAATGCATCCTGATGAAAATGCATACAACTTTTTTAATAGAATAACTAAAGTTTTTGGATAAATATAAGGAATTTGTGAAGAAATAAAAGAAATTTACATTGTGAAGAAAATCTTAAGAAGGATTCCACCTCTCTATAATCCCAAAGTGTCATCCATTGAGAAAAGGGACATTTCTAAACTCTCTTTGGATGATCTACTGAGCAGTCTAGTAGAATATGAAATAAGAGTCAAACCAAAGGATACAATAAGTATAGTAAGCAAGGAGATAGTTTTCAAAGACATGAAGAAACTTGATATTTTCAGAGATAGTGTCGACAAAGATAATGAGGAATATGAACTTATTTCTATATTTTCTAAGAAATTAAATAGAGAAAATGAATATTTGAAAGAAATATACCCTTGGATTTTTTTTGTTATGGTAGAGTTGGGAACATTGCCTCTCAGTGCTTAAGGAAGATTGATGATGAAGAAAGTGAAACTATAAACTCACAGAAGCATTATAAAAGGCTTTCTCAAAAGGGATCCTTCAAATATGGAAATAAATTATAGAAAAAGTTTTTTTTTGTAAAGAAGAAGATGATGAAAATGATTTTTTTGAGGAAGAAGAACCAGAGTTTAAATCTGGAACCCAAGCATTTATGATGGATATAGTTGAAAATTCAGAACCATAAAAAGATAAATCTATAGATAATCAATTTATTTTTGATGTTGATATCAAGTTGCAACCTGAGTATGATCTTGTTAAGATTTATAATAAAAGTAATAGAAGAAAAAAGTAGACAGATTTTGTGGAAGAGTTGTCAAAATATGTTGATCAACTTGAATATGAAATTAAATGATTGGAAGAAGTTGTAAAAGAACATTCAATAGATAGGGGGATCCCCTCTCAACCATTATTTTTTCTACAGCAGAGAATTACCTCAATAAAATTTTAATTGATATGGTGAAAAGGGGTGAATTGTCTAAAATCAGGGCAGTCAGAGGTAAAACTGCTCCCTCTCACTTATTCTTTGCTACGATATTGTCATTTTTACACAGGGGGCAGAAAAAACATCAAAAATATTAAAAAGAAACTACTATATTATGAGAATGTGTCTGGTCAAGTCATCATTTAGAACAAATATTTCATATAATTTGGAAAGAACGTTTCATCCTCACGAAAGACCCGTCTCATATCTAACTTGGGAATAAAGGAGGGCGCTCTACCTTTTGTCTACCTGGGTGTTCCAATGTTCTGGGAAAAAACTCAGCAGTCACATTTTTCAACTATCCAGGATCAAATGAGGAAAACCCTCGCCTCTTGGAAGGGGAAGTCCCTCTTAATGTTCGGGCACATTTTTCCTTGTTAAGCATGTTGTTATCTCGAAGCTAGTCTACTCTTTCATGGTGTATCTCTAGCTGATTTCTATCATTAAAAATCTCAACATGATGCTAAAAAACTTCATTTAGAGTGGAAATATTATGGAAATAAAGGTAATCACTGCCACATGGAAGAAGTGTTGTCATCTCTACAATCTAGGAGGCCTTGTCATCAAGAATCTGGAGGCCTTCAATCAGTCTCTTCAAGACAAGTTTGTTTGGAAACTCATCAACAACAAATCTACCACCCTAGACTTCTTACAGAACTGGTTTATGGAAAGACTTATTGAAGTCAAAGACAACTACCTGTAGTCCTTCATTTGGACTGAAATTAAATCAATTTTTCAGAAAATTATCAATCATTCAAAATGGATGGTGAATAAGGCTTCTTAAATTAGTTTTTGGTATGATAACTGGACTGGTGAGCCACTCATAAACCATGTTAACTTGGAGGATAATCACATCAATCACAACATTGCAATTAGGGAGCAATTATAAAACATGGAACTGGTTCCGGATGAGGTTGAACAGATGGTAAATGGCTATGAATTCATTATTTAGGAGGATTCTCTAGTCTAGGAGGGATCTGAAAATGGTTGTCTTGATTCAAAAATATTTTACAAACATCTAATTAATAGTGAGAAGAAGTGGATATGAAATTTGAACAAAAAATGGATGACACCCTCATGGTTCACTCTCTTATGGAGGTTGGCTCTTAACAAGATTCTTGTGGATTAAAATCTTCAAAGGGTTGGTGTTTCCTTGTGTTCTCGATGTGCACTTTGCATGTAGCACAGAGAAGACGTCAATAATTTATTCATGAGTTGTAAGGCATCATCTTCTCTTTGGATGGTAGTGAAGCAGATTTTCTGGATACATATTCCCTGCACTGATTCTGTACAAAATTTTCTCACGAATCATTTCAATATAACTCTTTCTAAACAGATAAAGGTAATATTTAAAGTGGATCATGATGAGGAAATTCATTGCCTTTGGAGAAGAAGGAATGAATCTATGCACATCAGGTCCGAGTTTAATTCAGACCGTACACTGGGTTCGATTGTCACTATAGTGCATGCTACCAACAACCTTCACTTAGAAACTTGAAGCAATTTGATTGATGAATGGGTGGTCCTTAGGTGGATGAACATAGCTGGAAATTTATCATCCCCTCAACACACTATGGAAGTTTTATAGACACCACCTTTTGAAGGATGGGTCAAGTGCAACACAGATGGAGCTTCGAGGGGTAATCTGGCCCCTCAAGTTTTGGAGCCATATTTAGGGATAGAAATGGGGATGTCATTGAATGCTTCTATGGAAATTGTAAAAGTTCCACGATAATTGAATTGGAGATGACGAGGATTATAATGGCAGTCGATATTGTCATCCAAAGAAATTGGAATAATTTTTGGTTCGAATGTGACTCAACCACTCTAGTGAAAGTTGTAAGAATGGACATAGGCATCTGTCATGGAGGATGGCTGTTAAATGGGTGAAATGTCTTGACAAGCTCTCCTCTTTTAACTACTTCATCACCCATGCTTTCCGGGAGGCTAACTATATTGCTGATGGGCTGGAAAATAAAGTGGTAAATGTAGAAGAGTGTTATCATTTGAACACTTTTCCTGATGACATGGTTCCTATTTTATTCTGAGATAAATTTATAATTCCTTCATTTCGCCTTTTTTAACCCTTCTATTTTTTAATACAAGGGCCTCAATGCTCACTTTTCTAAAAAAAAGAACATTCAACAAACTTTGAAAGCACTGAATATGTATTAGAACTGAAGCTCATAATTGAAGAACAAGAAAAGGTCATCAATGACCTTACATCCAGACTAGAGGAGAAGTACAAGACCATTGAGGGTCTTGAATAAGAAGTTGTTACTCTCAGGTGTAAACTTGAGAGTGAATCAAATTCAAAAGAAACAAAGAAGAAAATACAGTTTGAAATATTTTCAAATACTAAGATGCTGTAGAGATCTAAGCGTGGTTATGATGGGGTAGAAAAGGTTTTGAAAGATAAAAGATCCACATGCATGGGAAGTAGTTGAATTGGTTGTGATGCTGAAACATAAAATTTTAGAAATAAAATGGTCCAAAATAAAGGCAAGATAAAAATTGTACATATCGAAAAGTCACGAGAAGTCCTAATGAAGAAAGCCTAAAATAAAACTGAAAGGAGAACCAAAAAATATCCACATGTTTAAAAAAATGATCAGGAGTCAAAGTTTTTTCCTAAGGAATGGGACATGAGGGTAAATAGAAACGAGAATAAATTTCCTCTTATGAAATTTCAATTATATAGCTATCCAGGCTATACTATGTCATACTATGAAGAGGCTAGGATCTATTTTAATGGGGAAGAGTTAGGAAGTGAAAAAATAAGAAAAAATTCATATCATTCATCTTATAGATGAAATAGTTTCTATGGATACTGTTTTCATTGTTCTAAATTTAGACATAAATATGTTTATTTCAAATAAAGGAAAGGCGAGAACCATACATATAAAACTCAGAGACAAGTCAATACTCTCCAATAAATTGGTGTTTCTCTTACAAATAGGTTTTCTCCTCTAGAATAAAAGTATGAGTATGATGAACTCATGCACATGTAAAATAGATCTAAAAGGCCATCTTTATCCTTAACTCAATCTAACATCTCATGGAAGGAAAAGAAGATAATTGATAAATCCAATCCTATATAAGTTTCTCTTAAAGAGACAAAGAATAGAATCACCTGGATTCTTTATAGTGTATTCTCATCCCATATGAAGAGAAATTCAGATTTATTAAAAATGTAAAGAAAATGGTTGATGGAATAGTCAGGTTCAGAAATGATGGTGTTATGAATATCAAATGCAATGGGATTATAAATGTGGAGAGTGACGAGCTTAAGAAAACTGAAGTTCTTTATGTGGATGGTTTGCATCACAATATTTTGAGTGTAAGTTAACTCTGTGAGTCAGGTATCATAGTGACATTAAATCAAAATGCATTCACTATAAAAAAAGATAGATAATTAACTCATTAAAAGTTGTAGAATAGATGAAAACTTATACTAGGTTGATAGTAGAGAGAATATTTGATACTTAACTGTTGAAGAAGAAAACGACTTGTGGAACCAGAGGTTGAGTCACATTAATCAACAAGATATGGAAAATATATCCAAGATGAATATTGTCATGGATATCCCTAATCTGAAGTGTGAACGAGAAAAGACTTATGATGATTTTATATGAGTGAAGTTGGTATGTAATTCATATAGTTAAAATAATAAAAAGTAATCAAATCTTATTGATCTCATCCATACAGAAGTATGTGTTCTGATGAATGTTGGTGGAACATATGGAGAAATTCACTTTGTTCTTTTCATTGATGATTATAGTAGAATGTATTGTGTGATGGTTATACATAGGAAACACCAAGTGCTTGATTACATGAAAACTTATCACTGAATAGTCAAGAATGATACTAGAATGATAATCAAAGTTTTGCAGTATGAAAATGGAGGGAAATACACATCCATTGAATTTGAAAATTGCTAGGAGAAACATGAAATACAACATGAGGTGACTGCTATGATAAATCCATAATAAAATGGAGTTTTTGATCACAAGAATCATCAGGTGAACAATATGGCAAAAAATATGCTAATTGAGAGTCATATCTCTCACCATTACTGGAAAGAGGTTGTTCAAGATGTAGTGTATAATCAAAATCAAATAGGGAATTATATGGGAGAAATGAAGACCCTATATGAGTTGTGGAATATAAGGAATCCCTCTTTTAATTATTTTTGTGTTTTTGAAAGTAAATGTTTCATCTGAAATAAAGAAGAAAATAAAGGGAATTATGGTGATGTTGCAGACGAAGGAATATTCCTTGGATATTCAATGAAGAAAAAATCCTGTTTTTTTCAATAAATGCCTTGGAAGAATTGTGGAAAGAAATGATGTTAAGATCATTGATGATAAGACAAAAAATAAATCAGGGATATCTTATGTTGATATGATATAAGATGAATAAGACATTTGACATAGAACAAATTAAAATTTAGAAGTAGAGGAAGGAATACAAAAAATTCAGAGGTCAAAAAATGATAATGATTCATAAGAAGAAATGATGGCTAAAGAATCTTTATCTGAACCTCACAAAAGAAATAGAAGAGAATAAATTGATCAATACAACATCATTGGGGATTAGATGACACCCACATAGACAAGTAGAATAAGGAATAATTCATAGTCTGCCATCCTATCAATTGTGGAACCAACTTCATTTTAAGAAGCTGTGAAAGATGAATCATGGGTTAAAGACATGAATGAATAACTTGATCAGATTGAAAAGAACCAGACATGGGATATTGTTAATATACATGAAAACCAAAATTTTATTGGAAGAAAATTAATCTTAAAAAACCAATTTGATGAGCATGAAAATGTGATAAAAAATAAGGCACACGTAGTGCGTAAAGGCTATGCACATATTGAGGGAATTGATATTGAAGAAAAATTTTCTCCAATGGCGAGACTAGAGTCAATTGGGTTTTTCATTGATATAGAAATCCAAAGAGGATACAATGTTTATCATATAGATGTCAAAATAGCATTCATAAATGGTGTTCTTGAAGAAGAAGTCTATGTTGAACAACCAATCAGTTTAATAATTGGTAATGATGAAATAAAGGTTTGTAGATTAAAAAAGCCTCTCTATGGTCTGAATCAAGAACCAAAAGCATGGTATTCTCATCTGTATTTGTATATGAAGAAGCTAAAATATAAAATAGAAGGTGTCGAACACAATCTCTATGTGAATAATTCAAAGGAAGATCAATTTATGGTGCTGGTATACATGAATGATATTATATTTAAAGGAAGCTGGCAGAGATCGGTGGAATAATTTTACAATCATATGAAATCTGAATTTGAAATGTATATGATTGGTGAACATGCATACTTGCTAGGAATGTAGGTTGTACAGAAGAAGTATCACACTTTTATTTCTTAGACAAAGTATATAAGAGAGTTACTGAATAAATTCAATATACATGACTCCAAACCAATGTCAACTCTGACTACGATTAGGAAAAAACTTGGAAAGTATGAGGATGGGGATTCTATGAGGTGAATTTAAGGTACTCACAATTATGGCCTATACTTTTCCGCAGGAAGAGATAATGAACTATCAGTATTTTATGATGCTGACTGGACTGGAGATGTGGTATATAGAAAATCCATAAGTTGTGGAGCATTCTTTATTGGCAAGAAATGTGTGGACTGGTTGAGTAAGAAACAAGAAAGTACTTCTCTTAGTAATACTAAAGCAGAGTATATCTCTTCTACAAAGGATTTCACTAAGCTATTGTGAATGAATCATAAACTAACTAATATTGGTGATGAGGTGAAACAACCAATGGTAATTCACAATGATAATAAGAGAATAATCCATCTTACAAAGAATATTGTTCTGAATTCTCATATGAAACATATTGAAATCATATATCGCTTCATCAAGGAAGGAGTTGAACAAGGTGTGATTAAAATGGATCATGTTGGAACTGATGACCAAGTGGATAAAATTCTGACCAAGGCATTGGCAGAACATGTGTTCAAGAAATATCGGTTGAACCTCGGTGTTCATCCACCACCCAATGTATAAGTAGGTTATAAATATTCCCTTTATACCCATTTGTTCTAACTATTTTAATCTATTTATGGAAGTGATGAAGGTTTTTGGGGAAGATATGATATAGGGGAGTGTGTTTTGTGTTCTAAAAGTTTAATAATAGGTTATTTGGGTTTATTTCCAATGGGGGAGAATGGAGAAATAGGGAAATTTAATGATTATAAAGGGGAAGCATGAGAATGAAAAAAAATTGGTGTTATGAGGAAACAATAAGAGCTTAGCTTGGAGATATTTAAGTATTCAAAAAAAAATGAGAACCCAATTCATTCTTCCCCTCTTTTTTTCTACACTGAGATTTTATCATGTATACTTAGAGTATTAGATTATTTGTTTCTCGCATATCAGGTCTTGATAGCATCTGGTGCTTTATTGATTTTTTCTGCAGAATTTCCAACAAACCCAAAGGGGGAGATTATTGGGCCAAGGATATTATTTCATATAAATGGATTCTAGTTTGTGTTTTATATCAATACTCAACATGGAAGATCATAGAGTTTGAAGAGAAAGTATTCCTATGGTTCATACTAACAACAATGTTGTAGGTGGCGTTGTTTCCCAGTGTTTTCCAAATTTTTGGTTCCAAAAATTGGAGAATGAAGTAAAGTAATTTTGGAAAATGAATTTGTGAAAAATACTATAGGTATATTTTAATGTTTTTTGAAAGTTATGTTCTAGGGTTATCTCATCGAAATACGGAAAAGGAAAGATAAGCACACAATATCTTATTTTTGCATGAAAGATTGGGTTCTGTGTGGAAGAGACTTATGCACCCCATGTGATGTCAAATGTGGTTTTCTATGCTTGAGGAAATGTTAAGCGCAAGGAGTTAGGGGATAGAGAAAATTATTTGTAGGGTCACTGAGGCCTATAAATATGCAGCTACCCCTATTCAATACTAAGAACTTTTTCCAAAGAAGATTCAGTGCCTGTGTCGTGCAAATGAGTTGAGCATAAAAGACTTATGCACAATAAATCTTATGTGCATAATATTTCATGAGTCTATAAAGAACAAGTGAATATCACGATTTGGTTTCAAGAAATATGGGAGTTGTGTGAAAGAAATTTTATGCTACAATTCCCAAAATTTTGCGCAAGAAGAGGTGTTATGCACAAGTGTAGTGTTGAGATTCTAACAGGTTTTAGATATCATGTTTGTTTGATCAATGTTCTCAAGGGAATAAATTCAGTACATAGATGCAAGAAGAGTCTCATTCTAGATAGTGAAAAATAATTCAAGTCCAATCTATTGAATATACCTTTAAGTTGATAAACTGAGTAAGACTTCACCCAAGGAAGTGTGCTAGGGAGAGTCAATGGAAGTGTTCTGAGGGACACAGTATGCCAACCCTAAAATATTTTAAAGGAAGTGTTCATAGAATAGAGTAAATGTGTATAAACTCTTGTATTCCACAACTAGTAAAGATCAATGGATTTTGGTATGAATGACACACTATCGATATATGATCCTTGGACTATCCCTTAGTGGTGAACCAAGTAAAATTATAGTGTTATGTATTTTCATGGGATTGTTTTTTTATACACATCACCATCAATAGTTCCTACCAACGTGGGAACAAGATCCATCACTTTGGAAGAAAAATTTGACACCGTGATTCACCCCTCCCCTCTCAGGGTGTTCTAGGGTCCTTCATGTGGTATCAATGGGAGATTACTGTTGTTAAATTTGTCCTTCTTTTCTATCATAGATAACTTAGTAAATGTTAGGGGAGTCACCCTCTTTGATGGAAGAAACTTTCAGATTTATAAGAATATAATGATATCTCATATAAGTTCTCTTGGAATGGAATTACTCTTGTATACTTCACAATGTATTCAAGTTACTAATTAGATATGACTATCTATGATTGAAATAAATAGAAAAATGCTTGATGTAGATTCCAAAGCTTATAATTCCCTTACTATAACTCTATATAATCAAATCTATCTAAAGGTGATGAGTTTCACTTCAGCCTAGTCTATGTGGTAAAAAATAGAAAATATATATGAAGTAAACAAAAAAGTGAAGGATGAGAAACTCTAAGTTTTTCACAATAGGTTTGATGAAATGAAAATTCATCCCAATGAAAATTAAGATCCCCTTTTTAATTGAATAACTGAAGTTTTTAGAGCAATACAAGGACTTGGTGAAGAAATAAAAGACATTGACATTGTGAATAAAATATTGATAAAGCTTCCTCCTCTATACAATCCCAAAGTGTCAGCCCTTAAGGAAATAGATCTTTTTAAACTTTATTTGGATGATATTCTAATTAGTCTAGTGGAATATGAAATAATAGTCAAACCATAGGATGAAATAAGTAGAGTAAGCAAGGATATAGATTTCAAGTCCATAGAGAAACTTGATATTTTTGGAGATAGTGTTGAAAAAGATAACGAGTAAGATGAACTTATTTATCTCTTTGTTAATAAATTCAAGTAAGGAAAAAGAATATTTTAAGGAAAGCTACCCCTGACACATTTTCATTGTGGAAAAGTTGGGAACATTGTATCTCAGTGCTCAAGGATGTTCGATGATGAAGAAAGTGAATCTGGAAATTTGTAGAAGCCTCAGAAAAGGTTTTCTCAAAAGGGAGACTTAAAATATGGAATTAAATGATAGAGAACAAGTTTTGTTTATAAATAAGAAGATAATGAAAATGGTTTTTTCGAGGAAGAAGAACCAGATTTAAAATCTGAAACCTAAGCGTCTAAGATGGATACATATGAAAAGTCAGAACCATCAAAAGATAAAGCTAGAGATAATTATTTTATTGATGATGTTGATATCAAGTTGTAACTTGAGGATTATCTTGGTAAGCTTGAGAATCAAAGTAATATAAGGAAAAAGTGGAGATCTATTATGGAAGAGTTATCAGAATATGTTGATTGACTTGAATCTAAAATTGAATAACTAGAAGAAGTTGTAAAAGAATATTAAAAAATCTTTGAAAACACTGAAGATATAGTAGAACTGAAGCTCAGAATTGAAGAACAGAAAAAGTCCATCAATGAACTTACATCCAAAATAGAGGATAAATCCAAGAACATTGAGGGTCTTGAAGAATAATTTGTTACTCTTAGGAATAAACTTGAAAGTGAATCAAATTCAAAATAAAAAAAAGAAGAAAATAGAGTTTGGAATATTCTTAGATACTGAGCTGCTAGAGAGAGATAATAGTGGTTCTTATGGAGTATAAAAGGTTTTGAAAGATAAAATATCCACATATATGAGAAATAGTGGAATTGGTTGTGATGTTGAAATATAAAATGTTGGAAATAAAATGGGAAAAAATAAAGGCAAGGTAAAATTGGACATATCGCAAAGTCACCAGAAGTCCTGACAAAGAAATCCTCAAATCAAACTACAAGTAGAACTAAAAAGCATCCAAAAGTTTATAAAAATGAGCAGCAGTAAAAGTTTTTTCTTAAGGATGGGTACATGAGGAGGACTAGAAATGATAATACATTTCTTCTTATGAAATGTTAATTTTGTGGCTATCTGGGCCATAGCATATCATACTGTGAATAATATATGATCTATTTGAATGGGGAAGAGTTAGGAAGTCAATGAAGGAGAAATAATTCATATCCTTCATCTTATAGAAGAATTAGTTTCTATAGATACTATTTTCATTATTCTAACTTTGGACATAAATATTTTTATTACAGATAGAGGAAAAGTAGGAACCACACATATAGAACTCAGAGTAAAGTCAATACTCACCAACCAAACAGTGTTGCTATTAAAAATAGGGTTTCTCCTCTGTAAGAAGAGTATGAGTACGAGGAATAATGCACATTATGACTTCCTATTAATTGTGGAACCAACCTTATTTGAAGAAGCTATGAAATATGAATCATGGGTTAAATCCATGAATGAATAACTTGATCAGATTGAAAAAAGATAGACATGGGATCCTATTAATAGACCTGAAAACCACAATGTGATTGGAACCAAATGGATCTTCAAAAACAAATTTGATTAGCATGGAAATTTGATTAGGAATAAGACATTCATAGTATGTAAAGGCTATGTATAGATTGAAGGAATTAATTTAAAAGAAACATTTTCTCTAGTGGATAGACTGGAGTCAATCATAATTTTCCTTACTACGAAAATCCAAATAGGATACAAAGTTTATCAGATGGATATCAAAATAGCATTCTTAAATGGTGTTCTTGAATAATAAGTCTACATTGAACAACCAATGGTTTTTATAATTGGTAATGATGAAATAATGGTTCGTAGATTAAAAAAGGTTCTCTATGGCATGAAGTAGGCACCACAATTATGGTATTCTCATCTGGATTTGTATTTGAAGAATATTGAATTTAAAATAGGAGGTTTTGACCATAATCTTTATGTGAATAATTCAAAGTAAGATAAATTTATGGTGTTGGTATACATGGATGATATTATATTTGGTGGAATCAGGAAGAGATCAGTGGAATAATTTTCCAATCACATGAAATATGAATTTTAAATGCATATGATTGGAGAACTCACATACTTCTTGGGGATGTAGGTGGTACATAATAAGAATCACACTTTATTTTATCAGGAAAAGTATGAAAGAGATTTACTTAAGAAATTCAATATTAATGAATCTAAACCAATGTTAACTCTGTTTGAGGTTGGAAAAAAAATTGGAAAGTATGAGGATGTGAATTCTGTGGATCCCACCATGTATAGGAGAATCATTAGAAGCCTATTATACTTGACTGCAACATGGCCAGATATCATCTTCACAAAATGTTTAGCATACCACTTTCAAAGTAATTAGAAAGAAGAATATTTGACAGTAGTTAAAAAAAACATGAGGTACATTCAAGGTACTAACAATTATGGACTATACTTTGCTGCAAGAATAGATAATGAACTATAGGAATTTTATGATGCTGACTGGGTTGGAGATGTGGTAGATAGAAATTCCACAAGTGGATTATCATTATTTATTAGCAAGAATGTGTGGTTTTGTTGAGTAAGATACAAGAAAATACTTATCTTAGTACTGATGAAGAAGATTATATCTCTACAAAAAAGGATTTCACTAAACTATTATGGATGAAGTAGAAACTAAATGATATTGGTGATGTGGTGAAACAACCAATGGTAATTCACTATGATAACAAGAGCACGATCAATATTATAAAGAATACTGTTCAACATTATCATATGAAATATATTGAAATCAGATATCACTTCATCAAGGAAAGAGTTGAATAATGCATGTTTAAAATGGATCATGTTGGAACTGATGACCAAGTGGTTGACATTTTGACCAATCCATTGACAGAAAATATGTTCAAGAAATATCAGTTGAACCTCGGTGTTCAGTCACCTCCCAGTGCATGAGGAGGTTAAAAATATTCCCCTCTCCCCATTTGTCTTAACTGTTTTAATCTATATATGGAATTGATGTAGTTTTATGGGGGAGATATGATCTATAGGGAGTGTTTTTTTTATAAAAGTTCAATAACAGGTTCTTTGGGTTTATTTACAGTGGGAGAGAATAGAGAAATGGATAAATTCAACGATTACAAAGGTGGGGGGGATGTGAATGAAAAAAATTCATTGTTATGATAAAATAATTAGAGCGTAGCTTGGACATATTTAAGCATTCCAAAACATGAGAACCCAATTCATGATTTCCCTCTTGTTTTATACACTGAGATTTTCTCATGTAGACTTAGAGTATTGGATGATTTGTTTCTCGCGTATCAAGTCTTGATATTGGCTGGCGCTTTATTAATTTTTTTTGTAGAATTGCCAACAAACCCAGAGTGGGATATTATTGGATCAAGGATATTATTTACTGGAAATGGAGTCTGGTTTGTGTTTGTTTTTAATCTTCAACATGGAAGATCTGGGAGTTTGCAAGTAAAGTATTATTATGGTTAATGCTGACAAAAGTGTTGAAGGTGGCATTGTTTCCTAGTGTTTGACAAGTTTTTGGGTATGGAAATCAGATAATGAAGGAAAGTGATTTTGGAAAAGGAAGTTGTGAAAAATACTGTAGGTGGATTTTAATGGTTTGTTCAAGTTATGTTCTGGGGTTATCTCATCAAAATACGACAAAGGAAAGAGCCATGTGCAAGATATGCTTTTTTGTGTGAAAGATTTGGTTTTGTACAGAAGAGACTTACGCACCCAATGTGACATCAAACGTGGGTTTTCATGGTTGGGGAAATGTGTCATGCAAAGAGTTTGGGGAGTGAAAAATGGACGTGCAGGGTCTTCAAGGCCTATAAATATGTATCTACCCCCATTCAAGACCCAAAACCCTTTTCAACGAAGATTCTCTGTCTCTACCATGTGAAAGAGTTGCGCACAGAAGACTTATTCATAGTAAATATTACGCACAAGATATTCCTTGAGTCTATAAAGACTAAGTGAATCTCACGGTCTGGTTGAGAAAAAGATAAGGGTTGTGCGAAATAAATTTTATGCGACAATTCCAAAAATTGCATGCAAGAAGAGGTGTTACGTGAAACTATAGTGTTGAGATTCTAACAGGTTTTAGATATCCAGTTTGTTTGATTAGTGTTCTCAAGGGAATAAATTCAGGACTTCAATGCACACAAAGTCTCATGATAGACAAGAACAAAGACTTTAATGTCAATCTATTGAAGCAACCTTCAAGTCAATAAAATGAGTAATACTTTACCCAAGACAATGAGCTAGGGGGGGTCGATGGAAGTGTCATGAGGGACGCAATGTGCCATCCCTAAAATCTTGTAAAGGCAGTGTTCTTAGAAAAGAGTGATTGTGTCTAAACTATTGTATTCCACAACTAGTGATGATTAGTGGATTTTGGTATGACTGACACAATGTGAACGTATGATCCTTGGACTATCCCTTAGTGGTGAACCAACTAAAATTGTTGTGTAATCTCTTTGCATGTGATTTTTTATTTTTTTACACATTCCCATCAGATAGATTTAACTGGTTCTTACCAATGTGGGAAAAATATCTATCACTTTAGGAGAAAAAGTTGACACCCTGATTCACCCTTCCTCTCTCAGGGTGTTTTGAGGTCCTTTATCTTTTACTCTGTTTACTCCCCAAGGCAGTCTCTTTCCCATTTCTTTTCTTCCTGATTTAATCTTGTGGTCCTTTATAAAAATAAATATATGCATTATGTATGGTTATTAAATACCAACACTCTTTTAACCTATGAAATTTTTTATTACAATAATAAAAAAAATTCTAAACATCCAAATATTTTCTTAGTAGATAGATACATCATTTTCTATGTATTTTTCTTTTCTACAGCAAGTTTTATTATCTCTTTAGGTATGATCCCCTTAATATATGCCTTTTATAGTATTGGAAGGTTGATATATTATACCAAAAATCAATTTACCTATAACCAATCCTCTATAAAATCCAAAAATAGGCAATGTATCTCCTTTTCTTTCTTGTAGATGCAGTCTCGCTAGAAATTGTAGCTTGTGGAAATTGTTTTTTTGAGTAGAAATGCAATTAATTTGGAATATTATTTGGGGATTCACTTCTTAGATATTATAACATCCATACCTAATGACTTTCTGTATTTATTAGTATTAGTGTAGTCACACACACACACTTGCTGTATTTATTAGTATTAGTGCAGCCACATGAGTATCCTTATAATTTGTGTAAAAATAAACATATCAGTGTATATATATGATGCTTTGTTACACGGGTTTTCATTAATTTTTACATGAATATAAACACATGAAAATGAAAAAAAAATAAACTTTATAAGTTAAATTTTACTTAAGTTCATTCATTAAGAAGCATAATATTTAGGTATGTTTACAAATTCCTAATTCATGTTTCTTTTTTCTAAATTAAAAATTATAAACTAATTTCTATTCATATATGATATGATTTTTTTATTCAATGATATGAATTCATATTATTTTTATGTTCAATGCATTTTATACTATTTTAACATAATAGATATTTCAGAATTAAAATTAAAATATGAATATAAGGAGTTGGTATTAAACATGTCATCAATAGGCAAGTGAGGATGTAACAACCCTAGTTAAACATATTTCACTATTTTATTATGTATTTTTTTTATTATAAGAGGGTTTGGATTGGATTTAGAAAGTTCTGAGGGGGGGGGGTGGATTTTTTGTGGGGGAGATCAGTGGTAGAATGAATTATTATCTCTTAGGACTTCAAAATACCCGTGGCATATCCCATGGTGGAGGTGTTTTAGTGCTGTTTGAATAGAGAGATTGTTTTTTAGAGGTTCATATTTTTTAACAAGTTCATATTATTTTCTAATTTGTTCATATTTCTTTTCAAGTAGGTCCATATTTTTTTCCATACAGGTTCTTATTTTTTTTGTTCATACAAGTAATTATTTTTTAATTTTTTCAGAGTAGTTTTTTATTTTTTATAACTGATTCCAATTCAATATACAAGTTCATATTTTTCCAATTTGATCATATTTTTACCCCATTTTTGTTATATTTAATCAAATTTGTTCATATAGGTTGGTGTTTTTTAAAACAGGTTCAAGTTTATTCATATTTTTTCACACAACTTCATATTTATTAACAAACTATTAGATTTCACTTAAATATATAGGCTTATATTTGTTTATTATTATATTAAATATATAGGATTATATTTTCTCATTATTAGATATGAAAGATTATATTGAATATGCATTCTTAAATATAAAGGCTTATTGAATGTGAAGGCTTATTGAATATACATGCTTATTGAATATGCAACCTTATATTTGTTCATTATTTTATTGAATATGGAGGCCTATATTTGAATATACAGGTTTATATTTCACTTAAATATGCAAGAATATTTTTGTTCAATATTAGGTTTCACTTAAATATGTAGTATTATAATATATTTCACTCAAATTAATAGAACTGTTAAAAAATGTAAAGTTGATGATTTTATATAAACAGAAGATCCATGAAAACTAATTAATGTTCTTATAAGAATTTATAGTGCTATATAAATAATGCTTAGATCCTGTTTCTATTGATTCTTTCTATTTTTAGCTACTAAAAATTTTATTCTCTATATGTAAAACTGAAGTAAAATAAACTTGTTATTCCAAGATGGGTATTAGAATAGTTTTTATGAATAATTTGTGCTGAATGATCCCATCCTTGATATGAAAGGATTCAATGCATCAATGCCTTTTCTAGAGATTCCATTGAACTTTGTGGAATAATATACTTAATATATGTGTATCCTCTAAGTTGATTAGATCCTATGAATGACTTTATTTCATTTTTTATAACATTTATATGGTTAGAAATGATTTTATTGAAATAGGATGGAGGCCCGAGATGTAGGATAATCAATGTTGGAGATGGTAGAAGGGATATTACTATGCAGAATGGTGTGGCAATGACACCTAGGTGCCTATGATAAGTTTTGAGAGGGCATCTTAATTGATATATTAATTCTTTCTAATAATTTCTTGATGCCTAGATGGCTAGATATAAATTTTATGATTTGGTGCCATCTATTTGATGAAATTTGGATCTATGAAAAGCTATTACATCATTGTTGTGGTGGCATAACATGAATACCAAAAATAGATTGATTATATGTGAAATGATAATGGAATTAGTAAAAAAAATATTTTTGCTCATGGTGATTATAGATTATAAAAACATTCTTGAGAATAAAGATAAGAGAAAATATAGTGCAGAAGGCACGTGATAAGAAGGATTAATGTATTTATCAATGAACTAAAAATGGATTAATATTAAACAATTTCTAATTAATTAATTGATTAAGGTGAAAATTTGATACATTTATGCTTGAATGAGACCAAGAACATAGTTGTGGTAGTTGGGGGGGGGGGTCCCATGTGAAAATAGTTGTTGATGAGTATATGTTTATATAGTTTCTCTTAGTGAATTTTTGAGTTATATTACTCAAGGATGTGCTTTCTCCTTATATGTGTCATAGCAACTTGTTCTCTACATAGCTTCATATTTGTATTTATTTTCCAATATACATATTCAGATATGTGCTTATTTTCTAGTATGCATTGCCAGTTTACACTTATATAGAAAACAAGTGTGTCATGACTATTGTATGCATTCCTGTATGCGCTGATTTTCCACTATGCATTACCTGTATGCACTTATATAGAATATAAGTGCATTATTGTATGCACTTATTTTCCCAGAATGCATATTGGAAAAAATAAAAATTATGTGTAAGTAAATGTGTAATTAAATGATCATGTCATGCAAATGCACGGGTTGGGTACTAGTAATTAGATATATACAGATAAAAAACAAAAATGATATAAAAAATAAAAAATAATGAATATATAATGAATAAGTAATAAATAAGTAATAAATAAATAAATAATATATAATAGATAAATAATAAATAAATAATAAATAAATAATAAATTAACAATAAATTAATAAATAATAAATAATAAATAAATAAATAATAAATAAATAAATAATAAATAAATAATAAAAATAAATAAAAATAAATAAATAATAAATAATAAATAATAATAAATAATAATAAATAATAATAAATAATAATAAATAATAATAAATAACTAATAAATAATAAATAACTAATAAATAACAAATAACTAATAAATAATAAATAACTAATAAATAAATAACAAAAAAATAATAAATAATAAATAAATAATAAATAAGAAATTAATAATAAATAATAAATATGTAATAAATAAATAATAAATAAATATTAAATAAGAAATAAAAATAGAAAATAAAAAATAAATAAGTAATCAACAAATAATAATAATAAATATAATAAATAAAAATAAATAAAAATAAATGATAATAAATAATAAATAAGTAATAAATAATTAATACATAAATAATTAATACATAAATAATAAATAATAAATAATAAGTAAAAAAATAATAAAAATAAATAAAAGATAAAAAATAAAAAATAAAAAATAACCAATACATGAATAATAAATAAATAATAAATGAATAATAAATAATAAATATATAATAAATAAGTAATAATTAAATAATAAATAAATAATAAATAATAATTAATTATAATAAATAATAAATAAATAAATAATTGATAACTAATAAATAATTAATAAATCACAAATAAATAAATAAATAAATAAATAAATAATAAATAAATAAATAATAAATAAATAAATAAATAATAAATAAATAAATAAATAATAAATAAATAAATAATAAATAATAAATAAATAATAAATAAATAATAAATATGTAATAAATAAATAATAAATAAATAATAATAAATAATAAATAATAAATAATAAATAATCAATAAATAATAAAAATAAATAAAAATAAATAAAAATAAATGATAATAAATGATAATAAATAATAAATAATAAATAAATCATAAATAAATAATAAATAAATAAATAATAAATAATAAATAATAAATAATGAAGAATGAAGAATGAATAATAAATAAATAAATAATAATAAATAATAAATAATAAATAATCAATAAATAATCAATAAATAATCAATAAATAATTAATAAATAATCAATAAATAATCAATAAATAAGGAATAAGTAATAATTATGAGTTGTTATATCTTAGAAGATGTTTCTGATTCATTTTTAGGTGATGACCATAAGACCTCTCAGAAGCCCAAAATCATGGAGGCGAGGGTGTTATCCTTAGAGTAGAGGGAGATACCCTATGGACATGGGTTCCAGAGTGAATCATTAGTGTGTGTTTTTCTTTTCGCTTTGGGTCGCTCTTAAATTTTTGTACTCACCTATCCTCTTGTATCTCTTTTCTTTATTAATTTCAAGGTCATGCCTCACCTTTAAAAAGAAAATTATTAACAAATTAAAAAATAACAAATAAATAATGACTATATAATAAATAATAAATAAATAAATTAAAAATAACACATAAATAATAAATTATTAATAAATTATTAATAAATTAATAATAAACTAATAGAAAATATATAAACAATTAACAAATAATAAATAAATAATGAAAAATGATAAATTAATAATGAAAATGCATTAATATAAAATAAATGAGAATTAAATAAATTATAAATCAATATAATAAATAATAAATAAATGGAAAATAAAAAATAGATAAATAATTAATAATAAATAGATAAATAGATAATAAATAAATAATACATTAATAATAAATTAATAATATAAATATATAAATAATAAATAATAAACAAGTAATAATAAATAATAATATGTAAAGACCCGAAATTTCCATTTAATTTATTTTAAATATATGGAAATTTTACGAGTCCGCGAAAATTTACGGCGCTTGCTTCTAAGGATTAGAGTTCCCAGAATGAATTCCTGAACTTTTTATCAGCTACGTTCAGTAAACATACGAGCGAGATTTTATAACTTTTGAACTAGTACTCGGAATTGAAATACGAGGGCACCGTTGAACTCGCAGTACTGATATTCGCTTAAGAAGACTTTCACCTCAACAGTAGTTGGTCGAGGGTGAAAGTTAATTTTTGGGTTTTTCGTGGAAATAATAAAATAAAATAAACTTCATTTTATTTTATTTTGAGATCCCTTGTGGATATTTCAGGTGGGGAGCATCCGAACTAAACCTCCCATGAGAGGATATAGTGGTGGGGGCCACCTGAATTAGCCTCCCATGAGAGGATTTGGTGGTAGGGACCACCTGAGGTTAAAACCTATTGAACTCCCTATTAAGTGGGGAGAAACCTCTTGAGCTCCCCACTTAATGGTGCCACCACCCCCTTAATTAATTTGTGCCAACCCTCCACATTAATTATTCCAACTTATGTGATTAATTATCCCAATTTGAATTATTCCAACATATTCTATAATGTTGGCTAATTCATTTTGGTGGAATTAGGGGAAACTATTGGCAAAAGGGAGAGCTCTTGGAGAAAGCTCGCCAACGAAGAACTACTTCTCCGAATGAAGAACATCGACCTCGACATCAACCTTCTTCCTCGAGACATCCTCTAATGGTGGACATCTTCAACAATGAAGAATCACTTCTATCGAAGAACGTTAATCCGAAAAATGAGCTCGGGATCGGAGGCGTGTGACGGGCATGACGAACGCCGAATTTGACTTACTTCTTGCGCCAATGTCCACAAACAACCCAAGGTAGGGGTTTATTTTGAATGATTATATTTTTACCCATGTTCTTCCCTTTTAAAACAAGGAACACAGTTTAACTTTCTAAATAGTTGATCCACATATGTTTTCTTTTGTGGGAGGGTTTGACGTTATTCATTCATGTTCTTGGTGAGCCGCTTGCTACCAACCTAACGTAGAGGGTACGGGCTAAAAGAACATGGCCCGACCCCTCTGCAAATCTTGTGATGTTTTGGGGTGTTGAACGTGGCGAAGGCGACGACGCAATGACACCGCCCCGTGGTCACCGCCACCATGCGATCTCTACGACCCGCGGCTCTGCCAACTGCGGCCCCGCCGTGCCGCCCCTGATCGCCGCTGCCATCCGCCGAGCCGCCCCTCCGTCCACCGAACCGCCGCCGCAGTCCGCCGAGTTGTCACTACCAGACCGCCATCCCACGGCCGGACCGCCGACCCACAACTGGATTGCCACCCCGCGGCTGGTCCGTCGCCCCTGCAGCTGGTCTGCCGCCCCCGCGGCTGATCCGTGCCCTTGCGGCCGGTCTGCCGCCCTCGCGGATGGTTTGCCGCCCTCGTGGTCGGTCTGCGCCCCCGTGACCGGTCCACACCCCCATGGCCGGTCCTCCACCTTGGAAGCCAGTCCACCGCCCTCGTGGATGTTCCATGCCCTTGCGACTGGTCGGCACCCTCGCGGTTGGTCCGCGCCCTCCCGGCCGGTCCGCGCCCTCGCGGCCGGTCCGTGCCCTCGTGGCCGGTCTGCGCCCTCGCGGCTGGTCCGAGCCCTCGCGGCCGGTCCACGCCCTCGCAGCCGGTCCGCGCCCTCACGGTCGGTCCGCGCCCTCGCCCGCTCCCTCGCAGCCGGTCCGCGCCCTCGCAGTCGGTCTGCGCCCCCTTGGCCGGTCCGTGCCCCCACGGCCGGTCCACGCCATCGCGGTACCCCTCGGCCAAGACGCCCTTGCGGCACCCTCACGGCCCTCCCAGGCCGGGCCGCACTGCGGGCTGGGAGGATCCGAACCGGGTCGGCCCAGTCGAAGTCGGGTCAGGTCGGTCCGACCGGGTCGAGCGAGACACGGGCCCACTATGACCCTTTTACTTTATTTTGGCCATAACTTTAGCACCGAATGTCAGTTAGACGAACCGTCAGCGACGTTGGGAACCTTGGAACAATTTGGTCCCTTTGAGTGATACCCCACTGTATTTTGGATTAAGTTAGGGAACAGTTAGGTTGGATCGAGCACGAATCCAACCGGGCCCCTAGGACTAAAAGGCTAATAACTCACAAACCAGACGTCCGATTGACATGCTGTCTGTTACGTTGATACCCCTATGATGTGGAAGACCTTTGAGATACTTCTTCATGAGACTTCGTGGCAGTTGGAGTATCAACTAGTAACTTTTGTAGAGGATCCTCCTGGAGATGAGCGAGCGTAGTGCGGGAACCCAGTGACTGGCTGAGACTTGACGACTGGTGACCGTTTTGACTCGGAGTGACTCGACATGCCTAGTGAGGAGTGCCTTGGTGACGCGGAAGAACCATGGTGGAGAGTGCCTTAGTGACACGGTAGACCCACGGTACTCGACAAGAGGATTATCTCAGCAGGCTTTGAAGGGGAGCGCCTCTGTGTGACGTGGCAGACCCATGGTGGGGAGCGCCTCTGTGTGATGCGGCAGACCCACAGTACTCGATAGGAGGAGTACCTTAGCAGTCCAAGGTTAGTGGGAAGTGCCTCTGTGTGATGCGCCAGGACCACTGTACTTGATAGATTAGGAGTTCTCTAGCTGCCGAGGTGTTCGACATTGTGATTGGGAATGTTACTTAACACTACCCCTAGAATAAATCCTCGTATGAGCTGAGTCAGTACCTCTGTGTTTTTCCTCATGATTGAGATGAATTACTTGATAACTTAGGTATATGCATGGGCATATACCTAAGTAAGGTTATCTGTTGATTTCAAACTTTGTGTTTTATCCTTGTTGGATTTTGTGAGACCTAGAGGGTCTCGGGGTCCCTACTAAGTATCGTTTTACTCACCCCTACATGGGCCATACCCACACCTTGTTGTGTTGGATGCAGATGATGAACATCACTGACTGAGACTGAGTACTAGGACTGGATGGTACCTAGAGATGGACTATACGGCGTGTCGGTACGCATAGGAGACAGGTGGACGTGGAGTGTTGAGAAGGCGATCTTTACCTACCCTTCAGGTAGGAACCTTGGAGGATGACCCAAAAACTGACTTTCCCTTTTCTTCAATTGTATTGTATCACAATTGTACTTGTACTTTCCAGTTGGGCTTGTATTCTGGACCTTTTTACTTACTACACTCACTCTGTTTACAGTTCAGCTTAATTGTGTTCCTATCTTGCTGTGTGCTTGGTTACGTGTGCTTAAAGGTTATAAAGGCAACACCTTCCTAATTTTAGGGAATATGACTCCGGTGCTAGTCACCAGCCCCTAGCCTATGGAATGCGGGCTTGAGGTAGTCACAGCACATGCCCCGGGGGACGGGTCGTGACAAATAGGTATTAGAGGAGTCAGTTCTATCGAAGAACTAGGACTCTGATCTTTTCTGTGAAGCAATAGTGTTAAGGGTAATGAGTGCGGTTTTCAGTTCAGGGAGTCCAGTGTTGGTGTGGCGGCTGACGTATCCATACACCAGGACCATGAATTCTGATTTCCGACTCAGTGCACGAAAACACTGATTACGTGTGTGTTTTCAAAAGTTTTCTTTGTGACCTTTTGAGTCATCTCACCATGTATAACTTTCAGCTCACCAGGTATAACTTTTTGACCATGGCACACCTGTTTCTTTTTAGGATACCTCCACGAAGACAACCAGCTAGATTTACAGGAGTTGTATGCACTGATATCCCACCAAGGGACGAGGCCTCGGTGTAGGGCCCTTTTCCAGTAGAGGCATCAATGAAGGCACTAGCGGTACCACTCCCCATTAGGCCACCAATGCCACCAAACCCAGCATCAGACGGTGCATGTAACGTCTCGGTTCCAGAATCCACCCAGAGGCACCCCGTACCCGGTTGGTCACACGGCCTCAAGCACATTTCCCCAAATACCAGAGGCTTCCGACTAACAGTGAGGGCCTTGGGTGTGATAGTGGGGAAACTATGCCCTCATTGGCAGAGTACACAGCAGAAGAAAAATAAAAATGCGATAGCGGAAGCAGTAATAACCAACAAATATAAACAGTAGAAGACTAAATCAACAAACTGGAGCACATATGAATATATGAAATGATGCATGATACATATCTAGAAAAGTAGCCAAACAAGTCACAATGATGGAAAACACCACAGTACCAAAACAAGTACAAAAGAAAATAAAACAGCTCCTCAGCATCGCAAGCCAAAGCTTGGTCCCATGCTCTCATGCTCCAAGCAATCAAGCACCGGAAGTCAAAGGCCGCTTGCCCTTGTCTAAACCTGCAACAACATAGTCGGTTTGGGCCCAAAAGCATGACCCAAAGAGGGTGTGAGACTAAATCACAGTAGGCATTCGCCCGAATATCTGTGCCTAACAGTTAGTGAGTATATGGTAGGTAAAAGTACAATAAGTAGTAAACAACAACAACAAAGTAGTAGGTAGTAAACATTAAGCAGTAAAGTAGGATGATGCACAACAATAATCAATCCACAACCAACAACAGCAGTGAAGCAACAACTAACAAGAAGGAAACCCTTTGGGAAGTACTCACAGCCATCCCCTCTGGTCCTATCCAAGAAGTACCACAACCCTCTGGGTAGTGCACTCAGCCTAACCCCTCTGGTTTGGTCATACGAATTTATGAGACTCTCTGGGGAAGCACACTCGGTCAATTCCCCTTATAGTCTAGGGTAGTCAGGAACTCTCCAAGGAAGATCACGTGGTCTAACCCTCTTATCCCCAAGGTCTAGAGACTCTCTAAGGAAGCTATCTCGGTCAATTCCTCCTATAGCCTCAGGTATACTAAAGACTCTCTGAGGAAGCTCACTCGGTCAATTCCTCCTCTAGCCTGGGAAGGTTCTTAAAGAGAAATCAAACAAGGTAAGACTCTATGAGGAATATCACTCGGTCTACCCTCCTGTAGTCTATAATATATGAAGGCACCCTGGGAAGCTCACTCAGTATATCCCCTAAAGCCTATAATGTCTAAGACTCACTGAGGAAGCTCACTCGGTCTACCCTCCTATAGTCTATAACGTCGAAGACTCTCTGGGAAGTTCACTCGGTCTATCCCTTATAGTCTATAGCACCAGGTTCTCACAGCCCCATGCCAGTCAATTCATGATAATGCTATAAGGACAACGTACACCTATAGAGTTACTTGGATAACCAAAGTACACCTATAGAGCCACTTGGCTAACAGTCTACAAGGCAACACGCATGTTATGCAAAAACACTCCATCCTATAGACACAAGACATGGAAACTGGTGTAATAGCCAAAGACAATGAAGACCCAAAGGTCAATAACAGAACAAGCATGGGAAAAACATCCAAGAACAACAAATTATCCTCCAACATGATTAATTTACCTCTACACAAGCATACAAGCAAGTCATGAAAACAAAAAGGACAAAAAGGTAAACACGCAATACCCCGTTCATGGGTATTGGTGGAATTTGCACATAAAACTCAAAGACTTTGAACGGTAAGGAACAAATAACTTACCTTGATCCTAGAAGATCGATATACGTGAACCACGAAGACTGATTCTCCTTATAATGTTGAAGATCTGAGAAAACGCCCAAAACTCTCAACCCATGATATCTTGAGAAGGAGGTGAAATTGGAAAACAAGGCTCAAGCAGAAGGGAGAACTCACCACTGCGATTCCAACGCAGTCGACAGTGCTCGAATAGGAGAACGAACGGAGGAACAATGGCTCATCGAAGATCCACGGATTCCCGGTACTCTCAGACGAACATGACCTAGAAGAATCCGTTTATGTCGATCAGGCGCAACCCCAGTCCGTTTAATGAAAAAAAGAAAGTACACGGCGTGTACTTTTAGAGTACATGGCGTGTACTAGGTTTTTCTGTACTCTGCTAAAATATGCCTCCACATCATCCCTACACACTGTGTGTGTGGCCTGGACACAGACATCACCCAACTTCGAGTGGGAAAAGGGTACACGGCGTGTACTCATAAAATACACAGTGTGTACTTCAAAAATTTCCAGAAACTCCATTTTTCTCAAAAACTCTAGAAAAAGGAAAGGCGTACCTGAACAAAGATCCAGGTTCTTACAAACTTCCCCCTTAAAGAAATTAGTCCCTGAATTTCCCTAGCGAGGCGTAGAAGAAGAAACCCCAAACAGCTTTGGCCACTACGATCGCACCTCGACCTACCTCTCCCAAGTCTCATCCTGTACTCGCCCATGCTGCCATAGAACCCGTACCATAGGAACATACCGGCCATAGAGAACCTTCGTACTGCGATCGACAAACCGGATAGGATGCTCCTTAAAAGACGCATCCGCTTCGAGCTCAACCTCCTCGGGCTGAAAGACATGAGACGGGTCTGAAAAGTAACGTTGGAGTTGAGAGACGTGGAAGAAGTCGTGCATGTCCCGATACCTCTGAGGTAGCTACAACCGATAGGAAACCGGCCCAACTCTCTCCAAAACCTCAAATGGCCCGACGTACCGTGGTGAAAGCTTACCCTGTCTCCGAATCCTCTTGTGTCCCAACCTCGGTGCGACACACAGGAAAACCTGATCCCCGACCTCGAACTCCAAAGGTAGTCTCCGCTGATCAGTATAAGAATTATGGAAAGACTGTGCTGTAGACACCCTCTTCTGAATCAACTCTATCTGCTTAGAGGTCTCCTGAACAAGATGAGGTCCCAGCAAAGCTGCCTCTCCTGCCTCCAGCCAGCATAAGGGTGATCGGCATGGCCTACCGTACAGAGACTCCTATGGTGCCATCTGAATGGTCGCTTGAAAAATATTGTTGTAGGCGAACTCCACAAGAGGTATATGCTTCTCCCAGGAACCGCTAAAGTCTAGAATGAAAGCTCGGAGCATATCCTCAAGCACCTGGATTGTGCGCTCAGACTGGCCATCTGTCTGGGGATGGTATGCTGTACTCAAAAGTACCCGTGTACCCAAAGCCTTTTGAAGTCCCTTCCAGAACCAAGAAGTAAAGTGCGTATCCCTGTCTGAAACAATGGATTATGGAACTCCATGTAGACGTACGATCTCCCAGATGTACAACCAACCCAGATCATCAACTCTGAAGGTCTCCTTGATCAGTAAGAAGTGTGCGACCTTCGTGAGTCTGTCGACGACAACCCAAACAACATCATTTCCTCGAGGCAACCTCGACAACCCGGTAATGAAGTCCATCACAACATCGTTCCACATCCACTCGGGAATGGGTAACTGCTATAAAATCCATGCTGGTCGCTGATGCTCTGCTTTCAGCTGCTGACAAGTAGAACATCTCATGACAAAACCAGCAACATATTTCTTCATACCTGGCCACCAGTACTGGCGATGTAGATCATGATACATCTTGGTGATGCCAGGATGAATTACCCAAACTCAGGAATGAAAATCCCTCATCAGCTCCTCGCGTATGTCTGCTGGCACCCATACGCGTCCCTGAAAATGCAAGATCTCATCCTTGCCCACTGTCTATACAGGAAGAGGGTCCCCTCCTGACACACTCTCCCGCAGGAATAAGGCCTCCGAATCTGATAGTTGCCTCATCCGTACCCAATCAAGAAGTGTAGAGGTAATAACTATAGAAGATATGACAGTCTTCCCTTGCCTGTTGTGCACTTCCAAGTGCATCTCAGAGAATAGAGCTATAAGCTGCCACTTACTACTGGCCTCCTGAACTGCCTAAATCTGAGTTCTTCTGATCAACGCATCTACCACTGCATTGCCCTTTCCCAGTGTATAGGTGAGATCTAAGTCAAAGGACTGAAGATACTCAACCCACCTATGCTATCTCAGATTCAGATCACGCTGAGTGAAGATATACTTGAGACTCTTGTGGTCGGTGAAAACCACAAAGTGCTCTCCTAGAAGGTAGTGTCTCCAACAACGTAAGGCATGAACAATAGCTGCCAACTATAGATCGTGCATAGGGTAATTCCTCTCATGTGGCCTCAACTGCCGAGACCCGCACGCAACGACTCCATCTCCCTACATAAGCACATCTCCTAGCCCAATACCTGAAGCATCACAATAAACAGTGTAGCTCTTTCCTGGCTCTGGAAAGACTAGTATCAGTGCTGACGTCAACCTCCCCTTCAGCTCATGAAAGGCGGACTCACACGAATCTGACCATAAAAACTTTTCCCCCTTCTTGGTCAGACCTGTCAACAGTGCTGCTAGGCGCGAGAAGTCATGAATGAAGCGTCTGTAGTATCCCGCCATCCTTAAAAAACTCCGTACCTTAAATACATTCTTTGGCTGCTCCCAGGAAACTACAGCTCTCACTTTCTCTGGGTCCAAAGATACTCCAGCCTCTGAGATAACGTGACCTAAGAAGTGAATATGATCCATCCAAAAGTGTCACTTCGAGAGTTTAGAATACAACCAATGCTCTCTCAGTGTACTCATAACGATCTCAAGATGTGTCGCATGGTCGTGTTGAGTGTGAGAGTACACCAAGATATCGTCCACGAAGACCACGACGAAGGAGTCCAAGTATGGATGGAACACTTGGTTCATCAGTGCCATGAAAACTACTGGCATGTTCATGAGACCGAACGACATGACTGTATACTCGTATAGACCATACCTGCTCCTGAAGGCTGTAAGAGGTATATCTGATGGTCTAATGCGCAACTGATGATAACTGGACCTCAAATCGATCTTCGATAACACCCGGGCTCCTCGAAGCAGATCAAAGAGGTCATCGATCCTCGACAAGGGATATCGGTTCTTGACCATCAACTGGTTAAACTTTCGATAATCCACACAGATCCAAAGGGTGCTGTCTGCCTTCTTCACAAACAGGACAGGCGAACCCCAAGGAGAAGTACTGGGTCAAATGAAGCCCTTTTCCTACAAATCCTCCAACTGCTTCTTGAGCTCCTGAAACTCAGGTGTAGCCATCCTATAAGGAGGAATAGACACCAGTGCCACTCCTGGAAAGAGCTCAATCGAGAAGTCTACCTCACGCTCTGGAGGCAAACCTGAAAAGTCCTATGGAAAGACATCCCTGAAACGATCCACCACTAGGGGAAAGTCTAACTGTGAAGTCCCCTGGTCATCCAGATAAAGACTGGCAATCTGGGCTGTAACTTCCCCTAGACCATGATGATCTAGTCCATATCTACCCACCTAGACATCCCACTCGCCTCTATGAAGGAAATATCTTCCATCTGGTGATACGAAACTCACCCTATGGTGATAGTAATCGACGAATTCCTGTAAGGGAACCAACCAGTCCATACCGATAATAACGTTATAGCCCATCATCTCTAGAACATAGATGTACCATAAGAAATGAAACCCCACAACCACAAGAGGAAACTCTATGCACTGACGTATTCTAGATGTCCTCGTTCCCAAAGGTGTGTCAAGAGTCAACAAGTCGGTAGACGAAAAGATACAGAGCCCAAGGCTCTCTACAACAGCAACAAAGATAAATCTATGCGAATCACCAGTATCGAAAAGTGATGAAGATAAAACTGAGGCTACTAAGATCGTACCTCGAACTGTAGAAGGGCCGGGATCCTGCTCCTGATAGGTCTTCTCCACAGCGAAATACTGGCCTGCATCGCGGCCCTGCGCCCCTAGCTGACTGCTCTGAGCTGATCCACTCTACTGTCGCTGATGACCTGGTGACTGACCACCAAGGCCACGACCTCCACCTCAGCCCGAACGGCTGGAAGAACTCCAGTTCCCAGACTGCTGGGAAACTGGTGAAGAATATCTAGAACGCGGGGTCATAGAGGAACCCCTACCACCAACTAAAGGTGAGAAGATCGGACAAAAATGCTGAATATGGCCCATCTTGCCACAAGATCATCACTTCATCAGATCCCTCTAGAACTAAGGCCTAGTATGCCCACTCCTACCACACTGGTAGCATACAACCTGGCTGCCAGAAGACGCATCCCATGAACTCTGATCCCCTCGAGAAGACTCTCTGCGATACTTACTACTGTCCGTAGGAGGAACACCAGCTCTGGATGTCGAACCGCCCTGGCTCACTGCTCCAGAATCTCTCAGACTGTGCTCAGTAATCAACTCCTGGTTGACGATGGAGGATATAGAAGTCAACTGGAAGATATTCACTTGGGAATGGATCTCCTACCTGAGACCTTCTTCAAACTTCCTAGCAAGGAACAACTCATCACCTGCTGGGATCAGTGTGAAACGCTGCAGCTTAGTAAAATGGGACGAGTACTCCATGACAGAAAGAGTACCCTACTGCAGGATCATAAACTCCTGGGCTCGATCGGCCCTCAGGGTCTCCAGATAGAATTATTCATAGAAATTACATCGAAACTCATCCCATGACATACCCTACTGGCGCCCTGACTGTGAGATCACCTCCCACCACCTCTTGGCGGTGTCCCGAAGCATATAAGTAGCCAGCTTTACCCTTTTCTCCGGAGGTATCTCTAGGTGCTCTAAGATAGTCAAGGTGGCCTCAAACCACGACTCTGCATCCTGGGGTCCTCCATCCCCTAAGAAGGTAGGAGGATGCTACTACTGAAAAACCCTCGTTAACTCAGCCATCGATGGATCAGGAGGCGACGCTCCCTGAAAAGTCTGCATCATCCTCAGGAAATCCTCCCTGAACTACGCATCGGTGCCTAAGATGGGTATAACTACTGGTTCCAAGGTTGGCACAACAGGAGGATCTGCAGGAGGATCAACAGGAGGTCCCTGATCGACCACATCCAGTGTCTGATCACCATCCGACAACTGACATACGACCGGAGGACGTCTCGGAGGCATAGCTCTGAAAGATCAAAAGCACACCTTAGATCAGGATTAACAAAGACTGAAAACACAAGAGTACAAAATGAGAACAAGGGAAAGAAACTATCCAGTTTGAAAAAACACGACTACACGGAGTGTCTTCACAAGCCATTAACATGGGCGTGTACTCCTGCCACTATTGGTCATGTAACACCCCAAACTACACGACGTGTGTAAAAAAACTACATGACATGCACTTGAACTCTATTCCCCTGCCCGATTCTCCCTACACAGCTAACCCACACGGTCCAAAATAACCCCAGACTACACGGCGTGTTCCCAAGGGACACGGCATGTACTAGACAAGGTCTCGGCGGCCCGTGTTGTTAGTTACACAGCGTTTTCCGAACAAACACGTCGTGTATAAGAGAAGTTAACACTGAACCATTTTGTTCGCGACACGGCCTGGTACTTAGGACAAGACTACACAGCGTGTTATTTACCCACACGACGTGTACGGAAGAAGGTGACACCAACCCGTGTTGTTCGTGACAAGGCCGAGTACCTGAACAAAACTACACGGCGTGCTCCTCACCGACACGACGTGTTCTACTCGAGCTTCCCCATCCCGTGTTGTTAGTGACACGGTCGGGTACATGGCTCAAAACTACATGGCATGTAACTACCATACACAGCGTGTTCCTAAATGCATTTATACAACAGCGTGTCCCTGCTCACACGATCGATGACATGGTCTAAAAACTACACGACCTGTAGTCAAAAAGTACACACCGTGTATTCTGGGTTTTTCTGGGAAGTAGCTCAAAAAACTGCACAGAAGCCTAGAAAACATAGAAAACAAGGAAAAGAGGTGCCAAATTCTGATCCGTGAGGGCCCATACTCCCCGCGAATCAAAGCTTGGCATCTCTTACAGTCATAGATAAGAGAAAACAGGATCATGATCCACCAATTTCCGATTCAAGAGGGCCCATACCACCTCAAGAATCAAAATTTGGCATTCATTTACACAAAGTACAATACAAAAAATCCTATAACAAAGCAGTAGAGATTCTATTAAGCATATATCACAAAAACATGCATAATATACACAAATTCTATCACAACAACATGCAATCGCTAATGCACCCTAGATCTCATGGAAAGAATGCATGGCATGTGATTTCTACAAGTTTCTATATGATGCATGAGATGGAATACCCTCATATCATCGGGTTGCAATAGAAATAGAACCTCAATAGTTAAAACAATAACAATAAAAAGCATGTAAATCACTCTAGGTGAAATCATATCAACCGTAAAATCTCAAAACCAGAAAACTGCAACAAACGAAGTAGTATGGATTTTCCCTGTACATGGGTTAGCTACTCCCGAGAACATCTTAATACCAAGTACAGAATCCGTCCTATCCCTGGATAAAGGCTCCAAACAGTAAATCAAGAGAAAGAAATCCTCTGTTACCACTTTGTAACGTCCCAATTCCGGAAGCCACCCAGAGGCGCCCTATAACCGGTTGGTCACACAGCCTCAAGCGCATTCCCCCAAACTCCAGAGGCTGACAACTAGCAGCGAGGGCCTTGGGTGTGATAGTGGGGAAACTATGCCCTCATTGGAAGAGTACACAGCGGAAGAAAAATAAACATGAAATAGCGGAAGCAGTAATAACCAACAAATATAAACAGCGGAAGACTAAATCAACAAACTGGAGTACATATGAATATATGAAATGATACATGATACATATCTAGAAAAGCATCCAAACAAGTCACAATGCTGGAAAACACCACAGTACCAAAACAAGTACAAAATAAAATAAAACAGATCCTCAACATCGCAAGCCAAATCTTGGTCCCATGCTCTCCTGCTCCAAGCAATCAAGCACCAAAAGTCAAAGGGCGCTTTCCCTTGTCTAAACCTGCAAAAAAATAGTCTGTTTGGGCCCAAAATCATTACCCAAACAGGGTGTGAGACTAAATACCAGTAGGCATTCACCCGAAGATCTGTGCCTAACAGTCAGTGAGTATATGGCAGGTAAAAGTACAATAAGAAGTAAAAAACAACAACAAAGTAGTAGGCAGTAAATAGTAAGCAGTAAAGCAGGATGATACACAACAGTAATCAATCCACTACTAACAACAACAGTGAATAAACAACTAACAAGAAGGAAACCCTCTAGGAAGTACTCGTAGATATCCCCTCTGGTCTTATCCAAGAATTACCACAACCCTCTGGGCAGTGCACTCAACCTAACCCCTCTGGTTTGGTCATACGAATTTATGAGACCCTCTGGGGAAGTACACTCAGTCAATTCCCCTTATAGTCTAGGGTAGTCCGGAACTCTCCGAGGAAGATCACGTGGTCTAACCATATTATCCCCAAGGTCTAGAGACTCTCTGAGGAAGATATCTTGGTCAACTCATCCTATAGCCTCAGGTATACCATAGACTCTCTGAGGAAGCTCACTCAGTCAATTCCTCCTCTATCCTGGGAAAGTTCTTAAAGAGAAATCAAACAAGGTAAGACTCTTTGAGGAAGCTCACTCGGTCTACCCTCCTGTAGTCTATAATATCTGAAGGAACCCTGGGAAGCTCGCTCGATCTATCCCCTGTGGCCTATAATGTCTAAGACTCATTGAGGAAGCTCACTCGGTCTACCCTCCTGTAGTCTATAATGTCAAAGACTCTATGGGAAGTTCACTCGGTCCATCCCTTATAGTCTATAGCACTAGGTTCTCACAACCCCGTGCCAGTCAGTGCATGATAATGCTATAAGGCCAACGTACACCTATAGAGCTACTTGGCTAACCAAAGTACACCAATAGAGATACTTAGCTAACAGTCTATAAGACAACAAGCATGTTATGCAAAAACACTCCATCATATAGACACAAGACATGGAAACAGGTGTAATATCCAAAGGCAACGAAGACCCAAAGGTCAATAACAGAACAAGCATGGGAAAAACATACAAGCACAAAAAATTATCCTCCAACATGATTAATTTACCTCTACACAAGCATTCAAGCAAGGTAGGAAAACAACAAGGAAAAAAAGGTAAACACACAATACCCCGTTCACAGGTATTGTTGGAATTTGCACATAAAACTCAAAGATTTTGAACGGTAAGGCACAAAACACCTACCTCGATCCTAGGAGATTGATATACGTGAAACACGATGACTTATTATCCTTAGAACGTTGAATATCTAAGAAAAAACCCAAAACGCTCAACCTACAATATCTTGAGAAGGATGAGGAATTGGAAAACAAGGCTCAAAAAGAAGGGAGAACTCACCGCTGCGATTCCAAAACAATCAATGGTGCTCGAATTGGAGAACAGACAGAGGAATGGTGGCTCATCGAAGATCCACAGATTCCCAGCACTCTCGGATGAACAAGACCTAGAAGAAGATGTTTATGGAGATCAGGTGCGACCCCGGTCCGTTTAATGAAAAAAAAGAAAGTACACTGCGTGTACTTTTAGAGTACATGGCGTGTACTAGGTTTTTATGTACTCCGCTAAAATCGGCCTCTACATCATCCCTACACACTGTGTGTGTGGCCCGGACATGTCCAGCACACGACTTCGAGTGGGAAAAGAGTACACGATGTGTGCTCATAAAGTACACGGCGTGTACTTCAAAAATTTCCAGAAACTCCATTTTTCTCAAAAACTAAAGAAAAAGGAAATATGTACCTGAACAAAGATTCAGGTTCTTACAATGCGTGCCGCTTGAGCGCGTTGCACGAGTTCCAGCGCCAAAGCCCACCCAAGTTTAGGGGAGAGACAGACCCGTAGGCGGCTAAGGATTGGATGGAGGCTGTGGTGAGAGTCTTCCGACTCGTAGGGACACTAGCCGATATCATGGTGATCCTTGCCACTAGCCTTCTACAGGCAGCAGCAGGCAGATGGTGGAGCTTGATACTCCAGGTTCACGACGAGGTGACACTTCTCTGGGAAGACTTCGAGAGCCTGTTTCGAGTAGATTTTTTACCAGTTACTCTTCACACAGTGCGCATACAAGAGCTTCTTCATCTGCAGTAGGGAAGCATGAATATGGCTCAGTACTCAACTACATTCACTAACCTCTCACGCTAATCCACATATATGGTGCATGATCCTTTATTCAGGGCCCGAACCTTCAAGTAGGGGCTCAGGCAAGAGATCAGGGCTTCGATGATCTCACTCAGCATCCCGACGCAGGCGGGGGTGTTAGAGAGAGCCCTCTTGGTGGAGAGTTTCCTTGCCGAGCAGTCACCAGCAGCGAGACCCACTACCAGTTGTCACGTAGCAGAGTCTTCTGTAGCTGGCAGCAGACAGATGTCTCAGAGGTCCAAGAGGACCAAAAATATAGGTGGTCGACCGCATGACTCATGATCGGTTGTGCGGGGAACCTGAGGTGGATCCAGTTATTCCAGGAACGGGAAATGTTACACATGCAGCGGGTAGGGTCACATGGCTTGTGACAGTCCGACCCATCATATGGATGATCAACAAACGGTTGAAGGACCACCCAGGAAGAGATAGAGGTTCGACCAAGGAGGTCCGTAGGGAGCATGAAAAAGTTGCAGGGGAGCTAGTCGTGTAGATGGTGGTGGGCGACGATTTGAGATGTCACCGCCACCACCACTAGGAGGTCCACCCTGACCGTAGGGAGCAGGTGGACAGGGGAGAGCTCAGCTCCAAGCAGCTGAGGCCTATGATTACGGTGCTCCGGAGATGATACGAGGTACGATCTGTGTCTACTCCACTATAGCTTTAGTACTTATAGACACAGGTTCCAGTCATTATTTTATTTCCACTACCCTCATTCAGAGCTCAGAGATTTTGATGGAGCCGTTGGCTCGATCCTTACAGCTAGAGACTCCTACGGGAGAAGATTCGATGATTACGCACTGGTGCCGGTAGTGTGAGATTACTCTAGGAGGTGAGAGATTCATCTGGGATCTCTTAGTAGCGGCGTCGAGGCCTTACGAGGTCATCTTGGGTATGGACTTGTTATCTACATTCCATGCTCAGATTGACTTTATTAGGTGCAAGGTGTGGTGTGTCCGCAGTAATGGGATCAAGTTTACCTTCCCCGGTGAGAAGGGAGCCTTTGCAGTGCATGATAGACTTACCTGGAGGAGAGTGCAACCAATCACTCATCAGTTGGCTAGCCTTACCCTCAAAGCTGTTGATGTGGAGATTCCAAGATATCCTGTAGTGGTGGAATAGTATGAATATGTTTTCCCTGATGATGTTCCGGGTCTACCTCCTTGCAGAGAGGTGGACTTTTATATTGACTTGTACCCTGGGACGACACTGATATCAACACCAGCATATCGGATGGCTCCCGTGGAGCTTCGTGAGCTGCGGGTACAGTTAGAGGACTTACAGGGGAAGAGATTCATCCAGCCCAGTTTTTCTCCATAGGCACCCCCGATTCTGTTCTCCAAGAAGGAGAATGGGAGATTGGGGATTTGTGTTGACTATCAGCACCTGAACCAGGTGACCTTGAAGAACAAGTACCCATTCTCAAGGATTGACGACATATTTGATCAGTTGGAGGGATCACGGTGGTTCTCAAAGATAGACCTTAGATTAGGATATCACTAGCTCAGAGTACGAGATGAGGATGTGCAGAAGACGAACTTCAGGTTTTGGTACGATCATTATGATTTCTTGGTTATGCCATTTGGCATGACCAACGCTCCAGTAGTGTTCATGGGACTCATGAACAAGATCTTTCAGCCACACCTTGATTGATTTGTAGTGGTCTTCATCGATGGCATTTTGATCTACTCAACTACTGAGGAGGAGTATGCCTATCATTTGTAGGTAGTACTGGACACACTCCGAGAGCACCAACTTTATGGTAAGATCTCAAAGTGCCAGTTCTGGATCCAAGAGGTTCACTTTCTGGGACATGTCATATCATAGGTTAGAGTTGTAGTAGATATAGTGAAGATTGAGGCGGTACTTGCTTGGGAGCCACCCAGAAGTGTGATGGAGGTAAAAAGTTTTCTGGGTTTGGCTGGATACTACTGGAGGTTTGTGCCAGATTTCTCCAAAGTTGCAACACCACTATCTGCCTTGACGAAGAAGGGGCAACCCTTCGTTTGGTCGGAGAAATGCCAGCAGAGTTTTCAGGAGCAGAGGCAGAGGCTGACTAGTGCCCCCATCTTGAGGCTTCTAGAGGAGGACATAGGGTACGTAGTTTACTATGATGCATCAGGGACCAGACTCATATGTGTCCTAATGCATGGGAGAGAAGTGATCGCATATGGTTCTCGACAGATGAGACAGTATGAGCAGAACTACACTGCCCATGACCTGGAGTTAGCAATAGTATTCTTTTTCTTGAATATGTGGTGACACTATCTGATGGGCGAGCATTTTACAGTGTACTCTGATCACAAGAGTCTCAGGTATATATTCTCTCAGAAGGATCTGAACCTGAGACAACGATTTTGGCTTGAGTTCCTCCAAGACTATGACTTCGAGATAGTCTATACTCTTGGGAAGGGGAAAGTTGTAGCAGATGCACTCAGCCGGAGGTCTAGTATACAACTACTAGGTGAGGCGATGGAGCAGCTGGCTGCTTTGCAGATATCCTTCATGGAACGTGATGGAGCAGATTTCCTTGAGTCTCTTACATTCACTCCCCCACTTCTTCAGCGAGTCAGGGAGGCACAGCATGGGGATGCTGACTACGAGGCTCAACGTGCTTAGATATCCACAGGGAAGGCACCTGATGAATTTTATAAAGGTGGGGATCACGTCATCCTCTTCAGAGGACGTACCATGGTACTAGTGTCACTTCAGGAGGAAGTGTTGAGGGAGTTACAAACTTCCCCTCTATAGGTACATCTAGGAGTGGCAAAGATGTACCAGGATCTTCGACGACAACACTGGTGGCTGGGAATGAAGAAAGCAGTAGCAAAGTTTGTTTCTCGGTGCCTCACTTGTCAGCAAGTGAAGGTGGAGCATCAGGTACTAGCAGGCTTGGTTCAACCTTTAGAGGTCCCATAATGGAAGTGGGATGGGATATCCATGGACTTCGTGATAGGAATTCCATGTACATCCAGGGGACATGACTTGATTTGGGTGATCGTCGACCGACTCACCAAGTTGGCCCACTTCCTACCAATCAGAGAGTAGGGTTTAGTAGATAGCTTGGGATGCCTCTATGTGCAGGAGATTTTATGGATACATGGAGTACCCTCAACAATTGTCTCTGATCATGATGCACATTTTACTTCCTGGATATGGAAGTGTTTGCAGGAGGCTTTTGGGACGCAACCTCATTTGAGCATCACCTTCCATCCTCAGACAGATGGCCAGACTTAGCGAACCATTCAAACCCTTGAGGACATGCTGCGTGCTTGTATCCTTGACTTCAGTCACAACTGGGAGGATCACTTTCCTTTGGTGGAGTTTTCATACAACAACAGCTATCACTCTACCATTGGGATGACACATTTCATGGAATTGTACGGGCGACCTTGCAGATCACCTTTGTGCTGGACTAACCCAGGGGAGTCAGCACCAGTGGGACCAGAGATGGTATGGGCTACCACAGAGAAGGTGTAGATCATCCAGGAGCAGATGAAGACTACATAGAGTAGACATAAGTCGTATGCTGACAGGAGGCGGAGACCTCTGGAGTTAGAGGATGATGACCAAGTCATTCTACGGGTCTCACCTCGATGCGGTTTTTGGATATTTGGCTGAGGCGGAAAGTTATCTCTGAGGTTCATCGGACCCTTTCAGGTCCTCAACAGAGTTGGAGAGGTGGATTATTGCTTAGCTCTTCCACCTCAATTGAACTAGGTGCACGATGCCTTCCATGTATCCCAGTTGAGGAGATACGTGTACGACCCTTCTCACATCATCGACCATAGAGAGATGGATATCGACGATGTGGCGACTTTTACAGAGGTTCTAGTAGAGATTTAGGATCAATAGGAGTGGGTCCTTCATGGACAGTCGATACCTCTGGTGCGCGTTCGCTGGCAGCATGGGAACCTCCAGGAGAGAACATGGGAGTGAGAGGCTCAGATGCGTGCTTAGTACCCCCACTTGTTTTACTAGTTTTGAGTTATGGAATATGGGGACATAAAGCCATCAGGCGGGGATAATGTAAAGACCCATAATTTCCATGTATTGTTTTTAAATATATGGGAATTTTAGGAGTCCATGAAAATTTACGGCGCTTGATTCTGAGGCCTAGAGTGCCTGTAATGAATTTTCTGAACTTTTTTTTGGGTACGTTCAGTAAACGTATGAGCATGTTTTTGTAACTTTTGAACCGGTGCTTGGAATTGAAATCCAAGGGCACCATTGAACTCACAACGCCGATATTCCCTTAAGAAGACTTTCACCTCAACGATAGTTGGTCGAGGGTGAAAGTTATTTTTTGCATTTTTCATGGAAATAATAAAATAAAATAAACTTCATTTTATTTTATTTTGAGCTCCCCTGTGGATATTTCAGGTGGGGACCACCTAAACTAAACCTCCTATGAGAGGTTATGGGGGTGGGGGCCACCTGAATTAGCCTCCCATGAAAGGATTTGGTGGTGGGGACCACCCGAGGTTAAAACCTCTTGAAATCCCTATTAAGTGGGAAAAAACCTCTTGAGATCCCCACTTGATGGTTCCACCACCCCCGTTAATTAATTTGTGCCAACCCTCCACATTAATTATGCCAACTTATGTGATTAATTATCCCAATTTTAATTATGCCAATATATTCTATAATGTTGGCTAATTCATTTTGGTGGAATTAGGGGAAACTATTGGCAAAAGGGAGAGCTCTTTGAGAAATCTCTCCAATGAAGAGCTTCTTCTCTAAACGAAGAACGCCGACCTCGACATCGAACTTATTCCTCAAGACATCCTCTAACGGTGGACATCTTCAACAATGAAGAATCACCTCCATCAAAGAAAATTAATACGATGAAGTATCTCTGGATCAGAGGCATGTGACGGGCGCGACAAACGCTGAATTCTACTTTCTTCTCGCGCCAACATCAACGAACAACCCGAGGTAGGGGTTTATTGTGAATGATTACATTTTTACCCATGTTCTTCCCTTCTAAAACAAGGAACACAGATCAACATTCTAAATAATTGATCCGCATATGTTTTATTTTGCAGGAGGGTTTGACGTTATTCATTCATGTTCTTGGTGAGCCACTTTCTACCACCCTAACGCGGAGGGTACGGGCCAAACAAACATGGCCCGACCACTCCGAAAATCTTGTGATGTTTTGGGGTGTTGAACGTGACGAAGGTGACGCCACAAAGACACTGCCCCACATCCACCGCCACCTTGCGATCTCCGCGCCCTGTGGCTCCACCCCCTGCCGCCCCGCCGCGCCGCCCACGACCGCCGCCGCCGCGCCGCCCACGACCGCCGCCGCCGCGCCGCCCACGACCGCCGCCGCCGCGCCGCCCACGACCGCCGCCGCCCCTCCGCCCACAGCCGCCGCTGCCCCGCCTCCCATGGCCGCCGCGCCCCCGCGGCGGGTCCGCGCCCCCGTGGTAACCCTCGACCGAGCCACCCTCACAAACCTTACGGACCGGGCCGCACTGTGGGGCAGGTCGGTCCGACCGGGTCGGACCGAACCCGGGCCCACTATGACCCTTTTACTTTCTTTTAGCCATAACTTTGGCACCAGACGTCTGTTAGACGAACCGTCAGTGAAATTGAGAACCTTGGAGCGAGTCAGTCACTTTGAGTGATACCCCACTTTCTTTTGGATTAATTTGGGGAATGGTCTGGTTGGATCGAGCACAAATCCAACCGGGCCTCCGGGACTAAAAGACTAATAACTCACAGACTGAGCGTCTGATTGACGCGCCGTTTCTTACATTGAGACCCCTATGACGTGGTCAACCTTTGAGATACTTCTTAGTGGGACTTAGTGGCAGTTGGAGTATCTACCAATAGCTTGCGGAGAGGATCCTCCTGGAGACGAGCGAGCATAGTGTGGGAACCCAGTGGTTGGATGAGACTTGAGGACTACTGATCGTTTGGACTCGGAGTGACTCGACAGGCCTAGTGGGTAGGGCCTTGGTGATGCGGCAGACCCACGGTGGGGAGCGACTTGGTGATGCGGCAGACCCACGGTGGGGAGCGACTTGGTGATGCGGCAAACCCACGGTAATTGACAGGAGGAGTACCTCATCAGGCCTTTAGGGGGAGCGCCTCTGTGTGAGGCGGCAAACCCATGGTGGGGAGCGCCTCTGTGTGACGTGACAGACCCACGGTACTCGACAGGAGGAGTACCTCAGCAGTCAAAGGTTGGTGGGAAGAGCCTCTGTGTGATGCGGCATGCCCACTATACTCGATAGAGGAGGAGTTCTCCAGCAGCCGAGGTGTTCGACGTTGTAACTGAGAATGTTACTTAACACTACCCCTAGAATAAATCCTGGTATGAGTTGAGTCAGTACCTCTGTGTTTTTCCTCATGATTGAGATGGATTACTTGATAACTTAGGTATATGTATGGGCATATACCTAAGTAAGGTTATCTGTTGATTTCATACTTTGTTTTTTTATACTTGTTGGATTTTGGGAGACCTAGAGGGTCTCAGGGTCCCTACTGAGTATCATTATACTCACCCTTGCACGGGCTATGCCCGCACCTTATTGTGTTGGATGCAGACAGCGGACAGTGCTGATTGAGGCTGAGAGTACCAGGACTGGACGGTACCTAGAGATGGACCATACAACATGTCGGTATGAAGAGGAGATGGGTGGGCATGGAGTTCTGAGGAGATGATCTGTACCTACCCTTCAGGTAGGAACCTCAGAGGACAACCCAGCAGTTGAGTTTCTATTTTCTTCAGTTGTATTGTATCATAGTTGTACTTGTACTTTCCAGTTGGGCTTGTATTCTGGCCCCTTTTACTTACTGTACTCACTCTGTTTACACTTCATCTTACTTGTGTTCTTATCTTGCTGTGTTCTTGGTTACGTGTGCTTAGAGGTTATAGAGACAATGCCTTCCCAGTTTTAAGGAATACGCCTTTGGTGCTAGTCACCAGCCCTTGGCCTATGGAAGGCGGGCTTGAGGTAGTCACGGCACGGGTCCTGGGGGACAGATCGTGACATAATAATTATATAACAATATATAATAAATTTGAGGATGAATCCTTGATTTATTCAGGGAAATGGCCTGCATTACATAGAAAAGCAGGCAAAATATAATGCAAAGATGTACTCAGCAAGACTCAAACTTTAGATTTCACTGAGACCCATAGGGGCAGCTACCATTGAGTTGCACCCTGTGGGCATGTAATAATATATAATAAATAGTAAATAAATATTAAATAATAATTTAACAATAAATTAATAATAAATAATAAATAATAAATAATAAATTAATATATAATAAACAAGTACAAAATAAATAACTAAAAAATGAAAAAAAATAAAAATAAAAAAATAAATAAAAATAAAAAATTCTAATTGGAAATAAATATCTATAAATAAATATGCATATAAAAAAATTTACATAAATATATATAAATATATACACACAAATATGTATAAATATTTACAAATGTAAATAAATATAGACAAATATTCACAAATAGATATAAATATCCATGAATAGATACAATTATATATAAGTTTAAATAAATAATGATACATATATAAAAAATTTAAAAAAAATACAAAAATATATAGAAGTACATAAAAATATATATATATATATATATATATATATAATAGATAATAAATCACCAAAAGAGGGAAAAAATAAATAAATGAAACACCATCAAATCAATAGGAATTTAAATCAATGAAATAAAATCATATATGACCTAAAAAGTAAAATAATACACTCTTAAATAAAGATGAAATCCCATCGAATGTTCAAAAATCATGATGTTTGAACAAACAAATCAGTTTTGGGGCCTTGAGTGCCTCTTTTAAACTCAAAAAATAGCTAAAAGGGTCTCACCTAGTCATTATGGAATAGATATCATCACAGTCTTCGATTTGATATGTGGTAGAGCCTAAACGGATATCCGGATCAAAAGTTATGACTGTTTGAAGTTGAAGTTTGATTTTTTGCTTTTCTTGAAACATTAATAAATTATATTCAATTAGTTAATACCTAATTATTATCTAATTTGATTGTATTTCATTTCATAAGTTTTGATTTGAATGGTTTTAAATCTAAAATAGACTCCCAGATCAAAAGTTCTAGCCATTTGATGGTGAATTCTGATTTTCAACTTATACAATAATTAGTTTAAGTTTTGGATAACTATTAAATAATAATAATATATAATTAATAATTAAAATATTATAAATAATAAAAATTATAAAAAATAAAAAATAAATTATTATAAAAAATAAATCATAATTTTTAATAATAAATCATAATTTAATATTTAATATTTAATAGTTTTCCCCATTAATTTAGCCGCAGTTTTTATAAAAAACACCGCTATTTCGCGGTGGTTTTTATAAACCACCTCTACAAGGAAATATAATTTTTTTTAAAAAATAAAAAAACTAAATTAGTGGCAGTTTTTTAAAACTTTCTAAAAAAGAAAAATAAATAATGATAAATAAAAAACACATTTAGTGGTATTTTTAAGAACCGCAGCTCAAAAACCGCTGCGAATTTTTTTTCTTGGAATATTTAGCAGTGGATTTGAAAACCGACGCTAAAAAACCACCATAAAACCCCTTTTTTTATTGTATTTTTATAATTAAAATGTTCATAATGTTGAGTCTTGAAGTGAATAAAAAAAAATATCAATTAAAGGTTTGGAATTTCAAAATGACCAATGTGTAGGGAAGGAAAGATATGCAAGAAAGGAATAAATCCTTTAATAAACCCCTAAACATAGATAAAATTTTATGGAAATTTTCTAATAATGCACATAAAATTATGAACTAAGTGGAACCCAACTCATAAAATTAAGAACATAATTTTTTTTTATAAAAAATTAAAATTGTAAATAGATTAGAAACACAAAAACCCATCGATGTCACCAGAACCAAAATAGTTTACTTATCATGAGTGTTTCAAGTTTGTTTATTCCCCATTATCCAAGATCTAAAATAATGAAACATGTAAAAAACATATAAATTTGTAAACATAATGAACCAAAATGAAATCAGAATCCAAAAATACTAGAATTCATAAAATTCTTCGACACTTTGAAATAACAAAAAATAGAAATGAAAAAACATACAGACGAGGATTGTGTCCATCAACTGTTGACTTAGTTAATCCAAGTTTTAACCCAACCATGTAATATGGAATTAACAAATTAACATTATGACACTCTAAAAGTATTTTATGATTTTTTCTATTTCTTATACCTAAGAGTGGAGATCACTAATCCATTAGAGATAAAATTTATGCTATAAAATGAAAACTAAAAGAAAAGTTGAAATCAAAATAATAAATGAATTAAATATTTTATAATACATGATATCCATGTGAATGATTCTTATCATAAGGAAGATAAAGTACCATGATCATAGCATGATGATATAATAGTGTTGTGTAAACATGAAACTAGTTGGGGATCCAGATCGAGGATATGCATTTTCTTCAACTGAAATGAAAAAAAAATCTAGTTAAGAGAGTTTTTACTATTTAAAAATACGAATACCATAAAAACAAATCACTCAACCTGGATCTTGAGAAATATTTATCAATATTATAATGGTTACCTTTTTAATTAAGATAATAAAATCCTTTTAGAACATTATTTTTCATGATTTATTTATTTTTTTAATATTTTTATATCAAAAAATGGGAAATTTTTACACATAGTTTCACAAATATGGGGATATGGTATAGAATATCAAATATCATCATAGAAAGGTGGAATCTTAGGTTAAATATTACTTTATTATGGTTATTATACTTATATACATTGGGATTTAAATTTTACATAGCTATGAAAAATAATAACTGTATTTACCTCCTCATTTTGTATGATTCAAATGAAATTCAACCAAATAATAATTTAGGCATAGGGAATATTTCATTTCAAATCACTTTGACAATGAATAATTTTAAATAAACCAAAAAATAAAAATACAATATATTATACAGGTAGGCCGACAACTAAACTTACTCATTTCTCATGCAATATCTTTTATCTGGACACCATTCAAATTGTTCATTAGTGATGACCCAACTTTATGAATCACAGATACATAAATAGTTTTTTTTAGATAATATGAGTTTAACAACATTCATAAAAATTAGATATGGGTTCAAGGACCTTCAAAAATTAGGGGATAAAGTTGAGTAAGATAAAGATAAGTGGTAATTTAATACTTAAATTCAAATAACCTGAAGCAATATATATACATGAAATAATTATAATGGAAGTAATTATATCTTGAATCTCAAATATATTTAAGTATATCATTGAAGCAGTATAAAAAAACATGTATGAACAAATGATTGAATAAAGGCCATATAAAAATCTATATACAGATCATTCCACTACATGTCTATATTTCTTCATATGGGGGATGATCTCCCAAAAGTGGTTAAAAGCCACACTAAATGAGGATAAAAAACACAAGGCCAAGATAAAATATTGGGAATATATTTATTTTAAATAAATAATATTTTACTTTTTTGCGAGTCCATTCACCAAAAAAATTTAATATTATAAATTTGTTAATGAACTTGTAAATTCCATTTTACTAAATAGAATTCCCATTACACTGATAATCCCATAAAAAGTGATAATTATACTATATAAAACACATAATTTAGAAAATAAATGGTGCTAAAAAACTAAAACTTCTTTTGGGTCATGTTTAAATGGTGGTTCAAGTAGCTCAAATTAATAGGATGTTCTTTGAGCACCAAAAAAGTATTCTATATTTCAACCACATTAACTCCCTTATTTAAGAATAGTTTTGTGCAATTTTTTTATTAGAAAAAGAAAACTGAAATCAATTCACGGTAGGAAATAAGTATAATAATACAAAATAATAAAGTACACCCTTCTATAAAAAGGGAAAAGGGAACCAAATGATGAACTAAAATATCAGTTAAGTAGGTTCTTAACAAAACATGAAGAAAAAAGGTCCCTTATAAAAACAACACACATTACACATATATCATAGAAAAAGAAACATAATAATATAGTAAATAAGAAAAAAACCATGGGATCAAATTGAAATAAAATAAAACTACATTCATTTATAATATCATTTTGACCAAAGAAATGAACAATATATTTGGAGAGAGACTATTTAGAATAAAAATATGAGACATTTCTATAATTTTTTAAAAGGATGACCAAACAAAAATCTTCTAGGTTATTAAAATATATACGACTACTACTATTAAAATTAAAAATAGTACTAAAAATTAATATTTCTGAAAAATACACATATTGAATTTAAAGAGACAGAATAAGTAATAGTGAAATGTTATAAAAAATATCATAAAAAACACAGTTGGAAATATAATATATGGGACATGAATGTAAAATGGAAATGGAATGGAGGATTTAAAATTAAATCATATACATTATGTGGAGTTAAATTTTGATAGAAATATAACATATATGACGAATACCTCAAAAGAGGATTGTTAATATTGAATAATACACATAATATAATGCAAAAAGATGGATAAATGAGTTATTAGTTTTCTAATACACACATCATTGATACATAAATATTGAAAACATAAAAATAAAATATTTTAAAAACCAATAAATATCTATATTTATATGCTTTATATTAGAAAATTTTTATATATCATGGAAATAAATATATAGATTTCACTATATCAATGATCAGTTAATATAATGAAAGTCCAACTATGAGGCTTGTTCTTAGGTGTAATTTTAATTTGAATCAAAGGTTTAAGGTTATAAGAACATGATTCCTCTAATATCATTTCATAATACTAAAAAGATACTTGGTAATGAGAAGATATATTCATTAATACATAAGGTGAATATAATTTCCATCTTAAATTGTTTGTATAATTCAAACACTACCGCACAAAAAAATTAGCAGGTTTTCTTAAATCACAAAATTTATTGGAAAATATATTCAGAATGAAATCATGTAATGATATTTTTACCTGAATAAGATCACAAATGTTCATTAAATAGATCACTAAATCGCCTATTGGATAAAAACGATCTCTAGCCTTTATTTATTTTTAGCAACTTGCACAATAATACTATCAATTATTTCACATGAATTAATCATGGGATCATTCTATTAGGTTGATTAAAGGATATTAAAATCCATATTGTTTAATGATTACCAATTAAAAAATCATGAAAAATAAATTGATTACAAATATCTAATAAAGTCACAATTGATTGAATATAACCATGCTACTTTACTCTGATAATGCATCCTACTATGATATCCTTGATTTCAGTCTTATACCTATAGACAATTCAATATAGTAAAAATTAATTTTAAAATAATGGGAAACTGAAAAGGTTAAGAAAATTATAGAAAGAAACATGTATTAATTAAGTAATGGAAACTACTCAGATCACAATGATCAAACGTAGAACAATTTGTTCACATGTTCAACCAATCCATATAATGAATACTGAATATGTATACACTGAATATTTAATATTACTATATTGAATATACAATATTCATATATTTAATATAAATATTATAAATACAACAAATATTTAATATACATATATTGAAAATGTGATAAATATATACATAATATGAATACGATGAATCAAGTATATGGTATAGTTATAATAGGAAAAATAAGGGTGTGAAATAGACATGAAACAACCTTAGGGTTTCAAAATTAGGGGCATGGAGAAAAGGTAACACACTTTTGTCTAAATGATTTATATGTTTCCAAAATTTGTGGAAAGAAAACAAAAACACATTTCCATAAACAAACGATATAAATATACCTTATATGAACAACATTCAGTTTTATAAGTAGTCAAATATTATAAATAATTATTTCAAAAAATAAATCTACAAATCATTATTTTCTTATCATGTTGGCTTACATAGAGGATCACTATTACATGGTCTATACTTTTAGTAATGTGGAATTATATATTTAAAAGATATAAAATCAAAACAAACACATAACATAAAATTTAACTAAATAAATAAAATACATGCACTACTTGGAAAGTAAATATATAAAATAGAATATGATCGAATGATTTAAGAAAGTGAAAATAATGAAAAAATTAGTGACAAAAAATATATTAAATATTTGATTATATTCATCCTAGTGATTCAAGGAGAGAATAAATTATATAGAGAGAGAATAAAATATTAGTTCTAGTTGTTCTACCCGATCAAGTCTGATCCTTTCTGAGAATCAAGTTACAACTATCTGGTCTCATGGAATAGGAAGACTTCCTAGGTTTAATGATAGAATAAACTATCATGAAAAACATAAAATGAAATAGTAGAATAAAAAAATATTTCCAAAAGATAATATAAAAGTATTTTATTAATTAAAAAACATATGAAAATAGAGGAAAAAACATGAATAAGGAAAATAAAAAAATATAGAGTAAACATAATAGAAGAACATAAAAAAGAAAATACAGAACAATATCATAGTTATAACCAAATAATTATGTACTATCCTAATTGAGGACTAAAACTACAATCACTATAAAGTGTTAGATACAAAATTGTGACCTGAGGGTTTTCTCACATTAGAGGATAAGATTTCAGGGTTCATTTTGTCATGATCATTTGCTACCATTTATCAATTTACATTCTATATTTAATCATAGATTCCAATTTGGATTTCATGTGGGAGGAGAAGAGCACGTTAGTAGAATCCACCTGGGAAATGATGAACTTTATTTGAAATTTCCCAATTCACACAGATCCTTATGATCATAATTATTTATATTCTAATATAAATAAAGGCCTTTTTATGTAATATTAACATTATAAAAAAATACTACAAAAAAATAAAATCATCAGACCTGAAATTGTCTAATTCCATCTAAAACCAGAGATACTAGGTTTGAATTTTCTAGAAGTTTTGGATTAATGACTTGAAAAAATGAAGAAAATAAAATAATTAGAGAAAATTTTGAAGTAAATAAAGAAAAATAAATAAAAATGTTAATAAATAAATAAATATATGTAATTTTAAAATGTTGGTTAAATATTTGACCACAATTACCAGTACCCTGAGCTTCAAAGTATCTACTTCTTTTAGAAAAAATAGCTCTATCAAAGTGATAATATATAGACTAAAGAATATATTAGTTGAGTAAATATTTTAAATTAGATATCTTAGTTATCTAAATATTTGAGTTCAATAATAAAAAATAATGATTTAAAATGATAAATTTCAAAGTATGTGATATGGTATTGTTAATTACAGGCATTTAAGAAAATATATTGAATCCATTGACTGAATATTTCATAAAAATATTCTATATGTTTCAGAATATTTATTCTATGGATTTTATTGTAATCTTGCATAACCTAAAAACCATATAAGTTAATTTAAAATGAAATAAAAAATATCAAAATTAAAAGAACTACAGATAACATATTAGTGTATATGGATGAGTCATAACCAGAAACCAAAATAATGGGTATAAATGAGACTGTTATATTAGTAAATGGATTGGGATAATTGGGGAAAAAACTGGAACGCATCACCATGTTTCCTTCCGAAGAACCTACATTTTGGGATGATTTAAAATTTTCAATTGGGGAATGATAAGTTTCTTTGTGTTTCTACATGAATCCTTTCACTATATTTTCCCTTTATAATTATGAGAAATCAATTACAGTCATTATGAATCATCTAGTTTACCCTTGAATGACCCCTTCCAAATAATTCACATAGAGAAATCTAGTTTAAAATTAACAATTTTAATCTCATATGGTTTATTGTATACATAAAAAATATGACCAGTTGTTTGAATGCAAGATATAAAAGATAGTGTGAAGGCAAGTACCTTCGGTATTTCTCTTGGATAAAATGTATTAGTTATTAAAATTGACTGAAGATTATACATGAATTTTCACTATATCTAGGTTCTAGGAAGTAGTATAAAAAATAACTAAAATTAAATATAAAGACATAAAATCCATTTGAAAAAAAACTAAAAAAGTTGAACTTTAAGTCATTCTCTACAGTTATCCTACCCTAAAGTTCAATGTTGATATGATATTGACCATTGGACAAGAAAAGTACCTTGATTTGAGAGACGATATCCAAAATTGATGAACAATAGAGGGAATGGTAGAGTGAAATAGTGGGGATTAGCTTGGTGCAATATATTGCATTGGGAAAAGAGAGGGGGGGGGATAGGGAGAGAGAGAGAGAGAGATGGAAAGAGGGAAAGAGAGAGGTCCAAGATCCATGCAATCGAGTGTATCCCTAGGTGGAGGAAACCATCAATGGAGAGAGATGAAATGATACTATATCAACCAGATCTAAAACCATCATCATGTGTATCAGTAATAAAGGAAATCAACTTCTTTGGAGATATGGCAGTTTTGTGAGGTGGGCATACCAATTGACATCAACCGATGGTTGTAATTATCTTATGTAAATTTAGTGGTGAAATGCCTAGGATTTTAGCATAAATAGAGAAGATATAAGGGATGAAAGTGAATGGGAAAGAGAGAAGAACGTTTGGAGGAGTGAAGGTTGGGACAGGTAGGCGGGGATGCATTAGAGAGGTGGAGTTAGAGGTGAAGGAGAGGGGAGGCAGAGGCAGAGGGGAGGCAAGGGAAGTCAGGGAGGAAATGATGAGAGGGAGTGGGGATCAGGAGGGGTGAAATGTATCTAAAAAGTCAATATAGTGAATTGTTTTTGAGGGAAACCATGAAAGGAGTGCCTTCCATGTGTAAGGGAGGAGCCACCACTAGTAGTATTTATATAGATTAATTAAAATTTAACTTGGAATATATAATTTAAAAATTAAATCACATAATTTATTACATATATATTATTATTATAATTAATATATATCTATGGTTATATATGTGTGTGTGTGTGTGTGATAATAATTTTAAATATAATTAAATATATTTAACTTATAAAATAATTTATTGTTTTTTATATTTAAATACATACATACATACATACATATAATATTATTATTTAAAATATAATCAGTAATTAATATAATTAATAATTATATATATATAACTACATATAAACATAGTTAATTATATTATTAAATATAATTTTTATAAATATTTTTGTAATTAATCATATTATTTTATGTATATATGAATAATAATAGTCTATTACATAATTAATAAAATCATGACACACACAAACACAATTTTTAACTTTTTAAAATATAAATATTTATGATTAAGATTTAATAATAAATTTCTAATATAATTAATAAAAAAAATAAAAAATAAAACTTAAAAATTCATAATTATAATTATTGATATTTCTTAAAATAAAAATAATAATATTTATTATATATAATTTGAAAATCATTATAACTTTATTTATATTTAAATATAATAAATAATACTTTTAAATGAAATTATATATTTATATAATTAATAACATTTTTTTAAATAAAATTAATAATATTTAAATATAATTAATATTTGAAAATAAATTTTATATACAATTAATATGAATATATATAGTTTAAATATAACTAATAATATTTAAAAAATATAAATATAAATAAGGATATATTTTCATATATTTAAAAATATTTTTTAAATAATTAAATAATATGTATATATAACAAAAAAACATAATGAAAAACAAATCACCTTGTTGGTTTGAGCGGTGGTTTACTCCACACCTTGTCTTGAGCATATAAGTTCAAATACTAATGTTTTACAAAGATATTTTTATTTTTTTATAGGCTAGATTTTATCAGTGCTAGTTTTAGCACTGATAAATATTAGCCTTTATCAGCACAAAAACTGGCACCAATAAAGACCTCCTTTATTAGCGTTATTATTTTTACCACTCAATGTTGCATGTCGTTAGGTCTTAATATTCAAGCTTACACAGATCTGAATCACTATAAGATTTTCCATCAACCCTTTGGACAAAAACATTTCCAATCCTATTGCATGTACTCAAAAACATCGATTAATTTCTTTGTTTATAGATCAAATACATGTTAATTTGTGATTGATTTCCATTTTAATTGGCCCCACAGACATGTGCACACATACACATGCAGTGAAACCACTCGTAATACTCTCCCTCTCTCTCTCTCCACACACACACAATGAATATATAGCTGCTGATATATATATGCTTTTGTATATATATATGTTATTATATATGTTTTTGTGTATAATCTGTTTATATATATATAGATATATATCAATTATATATATAATATATTTAAATATTTATTTATATATTTATGTGTTCTTAAATATGTGTGTGTGTGAGTGTTCTTATTCTTTATAAATCATATGTGTAATTTATAAATTTATAAGTATACTTTATACTTTATATATATAAATTTTATATATACTTTATAATTTTTATGTTTACTTTATATACACACACAAATATATATTTACATTTTATATATTATATATATTTTATTTATATAAATTTTCACAAACACAAATATATATTTATACATTATACATTGTATGTATACATTATATTTTATATGTAAAATTTATAGACACATACTTATTTTTATTTCATTTATATATATTATATGTATAATTTATATATGAAGAAAAAGTATGCTTCATATGTATTCTTTTAAATACTTTATATATGCATACATTACATTTTACAAGTATATTTTTTGAATTTATAATTTATATAATTTATAAATGTAGAAAAGACACATCATATGCATACATTATGTGTATCTAATTTTTAATAAAATATGCATATAGTTAAACTAAATATGAAAAATATGAATTAAAAATGGTTGGATGTCAATCATGTGACAAAAGAGTACAAGTATAGAGTTAAAGAGTTTAAAAAGTTTGCAATAAATCATAAAAATGACCCTTATTGAATTATTTTTCCATGTTTACATTACTGTTTTTCAAGATGAATTTGTCAAGGTGAGTTGGAAGAAAACTTGGTCTATCATATAATATATTGAAGTTTTAAATGTTTGAATAAACACAGGGAAAAGCTGAATATATCTAGTGTTTGGAATAATAATTTTGTTTATTGATCATTTGATATCAATAGATCTGAAAATGATGCTGAAGATCATATTGAGTAAATAATAACAATTGTTAAAGATGACCCTTTTGATTTTCCAAATATTTTTGAGAAGTTAAATAACTGTGATGAACCCAACTTGTGAGCACACACCCTGAACCTTGATTCGAGACTACCATAAGGCCTCAAGAATGTTCCTTGATTACCAAAGATTTAAAAATAGTGGCGAGGAATAAACATAATAATTGGGGAATGATTATTTCTCAATGAAACAACCAACTAAATGAGACAAGAATGTGATTTCATTTAAAAACAAAAAAACTTTAAAATTCCATTTAAATTAAAACAACCCAATATAGTGCACAAGAAAATAAAACAAACACATGTACCAAAAATACATTATGACCCAATAGATGACACCAATTTGATGTGAATGGTCTAACTCCTCCAATATACAGTCGAACAGCACAACATCCAATGTGAACTAAGCTCCTAAAATCCACCACCCAAGAAAATTTAAACCTTACCCATACCCACATCACAACATAAAATATCTACATGATCATTAGGATGTGTGGGTAGGGGTGAATATGAATACCCATTAGGAATTTCCTAATTCAATCTTATGTAATCCCATGTAGATTAATTCCCCACCATGTAACCAATTCCATGAAAACATGTTAGCACTTTTAAAACCAAAACAATTTTATAATAGTTCTTAATAAAACCAAAGAAGTAGATGAAATAATATAAAAAATGATTACCCCAGTAAGGTAACCCTTCTCAATTCGACCCCAGTATGTATCTGATACATAACTAATATTTCCAAAGGGGACATGATCAAATAAATAATAATGAAACATAAATTCCCACCTATGATAATATAATACACATGCTATGGATCATCACCCACTTGAGTGGTTCTTGAATTTCATAGCCCATGTTTTCTATATAACATAGAAATATGAAACTTTCCATCTATCCCAAATACTAGATCCTTCTGACCGTACTCAATAATTCCTGATTGTTGCTTATACCGAACACATTTATTTAACCCAAACCATTTTATTTCTTGAAATTTTTTTACCAAAATAAACCCATGATTCCCAACCCTTAAATATAACTTAGTTAAGATACCCATAAATCCATTTTCATAAAAAAAAATTAAATCTAAAACCATGGTTTAATAAAAAAAATATCCCCAAACAACTCCCATGGTTTGATTTAAAGCCTCAAACCCACAATTTTTCAATTCCCTAAAACACTAATTATCAAATCAATTTAAATAAATTTTTTGATAACTATACACACATTAAAATGGATAAAAATAACATCAACAAAATAGTAAGGAATCATAGTCTCATAAAGAGTGAATAAATACCACACACCTTAGAAGTCTATCATGTGATGATCCTAGAAACCTATATTTTAATTAAGAAATCATGATCCAAAACTCCAAACCCTTTAAACAAGAACATAGGATCATTATTATTCTGTTCATGATTTAAATAAAAAATCCAAAGACTTATATCCAAATCCCAAGATATAGATTTATCAATGGAATAAAAAATATAAAGAGAGAGTAAGAGGTAAATAGAAGAATGTGAAAGATCATCATAATAAAATCTAAAACCTAGTGTTGATACGATTAATCCTAGAGATAAAGTCATCATTTGATGATGAAGAACCCCCAATTTCACTCCTAAGGAACCCTAGGGTCGTCTCAAGTTAATTTAGGGAACTTAATGGGTCCTATATAAGGATAATTGAGATTTTAAAATCCTAATTATTAATGTTTCATATTGGGAACAAATACCTCAAGGTACCATTGAAGCATTTTTGTGGTGATTGTGTTTGTTGAAAAAGCAAGCGATTGGAATATTGCGGACCGGGCATGTTTCAAAATCAGAACATCAAAATATGAAAAAGGAAAAAAAGTGGCCTGTAAGTGAAGAATTGGCAAACAAGTCATTAAGTGGAGCACAATTCATAAAGTAGTGTGAAAGTCTTGAAGTGGTGCGCAAGTCATATTTCAAGATCATCACATAAAAATATAACAAATGAAAGAAAGTGACGTGCAAGTGAAGAGTTGGCGCGCAAGTCATTAAGTGGCGTGCAAGTCATAAAGTGGCACTCAAGTATTGAAGCAACATGCAAGTACTATTTCAATTTCATCACACCAAAATATGAAAAAGGCAAGAAAGTGGCATGCAAGTTAACAAGTGGCACACAGGTCATCAATTGGCGTGAAAGTCAAGAAGTGGTGCACAAGTTACAGAGCGGCGCGCAAGTTATGGAGTGGAGTGAAAGTCACGAAGTGGCGCGCAAGGTGAGTTTTTCACATCATGCATAGGGTCTCCTAAATTCCAATAAATAGATGGATACCCTCCTTATTTTGAAGAAGCTCAATACTTATAGAAAATCCAAAATTTGATCGTGCAAGTGGAAGTGTCATTCAAATAGTGAGTGGCACGCAAGTAGTGAGTTTCACAGTTAGTGGCAAGAAAGTAGTGTGGCATGCAAGTAGTTTGGCACAAAATTAGTGGCATGAAACTAGTGTTGTGAAAATAGTGGTGCACAAGTAGTGGAACACAAGCAGTGGTGCATAAGAAGTGGCGTGTAAGCAGTGGAATGCAAGTATAAAATTGGTGAACAAGTTGGTTTTCCTACAATAAAGATAAAAGTTTCACACTAATTAAAGTGGCACACAAGTCACCCTAGGGTTGTGTGAAAGTTGGAAGTTTCCCAGTACACCTGAAGCAAAGGGGTATTCATCAATGGATTAAAATTAGACTTCAATAGAGCATCTACATATATTAGAGGATGCATTCATTAGAGATAATGAAAGGACCTACAATTCTTTAAACTGTGAGTGGATCTTCTGAAGAATCAGTGAGCTCTCTTTATTCAAGAGAGTAGTGATATTTAAAATTGTGATTGGTTGTAAACCAGGAGGGAAAATGAGCCTGCTCTAAACTTTGTAAACAGTAGTGTACTTTTAGTGGATTTGGTACATTGAAACATCACAGGTGTATACTCCTTGGACATAGCCCAGTGAGGGTGAACCAAGTAAAATTACTATGTCCTATTCTTGATTTAAGATTTGTTCATACTCTACAATGAGAAGGAGAGAGAAGAGAGTTTTTTCTAAAAAAAATAATATCAATAGGGGTATTTGTTTTAATCTGCCATACCTTGATTCACCCCCCTCTCAGGGTATCTAACCTAGTGGACCTAACATTTCACTTGGTTGCATGGTTGTATGGGACCGTTCTTTGACTTTTTGGGAAACTTTGACCACAAAACCAACACTTTATGGTTACCCTACATTGTCACTTTAGATTGTGCACTAATTGTGGACCCACATTTTTCTCCCAAGTGACCTGCATGGTCCCTGGGACCATGCACCTTAACCATGTAGTGTTCACTATACCTTCAAAAACTCAACAACGAATCCAAAACCACTAAAACTAGAATAGGAACTTACATATAAAACACATGATTTCACAATTATCCCCATCATAGTACTTCTTGTCCTAAAAAACACTATCCATTGCTTCTATATCCGATCCTTCCTCTGTAATATATATTATTGAATCAAACCATGCAACCAAAACACTCTCACTAGTGAAATACTCCAACCCATATTATTTATTAGAAATCTTCATCAACCTTTACAAAATAATAGCATATAGTTCAAAAAACACAACATCATAAGAAATAGCATGATATGGATCTGATTATTACTTCCTTATTATAGATACATGGAACATGTTGTGCACTGAAACATAATTCCATGAAAACTCCAAAAAATAAACCACATCTTTGATTCATTCAATAATCTCAAATGGATCCATATATCTGGGTAACAATATCCCCTACTTCCAAAGTATTATGTGTCCCAACCATGGTAATAATCATAAGAAGTCTCAATAACCAATTGAAAACTCTAACAGAAATCATCTAGGATCATTATAAAACTTCTATGAAGTCTAATGTATCACTAATCACAACTATATTAAGTGAACCCAATCCATCATCTCTTACACCAAGATAGGCCAAAAAAGTGATCTCTCTCCCAATTCTTCCCAACACAAAGATGATCAAAATGGTCTTCTATATAAAGATTCAAACAGATCAATCCAAAAATATTCTTTATAACTATTATTATATATAAACTCTACCAAATAAACATGATCCTCCTAAAATGTTTCAAAAATCCATCAAAAAATCTCAAATAATGTCCTCTTAAATCTATGTAGTTTATTCCATTTACCCACCTATTTGGAGGTGATACAACATACTCTACTTTATCTAATTACCCATCACCTTTTATAAATCCTATCCAAAATCTTGAAGTAAATCATGGTTCAAAATATAGCATGATAGATAACGTAACTCAATAAATCCTAACCACTTCATCCATATAAAACTTACCTAGATCACCAACTAAGAATATATCTCAAATAGGCAAGAAGTTGGATAATTTTTTGAGTCAATACATAATTAGTATTTCATATCACATCATGATTACACAGTAATTTCAATAAACTAATCAATAAATCCAACAAAATGTTCCCCCATAACCATTTATTCATAGAAAAATGTTTCAAAATCCGCATAGGTCATTGATGATCCACCTTTATTTTCTATCTGGTCAAGAAAAAAGAGACATAATTAGATACATACTTCTTCATACCTTCCCACTAGAAATTTCATCTGATGTCATGATATATCTTTTCTACTATAGGATGAAATACCCAACTAAATTTATAGAGCTCACCTATAAAATCCTTCCTCATACTCAACAAAACTGCCACTCTATATTGAAAATATAGTGTTCCACCCACCATTGACAAGTAACCTTTTATGGAATACCCACCATTTAAGGTGTCACTATTCTTCTTATATCAAGAATATATCTTTTATCCCTATACTTGGTACAAAAGTGTAAACGTGATGGTGATATGATGTATCATCATACCACTTCTATTTTTATGAGATTCCAAATGAAAAATTTCTTCCAAGCCCATAAAAATCCAGTACTCCTCTTCTCACACCTTATACTACTGTTGGTATATTTATTTTATTTTATTTTAATTAATTTTGGATTAATTTTAATTTTATAAGTTTTATTCTTGAGTTTTATTTCTTGGAATTGTTCCTTCCACACACAGTTTTCCTCACATGTTTTAGAGGAAACCATGTGATGAAACTTAGACAAGGTAATTTCTAGTTTATTTTGAATTTACATGGTTTTTCTTACATGATTAGATCATGGTTTTTATGATTCATAGTAGAAAACATGTGACTTAACTTAATAAAAAAATTATCTAGCACACAACTTCCATATGATTAAAAAAACTATGCAAAAAACATACAGTTGATGTATGCATTTTAGCAGAGTTGTTTTACATGGTTGGCACATGGTTAGTAAAAAATTTCAACAAGACATTTGAAGGTGTTTTTTTCTTCCAATGTGTAGTGAAATAAACCAAGATAACACTTGAATCGACACCCAATCTGTTACACCAAAAGGACTGATGCACATTCTTGATCACCACTGGCTAGAGATAAGCAGTAAGGTATCATTAATGAATGAATGATAATGATTTCACCCTTAAGAAAAATTAGCATAAAGAATGGGTTCCAAATAATAACTCAACATGATGTCTACATGAATTATACAACCATGTCAATGTAAATAACCAGTTCTAAAATAAGAACATCCAAACATGACATAATAAAAATAAACAATACAAAAATCTTTTTCCAAAAATTTTTCTCATAGAAATGAAAAAATTTTATATAGATATATTATAAACCAAAATAGGGAAACCAAGAAAAAAAATATGGATTTCATAGGAGATAGTAAACCACATGACTCAACCAACCTATCAAACTTGAGATATGAACCCCAACATCACCATGTGACTCTTGAATCACCACCATAACCAACATCACCCACTTTCCAATGGAGAGAAGTATAAAAAAAGCTATAAGACATAACCCGAGAACCTTTAGAAGACATGAAGACTACATAAACACCAATTTAAATATATAGGGTTTGATATAAATGATAGTAGGGTATTACTATGATTCCATTACATTCCTTTTATAAAAAAACTAAGTCCACTAGTTTAAAAAAAATATAAAAATAAGTCTCATTTTAATTATAAAAAACATAAATAAACATACAATACCTAATATCATTTCTTAAAACAAACCATTTATAAAACATGTGTCAAAGAGGACTTACCATGGTAATGTCATTTCAAAAACCAACCATTACCATTTAAAAAAAAACTTGTATTTCAAAAAGAAAAAAATCAACACTCTTTTTATTTAAACATAACTTTTGAAAAAAACCATTACATATTTTATAATACATTTCAAAAGAATCATTTTACAATGTATTTCACTTAAAAGAAACAAATACCTTTCCATTTTTAAAACTTTAACACACACACACTCCTAAAAATGAGTAACAAATAAAGAGAAAAACATAACAAAATACAAGCCATAGAAAGTCATAACAAGTGAAAATAAGAACACAAAGAAATCCTTACAGCATAAATTATCAATCATAAATAAATAATACATAATAAATACACCTAACATAGGATACATATCATGAGGAATCAATACAAGGACTAATGGGATAAGTACTAGATGTGAAAAAGTGTAAATAACTACTGAAAGGTTAACAATTGAACAAAATATCACCCGAATCACTCTAACTAGTCTCATTGGTGACACCCTATATCCAGGTCATAAAATTTAACTAGGGTATACTAGTTAGTGTGTAAGTATCAACCAATATAGCCAATATACCTTGACTCCCCACTTAATATTATAGGGTTCCTCATGTCATGGCTAACAGAGGTGGGATGCTATCAAGCCAATGTCAATCACATAACAAACACAAATACTAAAGGAAATATAACACCATAATCATATACATCTCACCTCCAACACCCCCATTCACTAATGATCACCAACCAAAACCACATATCATTAATCACAATTCATTAAATAATTAACACATTCACACAAGAATAAACAAAGGATAACATAGGGGACCAACTAGGGTTTAAACAAAAATCAATAAAATACATCTTCCACATAAGATTCCAAACAAGCCTTTGTTTTAAAATCAATAATCACATATTTGGAAATCCTTATTCCAAACCACCTTTGAAAAAAGTTAATTTCTAGAAAACACATAACAAGCACCAAAGCATAAAAATATCTAATTAACCAAAGCATTCACTCAAAAAAATCAAACCAAGGGGATATACAACCTCATTTTAATAAAACAAAGAAATCCATTTTCAAAGAAGAGGAGGAAAAAAAGAAATGATCCACATTATAAATCCAAATTGGCCCAAATCACAATTAAAAAATCATTTTTTTGAAGAAAACCTCTAATGTAATTTTACCAAACACTAAGAATGTAACACCACTAAATGATAAAGGGTTAAATGACTAAATGATATGACTAATTTCAATAAGGTGCACATTTCTTTTCGGGATCCTACATGATTAGAACTCCATAGTTAAACATGCTTGGCCTGGAGTAGTGATCAGGATGGGTAACTTTATGGGAAGATTCCTAGGGTGTGTGTGAGTGAGGAAAAATCACACTAGAAAGGACATGTGTTGGCATGTGGGGACAATCATTAGTAAGATAACCCGTACAGGAATATGGGTGGGCCCCTGGGTGGGGACCATGTGTCTGTGGGGAAACTGGTGGTACCTGGTGGGCCAGGACCCGACGACCATGTTAAGGTGAGGTGGATGTGCTGTCACCAGGACCCATTTGTCACAGTTGGTATCAGAGGCAAGGTTTAGTTAATTTGGGAATTAGGATTAGTGAACCCCAGAGAAAACCTCTAGTATGAGACTAAGTAAAAATATGCACACAATAATCTTTACATAGGGATCCCATATGTTATGCTTTTAGAATAAATTTTTTAAATGAATAAGTTATTCATGACTTGTTGACTTATGTTCTGTTCTAACCTTCTATATTTTAGAAAATGGTGGAAACTAGGAGAAACCAGGCCAAAAACTCATGTGAGGGACAATGAAACAATTGCCTGAATGACATCCCCAATCATTTGGGTGGTAGAATTCAGAACTTCATGGAAATTCTTACCCAACTATCTCAGGTTATATAAAATAACCATAATAATGGGGAACATCCTCCTTCACCAAAGAGGGAGAAACTGGCTATCGAATGTTTTATGAGGCAATGAACACCGACGTTTAGTGGATCTTCCGATCCACTAGTTTCAGAGTAGTGGGTCAACTCCATGGATAATATTTTTTTTCTGTGCTTCACTGTTCTAAGATAGAGAAGGCGACTCTAGACGTTTATCATCTAGATGGAGAGGCTAATCGATGGTGGGATTTGATTAAGAACACCAAGCCAAGGGAGGAAATTGAATAGATAGAATGGGAAGACTTTAATATCATGTTTCTTAATAAATATTTCCCATGAAATATTCTCACAATGATGGAGAGAGAATTCATAGAGCTCAAGCAAAAACAAGGAGAATATGTCACAACCTATGAAGAAAATTTCACCAGGATTTCAAGGTACGCTTCGAGTTTTGTTATCAATAATGATAGGAAAATTGATAGATTCTTTTGTGGATTAAAACCACACCTTAGAAAGGCTCTTGCAATTTGACACTTTGGGAGTTATGAAGAAGTTGTTCGGTGTGGATATAGAGTTTGGATAATGGACCCACATCTATGATGATAATAAACGAAAGATGGAGTTTCAAGCTAGAGGATCTAATGATAAAGGTGGGAAGAAAACTCAACGACCCATATGCTAAAAATTTGGGAAGTTTCACCATGGGAACTGCCTCAAAGGGATGAGGAAGTGCTTCAAGTGTGGGAAAGGACACTATGCTCAAGAGTGTCGAAAATACATGAAAAAGAAGGAGAATGTAGCCAATGAAAGGAGAGAACCACCCATGGTTCAATGCTACAACTGTAGGGAACTAGGTCGCTATGCCATCCAGTGCACTAAACCTAGAGTTCTCGTGGGTAATCAGCGTTAGAAGTCCCCAAATCCAAAGTAATAAGGGAAGGCTTATGCCATAACTAATGCGGAAGTGGAGCAAGATAATGAAGTCATACAAGGTACACTTTCTATTCACTCAAGAATGGAAAAAGTTTTATTTGATTATGGTTCTACGCATTCCTTTATATCTTGCAAGTTTGATAGAACTATAGAATCGAAGCCCTGGAACCTTGAAGTAGGGATATCTGTAAAAACACCAAGTGGTGAAATCATTGAAACCTAAGTGTTTGACTCTTCTCATATTAGAGTATGTGGGAATATTCTTCCAGAAAATCTTGCAATACTTTCGTTGGTGGAATTCGACGCTATAATCGGAATAGATTGGATCTTGTTATATAGAGCACATATCAACTGTTGGGAAAAGGAAATATCTTTTCATATTCTTAACCATGCCATGATCCTCTAAAAATGCAAGGAAGATCATGAATCTCCTTTTAAAAATCCTTCAATGGTGCGGGTGTTTATTCCCTGTGATGAAGCATACCTCTCCCAAATGGTTGGGTCAAAGGAAAGTTCCAAACTTGTGGAAATGCCCATCATGAGGGAATATAGTGATGTATTTCCGGAATAGTTACTCAGAATTCCCTAGGATCATGAGGTAGAGTTCTCAATTGAACTCATACCTGGAGATACTCCTATCTCAAAGTGTCCCTATAGGATGGATTCTATCAAACTGGAGGAGTTAAAGAAGTAGCTGCAAGATCATCTGGATAAAGGGTTCATACGCCCTAGTGCATCGTCTTGGGGTGCACCAATGCTCTTTGTAAAGAAGAAGGATGGAACAATGAGGCAGCATATCGATTATCGAGTACTCAACAAGATCACCATAAAGAACAAGTATCCACTTCTAAGGATTGAATACTTGTTCAACTAGTTAAGAGGATCTCAATACTTCTCAAAGGTGGATCCTCTTTATGGATATCATCAACTAAAGGTGAAGAAGGAAGATATTCAGAAGACTAACTTACGTACAAGGTATGGGCACTATGAGTTTCTGGTTATGACCTTCGAACTTAGTAATTCCCCTAAAATCTTTAGGGATTTGATGAATATAGTCTTTAGACATTACCTCAACAAATTTGTGGTAGTGTTTATTGATAATATTCTCATCTACTCCAAGAGAAAGGAGGAACATGAAGAACATCTAAGACTTGTGTTGGAGACATTAAGAAAGGAGAAGTTGTATGCCAAGTTTATCAATTGTGACTTTTGGATGAAGCAAGTCATGTTCTTGGGACCTGTGATCACAAGTGAGGGAATTTTTGTGGATCCTTCAAAAACAAAGGTGATTAAGGAATGGACCAAGCCCTCTAGTGTCATTTAAATCCGTAGTTTTCTTGGATTAGCTGGGTACTACCGAAGTTTTGTGAGAAAATTCTTACAATTGTCAAGCCCACTAACTAAGTTAACAAGGAAAGGGGTAAAGTATGTCTGGATGGAAGAATGTGAGGGAAGCTCCAAGGAGATAAAGAGAAGGCTGATCACTGCACCTGTACTCACACTACCAAAAAGTGGAGAAAGTTTTGTGATATACAATGATTCTTGAAAGAAAGGCTTGGGTTGTGTACTCATGAAAAATGATAATGTGATAGCCTACGCCTCACGATAGTTGAATATCCATGATCATAACTACCCGACACGTGATCTAGAAGTGGCAGCTATGATTTTTGCCTTAAAAATCTGGTGGCACTACCTTTATGGCAAGAAGTGTGACATATACTCCAACCACAAGAGCCTAAAGTATATATTCACACAAAAGGATCTCAACATGCATCAAAGGAGATGGTTAGAGCTAATCAAGGATTACTATTTCTCTATTAACTATCATCATGGAAAGGAAAACAAGGTAGCTGATGATCTAAGCAAAAAATAACCTGCTACTCTATCCATGTTACAGATTGAGAAAGACCCTATATTCTTGGATATTCAAAGGATGGATTTAGAAATCATAAGGACAGGGGATAAATCCTACCATGACCAATTGATTGTGCAACTATCCATCCTAGAGAAGATTAAGGAATCACAAAGGGATGATGGGGAGATACAAAAGAGGGTGAATGCAGTAAAGGAAGGGAATATGTAAGAGTTCTATATCGATGATGATGGTGTGATTCGGTTTGGAATGCGGATTTGTGTGCCTTAATCACCCAGGATAAAGAGGATCTTTTGTACAATGCACATATCTCAACATTTTATATCCATCCTGGGAGTACCAAGATGTACCGTGATCTCTGAGAACACTTCTGGTGGGATAACACGAAAAAGGAGATCATAGAATATATATCAAGGTGCTCGGTATGTCCGTAAGTTAAAGCAGAGCGACAAAAGTCTAAAGGGTTGATGCAGACATTGCCTATACCCATGTGGAAATGGGAGAATGTTACTATGGACTTTGTCACAGGTCTCTCTAAGACGTCGAAGGGAAATAATGCAATATGGATTGTGGTTTACCGACTCACCAAGACTGCCCATTTTATGGCTATTCGGGAAGACCTCTCACTTGAACTACTTGAAATGATATATGTCAAGGAAGTGGTGAGACTGCATGGAGTTACACTCTCGATTGTATCTGATCATGATCCAAGGTTCACATCTAAATTTTTGAGGAGCCTTCAACATTCTTTGAGTACTGAATTAAATTTTAGCATGGCCTATCACCCCCAAACTGATGACCAATCTAAAAGGACTATTTAGATGCTTGAAGATATGCTAAGAGCCTACTCTCTAGAATTCAAAGGTGGATGGGATCAGCATATCCCATTGGTTGAGTTCTAATATAACAATACCTTCCAATCGAGTATTCAAATGACTATATATGAGTCTTTGTATGGAAAGTGATGTAGAACTCCAACATGTTGGGATGAAGTTGTAGAAAGAAAGATACTTGGACTCGATCTTGTGGAAGAGATGACAGAGAAGGTTCAAGTCATCAAAAAACACATCAAAGCTGCACATAGTAGGAAAAATAGGTACAATAACAACCGTTGAAGGGACTTGGAGTTTGATGTTGGAGATAAAGTCTTCCTTCGAATATCATCATGGAAGTGAGTCATGCGGTTTAGAAAGAAAGGGAAGTTAAGTCCAAGGTACATTGGCCCCTTTGAGATCCTTGAACGCATAGGAGATGTGGCCTATCAGCTTTCATTTACACCAAATATGGATCAAGTTCATGATGTGTTTTACGTATCACTCCTGAGAAAGTATATACCTGATACCTCACAAGTACTGAACTCAGAGGTGGTACAAATGTAAGATGATCTCTCCTATGAGGAGTAGGAAGTAGAGATTATGGACATGAGAGATAAGGTTCTACACAACAAGAAAACCCACCTTTTCAAAGTGTTGTGGAGGAACCATAAGTTTGAATAAGATACATGAGAACCGAAGGAGGTGATGATGGAGAAGTACCCTCACCTGTTTGTGTAAAACGAAATTTCGAGGGCGAAATTTCATAAGGGGGGGGGGGATGTAATGACCCAAATATTTATTAATGGAATTCACTTCTTATAATTATGACCTATAGTATAATCACATTAAGAAGAATAATGAAACATCATGATACTAAATACTATGTGACCATTAAACATAGTTTTTCCACTTCTATGTTTTGAATTTCGAAAATCTGATATACATGGTTGTGTTCAAGATGTTTTTTTGAGTATAATAAAACAAAAATAATTTTTGGTGAATAGTAAACTACCCTTATGAATAGTAACCTACCCTTATGAATAGTAATACGACCCTTATGAATAGTAAATCGTCCAAAATAATATTAACCTTACCTATAAATAATTAGATAAAATTAAGGCATCTTATAAGTGACAATTTAACCATAGTAAAAGTAATGGTATTTTTATAAGTCATAAATAATTAATTATATTTAATTAATTAAAAAGAAAATTTATTTTCTTAAAATCTGTTCATAAATTAAAAAATCCATGTCTTATATATTTAAGATAATTTTATAAGACCTTAAGTAATTTTTGAAAGCATTATAAAATCAGTTTTAATTTTAAAAACTGTTTTTTTCACGTAAATTGTGATTTTAATTAAATATTAAATTAATAATATTTAGAAATTTATTTTTGAATACTGGAAATCATTTCTGGATTCTACACTTCAAGAAATGTTAGGGGTTAAATTTTGGTATTTTTCTGAAATACTTGAATTTTTAATGAATAGTGAAATACCATAATTTACAAAATAAGCTAAATATGCTAATTATAGAGTCATGTATGATGTTCTACTGATGTAAACCCAATTTTTTTGGGATAAAATTATAAAATTACTATTCTTGGTCATGAAATAATCACTATTCCTTGTCTTTTGGGTAAATTGAAAATTAATGAATTCTATATTGAGTAATCCCCTCTCCCCTCCACTATAAATACCACCCTTCACACCCTCATTTTCTCACACCTCTCAAGCTTCAAGACTTGTCTAAACTCTACCCAAGAATCTTCCCTAGCCCCTCCCCCACGTACAAAAGTTTTTGGTCTCATCAAAAGACCAATCCTAGGCCCTTTAAGGGGGATCTCAAGAGAAGGATTCAAGAGGTAATTTCTCTCCCTCTTCTCCTTTAACTCCCTTTCAATTTCAAGTTCTTTTCTCATTATCTCCCCACCTATCTTTGTCCAAATGGTATGGTAACTCCATTATAATACATATAATGTAATTTTATTATACTAATGAGATATTATACCATCCAACCCCCTTATTCTCTTCCTTTTATTTTATAAAAGAAAACGTTGTTCGTGAGGTGTTAATCTATCACTTTCAAGAATGACATGTTTTCTGTTTTCATTTATACCTTCATATCTGATCATGAAACCATTTTTATTATTGAAACAGAATATTTTATATGTATCAAGTCCTATTTAAAGTTCTGGAACTAACTTATGTATATATTACTAAATTATTAATCAAAACAAGTTCGTTGTGGACGAAAAACCTCCCAAATTAACTCAAACAATCATCATTTAATTTTTTATCTAATGAGTCATCCACATGGAATATAATGTAATTCATCATAAGATCTTTTTAAATTATGTAATATAATTAGTAACATGGAATATATGTTCTTTATGTTTATCCATGTTGTACACGAACTTCAATTCATGAATACATGTGAAATGCTCAAGAAAACCATAAAAACGAACATTCTCAAACAATGTTTTTAAACTCTATAACTTATAAAAAGGCCCATAAAATAATATAATGAAACAAAAATGACCCCTATTAATGTATAAAAGGTTTTGGAATTTATAATTAATGAATATAATGTCATTATACAGGACATTAAAGCAAAGGAAGTTTTCAGATATAAGGTAAGGAGAAATTCTCAAACCCAACTTTCATCCTTCGGGTTCTCCCTCTTTCACTCCTTTTTGATGTGGTTACTCCTTAAAAATATTTTTTTATCATTGAATTTAATTTTCTGGGATATACATGTTTTTCACTAGTATTTATTTCAAACCAAATGTTTTCCAAAAGAACTCTTCTTTAAAGAACACACCTTTTACTTATCATTCAAGATTGACGGTTCTTGTAACAAGTATGTTATTAACTATTTCTTTTGGGAACCCAATGTTTATGAATGTGTTATTATGAGATTAAATCCATTAATTTTCATGGGTTATTTATGTTCATTTTTTTATATGTTAATTGTGTCATGCATGATAAATGACAATGTTATGATGTGACGGGTGAACCCGAAATTATATAGCGCAATATGAATGTTTCAATGTGACAGGTGTGCCCAGAATTATACAGTGCTCCAATGCATTGGGTAAAGTGATGAAACTCATGAGTAAATTTGAAATGATGTGTGAACAAGATGATATCTTTTTTCACAAGTATGTGTGATAGTTAACCACTAAGACATGTTGTTTCATTTTTATGCATTGCCACATTTCAAGTCTTTTATTAATGATTCCATCATGTTCATGATTCTTTGCCTATGTTATGATTATGCTCACCCCATGATACATTTTTATTATCTGTACCATTAATGGGCTTCTCGCTCACCCCTTTTTATGTATATCCTTAGGTGGCTACATGTACTAAGGAGAGGTCAAGTGCCAGTAAGAAGCTAGAGAAAAAGAAATTAAATAAATGTTTATGCTTGATGTTGTAATTGTTATGTATAGTCCTAGTTTTCCCAAGACATTAAAACTTTGGATCCTCTATGTGTAATACTATTATGTTATTTATCTTTAAAATGATGTAATAGTAATGGAATAAATGTCTGGGTCACTATAAAGAATGTTTAAAACACCATTTAAAAACAAAGTTCCATTGAAATATGCAATTTACTCACTTTTCTAAAGGAAATAAACCACTCAAGCATGAAAAAATATTAAATAACCAAACTAGATATAATATAAATCATTATATTAGTTTTAAAAAACTTTTAAAACCTCAATCGTATAAGGAAATATTTAATAAAAGGAAATTAAATAGAAACACCTACCTCAAGAGGTAAAACCATATCTCCTTTGATGGAAACCACCTGAATAGGTCTCATAAAATGGATCACAAACTTTAGAAACCAAAATAACCAAATAAAACAACCATAGAAAAAAATCATCCAACCATAGATACTAAGGTTAATAGATATGGGATAAACTGGATGAAAAAAAGAAGATAAGAAATGATAAGCCCTAACATCTTAATCTAAGGAAGAAACTACTAAGAAATCAGTAATAATTAACCATGGATGGTATTAGAGAAAGATAAAGGCCCTTGGGAGGCACCTAGTTCATCTAGTTTGAAGTGGGGAAGGAGTGAAAAAAACCCAAATTAAAAGGGATCCAAAATAACAAAAAAACTCTCTTTTGAAGAAGGTGTGGAATATTTTGGCTCTTAAAGAAGTCCAAACTAACACAATTCAAGGAAGATTCCTCACTGAAATATGAACGGGGAGACATAAATTTGAGATGTTGGGATTTCCATCCCTCTGTTCAGTTTGAATTTGAGAGTATCAAAATTCATTCCATCATGAGTATCTTCCAAATCTCAAACCAGGATAATGGTAAAATCACAACTGAAAGTTTCAAAACTTACAAGGTCTGAAAGATACCAACAATGATAAATCACAATAAAAGAAAACATAAATAAAATTACATAGAAACGATAAATAATATGGATACTATACACAACTATCCTCACTATTCATAATTGATCTAAAATGGTAAAACATCAAAGAGTCAAACCCAAAACAATGAATTTCATTGAAACAAACATGCATCACTAATAAAGGAAACCACATAACTCTAGCTCAAAGAATCAAAAGAGAGAAAATAACCAAGAAACATAAAAAAGGACACTTGAATACATCACCAAGCCAATACATTCCACAAAATAAGAGGAACACTAAAAACATGAACACACATCAATATAGAATGACATGGTTCAAACTTCAGGTCATGAAGCTATATAGAGGGTAACTCACAGACAAACTCCCAGAACACCCACTTTTGGTGGTAATTAAATAAATTCACAACTTTTTATCTCTCTATATTTAACAAAGAATTAGTATTATATCCCTATTTCCCAAACCCTCACCCAAGACATACCCACACCATCCATCAAACAAACTTCAACCCATGGTCTACACCATGAAAAGTGATAAAAAGCATCGAAAGAAAAGAGGAATGAAAAACTATAAAGGTAAAAAAATGATTCCAAAATATATTTCATACATTAAAAAAAATATATATTAGTTGTATAAAATAGACTTAATAATTTATAACAAAAATGAAGGCTACAAAAGAGAGCACTCCCAAAACCACAAAATAACTTCTAACTCTCCCATAGAAGAAACAACATAAAAAACTGCTCAGATAAAATATGGGAATGAGACTTATTCTTTTAACATACATTTTCTTCCAAAATCTCTATATGTGGTCAAGATGGACACACTGATGACTCGCCCTTGGAGCTATCTGACAAGTGAAATTGACATGCCTGACTTTTTCACACTGGATGCACACCATTGGCTTCCACTTTATTAGAGTAGGCATGAAAAGATGAGTCAATAAATTACCATCACCATCAATCTTCTTCTACTACTTCTCACTATCTAGATCACCCCTATTCACACCTGATGAGGGTGACACATCACCCACCATAGGTTTCCCAATCGATAAAGCCTCAGTGATAATGACCTTATATATCAATTCCATAATGGTAGTTAGACCAAATTGAAACACCACCAAACCAAGAACCGGAAAAAGGAATCTAGAAAATAACCAAGACTTATTTGAATAATTATAATCTAAATCATGAGACAAATATGAAATTCCAATGAAATATTGAACATAGTCCTCCACCAAATGATCAACCTGATGAATTCCCAAGAATTCCAACGTATTTGAAATTATCACCTCTTTAGGATAAAAACACTGGATCAAGGAAGGTATGAAATATCGCAAAGACAAAACCACAAATTTAATAGCCCAATATTTTATGGTATGTATCTTTTTAAATTCAATCTCTTCGACATCTTATGTTACACAGAATATAGAGCTTAAATAAACTATTAAACTATTATTATTTAATTATGATAGTTATCACCAAACCGTTGGAATGGAGGGAATGAATGAGATTAACTAAATTATAAAAATATATATTATACATGTTTATAAAATTAATTTTTTTACTACTAATTAATTATAAATAAAAATTAAAACCAATTGAACATAAAGGATATGTTTTATCAAAAACCATTTTTATGCACACAATGATATTTTATCTTAATAAATTAAATAAATCAATATTATTGAAATAAATTAATGAAATTTATATTTTATATATTCAATAAAATGTTTTTAAATTCATTCAAAATGTTTTATAGGCTTAATATAAGAATAAATCTAATTTTAGGCATAAAAGCTATATATTTTTAATGGTAGTTTTGACACTTTTTGATGGCACAACCATTTTAAATATAAATTTTTAAAATTTTATAAGTTTTATTTGAAAAAATAATGTTCATTTTTAAATATGAATATTAAAATTATATTAGGGTTAATTTTTGATATTTTTCTGAGAAATATAATTTTTTGATGAATAGTGAAAAATACTAAATTTTAATTAAATACTGTTTTTTGTATAATTTATTTATATAGTTAAATTATATTTTAAATTTATTTTAAAGTATAATTATTTCAATTATACATAAAAAAATTCAATTTAGGTCATCTTAATCAATTTCACATTGAAACTGGATATAAAAACATTTCAAACATTTGAACTTTTCACTTTAAAAACCCACTTTTTCGTTGTGTTTGCGGGATTAATTTTAAATATAAATTTTTGAATTATGTGAATTTAATTTAGTTAAATGGATTAAATATTTGTAATTATAATTTAAAAATTATATTTTATGTTCAATTTCATTTTTATTTATAAAAAATATATCGTAGTAAAAAAATTATTTACTGTAGTATAGGTAAATAGTGACAAGGGTTAAAGTTAAAAGGTAAAAGATTAACATAACTAAAAAGTAAAAGATTTAATGGTTTTCTAAGGTATTTATAGACCCTAAATATCCTAAAAAAAATTAATTAACAATAAAACTCTTTGAAATTAATTCCACCTCAATGTGGTTGGCTTTAATAACCCCCCTCTCCTGAAGTATAAATACCACCCATCACCACCCCATTTAGAAAAAAATTCATGTATATACTCAAATATATGCAAAAAATTCTCCTCTAAACTAGCACCACATCCAAGTGATTCTGGTCTTACCAAAAGACCAAATCCAAGGTCCTCAAGGGTTTCTCAAGGAGGTGATATTCAAGAGGCAATTTTCTCAAAACACATCTCTTAATTTCTTTTCTTCTTCTACTTTCTCATCATATATTTCTTACATAAAGACATAATAATTACATAATAATTTAAATTATTAAATTTTATTTTTATAATGGAACATATTATATCCATACTTTTTATTACCTCCTATTATTCAAAGAAACGAAACCACTGTCCAAGGTATGGTGATTAACCACCTCTGTGAATAATGTTTTTGTTTGTTTTCCGTTACTGCCTTAATGGTTAGAAATAAAAATATTATTATGGATAAATAAAATTTTAATAATTATATTATATCCTATTTCATGTTCTGAAACTAATATATATTCATAATTGTAAATAAAATTAAACTAGTTCATAGTGTCTGAAAAAAAACAAAAATAAATTAAACAATTATCATTAATGTTTTATCTAATGAATTATACTCATGTAAGAAAAAACAAATGATATATGGGAACATGTATAATTTTAGAATTTAATTAATACCATTTAATTACACATATATAGTTTTAATCCAATTTTACAAGAACATCCATAATTATACACAAATGAACCGATCATGAAACCATGAAACGAACGCACCCAAAACCATGAAAGTAATGAAATATTATTAATGTATGGATTATAATATGTTACAAAATCATAAAATAAAATATTAAGAATATGAATATAGTTATTTAATTTGTTAATAATATTATTTAAACCATTATACAATAGGTTAAAGTATATACCACTTAAGGGAAGCGCGGGGTAAGAGTTTCTCATATCACCTTTTCTTTTGTGAGATATATGACTTATTCACCACTTATTTATTTTGTGTGGTGTATATAATGAAAATGAATGTAATATATGATCCTTATCATTTAATTTATTTTTATTTACATATTCATTTTATTATCTCTATTTCATGGGGTTTACATTTCAAAAGTTACCAAATTAGTAAGGTAAATTTGTCTCAATTTTCCTTCTTTGAGACACATGTTGCGTTATGCAAATATATTCTTTTATGAAGTGTATATATAGATAATTTGACATATAATATCCTGAATTTATTTATTATCATGTTAATTAATGTTTTTTTTAAATTATATTCCTTCATAGGGACTATGATTCAAATGCATCAAAGTGGTATATTACACTTTGATTTAAAAATAAATTTTTAAATAAATTATTAAATATATGAGGAATGTTTTGGACATTAAAGACATAAATTGGGGACTAGTTAATGAAATATACTTGATTCATCAATATTATCTTGTGAAAAATTAAGTTGGTGACAAACCCTTCTTGTTTTTTCTAATAAGTATCAGATGAGTTTCTACGCACAGACTTAAACTATCAAGAGGATTGATCTTGAAAGTACTATCTAGAGGATATATCTTAATAGTTAAGACATCCAGAATTATGAATTTCCTTCATTTAAGTTATTACTATCCATAAAATTTTCACTATAACAAAATCTATGGATTCATTTTCATTATCAATTTATTGATTACATGGAATGTGTGTTCAATTGTTTACCTTTCCATATTTATTATACTCATTGATTCATTATTACTATCTATATTTAACCCTTATTGAGAATTTAAGATCACCTCTTTCTTATTTTTTTATTTTTCCCTAGGATTCTAAGAAGTTTATTATTATTTTTATGTAGGGTTATGCTAAGGTGAATAATGATGTTCTCAAAGAAAATACTTTTTGAATTTTATGTCCAAAATGTAATTTGAATTTAAATATGTATCTAGTTTAACAATACTAATAAACTATTTGGCCATTTGGGATGTGATTTAATGTATATTATTATGATTTAATTAAGTAAGACACTGGCTTCGGTATACTGGGGTTGTGGTTGTTATAGTTGGTATCAAAGTAAGTTTAGTAGAAACCTTGGGAACTAGATTTAAGAAAACATAAATTAAGGAACATATATGTATGATTGACTATTTAGGATAAGTCAAAGTAGAGGAAAAAATCCTATATATTTTTTAATAACCCTTGATAACCTAGGTTAAACCTATGTAATCCTAGATTGAGAAGAAATTTTCATGATTTAGAAATGCTATGAATAATATTTCATGATTATTTGATAGACTACTTTGATTATTTTAGTTTGATGTTTAAAATTTTCATTTTGGTTTTATTCGATGGTGAAAACTAGAAGGAACTGGTTTAAAATTTAATATGACAGAAAATGTGTTGAATAAATATTTCACCAATGGTATTATGCTAGAAGAATCATGAAATGTCTAAGGAATTATGTTTATTTTGGAAGAATATATATTTTCTTTAACTTAAGAGTTATATAAACCATCATGGGTTTATGAGTTTAATGTTTAACATATGTTTAAATTATTAAAACCCCTTTTGATATTTTATGTTATGGGAGTTAATAAAGATTTATGATATTTTGGGAGAAATTTGTGGTAATAAAACCCATTAGTTTAGTATGTGTGAAAAAATTACTTAGGAAATAATGCCTTTATAGGTTACAGAAAAAAGTTTAAAGGCAAGGATAACCTTTAGGGTTTATATGATCTTTGATTTTACGGTAATTATAGATTATTATATTTTTTTGAATAAAAACTGAAATGTATTAGATAACCTTTTTGGTTAAAAAATTTCATTAATGTTGAATATATTAAGGTTATTTTTAATTTATTTGGGAATTTTGTGTGGATTATATTAATATAGTTTTAGAAAGAGGAGAACTTTATGGTCGAGTGATAACCCATCATATCCAGAAAGGCTACGGGGATTGAACTCACAACTTAAAGGTGAAATGGGTGTAATGCCTACCACTGACCTATATGAAGTCCCTGTAAGTATGATTTTTTTAGTTAAAAGACTTTATGGGTAAAGGATAAGTTCATTTTGGGAACCCTATATGAATAAAATAAATATAATATTATGGAATTTTATTTGAGGAATAAATTTTGAATTGTATTTTTGTGTAATGTATGATTTTATTACGGATTTATGGATATTCAAGTTATTTATGGAAATAGTTATCATATATTAGAGATTATATGTTTAAAACATGCATATTTTTAGAGATAAATATTAAATTTATCTTGGAAGACTATGTTATCAAATAATTTTTTTTTCAATCTTTGGCTGGAATATATTTGTGGAAATTTAAGGATACTAATTTATTGAATGTTCTAAGTTTAATTTTAGGTATTACTGTTGAACTTTGGGAGATTAACATAGATTTATTCACATGAAGTTTTTTATGGGAATTATCTTATCATATTCTAACTATTTTAGTTTTGGTTAATACATAAATACATGAGGAATATTTTTTTTTATTTTTTGGATTCTATTGTTTTTAGAAGTTGATTATAGTGCATCATACATAAAAAAATCATGATACTCATGATTTGGATAAAAATATGAGTTTGTGGTAGAGATGGAGTAAAGGATGAAATTCCACTTCCCAAGTAAGTATATTTACTTATGTTATCACCCTATGTAGTTCCTCAAATCTACTAAAGGAATTTGGAATGAAAAATGCTATTAGTTTAGTTTTCTTCACAAGAAATCAATGGCCTCTTTAACGCATTATAGATTTATGGTTTTGTGATGGTAGAATTTCTAATGACCATGTTCTCTATCACTATCCATTAGAATTTGGTAGTTTTATTTTTCTTCCATGTCTTTGTTTTGAATTCCAACTAATGATATCCTATTCGGAATCCTAATTTTGTGGTGGCATTTTTATTTCCCTTTCCCTCTTATTAAGGGGATGTTTTATTAACCCTATTTACGATGTGGGTTTCCCACAAAGGTATTTTCAAGTATCAACTTTTTATTTTAGAAGTGAAATTTAAAATTATGGGGATGAAATTTATTGAATGAGGGAAGAATGTAACACCCCAAGATTTTATATTATGTCTATTTTTAAATCCAATCTATTCGATAGCTTACATTATACAAAACACTGATCTTAAACAAACTATTAAAATATTATTATTTAATTATTATTGTTGTAACCTAACCATTAGAATGAAAGAAATGAATGAGATTAAATAAATTATGAAAATATAGATTAAACATGTTTATAAAATGAATTCATTTGTTACCAATTAATTATAAATCAAAATGAAAACCAATTGAATATAAAGGATGTGTTTTTATAAAGAACTATTTTTATGCCCACAATGAAATTTTATCTTAATAAATTAAATTAATCACTATTAGTGAATTATATTAATTAAATTTATATTTTATATATTTAATAAAATGTTTTTAAATTCCTTCAATATGTTTTATAGGATTAATATAAGAATAAATCCAATTTTAAGCATTAAAAGCTATATATTTCTCAAGGTAGTTTTACTACCTTTTGATGGAGAACCTATTTTAAATATAAAATTTGACACTTTTATAAGTTTTTTTTTGAAAAAATAAAGTTAATTTTTTAAATCAGAATATCAAAATTATCTTAGGGTAAAATTTTGGTTTTTTTCAGAGAAGTCTCATTTTTTGATGAATAATGAAAATACTAAATTTTAATTAAAAACCGCTTTTCCATCTAATTTATTTATATAGTGAAATTATATTTTAAGTTGTTTTAAATTATAATTATTTAAATTATAAATAAATAAATCCAATTTAGGTTATTTTAATAAATTTCACAATGAAATTTGATATAAAAACATTTCAAACATTTGAACTTTTAACTTTAAAACCATCTTTTTCTTTATGTCTGCAAGATTAATTTTAAATATAATTTTTCAAATTATGTTAATTGAATTTTGTAAAATGGATTTCATATTTTTAATAATAAGGTTCAAATTATTTTTTAATTTAAATTTAATTTTTATGAATAACAAAGTTATCATGGTAAAAAAAATATTTACCATAGTATAGGTAAAACAGTGACAAGGGTTAAAGTTAAAAGGCAAAAGCTTAAGATACATAAAAATACAACATTTAATGGTTATATGAGGTGTTGATAGACCCCATAAATCCTCTAAATCATTAATGTACTATATAATATTTTTAAATTAATTCCACATTAATGTGGTTGACTTTAATTATAAATTAATCACCATTTTAATCACTTAAACCCACCTCTCCACAAGTATAAATACCACCCTCACCACACTATTTCGATTGAAAATCCTTGTATCTACTAAAATTTATTAAAAAAAAATCCTCTTAAATATCCCCACATAAAATCTATACTGGTCTCACCAAAATACCAAATATACGGTCCTCAAGGGTCTCTCTAGGAGGTGATATTCAAGAGGTAATTTTCTCAAAACCACTCTTAATTTATTTTCTTCTTCTACTTTCTCCACATATATTTCATCCATCAAGGAATAATAGTTATAGAATAATTTAAATACTGTAATTTTATGTTTTTAATTTAATATCTTATATCCATTCTTTTTTATTACCTCATGTTATTCAAAGAAATGAAATCGTTGTCCAAGTTATGGCGATTAACCGCCTCCGTGAATAATGTTCATGTTTTTTTTCTATTACCACCTTAATTGATAATAATAAAACTATTATTCTGGTGAAATAATATTTTAATTATTATATTATATCCTATATCATGTTCTCGTACTAATATATACTCATAATAGTGAATAAAATGAAACTAGTTCATGGTGTTCGAAAAAACTGCCAAAATAAATTAAACATTTATCACTAACATTTTATCTAAAGAATAATAATCATATAAGAAACAAAAATTATATATAGAACCATTAATAAGTTTTTAAGTTCATTAATACCATTTTATTCCACTTCTGGAGTTGTAATCCCATTTTACAAGAACATCCATAATCATACACACATGAATCGATCATGAAACCGTGAAACGAATGCACCCAAAACCATGAAAGTAATGAAATATTATTAATATATGGGTCATAATATGTTATAAAATCAACACATAAGATATTATAAATATTAATATAGTTCTATAATGAGTTAATAAAATTATTTAAACCATTATAAAAGAGTTTAAAGTATTCCACCCTAAAGGTAACCGTGAGGTAAGTGTTTCCCATCTCACATTTTATTTTGTGTGATATATGCCTTATTAACCACTTATTTATTTTTTGTATTATACATAATTCCCATGAATGTAATATACGAGCCTTATAATTTAATTTATGGGTATTTACATATCCATTTTATGATCTATCTTTCATGGGGTTTACCTTTCAAAAGTTACCAAATCGATAAGACAATTTGTCTCAATTTTCCTTCTTTGAGACACATGTTGTGTTATGAAACTATATTTTTTTATGAGGTGTATATACACCCACTTTTAAAAATAATATAATAAATTATTTATTATCATGTTCTTTAATTGTTTGTTAAATTCTATTCCTTCATAGGGCTTATGATTCAAATGTATCAAAGTGGTATGAGACACTTTGATTTTAAAATATATTTTTAAATAAATTATTCAATATACGAGGAATGCTTTGGATATGAAAGAAACAAGTTAGGGACTAGTTAATGAAATCCCCTAAATTCATTTGTAGTCTCATGGGAGGAATTTAGTTGAAAAAAAACTCTTCGCATTTGTTTCCAAGTATAATCAGAAAAGTTTCTACCCATAGTCTTATACTAGAAAGAGGGTTGATCTTGACAGTACTATCTAGATGATATTTTTTGATAGTTCAGATATCCGACATTATGAATCTCCTTCATTTAATTTATTACTATCCAAATTATTTTCACTATAATAAAATATATGGATACATTTTCATTCTCAATCTATTGATTACATGATATGTGTTTTCAATTATTTACCTTGACATATTTATTGTGCGCATTGATTCATTATTACTTCCACTACATTTAACCCTTACTGAGCATTTGATATCACCACTTTATTATGTTTTATTTTTCCCCAGGATGATAAGAGGTTTCTTATTATTTTTATATATGTTTATATTAAGGGGAATAATGACGTTCTTAAAGAAAATAATTTTTAAATTTTATTTCCAAAATATATTTTGAATTTAAATATGTAACTAGTTTACCAAGACTATTAAAAAATTTGGTCCTTTTGGATGTGATTTAATGTTTCTTATGCTAATGTAATTAAGTGAGGAATCAGATTTGGGCTACTGGGGTCAGGTTCATTACATCAAATGGTTGGGTGTAGATAAAGTTCCAATACCAATCCAAATCCAACCCTTAAAATAAATGAGTGGTACACCTCACCCTATAGGTTTCTTGTGTTCCTAGTGACTCAAAGATCTCTTCATCCCTATCTAGTAACTCCATAACCTCCAAAGATCCTTGATCACCAATAAAAACTAGCAGATTCTAATTCAAAAAATGATCATACATGATCAATGAGATGATAATGACATAACCCTAACACTCCATCGAGATTATGGGCATAGTCAAAAAATGGGAAGAAAACACCTGGATCACTAGAATGAATACTTGAGAGAATCCCTTCTTGACTTTTTAACTATTTTCTGGGGATAAAATTCTAAAACATTACTAAAAACACTACATTTAATCAAATCACCTCAAATATCAATACAAGGGAAAAAACCATAATTTTTTTTAATGAAATAATATTAAAAAAAACCATTTAAAATATCATTTAAAAAACACCCAATAAGGCCTTATTCCCTTTTTCAAAATACCACTTGGGTACCTCAAAATCATTAAAACATTTTTAGCACAAAAATAAAAAAAACCCAGCACATGAAAACCATTTTCCATTTAAAACACACATTCCAAAATCCTCTACTCTTTTGAAACTAATAAAATCCCAAAACAATTTTAAGAATTCCACTAGGATTAATCACTATGAAATTATTTCCTTGAAAACCACCATGACCTAAAATAATTTGATCCACTCAAATAATTTGTGTTAGAGTAATTTTTTTTTTCACAAAATACACTCGATCACCCAATTCATGGTTTCCAAAAAAAACTTAAATACCAAATAATAAAAAATCACATTAAAATTTTATCAAACAAGATTTAAACCCCTAAAATATGAACTTTATTAATAACAAAAAAGCCTTACTAAAAACAAGAGGTTATAAAAGAATAAAATGAGGGAAAACAAAAAATACCAAATTTATCCATTGTACATGGTTTGGCCTCATAGTTTTTCAAATAATGCTCTAAGCATGTGAGTTCCACTAGAAGTTTCCTAGAATGATTTGCACGACTTGCACAGAGTTTGATAGACTATGCACCCTAACCATGTTCCCTCAATATTGCCTTCAGTTTCACTCTAAAACTATTAATTTCATGACCTCCTGGTCTCTACCTAAAACTCAGAGTAGTATTAAACCACATCAAAATATCTCATAAATAAATAACTATAAATTCTAAATTCAAAATAAACTCATGACAACCTATGGATACTTGAGGTATTTCATGAGGAAGAGCTGGATAATAACTCCTCCGCACCCAAAATTCATTATTAAATGGTTCTAAATCCTGTTTACCATCATCCCCCAAATAAAAATAATGATATGATACTATTTTGTAGTGAGCTATCCTGAGATTACACTAAAAATGTAACTTGATCTATTATTCTACAAGGCCTGAGGTGTGTTCCCGATCACCCTAGTTTGACCGCAAGGGATAGGGTATCACAAGTGAACACATGGGAATGGTTTAACCCTCAATTAAAATGAGGATCAACAATAGGTTCTAATCGATAACCCAACATGAGGTCTCTATGTATTGGAAAACCATTACAAAGTAAATATTCATTTTTAAAATAAAATCATACAAACAAGTAATACTAAAAATAATTGATACAAAAACCTTTCTATAATTTTTTTTATCACATAAAATAAACCAATTTTATACAAATATTTTACAAACCAAAATAGGGAAACCAAGATAAAAAATTCAGAGGCCAGAGAGGCTGATGCACCACATTACACAACTGGTCCATCAAACTCAATAGACAAACCCAAACATCACTATGTTCCTCTTGATTCACCACATTAAAAAACATCACTAACTTCCTAATGAAGAGTGATAATAAAAAAATATAGATTCAATAACCTAAGAAACTACAAAATACATAAAGAATACATACCCACCAATGTGAGTATATAGGGTGTGATAAAAATTCCTATAAAATACCACCATGATTTCATTACATTCCTTTTATAAAGAAACCAAGTCCACTAGATTAAAATTAATAAAAGAAATAAGATTTTATTTATTTTATAAAAAATATAAATAAACATACAATACCCAATATCATTTCTTAAAAAACACCATTTATAAAATGTACCTCAATGAGGTATTACCATGTTAGCTTCACTTTTAAAACCAACCATTAACCTTTTAAAACAACTTGCATTTCTAAAAAAACAATTTTAAAATTATCTTTTCATTTAATCACCACTTTTGAAAATAAACCATTACATAGTTAATAATAAATTTCAAAATAATCATTTTACAATACTTTTTCACTTAAAATAAACCACTTCCTTTTCTTTTTTAAAACATTAACACACAAACACAGATGCCTAAAAGATGAGTAACAAAAAAATGGAAAACATAATAAAATACAATCCATGTAAAGTCATAAAAAGTAAAAATAATAATAAAAGAAAAGAATTAAAACATAAATTATAAATCATAATTAACTAATAAACAATAAATAGGCATAACACATGATACATATCATGAGGAAACATCACATGGACTGATCGGAAAATTAATAAACATGAAACAATGAAACCAACTACTAAAAAATTAACATTATCATAACCAGTCACCTGAATCACTGTAACTATTCTCATCAGTGACACCCCCTATCTAGGTCACAAAATTAGACTAGGGTCTATTATCTAGTTCATAATATTAAAAAACATAACTAACACCCCTTGAATCCCTATTTAGTAGTCCAGGGTTCCTCATGTCATAACTAACATAGGTGGGATTATATAAAGACAATTTCAATCACATGAAAAACAAAAATCCCCAAGGAAATATAACACCATAATCATATACATCCCACCTAAAACACACCCCCTTCAACAATGATCCGCTAACCCAAGACACAAAGCATGAATCATAATTTATTCAATCATTAACACATGCACACAAACATAAACAATGGATAATATAGGGGCTCAACTAAGGTGTAAAAACTGATCAATAAAATCCATATTTCACATGAGATAATAAAATATACTTTGATCTAAAATAAAAAACCACATATTTGGAAATCCTTTTTCAAATCCACCTTTGAAAATAAAGAAATTATAGAAAACACATAATAATCACTAAATCATCAACACACCTAATTAAATAATGGATTCACTAAAAACAATCAAACTAAGGTAAAATACACACCATTTTAATAAAAAAATTAAAACCCTTTTAAAAATATAGGAACACCATTTTAAAATAAGAAAACCCCCTTAAACAACAAAACACTCCACTTTATAAATCCTAATTGGCTAAAATCACCATGAACCAATCATTTTTCTTGAATAAAACCACCAATGGAATTTTAACATGAACCAATCATTTTTATTGAAAGAAACCACCAAAGCATGGAAAACCATTAAAAAGCCAAACAAGATATCATATTCATCATTATCTTATTCTAAAAAATAAATTTAGAACCTTAAGCATCTATGAAACTCTTTAATAAAAGGAAATGGAATGGAAACACCTACCTTAATAGATGAAACCAGGACACATTTGGTGGAAACCACCAGAAAAGGTATCCTAAGATGGATCAAAACCTTTAAAAACTAAAACCCCCCAAAACAAAACCCTATAGAAAAAAATCATCCAACCACGACCACTAGGGTCAAAGGATATGTGATAAATTAGAATAAAATAAGAAAAACTTGAGGGTAAGCTATAAAATCTTAATATGGGGAAGAAACCACTATTAAATCACTAAGAGTCCACATTAGAGGGGATTATAGTGAGGAGAATGGCCCTTGGGAGGATCCTAGGTTGGATGGCTCGAAGTGGAGAAGGAAAGGAAATAAATTACAATTAAAAAGAAGAATAAATGGCCAAAAATAAAATTTTTAGTGGTTTTTATAGTTTAACTACACAATTTACCAAACCATACAGAAACCAAACATATCACTACTATTAAAAACTGCTTCAAACCATACACCTAGGCTACATGATTTGTAAAACCGTATAGAAATCATGTAGCCTAGAAAAAGATCAAAATTTCCATACTCTTTAGCCTAAAACACCTAAAAATTAAGGGAAAAAGATACAAAATTCATACCTACACATAAAAGTGATATTGGGGTGAAGCCCTCATGGTTGGCTCACAGTTTTACAAATCATGTGACCTAATCCTGAGATATTCCCAGAACCACTTAAAAGAGATTTTCCATTCCCCTACTTTAATTTTAAATTCCATAAGGGCTTCCCTTTCACTCCCTCTTTTTTGGAAAATCTATATGTGCACCAAGGGGGATCCTTCCCACTAATACCTTTCTTTATTATCCTCCTTTACCTTGTTTCTTACCAATTACCCAAAGGTAAGCCATCCATTCTTCTAGTTTTCTTCTTCTCATTTACCTTATTTCCATCTCCCTCAATTTCCTCTCCTATAATAAACCCTCGTGGATGTCGAGTATGGATATAGTGTTTTGGGTAGTTTTAAATTAGGTGTTTTTATTTTTAGAGCCTGAGAAGGTTCTCTTGAGGCTTGTTGGAGTGTTTACTATCATAGGAAAAAAAACATCCTACCCAATTTCCATTAAAACAAAAAGGGTATTTTCGTATAATTTCTTTAAATGGAATGGTGACTGATTCTTGATGTTTTTAAATATATTAATTTTTTAATTATTCCTATATATGATATTTTTAATAAAGCAAGGTTTTGAATGAATTTTTCAATTAGCATATGGTTTTTACATGTAATTTCAAGTGGTACTTGAAATTACAACTATTTAAAGGATATTGAAATAAATATTTTAATTAAAATACAATTTTTTAAAATTATTTGACCCTTTTTGGGTCATAAATTGAATTGGAAAGTGTAATTTTAATATTTTAGGGATTTTTAACAAAAAAGGTATAGTTGGTTATTTAATGTATTTTCAAGTGTTTTTGATAAATTATTCTAGAAGAATTTTTTGAAAATAGATTTTAATAAATATATTTTAAAGATTAATTTGAAATGGAATTTAAAATGACAATAAATGACATGGAATCCCACATTTTTTTAATAAAGTCATGTTTGTAACTTTTGAATGGTTTCTAAATTGTGCATTTGTGTGAGACCCTCTTGGGACCCTTTTTGATTGTGCGTGATATGGATTGAGGAAAAAGGTGAATTATATATATATATATCTAATGTTATAAAATTTATATCAAAAGGAGTTATTTATTGGGATGTAGTCAGTGGTGATATGATATTTACTTGATTATTTGACTGTATTTCTCACCTACTATTACTTGATTTTTTTCATGGTGATCATAGGTATATTAGTACGGGATGATAGATTATTGATTCCCAAACTTGATTAGATGGAATAAATTCACCATGGTATGAAAATTCTACTAGGGAGTTCCATCATGAGGCAAGTTGGGGGAAAATGATTGGTTATTACCTTAAGAATGAATTGATAGGCCTGTATATGATTCCAAACTGAGTATGTATAGAGTTTCCTCATGGTATTTTTAGGAATTTCTTATGTTTACTTGAATATTCTCTATAAGGAATTATATTACTTTTTTATTCCCTAACTTGATTGGAATTCATGGAATCATTTCTTTTTTACTATTTTTCAAATAAATGCCTTAGTGTTTTATTTATTATTTCCACATTAAGGTTTTTTTGTTAATTGTTTAAAGAACATTAAAATTAATTATTCATAAATTTAATTTTGAAAGTGTATTTGAAATGGGTTTTTTTGGTAAAATTGGATTAGGATAAGAAATGTGTTTAAGTGATTGTCCTCATTTAAGACTAATAATTGAGATTTTTTAAAATGATTTGAATATGATACTATATTTTGTACAAGCTATGAATTAAAATCCTATTTTATATTATATTTAAACATATCATGGAAGGAAATTTCATTTTAAAGGAAAGGAGAAAACACTTTAGTGAAATCATACTTGGTTCAGCTTCACTTACACCCCATATACACTAACCAATGTATGCAATTTTTATGGATTTATTTTAGATACCTTGGAGTGGTATTCATTTTTGAGGATGTTTGGACTGTACAAGATATTTGTATTGGGATGTGGAGAGTAAAAAATGGTCACTTGGATATTGATTGTAGCAGTTCAATTTGGGTTTTATTTTAATTTATATTGGGATCTATATATATTGAATTTTTTGGACCATATATTATTTGGTTTTGCCTATTTATTTATACTTTAGTTTATATATGTGTCGATATTTATTTTATTTTATTATCTTATGTGGTTCTACTTTATTTTATTGTTCAATAGGAATATCTCATTATTTGTTCTATGTAATATGAATGGTTGTGTTTTTATGTTCATCAAGGGTAAAATCATTTACAATGATTATGTTTTAAGACTTAAATACTCATTTCTAGCCCTAGGTGATCAGGAACATACCTTAGGTATGTCACATGATAGTTTAGGTATTCAATGGATTGATGAGCTATGATAGTTTATGGTCAAATAGTATGAGAACATTCCCTCTTATTATTTAGGGTGTGATTGCATAGTATGGAGAAAATTATTGTCATCAAGAATTGAGAGGGAGGGGCATGGAGAGTGTCATGTGCCTTTTCTAAATTTGAACCTTGAGTTTCCATGGGTGGTTTGGGATTGGGTCTTGATTTTGAATTAATTTTTTAATACCTTTGATGTATTTTGATATACTGTTATTATTACTTGATCCTTACGGAGCAAATTAATGATTTCATGGGGTCGTTTTGAGTTTCAAAGGAGAAAACAAAGAATGAACTAGGACTGCATGGTTAGCCCACATAGTTTGGTAAAACATATGAATCCCATAAAAAGTGGGTCTTCCACTATTATAATACATTTTGTATGATTGGAACATGGTTTACCAACCTCTTTTTCCAAATAGTTATTAGAGTTGTCACCCTAGATGCAAAAACTTTTGTACTTAAGATTACATGTATATTCAAGGATGTGAATATTAATTAAAATATATTATCAAATATTAATTATTCTTCTACATAACATTGATGTGATAATATCTTAGATTATCTATAAAATTTAAAAGGGAATAAAATTTCCCTGCTATGATGAGAGTCTTGAAATGATATGATGATATTCTTAAAACTAGTTCCAAAGTCAGATAGCATACTATGAAAGGGAACATAGTACATAGACTATCAAATGTGAGTACTCGTAAGTTGATGAGGCTTCTTTTCATGAATTTTATACTTGGTAATATCTAAGATGAGATATTATGAGAATAGACATGCTAGTAGGAATTACGTATGTTTTGGTGTCATCGAATATTTCTATCTATGAGCATGTATAATGGTCCTTAAACTTTAAGATCATCATTAATGCATTTCATGACTTCCACACTTATATTTACTAGAAAAAACCATCATTCCATATATTGGTGGAAAGTAAGGTATGTTGGGTGTATAAATAATGACATGTTATTAATGGATAAATCGAGGAGGGATTTTTCCCTTCCATATTTATGGAAGTTGATATCTCAAACCTTTGATTAAAATAAAACATCACATTAAATTCCATGTCCATGGTGTAACAATGTTTATTTTAAATAGTAATAGAAAGACATATCAGACCTATAGGTTTATGATGTAGATATGAAACCTACTTGATGATATATTAAGAAAAATGGATTATATTACATAGTAAGAATTCATATGTGGTTGTCGACGCTATGACATTAAGTTCTTTCTCTTGGGTGCCTTGATCTGTTGCTAGAGAGTAATCTTGGACTTTAGACATACCTACCTAATGCCAATGAGAAAGAATCACAAATGGACACACACTAAGTGTTTCTGTTGATCTCGATTAAATTCCATTGGAATTTAATCATTGGAATAAATATTATTCTCATGAACAAGGAATAATTTTATTCAAGTTTTATAGATCTCTAATATTCACAATGTAGTAAATAATTATTTATTCCTTAAATAAATAATTTATTTATTTATGTGAATAATTAATAAATATTTATTCAATTTATTGTGAATAAAATATTTATTTTATTTATCGAATATTTAATAAATATTCGTTCACTAGTTTGTGAATAAAATATTTATTTAAGTAAATAAAATATTTATTTGGGTATTTAGTAAATGCTGAGGAGTTTGAGCAGACCAAGATCATGTCTGGTGATAAATATTAATTTAAAAAATGGTAAAATAATATTTATCATTACATGAATTAATACGTGCCATAAAATAATAATAATAATAATAATAATAATAATAATATTATTATGATATGGCTTGAGGTTTATTAAAGATCATAATATTATTTAAGGTCCAGTATGAAATTAAATGATATTTTAACCTAAAACCCTGCTTAATAAATAGATGGTTATGTCTATTTTATAGGGTTAATCAAAAATTGAGGATAACGAAACATTACACACAACAAACGTCTCTCTTCCTCTCCCTATCTCTAATTTGTCCTCTCTTCCTCTCAATAATAAGAATAACTCCTTCAAGCCTGAAGGATCTTAGAGTAATCAAGATGAATAATGAAAGACATTTGATTCACCATGCTAGCACCCAGAAAAGAATTAGCATTGCTCAATGTTCAAATAAGCACTTGTGAATCCCCACTATAGGGATTTGACACTAGAATCCTTACAGTGCAATGAAGGTTATAAAAAAGGGTTTTTGGAAGATCAACAACATCATAGAAGAAAGGATCCTAAGGAGAGGTAATCATTTCTTCCTAATATAAATAAATTAATTACAAATTTAATGAGAAAGTTCCACTCTTGGGGTTTTAGACAGCTCTAAATTAAAAGAAATTTTAATATTTCACCCACCAAAGGTTCTTTTGTTGTGCCCAAAACCTAAAAGTGTTATCAAAGTAGTCACATTTTAAATTTATAGTTATTTATTTTATTTATGATCAATAGGCATAATCATGATTGAATTTTTCATTTAATATTATTCATTATTTAATCAGATTTGAATTAATATGTTTTTGACATTTTAATTTATTCATTCAAGATTAAAAATTTCTTATGTTCAAGAATAGGAAAAGAACAATCGTAGATCCCATTAGGCTGTATCAAGGAATATATCTAGATATCATTAGATTACTTGGTGTATTTCCAGAGTACACGCTCTGTACCCAAGTAAATCACACTTGGTCGTGTCGTGGGACACACAATGTGTAGAGAAGTAATTACACATGGTGCATTTATTACACTCTTCTTGTAGATCGAGCCAACCTAGTATAAGGAATTCCACATTACACAATGTGTAGCTGACATACACACTGTATAGTCTACATGATTTAGTGGAGAAATTCATGCAATCTATGTGGTCATTATACATGGTCAAACTACTTGAGATTGACAAACTAGAGCATTAATGATATACACGGAATGTATGTAGTGTAAAAATCATGTAGTTCATCATTTCCCACATCCAAAATAAACAAGGATCCATTTAGTTAGTTATGAAGGCACATAGAATTAGCGATACACAATATGTAATTGGTTTGTACACATCATTCATTCGCAACTGATGGACATTCCATGTTCTTTAGCAGGTTAAGTAGACACTAGGAAAGAGCAATACATAGTGTGTAGCTAGCATATACACACTGTGTATTCTAGCTGAGGAACATGAATGAAGCCCCATGCATGTAACCAGGGTACACAACAACTAAGGTACACAATGTTTAGCAAGTAAGTACACACAATGTAGTCTACTAATAAAGGATATAAATAAATAACATTAAATTTAAAATTGTAGCATTAAAAACTTATTTAATTTATTATCATACCTTGTGTGTTTGAAAATTTAATAAATGTTTTAAATAATTTTAAAATTTCTACTAATTTATTATAATAAAATTTTTATTATTAGGATATGCCATTTATTTTATATGAATTCCTTTAATGATGGGTATCTCCAAATGAATTTAGATGGTCATTAAGATAAAATAAAATTAATTAGTCAATTGATTATTTAATTAATTCAAGAATTTTTATCTTAATAATAAATAATTAATATAAATTAATTTTAACTAGTTTAATTTTGTATATACGTTGCATATATGACCGTTTATGAGCTTGAACAAGACCTGTGTATTAGCTAGATGTCTTAATTTAATTTATTGAATGGATTTACAATTATTTAGTATTAAATTAAATTTTATGGCTTGCATGTTATCCCTCCCTCCATTATTATGTATGACCTATGTGTCCATGTTTATTTATATAATCCATATTAACCAATCATTTGGTTCCTTTCACCTGCATGTGATTTATGAATACTTATAATTAATAGAGTATTCCAAATCACGTGGAGGTGGTTCAAGGAAAAACCATAATGATTCTAACTCAGGTGATACACAAGTGTATATATGGAATGCTTTAACTCATTACAAGACTAGCACAAGGAGTTTATCCCAGGTTAAAGATTGATATATTATACACTCAATAAATCATCTGTTAGATAAGCTCATGATCAGGTCATTATTTATTTATTTATTTTTGTCTTATGAATTATTTATTTTATCGATGAAAGACCTCTATCATATAAATAAATGAATTAATGTGAAAATATGTAATTTTACTAAATTGATTATTCATAAATTTTTTATCCAACATGATTAATTAATTAAGTAAAATCAACCTAATATTTAACAATATATATAAAGGATAAAACAAGATAAAATTTCTGTCTAATAAATTAAAATATCTCAAATATATATGAAGTTAAACTTGAAATTACATTACTTTATTAATAATGAAATCCTTAAAACATAGTGTTTGACTAACCCTAGTTGGTACACTTACTTTTAAAATGGAGTTTTTATGAAGGTTATGGGTTGATTTAACCATATTACATCAATAGAAGTATCCCTCAATACACTTGATATAACTTGGAGGAAACTATTGAGAAAATACAAGTTAGGATTTCAGGTTGGGAGAGTCTACTCAATGAATCAAGGATCTTCAAGCTCGTAGTTAGAAAAGACTTGCCTACCCAAATACCTTCATGTAGCTTTAATAAACCTCATTAGGGTTATATAAAAGGTAATATTGATTGATTCCACTAAAATTTCCTAGAAACTAGGCATTCCAAGTTCAGTGGTGAGGAACATCATGACTTGATAAAATAGTGGGAGATTTAATAAAATTAATTTTTATCATTTTTCACATAATTTTTTAATCAAGAAAAGTAATAATCACCTGGTTTAATTATTGTAGAAAATGGAAAGTAAAACTATAAAACCACTATGATCATTCCCTACCTTAGGATATGTCCTTAAAAATAATTTTTTTGGATATGGTACAATTATTTATGTGATGCATTATTATCAGAAAGTTTGTATTATGTGTTGGAATCCCCTATTTCTATTTTGACACACTAGAATGTGAGATAAGGTAAAAAGGATGCCTACCATAGATATGTTAAGGATTCTTACTATGTTAGTTTTATTATATTATCAACTATGTCTAGATAGTTGATGATACATCATAAATACAAGGATGAATACACCATAAAATCATACTTATATTCTCTTGATAAAGATAAAGAAAGGATAGAAATAAATATGATTTTAAATTCACTATATCACTGTAAAATGGAATAATAAAATATAGTTACAGATTATGATTTCAATATACTGAGGTATATTGGCTGGTTAATGAAATTAATCTCCCACTTAGATAATAAATTATCAATTAACATTATTTTATTATCCTTACCACCAAGGTTATCCTTATTTGTCCATTATTGGATAAAAAATGGATAAGTCTCTCATGAATTTTTTTCCATACTTCACCAAGAAAACAAGGACTGGTTGAAACCTTTTTTATCCACCACTTATGGTGGAAAGTTTTAATCACAAGGATTAAGATCCCATGGATAATAAAAATCCAAAAGATCCTTTATGGCGTCCTTTAAAGAGAAAAAATATTCTTAACCATAAGAATGAATAAGTGGATATTTTCTTATTATATTGAAAGAATATAAACTAGAAAAGAAATTGAAATAAATGGAAGAATAAATAAATTGCATCCACTTTTGGTATATTCATCAAGTTTCTATTTTCTTCTTGGGTATTAAATAAAATATTCTTACAACACGCATGTATTTAAATATATTAAATGATAAATAATATAAAGGTTGTAGAGTAAAGTCAAAAGGAGTTGATAAATAGTGATTCCTATGTCATCCAAGGGGATATCACTACTTATCATTTCCATATTTAATTGATTCAAGTTTTTAATAAGTGTGATAAAAACATTTATCTCATTGTTCGGATTGACAAAATGATACATTTTTTTTCATTTTTGGAATAAATGTTTTTATGAAACTTAAATACTAAATTAATGGTTTATTAAATCTTGAATCACAAATATCCATTTTAATAAATGATGAATATTAAAATATAATAATCTTAACTGATGATGTAAATATGATTATTTTTTAAATAAAAATGAAAGTAGTTGACTTTTTTATACCTATAAAAGTGTTTTAGTCCCACTTTAGCTAAGATACTAGATACAAAAATAGATTACTAATCATGTATTAGAAAAATAAACCTTTATAAATAAAGGTATATCCCAAAAAAATTAGTTTTAATTTAATATGTCCATGTGAACTATTCTAAATCTAAATGTAACTTCATATACTTCATGATATTTATTTATGAAATTTTAGAAACACTTAGTGAAGTAAATGAGTGCACTTTGTAATGATTGAGGAACCTATGAGTTGGCTAATCAAATAACATCTTATCCAAGTATTAATTGATCATATATGTGGAGTAAAGGTAATAAAAAAGTCACATTTCCTTATATACATCATTTTAATTATTGTAGTAAATGGAAGATCAATGGTGATTCTTATATATATTACAAATCTTCCATTATTTCTTCCAAGATAGGTTTTTCAAATAGAATTGAAACAAATAAACCGAATACTAACTAAATTTTATAATGGATATCATATTAATTGTGATATGATAAGAATCTATTAAGACACTACCATCAATTTTTTTAGATCATTTTTTAAATTTTTTCCTCAGCTACATATGAAAATCAAAACACTAAGTTTCATCTGAGTTAATGATCCAATGGCCAATAAAGATATTGACATATAGTCAAGATCAAATATATTTCTATAAAGGAAGCCTACATCTTTAAAGATAGTGTGAGAATAATTATGTTCAATGACTTAATTATATGTATTTACATAATTTGGCATAAGAATATTGGACTCCACATAGCTTAGTATGAGGATTAGTTATAAAGACACATACTACATAGGAATTTATAACCAAAGAGGTTATTTATGTTCACCATAATTGGTGATTCATGTATTATTATTTAAGAATAAAGATTCATATAATGAACCGGTAAATGGTAATATGACAGGGTTGAAAAGTATGTATAAATTCAAGTAATGGACTCCATGTATTAAGATTTAGGGACTCTATATTTTTAATGTTTCTAAGACTTGATACTAATTGTTAGTATTTAGGAGAAAGTATACATGGATGGCACAAAACAGTAGAAAAAAATCATGATTGATCTTTAAAAGGTATAGTTTATGAAAAAACCTATACACCAATCATCATGAATAAAATCATTATTAAATTATACTTTTTAAAATCATATTTCTATGATCAACATATTGAGATGCCGATTGTGAAGGCCACATCACTTAGAGAAAACCTTACAATAGATGCCTATATGACATGACCAAAAGGAGTACCTTTGGTATATATATTGTAGGCATAACTTAAAAGGGTCGATGACTTTAATAAATTTCAATAAGATATAAAAATTACATAAATTTATTTATGAATAAATAATTCATAGTTATCATAGAAAATTTGTTTAAAAATGAATTAGTGACATGTATATCTATCTAGTTAGTGGTATCACTATAAGTTTTCAAGATAGATATGTTGATAACATATGAAAAAACATGTTGTGTCTTACTAGTTTTTTAAGACTAAGAAATAAAATTTCTCTAGGTATGACTTAAATCAGCAACAGTGTTCTAGGGAATAATATCTATAAGATACATTCATGAGTTTTCTCAATTTATTTATAGTACATATATTAGATAAGCATTAAAAAGTTTAAGTTTTTATAATTAAAGACTTAATTATTCTTGGCATATAATCCTTCAAGTAGAACATGCATATTCATAGGAAGAGAGTATTGAGATTAATATAATTTCACAAGCATAAGTACTAGGAATTTATCTTATGTTCCATTTTATTTAATGAAATTTGATATTACTAATGCACGATGAATAATATGTAAATTTCAAAGAGACACAATATAACTGCATAAAATTTAAAGTATAACTATTTGATGGTACTTTGCAAGATAGAACTAGACGAGTTCTTGGTGTGTGGAGAAGTTGGAATACTAATGATCAAGTGAATTGAAAACTTTCCTTTATTTAACTCAATTTGATATAGTATCACATAAAACTCTATGTTAATATAAAGGAAAAAATATTAAAGGTAGTGGTAGATATATCTATAACATCCGAGTACGTTGTGAATTCTAATTAATCTTAAGGAGTGGGTTAAAAATGTCCTATTCTAATTTTGGATCATACCAAAAGAAAGAGTTTTATCATTATTTTTATAAGATTTGATTATGGATTTAGTTAGGATGTTAGGAATTTGAAATGGGAAAAATAAGTGGATACTTGGTTATATCCCTACTTGAGTGATTTTAAAAAGATAGTAATGTTGTAGTAAACAGATTTTCTGCAAAGTCATGTGGCTTTTTCCAACCTTATCCATGGAAACATGATAGGCCAAGTAGCTTTAGCTATACTCAATGGAAGCTTATTTCTAAATGTGAGAATTAATTGGTCATTAGAAGTTGGATCTATTTAAAGTGGGAATTCATTGGATTTGGTTCCCCAAAACCATTTAATTTTGTAATTAATATTACATGTATATTCAAAAATTTGAATACTAATTTAAAAATATTATTATATATTGATTATTCTTCTCAATAACATTGATATAATAATTTCCTAGAGTATATGTCACTTTGGAAATGGAATAATATTTTACCACTATGATGTAAACCTTGAAATGCTGGGATGATATTCTTAAAACTAGTTATATGGTCAGATAATTTACTATGAAAGGGAACATAGTACATAGAATGTACGGTGTGAGTACTCATAAGTGGATGAGACTTTTTTTCATGAAGTACTTACTTTGTAATATCCAAGACAATTTATTATGATAACAAATTTGTCAATAGGAATTCCACATGTTTTTGTGACATTAAATATTTCTATATACGAGCATGTGTAATGGTCTTTAGACTTTAATATTATCATTGATGCATGTCATGACTCACACACTTAGATTTACTGACAAAAAAATTATTATATAAGTTGTAAGTGAGGTATTTTGGGTGCATCATGAATGATATGTTATTAATGGATAAGTAGAGGAAGGATTTTTCCCTTCAATATTTATGGAAGTTGATATCTCATCCCTTTGATGGAAATATAACCGTCACATTAAATTCCTTATCCACGGTGAAATGAAATTTATTTCAGATAGTCAAAGAAAAAAGTATTAAGCATATAGGTTGATGAAATAGATGTGCAACCTAATTGATGAAATATTGAGACAAAGAAATTATATTACACAATTAAAATTCATATATGGTTGTCGATGTTGAGATATTAAGTTCTTTCTCTTAGGTTCATTAATATTTTTCTAGATAATAATCTTGGACTTTAGGCATACCTGCCTAATGCCAATGAGAAAGAATCCTACAGGGTCACACACTAAGTGTTTCCATTGATCTCAATTAAATTCTATTTGAATATAATTATTAGAATAAATATTACTCTCATGACCAAGGAATAATTTTATTCAAGTTTTATTGATCACTATTATTTTCAATGAAATAAATAACTATTTATTCATTAAATAAATCATCTATTTAATTATGTGAATATTTAATTAATATTTATTCATTGGATTGTGGGTAAAACAATTATTTTATTTATTGAATATTTAATAAATATTTATTCACTCATTTTTTAATAAAATATTTATATAAGTGAATAAAATATTTATTTGGGTATTCTATAAATGTTTAAAATTTTGAGCAGACCAAGATCACATCCAATGATAAATATTAATTTACAATCCGGTACAATAATATTTATCATTTTGTGAGTTAGAAAACACCATAAAACTATAATAATAATATTATTATTTTATGGAATGGGGTTTATTAATGATTATAATATTATTTAAGAGATGGTATGTAGTTAAATAATATTTTAACCTAAAACCTATCTCTATAAATAGATGATTATGTATATTGTATGGGGTTAATGTAAAATCAAGGTTATATTATCATTACACACAATAAACTTCTCTATCTCTCTCTCTCAAACTCCTCCTCTCTTCCTCTTAATAATGATAAGAAATCCTTCAAGCCTCAACAATCATGGAGTGATCAAGAGAAATAATTAAAGATATTTTGTTTTCTTCAATATAACCCGAAAATAAATTGAAGTTTGCCAGAGATCAAAAGTGAACCTATGAATTTCCGCTAGAGGGATTATAAACTTGAATCATTACAGAGTAATGAAGTCAATCCAAAAGGGTTTTTAAATATAAAAAACATCATCAATGAAAGGATCCTAATACGAGGTAATAATTTCTTAACAATATAAATAAATTAATTATAAATTTAACATGAAATATCCTCTCTTGGGGTTTCAAACAATTCTAAATTAAAATAAATTTCAATATTTATCCCACCAAAGGGGATTATGTTATTCTTGGAACCTACAAGTGGTATGAAATTAGTTAAATTTTAAATTTATAATTATTATTTTTTGATCAATACGTTCAATCGTGGTTGAATTTTTCATTTCATATTATTCGTTATTTAATATGATATGAATGAAAACATTTTCAACATTTTAATTTATTCAATCACAATTTAAAATTTATTAAGTTCAATAACAGATGAAGAATGATCAAAGATTACATTAGGAAGTGTCGAAATATCTGGCTGGATAGCATGGGACTACACAATGTGTAGCTGGAGTACACATCATGTACCCAAGTGCACATATAGCTAGCCATGTCACATGATACATGAAATGCCAATTAGTAATTACATGTGGTGAATTTATTTCACACTATGTGTAGACTAGGAAAACTTGGCACAAGGAATATTGGATTACACGACACATAGCTAGCATACATGCCGTGTAGTCTTCATGGGTTAGTGGAAAAATTTGTGTAATCAGTGTGGTTATTATACATGGTAAAACCTTGAAAGACTAACATTATGGAGAATTAATGATGTAGAAGACATGTTTGCAGTGTAAAAACTTTGTATTTCATTATTTCCTCCAACCAAATTACACACTGAGCTATTCAGTGAGTTAGAAGGACACCTGATATGAGTAATACACGGTGTGTAGTGGGTCTGTACATGTCATGTAGTAATGACCAATGAACACACTGAGTTCTTCAGTGGGTTTCACAGACACACAAAAAGGGTGATACACTATGTGTATCTAGCTTGTACATGCTATGTTGTTTAGCCGAGGTACATAACTAAATCCCTAGGAACGTAACCCAGATACACGATAACTGAGGTAAACAACATTTATCTCATAAGTGCATTCCATGTAGTCTCCTAATAAAGGATATAATTAAATTACATTAAATCGAAAATTATAGAATTAAAACTTATTTTATTAATTTGAATACCTGGTGTGTTTAATAGATTAATAATAGTTTTAAATAATTTTAAATTCTCAATTAATTTATCATAATAAATCCATGATTATTAGGTTTTTTCATTTATTTTCCATGAATTCCATTAATGATGAGTATATACAAATGAATTGAGATAGTCATTAATATGGAAGGGAATTAATTAATTCAAGTACGTTAATCTTCATAATAAATAATTAATATAAATTAATGTTATTTGATTTACTTTTGTGTATACGTTGCATGTATGATTGTTCATGAGCTTGTACATGACTCGTGTATCTGTTGGACGATTTAATCTAATTTACTACATGAGTTTGAAATTATTTAATATTAAATTAAATTTGATGGATTTTGTTTCATCTCTTAGTCCATTACTATGTAGGACCTTCTTCTCCGAGGTAATTTATGTAATCCACATTAACCGATACTTTAGTTCCTATCACATGCACGTTAGTTATAATCACTTGTAATTAATGGATTATCCCAAGATGCATAGAGGTGGTTCAAGATGGATCCATAATGATGCCAAATCAAGTGATACATAGGTGTATATGTGGAATGCTCTAACTTATTCCAATAATGGCACAATTAATTTTTTCCTAGGTCAAATGTTGATTTATTTTCTACTAAATTAATAAAAAATTAGATATGCTCATGATCAGTTCATTAATTAATTAATTACTTATATCTTATGCATTATTTATTTTATGGATAAAAGACCACCATCACATAAATAAATGAATTAATGTGAAAATATGGAATTTAAATAAATTGATTATTCATAAATGTTTTATCCAATATGGTTAATTAATTAAGTAAAATCCACTCAATATTTAACAAGATGTGTAAAGGATAAACCAAGATAAAATTTATACATAATAAATTTAAATCCATCAAATATATATTAATTCAAACTTGTCCTTCCATTACTTTATTTGAAATGAAATCCTTATAACTAAGTATTTGACCAACCCTATTTGGGAAACTTACTTTTAACATGGAGTTCCTATGAAGTTTATGGGTTGACTTAACCATCTTACATCCAAATAAGTAACCCTCACTAGAATTGATGTAACTTGGAGGAAACTGTTAAGAAAATCCAAGTTAGGATTTCAATATTAGGGAGTCAAATTAATAGATCAAGGAGCTGTAAGTCCTCAGTTGACAATGATTTTCATACCCAAATAACTTCAATTAGCTTAACTAACCCTCACCAGGGTTATTTGAAGGGGAATATGGATCCTTGCCAGTAGAATGTCCTAGAAACTAAACATTTTGAGTTTAATGGCATGGTATATTAGGAATTTATAAAATAGTGGGATATTTAATAAAATTAATTATTATTATTTCTCACATAATTTGTTAATCAAGAAAAGTACCAATCATATGTTTTAATTGTTATAGAAAATGGAATGTAAGACTAGAAAACCACTATAATCATTCCTTACCTCAAGGTATGCCCTTATAAAAAAATTCTAAATATGGTACAATCGTTTATGTGATGAATTATTATTAGAAAGTTTGTATTATGTGTTGGAATCCCCTATTCCTATTCTTCCACCCCAGTAAGTGAGTGAAGGTGAAAATGATGCCTACTAGAGATCTGTTATGGATTCTTCCTATGTCTGTCATATTATATTATCAACTATTTCCATAAATTTGATGATAAAATATAAATACAAATATGTATACACCATAATATCACATATCCATTATCTTTAGAAATATAAGTAAAGTATATAAATAAATAGTACTGTTAATGCACTATATCAGTGTAAACTAGAAGAAGGAAACCTTTCTATGGATCATGCTTTCAAAATGCTAGGTTATATTATCTGGTTAGTGAAATTGGGATTCCCATTTTATAAGAAATTATCAATTAATATTATTTTACTATCCTTACCCCCAAGGTTACCCTTATTTTTTTTATCATGGATAAAAAATGGATAAATATATTAATAAATGTTTGTACACACTTCACCAAGAAGATAAGGATAGGTTGAAAATTATTTCTCCCCCATTTTGGTGAAAACATTTGAATACAAGGATGAAGACCCCATGGATAATATAAAGAAAAAAATATCCTTTATTATTTTCTTTAAAGAGAAAAAAGATTCAAAGGTATAATAATGATCTAAAGGTTATTTACTTATTATGTTAAAAAAATGGACACTTGAAAACAAATTAAAATAAATTGAAGAAGCAAGCACCTGCATCCACTTCAGGTATATTAAAAAAGTTTCTATTTTAGGCATGAGTATTAAATAAAATATTTTTACAAAATAAATGTATTTAAATATAAGAAACAATAAATAATAGAAAGGTTATAAAGTGAACTCAAAAGGAGTCAAGAAAGGTTGATTCCTATGTCAGCCAAGGGGAGATCACTATTTCTCATTGCCATATTGGATTTAATAATTTTTGTAATAATTGAGATCGAAACATTTATCTCAGTGTTAATCTTGTCACAATGAGACATTATTTCATTTTCAAAATAAATGTTATTACTATACTTAAATACTAAACTAATGGTTTAGTAACCTTTGAATAAAAAATATCCATTTTAATGGATGATGAATAGAAAAATATATAACTCTTATCTGATTTTAAAAAGTTAATTCTTTGTCAAATAAAATTGAAATTAGTTTACTTAATTATACCTATAAAAGTGTTTTAGTCTTAGTGGAGATAGGATACTGTATATACAAACAAACTAATTATATTGTTTTAGATAAATAATCCCTTTTAAATAAAGATATTCCACAAAAGTTTTAGAATTATTTAAACATGGACATGTGAACTACTGTAAACCTAAAGTTAACTTCATATACTTCATGATATTTCTTTAAGAAATTTCATAAATTCATAGTGAACTAAATGAGTGCACTTGGAAAAGATTATGGAAAATATAAGTTAGATTGTTAGAGAAAATATTATCTAAATATTCATTAACCATATTTGTGGAGTAAAGGTATAATGAACCTAACCTATTAAATATATCATTACATGATTTTAAGAATAATAAACCATCAAATTAAAATCCAAGGATCATAAAGTCTAGTGTCTCTAGAAGATTAGGTACATAATTAAACATCATGAAAACATATTTTATTTAATCACCATAATGAGAACCAAACATACATTTAGCTCCTATATCTACATAGGATAACCTGTGGAATACATGAACAAAAGGGATGAGCTAAAAATCCCAGTAATAAAATAAGCATAGGAATAAAACAAAGAACATGGGTTAAAAAGCATAACATGATGACATAAAAGGCATGGAACATGAATAAACATAAGGATTAATAACATGTAAAACATGGGAACATATAATCATGGCATCGTAGGAATGTGGAAACAACACATAACATGACATAAACATGAGTCAATGCTAATTTCCAAGACATGGTGGAAAAACTCCCTTAAAGGAATCAGGTTCAATCCCTATCCCAATAAGAATTATAATGAGACTAAACATTACCCAATTAATTGGAGAACTCTCTATCCACACCCATCATAACATGTTCATGAATATGTGTTCCACATAAAGAATAAACATAAGGGTTACCCATGAAAATAAATGGGTATCATAATCATGTCACAAGGCATACCAAAAGAGCATATCATAAATGTTTCTATGAAAGAATAGATTCAAAACATACCAGGACATTAATAAGGTAAAATAGTAATGGATCATGATAATTTATGTCCAATTTAAGTGGATACATTTAAAATGAGTGTTTAAGAAACTTTATAATTGAAACATTTTAGTGAAGATTTAAATCCGAAAAGGCATATTTGTTTCAATAAAACTAGAAATGAACAAAGTTATATTTTCATGATAAAATGAGTTATTTTAGAAAAAATAATTGTGTCTTAAAATAGATTATGGAGTTCACTTGGAATCCTGTAAGAAATTGGGAATTTCCCTTGAATCAGGTTTGCTTATCGGGAAGAATTGAAAAAGGGAAATTTATAAAACACATATTACCCTATGAAAGAGGGATAATATGATCTAGATACATGATTTTAGAACATATTAAAAAAATTTATATGAATAATACAAAAATAAAGAAGCATTACATTGGGGTAAATAAAGAGAAAGAGTAACCTGAAGGAAAAATGGAGGTTCAGGTAAAATCCCTTACATTATGTCTAAAACAGTTGTGCACTTGATTTTAATGTCCCAAATAATCAAATTAAATCCATTAATTAGTTAATTAATAATATTTTAAATATTTAATTTATTTATAATAATTTTATTGAGTAATTTTATGACATTTTTTATGGGTTATAGTGTTCAATTTAATCGTTCGTGAGTGCTCATTTTCTTAGTTTTCATGATTGGTTCGCTTGTATAATAGTATGTAAGTTTATGTAAAATGGAAATATAAATACATAATTGAAGTTATAAGTTATTAATGAACATAATTTTTTTTAAATATTTATATATGTTTTTTTGAGTATGAATCATTAGATAAGATGTTAGTGATAATCGTTTGGATTATTTTGGGCAGTTTTCGCTCACAACGAACTTGTTTTATTTTATTATTTAACATCATTTGTATATAATGATTAAAAAACTTTACATAGTCTATAATAAATATATTATACTTTTTTAAACCATTAAAAGTGTTTTACTACCATCCTTTAAGGTGTTAATGGAAAATGAAAATTTTTCATCCTTGAAGGCGATAAATTAACACCTCATGAATGATGTTTTCACTTTTTGAATAAAAGGGAGAAGAGAGGGGATTAATGATTTATTATTACATTATTATAATAAAATTAAAGTATATGTTAGATACTATAGTTATCATACCGTTTTTATGAGGTTATGTGTGGAGATAATAATAAAATAACTGGAAAATAAATTAAAAGAAAAGGAAATAGGAATTTACCTCTTGAGTTTCTCCTCCTTGAAAACCTCCTTAGGTAAAAGGTTTTGGTCTGTTGATGAGACAAAGATATCCTAGACGTGGGTTAGTGGATTGAGATTAATATTGGGAATAATTTGTATAAGTATAAAATCTTGGAAGGTGTGAGGAGAAGAGGTGGCGAGGGTTGGTATTTATAGTGGAGGAGAGGGGGTGTTTTCGCGTTATTTTACTCATTAGTTTATTATTTACCTCTTGAATATGAATAGTTTGAGTTTTATCACCAAAAATATTAAAATAATTAATTATAGTTTTTTTGTTACATCATACATAAACCATCTATGACTCCATAATTGAAGTTTTTAGCTCAAATCATAAATTACCATATTTTATTATTCACAAAAATTGAAGTATTTTAGAAAAAACCCAAAAAATCACCCTAACCATTTATAAACATTTAGAATTCAAAAATGAAATCCATTGTGTGAAAATAATTTTCTAAATATGAGAAATTTAATCTTTGATTAAAATAATTATTTACTTGGAAAATACTGATTTTAAAATTATAACTGATTTTGTAACACTTTGAAAAATTAAATTAGGTATCATAAAATCATATTAAAATCATAAGATAAAAAATATTAATTTATAAATACATTTTATGAAAATAAATTTTCTTTCAAATCATTATATTAATTAAAAAATTGTAATTAAATATTTATAACTTACAAAATACCAACACTTAATTAATAAATTTCAAAACATTTATTTTATTATACTATGAAATAATTATATCAAACTTTCATTTATAGGATCTCTAAATTTTTTATTTATAATTTCATGGGTGTGGTTACTATTCTATTAGGTGGTTTACTATTCAAAAGGTTCATATTATTATTCCAAATTTCATGTTACTATTTCATTGGTAAATGTTTCTTAACTTCTATAAATACCTCTTATTTTATTCGTTATTAATTTAAAATGTTTGTGTAGTGTTATTAATGTGATTTTATATGATTATAATATATGACATAATTATAATGATGGAATTTACACTGATAAAATTTTGGGTCGTTACATTCTTCTCCCCTATGAAATTTCGCCCTCAAATTTTTATTTGACATTACATGTTTGAAATCAGTGTTTATACTTATCCTTCACCGCTTTATCAAGTTTTGATGTTGCCCATTCGCACTTATGGTTCTTCCATAGTACTTTGACCAGGTGAGTAATATTGCTTGTATAGATTTATCTCCACGATCCAAGATCTTCACTGGATTCTCCTTGTATGAGAGATCATTTTCCAACTGTACCACCTATGAATTCAGTACATGTGAAGAATCAAGTATGTACTTATTCAAGAGGGATACATGGAATACATTGTGTACTTGAGACATTATAGGTAGAAGTGCTAGTCTATAGTCCATGACTGCAACATGATCAAGGATATCTAAGGGACCGATGTACCTAGGACTTAGATTTCCTTTGTGAAAAAATTTCCTGATCCTCTTCCATGGAGATATGCGAAGGAATACCATGTTACCAAACCTTAACTCAAGGTATATTAGATGATTGTATGCATAAATCTTTTGTCGAATTTGGGTTTCTTTGATGTGATACTGAATGGTTTTCACCTTCTCCACCATTTTTCAACCATTTCAGGCCGTAGAAGCTTATGTTCACCAACCTCATCCCAACATGTTGGTGTTCTAAATCTTTTCCCATAAAGGGATTCATATAGATCCATTTGGATGCTCGAGTGGAAACTGTTGTTGTAAGAGAACTTGAACAGAGAAATATGTTGGTCCCATACTCCTTTTAAGTCCATAAAACATTTTATCAACATGTCTTATAGTTTATGAACAATTCTCTCATATTGGAAATTAGCTTGAGGATGATAGTTTGTACTGAAGTTAAACTCATTGCTTAGAGAACGTTATAGAATTTTATAGAACCTTGAGGTGAATCTTGGATCTCGATTGGATAGAATTGATAGTGGTACTCCGTGTAGCCTTACCACTTCTCTGATATATATCTATGCAAGTTGATCCAGTGAGAAATCCTATCAATTTTCAATAAAGTGATCTATCTTTATAAGATGATCCACAACAACCCATATAGCATTGTTTCCTCTGGAAGTATTTGGAAGTCTAGTGACAAAGTATGTGATGATGTTTTCCCATTTCCATGTTAGTATGGGTAATAGTTGCTTCATCCCCTTATACTTTTTCATTTCGACCTTCACTTTCTGACATACCAGGCACTTTGATGTATACTCAACGATATCCCTTTTTATATGGTCCCACCAATAGTTCTCTTGAAGATCTCGATACATATTTGTTCTCCCTGGGTGAATAAATAATTTTGAGTTATGTCTATCATTTAGAATATTTTTCTTTATCTCTAGATCCGATGGTAAACATAATCTTGACCCAAATATCATGACTCCTTCCTTATTTATTTTTAACTTTGGGGATTTCCCTTTTATCTTGGCTTCCACCTTATTCTGAATTTCCACATTATTTCTTTGAGAATCCTTTATTTTCTACATAAGGGATGGTTGAACAATCATTTGGGAAAGGATTAATGATATTCCTTTATTAAAGATTCCCATATCCATCATTGGTAGGTATAAGAATATTCGATCCTTCTCAATTATCATCATAGATAAAGATGCAAGATCCTTTCTACTTAGAGCATATGATACCTTATTTGCTTTACTAGGATGATAGTGGATTGAGTATTCACAATCCTTGATGAACTCTAACTATAATTGTTGGCACATATTAAGCTCTTTTTGTGTGAATATATATTTTAGACTCTTATGATCAGTATATATCTCTCACTTCTCCCCATAGAGATAATGCCACTAAATTTTCAACACAAAGATAACAGCTACCAACTCTAGATCATGTGAGGAATAGTTTTTTCATGGATTTTCAACTTCCTTGAGGCATAGACTATAGTTTTATCATTTTGAATTAGCACAAAACCTAATCCTTTTTTAAATAATCACTGTATACCACAAAAACTTCCCCACTTGTTGATAGTGTGATCATTGGTGTAGTGATAATTCTCGTTTTCAACTCTTTAAATAAGTATTTACATTCACTGGTCTAGAAAAAATTTCTTCCTTTACAAGTCCTCTTTATTAGCGGGTTCAAAAATTGTGATAAGTCCTTCACAAATCTTCAGTAATACCCAGCTAAACCAAGAAAACTATGGATATCCATCATAAATGTTATTTTGGGCCACTCTTCAATTACCTTTATCTTAGAATGGTCCATAAATATCCCTTTGATGATGATTACATGCCCCAATAATGATACTTCCTTTATCTAGAACTGAAATTTACTATAATTTGAATAAAGTTTCTCCCTTTTCAAAGTCTTTAGAACAATATTTAAATGCTCCTCATGTTCCTCCTTGTTCTTAAATTATATCAGAATATCATTGATAAAGACTACCAAAAATTTGTTTAGGTAATATCTAAAGACTCTATTCATTAAATCAATGAAAATTAATGGATCATTAGTGAGTATGAAGGGAATATCAATGAACTCATAGTGTCCATAAATCATTCTAAAGGTAGTATTGGGAATATCTTCTTTCCACACCTATAATTGGTGATATCCTGAATAAAGGTCCACCTTAGAGAAATAACTAGACCGAGGTAGATGATAAAACTTTTCACCTATCCATGGAAAGAGATACTTGTTATTTATTATGATTTTTTTTAGCTCATAATAATTAATGTTGAGACACATTGATATGTCCTTATTCTTGACGAAGAGGACTAGCGCGCCCCATGGTGAAGCTCTTAGGTGTATAAAACCCTCATACAGATTCTTTTATAAATGCTTCTTCAGTTCTTATAGCTCAATAGTGACCATTATATAATGTGTCTTTGATATAGGTAGAGATCCATGAATAATTTCAACTTAGAACACAACCTCTAGATCTCGAGGGATACTAGGAAACTCTTCGCAGAATACATCAGTGTATTCCCACACAATGAGAATGTCTTCAAGCATGATTTTATCCTTTGTACCAAGCATTCGAGCTAGATATGATTGATCATAAGAAAAAATTAACCACAATTGAGATGATAATTATGAAGAAGATTCATCTTCCTCATTACACTTGTACAGAATAAGAGGACACTTCAGTATGTGAAGAGTGATATCCCTTTTCTGACATTTGGTGTTGGGTTTATATAAAGATAGAAAATCCATTACTAATATAACATCAAACTCTAGAAAAGGGAGTATGAAAAGATTTTCTAGGAGGTTTAGTCAAAAAACATTAACCAGGGAGGAGTTATAAACTTTGGATGCAATGATTTCCCCATTAGTGGTTCTCACAGATAACCCCACTTCCAAATTTTGAGGTGGTTATTGAATAGTTCTACTAAACTTGCAAGATATGAAAGAATGTGTAGAACCAGAATCAAATAGTATGTTCACTATTATTGAATGAATTACCAACATACCTACCACCATATCATTGGCAGGATCCAAATCAGTAGTAGTGATAACATATGACCTTTCTTGCATCCTTGGAGGTTGTTGTTGTTGATTGAATCCAAAAACCCTTGGCTTAGGGGAAAGGTTTTCATAATTTCAACACTTCTTATAGTTGAAACACTACAATACAGGCTAAGTATCGATCTGAACCTTCATTTATGCTTCTGCATTAGTCGGATTCTTCATAACCATTAAGAATTTATTAATCATATTCCCTTCTCTTACACATTTAAAGCATCCAATGTTTCCCTTTAAGCAGTTTCCAAGATGCTTCTTACCACACTTTTGATATGTGGTATGTAGGGCATTCTTTCCATCATGGGATTTATCACCCATATTAAAATCCATTTTCATCTTTTTGTCACCAGTACCATAAGATCATTGAGAGTCTCCGATCTCCATTTCAACCTTGAGGGAACAATAGACAATATCATTAAACTGTCGAAGTCTTGAATTTCTAACGATTTTTATAGACTCGAATTTAGTCCCCTAAAGAAGCGATGCACCTTGATTTAGTGTTAATGAAAAAGACAAAGGCATATCTTGAAATAATTGAAATTTTTTCCTCATATTCCCCGATATAATCATCTTCCCTTTTCTTCAATTCAAGTAATTCCCTTCCCATATTGAGATGGAGGGTTCGAGGAAAATATTTACTAAAAAATATTTTCTTTAAATCTTCCCATTCCATGGAATCAATTTCCTCCTTGGAATTTGTTTTCTTGATTAGTTTCCAACACCAATCAGTATCTTCATCAAAACGATATACCACTAGCACAAATTTGTCTTTTTCTAAGAACTAGAGGATAGAGAATATATTCTAAATAGAGTTAATCCATTATTATTCTAGGAGGGGGTGAAAAGATCCACTAAACATGGGAGGTATTTGCTGCATGAAGTATTCAATGACAACCTTTTCTTTCTTTAGATAAGTAGTAAATTCCACACGATTCAAGTTATTATTCATAACTTGAGCCAACTGATCAAGTGCTGTCATAATGTTTTGAGAATCCGTTCCCATCATATTTGGCATATCATTTGGGAAATCATCACACTGCCTATCACATTGATTGTTGGAATGTTTTATTATATTTCCATCCATTAACTAAGAAAAATAAAGTACAATTAGGGGGATTGAATACATATATAATAAGCATATAAAAAGAAAACATTTAATATAGAAGGATAAACTTGGAAATGAAAGTTATATCCTAACTTTTTAATTCCCTAGGTTTCAATCTAGGTTATCCATGATCTATTTTCTAACATATATTATTATGGTAATTTTTTTATTCCCTTAATAATGGTTCGTAATGAGGTTATGAATTTACCAAAGCATATCCCCTGGGACTGTCAAAATAGGTGCGTAGTAAGACCTGTTGTCATATAGCAGGTTACACCAAGTCATTCTCAGAACCTCTTGTTGGAGTTGTTAATCCTAGGTACATCTATTCTAGAACCATGTCTACTTGTAGTATCGAGACAATGATTTATTTGTTTGATAAACCACATAATCTATACTTACCAAAATTTTGGAATGTTTTATTATACTTAGTCTTATACCCAAGGATTTATATAGAGTTTTTTAATACTAATCCCAAAAATAACTAAACTTTTCTTTTTATACACAGTATGGAGACCCTAACATTTTACAGATATCATTAAATTATTTTAAGCACAATTAACCTTCAAATTACAAGACAAGGATCGTAAAATCTAGTGTATTTAAAATATTAGGTAAATATTTAAACATAATGAAAATGTATTTTATTTAATCTACATAATGGTCTCCTAACTTCTATAGATCTCCAATAACTTCATAGGATAACCCGAGGAATATATTAACAAAAAGGATGAGCTAAAAATCATATTAAGGAAATAATCACAGGAATAAAACATAGCACATGGGTTAAAAAGCATAACATGATGTCATAAAAGGCATGAAACATGAATAAACATAATAAATAATAAAATTTATAACATGGGAACATATAATCATGGAATTATAGGAATGTGGAAACAATATATAATATGACATAAACATGATTCAAGGCTAACCACCAAGACACGGTGGACAAAGTACCATAAAGGAATCAGGTTCTCTCCCTTTCCCAACATGAAATCTCATGAGACTAAACATTACCCAATTTATTGAAGTACTATATAGGCACACCCATCATAACATGTTCATGAATATTTGTGACACATGAAGAACAAACATAATAGTTAATCATGGAAAGAAATGTGTATCATAATAATCTCACAAGGAAAAACAAATGAGAATATCGTAAATGTTTCCATGAAAGAATGGATTCAAAACATATATGGACATTAATAAGGGAAAATCGACATGTATCATGATAATTTATGTCCAATTTTAGTGGAAACATGTAAAAGTAGTGTTTAAGAAACTTTAGAAATGAAACATTTTAGTGTGGTTTAAAGAAAATATTAAAGAGAATTTAAAGTAAAAAATCCATATTTGTTTTAATAAAACTAGAAATGAATAAAGTTAGTTTTTAAGGATAAAATGAGTTATTTTAGAAAAAATAATGGTGGATTAAAACATATTATGGAGTGAACTTGGAATCAGTTAAAAATCAGGAAGTTCCCCTCAATCGAGCTTTCTTATCGAGAAGAATTGAAAAGAGAAACTTTCTAAAACATGTATTACCCCATAAAAGAGGGATTATATTATCTGGATATATGAGTTTGGAATATATTTAAAAAATGTAAAATAATAACACAAAATTAAAGAATCATTAAATTGGGTAAATAGAGATAATAAGTAATCAGAAGGATAAATGGAGGTTCGGGTAGAATCCCTTGCCTTATGTCTAAAACAGTTCTTCACTTGATCTTAATGTCATGAATAATAAAATTAAATCATATAATTAATTAATTAGTAATCTTTTATACATGTCATTTATTTTGAATAATTTTATTAAGTTCATTTATGGCTTTTTTTATGGGTTATAGTGCTCAATTTCATTGTTCAAAAGAGTTCATTTTCTTAGTTTTCATGATCTGTTCACTTGTACAAGAGTATAGAAGTTTATGTAAAATGGAAATAGAAATCCATAATTTAAGTTATAAGTTATTAATTAACATAAATAAGGTTAAATGGTCATATAATTCATTTGTTATTTTGGTTGAGGATGAATCATTAGATAAGATGTTTTTGATAATCGTTGGGATTATTTTGGGCGGTTTTCATTCACAATGAACTTGTTTTGTTTTATTGTTTAACAAAAAGTGTATATAATGATTACAGAACATTACATAGGATTTAATAAATATATTATAATTTTTTTAACCATAAAAATGTTTTTATGACCAGGATTTAAGGCATTAATGTAAAATTAAAATTTGTCATCCTTGAAGGTGATAAATTAACACCTCACAAATGACACTTTCACTTTTTGAATAAAAGGGAGAGGAGAGGGGTTTAGTGATGGATTATTCAATTAAAATAATAAAATTATTTTTTATTTGAGGTATTGGAGTTATTACACCATTTTTATGCAGGTAGGTGAGGAGATAATAAGAAAATAACTTGAAAATAAATTAAAATAAAATGAAGGATGAATTTACCTCTTGAGTTTCTCCACTTTTTGAAAACCTCCTAAGGGAAAAGGTTTTGGTCCTTTGATTAGACAAAGAGCTCATAGATGTGGGGTAGGGTCTTGAGAAGATTAATAGTTATAATTTTGAAAAGTCTCAAATCTTGTAAGGTGTGAGGAGAAGAGGTGGTGAGGGGTGTTATTTATAGTGGAGAAGAGGGGTGTTTTCTCATTATTTTACTTATTTATTTATTATTTTTCCTATATACTATTAATAGTTTAATAATAATAAAAAAAAATATTTAAAAAATGAAGGACATATCTATATTTTGGGATTATATCAATCATACATCATATATGACTCTATAATTCAAGTATTTATCTTAAACTGTAAATTATTGTGTTTTACTATTCACAAAAATTCAAGTATTTTAGAAAAATTACAAAAATTAACCCTAATTTTTTTTGATGTGTAGAATTAGCAAATTAACTCCATTTTATGAAAATAATTCTCCAAATATGAGAAATTTAATTTTTAATTAAAATCATTATTTACTTGGAAAATTAAGATTTTAAAATTATAAGTGATTTTTTAACACATTGAAAAATTAAATAATGCCTGATAAAATTTTATTAAAATAATAAGAAAAAATTAATTTATTAATAAATTTTATGAAAATATATTTCTTTCTAAATAATTATATTAATTATAAAATTTTAATTAAATATTTATAACTTACAAAAATACCAACACTTAATTAATAAATTTCAAAACATTTATTTACTTATACTATGACATAATTATATCATAATTTCATTTCTAGGATGACTAATTTTTTTATACTTCCATGGGTGATGTTACTATTTTATTGGCTGGTTTACTATTCATAAGGGTCATATTGCTACTCCTAATGTCAAGTTATTATTTCATCGGTAAAGGTTTCTTAACTTCTAGAGATACCTCTTATTTTATACATTCTTCATTTATAATGTTTATATTGTGTTATTAATGTGATTTTATGTGATTATACTATATTACATAATTATAATAAGAAAATTTCCATTGATAAAATTTTGGGTTGTTACAAAAGGTCATCCCAAAATCATATTTACTTATACACATCATTATCATGATGGTGGTAAAAGGTAAATCAATGGAGAGTCTTATATATATTTCAAATATTCCATTATTTCTTCCAAGACATGTTTTAAAAATAAAAATGAAAAAACTAAATCATATTCCAACTAAATTGTATAATGGATATCATGTCAATTATGATATTATAAGAATCTATTAAGAGAGTACCATAATTTTTTTTGAAAACCGTTCATTAAAATCTATCCTTAGCTATAAATAAACATAAAAAACTAAGGTGCATATGAGTTAATGATTCTATGGCCACTGAGTGTATGAGGGTTGAGTCAAGGTTGACTACATTTCCATAAATAATTCATATCTCTTTGAAGATAGTTGGAGAAGATTTAAATTCTATGAGTTAATTCTCTAGATGAATATGATTTGGCATAGGAATATTGGACTCCACACAACTTAGTGGGAGGAGTAATTCCAGAGACACATAATGTGTATGAATTTATATTAAAATAGGTGGTTTATGTTCACCATGGTGGGCGATACATGTACTATTATTTCATAATAAATTTTCTTACAATGCAGTAGTAAATGGTAATATGATAAGGTTGAAAATTATGTATAAATTCAAGAAATAGACTCTATGTATCAAGATCCATGGAATTTATTTTTTGAACATTTCTAAGTATTGATACTACTAGTAAGTATTTAAGAGAATCTAGACATGGATGGTACAATATGGTACCAATAAAGCATGAATGATTTTTGAAAGGTCTAGTCAATGATAAAAACTATGAACCAATCATCATGAACAAAATCCTTCACAATTTATACTCTTTAAAAGCACATTTCTATGATCATCATATTGGGATATTGGTTTTCAAGGCCACCTCAATTAGATGAAACATTATGGTAGATGTCTATATGATGTGAAAAAAGGAGTTCCTGTAGTTTATGTCTACTAGAAATAACTTAAAAGGGTTGGTGGCATCAATAAATTCCATAAGATATGTATATTACATAAATTAATTTACGAATAAATCATAAATAGTGATCATAGAATATTCATTTGGAAATGAATCAGTAACATTTGTCTCTATCAGGTTAGTGGGAGAAAAATAAGTTTTCAAGATATATATTTTGATATCATATGGAAAAAATTTCATGACTTAATAGTTTTTTAATACCAAAGAATGAAAATTTTCAAAGTATGACTTTTAGTAGAAATCATGTTATAGGGAACAAGATCTATAAGATAGATCCAAAAGTTTGATCAATTTAGTTATAGTACATATATTTACTAATTATTTAAAAATACAAGTTGTAATAATTCAATACCGATTTTTTGGCATATAATACTTCCAACAAAACTTGAATAAGCATAGGAATATATTGTTGAGATTAATATAATTTGACAAGATTAAATTCTATAAATTTATCTCATGTTCCATGATACGTACCTTCACTTTATATTACTAATGCATGATGTATAATATGTAAATATCAAATAGATCCAACACAACTACATTGAATTATAGTTATAACTACTCGATGATACTTTTCAAAGTAGAACTAGATGAGTTATTGGTGTATGGAGAAGTGGGAATACTAGTGAATAAGGAAATTAAACACTTTTATTCATTTAGTTCAATTTGATCTTGTATCATAGTAAAGTACAATATAATATGAAATAAAAAATTATTACATCGAGTTATCACTAAATCTATAATGTCCAAGTATGTTACAACTTCTGATGCAACTTAAGGAGTGGTTTTAAAATGTCTTATTTTGATTTTTGTTTATACCAAAATAAAGAGTTTTATCATTTTCATGATAATATTTGACTATGGATTTAGTCCAGATGTCAAGAATTTTACATGGGAACTGCAGGTGGATACTCAGTTATATCACTACTTGAGGAATTTTTTCAAGATATTAAAGTTATAGTAAACAAGTTTTCCATAAAGGCATGAAGTTTTTTCCAACCCTAGACACAAAAGAACAATAGAACTATAATCTGTATCCATACTCAACAGAAGCATGTTTCAACATGTGAGAACTAACTGGTTGTTAGTAGTTAGCTCTAGTGAAAGTGGGAATTTGTTGGATTTGGTTCCCTAGAAAAAAATTCTATACTTAATATTACATTTATATTCAATGATATGAATATTAATTTAAATATAATATCACATATTGATTATTATTCTGCATAAAATTAATGTGAAATTTTCTAGAGTATCTATCACATTGGGCATAACAGTTCCCTGCTATGATGAGAACCATGAAATTATATGACGATATTATTAAAATTAGTTCTATGGTAAGATAATGTACTATGAAAGGGAACATAGTACATAGAATATCTGGTGTGAGTAATTGTAAGCACATGAGGCTTGTTCTCATGAAGTTCACACTTGATAATCCCCAAGAAGGGAGATTATTAGAGCATATACACCAATAGGAATTTCTCATGTTTTGGTGTCATCATATATTCCTCTATATAAGAATGTGTAATGGTACTTAGACTTTAAGAATATCATTAATGCATGTTACAACTCACACACTTTGATTTACTCACAAAAACTGTCATTCCATATGTTGGTGGGAAGTAGGGTATGATGGGTGTGTGATGAATGGAATCTATTAATTTATAATTCTAGGAAGGATTTGTCCTTTCCATCTTTATAGAATTTGATATCTCAAACCATTGATTTAAATATAAATGTTGAATTAAATTACATGTCTATGGTGTAAAAACATTTTTTAGATGGTCAAAGAAATATGTATCAAGAATATAGGTTGATAAAATAGATATTCAACCATCTTGATAAGATATTTAGATAGAGAGATTATATCACACTACAAGTTTTAATATGTGGTTGTCGATATGATTTTATTTATTGAATATTTAATAAATATTTACACACTATTTTGTGAATAAAATATTTATTTAAGTGAATAAAATATTTATTTGGGTATTCAATAAATGATGAGGATTTCGAGCAGACTAAGACCAAATCTAGTGATAAATATTAATTTAAAATATGGTACAATAATATTTATTATTACGTGAGTTAGCATACAACATAAAATAATAATAATAATAATAATATTAATTCATGGAATGATATTTATTAAATATTATAATAATATTATGTTCCCTTACAACATCAAATAATATTTTAACCTAAATCATAGCTCTATAAATAGATGGTTATGAATTTTGTATAGAGTTAATCAAAAATTAAGGATAGATAATCATTACACACAACAAACTCCTCTCTCTCTCTCTCTATCTCCCATCTCGAATTCCTCCTCTTTTCCTTTCAAGAATAAGAATAAATCCTTTAATCCTAAAGGATATTTGAGAGATTCAGAAAAACAATTCATTATATTTGATTCACTATTCTAGAAAAAAAATTAATTAGCATTTCTCAGAAATCAAAGGAGAACATGTGGATCACATCTAAAGGGATTCTACACTTGAATCCTTATATCAAAACAAAGGTAATATGAAAGGGTTTTTTAAAGATCAATAACATCATCGAAGAATGTGTCCTAAGATGAGGCAATCATTTCATCATGTTTTGAATAAATTAATTATAAATTTAACATAAAAGATCCTCTCTGAGGATTTTAAGAAACTTTAAATTGAATGAAATTTTAATATTTCACCCTACAAAGGTGATTTTGTTATACCCAGAATTTAAATGTTGTATCAGAGTGGACATGTTTTAAATTTATAATTATTTAGTTGACTACTAATAAATATGTGAAATCATGGTTTAAATTTTCATTTCATATTATTCATTCTTTAATATAATTTGAATGAATATTATCTAAACATTTTAATTTATTAATTCAAGATTTAAAACTTCTTAAGTTTAAGAATAGATAAATAATAATCATAGATTTCGTTGGGACGTGTCAAGTAATCTATCCAGATAGCATGGAATTACATGATGTGTAGCTAGAGTACACACCGTATACCCAAGTGCACTGCACCAATCCATGCCATGAGATATAAGACATGATAAATAATAATTGCATGTAGTGAATTTATTTCACACCACCTGTAGACTCGGAAAACCTGACACATGACATGATAAATTACATGTCATGTAACTGGCATACATTTCAAGTAGTCCACATGAGTTAGTAGAAAAATTCACATAATCTGTGTGGTCATTATACATGGTAAAACCACATGACATTAACATCCTAGAGAATAAACAATGTAGTTCATCATTTCCTATGTCAAAAATACACACTTATCCATTCATTGAGTTATGAGGACACATATCATAAGAGATAAAAAATTTATAGCCAGTCTGTACATGTCGTGAAGTCAAGACTGACAAACATGCCTAGTTCTTTAGAGGGATTCACAAACAAATGAAAAGAGTGATATAGGGTATGTATATGGCTTGTACACACCATTTAGTTTATCTGATCTACACAACTAAATCCCCATACATGTAACCCGAGTACATGAAAACTAAGGTACAAAATGTGTATCTCATAATTACATTCTGTGTAGTATCTTAATAAAGAAAAAAAATTAAATTACATTAAATTGAAAATTGAATAATTAAAACCTTATTTTATTGATTAGAATACCTGGTGTGTTTTACAATTTAAAAATGGTTTTAAATATTTTTAAATTCTCAAATAATTTATTGTAATATATCTATGATAATTAGGTTCTTATATTTATTTTCCATGAATTCTATTAATGATGGGAATCTCCAAATTAATTCATAAGGTCATTAATATGAAAGGGAATGAATTAACTAATTGATTATTTAATTAATAAAAGAAAATTTATCTTAATAATAAATAACATATAGAAATGAATGTTAACCAGTTTACTTTTTCATATACATTGCATGTTTGACCATTAATGAGATTGACTAAGACTAGTATATTTTTTGGATTTTTTAATTTAATTTGTTGCATGGGTTTGTAATTATTTAATATTAAATTAAATTTTATGACGTGTGTATCATCCCTCCCACTATTATTATGTAGGAATTGTGTGTCCATGGTTATTTATATAATCCCCATTAACCAATATTGGTTCCTCTCACCTATGTGTGAGTTATAGATACTTATAATTAATGGAGCATCCCAAGGAACATGGAGGTGGTTCAAGATGAAACCGTAATGATACCAACTTAGTTGATATATAGGTGTACATGTGGAATGCTGTAACTCATACCAAGACTAGAACAAGTAATTTTTCCCTAAGTTAACAGTTGATTTATTATCCACTCAATTAATCAACCATTAGATAAGTTCATGATTGGGATATTAATTAAATAATTATTTTTGTCTTATTAATTATTTATTTTATGGATGCAAGGCTGCTATCACATAAATAAATGAATTAATTTAAAAATATGAAATTTAAATAAATGGATTATGCATAAATTTTTTATATAACATGGTTAATTAATTAATTAATTAAAATCCAGTTAATATTTAAAAAGACATGTAAAGGTTAAAAAAAGATAAAATTTATCCATAATAAATTAAAATCCATCAAATATATATTAAGTCAGACTTGGTTCTTTCATTACTTGATTAGAAATGAAATCCTTAGAACTGATTGTTTGACCAACCCTCATTAGGACATTGTGACAACTGGGTCCCAGTGACAACACATACACCCCTCTATAAAAAAAGATAAAATTTAACAATACATGTAAAGGTTAAAATAAAATAAAATTTATCCATAATAAATTAAAATCTATCAAATATATATTAAGTCAGACTTGAGACTTTCATTACATGATTAGGAATGGAATCCTTAAAACTTATTGTTTGACAAACCCTCATTAGGACATTGTACAACTGGGTCCTAGTAACACAGACAACCCTCCATAATATGGTCGTCGGGTCCTGGCCTTCCATGTACCACCAGTTTCCCCGTAGACACGTGGTCCCCACCCTGGGGCCCACCCATGTGCCCGAATGTGTCAATTGACTAATGACTATCCCCATAGGCCAACACATGTCCTTTCCAGTGTGTTTTGTCCTCACTCACACACACCCTAGGAAACTTCCCAGAAGGTCACCCATCCTAATCACAACTCTAGGCCAAGCATGCTTAACTATGGAGTTCTAATTAGGTAGGCTCCCAAAAAGAAATGTGCACCTTGTTGACATGAGTCATATCATTTTGTCATTTAACCCTTTATCATTCGAGGGTGTTACAGACACTTACTTTTAACATGGATTTATTATGATGGTTATGGGTTGACTTAACCATATTACACCAAGATAAGTATCCCTTGCTAGTCTTGATTTAACTTGGAGGCAAGTATCGAGAATATACAAGTCATGATTTCAAGAGTAGAGAGTCTACTCAATGGATCAAGGATCTGCATGCCCATAGTTAGAAAATACTTTTCTACCTAAATACCTTCAAATATCTTGACCAACCCTCATTGGGGTTATGTGAAGGGGAATATGTATCATTTACAATAGAATTACCTAGAAACTAGACATTATAAGTTCAATGGTGAGGGATATCCAGACTTGATAAAATAGTGAGAGATTTAATAAAATCAATTATTTTTATTTCTCACATAATTTTTATTAAGTAAAGTACTAATAATCTTTTTAATTATTATATAAAGTGTAAAGTAAAACCATGAAACCACCATGATCATTCCTTACCTTAGGGTATGTATTTAAAAATTAAAATTTATGGATATGGTATAATTCTTTATGTGATGAATTATTATCAAAAAGTTTATATTATGTGTTAGAATCCCCTATTCCTATTTTGGTACCCCGATAGGTGAGCTAAGGTGAAAAGGATTCCTACCATAGATATATTAAAGATGATTCCAATGTCCATTGTATTATATTATCAACTACGTATAGATAGTTGATGATACAACATAAATACATGGATTCATGAACAATATTATCACATCTACATTCTACTGATAATGAGAAGGAATGTATATAAATAAATAATATTTTCAATTTACTATATTATTGTAAACTATAAGAAGGAAGCCTAGCTATGGATTATGCTTTCAAAATGATGGGGTATATTGATCGGTTAGTGAAGTTGGGATTCCTCTTGGATAATAAATTATAAATTAATCTTATTTTATTATCCCTAACACCAAGGTTATCATTATTTGTCCAATACTTGATAAACGAAGAAGATAAGTTGATTAGTAAATTTTTTTCATGCTTCACCAAGAAGATAAGGATTGGTTGAAACCTATTTCTCTACCCCTTATGGTGAGAAGTTTGAAGGAAAAGGATGAATATCCCATGAATAATCTAAATCCAAAATATCCTTTACAAAATACTTCAAAGTGACAAAAGATTAAAAGGTAGAAGAATGAAAATGAGGTTATTTGATTCTTATGTTGAAAAAATGGACATTGTAAATGAAATTGAAAAAAATTTAAGAAGCAAGCAGTTGCATACAATTCAGGTATATCCATAAAGTTTCTATTCACTATATCTGTATTAAATACATCATTATTATAAAATACATGTATTTAAATAAAAGAACAAGAAATAATAGAAATGTTATAAAGTGAACTCAAAAGAATCTAAGAAAGGGTGATTCCTATGTTAGACAAGGGTAGATCACTATTTCTATTTGATAGATTGTATTGAATCTTGTTTGTAATAAGTATAATAAAAAAATTTATCTTAGTGTCCATCTTGATATAATGAGACATCATTTAATTTTTAGAATACATTTTCTATGGTACTTAAATTCTAAAATAAGGGTTCAATAACTCTTGAATCATAAATATCAATTTCAATGAATGGTTAATATAAAAATATAAAACTTTAACATGATTTTGAAAATATAATACTTTGTCAAATAAAATTGAAAGTAGTTGACCTATTTATATGCATAAAATTGTTTTAGTCTCCATTAAGATAAGATACTAGAAATAAAAATAAATTAATTATAATTTTTAGATAAATTAACCATTATAAATAAAGGTGCATCACTAAACTTTTAGAGTTAGTTCAATATGTCCATGTAAACTATTATAAATCCAAAGGTAACTTTATATACATAATGATATTTCATTGATAAATTTCAAAAACACTAAGTGTGGTAAAGTAGTAAACTTAGTAAATATTAATAAACATCTTAGTTGTAATGTTATATAATATATTATTCAAGTATTAATTGATCAAATGTATGTAGTAAATTGTAATGACCCATGTTTTTTTGGACTCGATATTTGAGAAGAAATTTTAATTTTTTCTTTCAGATGCTTATAAGGGGTTAAATGGTCATTTTAAACTAGATTATAATCTCATATAACTATTTTTACCATTATATTAGTCATATAATATGGTTTTTACCTTAGGACACGAGTTTGGTATAATTATGATCCGTTTGAATTTTCATGGAATAATTAATATTTAAAATATATTTAATTAAATATAAATTTATTTACATGCATTAGTGTGGATATATATTTTGAATATATAATCATATTTAGATTCCATATCCTCTATTGAGTCCATAATGGGGTTTTTTTAGTCAAGGCATAAAATCATGATGGGCATCGGGGTCAGGCCCCTTTTTATTTTTCTTTTATTTTTCTCCCTTTTAATTTTCCTCTTTTATTTTCTTCTATTACCCTTAGATTCTAGAATACCCCCCATGGGTTCCACTTCATGAAATATAGAGAAAAAAGGGAGACAGATAGATATAGAGAGGAATAGTAATAGAGGGTCCACTATGGAGCTTGGAAGGAGTCAAATTATTGTGCGACCGCCTCCGATCACAGAAACATGAAAAGCTTCAGTGGATTCTGCCCAAAGGTAGGTTGATTTTATGTTTTTCCATAAATCCTAATATATCATATATTTATATTTTCAAATCCCTATTATCACTGCTTAGGACCCCTTGTGGGTCAATTTATAGGTTTTGGAGAGAAAAATGGGGTTTTTGGATGATTTGAGGGGTTTCTCATTCGGAAATCCTGATAGCATGGAGTGTAGTTCACAAACACAAATCCTATGTTATTAAAAATTGGGGAAGATGATATTTTATAAGTACACACCATTTATAGGGTATAAATGTTGTGTACTGGTTCTGAGTCATGTAGACGAGTACCCGACCATACGTCCTATTTATGGGTACTTGGCCTTGTAGAGTACACGACCAGACCCCAAGTGGGTTGCATGCCATGTAGAGGTACACAACTAGGTAGAATACATGGCCATTCCATGTGAGGTACTTGGTATAGTTATTCATGTAAGTTTCATTCCATATACATGTTGTACACATTGTGTTCATGGGATTACATGCCATGTCCGGTTGAATTACATGCCCAAGTGAGGATTTGAGGGTACACGTCATGCACTTAGGTATACACACAATGTAATCCCTCTTTTCTACCATTTTAGGGTTTCTCCTATTTTATGCCCCAAAGTTGGAATTTGATATAAGAACAGTCCATTTTTAGTATCTTTCTACATAGATCACGATGGTGAAACCCTTGAGGTGATTTTAGGACTCCAAGGAGGTGCTCTAGGATTTTTGATTAATGTTGAGGTTATTCCTCCGATAATCGAATCCAGCCATATCCTAAGAGTGAGACCCTTTATTTGAGATGGGATATGATTCATCTCTCTAGTATAATTTTGATGAACTTATACTTTTAGGCCAAGAGGCTGTATTATCTTTTTACCTAGATGACCCCATGTATAATTAATCTACCTTACTACTATTTATTAGGACCCCCTATGGGATTAGTTCACTTACATTATGACCTGGAGAATCAATTGTAGGATCCATATACTATTTAATTTTCCTAAGTATACCTTGTGTGATGCCTCTTAATATGTACCTTTATGAGGATCCCATGTAGGATGCCTCTGTGTACGTACATTGATATTGAGGGTCCCATGTAGGAAAAATATTCTTATGTACCATCTATAAGGATCCTGAGTATGATGCCTTTTCTGTTTCTTAACTTTGGGGAACAAGTAGGTGCCTCAGTGTTTGACCAACCCTAAGATATTATGTTGGGTTTGGGTAGAGATAAAAGTGGGGTCACCTTATAACCCATACTGAACATGTTATCCCCTATGTCAGAGGTTGTAGTGGTGGGTTTAGGCATTCATCCACCCTCACTCTTTTATTTATAAATTCACATGATTACTATTGATATAAATATGATTTCCAGAGGTGATTCCTGGTATTATATGATGAGCCTGATGCAATGTGACATTCATATTGGGATGCCTAGACATATTTTCTAGGATCCATCTTCTGATCCCCTTATTGTTTTTTATATTATTATGATGAATAGAAATATTTCTCAGGGTTCATCTTCTAATAATTTTTATTTATATCCTTGGGATGCCCATACATATTTCCTAGGATTCTGATTTTGAGCCCTATTGTTTATGATACTCAGGCATGTAGTCCCTATGATTACGATGTTCTGGCATAACCTCTCATTTGATTGTGATACTCGAGAAATAGGGATGGTTATGCTCTCCCTAATTGATTACTTTACCACAATGTTGGACATGATGGTTCAAATCATTGGTGGATACTTGTGGATGATTATTCTCTCCCAAGAAATGACTAGGATTTTCCCTAGGTTTGAGTGGATGTACTATTACTAAACTAGCCAATTTTGATTAGGATTGGTCTGTCGATCCCTTTATATGAATTAACACCGAGAATGTACTTAGATTTAGAGATAATTCTATATATACAAACTAAGGGTTAACCACTTAGAGATTATCCAAGTCATGATGTCATTACTGTATACAGACTAGGACCTAGGGATTAGACACCAAACTAGATTTACATGGCTTGAGTGGTATGGAATATAGCTCAGTGAACACTTACATTATGTCTGGTTATAACCCAGAATCCTTCATTATAGTTATTGGAGGTGAGTATGGGTGAACCCAGGGCTAGGACATGTATCTCCCTATGGTGATGTAGCTTGCTCAGAGAAATTTCCAGCACTGGCTAAAAAAAGTACTTTTTCAATCGAGATTATGGACCCAGTGATCAAATTAATCATACACGACTTGAGTGATATGACATCCAACTGAATTCCATTTTTATAGGATGTATAGACGATCAAGATTATGGTCCCAAGGATAAACTGCTATTTATTATGTTATTTTTCACCTTACTCATGAATATATAAATATTTATGTATATATATATATTTAGAGAAATATATATATATATATATATATATTTATAGGAATATGTATATATATACACATATAAATATAAATATATATATATATACACATATAAATATAAATATATATATATATACACATGATGGCACATTTCCCAGTTTATTGAGACCATGAACCCTGGGATCGACTGTGGTATCACTTTATTTTTTACATTTATCTTTTCAATTGTGTGATGGCTAGGCTAAGCATATTGCATGAGAATGAACTTATGATAGTAGATTTATAGGTTTATATATGGGGAGGCCTATTGAAATTATTTCTCACCTTTGTACATGCAAATTGGTGTTCATTCAGACCATATGTATGGTTTTTAGGTTGAGCATAGATTTCACGATGGATATGATTGAGACCCAGGGTTGCATGATTGAACAGATATACTTGTTTGGATTCTTATGATCAGGCTGGTGCAGTTCGATAGTGTTTGGGAGACCAAGTATGTGGTCTAGACCAGAGTTAGTGGTGGATCCCAATACTTTTATTTTAGTTTCTTTTATGAACCTCTGTATATGTGATTGGCCCAATGAGCAATCAGTGATTTATGTATGACATAGACATTTGAGATTTTATTTTATTTCATTTTTTATTACAACATGATTATATTTTAGTTTATTTACTACTTCCTCACTTGGTTTATTTACTTATTTTATGATATATCTTTATTTAGGATGTTTTATACTCTGATACAAGGGAATAGTATCCCCAATGTCACACCCAAGGCCTTCACTGCTAGTCGGAAGCCTTTGGCATATGGGGAGACACGATTGAGGCCTTATGGTGAACCAGATCGAGGAACCAGATTAGTGTCATATGGGATGGGATAATAAAAATTGGTATCAGAGGTGTTTTTTTTCTATTATATTACAATTTAGGTTATGGTAGACATGATTATTAGGAATGTGTTGCAATATGTGATGGATATCAAACTAGTGTGTTGAGAACACAGTTCTAATAAGAATTAAAGGTTTCCAGGGTTATGGGATTACTTTTCTTGATATGTGATGTTAAAATTGTATATTAATTTTTCTTTTATAAATGAAAATATTGTGCTGATTTTATGATTTACTATAGATTATGGTTCTCATCCGTTGGAAATAGGATAGTGACTGATTTTGACTCTTGGATGACAAAGGAAATAGAAATCTCAAGCATCATATTTTACATGTAGGATTCAAATGTTATAGGCCCGATAGTGTGTGATTTTATAGATGATAGAGGAAAATTGTTTAAAGTGTAAAAAAAACCTAAATGGTGTTTTTTCATATAGGTTTATTGTGGTATTCTACTTAATTTGGTTAACTTTCATATATATTTCACTCTGATGGTTGGTGATGTGAATCTATGTTAAGACATTTGATGGTGAGGTTGATGACTTTGTCCTTATGCATAAGAGATTTAGTGAATCTAGTATGTTGATAGGGAATATGATTCCCATATCTTGAACTCTTTATAGGGTGTTGTTACCCAGTTTCAGTTATTTAAAGTTTCAGTAACAACCTATATAGTTTTTACTACATAGATTTGAATGACATTCTACTTAACCAAACCATATTCTTATGATGAGAAAAAAATCATTGAGATGTTGTTGTAAGCATACTATTGTCCTTTTTAGGTAAACCTTTATAGTTAATACTTTCATTTTAGGGTTGGTTTTACTATGTAAGATGTTAATGGATACCTAAGGATTTATAGTGAATTAAACCTCGATGGGGTATTATGATATATGGGTTCTAGCTGAGTGTTAGTTCATCATTCTTCTTACATTTATATAATGAAACTCTAGGGTTAAATCCCTTATGAGGATTCTTGATGAGGATCAGGGACCTGTAGGCTAATTCTTGACAATTTTTTACCCTTTTAGGTTAATTTTTTCTTTACCACTTTTAGAGAGAGAGTCGAAAGGGGCGTTATATGCCTTATGATGAGATGGGTGCACGAATGATGCCCCATGATATGTGGCATTATTGAGAGGTTTAAACTTTGGTCTAGGTGGTTAGACCTAGTAACCTTCATATCAAACTTGATCAGTAGGGCTAGGTGGGAGACCTAGAGGCCCTTAGTTTTTTTAGACCCTTGTAGGTCGACATTCATTTTGATCGAGGGTAACCTCGGAGTTGGGTTATCTTGAGTTTATGAATTCCTTTTGAGGTGGTGAATTTATTTTTATTCTTGTTTAAGACCAATTAATGGTAGGAGATCAAGTTTTTAGAAATATTAATTGTGATATGCCTTCTTCTTTTGAGGAATCACCTAGGGTGCTTTTTTTAGACTGGATTTAGTAGGTAGGATTGTTCCAGTTCCTGGTATAGTTGACCAGTGATTCTGTTGTTATTAAGTGGTCAGAGTGTGGGTATATGCTCGAGACTAAAAATACACCATTTAATGAGAATTCATGAAATAAAATTGTGGCACAAGAGAGGTGCTCAATTTTGAAGAGGAGTTCTAAGGGAGATTCTGGCTTAATAAGACTGACATGCCGTGTATCATGGTTAATGTTGCTTCAGTATTTGAAGAATAATGAGAGTATGAGTTGGGTGAAGACCATGTGGTATAGTTTTGTACACCTAATATAATGTGTGAGATAGAAAAGGAACACATTGGTTGTATGAGGTACTATTTAAATATTAAATTGGTGAGTGTCCATGTGTGAACTAAGGACCGATGGTTTCAAAGACTTGATGTAGGTGTGGTTTTTCTGATGTTGTGATAAAAGGATAAATGTAGCTCTGTAGTATATGAGACATCTGAAATAAATCTGGTGTCATGATACAGTTGACTTGTGGTTGGACATGGACATGTATTGTTGGGAGACGTGGTGTCAGGTATTAGTTAAAGGCAAGTATAACATGTTTTGATGTGATAATTGATTAGATATATCTATACACTCCTATCTATAGAAACATAATATAACACTAGTTTATATATGATCATGATCTATATCTTGACATTTTTCTAAGTATTCTGATTGAGTATCGACCCTAAACTGAGCTTTTTGAATATTTTTCCTTGTTTAATGAATGAACCAGTTGAGGTTGTGCTCTAGGATCAGTATAAAGAAATCCATATGGAGGGGACTGAACTATTATTAATTTGAGGGTATTGACTATCATTTTTAGTTAAAATATATATTTTTTCATGGAAACCATTCTAAGAAACAGGGAATGGAAAATGTGACAAGGCAATGATAAGGATACTCCTATGGTGGGGAGAACTAGATCAGTTGGGGTTAAATGCCTTCCTTAATGGAATAGTTGTTAATAATATGAGAATGGTTTTTGGATATTCTAGATAGCATAATTGTAAAGATACTCAGGATTATAGCATGTATTTTTTTGACCACCAAGGTTTCTTAGGGATGTTAAGGTTAATGGTGGGGAAGTTTTAATGACCCTTATTTTTCCAGAATAGAAATTTTACTAGAAATTTGATTTTTGATTTCAAATCCTTAGAAGATGTAAAATGGTCATTTAAAACTATCATAAAATCTTGAATTTTTTTTCTGAACATTCAATTGGTCTCATAATATATTTTTTACCATATAAAATGAGTTTGGTAGAATTCTGTGCCGTTTTATTTTTCATGGAATAATTACTATTTGAAATATATTTAATTAAATATTAATTTATTCACATGTGTTCATTAATATATTCATTTAAATGGATTGTTAGATTTATATTCCATATCCTTCATTGATTTCTTAATTGGGAGTTTTTTCTAGGTGAGGAATAAACTCATATTGGGCACTGGGGATGGGCCTAGACCCCCTTTTCTTTTTTTCTTTTCTTTTTTTCCTTTTCTTTTTCCTCCTTTATTTTATTCTTCTAAACTTGGATTATCAAATATACCCCATGGGTTCCCCATAATTTAATCAATATATAAAAGGGATAGAGGTATAGATATAGAGAGAGGAATAGGAAAAAAAATATTGTCGTAGAGCTCAGGAGGAGTTGAATCATCGTGCAACAACCACAAATCACAGAAATTGGTGATGCTTCAGCAGATTCCTCCAAAAGGTAGGAAGTTTTTAAATTTTACCATAAATCCCCATATATTTACCTCTTTATAGATTTAGATCCCTATTATCACTACTTAGTACCCCTTGAGGGTCGATCTATAGATTTTGGGGAGAAAAATAGAGTTTCGGTCTGATTTGAGGGGTTTTCAATTTGGAAATCCCAATAAAATGACACGTAGTTTAGGAACACACACCATGTGTTCTTCAAATTCAGGAAAGATGATATTTTATAATTACACAACATGTATAGGTTATATATTCTATGTACTGGTACTCAGCCGTGTAGCCGAGTACTCGACCAGACAACCCATGTTGGGGCACTTGACCATGTAGAGTACATAGTCAGTCCTTGGGTGGGTTGCATGCCATATAGAGGTACACAAAAAATAATAATACATAGCCATGTCATGTGAGGTACAAGGGAAGGCACCCCATGTAGGTTACATATTGTGTACATGTTATACATGTTGTGTACACAGTATTACATGCTATTTCTGACTGAAGTACACACCCATGTGAGGGTTTGAGGTTATAAGTAATGTACTCAGGTATATAAGACATGTACACCTCCTTTTCTACCATTTTTAGGGGTTATATAGTTTTACACCCCAGAGTCATAATTAGACACATGAGTAGTCCATTTTGAGTATATTTCCATTTTTATTATGATGGTGAAACCTTTTAGGTGATTTTAGGACTCCTAGGAGGTGTTCTAGGATTTTGTATAAATAGATAGGTTCTTCCTCTAGTAATCAAATCCAAATATCTCCTGAGAGAGAGAACCTTTAATTGATATGGTATATGATCCATCTATATATCAGGATTTTAAAGTAATTATAATTTTAGTCCAAGAGTTCTTCTTATCTTTTGACCTAGATGATCCCACGCAAGAAGACTCTACCTTAATACTATTTATAAGGACCCTCTATGTGATAACTTCGCTAATGTACCAACTTGGGGAATCCCTTATTGGATCTCTCTACTATTTAATTGTCTTGATGATCCCTTGTAGGATTCTCTTCGTATGTAGTGTTCCACTGATCCCATGTAGGATGAATCTACCTATGTACACTATTATTGAGGGTCCCTTGTAGGAAACCTATTCTTATGTAATGTCTTCAAGGATCCCGAGTAGGATGGTTTTTCTATTTCTTGAAATAGGGGATATAGTGGGTGACTCGGTGTTTGACCAACAATAAGCTAGTACATCAGGTTTGGGTAGAGATGGTAACATGTGTTACTTTTTTACCTGTACTGATCATGTAATCCCATAAGTATAAGGTAGTATTGGTGGGTTTAGGCATTTGGAAAGCATCTATCATTTATTTATGCATTCACATGATTATTTTTGATGCAAATATGAATTTTAGAGGTGGTTCCTAGTATTGGATGATGAGATTGATGTGATAATAAACTCATTATTGGGTTGCCTAGATGTATTTCTTGGGAACATGATTATGATCCCCTTACTGATTTTTATATTATTAGCATGCCTAGACACAACTCTTAGGGTTTATATTCCAATACTTTTTATTTTTATCCTTAGTATGCCTAGATGTATTTCTCAGGATTTGAATTTTGATCCCTATTGTTTATGATACTCGGGAATGGTGTCCCTATGTTTATGATGTTCAAGCATGGAATATATTTTGATTGTGATACTAAAGTGACAAGGTTGATTAATCTCTCCCTAAATGATTACTTGACTATGGTGTTGGATATGAAACTCCACATCATTGGTGGATACTCATGGATGATTAGGCTCTCCCGAGAAATGCCTTGGATGCTACCTAGGGTCGGGTGGACACACCATTATAGAATACTCCATAATTGAACGAGATTGGGCTATTGATCCATTTATATGAATGGATACCAATCATATACTTTAATCAAGATATAATTCCATACAAATCACCTTAGGGTCATCCCCTTAGGTATTATCTGAGCTGCGATGTCATGAACACCTATGGACCAGGACCTAGGGCTCAAACATAAAACAATATTTTCATATATTGAGTGGTATGGTGTCCAACTTAGTGATGATTTACAATATGTGTAGTTATTACCGAGAATCCTATATTATAGTGATTAGAGGTGAGTACAGGTGAACCCATGTCTAGGAAATATATCCCCCTATGGTGATGTAGCTTGCTCAGAGACATTTCTGGAACTGGTTGAAGAAGGTATTTATCGATAAAGATTATAGACCCATGTATCAAATTAATTATACATGGATTTATTGGTATGACATCATCTCAATTCCTTTTTCATAGGATTTCCAGACGATTAATATTATAGACCCAAGGATTGACTTCTATTGATTATGTTATTTTTCACCATACTCATGCATATATATATATATCCAGATATATATATATTTATGGGAATATTTATATATGGACACACACACACACATATATATATGATGGAACATTTATCAATTGATTGGGATCATAGACACATGGATTGACTTTGGATTCACTTGATTTATTTAATTTATCTTTTTAGTTGTGTCTCAATTTGGCTAAGAATATTTCATGGTCATGCACTTATGATAAAAGATTTATGGACTCGTCATTGGGGTAGCCTATTGATATTATTTCTCACCCATGTACATACACCTTAGTGTGCATGCATACCTTATGTATACTTTTTAGGTTGAGAACAAATTGAATGATGGATAGGGATCGAGACCATGGTTGCATGATCAAGTGGACCTGCTTATGTGTATTTTTATGATCAGGATGGTTTAGTTCAATAGTGTCTTGGAGATCAGGTAAGTGTCTTGGTTCAAAGTCATTAGCAGTGCCTTATACTCTTATTTCAGTTTCTTTTATGTAATCATGTATATGTGATTGAACCAGTGGGAACTTAGTGATGTATGTATGACATGTCCATTCAGGCTTTTATTTTATTTCATTTATTATTACAACATTATTATATTTCAATTCATTTACTAATTTTATGCTCTATTTATTTTATACTTTGTATGATTTCTTGCTATTTATGTTGTTGTTTACTATGATATGATGGTATAGTTTCCCCACTATCACACCCTAGGTTCTCACTACTAGTAGACATCCTCTAGATTATGGGGAGTCATGTTTAAGTCCATCCGGCAAATAGACTCAGGGAACCAGATTACTGGAATTCGAGCCAGGATGTTACATAAAGGTAATCCCAAAATCACATTTCCTTATACAAATCATTTCCATGATGGTAGTGAAAGTAAGATCAATGGTGGGTCTTATATATATTTCTAATATCCTATAATTTCTTCTACTAAATGTTTTAAAAATATAAGTGCATTAACTAAAACACATGCCAATGAAATTTTATAATGGATATCATATCAATTATAATATGATAATAATCTGTGAATACACTTCCACAAGTGTTTTTTGGAAACCATTTATTAAAATCTATCCTTATATAAAAATGAATACAAAAAATATAAGGTGGATCTATGTTAATGATCTTATAGACACTATTAATATGAACATCTATTAAAGATCGACTGGATTTCCATAACATAATCCTATTCCTTTGAAGATTGTTGGAGAAGACTTAACTTTTATGAATTAAGGTTCTGTATGTGCATGAGTTGGAACATTAATATTGGACTCAACACATATTAGTGGTAGGATTACTTATAAAGAAACATACGGTGTAGGAATTTATAACCAAAGGGGTGGTTTATGTTCACCATGGTGGGTGATACATGTATTATTCTTTCATAATAAATATTCCTACAATGTAGTAGTAAATAGTAATATGATAAGGTTGAAAAGTATTCATAAATTCAAGTAATGTGATACATGTATCAAGATTTGGAGACTCGATATTTTGAATGTTTCTAAGGATTGAAACTATTGGTGATTATTAAATAGAAACTAGAGATCGATATTACAAGATGTTAACAATAATGAATGATTGATTTTTGAAAGGTCTAGTCTAAGAAAAAACCAATACCCCAATCATCATGAATAAAATATTTTTTAAATTCTACTTGTTCAAATAATTTTTCTATGATCATCATATTGGGATATTGATTGTTAAGGCCACATAGATTAGAGGAAACCTTATGGAAAATATCTATATGACACAACCAAAAAGAGACCCTATGGTATATATCTACTCAGAGTAACTTAAAAGGGTTGGTGAAATTAATAAATTTCAGTAATATATACAGATTACATAAATTCATTTATGAATAAATCATGCATAGTGATCATATAATATTCATTTGGAAACAAATGAGTGACATGGGTATCAATCTGGTTAGTGGGAGCACTACAAGTCTTCAAGATTGATATTTTAATAACATATGGGAAAAAAATGTTGTGTCTTACCAGTTTGTTAATACTATGGAATGAAATTTATTTAAGTATGACTTAAAGAAACAATATTTTTATAGATAACATGATCCACATGTTATATCCTTGAATTTTTTCAATTTATTCATAATACATATATTAACAATGTATTGAAAAATAAAATCTGTAACAATTTAGGTCTGAATTTTTGTTGGCATATAATTATTCCAGCGAAACATGTATAGGAATAGGAAGAGATTATCAAGATTAATATAATTTTACAAGACTGAGTGCTTGGAATTTATCTTATATTCCATGATAGGTAACAACATTTGATATTAATAAATCATGATGCATAATTTGTAAATATCAAGTAGATCCAATATAATGGCATTGAATTGTAGTTAGAACTATCTGATCGTTCCTTGCAAAGTAGAACCGAATGATTTCTTAGTGTCTAGAGAAGTGGGAATACTAGTGATCAAGTTAATTGAACACTTATTTTTATTTTTTTCAATTTGATCTAGTATCATAGAAAAAGGTAAGGTAATATGCAAGAAAAATTTATTAAAGTGAGTGGTGACTATATATATAATATCCGAGTATGATGAGTCTTCTGATGCAGCTTAAGGAGTGGTTTAGAAACATCATGTTAAAAAAATTATACTGAAATAAAGAGTTTTAATATTACCATTATAAGCTTTGAATATGGATTTATTCAGGATGTTAAGACTTTGTATCAGTAAAGAGTAGTTGGATAGTAGGTTATATCACTAATTGAGGGATTTTCTCAAGATAGTAATGTTATAGTAAACACATTTTCCATAAATACATGTGGATTTTTACAACCCTATCTATATAAACATGATAGTCCTAGTAGCTATGTACATAATTAGAAGAATCTTGTTTCTACATGTGATAACTAACCAGTCATTAATAGTTGGCTCTAGTGTATGTGGAAGTTTGTTAGAGTTGGTTACCTATAACCGACTAATTTTTTACACAATCTTACATGTATATTCAATGATTTGAATACTAAAATAAATATATTATCACATATTGATTATAATTTTTCATAAAATATAATTGATAATGTCCTTGAGTATCTATCATATTGAATACAGAAAAGTAGTTCCCCACTATGATGAGAACCTTGAAATTCTATGATGATATTATTTAACCTATTTATATGGTCAAATAACATACTATGAAAGGGAATATAGTACATAGACTATTAGGTACGAGTACTCATAAGAGGATGAATATTCTTCTCATGAAGTTTGTACTAGGTAATCTCTATGATGGGAGATTATGCGAACATACCCACTAGTAATAATTCAACATGTTTTGGTGTCCTTAGATATTCCTATATATAATCGTGTGTAATGGTCCTTATACTTTAATATTATGACTAGTGCATTTCATGAATTGTACACTGAGATTTATTGAAAAAAACATCACACTATATGTTGGCGGGAAATAGGGTATGTTTGGTGCATTATAAATGACATGTTATTAATGGATAAGTCAAGGATGAATTTTCCCCTTAAATGCTTATGGAAGTTGATATCTCAACCCTTTGATTGAAATATAACTAGCGCATTAAATTATATGTCCATGGTGTAGAAATGTTTATTTTAGATAGTCAAAGAGAGATGTATCAAGAATATAGGTTGATGACACAGATGTGTAACCTGCTCGATGAGATATTGAGACAAAGAGATTATATTACACAACATGTGTTCATATGTGGTTTTTATGTTGCGACATTTAGTTCTTTCTCTTGTGTTCCTTGACCTATTTCTCGAAAGTGATCATGGAATTTAGGCATACCTACCTAATTCCAACAAGAAAGAATCCGTGAGGGCCACACACTAAATGTTTCAATTGATCTCGATTAAATTCTATTTGAATTTAATTATTAGAATAAATATTATTCTCATGAATAAAGAATAATTTTATTCATGTTTTATTGATCGCTAATATTTGAAATATAAAAAATAATTATTTATTCATTAAATAAATATTTTATTTAATTATGTGAATATTTAATAAATATTTATTTTCTATATTGTGGATAAAATATTTATTTTATTTATTTAATATTTAGTAAATATTTATTCCCTTATTTGAGAATAAAATATTTATTTAAGTGAATAAAATATTTATTTGGGTATTTAATAAATGATGAGGAGTTCGAGTGGATCAGGATCACGACTGGTGATATATAATAATTTATAAGACATTAATATAATATTTATCATTATGTGATTTAAATAATGACATAAAATAATAATAATAATAATAATATTATTATATGGAATGAGGTTTATTGAGAATTATAATATTATTTAAGAGCCAGTATGCAATTAAATAATATTTTAACCTAATACTGGAGACCCGAGAATCACTATGTATCCCATTGATTACTAAATGAGAAACTCTTTATGTAGGTCTGAACCATATGAGGAAGGGGTGATGTTCCCATTGATTATTGAAGTTGGGACTGAGATTAGAGGTCCAAGCATCACTATGCATCCTTTGATGATAGGAATCAAGCCACACATAGTTATTTAATAGGAAACTCTCCATGTGGGTCTAAACCATACTTTGAGGGTGGAATTGTTCCGATTTATTATTGTAGATAGTCCCATGATTGGAGATTCAAGAATCAATACATATCCTATAATGATAGGAATATAGACAAACATTTTTCTTAAGAAACCATGCAGTTTAACATCATGAGGAAAGGACATGGGATCCCCAACATAAAAAGGGAATATTATGACTGGACCTAAGAAAAAAAATTAGGGTTTCACTACATAACCTGTGATGATAGGAATCAATCCACACATAGTTCTTGAATGGATATGTGTTGGGAGACCAACACCAATGATAGTGGTCCTCATGGGCAAGGTCCATGGTGATGCATAGTTTTGTGACATGTAAGAGAGATCAACTTTGTAGTTTGACATCATGCGGTGGGGACTCATGGTGTCTAATTTAAGGTCTTGCATCCAGGACCATGTTATCCTTATCGTGAAATGATATGTATTGTTCATTCCTAGAAGCCTTCACCAAAAATCCCAAGCCCATGTGGGATATGCTTGGTGAGAGAAATAATAAATGGAAAAGGGTTCTCTCACCACACATTAATAGTTCAAGGAAAGGCCATGAGCACTTTGTATCATATGGTTGTTGGGACAAGATATAGGAAATAGTCAACCTTATATATCTCAATGGTATGATAATAAATCCATAAATAGTTCTTGAAAAAACATAGAGTTTAGTGTCATTCGGTGATGACATCATCCATGAAATTTGACGCCATGTGGTAAGGATGAAAGTGACTCTATGTGAAAGAAGAGAAATACTGAGACTAGTCCCAATAATGGAGGTTTAGGTATCACTACATATCCTATGATTGAAGGTATCAAGATATACATAGTTCTTGTAAACCATGCATTTTAGTGTCATTAAATAAGGACATCATCCATTCAGTTTAACATCTGATGGTAAGGACGAGGGTCACCCGATGTGGAAAATAAGGTCTAACCATTGTCGTGCAGTCTTATTTATTGTGACTGGGATGAATATATTGTGGCTGTTCCTAATATTGGAGATCTTGGAATCACTAAATATCTTGTGATGGAATAAATCAAGACATACATAGTTCTTGGAAATATAAAGTTTAGTGTTAAGTGGAAAGGATATCAACCATGAAATTTAATGTCTTAAGGAAAGGAAGAGGGTCACTTGACATGGAAAAAGGCTTGAACATTGTTGCACAATATGATGTCCTATGACTGGGATGAATATATTATGGTTGGGCTTAGGATTGGAGATATAGGAATCACTATGTATCCATTGGGGGCCGTAATCAAGCCACACATAGTTCATGGATGAGGAATTCCTTATGTGGATCTAAATCACACATAGGGATAATGGGATCTTCATTTATATTTTTATTTGATCTAGATCATGTACAATGAATTGTTGATGAGATGATTCTTCCCATGTAGTTTAATGTCATGGGGTGAGGAAATCTATCGTGTAGTTTAATATCAGGTGGTTAAGAAATATTCCATATAGTTTTATATAATGTGGCCAGGATGACTTCCATATAGTTTAACATCATGTGTTCAGGATGAATTCTGTACAGTTTAATGTCATATAGTTATGATGACTTCTGTATTGTTTATTATCACATGGTTAGGATGAATTATATACAGTTTAACTTCATATGGTCAGGATGACTTCTGTATAGTTTAATTTCATGTGGTCAGGATGAATTCTATACAATTTAACATCATGTGGTCAGGACAACTATAATTCTCGATAGCAGCTATAAAAAGTACTTCTTTAGGAACCTCACAATGGTGTGGGGAAATACACATTCCCTATCCTTCATGACCAATGGGTATTCTCTATTATGATAGAACTTATTCACGATATAAGACCATTCCCATTTGGGTTACAAATTTGGAGGCTTCTTTCCTGTCATTATTATCTCCTAGAAGGAATGAATTGAGGTGAAGCTTTTTATAGAAGGCCTATGAAATATGATTATGATGGACTTCAAGGTGGTGTAGTGTATGCAACCTTTTCTCATAGAGACATTCTAATTCATTCAACCACTTTTATGATTTCTCATCACCTAAGAGTTATCCACGAATGACTATTTATAGAGAGGGTAACTTTACTTCTATGGGAAACACTGTCTCGATTGTATACACTAATGAATATAGAGTTTCTTATGTAGCAGTACACATGGATGTATAGTAGGACCATAAAGCATAGAGAAGATTGTTTGGATATGATTTTTTTCCTTATTCACCATCTTCTGGAGTATAATTGACAATGTCATATTGAATAAATCTTTTTTTTAATTTTCTACAGCATGATAATAGGATTAATGGTTTGAATCATTTTTGTACTCTTGGTATAATTTATTCAAATCTATAAAATAGAAGTTGGTTCCATTTTTATTCAATATTGTGTGAGGTCCTTTGAATCTAGTGATGATATTGGGCATCATGAAGTTGATTATATTATTAAGTATAACTTCCTTGAGTGTTATTGTAATAACCCAAGATTTTATAAGATATATTCATTTTAATTTATTTCATATCTTCTATTGTATGCTACACCAAGATTATCTTGCACTATACACAACACCGTATTAGCTTGCAGTATACGCAACACTATTCTTAGATTGTGTTACACACAATTTCAAGTTTGTTTGATAATAGTCATTCTACGCAACATTGAGTATATATATATATATATATATATTCAATGTATAAATGAAAGAAATAGTTGGATTCTGTTATAAAGAAACAAAAAAGGAGTCTTTCACTATACGCAACCTTGACTTGGCTTGCATTACACGCAATCGTGACCTTCTTCGATAGCGTGTGTTGTACGCAATACCGAGTTTTACTAAACAACGATATATTATTATAATATTATTATGAAATAGCCGTTATGAATAGTATTAACTAAAATTTGAATTTTATAACATTATTATTCATCTTACACATTTTCTAGAACATGGTATAAGAACAAAATAAATTTTTCGGGTAAAATAAGTATTTTTCAAAAAATGCAGTTTTGCCGCCTTTTGATGGCGCACCCACTTTAAAATCTAGTTTTTAACATGTTTATAAGTTCAATTTGACAAAATAAAATTCTTCTTTTGAATCAAGATATAAAAATTTACATTGGATAAAGTTTTGATATTTTTCTGATAACTTTCATTTTTTAATGAATAGTAAAAACACACTATATTTTAATTAAAAACAACTTTTTTCATCGTAATAATTTATATGGTTAAATTATAATATTGAATGGTTTTAAAGTATAAATAGAATATATTTTTACCATTTAATATAATGTATGTCATTATAATTTATTTTACATTGAATTCGTAGGTTAAATCAATTCAATCTTTTGCAATGTTTTAAACAAAAACCCATTTTCATTCGATAATGAGATTAATTTTAATTTAATTTATGAAACTTTTGTGTATTGAATTTGGAAAAATGGATTAAATATTTGGAATCAGTGGGTCCAAATTATGTTAATAATCTACTTTTTATTTTTGGGAATTATGAATACTAACTACGGTAAATTTTATTTACCATAGTTAAAGGTAAATCGAGTAATTAAGGGTAAATATAAAATTATAAAATTACCCTAACACATGAAAAAATTCTATTGGATGGCTAAAATTAGATCAATTTCACCTAAGGGTCGTATTAGATTCATTTTATGGACTTTTGACTATGAAAATAATTTAATTATTATTAAAACCAAAGAAAGTGACAACATGTCACTCTCTTAAATATTATAAGTATAATAATTTTAATTTAGTGATAAACATCATAAAACTTCGAACATGAATAGTCTCCAGAAATATAATGAAATTATATACATCTTGATAATTTATTTAGAATTTTTAGGGAGTAAATAATTGTCATTAATGGTGATACATTAATGATGCATAAATTATTTATTAAGTGAAAAATCAGTAATATAGTTTTTATTGAAATAATAATACCCATTAAAAGGCCCAAAAACCTGACCAAAACTTATTGGTAGTGTATATATACACATTAATCATCCAATGACATAATATATAACCGTTTGGAGCCTTATAAAAGTGATTATGATACTTATATTATTTTATTTTAAATGATGCCAAAGTTGTCACCTTCATAATTTAATAAATATAACAATTTAACTATTGTCATTTTAATATGATAAATTCGAGTAAAAGTATTATTATGAAATTTAATAGATTTATCTTCATCATAGGATTTTATTTTTAATTTTTATGAAATAAATAAGTATATTAAATAATTATACAAAAATGTTGTAGTAATTATTTTATTAAGAGATAAACCAAATAAATGGTTTTAAAAATAATAAAATAAATATTATATGGACTATTTAATGTGATACAATAATTTTATAGATACATATAACCTTTTATGAATCTATTAAATCTTTTATTTCGAACATATCTTCTGTAAATATTTTATTTAAATTCAAATAAATGAATAGTGTCAAAATTGACACTATTGTTATTTTATAAAAATAACATATTATAAAATTGTTTAAAAATCACAAAAACATTTAAAAATTATAAATTTAAATTTATATGGTCTATAATTTTATAAAGTAACCAATTATGGAATATTAATAACAAATAAGTAATTATTTGTTATAATTTAAAATTTAGAATTTTATTACCACAAATAAACTTAAATAGATTAAATAAGGATAAATCAAAATGATAAGGTTTAAAATAAGATCCAAACATGTCTAAATTTTATTGTTTGATGAGATTAAAACCCTATATCATCTAATCTTCGAATAGGATTCATTTTTTGAGATTTTTAAGTGGGTTTAGATTTATTATAAATTAATATTTTTAAGAATTCCAAAGGTGCCCCTCTCCTCCCTTATAAAAGGGCACCTCCTCCCTCTCTTCATCACACCAATTTGAGCCTTTAAGCTCGGCCAAACCCTGACCATTTCACTTATAAACTTCCCTAGAAACATCCTAGAGATCCTGGTCTTCTTCAAAGACCAATTTTAGTTCCCTAAGAGGAGGATTCAAAGAGGCGTGTCAAAGAAGAGGTAATATCCGTTACCGATTCTTTCAATTTTCTTTCTTCTTCAACTTCTTCTTCTTTAGTTGTTTCATTATGAATTAATAACATAAGTATCACTCATATAATGATATGTTATTATAAGTATGAAACAACCATATTTCACCATCTATCCGTCCTATTGAAAATGAAATCACCGCGCGTGCGTACGTACGGAATACCGTCTCCACGCCGTGGTGTAATCTATTTTCCACCACCACCTTACTTGGATGGGTATAATGGTGAAAGTAATGAATATATATGATTATTGTAAAGTGATATTGATTCTTTAATATTATACATACACTTTAATACAATTTGACGATCATGGGAATGATATCATCGCTCGTGCGTACGTACGGAATACCGTCTCCACGACGCGATGAGATTCACTCTCCATGATAACCATTCAAGAATGATTATAAAGTATATATAATAAGTAATCATAAAATATATGAAATAATAGTGCTACTGGATTTATGTATATATATATTTATGTCATCTACTTAATTCCATTCAATTCAATAAGGAAACGAAAACAACGTTCATGCGTACGTACGACCTACCGTCTCCATGAACGGTGTATTTCATTCCTTTTATAGATCTATAATATATATGTATATGATGAATATATATTATATATAAATCATGTTTTACATTCTGTAATTATGTAAATCAGGATATAAGTAATAATATCAAGAAATGACAAGTCAAAACACATACGATAAATGAAAGGATTTTACCCAACACGCTACTTTAACATGGAATTTACAAAAGTAGGGGTAATATAAAGTCATAAGTGAAACATATATGATATCGTAACAATTAATATGATTCTGTAATAATTCAATAACATTATTTAAATCATTATACAGGGGGTTCAGATACGTACGAAGCATATCGGACTTAAGGTATGAGATAATTTTGCAAATCTCATTTTTATTCGAGATTGCTTATTCGTAAGTATTTACTGGGGTTATTTCTATCATTCATGTCCATGTTTTATAAAAGTGTTTTAATGTATTTTTAAATTCCTTTTTACCCATTTTTGACTTTTACTACATGGTATGTAAGTAATCTTTCATTTGTTTACGTTACGAGGTAATTTTGACTTTTTCGGCAAAAGTACAAGAAGAATGTTTTTTTAACTTATATGACACAAATGGATTTTTATGGTTTTATAAAGCCTTATTTGCATGAAGCTCAATCAAAAATATTTCATGACTATTTTTAACAAAATCCTTTTCTTTTAAAATTGCATGACATTTTGTGGAAAGAGATTGATTTTGAAGAAGAAATGAAATTTTCCTCAAGAATTCATTTCAAGTGTTTTATCAAAACCATTTTCTATCTAAGATGACATTATTTCATTTGTGTATGTTTCAAGTTTAATTTCTTTATGATTTACATGGTTTCAATTTTCTTATGATGAAATATCAATTTGTTTTATATGGATTATGTGATAATGGGATGATGTTTATGAAACCCATTTTATTCTTTGGGTTATGATAAATGTATTAAGTTTATTTTGTGGCACAAGTAAGAATGATTTCATTATGAGATGGGTAGGACCCATATCTCCCTCCAATGCATTGGGTAAAGATTTATATCTCATGAGATAGACATGGCTGAAACGACAAGTTAAACCGGTTCAGTAATACATGACTAGAACGAGGAGCGAACTCGATTCAGAAAGGGACTTTGTCCACTAAGATGGTATTGGCAGCAATGCCTTGGCTAATATGGAAATCATATCATGTGCTTAATGGTTTCCAAAATTACATGTTTTATTTCCATGCAATTTTATCATGATTAATGTTTCTTTATGATCTATGCCATACGTACTTCCATGTTTTATGTCATTGCTCAAGCTTTTGATGTTTAAACATTATGTTCATGTTTTTAAGTTCAAATGTATATGGTATGTTTTATTTTATCCATGATTATCCTTAATGAGAATTTGAGCTCACCCTTTTTATGTTTTATTTTCCCCAGGATATAAATAAAGGTTTTAGGTAAGAAAAAAAATGGGAAGATCTTTATGGGAGATGTTGAAGATATTTCACCATGATTAGAAGATTACGTTCCAAGTTTCCAAAGACACTAAACTATTACGGTCCTTGTGTTTCTGTTTTTTTTATGTATTAAGTATTCCACAAAAGTAATGTAATGTTCATGTACGTCAATCTATGGGTCTCTACAGTTATTCCCTTAGAACATTTTGAAATCAAATCAATAAGAGTAAGGATGTACTTAAACTGCTTGGCTGTGGCTGGGGGATATGGCCCCACAACATCCATTCCCCATAAAAAAAATAGATAGGAATATTTAGCTTTATGTATGAATTCTGGGTGTTTATGAATGAATTTTTCATGGATCTGGAATGCATGAAATTTCATATTGAATTCCACACAATCCAATATCATGATTTATTAGTATTAACCCATCCTTTTGATTTGGTGGGAGATCCTAGTCCCAGACTGATGAATGCTGCAAGAGCCTGCATGGACTTCTTCCAGGATAGAAATAATATCTATTTCCTAAATCCATTTAAGGAGGATTCCATTGAAGACTTTCTTGTAGAGTGAATTTTTATTATTTGGACTATCCCATAGGGTAAAGTTCGTTTCTTGGCACTGAATCTATTCTATTTCGGCTCATTCTACCAAGAAGATCCAATTTTTAAGATAATCAATTATGGGATCCATCCATATGGGGTTAGATATTAGTTCATCACACTCTGGGGTGGTGTTGATATGATTTATTTCCTCCATTTCATTGAAAATTAGTGATGATACCATCCTTCGGTGTGTGATGCAGAATATTTCCTCTTCTTGATTAGGGTCGATCAAAACTGTGGTTGCATTAGCTAGTACATCAGCATGAGCATTCTGTGATTGGGGGACTTGATGCAATGTGGGTTCAATAGGGGATTCTTCCATCAGTCCTCTAGAATAGATAGTGAGAGGGGCCAATTCCTCCTTTTTGATGTCATATTCATTATTGATATTATTTATCACTTTCTATGAATCTCCTTTGATGTTTAGTTAAGCTATCTGTATATGTAGGGCTAGTTCCAAGCTACCAATGAGGGCTTGATAATCTACCTAATTATTTGTGAAACCTTTGAATAATGATAAAGTGTAGGAAAAACTTTATTTTTCAGGAGAAACAAATACAATCCTTAGGCCAACCCAATTGATCTTTGGGTTTTCCAGTCTCTTGTTGATAGGACTTTGGGAGGCACTATCAAAATTTATCATCCATGTCCAAGGAGTGTCATGGGAATAAAAACTTCCTCATCTGGTAGTTTTTTGTCTACTAGTGTACTTTTGGGGAGGGATATTCCATGAGAAAATTAGAAAGGGCTTACCCTTTTCAAAACTTCTATGACATGAAATTAATGTCATATTTCTGCAGAATAACCACCCATCGGGCCAAACACCCAATGAATATAGGATAACCAAGGATGTACTTGAGGAGGTCAATATGAGAGACTAGATGAACTTTGTGGTGATGAAAGTAATGCCTTATAATTTTCACTATGAAGATGAGTGCAAGGAAGTTCTTATCAACATCATAATATCAGGTCTCAGTAACTAGCATCATTTAGTTGAGGTATTATAGACTGTTCTCATTCCCTGCATCATTTTTATATGTGAGGAGATTTCCAAGTGATCACTCTATGGTGGACACATATAAGATGAATGTATTACCTTCCAGTAACGGAATTAGGACTAGTGGGTGTAGTGGGTACTTCTTGAAACTCTCCAAGTCTTTTTGACAGTCCTCATACCATTGGTAGGTAACTTTTTTCTTCATTATCCTGGTGAAGGGGAGAGATTTTCCCGCCAAGTTTTCTATGAAACACTAAATTTAGGAAATTTTCCCTTGGATTCCTCTTAGTTTTTGAGATTCTGAGAAGTGAAATTTCCACAACTACACTAGTTATTTTAGGATCACCCTCAATTATATTGTGGCATAACATAAATCTGAGGAATTTATTGGATGTTACCCCAAAATTACCTTTCATTAGATTCATTTTATGGATGTGCTATCACAACATGTCAAAGAATATTTGAAGGTTTGTGAAGTGATTACACCACCATCAAGATTTGACCACCAAGTATTCAACATAAAATTAAGATATTTTTTCCAAGAAGGGTTTAAATATATGATTCATGGTGTTTTGATATGTAGTACCAATTTTCTATATCCCAAACTGCATGAACTTATAGAACAATATCCCATCGGGTGCTCTGAATGTAGTGGCTTCCTCTTCCCCATGGGACATCTTTATCTAATTGTATCATGAGTACCCATCAATGAAGGAAATGTCTTAGAATCCAATAGCTTCATCAATCAATAGTTCTATGACCTGAAATATGAAATCATCCTTTGGGAAATGTTCATTAAGGTCTCTAAAATCAATGCAAAACACAATCTTCCCATTCTTATTCTTGACATGGACAATGTTAGGGATCCATATTGGGTATTTCAATTCCACAAAAAAAATTTCTTTGATAAACTTTTAAACTTTTGACTCTATATTAGTATCATGGGAGTGGTTCACCCTCCTAGCTACCTACTTGAAACCTCGATGGTCATCAGGTAAGTTGAGATGGTGTGTATCCACATCTGGTTTCAGTCCAGGAATTTTTATATATTTACAAGTGAACACATATCTATGTTCTTTAGAAATTTGATATATATTTCTTATTCTTAGAGAGGCATGATGGAACTAATCAATGTAAGTTGTGGGTCTTATTATGTTCCTAGATTTATCTATCTAAGCTCATCAATGGTGGTGGAGATGCCTTCCTCAAATGTGGCAGGGAAATTCCTGAGGTCCTCCTCTTATTCTTCAACCTCTGAGTTTGTAGAGGAAATTTTAGAAATGGTAAATGATCCAAGGGTATCTCTGTCACCATCGGGATGAGAGAGTCCACAAGAAGATACATTATCAACTCATTCTACTAGAGTCATTTTAGAGAGATTATAGAGATGATTATTTTCTTTTGTACTATCCCTAGGGACATAAGGCACCTAGACATTTGGGATTGAGTCTATTGCCTCAACTATATTTATGGGTATCACATAATCATTGTCGATCATACTCCATGGATTTTCAGGGGTATTCTCCAAGGTATTGGGGGCTACAAATAGTATATTTTTATCCACATTATTTGTTTTAATTACCTTTTATAGAACCCTTCCTCAATATATGTGGCTTCACAAGACTCAAAGGGGGAACTTTCACCATGTAGTTTGTTGAATTTCCCATCAATGGGATATTTCAAGAATTGGTGAAATGTTGAAGGTACCACCATGTGGCTGTAAGGCCAAGGCCTTTCGAACAAGAAATTCTACATGGTGTCTTATTAGATAAACATGAGATCATTGTTAAATGTGAGATCCCAAAACTAATATTTAAGATTGATCTCCCTAAGAGGTCTTTGTTCACTCTTATCATACCATTTAATGGTCATATTTGTAGAGGATAAGTCACCTTAGATATATCCAAAATGCGGAAGGGTTCAAATCAGGTTAAGGTTGATCCTAGAACCATTGTAAACTAGATCCATTCCAATTTCAAAATTATTGAGTCTTCTTGAAACATATTGGGGTCTGATGTGTCCCTGGATGATCTCTTCCTGATCCTGATTTATAAATGAGATAGAAAAATGGAATTATGATGGCATGATCTCCACTCAATAAAAATAATCTATAGAACCTTATATCTATATCTCCCATAGGATATATAGGGCTTTGATGATTTACTCCATAATTTCTTTTGAAACATGGATCACATATAAGATTGAGATCTAGGATGGGACAATCTCCAGCTATTTTATAATGTCATATTTTTTTTCAAGAGGTTGGAACTTACCAAGGTGGGGTTACTCCTTATTATTAGGCTCATGAGCTAATTAATTTGTGGAATATGGTTCTGGTGATTTTGTATAAGTCTAGTGAGAATATTATTCTAGTGGTATAGGTCACACTAGACTTCCCTATTGTTTGGGATAATAATAAAATCAAATCCCCTCTCGATGGTCATATAGGATGACTAGACCGGGGTGACCAATGAAGGGATTTATGAAACCTCCATGTTTCTATTGAGATTGCTAGAGTACTTTTCTATGGTTCTCAAATTTATATTTATATATATCCTTTATGGGGATATGACTAAGATATTGGGTCCGAACATATCCACATTGTCCCCTATATCCTTGGTTCCTGCACATGAAGCCTCTTGTTCCCCGACCAGGTGTTAAAAACTCATACTTGGAAAAAAATTCATCATCAGATAATGGGTATTCCAAGTTAATTATGTTAACAAAACAAAATATTCTATTTTCATCTAATGATGGTTATGTTTGGTGGGACAGTTCCCATGCTTTGGATATTATAGGAAAAAAGTCTGCAAGAGTTAGATCTTGCATAGGATCTGAATATGAATCTTCCTCTTCTGTTTCTTCCTAAATCTAGTGGTTACATCCACATTTTTAGGGAATATTTTATGTGAACTCCATAGTTTATAGGATATTTTTATATATATGATTTTTTAATCGTAGGGTGGCATGATCTTGGTTGACTATCTTCCAAGTCATCCAGTTGTCAAATTTCCACCCACACCTGGCCGAAACTTTTTTCCAATAACCTTCTTCTCCCGAACAAGAAATAGTTACATGGGTCACATGTTGTGGGGAATTATAGAACATCACCTATCTAGAATAGACCATGCTTTGGAGGATGTATTTTAATAAAAATCATTCTTGGATGGTGCAACCCAACCTCCTATGAAAAGGTCATTAGTTGGGGTGATCAGCAAGGTTTACCTTGTCAGGTTTCCTAGGATGTGGCAACTTGATTAGTTCATTTTCCAGAGTAGTAAAGAAATAATTGGGGACCTTCTCATTTCAGAAGTGTGCTTTATTTATCCATTAAAAAAATCCTAGGAGACCTTGATCTATTTTTTCATCTGGCTGAGAAAGATTTTGTTACTGCTGCCACTTGACAGGAGGCACCAAGTAGTTCTGAATTTGACTAGGTGTTTGAATGGGTACTGCTACTCGTTTGATAGTAACATAGGTAGTATATATCTTTATGAGCCTTTTCCCTTATTCCCAAGTCATCAATCGAGACTTCTCTCAAGTATACTAAATGGAAGCTTCCAATCATTATGTCATTTCTGTATACTCGCAGAATCTTCCTGGATACTTCAATGGGATCATAGGTGTCTGAAACTCATCCTAAATATTTTAAGAAAAAAGTTTCATCAATAGATATTTTGAGATAGGTTTGCTGATTGAATTGATTCACCATTTCTATCTACATATAAAGTCATACACCCTCTTATTCTCACCTTTCTTGCAGTTCATTTAGTCGTTAATTGCTGTTTTCCTCAATGCAGAGCTAAATTGGTAGGGGAATTGACAAAAAAGGTCTTCCCATCCCACAACAGATCCTGTTGGAAGGATTTTATACAAAAAGGCTATCCCTATCAATATTTATATATAACACCTTATCTTGGTTGCCACCTATTGATCTCAAGGGCCCATCATTGGACCAAAAAAAGGAAATAAGTGAGTGAGATGCTATTCTTGACCCCCACACCATAAATGGTGGAAGGTTGGATTTTGGAAATTGGATTGGGAAAAGTGCCATCCACCCATTCTAGATATGGATTTTTCTCAGACTACATAGGTTCACATCACCATTCTATGGATTCCATTTGAGTAGATAGGGATTAAATGACATTGAGTAGTGCCAAAGGTACTACTATCTAGGTTTGCTGATTGAATTGATTCACCATTTCTATCTACATATAAAGTCATACACCCTCTTATTCTCACCTTTCTTGCATTTCATTTAGTCGTTAATTGCTGTTTTCCTCAATGAAGAGCTAAATTGGTAGGGGAATTGACAAAAAAGGTCTTCCCATCCCGCAACAGATCCTGTTGGAAGGATTTTATACAAAAAGGCTATCCCTATCAATATTTATATATAACACCTTATCTTGGTTGCCACCTATTGATCTCAAGGGCCCATCATTGGACCAAAAAAAGGAAATAAGTGAGTGAGATGCTATTCTTGACCCCCACACCATAAATGGTGGAAGGTTGGATTGTGGAAATTGGATAGGGAAAAGTGCCATCCACCCATTCTAGATATGGATTTTTCTCAGACTACATAGGTTCACATCACCATTCTATGGATTCCATTTGAGTAGATAGGGATTAAATGACATTGAGTAGTGCCAAAGGTACTACTATCTAAGCTGACTTCTACCTACAGGGAGAGAGAGAGTCTATACATGATGGAATAATTTTTATCATTCATTAATTCAGGATCCATTCTAAGACTAAATGATCTCCCTAGTGTGGGAGATACTGCCACCGTAATGTAGGGAAGTCTTGATCATATTTGAATTCATCATTTATATAGACCGGATGCTTGGATCCAAATATAGTCTGATGATTAAATACCGATCATGTAGGAGGATCAAATCTATTTGATGTATGGGAGGATGGATATTCATATCTTCTAGAAGAGGATACCCCATGAGAATTTTTCCCTTGAGTATCTCCTCACTGACTTGTTTGAGATTTTTATCTCATCCTAATACTATTCCAACTACTCCTCTGTGGAAGGAGCATCATCTATTCTAAGTGATGAGTGGGGTATGACCACTTATTTCCCTTTATCCTTAGTAGTGTTCTACCATAAAGGTGGCAACTTAATATTTAGAGGTATCAAGTTTTGGATGCTCCTTTGGATCCGAGAATGTGAAACCTTAGTGGGTGAATCCAGATCCTCATCTTGAGGTTTATTTTCTATATTTAATCCCGTTGCATATTCATCTTGATCCAAATTAACTATTTTGTTTATGGTGATGAAATTCATATAGGTGTATCGGGAAATGGTAGTTATCCCATTACTCTCAATGTAACATTATGATTTTTCACTGCTTGCGTCAGGGTTATTTTTCAAACACTTTTCCATATTGGACCATTTTATCTTGCAACCTTGATAGGGTTTAATTGCCTTAATCACACGTTCCTCCCATATTGGCCTATGAATAGTGAAATTGATGTATTTTCTGGTCGTGACTGTTGATCAATACCTAAATAGAAGGGGTTCATCTTACAGTGGATGGGATGTCGACCATTGATATTTACCTCCCAATTTGGATAATATTGATTCCCTCTACACCGATGATGATGATGATAAATACCCCATCCCTATGAGTTGTGTACAATTTGGGGATGCCATTGACAATGGTTCATCCTGTTGTTGAGGATATGGTGATTCCAGTTAAGGATTTTTTGACTCATGGGATAGACATTGAGATATAAATTCCCCCAACCCAATGGTATGGGGTTGATCTAAAACCACCATTGATTTATCCAGGACCCTCTCAGGGTGTGACTAACCTGATCATGGGGATTGAAATATAAATTCCCCCAACCTTATTGGTTGTGGTTGACTTTCATCTGATGATGATATGTCATGAATCCTCTTAGGGATTTATGATCCAAGGGGTGGAGGGGATGTTAGATATTTACTCACCTTGGTGGTATGGGTCTACTCTCTAACAGCTATTATGGAATCTGCTACTGTGATCCACTCTATTTGGAAAAACTATTCTCATGTATGAGCTGGATGAAATAGAATCCCATGATGGGATTCATTATTTATGGGAAGTTATTTGGTTGATCACAACTTCATCTTTCATTTCTGAAATTCATTCCCAATGTTTCGAGGGGCCTATTTAAAATACATGTTGTCTATCCTCTCCCTCCATTTGTGATGTCATAGAATCATTAAATTTAGGTAATTACATTGCATTAACCAATTAGCTTAATATTTACCTGATTCTGTGATTTCTCTGAAGGCTATGACATCACAGGATGCCATGCATGGGGAGTTATACTATTCCAGGGGTGTGGTGAAGTGTATCACTCCATAATTTCACCATCCTTGAATAAATATATTTTAATAGGCTTCAAAAATAATTTATTAAAGAGTTATGATGTAATGGAAGAAAGCATGTTGTAGATTTGTGTTGTGCTTTTCTGATTTTGGGTCCCTAGCCATGGAGATAGAAGTTAGGTCTAGTTTAAAATAGAGTATCTTGATGATCAAAAGGTGGAGCTTGTATCCTAGATAATGTAGGTGTTTATCCTTTATTTACTGATGAGTTTACCTCATATTTTGATTTATATAAGGAATGCACTCATTCTGTAAATCATCTCGGATCTCATAGTCAGAAGTGGAAAGTGGTCAGAACATGGTGGGGTGGTTATTTCCACATAACTCTCACCATATGTAAATTTAGGATTCCTCTTAATCAAAATTATATGCCTCCACTTGGTCAAACCAAATAAGTTTCTTCTTGGGGTAGCCTTCATAATGTGGTGATGGGTTTCTAGAATTTGATGGGGAACTATATATGTTTGAACACAGTGTTTCGAGCACCTCTATATATGAAGGCATATGATTTTTGAGAACATCTATATACAGAGGTGTATGGGAAAGGGCAGGATTTCCTTGTCTGTGGGAGATATCACCATGAGGAGGTTGACCACGACATATGTCAGGAGTAGAGTCCCAATAATTCATCTATACACTACCATGAGAAGGAATATCATGGTAATGATTGCCTTTTACTTTGGTTTAAGAGTTAACGGACCCCTGGGGTGGTGATAATGTGTCTTAATCAACCACAAGGAAAATGAAATTGAGTAGATTAGGGATATAAGCCTCGTTCTATGTTGTGGCTGGAATATGTTGACCTACCTTTTGGAACTATGTAGCGATATGAGCTTGCTATATGATGGATACCAAAATATATTGATAACCATCTGGTGCTGTGGGGGTATAAGCTCATTGATGAGAATCTACTAATGTATACTAATGAGATTATTCATTATTGGTAGGAATATAATCCTTCCCATGGGTGGTTGCTGGAATATTCTGTTCAACCTTGGCTGAATCAGGGATATGATCCTAATTCAAATATGAATTCCCAACCAGAATATGTCGACAGACCTCCAGAATGGGATAAGGGATTTGATTCTCTTCATGTGTAGCTACTGAAGGATACTGGAACATTCATTCACCAATGGAAGTAGGGATATGATCATGGATTCTATGAGCTACTGGAAAAGCCAAGTAGATTCACTCACAAGAATATGTGATTTTCCCAAGGTGTGTGCTACTATCACATAGTTTTCCTCAGCTATAATGGGGATATGATCTTGATACTAATATTTTGGAGTATGTATCCGGTATTTTCAGTAGGAATATGAGCCAATCCCAAGGCATGTTCTACTCTCACTTGGTGTGACCTGGTCAGAATGGGGATATGAGCTTGATCCTGAGCCTCGGGAGTTTGCCTCCATCATTTTTTTCAGGGATGTGAACCTATCCCAATGAATTTTCCACCCTCACTTGGTAATACCTAGTTTGAATTGGAATATAATTCCAGTATAATGTCTTGTCCTTTATTGGAATATACCGATAATCCTCCTAGACATGAGAAAGAATGTGTTCTTTCTCTGAAGCAACCACTTGTTCATACTGATCAAAGTGTTGTGTTTTCCTGGCTATAGAGATAAGAATATGCACCTATCCCTATATCTTTACCAATGTTAGAATATTCCGGTGGATTTCTTGAAATGTTTCCAGAATGTAGTGTCGTTTTAGAAAAGTGTGCATAGTAATATAGGCCTATATATTTTCTATCTCTAATATATGCTATTATATATATTCTATTGAAGTGGGGATATAATCCCACTTATTTCCTCCTTGTTCCATCAAAATATGATGATGGGATTCATGCATGGGGGTAAGAATATGCTCCTACCCCATGCTTGCTGCAATAATATGCCCGAAGACTTGCTCAGAGTGAGAAGGAATATTAGTATGCTCACTAGATACTACTGGAATATATTGGTGGGATTCTATAGCAAAAGAAGGGATATGATCCCACTTCTAGTTATCCAAAGTTTTCCATGCCTGATGTGTCTTCCTTGGTGCCTTTTCATGGGCATCATAGGAGGACTTGTGTTAGGTGGTTCCCCCAACAGGTGAATAAGGGGCATCAATGGGATGGAGTAGGTTATAATGATTGATATGATCCATCTTCAGTGGATGATAAACTATAAAGGAGTTTTAGTTGACTCTTTGATACACCTTCATCAGATAATGAAGGTGGTGATTTTCACACTTTAGGGATAAGCTTCCAAAGTGGTTAATAGTGGAAATGAGCACCACCGGTTTCAATACATCTTTCATTGGATGGTGTGGAATCATCAATTTTAGCATCTGGAGACACTTTCCTACAACCTCAATTTTTGGGATTGTACTATTTTTGTGGTATTCTCAGACCATTGCATTCACTAGACAATGCTGAAGATGTCGGGTGGGTGAGGTCATTCAGTGTATCACAAGGGTTATAGCTATAAATGATTTTCTAGAATGGTCACTAGATGAATACATGATCTTCAGTCATGGTGTTGTTTTTGAGATTATTATTTATAGTAAAAATACAACAAGGAATAAGAACACCAATAATTGTACCATCATAGGTATCATATGCGCTCCATCAGATATGCATGGGTAACACAATTTTCCTTTATTATTCCTGGTCTGACCATTATTCTCACATGGACTTATCATAGTGAGGATGGAATTATTTCATGAGAACCCTATCTCCATAGGACCATCTGATCATTTTTTTATTTGAAATATTCACATTGGGTGTGACATTTTTGTGTGTGTAGGATATGAAAATAAAATGTCATGACACATGGTAAATTGATCATTTTGTTATTTAAGAGATTCAAATTAGATTAACCATTTTTTTTCATAGGAAAGATATATGGACCACCCATATGGAAGGAACAAAATGCTCTGAAAATAACTATGCAATATATCCTTTTTTATCTTGTGAAGAAGATTTCGTAGTTAAATGATTTCACATATTGTTCACCATTTTTGTTTTGTTGGAAAGATATGAATACCACCAACATGGAATGAAAAAATGGTCTGATGAGAATTGGGTAGTATATACTTTTTATCATGTAAGAGAGATACCTTATTTAAATTATTTCACCCTAGGTTCACCATTTTTTTCACCAGAAAAGGGAAGTTCGGTTTTTTCTGATGGGTGATTGTGGGGGGTTTGATGTCTATACAATAATTCCTGTTAGGTTCACCATTTTTGTATTCCATATAAACTACCAATAGTTCCCACATCCATAGCTGAGTATGAACCTACTTTACAAAGGAATGTGGTCAGTTGGGTTTTTTGACCTAATAACACTTTGGAACTCACATTGGTCGAGAAGATGAGAATCGGGCTCATCACACCCTTTTGAGGGATATTGTTTCCTACTCTGGGACTCTATTATAGATTTAAGATATGTTTGTGAATATCTTCCTAATCCTGATATAGGACTGGTTAACCTAACAAAATGATCAAGTTTTGAACCCTCCCATGTGTCAAATGGGATTGTTTAATGAGTGAATATGTATATATCTAAGTCTCTTCATCCATTTCCCATTAACGAGTAGCTATTTTTATGTTAAAACCATAAAAACATTCCCTTTAGAGTTTACTACCATCAAGGGAGGCGATTAATATATTGAATATGGGATTGAACCTTCATGAGGTGTCCTACATATCCTATTTATAATAAGAATAAAAACCCACATAGTTTTTTGAACCTGTAAAGTTTAACATCATGAGTAAAGAATGTATATAAGCGAACTTAGGCACTAGATGTTGGGATCAATCCTTAGGAAGGCATCCTACACATCCTAGTTATAGAAGGAATCAAAGTCATTGTATTTTTATTACGCCCATGGGGATTATCCCTAGGTGGATTCTCTAGTATGTGGTAGTAATATCATATAATTGATTGAGACTTATGCACTGATGTTTCTTTAGCTAGTGGAGATTCATGATGTGAACAATATGACCACTGAAAATCCTTAATACCACATGATCTATTATCAGTGTGAGAAACAAGAGATACTAAGTAATAAGCCTCACTGTATATGGATGTGGGAATTATGTGTTGGGAAAACCCTTTGGATGTTTGATATGGAGATCGATCCTTAGGATTCTATCCTATATATCCTGGTCATGGAAGGAATCAGAGTCCTCATAATTTAGTTTCCCTCTTAATCCGGTGGTGGATGAGGAAAAATGATCAGCCCATGGGAGAGATTGGATCCTGATGGTTGGAATGTTGAATATTTTGGGGGACTTTCATTGAGGTGGATTCCAATTAGATATCATGCCTTAGGAAGGGGTTCTATGTATCCTGAATATCATAAGAATAAAAGTTCTCATAGTTCAATTTGATTAGGGCTTAAACTTTGGGGTTTCTCTTATATATCAACTGGATAAAGTTATCATGTCCCGAGACACCTGCTTGACATGTCCAGACTATTTTATTGTCATATTATGATTGTATTCCTGACATATTTAAGGATGTCTGGACATTACATGGATACTAAAAAGGAATTCATAAAGACAATCACATGACTAAGTTGACTTGTATGGATGACGTCATGTGATCTGAATGGAATGCTTGGAGACAATCACATGATCATGACAGACATGTCTAGAAAGTGTTGGAAGACTTGGGAGATGTTCCTCGAGGGATTTAGAAGAGCTAAATAACACATCTGGGAGTCTGTCACATGATCTGAGCAACAAGACTGGAGTAATTTCCGAGGTTTTGGTGACATGTCTGGAGGGAGTCACATGATCAAATCTGAATTGTCTGGAGGACATCATATGATCAAGGTTGACATGTCTGGAGGGTGCCACATGTCCTGTATAATTTTTTTTGGAGGACATCGCATAACCAAGGTTGATTTTTTATAGGAAATCATGTGATCAATGTTGACATGTCTAGAGGGTTCCATATGACATTGATAAATTTTCTGGAGGACATCACATGACCAAGGTTGATTTTTTTGGAGGACATCACGTGATCAAGGTTTACATGTCTAGAGGGTGTCATATGTCCTAGATGACTTTTTTGGAGGACATCACATTACCAAGGTTGACATTTATGGAGGGTTACTCATGATCAAGTTTGGCATATCTCAGTGATATTGTGATACCTCACCGACATGTCTTGGTTACATTGTGAGGCTTGGGTTGACATGTCATGGTCAAGGATGGAATGTCTCAGTGACATTGAGAGAACTCACTGACATGTATTGGTTACATCACGAGACCTAGCTAACCTATCCTGGTACTGCCACATAACTTGGGAAACATACCCAGAGGTCATCACAAGGTTTGGATTGAAAGTTTGGAGAACTTTTCAAGACTTGGGTGGCATGCTTTAAGGGTGTCGTGCAACTTTCTTGACATGTCCAAGGGAAATCTCATGATCCAAAGAAAATGTTAAATGAGCATCGCATAATTTGGGTCATGTGTACTGGTGTTGTTACATCATTTGGGTTGGTCATGAAAAGAACATGAAGATTAGTGTATCCATCTTCACATAAGTATCTTGTCTTTTTTATTCTTTATTCAAACCCTTATTGAATATGTGACTTAGGTTTCTCCATTTTCAGATTGTTTTAGGTTTCACATGACCCATTCTATATGTTGGACCTCTTTCTCATGATCTACCTGACACACCAGATGTCCTTCACATGATCTCAAGTGATCACGAAAAGCACCTATGCAAGACTTGTGATCCCTTAGTTTGTTCCCCAAATTTTACCTGGTGGAAGACCTTTATAATCATGTGATTGGCCACTCTAAGAAGTCTTATCCCACACTCCATTGTGTGATCAATCTTTTTTTTTTGCTAAGGGTGAGGGATTTATATGACTCACCACCCCAGTTATACACCACCATACATAATGCATATCTCAAGTATTTGAGATGGAGTCAATGGAGATTTTTGGTGTCATGTTATTTACATGATCATGTCTTGGGTCATATATGGTTCCACATAATGATCAAAGACAATGAGAATTTTTTCCCTTTTACATTTTATTGGACCCTGGCCAATCAAATGGATTTCACCTGAACATGTGTACATGTTAAGGAGTTTCCACAAGGTTAGGACGACATGTATAGGGGTCTTCACGATATCTGGATGCCTATGGAAAGGCTTTCATGTGATCAAATATGACTTGTCTGGGGTATTTTGTGAGGTAGTGGTATCTTGTTAAGGGGTCGTTCATGTTATTAGGTTGACATGCCTAAGGAACTTTGTGAGATCATGATATCTTATCAAGGGGGCCTCATGTGATCAATGGTGATCACATGGGGCATATGGCCTCTTTTGTCTAAATGAAAATGTATCCTCACTGCACAAGAAGCTTCCACCTTTCCCCATTTTATTTCCTTATTTATTTTACAAGAATAGGATATCTCATGCAACTGTGCAATCATTATCGAAGACAATAACTCTCCTTATCTAAATTGCATCATGTGACCAGTGATGGACATTGTGTTAATGTTCAAGGTTTTTCATGGACAACCCTTTTGATTATCTATGGAGACAAATGGGCAGCACAAAATCAAATGGACATTTCCAAGACCCTTCACACGATGAAGGTGACATTTCAACATGATCTTGTGCGATAAGGTGGGCATGTATCTAGGGGCTTCTTGAGGTCTTGCAAACTGTATGAGTGCATCACATGAAGATAAAAGACCGCATAAGTTATCCACATTTTTTCATATCTTCATCCTTTATTTTACAAGGGGTTTTGTGGCCTTGACCCATTAATTTTCCTTGAGGGTGCCACAATATCAATATGGGATCTTGCGAGGGTGTGCACACCATGTCTTTGTCAGTCACCCTGTTTGTATATGGAACATCGCGTGATCCATGTTGGATCTCATGAAGAGTTCAAGTATGGTCTCAAACAATCCTTCTTGTAGAGTGTAAGGGGTGTCACATGATCAATGTTGGATCTTGAGATGGTGGGTGATCATTGTCACAAAAAATCTCTCTACTTGTCTTTGATGTATTGCATGTTCAATGAGGGATCTCGTGATAGAGTGCAGGAATTTTTAGGGATAGTAGCTATACTCTCCTTTTATGTGTCATGTGTTCAATGATAGATCTTGTGATGGCGTACTGACATTGTTAGGGGAAATTTCTCTACTTTCCTTTGATGCATTTCATGTTCATGGTTGTATGATTCCATTGCGTGACTGAGGGTGTTTTCATTTCAAGACCGCATGCCAAAGGGTGCATGAATAGTGTTGCATTCCATCACATGAATTTCACATAACCCAAGACACTTGGTGGCTCAGCTCTTTCGCATGATGGATTACTCAGTGACTCATATCTTCGTGTGAATTCAAGTATGCAGACACACATATAATCTTATTCGCATAACTCTTATGTGGGATCACATAACCTTATTCATTTGACCCTTATTTAGGTTGGCGCTGCTCAGTTTTGCATATAAAACGATAGACCTATTCTTCCAAAAGGAATTCACCCTCTCTAACTCATGATCTCTTTATATTTATAGTTGAAGTATCGTAGTGCATCCACCGCACCAACTTACCCCTCAACATATCTAAAACTAATATCGCTTCAAGAGATATCTTTAAAACACCAAATCTTTTAGTATCATTTATGCGATGAACATTTGGATTTGTGTGATCATATAACCTTATAGAGACCGTGTATGGAAACCTTGAATGAGTTATGGATTCATGTGAGGCATCATCAATTCCTCTCATGGTAGTCAGGTTTTCTGCCGAAGGTGCTGGTTTATCTCCCTTGGCGGAATTCCTGTTAATTGAGTGCTAGGTTAAGGATGAACCACAACCTCATTTATACATCACCTAACATCCCCCTAATTATATATATATATATATAATGATAAGTTCAATTTTTTATTTCATTTTATTTATTTATTATTATTATTATTTGTAAACACATAATAATAATAATAATAAATAAATAAATAAATAAATAAATAAATAAAATAATAATAATAATAATAAACTCCTACATCCCAAACATCATTAGAATATGTCATTATGAATTATCAACATTCAAACACTCACTACATATGTCAATCCATGGAAAAATGCATGTCACAAGTTTAGTTGTGTCAACACACATGAAAACAATGATATAAGGTGTGTAGTTGTCTTGTACATGATGTGTAGTTCATCCGAGGTACATGAATAAATCCCCAAGCGTATATACCATGTACATGGTAATTAAGGTACACAATGTGTATCTCATAAGTACACACCGTGTAATATCTCAATAAATTATATAATTATATTACATTAAATTGAAAATTGAATCATTAAAACCTTTTTATTGATTGAACCTCAGCTATGAAGAACCTTTTACACCATGTTATGGGTTTTTCCTAAGGGAAGGACCTTGATCTTTACATGGAGTGTAAAGCATTTATACACTGTGTAAATGACCGATTAGTTTTTTTGAAAATAGGAGGAAGGGCCTCCATTTTTTGAATAGAAACCCTCATCATCCCTCTCTCGCACAATAAGCACCCTTGGAGCCCTATGCTAGGTTTTCCTGCCACTTCACCATGCGAACTTAGATTCTAAATCCATCTTTCATGTTTAATGTACCTAAGTAACTCATTCACTCCTTTAGCACCTTTCATAGTTATTCTTACTATAAATGATTATATTTATATGGAGATTCATATGACCTATTTTCAAGGCATTGATCCATTCTTTATATCTCTTCTAATCCATGCCAAACTAGAGGCTGATACCGGATGAGGATACTCGTACGTGTATGAGTTAGGTGGTCTATAACTCATCCTTCATGTTTTTAGTTTTATAAATTCTCATGTGGTCACACAGATTTCATCAGGCATCATATGTTTAATTTATATTTCTTTATTATAGTCATTATACATGTGTTCTAATACCCTTTCCATATATGTTAATCAACATTGGTGGTTACACCCACAATGAAAACCACCCCAAGTAGGGTGTTATTAATAATTGGATTTTTTTGCTTGATTTGTTTATCAGCACCATCGTTTGGGTGTGACTTAGCTTGACCTTTCTAAAGGAAATCCATCCTTGTTAAATATTTATTAAATTGATAAATGACTAGTACCATGTATTCTCACCACTTGACCTGCCTAAGGGAAGTGCTTCACTAGATTAATTAATGTTAAATGGTAAGTTGGAAAGTATATTGTATATATATGACTTGACCTAGTTTATATCAATTGAAATGCATGTGGTTTCTCATCCTTATCCTTTGTCATGTTATGAAAGGTAAAGGTGAGAGACAAGTAATTGACTTAATTATGAAATGACTTAAATGGTTGCGTGTACCTTGTCCTTGTTACACTAATGAAAGGAAATAATTGAATCAAGTGAACTCTTTAAATGGTATGGCCATCATATAACCTAACTTATTAAAATATTCAATTGTAAGGATCCTAATTACATATAGACCTTGAAATCATTATAGGAATGATTAGACTTGAGTTATATTTTGGATTCTCAATGGAATTCCTTGAGAACTCATGGATACCATTCCGATTCAAGGATGCCGATTAGCTTGGTTGATACCCACCATGGAACCCAATCCTCATCTATTAGTGGATTCTCAGTTTGAAACCACATGATACCTCCTTTACTATTTTAAGATTCCTTGGATACACTCCTTGGATCTATCATGGATTCTACAGACTGAAGGTTCCTTGGCTACATCCTTGGGCCTAGCCACTACTTATCCCATTTTACCTTGGATTTTTTCCTTGGACTCAGTTAGATTTCATTATTGTAGAATGAATTGGATTATGGTCCTTGGATTACACTCTTACCCCTTAGCGAGGCTATGGTTACTATTGAGTTGGAGACCCATGAGGTCTTGGTTGCCTTGGTTATTACCTGGAACCCTTCTAATATTAATATCAATACAGGTTTCCTTGTTATGTCATTGAACCTTCACTATTACTATCATGAGGTGATGCCAGTGCTGGATATGCCTCAGGTGACTCAAATACATAAACTAGAACTTAATTAATTAATTACTTATTACATGTTCACACACCAACAGTGGGATGAAGTAAGTACTTGGGTATTTACATTACCGTACTGTTTTAATTTTATATATGCATGATTACACACTCTTTAAGATTATATTACATAGAACAAATATTATAGAAACCATTGGTGGTGGAATACTATTATTTATCTCACACCCTATCCAGGCTCCATTGGTTACTGGGTAGACTATATACATGTAGGTGTTGAAAAAGGAAAGTGTGTCACTTTAGACACTTGATTTCTTAGGATAGAGTTGGTAGTAGATGACTGAGCCAGAGTATGAGATTTTGGGGAGAGTTTTTGGTTTCCTTTTACTACTTTTTTATAGCATGTATTTTATGCTAATTTGGATCCATGTTTTCTATATTATTAGATACATTACATATCATCATAAACTTTATTATATTTAAATCAGTTGCACCTATTCTATTATTATTATTGTCTAATTCTATTGTGCATTTTGTTTATTATTAAATTTCTTCCACTACTTATTTCCTGTTATATTATATTCATCCACTGTACTACACTTTGGTAATGAGGGAATAGTCTCCCCATATACATACCCTAGGTCATCACTATTAGTCGGTAGCCTCTGGAATTTGGGGAGATGTTCTTGAGGACATGTATCCAACCGAGCTCAGGGCACCTTCAGTGGCATCTGGGTATGGGATGTCACAAAGTGGTATCAAAGAAGTTCCTTTATTACTTTACTATTCATAGACAATATATTTGAGATTATGAATTCTTGGAACTTGGTCATAAGCTGTTCTTGGGTGTCGCGACCCCATGTTCAGGGTAAATGTTGAGTTTCCTAAATTATAATAGTTGTTCTGTTTTTCTTATTACTATTGATATCATTTCACTATTTGGAGATGAACATGCTATGTGGCATTGTTGATTAATATTATGATTGAGATTTCATTCCATACTTGGCCCAATGATATGAGGGAAAGGGGAATCGTTACATGCATCATCGTAGACACCTATAATTCACATACCATGCATAATGCCATGCCATATAGGGGTAATTCACTTCTTTCATTGCTTGATATGTCTGTGGTGATGATGTTTTAGTTATACTATGCCTATGATTTTATTTTCTACGATTGAGTGGTTAATAGTTTCAATTCATGAGGTGTTATGGGAAATTGTGGGTTGGAATTGAAAATTTATCATGTCGATCCATTAGATTAGAAATCAAATATGTTTCATTTTTAGTGATAAGGAGCATGAGAACTGATTCAAAGGGAATGAAAATCCATTTTAAATGAACTTTGATATAAGTGATAAGAAAATGAAAACTATAAAAGTGAAAAATGGATTCTAAAATATAATGGTTGCATTCCTTGTCATGTTTATGAAAGGTAAAGGAGTGAAAATATCAATTAAATATGAAATTAATGAAATGGTTTCCTGTAAATTATGAGTAAAGGTATAATAGAACCTTCATATAATGGAAACCCTATTACTTATACTTGATCACTTACCAATACTTGGCCTTATGAGTGGGTAGTTGGGGTAGTATAGCATGGGTAGTGAGTTGTTATTACATTCAGATTATGATAGTGTTTCTATCTATCTTGTTAAATATTGTTATGAGGCATGTGCCTAGAATTTATAGACCAATGATTCCATGATGTCCTCATGCTATGTGCCTGAAGGGTGGAGATGACCATGCTTCAGATGTAGTGGGCCATGAGATTCCATTCTTACATCCATGAGTGCCACTTGAGGCACTTCCTGTTGTACCTGATTTGAGAACTGACACTCATCTTTGTGATAGTTTCCTATATTTGATGAAAACCATTCAAGGTGCTCCAAATCTTTCACCTATGATGACTGATCTGACCCATGAGTCCTGGTAGCAGCATCCTCCAACCTTCTCGAGGTATGGTGGTCCACAAGTTGTTGAGTCTTGGACATAGGCCGCCTTGTCTATCTTTGATCATCTGGAGACACCTCCAAAATGGAGATTCAAGCTTTCTATGTACATGATGCGTGATTCAGCTAAGTGTTGGTGGGATGTAGTTACCCAATTTGGTAACCATCAGGTCATGGTATGGGATGATTTATAGACTGCTTTATATGATCATTTCATTCCTCAAACATTGAGAGATAATAGATATAGAGAGTTCATGCATCTCAAGTAGGGTTCTATGTCAAATATGGAATATTAAATGTGTTTCAATGAGTTGCAGCACTTTTCACCACTTCTAGCTAGTGATGAGATTTTTTGTGCTAGAAATTTTGAGGATGTGATCATGTATTCCATCTGTAATCAGGTGAATGAATTTTTCTTACCTATCATTTCTGAAATAGTGAACCAGGCTATAATCACTTAGAGAAACCCAAGGGATGGTGATCGTACTAGGCATATAAGATTTGTTCCGAGGCATGACAATAGTTCTTTTGGTAGAAGGAAGTGATCCATTAATGTTTTTCATCAGGGAAGTGGTATCCAAAGTACCTATACTAGTATCTCTATGGTGTGTCGCCAGTGTGGACAACAGGGGAACATGAAGCCTTAGTGTGATAGAGACCCTCTGGAGTGTCATGCATGCAGTCGTATGGGGAACCTTTAGAGATTCTGTCAGACCATTCCATACACTTCTAGTGGAAGAGGATTCAAACTATCTCCACCTTTAGGGGCATGTCATTTTACACCACATCAAGCAGTGAGTTGGAGTAGCACTGATAGGAATCGATGAGTAGGAGGTCATGACCGTGGTATCCAGACTCTTGATCAACAACGGTGCCAATAGAGTGGTTTTGATCATGTTAGTCCAGTTGTTTCACATGGACGTGGATAAGTTAAATTGCATGTTTTACATCTGATACCTTAGGATCATTCTACATAACCATCTACAGTATGAAGTACCATTCTAGTAGCCTCCACTATAGTGTTTTATTTATTTGATACTAGTGATTCACAATTATTTATCTCCTTATCTATCATGTAAATTATTAGACTGTAAATATAGTATTACTGTGGTGTAATGACTCTAGATACACTATTATAAATACAGTTAGAGGGAATATGACAATGTAGGGACTATCCCCCAAAGTTAGTAGTTACCCTTTCTTGTGGCACCTCTTTGTTCTTGAGATGAAAAACATCAATGTAATTATCGAGATGGATTTTTTGGTTTCGTATCACACCTTTGTAGACTGGTATCACCGAAGGGTATCATTTACATCACTAGAGGGAAGAAATTATCTACATAAGGGTGAGTGGTATTTCTAGGTTAGCAGAGCTAGACCAGATAATCATGGACTAGGTGGAGTGACCTCCCAGATTTTCAATCTCTTCATAGAGGATCATGGTTTACATCAGGCTGAATTCCCTATAGTAGTAGATAGTTTTAGGGAGCTATTTCCCAATGTTTTTATGTATTTTATCATGAGGGAGAGGTATAATTTAAAATTTATCTTATTCTATGTGTAGATCCAGTTTCCATTACTCCATATAGGATGAAACCTACTGAGATCTTGGATATCAAGTGGTAGTTAGAGGATTTGGAGACCAAAGGTTTAATATGGACTAACACTTCCTCTTGGGGTAGCCCATGATTTTTTCCAAGAATGTAGATGTGACTCTTAATCTATGCATGAATTATAGATGGTTGAAATAGATTATGGTCAATAACTGATATCTAATGCCTCAAATAGATGGTCTCATTGACCAGCTCCATGCAAGAAGCTAGTGATGAATGAAAATTAATGTCCCTCTTCTCTGTGCTGCATCGAGAGTTTCATGATAGTCTTGATAAATCCTATCTATCTTCCTTTAAAATTACCTCTTCCCTATTTGAGAAGGTGTAGAGTAGGATATTTTCAAGTCTAGAGGACTTGTTTGTCCATTTGAGTATTTCAGGAGATGACCCACCTACGGATTGGTTTATGAACAGAGATGAAATCTTGCATATTCATGGATGTGTCTAGGTTCCTACAAATATGAGAGAAGAGTTGATGTGTGATTACCACACTTCTCAATGGTAATTTCATCCAAGTATCTCAAAAATGTATTGATATATGAAATTCTAGTATTAATATCTTGAGATGAAACATCATATAGTAGGATTTATCACTAGTTATTCCACCTATCAGCAGGTGAAGGTAGATCACCAGAGACCTATAGGCTTGTTACAACTGATTTCAGTCCCATAATAGAAATGGGAAGATGTTTCCATGGACTTTATAGTTATTTACCTAGGATTCTTAGAGTTAGAAACACTATATGGGTGGTTTTTGACAAATTAATGAAAGTATCCCACTTCATTCCTATCTGGGATACATTATCAGTTGATGATATAAGAAGATTATATATCCATGAGATCATCCGACTACACAGGTTTCCTCATACTATCATTTTAGATAGGGATGCTCATTTTACTTCATGGTCATGGTAGGGGTTAAAGAAATTTATGGGTACATAGGTGCTTATGAGCACATCCTTTCACCCTCATACCGATGGAAAGTAGGAATGGATGATGCAAGTTCTATAGGATATCCTTCAATCATGCATCCTTGATTTTTGTAGTTCTTGGGAGAAGCATATCCCTCTCACCAAGTTCACCTATAATAATATATTTCTGGTGAAAATTCAGATGGATCCCTTTAAGAAATTGTATGGTTGGCCATGATGTTCACTCATGTACTAGTTATAGGAAAGAGAGATAGCCCTACAAGGTCCTCATCTCATACTAGAGACTTTGGAGTAGGTTCAGTTGATCAGAAAGCATATGTATATTTCTCACTAGATACAAAAATCTTATGTAAATCACCATTAAGGACCTCTAGAGTTTGAGGTCAGGGATTCTATTTTTCTTCAGGTATTTCCTAGGTTAGGGAATAGATGGATACACAGGTAAGGGAAGCTTTCACTGTGTTTTTTTGGTCTATTTGAGATTCTAGAGAGAGCCAAGATGATATATTATAAGTTTCTACTACCTCAAAGGTACCCTTCCATGCATGAAGTATTACACATTTCATAGCTTCGTTGGTATCATGATGACCTGTATCATACTCTTGATCCCAAGGAATAAAAGTTAGATGTTGATTCTTCATTTGAGGAGTATCTTATACGCATCATCGACTAGAGAAAGAGGGATCTCCGAGGCTGGTCTATCCCTTTAGTATGGGTGTTATGGTAGAATGACCATGTACAAGATGAGACTTAGGATCATTAAGATGATGTATGTGCCCAGTGGTGAGAGTTGTTCTCATACAGAGTTTCTCCAACCTTATAAGGTGAGCTCAAAGATGAGTTTCTTTAATGGGGGAAGACTGTAAGAACCCGGTTTTTCCTTCTGGTATGGATCCTTTTAATTTATTCCTTAAGCTTTTGTAAATTTATCTTTTTTTTCTTAGAACCTAAATCTGGGTTGTGTTCTGGTTGGATGGTTTTGAGAATAAGGGAGCAGGGGCACTATAGGTTGGATTCAGGCTAATTACATGTCATGTAATGGGAATAAACAATGTGTATCGATTACATGATGTGTAATGGGTTGGGTAGAACCTTTCATGTTATGTAAAGGGTTTTCCTAGGGTAATGACCTTGATATTTACACGATGTGTAAATCATGAACATGTCATGTAAATTCCAAACCATTTTTTTTTATAAAAATAGGTGGAAGATCCGCCATTTTTCAAATATAACCCCATATCCTCCCTCTATAATATAGGAAGCACCCATGGAGACCTATGCGAGGTTCTTATTCTACTTTTCCATTTGGAATCTGATTCCAGATCTGTCTGTCATGTTGGAAGAACACTAGTATATCCTGCACTCCTTTAGTATCTTTTGTCATTATTCTTCCTACCAACAATTCTATTTAGATGTAGGATCATATTCCCTATTTTAAGTGTATTGATTCATTTTTTAGATCTATTCCAATCTAGTCCCAACTTTAGGTTGATACTGGATTAGGAGATTCATATGAGTATGAGGCATGTGGTCTATAACTCATCCCTAATGTTTCATCATTTTATAAATTACTGTGTGGTCATGCCGATTTCATCATGCATCATATGTTTAATTTATATACCTTACTTTTAGTTGTTATAAACATGTTATAAGACCCATTACATATATTTTATTCAAATTTTGTGGTTATTTACACAACAACAACCACCCTAAGTAGGGATTTATTCATAATTGAATTTTTATAGCTTGACTTTTCTATCATTATCACCATTTGGGTGTGACTTAGCTTGAAATTTATAAAGGTAATACATCTTTGTTAATTATTTATTAAATTGATAAATTTATAGTACCATGTATGATCACCACTTTAACCACCTAATGGATGTGATTCAATTGATTAATCAATGTTAAATGGTAAGTTGGAAAGAATATTTTATATATATGACTTGGCCTAGTTTATATCAACTAAATTGAATGTGGTTTCTCATCCTTAACCCATAATTGTTATGTTATGAAAGGTAAAGGAGATAACTAAGTAATTGAATTAATTATGAAATGACTTAAATGGTTGCATGTCCCTTAGCCTTTTCACACTAATGAAAAGTACGGCTTGAACCAAATGAACTCTTTAAATGGCATGAACATAACCTGACCTAACTTATTAAATGAATCATTTGTAAGGTTACTAATTATATATATACCTTTAAATCATTATAGTAATAGTCAAACTCGAGTTAGATTTTGTATTCTTGAGGGAATGTCTTGCGCACTCGTGGATGACATTCCAATTCAAGGACGTTAGTTTCCTTGGTTGATACCCACCTTGGAACCCGATCCTCATCTATTAGTGGATGCTCAGTATAACACCACAAGATACCTACTTTACTATTATTTAATACCTTATATACAATCCTTGGATCTAGCATGACTTCTATAGACATGAGGTTCCTTGGTTACATCCTTGGACCTAGACACTACTTATCCCGCTTTACCTTGGATGTTTTCCTTGGACTCAGTTATATTATATTATTGTGGAATTCATTGGATGATGCTCCTTGGATTTCACTCTTACACATTATCCATGAAAAAATTACTACTGATTTGGAAAAACATGAGGTCTTATTTTCCTTGGTTATTACCTTGGACCCCTTCCAACATTAGTATCAATACATGCTGCCTTATTACGTCATGAAACCTTCACTATTACTATCACAAGGTGATGTTAGTGATGGATATTCCTTAAGTGACTCGAATACATAAACTGGAACTTAATTAATTAATAAATTAGTTACATGTTTAGCCACCATCCATTGAATGAATTAGATACTTGGGTATTTATATTATTGCATTTCTTTAATTTTATATATGCATACTTTCACACTATTTTAGTTTATAATACATAGACATTATGTTATAGACACTATTGGTGGTGGAAAAATGAGATTTATCTCACATCCTCTATGGGATTCATTGTTACCTGGGTAGACTATATGTTTGCAGGTGTTGATAAAGGGAAGCATGTCACTTCAAAAACTTGATTGCTTGATTGTTTAAGATGGAGCTGGTAGCAGATGAATGAGTTAGAGATCGGGATATTGGGGATATTTTTTTTACTTTTACTAATTTTGTATAGAATATATGTTCTAATTATTTATATCCATGTTTTCTAGATCATTAAATATGTGACATATCATTATCAACTTTTTTTATATTTATATCACTTGAACCTATTACATTATTATTCCTGTTTTCTTATACTGTGCATTCTGTTTATCATTACATTACTTCCACTACTTATCTCTTATTATATTATATTCATATGCTATGATACACTCTATTAATGAGGTAATAGTCTACCCATGGACACACACAATAAAATAACTACTAGTTGAAAGCCTAAAAAATTTGGGGATATGCGCTTAAGGCCATGTAGGAAACTGGGCTCAGGGAACATTAAGTGGAATCTGAGTCTGGGACATCACATTTTCATTATCTCTTTGGTTGTGGGATTTATTGATCTTTTTAGGGACCATGAGTAGATAGGATCATGTTTTATTTTGGTTACAATATTCCTCTAAGAAAGGTTTTAGTGAATTATGGTGGGTCTATCCATATGAATGTTCTTTTCATGGTTTATTTTATTTATTGGACTTGACCTTTTCCTTTTTCATGGATTAACCTAGACTCCAAGTGGAGTGGTGGATCCAGAACAACTTTTCACTCTAGAAAATTTTAGATTAGTTTCATTCTTCTATTATGGTGATATATATTCTTTTTAAGTTGTTTTTGGTTGATAAGAGTTGATAACTATTCTTGGAGAGTTTAGTTTGGATTAGATCTTTAGCGGTAAGTCTAGTGATTATTTTCTTAGAGAGTTTTGTATTTTCCTTGAGTGGATTTTTTGTTTTGGTACATTTATTCTAGAGATTATTATGTATTTATTGGTTTATATTTTTTGGATGGTTTTGGATTATGTATTAGTGTATAGGAATTCAAGGTATTGTGGATGGAGTTTAGTTTTTAAGATTTTTTTTCATTCAATTAAATTTTGGGCTACCATTTATTTGGTCTTCCATATTTTATTATGTTTTGGCCATTTTGAGGTCGATCAGCTGATAGGTTGAGCATGGGTTACCTTTAGTTATATTTTTAGGTAATTAAGAAGGATTCCACCTTTCATAAGTTGACCACTTAATGTTGGTTCTTTATAATTTATTATGTTTTCCGTGGGATGGTGTTTATAGTGACCCAAGATAAACATATATTAATTTTAAATCATTTACATAATTTAAACACAACATCTCAAAAAATAATATCATAATTCCAATAATTTAAGGTTTAGTGAATTTTTGGACTATCTATATAAGAAATTTATTTTATAATACTTGTGAATATTTCTCCATAATTATGCCACACAAGACTCCCTTCTATACTTATTAAATGTTGCACTCATCTTTATAACCTGGAAAAATGTAAACATAAGAAAGGGGTGAGATCAGATGCTTAGTAAGGGTAAAAAAAGTGATACTAATCGAGGATAATAATTGATAATAAGATATTAATATGGGTATAATAAGGATACTTAAAAAAACAATATCCAATTCATCTTTGAGCATAAAACATGATTCATAATATACAACATGGAATAACATAAGAAATAAATCAATAGAGTATGGAAACATGAGTTGATAAACATGATCCAAGAGAGAATAATATAATAATATAGAATATATTTTAAATGTGACACAAACATTAGTATATAAAACATTACTTTAATGAGACACACCATTAGTTCCCATGCTTATGAAAAACTAAAATGTACCCATGAATACTTTTCTCATGAGATATAAATCCTTAACCAATTTATTGGAGGGTCATATAGGATCCCACCCATAATCATCTATACATATGAGTTCCAATTGAAAAAAATCTTTCTTCATATCATAATAAATTTATGGGAATAAAAATGGATTTCATTCCTCACATTACAAAGAATCCATGGAAAGAAAAATGGACTTCATTTCCTTTTTAGATGGATTAACATAAGTAAATCATTCATAATTTCACCAATAATAAAAACATTATAATCTCATGGAAAATAAATGCATATCCAAACATATTTAGTAACTTTGTAGTTAAATACTCTTCAATCAATATAATAAATCATATGGTATTTACATTGTATATATGTAACTTCCCGACTCGGCTCACCTCTAATACGCTGGTCGGGCCAGTGGGTTACATGACCTCAAGCACATCTCCCCAAATGCCAGAGGCTGGAGACTAGAAACAAGGTCCTTTTTAACATGTTTTTGGGGGAGACTCAGCCCTCATAGGTAATACGTAATACAAAACAGAAGCAAACGACAATTAATACTAAATAGCGGAAGCATATAAACAAATAAACTACAACAGAAGCAATATGGAAAATCCAATTAAATAAGAATAAAGTTCGGAAGATCACAAAACAATATCATGACATGATGTATTTCTAAACTAAAAACATGAAAAACAAAAACCCAAGCATAATATCAACTAAAAAGAAAAGACACAAAGTGAGACAACTGTATCATGGGCAAGGCTCGGTCCTCTTCCCCAGTCTCCATCCTAATAAGTAAGAAACAATCAAGCATCGGAAGCAGCACACTTCCCTTTGTCAATAATTACAAACATATAATCTACTTGAGTGTCAATGACGCTCAAGTAGGGTGTGAGATAAAATCCCAGTAGACCGGCACCCACAGTGTGTAAACCTTTCCATTTTGTGCAATAATAAAATGTAGTGTGCCATTATATAAAAATTGTAGATAATTTATTAAGTGTAATGAAATAAATAACTCGACCCGAGTCCCCAACGACACATGTCCCTAATCACCTACTTCGGCCTAAGCCAGAAGTTTGAAAAGAGTACCTATAAGTAGAATACACATATGCATATATATAAGGCCTGGAAGAGTAAGGTAAAAAAGGAAGAGGTATACCCCCAAGATTTTGCTTTAACTTGGGGTCTAAGTCATGTGTCAACCAGGTGTGATTCAACATACTAGAAAATATATCAAATATCAATAGACTAACAACGACATTAATATAAACCTTCAGTGTATCATTATTAAGGTTCAAGTTGAGATTTGGAGACCCAGACCACCCCTACGGTATCACTACAGAACATCCTTCAATTATCCAATACCACTGAGCCCATTCAAGGTAATCCTTCGAAAGACCAAGTATCGCTCGAGGCAAGACTTTACCCTGAGTCCATATCGATCTCTCAAAAAGAGTCCGAGTATCATCCGAGGTTGGCTTAGCCACATTGCCAATGAATCCATCTCGATGGGCCCTTTTGGTTCTGGTATCACTCATAAATATTAGAAATCTTGGGGAAGTCTTAGTCCAGAAAAGCCAACAACACCTCCCCCCAACATGTAGTGGTAACCATTAGGAATGGAGGGTCTAAGCATATCCCTTAATATGGGACTCACCTTCTTTCCCCTGCCCTGAATTTAATTATGGTTTTCACAGCAGCAGATATTAAATAATAAGCATATGAAATTGTAGCTTGAAAACTAAACAGATACACCCATGCATCACAAGGTACCAATTAAATATTGTAGCATAGCAATATTAACAAGGAAAAATACCGTATCAACATGGGAAGATAAATGAATTTTTTAATAAATAAATAATTTAGCACAAAAAACTACCAAAGATCCAATAATTCAAAGTTAATAATTTATCTAAATTAATTATGAATTTAAAAATAACAAGAATAGGCTGCATAACACATGCAGTTAATTAAATTAAATGTCCGGGTATGTATATTTAAAGAAATAAATAATTCATGACAAACAACTACCAAAGATCCAACAATTCCAGGTTCATAATTATTATAAAATAATTATTTAAATTAAACACAACAAAAATAGGTTGTGTAACACATGCGGTTAGATAAATTAAAAGTCCGAGATGACTTAAAAATATACCGACCACGTCGGTACACCCAAATCGGTGTCCGACCATGTTGCAACAATTTAAACAATTTAATTTATATGAATTAGAGTTTCAACAGTTAAGTGGAACAATTAAATTGAAATGATTGGGTAAATTTGCACAACGTCGGTAGGCACCGATGAATGATAAAATTGTACGTTTTTATAAATAACAATGAAACATAGGGAAAAAGATTAGACACCCTACCTTATGGCTGTAGATGATCCTATGATCCGTGGTAGTCTTTGATTTGACCTAAAAAAGAAGAAAACAAAAGATTTTAGAAAACCCCCAAAATAGGGTAAAATACTTCTGCGGAAAATTGCGCAAAGGATTTCGAATGATATCGCACGATTCTTGGTGCGAGGGATAAGTCTCACTGAGAGGTTCATAATGCACCTAAATACGAAGAAAACGGATGACGAACAGAGGCACAACGATCTTCTGAAGGGAGGAGAAGGTGGTGCGCACCACATGGGGATATGGGGTGCGCCACACAGAGGAGAGGGAGGAGAGGAAGAGAGGAGAAAAGAAATAAAAAGGAAAGGAAATAAAAGAAAAAGGAAATAAATAAATAAAAAGGAGATAGAGAAAAATAATTAAAATAAAATGGTGGAAGAATAAAATAAATAATTAAAATGGGTTTACCTCAATTTAATTATTTTTAATTTTCTCTCCATTCGTATCTATTTTATTATTTATTTTTATCCCTATTTAAATTCCATTAATTTCCTTTAATACTTTTTAATTATTTTTAACCTGAACGTTGTGCTATGGCGTGACATAATATTTAACATAAATCCTGAGCAATCATTTAATTAATTTTAATAGCTATTCGGGACTCGCAACCGGGTGCATAGGTGCGTGCCCTCAGTCGCTTTAAAGATTTGGAATAAAAACTTAATGATCCAAACTTTGATTTAAGTTGAGACGTTACATGAATCTATGTGGGTAATTAATAATATTTTATCTAACCCAACAATAAATATTCACCCATATATGTATTGATATGTTATTTAGTTGGAATAATTAATAATATCAAATTTATTACATTGTCCAGTTATTATTTACACCGCGACACAATTTATTAATTGTGGTAGTGAATTTCCATTTATTGACATCAACACAAATAATAATATTAATAAAAAATTATTATTATTATTTATAACAACCAACAAAATTATTTAACCCATTTAAATTATCTTCGGGTGCGATATGACTAAGCATCCGCCGCTCGCAAAGGTTATACCCTACCTAGGGTAAACCCCACATCCCGGAACTATCAGTGATGTTATATTTCTCATTAGATGCACCGTTTGTGAGAAAATAATTATTTATTATATAAAAAATGGAATAATTAATTAATTAAAAATAAAGTTGAAATTATCATGTGCGAGGGTGCCAAACGCCCAATATGAATCAAATTTATACCCTTTGTAGGGTAAAATCGATGTTCCAGATCTACCAGTAGTCTCAAATTTATCATACGATGCACCGTTTGAGAGTTATTTTATTTAAAAAAACACACACACGTATGAATAAAATAAATTTAATATTTTTATTCTATCAACGCTAATGGTCTATGGGTCTCTAAATACCACGTTGACTCACAGTCTAACTCTAAAAATATTACAAAGAATATTTCAAAGTTTTAAAGAATACTTTTACCATTCATTTAATTTATTTCAATTTTTATTTTAATCTAATTAATTTAATAAAAATTTATTTAAAAGACAAATCACAATGTCAACTATCAGAAAATAAAAAGTTCTGATGCTCAGTTTTAAAACTAATTCACCTAGTTAACGGAAAAAAATCATGAGCTTTTTTATCCGATTCAAAACATGGAACTCTAAAACCTTCCCACCTTAGAACTTCTCGCCCCCGAGAAGCCTTAAAAAACAACGTAACCCCCACCCGATATACAGGGTAATGCAGTATCATACAAAAGTCCGCGTTTCATATCTAAACGCCCAACACACATTCAAGAATTGGTTAGGAAAGAGGCATGTAAGCTATTAAGATTTGAGCCAACATTCATTTTCCAACTAAAACACCGAGACAGTACCTATCCAAACACATTCAGTTAGAGAGACGACCATGTCATCTTCTCATTAACTTCTGGCCAAAGTTACATCTCACCTTAAGTTTTAATGTTAGAAAGTGGAAAATTATGAGTCATGACACCTTCCACCATCGTAATTTTATATAAGACACTTCCTTAAGCATTCTAGCGATGCTTCTCGCTTGATTTCCAAAATGGATAAAATGTTCGATTCCCCATCTCCCTTAAATCCCATATTGAGCCATCTTTTTATGAAACTCCCTGGTTGACACAAATCACAACCGTCTCACCTAACGACGTGATAGAAAAAGGTCACTCACTGACCCCTTTATTGAACAAGAGAAATAACTAGTCAAGCCACTCCGACCAACAATTTAATAAGATGCTCAGATTAGATGGTAGGTGTTTTATAGACTAAACTGTGATGTCCTCTTTAAAGGTATCTCACATTTACCGTGAACACGTCCACTGAAGTTCATACCTAACCTCCGGTGACGTTCCTTGATTTAGGCATCACCGAGTCCGACAAAAAGTCTAGGGTAACCTCAGATTGGCACAAAAATAGTGAAAGGAACTAACACAAGGTAGCCCATACTCCATGTTTATGAGTGAGACGTTGGTACAAGGGAAAGATGCCCATATCAAAACATTGACCGAGCCTAGAGCAGCATCAGTCTGGAAGTCAATTTAGAAGAAATAGCTGGTGTACAAGAGTTTGTCTAAAGAATTCCTATACGGAAATATGAGGGTCACTCAAGACTAACCAAAGCCTGGATAAGAACAACACATCAGCGCGAAACACTAATAAAAACACCCTAAACAAGCCCAACAACTTTTAAAGCTTTAGAATGTCATAAGACCGATGCTCTCTTAGTGAATCAAGGATGAAGGAAACATAGGGGAAATGATCATCACTTAAGTAAGAGTACACCAAAAGGATTTGGAGATTAACAGAAGGAAAAATTTAAATAATTCGCATGAAATCCCAACCAAACTGGCTGGTGTGTCAAAACACCTAAGTCTCTGGAAGTTATACCGTGCATTGGGATGAACTTGATTCCTTTAACAGAGAAGTTACTATATTATAGAGATGACCCAAAGCATATTTAACAACACAAGACTTGATTATTACACTGAAATCAACCGGTTCATCACAACATTAAGTACTCGACAACACCGCGTACGTGAACGCATACTACCCCGAGGTGATACAAAATCAAGATGACTTTTAACTCAGATGATGAGATACCGAGTCATCCATCAATGTGGAGAAGTGAGATTAAAATGACCTATGAAGCAACTGAACACTCCTAAGGCATACCTAACTGGATGGGAATGAGCAATACTCGATGCTCAAGACAAAAAAAAATTCAAGTAAAACACAACCACCCATCTGAAAAATGGTGTCATTTTAGGAAAGGAGGTCTGACTAGGGACAACGACATGCAAATGATTTTTTTCTAAAGTAACTCAAGGAGAAACTCAAACTATCCTTTTACCAGGGTCTTAAACAGAGGACATTGATACAGGTTTCATAGCCCTTTATATTTAATCACATTTAATCTTTAATCATCAAAAGATTTAATCAAAACATCACATACCATTTTTAAGACAAAACACAAGGTACTTGATATTAAACAATGCCTCAAGGGAAAATAGGAAAGTTTTTTAAAACTCCATTTTAAAACAATTTACATTAATTGAAATCCCATCCTTAATTAGAAAATCTATCACATAAATTAATTTTAAGGAGATAAGGCGACCTACAAGGGTCCCACTAAGATGAACTGGGTTAATTAGAATGCAAAAAAAAAATAGTTATTTAATTATTAAGAGTCACAACACCCAAACCGGGTTATCTCATGAGGATCATGAAACAACTAGCCTACTTGGTCCTAGTTGTGCCTTTGGGTTGTTAAATAATTCATTTGAAATTAGAACATGTTCCAACTCAAATCAGCTTAGATATATGGTTGTCTATCAACCTATGAAGTGACTATACACTTTATAGTTTTTGGTATTTGGCTCCTATTCAAGGGCAACCAATACATTTTATCAAAGCAACCAATTACATAACAAATAAGCAAGTAGGTCACTACAAGAATCTAATATAAAGAGACATTTTGTAATCATAGAAGCATAACATTTTAATCAAAGAGACTTGCTAACATGCATATAATCATGATACAAGGAAAACATGATATTAAACAGGAAGCATGGAAATAGAATAGAATACTAAATATATCATCAAAACATGGTTTATAAAAAGGAATGATAAATAATTAAAAGACATGGGATATATTCAAGGCACACAATTTGAATCAACAGGAAGCCTAAAATGAAACTACATGGCATTGCACTATGCATGGCATGTGAATTCCTATATGCCTATTATGATGCATGAAATTATTATCCTTACCTTAACATACCAAGGGTAAAATATCATAAATTTCATAAATTCATAAGAAGTGGAAATTACATCAATCACTCGATGTGAAATCATATAAACTATAATATAAAAAAGCATGGACACCAATTCCCATCCTAGGTCACTTGTTCATTTCCCGTACATGGGGTGATCAGTCCTAAGAATGACTATTAACCAAGTGCCAACACATTCATATTCTCTTATCTACCAACCCAAAACAGTAAGACATAGAAAAAAAAACCTCCCTATGATACCACTTTGTAACATCCCGACCCAACTCACCTCTAAGATGCTGGACGGACTGGTGAGTTACATGACCTAAAGAGCATCTCCCCAAATGCCAGAGGCTTCCAACTAGTAGTGAGGGCCTTTTTAAGATGTTCGTGGGAGAGATTACGACCTCATAGGTAATAGATAATACATAGTGAAAGAAAGAAACAATTAATAATAAATAAAAGAAGCATATAAGTGAATAAACTGTAGTAGAAGCAATATGGATAATCCAACTGAATAAGAATCAAGTGAGAAAGCTCACAAAAAATGTCATGCCATGACATATTTCCAAAATAAAAAAATGGAAAACAGAAACCCAAGAATACTATCAACTAAAATGAAAAGAAATAAAGTGGGAAACGACATCATGAGAAAGACTCGGTCCTCTGCACCATTCTCCATCCTAAGTATCAAGAAACAATCAAGCATCGGAAGCAACAAACTTCCCTTTGTCAATACCTGAAAACATATAATCTACTCGGGTGTCAACTATGCCCGAGCAGGTTGTGAGATAAAATCCTTGTAGACCGAAACCCCTGGTGTCTAAACCTTTCCATTTCATGCAATAATAAAATGTAGTGTGCCATTATATAAAAATTACAGATAATTTATTAAGTGCAATGAAATAAATATCTCGGCCCAGTTCCCCAACAACACCCATTTCTAATCACCTACTTCAGCCTAAGCTGTAAGTCTGAAAGGAGTACCTATAAACAGAATACACATATGCGTATATATAAATCCTAGAAGAGTAAGGTAAAACAAGGAAGAGGTATACCCCCAAACTTGTTCTTTAACATGGGGTCTAAGTCATGTGTCAACCAAGTGAGTTTCAACATACCAGAAAATATCTCAAATCATAAGAAACTAACAACGACATTAATATAAACCTTCAGTGCATCATTATGAAGGTTCAAGTTGATAGTTGGATTCCGAGACCGTCCCTAAGGTATCCCTATGGAACATCCTTCAATTGTCCAATATCACTGAGCCCGTTCAAGGAAATATTTTGAAAGACCAAGTATCGCTCGAGGCATGACTTTACCCTGAGTCCGTCTTGATCTCGCAAAAAGGGGTCGACTATCATCTAAGGCTGGTTTAACCATATTTCCAACAGATCCATCTCGATGGTCCCTTTTGGAACTGGTGTCACTCATAATTATTAGAAATCCCAGGGAAGACACGGCCCGACAAAGCCAATGACACCACCCCCCGGCATGTATTGGTAACCATCAGGAATAGAGGGTCCAAGTGCAACCCTTAATACAGGACTCACCTTCTTTCCCCCACCCTAAATTTAATTAAGGTTTTTATAGCAACAAATATGACATAATAAGCATATGAAATTGCAGCTTGAAAACTAAACAGATACACCCGTGCATCACAAGGTACCAATTAAAAATTACAGCATAACAATCTTAACAAGGAAAAATACTATATCAACATAAGTAGATAAATTAATTTTTTTAATAAATAAATAATTCAACACAAACAACTACCAAAGATCCAATAACTCAAAGTTCATAATTAATCTAAATTAATTATTAATTTAAACATAACAAGAATAGGTTGCGCAACACATGCAGTTAATTAAATTAAATTCTCAGGTATGTATATTTAAATAAATAAATAATTTATCACAAACAACTACCAAAGATCCAACAATTCATGGTTCATAATTATTCTTAAATAATTATTTAAATTAAACACAAAAAAAATAAGATGTGCAACACATGCAGTTAGATAAATTAAAAGTTCAAGCTAACAAAAAAATATACCGACTACGTAGGCACACCCAAAGAGGTGTACTACCACATTGCAATAATTTTAAAATTTTAATTTATATGAATTAAGGCTGCAAAAATTAATCGGAACAATTAAATTGAAAATATTGGGTGAATTTTCACAACATCGGTAGGCACTGACGAACGACACAATCATGCATTTTTATAAATCACAACGAAAAAGAGGGAAAGAGAGTATAAATCCTACATTATGGATGTAGATGATCTTATGATCCACGGTAGGCTTTTATTTGACCTAAAATGGAAGAAAACAGAAGAATTTAGAAAAGCCCCAAAATAGGGTAAAACCCTTCCATGGAGAACTGCACAAAGGATTTGGAATGAGATCACATGATTCTGGGTTTTTGGGATAATTCTTACTGAGATTTTCACAACGCATCTGACAACGAAGAAAACAAACGACAAATAGAGGCACGACGATCTTCTAAAGGGAAGAGAAGGTGGTGCACACCACATAGGGAGAGGGGGTGTGCCACACACAGAAGAGGGAGGAGAGGAAGAGAGGAGAAAATAAATAAAAAGGAAAGGAAAGAAAAGAAAAAGGAAATAAATAAATAAAAAGGAGATAAAGAAAAATAATTAAAATAAAATGGTGGAAGAATGAAATAAATAATTAAAATGGGTTTAACTTAATTTAATTATTTTTAATTTTTTCTCTTCAACCATATCGATTTTATTTTTTATTTTTATCCCTATTTAAAAATTCCATTAATTTACTTTAATCCTTTTTAATTATTTTTGACCCAAACTTTGTGCTATGGTGCGACATAATATTTTACATAAAGTCTGAGAAATCATTTAATTAATTTTAATAGCTATCTGGGACCCGCAACCGGGTGCGCAGGCACGCGCCCTCGGTTTCTTTAAAGATTTGAACTAAAAACTTAACGATACACATTTTAATTTAAGTTGAGATGTTACATGAATTTATGTGGATAATTAATAATATTTTATCTAACCCGACAATAAATATTCACCCATATATCTATACACGTGTTATGTATATTTATATACACACACATTTTTATATTCATATATATATACAACCACACACACACACATATATATATATATATGTGTGTGTGTGTGTGTGTATAGACACATCATATACATATATTTCCTTCTTTTTGTCCTAATATAATAATATTAACAACAATTAAAATAATCATTATTTAATTCAACCCATCAGTGACACCATTAATATTTTAAAACAATAACCATTAAAAAAAATATAACGATTATTAAATTAATATTAAATGCAGATTTGTATTTAGTTGGAATAATTAATAATATAACATTTATTACATTGCTCATTTATTATTTACACCGCGACACAATTTATTAATTATGGTAGTGCATTTCCGTTTATTGACAATAACACAAATAATAATATTAATAAAATGATTATTATTATTTCTAACGACCAACAAAATTATTTAACCAAATTAAATTATCTTCTGGTGTGATATGACCAATCGTTCACCACTCGCAAAGGTTATACCCTACCTAGGGTAAACCCCACGTCCCAGAACTATTGGTGATTTCAGATTTCTTATTCAATGCACCATTTGTGAAAAAATAATTTTTTTATATAAAAAAGGAATAATTAATTAATTAAAAATAAAGATGGAATTATCATGTGCGAGGGTGCCAAACACCCGATGAGAATCAAGGTTATACACTTCTTAGGGTAAAACCGACCTTCCGGACCTAACGATGGTCTCATATTTCTCATATGACGCACCGTTTGAGACTTATTTCATTTAAAAAGTGACACACATGTATGAATAAAATAAATTTAATATTTTTATTTTATCAACTCCGAGGGTATTTGGGTCTATAAACCCCGCACCGACTCATTGTCTAACTCTAAAAATATTTCAATGAATATTAAAAAGTTTTTAAAGAAGAATTTTACCCTTTATTTAATTTATTTCAATTTTTATTTTAATCTAATTAATTTAATAAAAATTTATTTAAAATACATATCGTAATGTCAACTATCAGAAAATAAAAAGTTACGATGCTCAGTTTTAAAACTGACTTGCCTAGTTAACAAAAAAAAATAATGAGCATTTTCATCTGGATCAAAACACGAGACATTGAAATATATAAATGGTACACAATTAAGTCAATGATTTACCCAATCAATTGATTTATGGAATCTAGGTGAACACACTTAAATAAAATAAATATAATAAGGTGTTCACATATCAATAGAATTATAATAAAAGTTATTTTTATTCATTATGGATGGTTAGGTAAGACAAATGCAGTGATGGATCACATATTTGATATAAAATAACATTACATAAGCCATCTAGAGAAAGAAGGTGGATGATAATATTTAAAGAATATCCCTAATATTTTGAAATAATTTTAAATGAAATATTTTATAAAATAGGAGAAAAGTTATTTCTTTTAGAAACCAAGAAAATTTAGAGATAAATATTTATATAAAATGAAAATAGTGATAGATATATGTTTTAACATAAAAAAATTAAGAGATAATTTTCAAAATTTGATGAAAAAGGCCCATATGTAAAATGTTAAAAATTTATTTAAATTTTTTAAAGAAGGAAAAGTAGTAAAAAAGTATCTTAATAAATTATCGATCCATAGATAAGGACATTAAAAAAGCATCTAATTAATATGGACATGTATAAAGGGAGGTTCTCGACAGAGAAGAAGAGACAAGGTCATTTTCCTTACAATAGGTAAATAATGAGCCAAGAGGGAAAATGTAATTGGGAGAAGAAATATAAAACCCCAAACATAATAAGAGGATAATAAAATGAATCATAGTTTTAGAAAGTCCAAGCATACTAATTAAACAGATGTATTATATTTTAAAAATAATCATGAATTTAAAATGAGATTGAAGAAGAAACCCTTAGGGTGATGACAACATAAGAATCAAAAGAACATAAGAGGGTTACAATGAAATGGACATTATAATATCATGAAATGAAAGTTATTAATGACACTTAAAATAAATAGGGAGGTGATTAAATCACATTAAAGAAACGATGGTGTGAAATATCCAAAATTTCTCATTGAATTAGAAACAGAGACAATTAAAATATTATAACCTTGATATCCTTTGAATAAAAATCCATTTAATGAAGGAATTATATATGTCTATTAAAACCACATGAAATAAATGAATATTGTAAAATAAATTATTTAGATAGTAATCACACCATATTGAATAGATCATCTTCCATAATAAGAATTATGTCTCAAAAAATGAAATTTGAGACAAAGAACCCCTTACCATAATTATTGACTTCAACTAAAGTTCTTGAATCTCCTACATAACAAAAACAACTATCTTAATGAAATATTTAATTACTTTTTTCATGTCTATGACCTTTTATAACCTTCATTTATATAGCAAAACCAAACCTAGTAATCTCATAGCTGGTGTATTCTACCCTTACATTGACATAAGATACAAAGAATCACATCTTGAAGGACTAATCAGTTTAGTAGTTTTGGTAAACTAGATACATACATAAGTCTTACATTACATTTGAATACAAAAATTACAACATATTTTTTTCAAGAATATCATTATTACATCTTGAATAGTCTTTCATATTATTCATAGTAAAACTCATGGAATCTTGGGGAAAGGAAATAAAATAAGGGTGAGCTCAAATGCTGATTAAGGGTTAAGTACAAGAGAAGCAATCATGAAAAATAAGAATAATCAATATAGAAAGGTAATAACTGAAAAAACATTCCATATAATCAATAAACTGAGAAGGAAGTTCATATGAAGATAATATCAATTTGAAAATATCATAGATTATAATCAATATGGAAAGAAAAATAACTGAACATAGATTCCATTTAAATAAATTAAATTCATGAATAGATAAGGAATAATCAACATGGACAGATGAATAACTGAACACACATACCAATTAATAAATAAATGATAATTAAATGCATCCACATGTAATGTCATTGTGAAAATATATTGGATAATAATAATAACTAAAATGAAGGAAATTATTAATTATTTTCCATCATGTTTCCCAGGTTCATGATACGTTTACCATCAAGATCTATCCTCAAGACAGTTTAAAACATAATAGGTAAAAACCCATTTAGCTAAGGCTAGTTTACTAATTCAACCCATGAGATTAGCGATGCATCGAGGGTGTTACATTATCCGATCCCCAACCCATGTATTGCATGGATAAATGATTCCTAATATATCATATAATCGATTTAATTAATAAAAAATGTGCATTATAAAATATCCACATTGAGTAAAGTATATATATTTGTCAACATTTACCTAGTTAATCAAATAACTTTCAAAGTAAACATCATATGTAAAAATGGTATATGTTTTAAGAAATAATCATATCCATGATAAATGATATAGATATTTAGGGTAATTTTAATATTCAATGATTATAAGAAAGTAAATAACTCAATGGGAGGTTAATGACTATGAAAATGATTCAAGGAAGTGAATTTCAATACTACCTTTGGTCAAAATAAGAATAAGCTATCCAGAGTATGAATAAGGATGATATCAATAAAATATATACCCATTTAAGTAAGAATAAGGTTTATTTCTATTGATGAAATAAAAAATATCTTTAAAAAAATTCTTGAGGAAATATAATTTCCATTTTGAAAATCACTTTTTAAAATAGAAAACATTTTAAAAATCCTTTTGTTCAAAAATCACTTTTTTAAAAACTAATAATTTCCAAAATATTAAGAAAAACATTTTATTTAAAAATATGCTTGTAAAATTACTAATCATTGTTCAAATACATGACATTATATAATTTTTTACATGCCATACATGGTAAAAATAACATTACCTTTTGATTTTGAAAATGTTATAAAAGTACTATGTTTATAAAACGACAAGAATATTACTTTCAAGAAATTTGGTAAAAAGTAAGAATGGGTAAAAATAATTTTAATAAATAATTTTTAAAAGGTTAAAAACGTTTTTTAAAACATTTTTATAAAACATGGTTTCAGAAAAAATATGTTTTTTTACCAAAGAGATAAATGAAGTTGGGTTTTCTTAAAAACATTCTATAAAACATTTAAAATACCAAAGAGTGAAAAAATGGAACTATTAATTAAAAATAAAATAAATCACTAGATTAGAATGAAAGTGAAATTTATTTATTAATAGATGGTCATGTAAATTTTCATCAACCGATATTCAAGAATAAAAAATCTCGATTAGAATGTGACTATGAAATAAAGCCTTAAATTGATCATAATGTTGAAGTGAGAATCAATCAATAAATTTATTATGTGTATCAAATATAAATACACATGAAAAAAGTGTAAATAAAATATAAGATAACCAAAATTCATTAAACACATAATATTATCATGATGTAATCAATGAAATATATGTCTAACCCAATGAGTGGAAATTGAATTAAGAAATCCCTTACCTCATGCTTTCCCTAAGTCGAACATGATTTAACCTCATGTATAATGGTTTTAAGAATATTATTGACTTTTTAAATAAACATATTAATATTTATAAAATCATATATGATCTTTTTTAATGTATTATCACCCATTCATTAATAATCATTCATTATTTTCATTGTTTCGGGTGTTAATTGCCTTGTTTTGTCATGTGTGTTTTGTTATGAAGTTACAGTTCATGCATATATTATAGTTATATAATATCAACAAAAAGAATAATGAAATAATTATAAAATTATGACACTAATTTTACTTTTAAAACCAATAATTAATGATGGTTATGAAAAATGGAGTATGTTATGATCATGGAGATGATAGACCATACGTACGCATGAGTAACATTTTCATTTTTAAATGATCATTATGGAAAGGAGGTAAGTTATATTTTATAGTTAAAAAATTATTATAATATTATATATACCATATTTTATACTTATATATGTCATCCATGTGGTGTGGTGAAGAAAATAGAGTCACATCTCTTCATGAATGTTGTAGTCCACACGTACATGAGCAATGCATTCATCTTTATGTGAGTGAAAAGGAAAGAAAGAAAATTATATATATATATATATATTATATTTATAAAATTATAAACGTTACATTTATGTCATAATTATTTCATTTATATCACATATAATCATTAAATTTATCTTTATCACCTTCCATGTGAAACGTCAGTGGAAGATGAATCACATCGCTTCGTAAGATGATGGCTCACCGTACACACCAGCAGCGATAACATATCTCTTACAGAATGAAAAGTAAAAATATATATATGATATAGTGACTATATGTATATATATGTTATAAATAATATATATATAATTTATAACCATCATCATATCCAACCTTGATAGGTGGAAATGGAAAAATGAACGACATTAGTTCGCGAGGCAATAGTCCGACGCACACACAAACGATGATTTCATAATCCATTTGATGGAAGTGTGTGTGGTTGTATTTAGTTACCTTAAAAAAAATAATATAATTATATTTAATATAATTATTTTATTATATAATCATGGTATAATAGTAATTCAAGGAGTTGTAGAAAAAAATAAAATAAAGGCGCTAGTTAAAGAACATTACCTCTTCGTAGAGAATCCCCATTAGGTTTGCACTAAAGCCTTAAAAGGCTGAATATATGACAGAAATAAGGCTTATAGTATGAAGTTAGGAAAGTTATTAAGTAATTTTAGAAGTTATTGGTCTAACCAAAGTGGTTTGAAGGTGTGTAGTGGATAGGAGAGGGGGTGACTTTTTATATGTGGGAGAGAAGACAAAATTGGTATTTTTGAAACAAATTGAGTGCTACCATGTTTTTCATTTGTACAAAGGGTCCAAAATGAAATATTATAGAACCTAAGTGGTTTAATGGTATAAATAATTCTATAAATTAGTTTTTAAACAATTTTTTAGGTTATTTATAACCTTATATTTTTAGATTAACCCCCTGATAAACCCATTATTACATTAATCACGACAATTAATTTTTACCGTAATCACTATTAATTTTCAAAAAAAATTAAGTTGAAATTATTAAAAATTAGAAATTATTATGATTAAAGATATGGAATCAATTTTTTAAAATTCAATTCATATATGTTTTCAAATTTATTTTAAAATTAATCTCGTAGACATGATAAGAAAACAAGTTTTTTTAAAGTAAAAATGTTCAAAAGGTTACAAAGTTTTTGTATATAAATTCAATATAAAAATGATTACAATGAACTAAATTGGATTAATAGGTGTATAATTGAAATTTTTTTACTTTAAAACCTATAAAAAATATAATATACCATTAAAAATTATTTATATGAAAAGAAATTTTTTAATTAAAATCCATTATTTGTCACTATTCATTAAAAACATGAAACTTCTCAAAAAATCCAAAAAACTCACCATAAGATAATTATTGAATTCCAATTTCAAAAATAAATTTTATTTTTTCAAATAATGTTGCTAAACTTTTTAAAAAATAATTTTAAATCATGTGCACCAAATGTGACTAAAATACCTTTTAGAAAAATATAGTTTCTCCGAAAACATTTATTTTTCTTTTAGATGTTGATTATTATTATTTATAATCAATAGATAACCAATAAAGTTTTGTAAAATTTATATTTTCATATTTTATTTAATACTATTCATACCCTCCATTCCAATAGTTATGCGATAACTATGAAATTAAATAATAATATTAATAATATATTATAGTTCAATAAAACTCGGTCTTGTGTGTAATGTAATCTATTGAGGAAACTCATTATTGTGTGTATTGTAAGATATCCAAGAAATTAAATTTATTCTTAAAGAAACATATTTTAAAGTCTTGGGGGATGTTAAATTCTCTTATAATTTAGGTGATGCATGTCACATACACTATTTAATAAAATGTTATTCTTTTAGAATTTCTAGGGTGTTGCATTCTTCCCACCAAAAATAAATAACATCCTAGAAATATAAACTTGATATCAATAATCAAGGGTTTAGAATTTTTAAAATACCATTTTTGAAAAACCCACATCATAAAAGAGTTAATAAAAAATCCTCTTAATAATATAGAAAAGGAAGTACAATGGTTATCTAAAATAATAGAAAACTAGGTTTCCAAGTGAAAGAAAATCAGTGGAAAGTGAAGATATGAACATGGAACAAAAATGTAAATATTTTTAGAGAATGATAGTGTTAATTGATCCCAAGAATGTGAATGATCAATGGAAAGTTAAGGCGCTCAAAACCATAAATATGTGATGATTTAAAATACCATCTGATTTATTGGATGTGAATGTAATATGGTGATTTTTTTTATTTTAAGATAATTTTCCTAATGTTAATGAATTATTTTTCTTTCTAAGAATATAAGGAAATACGCATAATTTATACATTTCTATATAAAAAATTTCATCCTATTTTTTCACTTCAATCACTTACTCCAAGAAATGAATATCAAACAAAGAATTTTTTATACCCGATGCACTAAAATTCACTTTTAACAGATCATAATATCCATAAAAGAGTGACATTTGATTCCACATTTCTCTAACTATTTTACAAAACTAATATGGATAGAACAAGTTATCCAATAAATTAATTTATGAAACTCAAAATTAGCACTATTGGTTCATCATCAATATTTATTTTTCAAATTTTTTAACTAATGACATATTAACTAGGACATTACATAGCCCAGTTGAAGGCAACAAACCCTTACCATTTTTTGGTCATGAGACTAAGTCTGAGGACCCTGTTGAAAAATATTGGTTATCACTCGACAGACAGATTTATCTTTTTATAAACTATATTAATATAGTACTTATAATATTTAAAATAAAATATAATGGACATCCTTGAAATAAAATTAATTTTTAAATAATTTTTTTACTTGGGTTTTCAATATTTTATTTAAAAATTATAATAATATTATTTGACTATTACTACAATTTCATTAATTATCATATTAACCCTAAATGATATTAATACCTTTAAAAATATTTCTATATAATGTAAAGGAATTATTACTCAAATAAAATTTTCACTAAAGCATATGATTTCTATAAATTTCTACAAAATGTCTTTAATATTGGTAGACTATCATCACATAATACCTAAAAGATATGTTTATGTATTTGATATTATGATTAATATTAAAATTATAAACCCATGATGGTATTAATAACTCCTAAGTTAATTAAGACATAGGTTCTTATAAAATTTAGCAAAATCCTTAGATGTTTCTTGATTCTTATAACCAAAATTCCATTGGTAAAATACTTCTATAATTTAATTATTGAATAACAATACATAAATACTTCATCCGTTTAATTTCAAAATAGGTACTTAGAATATGGGTTAACCTATGTCATTTATTTTCATAATCTATTTAAATTATTTATAATGGCTTGTAAATAAAATGTGAGTTATCATAAGCATATCTTCGAGGAGTTTCAAACTAGGTGCATAGTAAAGCCCATTGTCATATACCAGGTTATTATCAATTCAAGCACGATGCTCCCTTTTTCGACTCATTACCTCTAGGTACATCTGTGTGATAACCATGTCCACATGTATTATCCATACATGGCTGTATCTCCATAAATAACCACATAATCTCTACCTTACCAAATCTTTTGGAGGTTCTTCAATACCTATCCTCAAAGTGTATCATAGGGATATGTTCCCTAATATATGTTTTCATAAATATAGTTCCCAAGGTTTCCACTAAACTTCTTTTGATACCAACTATAGTTACCTTGACCCTAGTAATCCCAGAGTTAGTACCTACTACCATTACATTGGAATAAGATACAAGGAATGAAATTCCTAATGAACAATAAATTTAGTAGTCTTGGAAAACTATATATATAAGTGTTTCTTAAATTATATTTGAATACAAAAATTAAAAAATATTTTTTTCTTGAGAATATAATTATTACTAATAGAATATTCTTGCATATATTTTATAGTAAACTTCATGGAATCTGAGGGAAATGAAAAAAATAAGGGTGATCTTAAACACTAAGTAAGGGTTAAGTATAACAGAATAATTCATGAATCAATATGGAAAAGTAATAACTGAACAAACATTCCATATAATCAATAAACTAATAAGTATGTATGTCCATAAATAACATCAATGTGGAAATATCCTAGATAATAATCAATATAGAAAGAAAAATAACCAAAAACACATTCCATTTAAATAACTTAACTGCATGAATAGATAATACATAATCAATATAGAAAGGTGAATAACTGAACACACATGCCATTTAATCAATAACTAATAATGTAATTCATCCATAGATAATTATATAGTGAAAATATCCTAGATAATAATAATAACTAAAATGAAGGAAATGATTAATTATCAGAAATCATGTTTCCTAGGAACATGATACCTTTACCATCAAGATCTATCCTCAACATAGTTTAAAACACATTAGGTTAAAACACATTTAGATGAGGCTGACCAACTGATTCATCCCACGAGACAACCGATTAATCAATGAGATTACATTAATTGGTCCCCAAACCATGTATTTTATGTCCAAATCATTCCTCATATATCAAATAATCGATTTAATTCATAAAAATGTGCCTTATCAAATATCCATATTGAGTAAAGGGTAGAGATTTATCAACATTTTCTCAGTTAATCAAATAACTTTCAAAGAAAACACCATTTGTAAAAATGGTATATGGTTTATGCAATAATCATACCTATGATAAATTATATGGATATTTAGGAGAAATTTAATGTTCAATACTCAAAGGAAATTTTATAACTCAAGGGGAAGTTAATGACTATGAAAATGATTCAACTAAGTGAATGACAATACTATCCTTAGTCAAAATTATCATAAGACATACATAGGAAGAATATGAATGGTATCAATACAATGTTTATCCATTAGAGTAAGAATTAGTGTTTTTATTGTTGATGAAATAAAATAATATTTAAAAAACATTCATCAAGAAAATATCCTTTTCATTTTGAAAATTAATTTTAAAAACATAAAACATTTTGAAAATCATTTTATTAAAAAATCATTTTTTTTAAAAACTAATAATTTCTAGAATATTAAGAAAACAATTTTGTAAAACCTTAAGGATTTACAAAGAAATTTAATATTGAATTCATAAAACACCGAGTCTCTACAAAATAAATTTTTTTTATAAACAAGATAATAAACATAATTTTTCAACTCCTATGATTTGAATTTTGAAAATCTGATACACACGGTTGTGTTTTGGGTGATTTTTAGAGTCGGATGGAATAAACTTAATTTTGATGAATAGTAACCTACCCTTATGAATAGTAACTTACCCTTATGAATATTAATGTAACCTTATGAATAGTAATATACCCTTATGAATATAAAATCACCCATGGATGTATAAATAAAATTTTGGAACACTATAAATGAAATAGAACATCTTATAAATTATTGATTAAGTAGTGATATTTTTGTGAGTGATCAATATTTAATTAAAATTTGAAATTAATAAATGGATTTAAAATTCATTTTCTTAAAATATGATCCTAAATAAATATTTTGTTATTCAATTATTTTGGTATAATTTTATGAGACCATAGTTAATTTTTGAAAGTATTACCAAATCAATTTTAAATTTATAATCTGTATTTTCAATTAAATAAGGATTTTATTTAAAAATAAAATTTTACATATTTATAAAATTATTTTGATAATATTTAATTAATTTTTGTATTCTAAATGTCAAAAAATGGTTATGGTGAATTTTTGGGATTTTTCTAAAATACTTCAATTTTAGGTGAATAGTAAAATACGATAATTTACAGTAAATGCTAAATACATGGTTTATTGAGTCATTGGTGATGTAAGGATGATTTAAGACCACTTGTTTCTAAATAACATAAAATTTTTACTATTCTTGGTAATAATAATCAATACTATTGCTGTTCTTGAAAAAACAATAAAATAATGATTAAGATATTAAAAAATTACTCCTCTCCTTCACTATAAACCCCCCCTCACTCCCTCTTCTATTCAATCCTATCAAGCCTTTTTCCTTATATAAGATCTGAAAAAATACCATTCCTTAGTCACTTCCCACCTCCAAGATCTCTTGGTCTTTCCAAAAGACCAAAACCCCTTCTCTTAAGGAGGTTCTCAAGGAGGTTATTTCAAGAGGTAAAACATCTTTCTTTTTCATTTAGTTTCATTTCAATTTATCTTATTTTATTATTCTCTCCGAACCTCCTATGTAAAATTGATCCTTATAACTCCATTATCATATATATACTATAATTATACCATGTTAATGTAATAACCATTATCAATATTCTTACTCTCTCTCTCTTTTATAAATGAAATAATCGCCCGTGAGGTTCTGATTTACAACCTTCATGGACGATGAAGTTTCATTCTTCAATTTATCCTTAATTACTGGTCATGAAACCATTTTTATGATTGAAACAGAATATAAAATATTTATTATAACCTACTTAATATTCAATAACTAGTATACATGCATATTAATAATTTATATGATAAAACTAGTTCATAATAATCCAAATACCACCAAATAATCTAAGTGATTGTCATTAATATTTAATCCAATGATTCATCCTCATACCATGTAAAAATATATATATATAACCATTAAAACTTATGAATTTTCATAAATAATATGTAAATTCAATTCTGGATATTTATATTCATTCCACATGAACTCCATTAATTAAAAACAAGTGAACCGATTATGAAAATCAAGAAAATGAACACTCTAGAATGACATAATTCAATGTTATAATTTATCAATAAGGACATAAATGAACTAAAAAAATTTATTATAAACTAAATAAATGTATAATAGTGTCTTAATTAAGTTATTAATGAGTCTAATTTCATATTCTAGGACCATAAGGTCAAGAGAGGAACATTCAGACTTAAGGTAACGATTTTCTACCTGAACTTCCATTTTCATTTGGGTTACTTTTATTATTTACTTACCTCAATTAAATTATTTTTAATTCATATGTAATCATAATAATTTATATTTTAATGTTCTATATATGTGTTCCAACCAGAATAATACTTTCATTTATGGGGAGTTATATGTTTTAAAAGGATCTTTCAAAAATCCTTCCCGATAAACAATCCCGTTTCAAAGGAATTCCTCAAATTCTTACCTATTTTCAAGGGCACTCCATAATATGTTTTTTTGAAAACCATTATATTTATAAAATCACTATATTACTTCAATTCTGGTTTTATAAAAATATTTTTACAAAATAACTCTTCTTTTCAAAGTAAAAGAGTATTTATCTCAAGAATTACTCGAAGATTTTTATAAGAGTATCTTCATATAATTCAACAATATTGTTGATTATTATGTATTATTAGAAATAATATTTTATGGTATAATCAATATTATTTAATTTAATGGTTTATGATTAGTTTGGCTGTGGATGGGCTCTCCTAAAACCATTCACCAATTTACTCAGAATAGTTAGTGTTTATGCTTAATATTTGGGGAAAGTTATTTACATTTCACATATTAGTTTCAATATGAATGTATATGTTGTTTATGTTTATCCTCATTCATATGAGGAATTAATTGGACATATTAAGTGTTGGGTGGGGCCCTCTATAGCCCCTCGGTGCATCGGTAGGTCTAATGAGACAAACTACAGTATTGACACAAGGCCTTGATGGTATGGTTATGATGTCCCACATTATTATTTCACTAATTATAAAAATAGTATTGATGGTTCATGTGGTTATTCTACTAGTATAATACCCATGATTATGTTTTACTATGACAATATTTATTCAGATCTTAATCCTGTCATAATGTGTTCAAGTTTTTTTTGTTAAAGGAATGTGTTTTTAGTTATTCAACATACCTAATGTTTATGTTTATAATATATTCTGATATATTTCTTACCCTTAATGAGTGTTTGAGATCACTCCTTTCTTATGTTTCATTCTCTCAGGACATGAATATTTTTATTATGAATTACAAGTAGAAATAACCTAGGAGTTATGGATGTTGTCGAAGGATTTTCTATGTTGTTTTTTTTGTTTCAAGTTTCAATGATGAAATTATGTATGTAACTCGTTTCCAAATCTAATAAACTACTTGGTCCTCTAGGTTTTATATTCCTTGTTTATATGACAATGTAATAAAATACAGCACCATCTCCTGACAACTGGGGTCCGGTCCTTACAATTGGCATCAAAGGAAGTTTATTAGAAAACATGGAAATTAGATTTATAAAATGTAGATTAGGGAACAAAAACCTAAGATAGACTTGATTATACACATATAAGAAGATTCTAGAATTTTGGCAAGGAATAGATTTTTTGGAACTTCCTAGAAAATAAATACCCATCTGGATACTTAAAATGGACGTGGTTCTGGAACATATGTAACTAGAAGTAATAACTACAAAAAGGTGTTTCAAGATTGACCCAGGGTAACCTAGTACATGAAAACATGCCTTATTATCCCCCTAGTTTGACACTCCCATGGGATATACATAGGATAATTCAAATTTTTGTTACAATCCATTATGGAGGATTTATGCCCCTAAATTATCCAAAATATGTAGTTATAGGATTTGTGATGCATAAATTTATGTTATGTACTATACCATATTTAGGGTTATATAGAGTTCATAATTTTATGATCTAATTTAGTATATGAAATTGATTAGAAATGACACCTAGTAGAAGGAATGTGATCTTCACCAATTAATGTGATGCAAAGTGTAATAAGGATCATATCTCTTATGGTTTTAAGCCATAGTTTCAAAGGAAGATATTATCCCATGTGTCCTCATAATATGAGAAAATATTATCACATCTTAACAATGTATGTAAAGAATTATATAAGTCCAATAGATTTGAACAGAAGAAAAAGAAGAAGAGGATGGTAGAGAAAAATATGGATAATGGGAAGAAGGGAAAGAAAGGTTTTTCCACATGTGATAAATATGGAAAGAATCATCCTAGTAAATGCTTGAATGAAATGAGAGTTTGTTATAAGTGTGAAGAAAAAGGACACAAATTTTGTGATTGCAAGCGTTATAAAAAGGTTTCTGATGTACAATGCCTCAACAACAAGGAGATGGTATACTATACGAATCAATGTCCCAAGCATCAAAGAAATATGCCCCAAATGATGTTACTAAATAATTATCAAGTTATGATACTACCATAGATGAAGTGGAAGGATTAATATGACTCATTAAGAATCAAGTCATTTGAATATTTTATCAGCAATGTACTGGTTATAAAAATAATAGAATATGTGAGGATTGTACTTTAGTACTATTTCATTATGTATTTTAGGTCGTATAATGAATATTACCAAGGATAAGCGACTCCTTAGAAAGTTAATATCTTAGGAAAGAAAAGGGTTGAGGGAATGACAACCCTAAATATATTCTTGATGATTAAGATAATGATGAAGAATTGATTGATTTGGATAAGTACTGAGTATCTCAAAAATGATTATTGCACTATCAAAAATTGGTTTATTCTATCAATGATGGAGTTTAAAACATTTTTAAATATAATGAATATATCCAATAGCATTTGTAAGGATGAATGCATATTTAAAATAAAGATTTATGATAATTTGAGTTATTACCATATTTCAATAGGACACATGATAAAGATATTCACATGTTTGAAATGTGAAAATTTAGGGTTCCTTCATGTTGATTAAAGGAAAATAAGGTAGTATATTACTTGAGTAGGATAGATCATGGAGTCCTAAAAAAATAAGGATTGTAAAGGACCATGTGTGCATGGATCTAGAAAGGATGAATATGGGAATGATTCTTAAGTGTTGGATCATGATCTTTTATAAAGTTAAACCATTTATAACATGGTTTAAGTTAATCATTTTATGAGGATTTAGAGTTTAATGCCACCATATGATGCAACCTGTGCTATGAGATGAGGTATAGATAGTTCAAATCATAAAAAATGATACAATCGTGGTTATGAAATAGAAATGTATATTTATACTCTTATAGAGTGGAAACATTTCTAAACTCTAGGAAAATATTCTTAAAAAATAAGGTTTTCCTATTATCATTTTTTTCATAACTATAATTTATGGTTTTTTGGTTAGGATATTTTATCTAAGTATGTTCTCTATCACTTTCCATCAGAACATGATAGTTTGATTATACTTCCCTGACCTTGTTATCCAATTAGAATGCATAGTTTTGTAGTAACAGATGGATTTCTATTTCCCTCTTATTAAGAGGAAATTTTAACCATATGTGGGTTTACCACATGGGAATTTTCAAGTATCTACCATTAACTTTCAAAATTCAATTTCAAAATTTTGAGGACAATTTTTTTGAGGGGATAATGTAACACCCCAATGATTTACAAATAAATTTAGTATTCAACGCATAAAAAACTGAGTCTCTAAAAAACAGAACTTTTTTATAAATAAGACAATAAACATAATTTTTCCACTTCTGTGATTTAAATTTTGAAAATCTGACATACACAGTTGCGTTCTGGGTGATTTTTGGAGTTTGATAGAACAAACTTAATTTTTGGTGAATAGTAAGCTAACCTTATAAATAGTAACTTAGCCCTATGAATAGTAATGTACTCTTATGAATAGTAATATACCCTTATGAATATTAACCTCACCCATGGATATATAAATAAAATTTAGGCACATTATAAATGAAATAGAACATTTTATAAATTATTGATTAACTATTGGTAGTTTTGTGAGTGATAAATATTTAATTATAGTTTTAAACTAATAAATGAGTTTAAAATTAATTTTCATTTAATATGTTCCTAAATAAATATATTTTTTACAATTATTTTGGTATAATTTTATGCAACCATAGTTAATTTTTGAAATTATTAACAAATCAGTTTTAAATTTAAAATATGTATTTTCTAATTAAAGAATTATTTTATTTAAAAATTAATTTTCACATATTTATAAAATTATTTTGATAAAATGGAATTAATTTTTAGATTCTGCTCATCAAAAATTGGTTATGGTGAATTTTTTGGATTTTTCTAAAATACTTCAATTTTAGGTGAATAGTAAAATATGATAATTTACGATAAATGCTAAATACATTGTTTATTGAGTCATAGATGATGTAAGGATGATGTAATACTAGTTGTTGCGAACTCAAATTCACATTTTACTATTCTTGGCCTCAATAATCAATACTTTTTATGGTCTGGAGCAAAATAATAAAATAATAATTAAGATATTCAAAAATTACTCCTCTCCTCCACTATAACCCCCCCTCACTCCCTCTTTTATTCACTATTATCAAGCCCTGTACCTTGTATAAGCTCTTAAAAAATAACCACACTTATTCAATCCCAGTTTCCAGTAGCTCTTGGTCTTTCCAAAAGACCAAAACCCCTTCCCTTAAGGAGGTTTTCAAGGAGGTTATCTCAAGAGATAAAACATCTTTTTTTTTTCATTTAGTTTCATTTCAATTTATCATCTTTTATTGTTATCTACTAACCTCCTCTATCCAATTGATTATTATAACTTCCGTATCATTTATATACTATAATTATAACATGTTAATTTAATAACCATTATCAATCTTCTTACTCTCTCTCTCTCTTTAATAAATGAAATCATCATTCGTGAGATTCCAATTTACAACCTTCGTGGATGACGAAGTTTTGTTCTTCAATTTATCCTTCATTACTGGTCATGAACCATTTTTATGTTTTAACCATAATATAAAATATTTATTTTAACCTACTTAATATTCAGTAACCAATATATGTACATATTATTAATTTATATGACAAAAATAGTTCATAATAATCCAAATACCGCCAAATTATCTAAGTGATTGTCATTAATATTTCATCCAATTATTCATCCTCATACCATGTAAAAAATGATATATATAACTATTAACACTTATTTATATTCATAAATAATATTTAAATTCAATTCTGTAGATTTACTTCCATTCTACATGAACTCCATTAATTAAAAAGAAGTGAACCGACTTTGAAAATGAAGAAAACGAACACTCCGGAATGACAAAATTCAATATTATACCTTATCAATAAGAACATAAATGAACTATTTTTTTTGATAAAATAAATACATGTATAATAGTTTATTAATTAAGATATTAATGAGTCTAATTTCATATTCTTGGACCATGAGGTCAAGAGAGAAACATTCAGACTTAAGGTAAGGGTTTTCTACCCGAACCTCTATTTTCATTCGGGTTAATTTTATTATTTACTTACCTTAATTAAACTTGTATTCATTCATATGTAATCCTCATAATTTATATGTTAATTTTCAATATATTTTTTCTAACCATAATCATACCTTCATTTATGGGGAGTTATATGTTTTAAAAGGATCTTTCAAAAATCCTTCCTCATAAACAATCCCGTTTCAAGTGAATTTCTCAAATTCTTACCTATTATCAAGGGAACTCTATAATATGTTTTTTTGGAAACCATTATCATTTTAAAATAAATAATTTTATTATGAAAATACTATATTACTTAACTTCTAGTTTTATACAAATATTTTTCCAAAATAACTCTTCTTTTCAAAGTAAAAGAGTATTTATCTCAGGAGTTACATGGAGATTTTATAAGAGTATCTTCATATATTTCAAAACTCTTGTTGATTATTATGTATTATTGGGATTAATATTTTATGGTATAATCTACCATATTTAATTTAATGGTTTATGATTAGTTTGGTTGTATATGTGCTACCTTAAAATCATTCACCAATTTACTCTGAATGATTAGTGTTTATGCTTAATGTTTGGGGAAAGTTATTTACATTTCATATATTAGTTTCAATATTAATTCATATTTTGTTTATGTTTATCACCATTCATATGAGGAATGAATTGGACATTTTAAGTCTTGGGTGGGGCCCACTATAGCCCCTCAATGCATTGGTAGGTCTCATGAGACAAAATATGGTCTTGGCACGAGGAATTGATGGTATGGTTATGAGGTCCCACATTTTGAATTCTCACATTATGAAAATAGTATTGATATTTCATTTCGTTATTTGGATAGTAGAATAACCATGATTATGTTTTACTATGTAATTATTTATTCACCTCACAATCCAGCCATAATGTGTTTATGTTTTTTTTGTTAAAGGCATGTGTTTTTAGTTATTCAACATGACTAATGTTTATTTTTATGATATCTTCGGCTATATTGATTACCCTTACTGAGTGTTTGATCTCACCCCTTTATTATGTTTTATTTTCTCAGGAAATAAAGATTTTTATTATGAATGACATGATGAATTAACCTAGGAGTTATTTATGTTTTTGAAAGAATTTATATGTTGTTTTTTCATTTCAATTTGTAATGATGAACTTATGTATTTATCTTGTTTCCAAAGATACTAAACTACTGTATCCTTTGGGTTGCATATTAATTGTTTATATGCTAATGTAATAAAATAAGGCATCATCTCTAAGCAACTGGGGTCGGGTCTTTACACATTTTCTTTAAAAATAGCCTTATAAACTTTCAAATTAATCTTCAAAAAAATGATGGCAGGTAATTCCATACATTCTATACAAATTATAAAGGAACAATCATTTTTTATTGTAAAAGGGTAGAAAAGTACCTTATTCAGAAAATGAGAAGAATATTACTCTCAATACATTTGATAAAATGTTAAAATTTATAAAAATATATTAAATAAATCCTTTTTAAAATCCTAAAAACATTCTTGAATTTTTTTTTAGAAAACATGGTTTTGGAAGAAAATAGGTTTCTAACCGATGTTAGAAATGAAGTCGGGTTTTAATAAAATAATTTTCTAAAACATTTTAAGTACTAAAGAGTGGAAAATGGTACTATTACATGAATATATAATGAATTAACATAGGATAAGAAAAGTGAAATGGGTTTATGAGGAAAATTTCTAATAAATTTCCTTCAACTGATATTCAATAATAAATAACCTCGATTAGAATGAGATTGTGAAATAAACCCTTAAAATGATCATAAAGTTGAGTTGAGAATTAATAAATGGATCAATTATGTGTATCAAATATAAATAAACTTAAAATTGGTGGAAATAAAAAAAATTACATAATCAAAATTCGTTACACACATTATCTTATCATGACGTAATCAATGAAATTGAAGTTTAACCAAATGAGTGGATATTATGTTAAGAAACACCTTACCTCATGCTTTACCTTAGTAAAAAATGATTTAAAATCCTGCATAATAGCTTTAATCATTTTATTAAATTATTTAGGAACCATATTATTATTTATAATATCATATAAGATCCTTTTATAATGTCATATAATATATTTGATAATAATCTTTCATTATTTCAGGTGTTAAATGCCTAGTTTTCTCATGTGTGTTTTGTTATGAAGTTACAGTTCTTAAACATATTATAGTTCTATAATATCCAGAATAATAATAATGAAATAATTATTATAGTTTTACAACAATTTTTCTTTTAAAAAAACCACGAATAATATTTCTGGAAAATGATGTACGTTATGATCATGGAGATGGTAGGCTGTATGTACGCATGAGTAATGTTTTTATTTTAAAATGATCTTTATGGAAAGTAGGTAAGTAATATTTTAACTTTAATGAGTGATAATAATATCATATATACCATATTTTATAATTTTATATGTCAATAATGTGGTGTGGTGATTAAATGAGAGTCACATCGCTTCGTGAATACGATAGTCCCCACATACATGAAGGATATTATAATCATTATGTGACTGAAATGGAAATAAAGAAAATGATATATATATATATATAAATATATATTATCATTAAAAAATGATAAATATGTCTTAATATCATAATTATGTCATGTATATCACATATAATAATTAAATTTATCTTTATCAGCTATCATGTGAAGCGTTAGTGAAAGAAGAATCACATCGCTTCGTGAGGTGGTAGTCCATCGTACACACGAGTGACGTTATCATATCTTCTACAGAATGGAAGGTAAAAAGATATATATATGACATATCAACTATTTAGGTATAAATATTATATATTTATATATATAATATACTTTATATCCATCATCATACCCAACATTGAGAAGTGGAAATTGAAAAATGACTGACATCAGTTCGTGAGGTGGTAGTCCACCATACACACGAATGATGATTTCATAACCCATTTGATAGTAGTGTGTGTGGTTATAGGTCACACCCTTAACATAAAAAATATCATTATATGGAATATTTTTAGGTTATTATATAATAATGGTATAATTTGAATTTATGTAGGTGGAGAAGAAAATAAAATAAAGTCACCTGTTGAAGAATGTTACCTCTTCTTCGAGAATCCTCCTTAGGTTTGCACAAAAGATTTAAAAGGTTGAACTTATTACCAAACTAGGGATTTAAGGATTAGGTGATGAAAGTTTTGAAGTTATTTGGGTATGTATTGGCCGAACTTAAGTTGTTTAAAAGTGTGAAGTGGATAGGAGAGGGGGTGGCCTTTTATAAGTGGGGGAGAGGACACACTTGATATTTTTGAAAATAATTGAGTGCTACCATGTTTTTCATATGTAAAAACGGTCCATAATGGACCATTATTGAACATTAGAGGTTTAATGGTCTAAATATTTCCATAAATTAGATATTAGACAAGTGTATAGGTTATTTTTATCCTTATTGTTTAGTTTAACACCTTGGTAAACCAATTTTTACCTTAATTGTGGTAATTAATTTTTATTGCATTCACTATTCATTTTGGTCAAAAATTAAGTTGAAATTATAAAATATTATAAATTATTTTGATTAAAAATATGGAATCCATTTTTCAAATTCAATTCAAATAATGTTAAATATTTAATTTAATATTAATCTCATATACATGATGAGAAAGCATGTTTTTTTAAAGCGAAAATGTTTGTTTACAATGTTTTTATATCTAAAATCAAAATGAAAATTACTAAAATGATATAAATAGGATTAATATATTTATAATTAAACTATTGTGACTTTAAAACCAATTATAAATATAATTTAACATTATAAATTATTTAGACGAAAATATAGTTTTCAATTATAATCCAGTATTTTCACTATTCTTAAAAAATGAAACTTCTCTAAAAATCCAAAACATTCACTTTATGATAATTTTGGTATTTTTTTTCAAAAATGAAGTTTATTTTTAGAATTAAAATTTCTAAAATTTCTAGAAATTAATTTTAAATTATGTGTGTCAGACACAACTAAACTGTCTTTTTAGAAAATAAAATTTCTCAAAAAATATTTCATTTTATTTTAAATGATTCAAATTATTATTTAAAATCAATAAATAGCCAATAAATGTGTGTAAATATATATTTTCATAATTTAGTTAATCCTATTCATAACTTTCATTCCAAAATCTAGGTGATAACTGTCATATTAAATAATATTATTAACATTATATTATTATTTGGTAAAACTCGGTATTGTATGTAACACATGCTATTGAAGAAACTCATTGTTCAATATATCATAATATAGAGAAGAAATTAATTCTGTTATAAATAAAATATATTTTAAAATATTAGGGTTTTATATTCTCTTCTAATCTTGGTGTTGTATGTTATGTACACTGTTGAATAAAATGTTATTCTGTTAGAATTTTTATGGTGTTAAAATTTATAATTATTCTTTACATGTATATTAGTTAGTTATTATATATTTTAAATATTTAGTGTGAGTAATATTGATAGTTTTGAATTAGTTATGTAATATAGTATTGTTATTAATTCTTCTCTCAATGTTCATTATTTTTAGATCATACAAGGTACTGTAATTGATGCAATATAATTATTTATTATTTTATAATTTTATTCTATGGTAGTTTTGGTTATGGTTGTTTTAGATGAAATTGCCGACACACAGGTTTTAGTGATTTTTAAAAAAAATAACAGTGATATCTTAATTAATGATTTAATATTAATGTTACCATTATAAAACCAATTATTTATTTACTTAATTATGTCATATATTATCAGTAATTATTTTCTCATAGTTATTTGGGATATAATTTTAAAGGATTGTTTATATAAGTGGTTAGACTAACCTAAACATGAACACAACTTAATTAATAGTTGATTATGATTTTGAAATTGATTTCTTTTTGAATAATATAATCAGTATATAATGATAATGAAATTATTTGTAGAATTTTATTGATTGAATCAAATTTTAATAGATTTTAATAAATAGTAATGAAACTAGATGAAGAATGAGATATGTTACTTAGTGGAGGCGGTAGTCCGCACAATGCACCGTTAATGTTTTAATTTCCCAAATAATGAGAGGGAAATAAGGTGGATTATAATTTTTATTTTCATTATTATAATTATATTATACACTTTATATTTATTCTTCAATTTCACCCTTATAACCAGTGAATATAAGTGATGGTGAAAAAGTGGAAGTTGTCACTTTGTGAAGGTGGTAGTTTACACAAGACACAAGTGACGGATTAATAGTTATTCCATTAGTATAATAAAATTAAATATAAAGAAAGCACCAACTTCATTACATAGGATTTATAATATTATATTTGGGAAATTAATACTGAAAGGAAAATAAGTTAGGGAAAAAAGTACTCATGTTGAGGACTTGGGAATTGCGTTGGAAGAGTTCTTGGAAATAGAGGTATTATGAAAATATTTTTGATTAGAAGCTTAAGGAAAATAAATATGATTATAGGTGAAATGGGGGGGGGGGCTTGGCATCAAGGATCTGGTCCTTTTCAATGAGGCCCTGATTAGCAAATTTACCTGGAATCTCCTCACATCTTCTGATTATTCTATGGAGTTCATTGCTGGCTGGTTTATCTCACGACTTTGGTCAGATTATCCTCACTATCTTTTATCCTATGTCTGGCCTGCTTTGAGGTCTTCCTTTATTGGATTTTCAGCTTCATCAAAATGGCTGGTCAGCAGGGACTCAATGCTGAATATATGGACCACTCCTTGGCTCTCCAGACCTATTCAACAGGATGTCCAGATCCCTTCTCACCTGTCAACTGCTCGGATTTCTTACCTGCAGGCTGCCAGTCCGGGTCTTTTGGAGTTCATTCCCCCTCATTTTAAATCTGAAATTCTCAATTATATGTACATGGACCGTGATACCTTTATTTGGGAACTGAGTAGCAATGGCATCCTTACCACGTGAGATATGTACAGATTCCTCTATAATGGGCAGACTCCTACTCCTCGGTGGCTGCTTGCATACAAGACTTTCTTTATTCCGCCTTCTGTTTACTTGCTTTTATGGAAAATCTGGAAACGAAGACTCCCAGTCCACTGCACCCTTCAAAGAGATGGTTTCCATATTGCCTCGGCTTGTCCTGTCTGCCGAGCGGCTGTGGAATCTCTTGATCATCTTTTTTTCTCATGCTCCTTTGCTTACAGGCTTTGGAAATATATTCAAGATATGACTGGGTGTTGTTTGAATGTCACCTCTCAGGATAATCTCCTCCAGTCTGCTGCTTCGGGCCGATGCATTGATCAGGTTAGAAATATTATTATGGTTGCAGTTTCCTCTTTGCTTGAGTTCATCTGGAGGGCTCGTAACGCTCAACTCTTTGAGGATACCATGCCCACTTTTTTTTTTCTGGTGTTAGAGCTATTCACAGGGCTGTTTGTACTGCCTCTAAGATACAAACTGGGTGCATGCAAAATGGTTTGAATGACCTTATTGTCTTGAGGAACTTTGGTGTGAGCGGCAGACCTAGGAAACCATTGGTTCTAAAATATATCAGATGGATTCCTCCTATTCCTTCCTGGCTGAAAATCAATGTTGATGGTGCGGCGGCTGGGTCACGAGGACCTTCGGGTTGTGGCGGCGTCTTTCGTACTTATCGGGGCTTTGTCAAAGGCTGGTTTTATCATTATATTGGGCAGGGCTCTACCATTGAATCTGAGTTATGGGCGATGATCAAAGCCATTAATTATGCTGCCCATTTTGGCTGGAGATTTCTATGGCTGGAATTAGACTCTTTGGTGGCTGTGGACATTCTCAAGAAGCGATCCAGGAATGTTCCCTGGGTTTTAATGCCTCATTGGATTGAATGTCTATGTCTTCTTGACTTCATTGTCATTGATGTGACTCATGCTTACAGGGAGGCCAATCAGGTCGCTAATGCTTTATCAAAGAATGCCATTGAGGAGTCATGCTCGGAATGGTCCTTTGTTTCTCCCGAGTGTTGTGTGCGCTTTGTTGAGGATGACGCGGGTGGGAAGTTGTTCTCCCGTCTTTTCAAACCCCCCTTTTGATGCTTGTCTTTGTACTTTATTTTATTTAATAAAATTTGGTAGGGGTGGATCTATGATTCACTCCTGGGCCTTTTGGGTAATATTTAAAAAAAATACTATTAAAATTAATTATTTATACTCTGGATTTTACCAAAAGGTTCAGGAATATATTCTAGATTTTATTTTTACCAATCTATTGATATTAAAATATTTATTTAAATTTTATAAATAAATCATACCATATTTTAATAATAATAATAATAATATTAATATGTAATGCATATATATATACATAATATTTTAATATACTATTTTTATTTTATTATGGGTTATCTTATTATGAATTTATTACAAACAATACACAACTTTAGTATAACTAATAGATTCATGTATATATAATGACCATATTTTCAATTTCCATATTCACAATGATTTTTTTGTTCCAATATATATATATGTTCTAGAATCAAGCATTCCTTTATCTCCTCTCAAGTCACACTTCTTATTTTTATAGTTTTAATTTATATCTCACAATGTACTTTCTCCTTTCATGATTCTCTTCCTCATTGTAGGTTTTCTTTTAACTAATGGTGATTATTAATGGTGAATATGATCTAGGATATTTTCTTATGTTGAATATTTTATTCTTCTCTATTTATCATCTACTTCTAATTTGTGAAAGTTTAAAGGATGTAATAATCCATGGTGGGTAATACTTAGTTTCATGTAATTTTTTGTGAAGTTTTACTAAGAATTAATAAAGTAATGTTAGTTTAATTACTATATTTTATGAATTATTACCTAATCTATTTTAATTCCTTTGAGAAAAAGTTTATAATTATCAACATATATTTTATGGAATAAATAATATTTCTAAAAACCTAGGTCATTACACTGTTTTGAGTTGACATCCTAATTACCCATTGAGCATATTGAACTAGGTATAAAGGCCATGTTGTTTCCTTGTGAGGCCTATTGGGGAGTTGTTTTTATGGGACCTAAGGTTTAAATGTGTGGTTGAGATTGATGGTGATTCTCATTTTGTGGAAGTTGAGTTTTCTTTGGGGTGTGTTTTACTTGGGATTTAGACATGGTTCTTTGGTGATTTATCATGAACGATGGAATTTTATGACTTTTTTCTTAGAGATGATCTCTTTTGGTTAATATATTTATCTCATGGTGAATTATCCTCTTATAACACCATGAATTTAAAAATTGTGAGGAGACCTATGTTTGGTTTCTGTCCCCTCTAAGGTTCTTATTTTAGGATTGTGTAATGTTGTTCTTGGAGATGTGTTGTATATTTATGAATATGGTTCATTTGGTTTTGTAGGATTACCATTTTATATCATTTCATTCCTTAGGTTCTATTTATTTGTCACACTATCCAACTCACTTCATTCCACAAAGTGTGGTTGTGATTTATTTCCAATTACTTCCCCTACTAAAGACTTTCTGAGGATAGTAAGTATCCCGGTGGAGAGTTTTTCATACCCTATGTAATTGTTAGCAAATTTATATTATATTATTTTAATTAATTTTTAGTCAATTTTTATTTTTATATGTTTCAACATAGAGTTTTTTTATTTCTAGAATTTTTCCTTCTGTGAAAATTTTAATCACACGATTTAGGAGAAACTATGCAATGACCCTTATGCCGGGTCTTTACCAATAAATTTTGAATACTAATGTTTTTTCATACATGGGTAGTGCATGGTTTGTTTGAAACCCAGTAGAGACCATGTGACCTCACCTTACCACAATAATTCCATGACATATGGCTTGTGCATGGTATGGAAAACCATGTAACAATCTTGTAGTTGGTGTATATATTATAGTAGAGTGGTTTTACATGGTTTCCACATGCTTATTAAACCATGTGAAAAAATTGTGAAGATGTATTTTTTTTACTTATAGGGAAGCTTGTAGAGTTTTCCAAACCATGAAGCCTCACTATGTGAGCTTCTCATAATAACTTAAAAGTAATTTTCTTGTTTTCTTATTAAATTTAAAAATCCCTAAAGGATTCCCTTTATATCCCCTCATATTAAATCAAGCTAGTATTGCACCAAGTGGGTTATTTAACCCTTCCTATATTTATTTATAAGCCTCATACAAATTATTTCTAGTAGATTTATTCAAGGTAAGCCCTCTATTCTTGTTTCTTTCCTCTTCTCCACTTCCCTCTTCCCCTATCCCCCATTTCCACTCCTCCAATAAGCCCTTTGGGATCATATATATCAATATAGTGTTCATAGTGGTTCTAAATTTGTGGATTTGATGCCTAAGGCTTGTGAAGGATCTATTGAGGATTTTTGAGGCTTTCTCTATCATTGGCGATGACTTGTGACTCGATTACTGTTTAACTAAAGTAGTTGTTCTTGTGTATTTTTTTTTAAAAATGGAATAGTGTTTGATGTTGGATGTTTTTAAATGTACAATTTGATTAATTATACTTTGATATGGTACTTATAACTGAGTTTATAAGGGTTTGAATGATTTTTTCAGTTGGAATGAGGTTTTTACTTTCAAGTGAAAGTGGTACTTGAAATACCAAGTATTTATAACATGTTGAATGATTTTTTAAATTAAAACATGTTGTTTGAAAATTCTTTAACCCCATTTAGGTCATGAAGTGAATTAAGAAGTGGAGTTTTAAGATTTTTGGGGGTTTTTAATGAAAAATTTTACATGGTTCTTTAAGGTATTTTAAAATGGTTTTTATAAATTTTTTTAGAAGAATTAGTTTGAAATGGAATTCGATGAATTAATTTTAAATAGTCATTTAAAATGGAATTTCAAAAAACTAGAAATGAATTGGGATCCTGAGTCTATTTTAATGATAACCCATTTAATGCTTTTTAATGGTTCTAAATGGTGTGTTTATGAGACCCTCTTGAGCCCCTTGTTGATTGTGTATGATATGGATTGAGGTCTGAGGGGCATGATATATATATATATATATATATATATATATATATATATATTGTGTGATATTACTAATATGTGAAAGTGGTTTTTTGTTTAAAGGGGGTATTATGTAAGATTTTATTGATTATTTTATTGTATTTCTCACCTCTTATTGTTCTCTTGATTTAATAGGTATCCTTGTAATCTTAGCGAGTAATGAAAGATAGTTACAACCAATTCCTAACTAGAAGAACTATATCCACTATGGTTTGGAAATTCCATAGGGGAGTGACATCAGTGGGGCTAATTGATGGAAGTATATTGGTTATAGACATAGGAATACATGAATATACCTATAGATGATTTCGAATCAATTATGTCTAGGGTTGAATCATGATATGTTTAAGAACTTCTCAAGTTTACTAGAATAGTCTCTATGTGGAACTTTATTTATTTTGTGTTCCCTAACTCAATTGTAATCCATACATCATGTATTGTTTTCATATTTTATGACACAATAATTTAGTGTTTTATTTGTTGTTTCCACATTAAACTTATTTTATTTTTTTTCAAATAATATTGAAATAGTGTATCTATAAATTGAATTTTGAATTTGGATTTGAAATGGGTGTTTTTGGTTAAAGAGGCTTTGGTTGAGAGATGGTTTTTAAGTGACTATTATCATCTAAGATAAAGAATTGAGATTTCATAAAATGATTTAAATGTGATTCTATATTTTCTACAAGATATGGATGAAAAAACTATTTTATATTTTATTTAAAACTAGTATGGAAGGAAATTAAATTTGTATGGAAAATTAAAAACTCTTTAGTGGCATCCTACTAGGATTGTTTTTTCTCTCACCCTACATACAATAACTGATGTATGTAGTTATTATGGTTTTCTTTCAGGTTCCTTGGATTTGGTTTTCCTTGTTTGGGATATTTAGGTTATATAAGATATTTTTCATGGGATATAGAGAGTGACCAAGGGTTACATATAGATATATACTAGTAGTTTTATTTGAACTTTATTTGGATTTATTTTAGGATGTATATGTATTATCCTTGATAGAAAAGATCTTGTTTTTTTTCTTATTTATCTATTTTCTATTTTTGTATGTGTGGATGCTTCTTATATTTTTTATCTTATGTGTTGATACTTTATTTTATTTTTTAGTTGGAATGTATTCTTATTTTTACTGTATTCTTTTATGGTTTTTGTTTTTATTTTCATTGAGGGAAAAATAATTTCCAATGATTATGTTTTGAGACCCCAACACTGGTTGCTAGAATGATATGATCAAGAATACACATTAGGTATGTCATGGTTTGGTTCATGTATTATATGGATGGATGAATCAATATGGTTCTTGATAACTATAATTCATTCAGTAATTGATATTTTCAAATCAAAAAATATTTTTTAAAAAATATCCTTCCTTGGTGTATAAAATGACAAAAAATTTAAAGTTTGGTTGTACTCAACCATTATCTACAACCTCAGGTTCAAATATCTTTGTGAGAATATGTACCTATAAATATTATGATTCAAATGCACCATGAAACTATCAAAAAATTGGTAGTGTCTCCAAATATTCAAGGCATGGACAATAAATTCCAACTTCAGATCATGCATGGGATAGTTCTTCTCATGTGTTCATAACTTCCTTGACCTGTACGCAATCACCTTATCCTCTTATATAATAATGATCCCTAGTATAGATCCAGATGCATATCAATACATATAAAACCATTCACTTGATATGAGAAAGATAAAAACCTACACCAATTTTAGTCTCTTATTTATCTCATCAAAATCTACTTGGAACTTCTCCTCCGACTCAAACTTCATGAAATTTTGATTCAACATATTCTGCAAAGATTCTAGCATAAAAAAGTTTTGAATGAATGATCACTAGTATCCCACCAGCATGAGGAAACTCTAAATCTCAGAGACATTATTGGACCACTCCTAAGTCATAACTACCTATACTTTCTCCAATATTATTGATACACCATTCTCAAAAATTTCATTCCCTAATAACTTCACTTTCCTCATCCAAAACTAACATTTGGATAGTTTCAAAAACAACCCATGCTCTTACCAAATACTTAATATTGTCCTTAAATTCATCAAATTATCCTCCTCTAACTAAAAATAAATCAAAATTTCATTCAAAAAAACCATGATAAATGATTAAAGTTATTTATATAAAATAATATCCATCAAGAACATAAAAATAGAATTAGTGTTAATAAACTCTAATGAAATCATAATGTCTAAGCCTACTATTAAATATTTTCTTCAGAATGCACACCTTATTCTCCTTCAATTGGTGATACCGTTATAGTGACCCAACATTTTTTACATGAATATTACATCATTTTGAAGATAAAAAACATAATAGTGATACAATCTAGGTTCCAAATGTTTCATATCTTAGAAAAATTATGCTTATACATCCTTGGTACATACAAAAACATATACATTGTTTAAAGCCTTTTTATTTTTCATCTTAAAAGATCTATTATTCTGCTTAGTATATATAATCACCTAATAATATACATAAAATAAAGGTGTAAACTAAAATATTAGCATAGGGAGGAATATCATGGGAGGAATATCATGGGAGGAATAAGGGACATGAATCAATAGTACATGGGTGATCATAATCAACACCATCATATCATAATTATTGTATAATAGTCATAATCATGGGGAAAAAATTTGATAAAGGAATGAAATTCATAATAACGAATCATTACAACAGAGTTTTCAAATTCCACAAATAGTTGTAATAAAATCTAAAATCATGTCCACACACAACATATGTTCATAAATCATAACATAATTATGAACAAATATAGAATCATGTTCATCCATAACAGTTATAATCACATGAGATATATCACATTACCCGATGCATTGTTGGGATATATAATTCTGGGTTCACTCATCACATCATAAATTGCTCATAATCATGAACACTATAGGGAAAGATAACATATAAAAATTATAGTCTTGAAATAAACCCTTGGAAAGGAATATCTTTAATATTTGATTTCACAAATTATTATTCATGGAATGACCTTTACTTCTAGTATTACAAAAATTTTAATCATATTATTATTTTTTATAAATATTAATTTAATGGTTTGTTTTATAATTAATAAAAACTAAATTATGATTAAAATCAAAAGTTTTTATGAAATAAATATCAATTTTTTATATAATTTAAGATAATATATTCAAATTATAAAAACATTACTTTTATTTTCCATGAAATTGTATAAAATTTTCTTAATGTAAATATAATAAATTTGTAGTAAATGTTAGAATTAAAAAAATAATTTATATTAAATTTTAAAAAAGATATAATTCCTTATTCTAAATTTACTTTATAATTAATAATAATTTTTCATAAATAAGTACTTAATTTTATTTTTATGGAATAGATGATAAGTATTAAATTAATAAATTTATTTGAAGTTTGAAGAAAAATATTTATTGGAAGAAGTACATGTAAGTATATAATAATGATAAAAAAATTATATAGTTTGTATTTTAATTATATTAAGAAATTTAAAACATACTTTATATAAGAAATTAGCCAACCCACAACCAACCAAATAATCCTAAAGCACACATATGGGACACATAGGGTAAACCATATGGGATAGTTTGACTTGGCCATCTAGGAGTGGCATGATATTAGACTGGGTGCGTGCGAGCACGTGTATGGGGCACACATAGAGCACACTGGGGTGTTGGAACCACCATGTGGAGTGGAATTATAGTGTGGGGGTGAGTGTGTGAGTCTATGAGGGTGCCATACCCACACTCGCTTGGCACAAGTTATTTAAGGAAGTAGTTAATAATTATTTAGGCTCTTAACGAGAGAATTTTTTGATGTTAGATAGATTCACATAGGCACTATAACTCCACCTTAATAATGTCTAGTTATATAATAGACATCTAATTTAATGAACTTGAGTTATATGATAAAAGTGTGGCTTCCTCTTATACCTATCACATAAATCCTACTATTTTTAAACCTATTTTCATTTTTTATTTTGATATATTAAAATAAAATCCCTGCAATGATCATGTTGACATCACCCTATCAAACTGAAATCATTTTGATGTTTGAAATGTCAGAAATTTTGGTAGAATTGTCATGACCGAAAAGCTTCATGAAGAAGCTTTGGCAGAATAGATAAAAAACGAGTTATAAAAAATATATATAAACACATTAGTAATGATCATATTTAATACCAAATAATATACCATAGTGAAATTTATATTTTTAGTTTGTTAAATTTTTTCACTTTCATCAATGTAAATATGTATATATATACATATTAAAATCTATAAATATTAAATTTCATTTCTCTGTATTCCAAAACATTCTCTATAATCCTACAAAACATGACCCCCTAGAAGCTTCAAAATCAGATTTTTATAGGATGTCAACTAGTTGAAATATTAACATATATCTTGAGAAGACTCACACACACATGTTATCTTTATCTTTGATATATATATATATATAAATCATAATATCATATAGACACTTAATCCATTTTTTTTCAAAATCAGACAAATATTATAAAATATTTTATGAATCAAAGTGAAAAATGTATTTAATTTATAAACAATTAGTTGGAATTCACAATATATGTTTTCCTATAGAAAGGGATGTTCTCTACTCCTTGGAAAATCCCAAAAAACCAACCACTATCATCCTCTAAAATTTTTATTCCACTTATTCATATACTAGAAGTGGGGGAATGTAGCATTGTCGAAGCTCTCCAAATTCTTAGACTAATCTTGAATTATATAAGGAAAATGGATTAGTTTTCTTAAAAATACCTAGGTTTAAAATGTTAATCCTATATTAAATTATATTATTATTTTATATTTTATTTAAATGAAATTCTCATCCTATGTAAGGGTGATTTATTTTAAAATTTCTTTTTCCATGTATGGAAAATTTTATTATTAAAAATCTATTCCCATGTTTATTTTCAAAAAAATTTTCTTTATTGGAGATATATTTTTATTGAAACCCTCTATGTAGAGGAATATGGTTTAATAATTTAAATACATTATTTATTAAAATTTCCATTTTAAAAATTTTCAAGTTATTTAAAAATAGGAATTTTGTTTTCTAAATCAAGGATGCTTTTAAATGATAAAATTTATCATTTTATGTAGAAGTTTCTATCTTATTTTAATAAATGTCATGCATGATCATAGGTGTGACCATACACTATCATTTTTTTGACATTTCATTCAAGTATGTATAAACATACGTATAAGTTAAATTATCCCTTTATAGGGATTATTTGAAAATTATTGTTTATAAATTATGTTTTTCTTAAAATCTTTATGGTGATTTATTAAATATATTTTTTCAAAAATCATATGTGATATAAACTTATTTTCTCTTAAAAATAATTTAATTAGTTATTGAGAGGATGTTTTAGTGGAAATAAAATGAGAAAAGAAAACCCTAAAAAATGTTTTTATATAAAACTTGGTACTTGGGTATCAATTTTGAGGATAAGGGATGGAGAGTGAACCCATGACCCCAAGGTGAAATTTTTTTAAAGGTGACACTATTAGTGGCCTCATGAATTTATTAAGGATTTACAAGTGTCATTTATTTCCATAAAAGTATTATTTTCAAAGAAAAGTTTTAAAACTTTAAGGAAAATCACAAGTACATATTTTTAAAGGTCATTATATGTTTAAATGAAATGGGTTTTCATAGGAATATGAATTTTAATTTTTTTAACAATATTTTCTTATGCATTTTTATTGAAAAACCTGGTCATATAATTTTATAAAATTATTCATTTTATAAGTTGTTTTTTATTTTTTATAATGATAAATTTATTTAACAAGAATTTTTTTATTGTATTTACTAAAGGACTTAAAATTTGGTTTTAAAACCCCTTAATGGGTAATTTTATTCTTACCTTATGTTTTAAGAATATTTTTAATAGGCCCATTAGAAGTTCCAAAGGAGTTTGGTTTTGTTTTAAGGAGCTAGATTGAGTGAATATATATAGTAGTTTATAATTTTTTTAAAATATGATATATTATACGGTTTTATCTAGTCCTCAAAATTCGGAATTGGAAATATTCACAAAATTGTAAAGGACTGTACAATATTTAGTAAATTTTTATAAAAAAATTAAATCCTATTTTTAGCCTTAGATATGGGAGTAAAGGTCTCAAGTTATTGTATCTGGTATTAGAGTAATGGTTTAAAGAGATTTGGAGATTTAGAAATTTGGTTACAAATCAGTTTAGATAAGTATATTTTTTTAATAAAATACTCGTTTTATAAATTTTTTAGATTGATGAAATCAGTTACAAAATGAGTGGAGTAGGGTCACAAAAAACACTTCTATATCTTCCTGATGACTTACTTGAAATTTTTATTACAAATTTTTCTCTTTTAAATTTGAAACATTTGGTAACATACAACTCTCCTAAAAAAATTTATATGAAATATCAAACCCATCCTTTATACCTCGATACCACCATGTTCAGGGATTGTTTTTAATCAAATAAAAAATTCCCAACGTTATCATATTTCCAAACAAAGAAAACATCATTAAGGAATTTTAAAATATTTTTCCCTATCATAGAAATCTAAATCATACCATTATTTTAGTATAGATGAAAAATAAGAAGACTCTCATGCATTCTATTTATATTTGGTATTATCTTATAATATTTTGGGTTATACTTTTTGTATTTTAAAAGGACCCTTGATTGAAAGTTTCAAAACAAACTCTATCAGAATGTTTTATAAAAATAAATTTTTGTCACATGTTTTGAAATTATATGTCATTAAAATGGATCTTTAAAAACTATTTCATTGCCCACATCAAGACAACCAAAATCATACGAGGTGATTTTGGATAAAGGAATCAAGGGACTTTTAGGAAGCTATATAGAATTTTTTCCATGCATGGACCTTATATCTATATGAAAAAATGAAAATGAAATTTGATGGATACTATGATGAAGGTTCAACCTTAATTTATTTTTATCTTGATTTTTTTTATTTAAAACATAGTAATAGGGAGTTGAAATGTTAAATGTCAGGATATGAAAGACATCAAGAATTAATAATTCAAGGTAAATATATTCATAAGGGTGTGATTCTATTAATGGGGAGAGGGGAGAATATAAAATATCATAAATTTTAATAACATTTTTCATTTTAATGAATGTTATTTTAATGGTTTGTTTTATTATTAAAAAAATCTAAAGTATGATAAAAGTTAAATAATTTTATGAAATTGATATTAATCTTGTTTGTAAATTAAGATACGATATTCAAATTATCAAAATATTACTTTTATTTTCCAATAAATTGTATTTTATTTTCTCAATGTAAATATAATAACTTTTTAGTAAATGTTATAATTGAAACAAGAACTTACAATCAATATTAAAAAGGATATAATTCCTTATGATAAATTTACATTATTATTAATAATTATCTTTCAAAAACAATTAATTAATATTATTTTTATGAAATAAATGATATGCATTGACTTAATACATTTATTGAAAGTTTGAAAACAAATATTTGTTTGGAGAAGTACATGTAAGTATAAAACAATGATAAAAAATTACATAGTTTGTATTTTAATTCTATTCGGAAATATAAAACATAATTTATATAAAAAATTGTCCAACCCATAACCAACCAAGGATCCCTCAACCACACATATGGGACCTGCAGGGTCAACCATGTGGGATTGGAAGACCTGGCCAGCTACGAGCGACAAGGTATGAGATTGGGTGTGCATGATCACACACAAGGGTTAAAAATAGCGCACGCTAGGGTGTCAGTTACACTATATGGGGTGAACCAAAAATGTGTGGGTGAGTGTGTGAGTGCATGCATGGGATGATCCCCCAATGCCTTAGTACATTCTATCTATGTAATTGGTTGATATTTATCAAAGCAATAAATCAGTGAAATATTTTATGTGGTATAGATTCATGTGGGAATTATAGCACCACCTTAAAAATGTTCATTTATATCGTGACCATTTGATCAGATGAACCTGATCCATCCATTCACAATGAGGCTTCATCTTATACTTTCCACGTAAATCCTACTATTTTAAAACCATTTTCACCATTTTTCTTCTGATCTATTTTAATAAAATCCTTGAATGATCACGTCGACTTCACCATATCATACCAAAATCAGTTTTATGTTTATAATTTCAAAATTGCCGCTATCATTTTCGGGATCAAGAAGGTTCATGCAGAAACCTAAATAGAACAGTTTAAAAATGAGTTATAATATATATATATATATATATATGTGTATATATATATATAAACTCATAAATAATGATGATATTTAATACTAAGGAACCCCTGTAGTTCGTTTCATATTTTTAGTTCATTGGGATTTTCTAGTTGCATCGATGTAAGTAATTATATATATATACATATATATATATATTAATCTCCATTAATATTAAAGGCCATCTGTTTATATTCTTAATCTTCCTCCATAATCATACAAAACATGACCTCATATAAGCTTCAAAATCACATTTTTATATAATGTAAACTAGTTGAAATCATATCATTGGTATTGAGAATATATATACATATATACATGTTATATTCATCTTTGATATATATATACAGACACATAAAAATATCATATAGATAATTAAGGCACAATTTTAAAAATTAAAAAAAATTTATAAAAAATTTTATGAATCAAAGTTTAAGATATAGTTAATAAATAAAAAAACTAGTCAGGCTTGTCCATCTTTATTTTATTTAAAGGTATCCTCATTTCACACTAGACAGACCCCATGACCAATATATGTCTTCCTACTGACTTGTTATTCTTATTATTCCTACACTAGAAGTGGAAAAATTACCACTACCAAAGCTCTCTTAAGTCTCAACCTAATATATAATTCTATAAAGAAAGGGGATTATATTTATTAAAAATTACTTTATTTAGAAAGAAACTCCTATTTTTAAGAATAATATTATTTATGTATTATTTCAACATACTATCAACCTATGTATGGGTGATTTGTTTTATAATTTATTTTTGATGTAAGGAAAATTTTATTTTCAAAACTATGTTTCCATGTTTATTTTAAAAGAAATTTATTTAAAATAGATTTATTTTTATTAAAACTCTTTATACAGAGGAATATGGTTTAAGAATTTAAATATAACTCATTATTAAAACTTCCATTTTTAAATTAAGAATGTTCCTTAAAAAAAGTAATTTTGTTTTCTAAATCATGTATATTTTTATATGATAAAATATACCATTTTATCTAGTAATTGATCTATTATTTCAATAAATTTCATGCTTGATCATAGGTGTTTCTATACAATATAATTATTCTTGAAATTTCATGCATGTATGTAAAATAATATATATAAGTTAAATTATTTCTTTACAAGGATTATTTTCAAAGTTTTTTTTATAGTTTATGGATTTCTTCTAATCTATATGGTGTTTTCTTAATGATTTTTTTTATAAAAGGATATGTGATATAAAATTAGTTTCTCCTAAAAAAATTTATATAGTTTTAAAAAGGTTGTTTTAATTAAAATAAAATGGGAAAATTAAACCCTAAAAAATGTTTTTATATAAAGCTTTTCACTTTGGTATCAAATGTGATAATTATGAATGGATAGTGAACCCCTGAACTTAAGGGGACATTGTCCTAAAGGTGATCCTTATAGTGGACTCATGGATTTATTAAGGGTTTACAAGTATCCTTTATTTAAATAAAAGTTTTATTTTTAAAGAATGTTTTTTAATAATTAAGGAGTAATCCAATTAAATATTTCAAAGGTTATGATATTTTTAAATGAAATGAGTTTTCAAAGTAATATAAATTTTAGAAGTTTTGAAAAATATTTTCTTATGAATTTTTCTTTAAAACCATAATTGAATATTTTTTGTAAAAATATTTATTATATAAAAGGTTTTTTATTTTATATAGAGTGAAATTGTATCAAATGGTATTTTTTTAGTATTTACAAAAGGATTTAAAATATGTTTTTGAATCCCCTAACTATGAAATTTTATTCTCACCCTAGGTTTTAAAAATGTTTTTCATAGGATCATTAGATGTTACCAAGGTATTCAGTTTGGTTTTAAGGATATAACACAAGTGAATTAAGATTTTTGTTTATAATTTGTTTAAAACCATGATATATTTTTCGATTTTTCTTAATCCTTCAAAACCTATACTTAAAATATTATCAAAAGTGCAAAGGACTATATATTCTTTAGTTACTTTTTATAAGAAAAATATACAACATGTTTTTAGCACTAGATTCAAGAGTGAGGGTCTTAGGTTTTTACATTAGGGTTCTAAAATTAATAATAGATATCGCATTATAAAATAAAATATCATTGTTGATTTATGAAGAAATAACTCAAAAGGAGTCAAATTTGGTTTTGGAAAAACAAAGTCCTTTTGATAAATCTTTGTATTTAGATTATAAATAATTTTTGCAAGTTAGAAACATGTATATAAAAATAAATATAAGATAAATAACATTTAAAGAAAATTTTAAGGATATATAGGATTATCCATAATGAAAATTATGTTAAAAGGAAATAACCCAAAAGAGGGGGAGATGGGTTTGAGAATCCCTTTACCTTAAATCCTACTTTATTTCATCGCTTTTAAACCTCCTAAATATTAAACATAGGTTTATTAAAACATGGATCCATAAGTAAATTTTGTTCATTTTGTTCACTATTTATCAATTATAGTAATTGTATTATATTCCTTAATTCCCTTTGTTAAAGGTGAAATGTTTTGTTATCATATTTACTTTAAAATATTCCATATTGCTTTGATATAATGATATTTTTTAATTACTATTTATACATTTTTAGGATTAACTATAGAATCTTATAAATACTTATATTTAGATATTTATATATTATAAATAATTTATTTTTATCATTCCTAATGATTGTGATAATTAGAGAGTTGGAAATGTCCTTGAGGGTGGTTAACCTTCTATTGATGGGACAATGTAAAAATGGGAGGAAAGAGAAGGATAAAATATAAATATGTTGTAAATATAACCGTTATAGTAGGTAAAAATAGTTAATATAATTTTAATATACAACTATATTAATCCTATAATATTTGTGTTTAAAAGTAATAGAGACAAAGAGTATGATTAGTTTAAAATAAGAACTAAAGTTGATGAAAACTAACACTTTTCTTCCTATTACTTATTTAAAAAGGAATTATAATCCTTGAATTCTTGGATTTTGTTACTATAGAACCTCCTTAATGGTTATAATGGGATTTATAGGGTGTATTTGGTAGGATATTTAGATTTGGTGAGTGAGGGAGCAATGTTTTTTTGAAGGGAAGGGTAAGGGGTTATTTATACTTGAGGAGAGCAATATTTTTAGGATAAAATATTGATTAAAATGTAATATCCATAGTAAACATTATAATAGTAATATTATATAAATTTTAATTCATATTTGAATAAAATAAAAATTATTTTAGTAATTTAAAGAATTAAAAAATAGAATTAAGAATTTTATGAATAAGGAAAGTGAAACAATGAAAATTGTTAATTTAATCAAATACTTTAGGCTTTAGACTTTAAAAAATACTTTTTTTTGGTTGGTAATACAAGTTTATTATATTTAAATGACTCATTTATCTCATTTAATATGTTTTTATTCAATACACAATTTATATAATTTATTTGGTCATTATTACATCATGAATGATGTAATTTAAAATATAATGGTTATGTAAAAACTATATTTTTACTATTCTCCTAAAAATTGAAGTATTTTAGAAAATTACCAAAAGACCAGACATAGACAATTTTGAATTGATGATTCTAAAAACATTATTAATTTTGTGAAAATAATTTTCTAACATTGATAATTATAAATTTTTATATAATTTTTTAATTTTTTTGAAATAATTTAAAATATATTTTATTTAAAATTGTGCTTGTAGTTTATTTTAGTTTTAATATTGATATTTATTTTATAGTATTATAAAATCTATATTTTCTTAAATTTTTCATGATAAATATTATTTATTTTACATTTTATTATTATGAGGTCAAATTACTATTCTAACGGTGAAGTTCCTATTCCTAATGGTCAGGTTACTATTCCCAATTGTCAAGTTAGTATTCTAATGGTCACATTACTATTACAACGACCATATACCTCCGATAAATAACACTTAATTACTTTATTCAACTTTTGCTACAATTTCTACCAAGGTTCTATATTTTACTTTTCTAATTTTTTGATTGGTTTAATAGGATTCCAATTCTTTTCCACAATGTTTCTCATGAGGGTGATGATTTTTGTAGTTTTAAATGAACCAAATTTTCCCATTATAATTTTCTTATTTTTCTATTTTTGTTTCCATTATAATGTTTTTAATTTTCATGGATTTATTTTTTGACTAATGTAATAATATCAATAAATGAAATAAAGTGTTTTTCATTTCTCTATGTGTTATACATGTATAATACCATATAATATAATATAACACACATTTATTCTAGAAAAAATATCAATTATAAACTCTATGCTGTTACATTCTTCCTTCCTTTATAAATCCCATCCAAAAAATTTCAACTCATATTCTCGGTTGAGAATATATGAAAGTACATCTATTTCATTATTTCCTTAGGTTCTCCCACCACCTATTCATTTTTATGGTTTTTCCTTTTAACTTTTAGAAGGTGAGTTTTCTTTTTGTATAGAACTTTGTTAATATAGTTCAGGTTCTTAACCATATGCTCTATATATGAGTGGTTATAGTCTAGTTATACCACCTACAGATTCAGTATATACGAGGGATTAGGTATGTACTTACTCAAGAGATATAAGAGAAACACATCATGAACCTGAGCCATGTTTTTTGGAAGTTCTAGATGATAGAAAACTTGTAGCATCCCCAACCCAATCAGAAACCTAAACAGTGATTTCGGGCCGGGTGCCACTGGCCTTAGGTGAACCTCTCTAAACACAAAAGGCTAGAAACTAGAAGCGAGGGTGTCAAGAGGGAAAAGTGGATAGGATATACCCTCAAGTATGATATAATAATGGTCCAAGTTTATATACATATAACATGAAATAGAATATAAGTCTCAATATAATCAAACCATACCTGCTAAAAGTAGATTCACAATCAATCACAAAATATAGTAGAAGTGAAGAAAACAACAAAATAAATAAATAAATAAACATGTTAACACACCATTTGAAGCTTCTAAAACTAAGGATTCATCTAATACAAGTTATACAATATATTATCCAGAAGGGTTTACTAATGGATTACCATAATATATACATATAACATAATCATGGTGAAACAAAAAAGTAAACAAAAAAGGAAATCTCTAATTGGGGAAGGAACATAAAGGCCCCTTGCAAACATCCCATGCTAAAAATCCACTATGATCCATCTCCTGAGCAGAAACCATTACCTAAATGTAAAATCATAAAGTATAAATGCATCCTGAAGGTTCCATGTAGGGTGTGAGAGCGAGTCTCAGTAGGGTACCACCCACATGTGAATAACCAACATATGTGTTTGATAAGGTATGTAATATAATAAGGACAATAGATTACACAATTTAAATAAGACAAAAAAGATTCCCTAGTGATCAACAACTATTAGGAAGTTGTCACCTACTTCAACCATTACCAGAATCATTGAAGAGGGTAGGATCCTTGCCCCAGGGCCCATGGTATCCTCTAATGTCAATATCCCCAAGTGAACCCTTAGGTTCCACCTCTAAACATGTCACTGTATCCTCGTTCCAACTGACACCTCGTGTCCAAGAAACATCACTGATGTCTCGAATGCATTCCCAAGAAATACAAAATAGGTCCCTTGGACCCCTACACGAAAGCACCCACCATCTTAAAGCCTGATGTCCAGTGGCACAATGATATGTATCCTCAAGGTAAAATCACCATTGTAATAAAGAACAATTCCCCAAGGTAAAATCATTCCCATAATTCCAAAATAAACCTCGACCAATAGCCTCAATCACGAATAGCCTCATCCCCCAACTGATATCATCAACATTATCTTCTAAAGGCTCTTCACATTCCCTGTGGATTTCTATGAAAAGAACCCCCAACCAATTTACGCAAGACACACTACCGGGGGACTCTAACCACATGAGTGGTCAAAACCACCTCATCACTAATTCAATTTGTGTGCACATGACTCCAATGGAGCTTTTTCCAATAAAGGGTGAATGAAAATCACCAATTTAGTACCTAATACACATGAAATCTAACACCTCATTCCTCTAAAACCATGTCACTCAAATCCAATGGCCATACCATCTAATATCATGGGAAATTCCATTAACCTAACTACCTTACCTCCTCAACCGATGACCAGGTCTCCCAACCGGTGATCACATCACACAAGTAAACTGGGCCTAGCCTATCAAGATGACCACATCACCTCAATTATAAATGGAAATCACCATGTCAAACCTTAGGCTAAGACCATCATGATCCCATGGATATCAACAATACATCATAAAAATAATAATATATATATCACTTAAATTTAAATAAACAATTCAATTAAATTATAGAAACAAACCTCGGACTAACTACACAGGCGGTCTGTAATCTTTAACCTGGCCTCGCATGAGTGAATAAGGTTTGGACATGCCCAACGACATCCCATAAGGTCATAAAATTTATTTAACATCAAGAATTCAATTTTATTAGGGTCTTTCTCATATACCCAACAAAATTCTAAAATCGTCACCCCAAATATATCATGAAAAAATGATAAAAGGTATGCACAACATACCTTGGAGATGTAGACATAGGCATGTTTTGTATTAGACTGTAACTCGAAGATATTTTTAATAAATAAATATTTCCATCAAATACCTTGAAAATTGGTTAAAAATACTCAAACATATTTAGCGCTCCATGGGGAGAGATCAATGTAAAATAGAATAATGTATGAGGATATCCTTACTAGATACAGTTTGAATGCACATGATACTATATGACATAGAGTTTGGATGAAGGATGGGGGGAGAAATACCTAGTGGAAGAAGAAAAAGGATGATCTCTCTATGCAGTGCATGACCAAGATGGGAGAAAAGAGGGAGAAGAAATAAAAAGGTAATAGGGGTATAAAAATAATTTCACCCCATTAATGAGTCAGCACAGTTAACGCTCATGGTTTGAAAAACCATGTGCAGACCATCCATACTACAGTGTTGAGGTATTTCCTAAATGGCACTACCCATGTGTCTTGTACACAGTTTTCCCAAATCATTCATAATACATGAGAACTAACATTTCAAAAACTAAGGATTTACACGAATGACTATGCAAACCTACCCACAAAGTTTTCCAAACCATCCGGCAGTTCAAAATTGAGATTCACAGTTTTCTAGGAGAGGCCGTAGAGTTCACCTAAACCATGTGCCTTGACCTATAACCTCCAAAACTAGGCCTTCAGGCCTCCAAATCTCCCAAAACCTATTTTAACACCTTATTATTTCACTAAATCTCTAAACCCATCCAAAAATAAGATATAGGGTTGAGAAAAATATCACAATTAGGTTGTGATCATCTATAAATAAATTGGAAAACCCACCAATTCTAAAAATTTAAAAATTGAGTGGTTTTTAACCCACTCCAAAAACCTAGGATGTTACCCCACTGATCCTATTAAATCAAGGATCTCAAAGTGGTTAATTTAACTAGGGATATGATTTCCTTATTTTCCAAACCAAATGAATCTCTTCTCTGGGGATATTCGAAGGGAAACTTTTTCTCCAATATGAAACTCCAAGTCCCTTCAACGGTTGTCAGCCTTGCTCTTATAATGACTATGTGAAGATTTTATATGCTATTGGATGGCTCAAACAAATAAGATTTATAAATATATTCCTATAGAGAGATTCATATAGAGATGTTGGAATACTTTATTATAAATTGTTGTTGTATGGGAACTCAAAAAATGGGACATGTTGGTCTCATACACATTTAAATTCTTTTTAGTAGGATATTATCTTGTCATTGAGTGTCTAAATGGTACTTTTATATTTTCCATTAGTTTGGGGGTGATAGGCCATACTAAAATTCAAATCATTATTTATAGAATATTTAATACTTATTCTATATTTAGAAGTATATCTTGGATCATAATCAGATATGATCAGAAGTGGTTCCCCATGGAGAATCACCACTTTAGGTATATCTTAGAATGTTTTTCAAGTGACAATGCTTCCCACATAGTGATGACGTGGGAAGTCTTGGTGATTTTATCCACTAAAACCCACACCACATTACTTTATTTGGATATATTTGGGAGACTGGTGAAAAAGTATATGATGAGTTTGTTCCATTTACATGTGGTTATGGGAAATAGTCGCATCATCTTGTTGGACTTCTATCACTCTTCCTTAACTTGCAGACATACCAAGAGATTTTAGGGGCACTCAGTGATCTACTTCTTCATGTTTTCCCACTATAATTTCTCTCAAATATCATGGTGTATAATGGTACTTCTAGGATGGATGGAGAAAGATGAGCAATGTTCATTATCCAACAACAATTTCTTTAGATCATGTGATTTAGGCACAAAATGTCTAGTTACAAACCAAATGTATCCATATTCATCGATGTGGAATTCATGATGATTTAACTCCTTTACTAATTCCACTTATTTGGAATCTCTAGGTCATCTGTTTTCTCCACCTTGATATTATATTAGATATATGGTTGGTCAATCATATAGGAAGGGTAAATGTATTCTCTATCATTGTAACACCCCTAGATTTTATGAAAAATATTCTTTTAATATCATTGATGTCTTGTGTTGTATGCTACAACAAGATTACCTTGCAATATACGCAACACCGTATGAGCTTGCAGTATACACAACACTATTCTTGGATCATGTTACACACAATTTTGAAAGTAGTTATTCTACGAAACAATAATTGTATATATATAAAAATATATATATATATATTCAATTTATAAATGAATTATGGTTGGATTTTGTTATACGAAACAACTGAGGAGTCTTGCACAACACGCAACCCTGACTGGGCTTGCATTACACGCAATCACGACTTTCCTCGATAGCGTGTGTTGTACGCAATACCAGGTTTCACTAAACAACGATATATGGCTATAATATTTTTACGAACTAGCCGTTATGAATAGTATCAACTAAATTTTGAATTTTATAACATTATTATTCATCTTACATATTTTCTAGAACGTAGTATGAGAACAAAATCAATTTTTCGAGTAAAATAAGTATTTTTCAAAAAATGTAGTTTTGCCGCCTTTTGATGGTGCACCCACCTTAAATCTTGTTTTGACATGTCTATAAGTTCAATTTGACAAAATAAAATTCTTCTTTGGAATCAGGATATTAAAATTTACTTTGGATAAATTTTTCATATTATAATGATAACTTTCATATAATAATGAATAGTAAAAACACGCTATATTTTAATTAAAAACAACTTTTTTCATCGCAATAATATATATGGTCAGATTATCTTTTTAATTGGTTTTAAAGTTGTCACGACCCGCCTTCACCAAAAGGAGGGAAGAGTCAGCGGATTGCCAGGCCCTTCCTTCTTTAAGTTGAAGGAGAGATAATGACCCCCGAAACCCGCCTTCAATAGGTCCCGGAGTGGCGACTAGCACCAAGGGTATAGAAAATTTTCGCAAATGGAAGGCATTACCCTTTTTATTATTTAGGATCGGGAAAAAGGACAAGTCGACCTCCCAAAAAGGAAAAGAAACAAGTTTATATAAATGAACCCAAATAAAGTCCCCATGCATGTTTAAACAGTTTACAACAAGGTACAAGTACAAAAGAAAAAGAAAGCTCTCAAGTACAATACCAAAAGAAGACAAAGGTACGACAACAGTGACAACTCCTACTGTCCGACTAATAGGGTCCCGCGCAGCCCTGGTAGTCCTCCTGGAAACCTGAAAGTAAACGTAGGGTGAGCATACAAGTACACTCAGTAGGGAAAACCAAGACTCTCGTGCACAAGTGGGGGAAACGTACTAAAGTCCCGTGAGGAAAGAGTGAACCAAACAACTAACAAGGCAAACTATCCATCCCAGGCCTCACCAAGGCTCACTCCCCAAATAACGCAAGTCAAGTAATATATATAATAAGAGCACATCGATGTTTGGGTACCCCGCGCCACTTCCCCACTGGTTATTGAGACATCCTACGCATCGGACCAATCCCGCCATTCTCACCGCAGTCCCACTGCCACACCCGCCCGCACACACCTGGGCCACCACCACACGCAGTCCCACTGCCAAATCCCGCCCGCACACACCTGGGCCACAACCACACGCAGTCCCACTGCCAAAACCCCGCCCGCACACACCTGGGCCTTAACTGTCACAAGTAACCATGCCTGCAAACACCTAGGCCAGAACAACCACCGCTACGCCCGAAGACACCTGGGCTAAAGGATCCACTGCCACGCCCGAAAACACCTGGTCCTCATCCCGAAGACACTTGGGAAACCACCTGCCGCACACACCTGGCCAACCACCACAACACCCTGCCCGATGGTTCTTGGGCTAATAATGGACTTCAGGCCATCACAGCCTGCCCGAAGGTACTTGGGCTATCCGGGAAAGGGAGCAGAAAAGGAGCTAATAACCAGCCACTAAGTATAGTGTTGGGAAAAACACCCTTCCCCCATAAATGGGGGTGTTCGGCACTAAGTGCTCAACTTGGGTGGGGCGCGAATAAGAAACACAAAGCTACAAGTATAGATATAGGTAACAAACACTCACCCGAAGCTTAGGTTTTCCTAGCCAACCTACAGAACACAATACCACAACGTCCGAGTCACAATTCACGACCCTTTCCCACAAAACCATTTGTCCCATTCTTGTTTCACGTTCAGTCAAAATGTTCAATTAATTTTAAGCACTACTGGGCAACTACCATAAGCATAACCAAGGAAAACGTCAAAGCATAGATCAACCAAAACACTCACACCCGGTTCTGCCAACAGAGGATCTCTCCCCAATTTGTGATAAAAACTCACAACCACTGAAACCATGCCAACAGGAGATCCCATCCCCCAAATTCACACAGCCACCGAGAGTATAAAAAGAACAGGGGATCCCATCCCCTCCCACACTTCCAGCAAACGGCCCGAAGGGAAAACATTCACTAACCACTACCAACACAAGCCAGGGATTTTCAGATTTAAACGATTTAACACACTCCATGATTTCAAAATCCGTGTGTTCTAACCGGGAGTTATCACAGAAGGGCCGGTCCTGGTGCTTTCAATTATTTAGCCGGATATACGTGGTTAACCGATTTCACAGCAGGAGTTCACAATTTCAGTAACCCATTTAAAACATCATGAGGGGATTCAAGTGCACACACACGACCACCAAAGGCCTCAATTTTCAGAAAACATAAACCAGTACAACAAAAGGGATGATCACAAGATAAAGCATAACAACGATCACAACCCCTTTCCCCTTCTTCCTTTAGAACTTCGTTTATTATCTTCATTAGGGTTTGGTTCAACCAATTCCATAGGAACAAAAGTAACGCCCACCCCGCATGATACACAAAAGTGAGAGACGAGAGAAATTCCCTACTTGTTGATAGATGATCGACGTTTAGGCTGGGGGCGCGGAACTTTACGGATAACGACGCGGCGGTCCCGATGCACCAGAAGAGCCACGATCGAAGAAGGGGGAAAACCACGGCCTAACCCTTAATTATAAGAGCTGGGGACGGTTGAGATAAAACACAAAACCACGGAAGACGAAGGAGTCGTGGGTTGACCACGTATCTTGACTCATCATTAATGGCACTGGGTGGTTTTAACCGACCCATGAATTAATGAAGCATTTAATTAAAACCTTGGTGCACGTTTCGGATTCCCAAGATATTTTTAACAAGGCAGAATAGGGTTTGTAACCCTATTTGCGAAAAAGGAACGTTACTGGAACAACTTGGCAAGGCCGGGCGACGTCGGCCGGTCTCACCGATTAGTCTCACCGATCGGTCTCACCGATCGGTACCCCGCAAGGAAACCGGATTTTTGGCAAAGGAAGGGACCAAGGGGGGTCTGGGTCATCACAAAAGTGTAATTAGAATATATTTTTACCATTTAATCCAATGTTGGTCATTGGAATTAATTTCACTTTGAAATTGGATATAAACAAGTATCAATCTTTTGATAGTTATTGTTTCTTAAAAACACGCTTTTGTTTTGATAATGAGAATTAATTTTAAAATTAATTATTGCCACTTCTATGTTTTGAATTTGTAAAAATAGGCAACAATTTTGAATTCTGAATATCAAATAATTCTTAATTGAATTTTTGGTATTTTTCTGAAAAACTTCAATTTTCGATGAATAGTGAAACCACTTAGTGGTAGATAAAAAATTGACCTTTTAATTTAAATGAAATTTTACCACTTCCGTGAATTGAATTTTGAAAATCTGAGACACAGTTAACATCAAGGACTAAAATGTGGTTCAATGAGATGAAAATATTTTTTGGTGAATAGTAACTTTTTACTTTTATTTACCACGGTTAAAAGTAAATAGGGTAATTAAGGGTAAAAATGATATTATTATTATCCTAAAACATGTTCTAATTCTATTGGACAAGTGTAATTCGACCAAAAACAACCTTAGGAATAAAATATGACCATTTAGGCCCACTTGGATTCGATTAGAACATTTAATATTAATTTATTTAAAGAAGAGTTAAAATAGTTAAAATCAAAGTTTAATAAGTAAATAATTTTTAATATAGGGTTATACATAATATAAATTAGACTATAAATATTCATTATAAATATAAAAATATTTCATACATAATGGTATTTTCTTTATAATTTTTAGACATTAAATAATTTAATTTATTTATGACACAAAAATGATGCAGTAATTATCTTATTAATGAAATATTGACATAATTGATGTTATAAATACCCAAATAAATGTAATTTGAGGCTTTTTATGAATTAAACTAATTTTATAGGTTAATATAAAAAGTTAGTATTGATTTAATTAACTTTTTTAGAACTAATCATTCTGTTATAATTTTCACAAAAATCAATTACCAAATAGTGTCAAAATTGACATGAAATAGTTTTAAAAACAATATTATATTATTAATTGTTATTTTATTCCTAAAAATATAAGGTTCGGATAAATGACTTAGATAAGGTTATATATATTAATAATAAACAACTTGGGGTTCTTTTGTCTTGTTATAGTAAGTTTATTAACCTTATAGTGTAAGAAAACAAGAAGACACGGTAAAAGTAAAATTATTTAAATTAAGGTTAAATCTAAATGATAAGGTTAAAATAGAAACCTAAACTTGTATAAATTCTATTGGATTAGAGGATTTATACCCATACCCACCTTAGATTATAAATAACTCAATTTGGAGCTATTGAAAACCGAATATGACTTTATAATAAAATAATTTTTTTAGTTTTTCCAAAGGTGCCCCTCTCCTCCCTTATAAAAGGGAACCTCCTCCCTATCTTCCTCACACCACTTTGAGCCTTCAATCTCGGAAAACCCCTAACAAATTGTCTTCTCCACTTCCATAGAAACATCCTTGAGGTTCTGGTCTTCTTCAAAGACCAATTTTAGTGCCCTAAGAGGAGGTCTCAAAGAGGCGCTTCAAAGAAGAGGTGATGTCCGTTACCGATTCTTTCAACATTATTTCTTCTTCCACTTCTTCTTAATTAGTTTTTTAATTATGAAGTAATAACATAAGTATCAATCATATACTTATATGTTATTATAAGTATGAAACAACCATATTTCACCATCTATCCATCCTACGGAAAACGAAATCACCGCACGTGCGTACGTATGGAATACCGTCTCCACGCCGTGGTGTAATCTATTTTCCACCACCACCTTAATTGGATGGTTATAATGGTGAAAGTAATGAATATATATGATTATTGTAAATTGATATTTATTCTTTAATATTATACATACACTTTAATACAATTCTACAATCATGGGAATGAAATCATCGCTCGTGCGTACGTACGGAATACCGTCTCCACGACGCGATGAGATTCACTCTCCATGATAACCATTCAAGAATAATTATAAAGTATATATAATAAGTAATCATAAAATATATGACATAATAATTCTACTTTATTTATGTATATATATATTTATGTCATCTATTTAATTCCATTCAATTCAATAAGGAAACGAAAACAACGTTCATGCGTACGTACGACCTACCGTCTCCATGAATGATGTATTTCTTTCCATTTATCGATCCATTATATATATGTATATTCTGAATATATATTACATATAAATCATGTTTTTAATTCTGGATTTAAGTAATCATGATCTAAGTAATCATATGAATAATTACAAGTTAAAACACGAACGACAAATGATACGATTTTACCCAAAACGCTACTTTAACATGAATTTACAAAAGAACGGGTAATATAAAGTCATAAGTGAACCATATATGATATAATAACAATGAATATGATTCTATAATAATTCAATGACATTATTTAAATCATTATACAGGAGGTTTGAATACGTACGAAGCATATCAGACCTAAGGTAAGGGAAAATATCATAATCTCATTTTTATCCGAGATTGTTTATACTTTGGTATTTATTGGGGTGTATTTTATCATCAAAATCAATGTTTCCTCAATATTTAATATTATTTCCATCCACCTATAATTTTTGAAATCCAATTTTACCCTTCGGTGAGTTTTTAGTAAAAGATATGAATGGAATCTTTTGTATTTTTTCATACGAGGTACTTTTTGACTTTTCTGACAAAAGTACGAGAAGAATGTTTTTTTAACTTATAGGACATGAATGGATTTTTAAAAAATTATTTCCAAGAATCTTCCTTTACAAGTTTTCAAGTTTATTTTTAATCAACTTCTTTTAGTTTAAAATTGTATGACATGTTAAGAAAGGAAAATGTTTTTGAAGTAGAAAGGATATTTTCCTCAAGAATGGAGTTCAAGTCTTTTATCAAAATTCTTTTCCATATTAGATAATATAGGGTTATGTTTCTATCCCTATTATTAAATTAATTTTATTATGTTGTGATGGAATTATTTTTATGAATTCCTTTATCTTATATGAATTGTTTTATGATGTCATGATGTTTAAGAATCCCATTTTTATTACATGGGTTATGCAATGATGTATGATTTATGATTTTGTGGCACACATAAGAATGGTATCATTATGAGATGGGTGGGACCTATATATCCCTCCAATGCATTGGGTAAATATTTATATCTCATGAGATAAACATGGCTGGAACGGTAAGTTAATCCGGTTCAGTATTACAGGACTGGAATGAGGAGTGAACTCGATTCAGAAAGGGACTTTGTCCACTAAGATGGTCTTAGCAGCAATGCCTTGGCTACTATAGAAATCATTACATGTGATTAATGGATGCCAAAATTACATGTTTTATTCCTATTATATTTTATCATGGTTGATGTTACATTATGATACATGCCTTACATACTTCCATGATTTATGTCTTTGCTCATGATTTTGATGTTTAAATTTAATGTTCATGTTTTTGCTTCCAAATGTTATGGATTGTTTTATGTAATCTATGTTTTTACTTACTGAGTATTTGAGATCACCCTTTTTATGTTTTATTTTCCCCAGGAATTAAAGAAAGGTTTTAGGTAAGGAAATAAAGAAAGGTTTTAGGTAAGGAAACAAAAAGGGGAAGATCGTTATGGGAGTTGTTGAAGATATTTCAACATGATTAGAAGTTTATATTATGAGTTTACAAAGACACTAAACTATTACAGTCCTTATGTGTCTGTTTTTTTATGTATTAAGTATTCCTGAAAAGTAATGTAATTTCCATGTACGTCAAGCTTCAGGTATCTATAGTTGGTATCAGAGGAAAGGTTTAGTCAACCGTTGGAAACTAGGATGCGCTAACTTTAGTGAGATCCCTAGAGATATTTCTAATGTATGTCTAGGGATGTCCCTAAGGTTAAGTATAGGTATAGGTTATAGTCCTAGAATTATGCTAACGATATTAGAATTAAACCTAAGATGTTAGATATTGAAGGTACTCCCCCTTTATTATGTTGTTTTCCCTAGGATGATTTTTGCCTCTCACACTATTCTTTTTGGGTTTTAGACGATGGCTGGAACCCGAAGGAACCGTGTTGATCAATGCAATGGACAATGCAATGATTGTCCACCTGAATAAAAAAATGTTATGGGAGATGGAGTGCAAAATCTTATTGCTATACTTACACAATATATGAATCGTTCTGGACTTCCAAATGAGTAGAGAAGGGAACAATATTCTATTGAGTCCTTCATGAGGCAACGTCCACCTTCTTTTAGTGGGTCTTCTGATCCACCTGCTGCTGAAAAATGGATCAGTACCACTGAAAAGATATTTTCAGTTCTTCAATGTTCTGAACATGATAAAGTCATCTTAGCAGTATATCATTTGGAAGGTGAAGCTGATCAATGGTGGAATCTTATCAAGAATATGTGGCCAAGAGATGAAATTGAGTCCATGGAATGGGACGAGTTCAAGAACTTATTTTTCAATAAGTACTTCCCTCGTATTCTACGAACAAAGATGGAGAAAAAGTTTCTTGTACTAAAGAAAAAGGATGATGAATCTGTTGGTGTATACGAAGTGAATTTTACAAGGCTTTCAAGGTATGCATCTGGCTTTATCATCCAACCTAAAAGTAAAGTTGATCGATTCTTCAGTGGTTTAAAACCAAATCTTTGAAGGGAATTAGCTATAAGAGACTTCAGTAGCTATAAAGAAATTGTGTGTTGTGCTATCAAGGTAGAAATGGAAGTTGGTGTTACTTATCCATCTCATGGTTTTGACAAGAAACGAAAGATGGAGTTCAAGGAGAAATCTCAGAATAATGGTGAAAAGAAGATGAATGTTTCCTTATGCTCAAAGTGTGGAAAGAAGCATGGTGTAGATTGTCTTAAAGGGACTAGAAAATGTTTTAAGTGTGTAAAAGAAGGTCATCGAGCAGCTGAGTGTCGAAGTAATGGAAAAAGGGTTGCTAATTATGTGAATAAATAAAATACTGTAGAGAACGCACCACCAACACATCAATGATTAAAGTGCAAGGAAATGGGGAATTATGCTAATAAATGCCCTAATCCAAGGGTTAGTGATGATAGACATGTGTATCCAATTAAGGCAAAGGAAAAAGGGAAGTCACATGCGATCACTATTAGCGATGTTGAATATGACAACGATGTGGTGGAATGATTAAGTGTTTATGTAATGGGATTCAAAAATAATATTGTATATAGTATCATGGAATATTGGAATATTTATGTATTGTTCTATTGTGGTTTTCAATAATTTTATGGTACCAGTAACCATGGAAAGTGATTGAGATATTTTTGGAAAAAGATGATATGCGCATAATGAAGGGATATGGAGAAAATGAAATGTTTGACATTATTCATGAGATCATGACTGATATAAGGAAATAGTTATATCTTGGTTTGATTATATATAATTTTGTGATTTTGGTATGTGGAAAGAGTTAACTTTTGACAGCACTCATGTTTTCACTAAGATTCAATGGGTATTCATTTTTTAAGAGAATAAATGATTAAGGCCTTCAAATGTTTGGAATGTGACCAACAAGACACATCTTATGATATATGGGGATCAATGATGGTATTAACATGCCTGTTATATGAAATCTCTGGTAATCGTTTTCACTATAATATGAGAGTGGAATGCAGTATTATGGATAAGCCTAAAGATTGGAATGGATTATGTTGGACATAAGTTAGTATTGTTTAAGGATAGAAGTTTTTTTTGATATTATTTATGGGATGTTATAGTAATGTAGTTTTAGAAAAAGGAAAACCCGCAGGACGGGCGACAGCCCATCACATCAGACAAGGCTATGGGAATCAAACCCACAACCGAAGTGCGACTTGCCTTTATCGCCTACCACTGGCCTACATGAATACCCAGTTTAGTAGAAACTAGTTTTATATTAAGCAGTATGATATATGAAGTATAAGTCCATTTTAGGAACCATATATGATTAATATCACTATAGATGGACTTATGTATTTTTGATAACTGTTATAACCTTTTGTTTGAGACAGATGGAATGACCCATCATTCTGTCACATGATCTGCTAACACTTCACGAATGACAAATTCAAATTTATTTATTTAAGAGATGAAGTGGAAATTGTCCAAAGAACGACCAACGGTGAGACTGTACCAAAATCACGAAAGTATTTATTCTAATTCCAATTTCATCAACTTTAGGGAAATGTTCTTGAAAACCAAAAATGTTGTCCTAGTGCCCTTATATCTGATGAATCAGATGGTACCTTAGATCATCACAAATCTATGGCTTTGTGATTGATGGCTTTTTCATAGCCATGTTCTCTACCACTCTCCATCAGAACTTGATGGTTAGATTTTTCTTCCATGTCTATATTGTCACCTATGTTCTTCTATATGGAAACCCAGTGATGAGTTTTTTTGGTTAATCGTTACATTTAATATTTTAGTTTTTAAAATTAAGTTTTAGTATTCATTTTTACGATGTGGGTTTTTATAAATAGTAAACGATTTATAACCCCGACGAATTTCAAGGGCGAAATTAATTTTAAGGGGGGTAAAATGTAACACCCCGAGATTTTATGAAAAATAGTCTTTTAATATCATTGATTTCTTGTGTTGTATGCTACAAAAAGATTACCTTACACTATACGCAACACCGTATGAGCTTGCAGTATACACAACACTATTCTTGGATCATGTTACACACAATTTTGATAGTAGTTATTCTACGAAACATTGAGTGTATATATATAAATATAAATATATATATATATATTCAATGTATAAATGAAATATGGTTGGATTCTTTTATACGAAACAACGGATGAGTCTTGTACAACACGCAACCCTGACTTGGCTTTCATTACACGCAATCACGACTTTCCTCGATAGCGTGTATTGTACGCAATACCAGGTTTCACTAAACAACGATATATGGTTATAATATTATTATGAACTAGCCGTTATGAATAGTATCAACAAAATTTTTAATTTTATAACATTATTATTCATCATACACATTTTCTAGAATATGGTATGAGAAAAAAATCAATTTTTCGAGTAAAAAAAGTATTTTTCAAAAAATGTAGTTTTGCCGCCTTTTGATGGTGGACCCACCTTAAATCTTGTTTTTGACATGTATATAAGTTCAATTTTATAAAATAAAATTCTTCTTTAGAATCAAGATATAAAAATTTACTTTGGATAAATTTTTCATATTGTTCTGATAACTTTCAAATTTTATTGAATAGTAAAAACACGCTATATTTTAATTAAAAACAAATTTTTTCATCACAAGAATTTATATGGTTAGATTATCTTTTTAATTGGTTTTAAAGTGTAATTATAATATATTTTTACCATTTAATCCAATTTTTGTCGTTGTAATTAATTTCACTTTGAAATTGGATATAAACAAGTATCAATCTTTTGATATTTATTGTTTCTTAAAAACACGCTATTTGTTTTGACAACGGGTATTAATTTTAAAATTAATTAATGCCACTTATATGTTTTGAATTTGAAAAAATAGACATCAATTTTGAATTCAGAATATCAAATAATGCTTAGGCTGAATTTTTGGTATTTTTCTGAAAAACTTCAATTTTCGATGAATAGTGAAACCACTTAGTGGTATATAAAAAACTGAATTTTTCATTTAAATGAAATTTTACCACTTTTGTGAATTGAATTTTTAAAATATGAGAGCCACAGTTAATATCAAGGAATAAAATTTGGTTCAATGAGATGAAAATATTTTTTGGTGAATAGTAACGTTTTACTTTTATTTACCACGGTTAAAAGTAAATAGGGTAATTAAGGGTAAAAATGAAATTATTATTACCCTAAAACATGTCCTAATTCTATTGGACAAGTGTAATTCAACTAAAAACAACCTTAGGAATAAAATATGACCATTTATCCCCACTTGGATTAGATTAGGACATTTAATATTAATTTATTTAAAGAAGGGTTAAAATAGTTAAAATCAAAGTTTAATAAGTAAATAATTTTTAATATAGGGTTATAAATAAGATAAATTAGACTATAAATATTCATTAGAAATCGAAAAAGATTTCCTATATAATGGTATTTTCTTTATAATTTTTAGACATTAAATAATTTAATTTATTTATGACACAAAGATGATACAGTAATTATCTTATTAATGAAATATTGACATAATTGATGTTATAAACACAAAAATAAATGCAATTTGAGGATTTTTATGAATTACACTAATGTTATAGGTTAATATAAAAAGTTAGTATTGCTTTAATTAACTTTTTTCTAACTAATCATTATGTTATGATTTTCACCAAAATCAATTACCAAATAGTGTCAAAATTGATATAAAATTGTTTTTAAAATAAATATTATATTATAAATTGTTATTTTATTACTAAAAATCTAAGGTTCGGAAAAATGACTTAGATAAGGTTATATATATTAATAATAAAGAACTTGGGGTTCGTTTGGCTTTTTATAGTAAGTTTATTAACCTTATAGTGTAAGAAAACAAGAAGACACAGTAAAAGTAAAATTATTTAACTTCAGGTTAAATCTAAATGATAAGGTTAAAATAGAAACCTAAACTTGTCTAAATTCTATTTTATTAGAGGATTTCGACCAATACCCACCTTAGCTTAGAAATAACTCAATTTGGAGATATTAAAAACCGAATATGACTTTATAATAAAATAATATTTTTAGTTTTTCCAAAGGTGCCTCTCTCCGACCTTATAAAAAGGAACCTCCTCCCTCTCTTCGTCACACCACTTTGAGCCTTAAAGCTCAGCCAGACCCTTACAAATTATCTTATACACTTTCATAGAAACATCAGAGATGTTCTGTTCTTCTTCAAAGACCAATTTAGTGCCCTAAGAGGAGGTCTCAAAGAGGTGCTTCAAAGAAGAGGTAATGTCCGTTACCGATTCTTTCAACTTTATTTCTTCTTCCACTTCTTCTTATTTAGATGTTTAATTATGAATTAATAACATAAGTATAACTAATATACTGATATGTTATTATAAGTAAGAAACAAAAATATTTCACCATCTATCCATCCTTCGGAAAACGAAATCACCGCACGTGCGTACGTATGGAATACCATCTCCACGCCGTGGTGTAATATATTTTCCACCACCACCTTACTTGGATGGGTATAATGGTGAAAGTAATGAATATATATGATTATTGTAAAGTTATATTTATTATTTTATATTATACATACACTTTAATACAATTCTACGATCATGGGAATGATATCATCGCTCGTGCGTACGTACGGAATACCGTCTCCACGACGCGATGAGATTCACTCTCCATGATAACCATTAAAGAATGATTATAAAGTATATATAATAAGTAATAATGAAATATATTACATAATAATGCTACTGGATTTATGTATATATATATATTTATTTCATCTATTTAACTCCATTCAATTCAATAAGGAAACGAAAACAACGTTCATGCGTACGTACGACCTACCGTCTCCATGAACGGTGTATTTATTTCCATTTATCGATCCATTATATATATGTATATTATAAATATATATTATATATAAATCATGTTTTACATTCTGGATGTAAGTAATCATGATCTATGTAATTATATGAATAATTACAAGTTAAAACACGAACGACAAATGAGACGATTTTACCCAAAACGCTATTTTAACATGAATTTTCAAAAGAACGGGTAATATAAAGTCATAAGTGAACCATATATGATATAATAACAAGGAATATGATTATATAATAAGTCAATTACATTATTTAAATCATTATATAGGAGGTTTGGATACGTACGAAGTATATCGGACCTAAGGTAAGGGAAAATATCACAATCTCATTTTTATCCGAGATTGATTATACTTTGGTATTTACTGGGGTGTATTTTATTATCCACATCAATGTTTCCTCAATATTTAATATTATTTCCATCCAACTACAATTTTTTAAATCCAATTTTACCCTTCGGTGAGTATTTAGTAAAAGATATGAAAGGAATCTTTTGTCATTTTTCGAACGAGGTACTTTTTGACTTTTCCGAAAAAAGTACGAGAAGAATGTTTTTTTAACTTATACGGCATGAATGGATTTTTAAAAAATTATTTCCAAGAGTCTTTCCTTACAGGTTTTAAAGTTTATTTTTAATAAACTTCTTTTAGTTTAAAATTTAATGACATGTTAAGAAAGGAAAATGGTTTTGAAGTAGAAAGGATATTTTCCTCAAGAATGGAGTTCAAGTGTTTTATCAAAATTATTTTCCATCTAAGATAATATAGGGTTCTATTTCTATCCCTATTATTACATTGATTTTATTATGTTGTGATGGAATTATTTTTAGGAATTCCTTTATCTTATATGAATTGTTTTATGATGTCATGATGTTTAAGAATCCCATTTTTATTACATGGGTTATGCAATGATGTATGATTTATGATTTTGTGGAACACATAAGAATGGTATCATTATGAGATGGGTGGGACCTATATCTCCCTCCAATTCATTGGGTAAATATTTATATCTCATGAGATAGACATGGCTCGAATGGTAAGTTAATCCGGTTCAGTATTACAGGACTGGAATGAGGAGTGAACTCGATTCAGAAAGGGACTTTGTCCACTAAGATGGTCTTGGCGGCAATGCCTTGGCTACTATGGAAATCATTACATGTGCCTAATGGATGCCACAATTACATGCTTTATTCCCATTATATTTTATCATGGTTTATGTTCCATTATGATATATGCCTTATGTAATTCCATGATTTATGTCTTTGCTCAATATTTTTATGTTTAAATTTCATGTTCATGTTTTTGATTACAAATGTTTATGGATTGTTTTATATTATCTATGTTTGCCCTTACTGAGCATTTGAGCTCACCCTTTTTATGTTTTATTTTCCCCAGGAAATAAAGAAAGGTTTTAGGTAAGGAAACAAAAAGGGGAAGATCGTTATGGGAGTTGTGGAAGATATTTCAACATGATTAGAAGTTTATATTCTGAGTTTCCAAAGACACTAAACTATTACATTTCTTGTGTGTCAGTTTTTGTTATTTATTATGTATTCCGCAAAAGTAATGTAATGTCCATGTACATCAAGATTTGGGTATCTACAATTGGTATATGAGGAAAGGTTTAGTCAACCTTTGGAAACTAGGATGTGATAACTTTAGTGAGATCCCTAGATATATTTCTATGGTATGTCTAGGGATGTCCCTAAGGTTAAGTGTAAGTATAGGTTATAGTCCTAGAATTATGGTAATGATCTTAGAATTAAACCTAAGATGTTAGATATTGAAGGTACTCCCCCTTTATTATGTTGTTTTCCCTTGAATGATTTTTTCCTCTCACACTATTATTTTTGGGTTTTAGACAATGACTGGAACCTGAAGGAACTGTGTTGATCAATGCAATGGAAAATGGAATGATTTTCCTCCTGAACAAACAAATGTTATGGGAGATGGAGTGAAAAATATTATTGCTATACTTACACAAGCTATGAATCATTCTGGACTTCCAAATGAGCAGAGAAGGGAAAAATATTCTATTGAGTTCTTCATGAGGCAACGTCTACCTTCTTTCAGTGGGTCTTCTGATCCACTTGCTGCTGAACAATGGATCAGTACCACTGAAAAGATATTTTCAGTTCTTCAATGTTCTGAACATGATATAGTCATCTTAGCAGTATATCGTTTGGAAGGTGAAGCTGATCAATGGTGGAATATTATCAAGAATACGAGGCCAAGAGATGAAATTGAGTCCATGGAATGGGACGAGTTCAAGAACTTATTTTTCAATAAGTACTTCCCTTGTATTCTTCGAACAAAGATGGAGAAAAAGTTTCTTGAACTAAAGAAAAAGGATGATGAATCTATTGGTGTATACGAAGCAAATTTTACAAGGCTTGCAAGGTATGCATCTGGATTTATCATCCAACTTGAAAGTAAAGTTGATCGATTATTCGGTGGCTTAAAATCAAATCTTCAAAGGGAATTAGCTATAAGAGACTTCAGTAGATATGAAGAAATTGTGCATTGTGATATCAAGGTAGAAATGGAAGTTGGTGTTACTTATCCATCTCATGGTTTTGACAAGAAACGAAAGATGGAGTTCAAGGAGAAATCTCAGAATAATGGTGAAAAGAAGATGAATGTTTCCTTATGATCAAAGTGTGGAAAGAAGCATGGTGGAGATTTTATTAAAGGGACTAGAAAATGTTTTAAGTGTAGAAAATAAGGTCATCGAGCAGCTGAGTGTTGAAGTAATGGAAAATGGTTTACTAATGATGTGAATAAAGAAAAGACTGTAGAGAACGCACCACCAACACTTCAATGCTTCAAGTGCAAGGAAATGGGGAATTATGCTAATAAATGCCCTAATCCAAGGGTTAGTGATGATTGACATGAGCAACCACTTAAGGCAAAGGACATAGGGAAGTCACATGCGATCACTATTAGCGATGTTGAATATGACAACGATGTGGTGGAATGATTAAGTGTTTATGTAATGGGATTCCAAAATAATGTTGTATATAGTATCGTGGAATATTGGAATATTTATTTATTGGTCTATTGTGGTTTTCAATAATTTTATGGTACCAGTAACCATGGAAAGTGATTGAGATATTTTTGGAAAAATGATGATATGCGCATAATGAAGGGATAAGGAGAAAATGAAATGTTTGAAATTATTCATGAGATCATGACTAATATAAGGAAATATCTATATCATGGTTTGAGTATATAGAATTTTGGGATTTAGGTATGTGGAAAGAGTTAACTTTTGACAGCACTCATGTTTTCACTAAGATTCAATGGGTATTCATTTTTCAAGAGAATACATGATTAAGGCCTTCAAATGTTTGGAATGTGACCAACAAGACACATCTTATGATATATGGGGATCAACGATTGTATTAACATGCTTGTTATATGAAATATCTGGTAATCGTTTTCACTATAATATGAGAGTGGACTGCAGTATTATGGATAAGCCTAAAGATTTGAATGGATTATGTTGGACATAAGTTAGTATTGTTTAAGGATAGAAGTTTTTTCGATATTATTTATGAGATGTTATAGTAATGTAGTTTTAGAAAAAGGACAACCTGCAGGACGGGCGACAACCCATCGCATCGGACAAGGCTGTGGGAATCGAACCCACAACCGAAGTGCGACTGGCCTTTATCGCCTACCACTGGCCTACAGGAAGTCCCTGTTTAGTAGAAACTAGTTTTATATTAAGCAGTATGATATATGAAGTATAAGTCCATTTTAGGAACCATATATGATTAATCTCACTATAGATGGACTTATGTATTTTTGATAACTTTTATAACCTTTTGTTTGAGATAGATGGAATGACCCATCATTCTATCACATGATTTGCTAACACTTCACGAATGAAAAATTCAAATTCATTTCTTTAAGAGATGAAGTGGAAATTGTCCAAAGAACGACCAACGGTGATACTGTACCAAAATCACGAAAGTATTTCTTCTAATTCCAATTTCCTCAAATTTAGGGAAATGATCTTGAAAACCAAAAATGTTGTCCTAGTGCCCTTATATCCGATGAATCAGATGGTACCTTAGATCATCACAAATCTATGGCTTTGTGATTGATGGCTTTTTCATAGCCATGTTCTCTACCACTCTCCATCAGAACTTGATGGTTAGATTTTTCTTCCATATCTATATTTTCACCTATGTTCTCATATATGGAAACCCAGTGATGAGATTCTTTGGGTAATCGTTACATTTCATACTTTAGTTTTTAAAATTAAGTTTTAGTATTCCTTTTTTCGATGTGGGTTTCTATAAATAGTAAACGATTTAAAACCCCGATAAATTTCGAGGGAAAAATTCATTTTAAGGGGGGTAGAATGTAACACCGCGAGATTTTATGAAAAATATTCTTTTGATATCATTGATGTCTTATGTTGTATGCTACAACAATATTACCTTGCGCTATAGGCAACACCGTATGAGCTTGCAGTATACACAACACTATTCTTAGATCATGTTACACACAATTTTGATAGTAGTTATTCTACAAAACATTGAGTGTATATATATATATATATATATATTCAATGTATAAATGAAATATGGTTGGATTCTATTATATGAAACAACAGAGGAGTCTTTCACAACACGCAACCCTGACTTGGCTTGCATTACACGCAATCACGACTTTCCTCGATAACGTGTATTGTACGCAATACCAGGTTTCACTAAACAACGATATATGGTTATAATATTATTATGAACTAGCCGTTATGAATAGTATCAACTACATTTTTAATTTTATAACATTATTATTCATCTTACACATTTTCTAGAATATGGTATGAGAACAAAATCAATTTTTCGAGTAAAATAAGTATTTTTCAAAAAATGTAGTTTTGCCACCTTTTGATGGAGCACCCATCTTAAATCTTGTTTTTGACATTTATATAAGTTCAATTTGACAAAATAAAATTCTTCTTTGGAATCAGGATATAAAAATTTACTTTGGATAAATTTTTCATATTATTCTGATAACTTTCATATTTTAATGAATAGTAAAAACACGCTATATTTTAATTAGAAATAACTTTTTTCATCGCAATAATTTATATGGTTAGATTATATTTTTAATTGGTTTTAAAGTGTAATTAGAATATATTTTTACCATTTAATTCAATGTTGGTCATTGGAATTAATTTCACTTTGAAATTGGATATAAACAAGTGTCAATCTTTTGATAGTTATTGTTTCTTAAAAACACGCAATTTGTTTTGATAACGAGAATTAATTTTAAAATTAATTAATGACACTTCTATGTTTTGAATTTGGAAAAATAAACATCAATTTTGAATTCAAAATATCAAATAATTCTTAGGCTGAATTTTGGGTATTTTTCTGAAAAACTTCAATTTTCATTGAATAGTGAAACCACTTAGTGGTAGATAAAAAACTGACTTTTTCATTAAAATGAAATTTTACCACTTCTGTTAATTGAATTTTAAAAATCCAAGAGACACGGTTAATATCAAGGACTAAAATGTGGTTCAATGAGATGAAAATATTTTTTGGTGAATAGTAACTTTTTACTTTTATTTACCACAATTAAAAGTAAATAGGGTAATTAAGGGTAAAAATGATATTATTATTACCCTAAAACATGTCTTAATTCTATTGGAAAAGTGTAATTCGACCAAAAACAACCTTATGAATAAATATGACCATTTAGGACCACTTGGATTAGATTAGGACATTTAATATTAATTTATTAAAAGAAGGGTTAAAATAGTTAAAATCAAAGTTTAATAAGTAAATAATTTTTAATATAGGGTTATACATAAGATAAATTCGACAATAAATATTAATTAGAAAGATAAAACTATTTACTACATAATGGTATTTTCTTTATAATTTTTAGACATTAAATAATATAATTTATTTATGGCACAATGATGATGCAGTAATTATCTTATTAATGAAATATTGACATAATTGAAGTTATAAATACCCAAATAAATGTAATTTGTGGCTTTTTATGAATTCCCCTAATTTTATAGGTTAATATGACAAGTTATTATTGATTTAATTAACTTTTTTCGAGCTAATAATTCTGTTATGATTTTCACAAAAATCAATTACCAAATAGTGTCAAAATTGACATAAAATTGTTTTTAAAACAAATATTATATTATTAATTGTTATTTTATTCCTAAAAATATAAGGTTCTTCCAAATGACTTATATAAGGTTATATATATTAATAATAAACAACTTGGGGTTCGTTTATCTTGTTATAGTAAGTTTATTAACCTTATAGTGTAAGAAAACAAGAAGACATGGTAAAAGTAAAATTATTTAACTTAAGGTTAAATCTAAATGATAAGGTTAAAATAGAAACCTAAACTTGTCTAAATTCTATTGGATTAGAGGATTTAGACCCATCCCCACATTATATTCTGAATAAATCAATTTGTATCTATTAAAAACCGAATATGACTTTATAATAAAATAATATATTTTGTTTTTCCAAAGGTGCCCCTCTCCTCCCTTATAAAAGGGCACCTCCTCCCTCTCTTCCTCACACCACTTTGAGCCTTAAAGCTCGGCCAAACCATTAAAAATTATCTTCTCCACTTCCATATAAACATCCTATATGTTCTGGTCTTCTTCAAAGACCAATTTTAGTGCCCTAAGAGGTCTCAAAGAGGCGCTTCAAAGAAGAGGTAATGTCCGTTACCGATTCTTTCAACTTTATTTCTTCTTCCACTTATTCTTCTTTAGTTGTTTCATTATGAAGTAATAACATTAGTATCACTAATATACTGATATGTTATTATAAGTATGAAACAACCATATTTCACCATCTATCCATCCTACAGAAAATGAAATCACCGCGTGTGCGTACGTACGGAATACCGTCTCCACGCCGTGGTGTAATCTATTTTCCACCACCACCTTACTTGGATGGGTATAATGGTGAAAGTAATGAATATATATGATTATTTTAAAGTGATATTGATTCTGTAATATTATACATACACTTTAATACAATTTGACAATCATGTGAATGATATCATCACTCGTGCGTACGTACGGAATACCGTCTCCACGATGCGATGAGATTCACTCTCCATGATAACCATTAAAGAATGATTATAAAGTATATATAATAAGTAATCATGAAATATATGACATAATAATGCTACTGGATTTATGTATATATATATATTTATGTCATCTATTTAATTCCATTCAATTCAATAAGGAAACGAAAACAGCGTTCATGCATACGTACGACCTACCGTCTCCATGAATGGTGTATTTATTTCCATTTATCAATCCATTATATATATGTATATTCTGAATATATATTATATATAAATCATGTTTTACATTATGTATTTAAGTAATCATGATCTAAGTAATCATATGAATAATTACAAGTTAAAACACGAACGACAAATGGGACGATTTTACCCAAAAACGCTACTTTAACATGAATTTACAAAAGAACGGGTTATATAAAGTCATAAGTGAACCATATATGATATAATAACAATGAATATGATTCTGTAATAAGTTAATGACATTATTTAAATCATTATACTTGAGGTTTTGATAAGTACGAATCATATCAGACCTAAGGTAAGAGAAAATATCACAATCTCATTTTTATCTGAGATTGTTTATACTTTGGTATTTACTGGGGTGTATTTTATCATCCACATCCATGTTTCCTAAATATTTAATATTATTTCCATCCACCTATAATTGTTTAAATCCAATTTTACCCTTCGTTGAGTTTTTAGTAAAAGATATGAAAGGAATCTTTTGTCGTTTTTCATACGAGGTACTTTTTGACTTTTTCGACAAAAGTTCGAGAAGAATGTTTTTTTAACTTATACGACATGAATGGATTTTTACAACATTATTTCCAAGAAACTTCCTTTACAAGTTTTCAAGTTTATTTTTAATAAAATTCTTTTAGTTTAAAATTGTATGACATGTTAAGAAAGGAAAATGTTTTTGAAGTAGAAAGGATATTTTCCTCAAGAATGGAGTTCAAGTGTTTTATCAAAATTATTTTCCATCTAAGATAATATAGTGTTCTGTTTCTATCCCTATCATTAAATTGATTTGATTATGTTGTGATGGAATTATTTTTATGAATTTATTTATCTTATATGAATTGTTTTATGATTTCATGATGTTTAAGAATCCCATTTTTATTACATGGGTTATGCAATGATGTATGATTTATGATTTTGTGGCACACATAAGAATGGTATCATTATGAGATGGGTGGGACCTATATCTCCCTCCAATGAATTGGGTAAAGATTTATATCTCATGAGATAGACACGGCTGGAACGTTAAGTTAATCCGGTTCAGTATTAGAGGACTGGAACGAGGAGTGAACTCGATTCAGAAAGGGACTTTGTCCACTAAGATGGTCTTGGAAGCAATGCCTTGGCTACTATGGAAATCATTAAATGTGCTTAATGGATGACACAATTACATGTTTTATTCCAATTATATTTTATCATGGTTGATGTTCCATTATGATATATGCCTTACATACTTACACGATTTATGTCTTTGCTCAAGATTTTGATGTTTAAATTTTGATGTTCATGTTTTTGCTTCCAAATGTTTATGGATTGTTTTATGTTATCTATGTTTTCCCTTACTGAGCATTTGAGATCACCCTTTTTATGTTTTATTTTCCCCAGGAAATAAATAAAGGTTTTAGGTAAGGAAAAAAAGGGGAAGATAGTTATGGGAGTTGTTGAAGATATTTCTACATGATTAGAAGTTTATATTCAGAGTTTCCAAAGACACTAAACTATTACAGTCCTTGTGTGTCTATTTTTGTTATGTATTAAGTATTCCGCAAAATTAATGTAATGTCCATGTACGTCAAGCTTCAGGTATCTACAATCATTATGATTTAAAGATCTATACTTTATATATCCATGATGATACAGTCTTTCTTAATCCACATCATGGATAAAGTAGTATATTATTTTCTGTTAAGTGCATTATCTACCTTGTTTTCCCTTCTAGGATGGTAGTGAATAGAAAAATCAATGTTTTTGATCATCTATAATCATATTCATTGACTTATGTTCAATTCTTTATATGTGAATATATACTTTAGGATCATGTGATCTATATATATGTCACACTTCTAACCATATATGTAGTGCTTCCATATATTCAAGGTGAAGATCATAGATCCTAACTTCAAATCATGTGTCAGGTAGTTATTATCATCGATATTCACCTGACATGGGGCCTAGGCTATCAATTTATCATCTTTTATGAGTACATAACTTAATCCGTTTTTTGAATCATCACTCTAGATAACAAAATTTTCTCCACTTGATGGTAGTGTGAGTGAAGTCAAAGTGATTATCCTATTCTTAAGCTCTAATTTTTTTTCCTTGTAACACCCCAAGATTTCATAGTATGTCATCTCTTCAAAATAATTCAACAACTTTCACTACATGCAACATCGAGTTCGAGCACACCATGACTAACCAAACTAGCCATTTAAAAAGCAGTTATGAATATTATTAACTAAATTTTCAATTATATATACCCCATATAATTTATAATCCATATTATGTTTTTCTTATACATAATATAAGAACAAATTCATTTTTTTCAGATAAAAGAAGTATTTTTCAAAAAATGAAATTTTACCACCTTTTAATGGAGAACCCTTTTTAAAACCAATATTTGACACATTTATATATTAAATTTAATGAAATTAAATTCTTATTTAGAAGAAGGACATAAAAATTTAGTTTAGATAAATTTTTGGTACTTTTCTAATATCTTTCATATTTGATGAATAGTGAAAAATATTAAATTTTAATTGAAAACAAAATTTTTAATTGAAATAATTTATAGTGTTAAATTATGGATTTGAATTGTTTGGAAGTATAATTGGATTATATTTTTATTATTTAATACAATTAATATCATTATAAGTAATTTCACATTTAAATTTGACAAAAACACTGGTCAATCTTTTGGTAGTTTTTACTTATTAAAAAACTCGCTTTTTTGGTTTTGAAAACGGAAATTAATTTTAAATTAATTAATGAAAATTATATGTTTTTAATTTGGTAAAATAAATTTAATTTTTTAATTTATAATTTTAAAATTAGTTTAGGTTTAATTTTTTTCCTTTTTCTAAAAAATTTCAATTTTTGATGAATAGTGAAAAACACAACGTTATTTTTTAATACCGACTTTTTTTTTAAATTTATTTTAAGAAAAAATAGATATATAATACCTTTATAAGTTCAATCTAATTCATTGGAGTCATTTTATAAAAAAAATAGACGTATAAAATTTTATTGAACTTATTAACGTCTTTTACCCACCTTCTAGGCAAATTTGCAAATTTTCCTAAAATATAATTTTACCACTTATGTGAATTGAATTTTAAAAATTGAAGAGACACGGTTGAAATCAGTAAGTAAAATGTGTTTCTATATGATGAAAATAATTTTTGGTGAATAATAACTTTTGACTTGTATTTACCACACTTAAAAGTAAATAGGGTAATTAAAGGTAAAAATGATATTATAATTATCCTAACACATGTCCTAATTCTATTGGATAAGTTTATTTCTACAAAATAATCCATAGGAAAAAAATATGATCCTTTTGGTCCACTTGGATTAAATTAGGACATTTATTATTATTTTATTTAAAGAAGAGTTAAAAGTGTTAAATTCAAAGATGAATAACTAAACCATTTTTAATATATTGTTATAAATAAGATAAAATCGACTATAAATATTCATTAGAAATATAAAAATATTTCCAACATAATTTTATTTTATTTATAATTTTTAAATATTAATTAATTAAAATTATTTATGACACAATGATGATGCAGTAATTACTTAATCAAGGAATGATTAAAATAATGTATATTATAAATGTAAAAATAAATGTAAATTGAGGATTCTAATGCCATCTAAGAATTTTCTAGGTTAATATTACATGTTAGAGTTTATTAAATAATTATTTTGAAGTGATATTGTTGTTATGACTTTAACAAAAACAAAATATCAAATTGTGTCAAAATTGACATATATGAGTTTTTAAAATAAATACTATATTATTAATTGATATAATATTTTTTTAAAATATAAGGTTCAGGAAAATAACTTTGAAAAGGTTATATATATCAATAATGAACCACTTGGGGTTCTCTGGTCTTTTTATAGTAAGTTTATTAACCATTTATTATAAGAATACAAGAGGACATGGTAAAAGATAAACTATTTAACTAAGAGTTAAATCTAAAAGATAGGGTTAATATGGTGATCAAAACTTATTTAAAACCTACTATTTGAGAGGATTTTAAACCATCCTTACCTTATCTTAAAAATAAATCAATTTAGAGCCATTAGAAATCGAAAATGATTTTATAATAAAATAATATTTTAAACTTTTCCTAAAGTGACCCTCGCCTCTCTTATAAAAGGCTACTTCCCCTTCACTCAAAATCACACCTCAAAATCCATTTGTCTTGGACAAACCCTACCAAAATCTCCTCCCAACTTCCATAAATTCAATATATAGGCCTTCCCTTGAGAATAAATCCAACCTTAGGGCCCTTTTGTTCAAATAAAAAGGAAACACCCAAAGAAGAGGTAATTATTTTATCACCTCTTTCAAAGTTCTTTTCTTCTTCCACTTTCTATTTCTTTGTTCTTTCTATACCAAAATAATAACTCCAATAACTTATACATACTGTGATGTTATTATAAATGTGGTACAACCATACTCATTATTCTATCCATCCTATGAATGATAATTTCACCACCATGCGTATGTACAGCTTACCGTCTCCACGCCGTGGTGTAATTTTTTATTCAACACTATGTTATTTGGATGGATATAATGATGAGTAATATGTATATAAATAATTAAAATAACATGATAATTTCTTTGTAAAATTAATATACCATCCAATTATACACCTTTTAATCATTAAGGAAATGATATCTTCGATCGTTTGTACGTACGACTTACCATCTCCACGACGCGATGAGATTTAATTCTAGGTTCACCATTCAACAATGATTAAAAAAAAATATATTATTAATAAGTATTTAATGTATGATATAATAATTCTATTATATATATATATATATATATTTATTTATGTACTTATATATATCTTATTTACTCACTTCTATTCAATACAATATGAAAATGGAAACAACATTTTTGCGTAGGTATGGCATACCATCTCTGTAAACAGTGTTTTCCATTTCATATATCTATCTATTATACATATTTATATTCTAAATATATATTATATATAAATCATGTTTTATATTATTGAAGTATTTAAATCAGTATCTAAATGATATGATCAATAATAACAAGTTAAAACACGTATGATAAAGAAATGAATTATTACTCAAAATGTTAATTTAACATGGAAATCATTATTAAATGGGAATTATAAAGTCATAAATGAATCATGTATGATATAATAAATATTAATATTTTTATGGTATAATTTAATAACATACTATAGCCATTATACAGGAGGTTAAACCTACCCTCGACCAAATAAAAGTGCAAGGTAAGGGTTAATTCCTCAATTTTATTATTATCCGAGATTGTTTATGTGTAAGTATTTTTTGGGAAATATTTTTTATCAATGTCCATGTTTCATAAAATGATCTTTTAAAATGATTATTTTTAGGTAATATAACTAAAACATTATTTTAAATGTTTTAAATATTTATTCTTCTAAATATTTCTCATTAATGTCTATATTTTCAAAATAGTTTTAAGGATTTATTTATATGGACATGATTATGTTAAAATGTTAATTCCTTTAAAAAGTTTCAAAGTGGTATGGGACACTTTGATTAAAAAATATCTTTTAAATGACTTCCTTTATAAATTTGTGACTTTAAAATGATTTCACAAAAAGGGTTATTTCTCTCAAAAAGTTTTAATGATCATTTTCAACTATGTCAACATTATTTTCTGGATATTAATCTTTATTAAGGATGATTAATTATAATACAATCTTCCATATTGTATTGAATGAGTTATGATATGTTTGACTGTGGACGTTTTATTTTTATATCCTTTATGGTTTATGGTTGAAGTATTAACATTTCCTATGCTAGTTTTAATACAAATGTTTATGTTATGTTTCAACATTTTTATATGAGGAATGCATTGGACTTAGTAAGTGATGGGTGGAGCCCGCTATAACCCCTAAATGCATCAGTAGGTTTCATGAGACAAACCAGTGTCTTGGCAGAATTCCTTGACAAGAATTTTATTTATAATCTTGGCACGAGATTTTGATTATGTGGTAATGATGTCCAGCGTTAGGCATTCCCTCATTATGAAATTAATTATTACATGTGATTATTAGACAAATAGAATATCCATGTGCATGTTTATATGGTAATGTTTGATTTATTTTCTCTATATTATGTTCATGTTTATGTTTTAAAGGCTGTTGTTTTTATTACAAATCTTGGCTTAAAATTTTATAGCTTTCGCTAAATTATTTACCCTTACTAAGCATCTGAGCTCACCCCTTTATTATGTTTTGTTTTCCAAAGATTCCAAGAAGTGTATTATGTTTGATATTTAAGGTTAATATTTGGGAATAATGGTGTTCTCAATTAATTTTTTTTGTTGTGTTTTATGTTTGAATGTGTAATGTAACGTTCATGTATGTAATCTATTTTCCAAGATTACTAAACCGATTGGTCTTTCAGGACTTGATTACTTATAATAATACCAATGTATTAAAATAATTCAATGACTCTGGGATTATGGAGTCAGAGTGTTATATTTGGTATCAGAGGAAGTTTAGTAAAAAACTTAGAAAATAGATTTATAAAAACTCTAATTAGAGAAAATTACCCTAAGATTGACTTTGAGTATTAGTATAGAAGAACTTCCTAGAATTTTGGTAATGTAGAGATGTTGTGTATTTTCCAAGAAATACATCCCTGTCTGGATACGAGTAGGTAGAGGCAGCTCTGACACAGATATACCAAGGAGTGAAACCTATGACAAGGAGTTTTGGTCTTGACCTGGGATATCCTGGTACATGACAACAGGTCTTGCACCACTCTTAGTTATGACACTCCTAAGGGATATTCTTAGGATAATTCTCTTTTTATTTACAAGACATTATGAAGGATTTAGAAGTAAATTATTACTCAAAGAAAACATTTTTTATGATTATATATTATATTCATAATCTTTTCAATTTACGTTAGGTATTTTACAAGTTTGAAATTATGTATTTTGATTCATAAACAAACCTAGTGTATCCCATTTTTTAGAAATGGTGCCTAGTAGAAGGAATGAGAACTCCAGCAATACACATGATCCAAAGAGTAAGAAGGATCATATCTTTTATGGTATTAAGCCAACATTTAGAAGGGAAATATTTTCCCACGTATTCTCATCATATTAAGAAATAATATTATGTGTTAATAAGATAGGTAAATAATTATTTGAGGCCTATGGATTTGAAGGGAAGCAAGAGAAGAAAAGGATGGTAGAGAGAAATATGGATAAAGGGATGAGGGGAAAGAAGGATTTTACCATATGTGATAACTATGGAAATAATCAACTTGGTAAATGATTTAAGGGAATGGGAGTTCGTTTTAATTGTGGAGAAAAATAATACCAAGTATGTGATTTCAAGGGTAAGAAAAAGGTTTCAAATGTACAATGATTCATCTACAAGGAATTGGGACACTACGTGAATCAATATCCAAATCATCAAATTTTGCCTCAAATGATGCTATTGGATACTAAACATGTTATGATACTGCCAAAGATGAAGAGGGATGACTAGTGTTCTTATGTTTTTGTTAAAGAGTTATTTCGTTTGAGTGTTGTATCAATGATGTACTAGTTATATGAATTATGGAAATAAATAAGGATTGTACTATAGTACTATTTCATTGAGGATTTGAGATTATATGGTTTTAATAAAAGTGAAACAATAGAAAGTTAAACTTTTTGGAAAGTACATGGTTGAAGGAAATATAAACCTTAATATGGTTCTGATACAGAGGTAGTGATTTTGGAATAAGATATGATTTATTTAAATAAATTATATTTGATCTTCTTGACTACTTTAAAACTAATTAATTTATTGTTTATTCCATTATTGTTAGAGTTTACAAAATATTTGGATATAAGGAGTATGTCCAGTATTCTATAAGGAATAAGGGAGAATGAATGTAATCAATAAGGTTTTATGGTAATTCAGGGTGTTACCGTGTTTTAAAAGAATATATGATGAAGGTATTCACATGTTATTACGTGGGAAAAAAGATCTTCATTGTATTTATCTTATAAATTTTGGACTGTGGGTTTGGAAAAAAATATTTTGGACAAGCCTAAAGGTTGTAATGAATTAAGTTTGACATTGGATACTATTATTAAGGTTAAATAATTTTTTAAGATTATCTTTTAACTGTTATAAAAAGTAAAACCAGGAGGTCGGGTGATAACTTGTCGCATCCAACATGGTCGCAAGACTTGAACCTGCAACCGAAGGGTGACAAGGGTGCATCACCTACCACTAGCCTATGTGATGTCCTGGTTTATATAACATATTTTTTTTAATAGTATGACAAATTAATTATAAATTCATTATTTTTGGAACCCTATACGATTAAGATAAATATAATATTTTTGAATTCTATTATCTTTCGGAGTAAAAGATGAGTTTGTGGTATGAATTAGTTGAAGGATGAAACTATACTTTTCAAGTATATTTTTTTTCTTATTGTATGAATAAATTAATTATTAAAATTTAGGGAATGGATCTTAAAACCAAAAATGTGTTATCCTAATACCCTATGTTTTGTTGAACCGATGATATTTTAAATCATCATAGATTGATGGCTTTGTGGCCCTAAATTTTACACTTGGTTGTGATTTATGACCTCAATAACTCCCTATAAATATTTATGTTTTTTCCTCCAATTATGTGTCTATAATTTCCACAAATGTTCCCCAAATTGAGATCATAATTTTGGGTGACTTTTTCATTTCCCTTTCCCGCTTATTAAGGCTAAATTTTATTATCCCAATTTCTGATGTGGTTTTTTCACAAAAGTATTTTTCTATTTTTAACATTTTATTTTTGAAGAAAAATTTTGAATTGAAAGGATTCTATTTATTAAAGGAGGGGATAATGTAACACCCCAATATTTCATTGTACATTATATCTTCAAAGTAATTCAATAACATGCACTACACGCAACATCAAGTTCGAGCGCACCACGACTTACCAAACATCCATTCAAAAATAGGTTTTGAATATTATTAACTGAATTTTGAATTTTATATACTTCATATAATTTTAGAATTCATATTATGTGTTTCTTATACATAATATAAGAATGAATTCATTTTTTTCATATAAAAGAAGTATTTTTCAAAAAATTCAATTTTACCGCCTTTTAATGGTGAACCCTTTTTAAAACCAATATTTGACACATTTATATATTAAATTAAATTAAATTAAATTATTCTTTAGAATAGGGATATACAAATTTAGTTTGGATAAAATTTTAAAACTTTTCTGATAACTTTCATATTTGATGAATAGTGAAAAATACTAAATTTTAATTAAAGACAACATTTTTAATCGAAATAATTTATATTGTTAAATTATGAATTTGAATGGTTTGGAAGTATAATTAGATTATATTTTTATCATTTAATAAAATGTAGGACATTATAAGTAATTTCACATTAAATTTGACATAACCACATGTCAATCTTTTGATAGTTTTTACTTTTTAAAAACCTGCTTTTTGGTTTTGACATTGAGAATTAATTTTAAAATAATTAATGCAATTTATATGTTTTTTATTTTTTAAAAAATAATTAATTTTTTAATTCATAATTTAAAAATTATCTGAGGGTGAAGTTTTGGTATTTTTCTGAAAACTTTCAATTTTTGATGAATAGTGAAAAATACTACGTTATTGTTTAGAATCAACTTTTTATTTAAATAATTATTTATTTTATTTAAATTTATTTTAAGTAAAAATAGATATATAATACCTATATAAGTTTAATTTATTTAATTGTAGTCATTTTATAATAAAATTAAATGTATAAAATTTTATTGAACTTTTTATCTTCTTTTACCCACCTTCTGAGCACATTTATAAATTTGCATAAAATGTAATTTTACCGCTTTTGTGAATTGAATTTCAAAAATCCGAGAGAAATGATTGAAATCAGTAAATATTATGTGGTTCAATAAGTTGAGAATAATTTTTGGTGAATAGTAATTTTTGACTTTTATTTACCACGATTAAAAGTAAATAGGGTAATTAAAGGTAAAAATGATATTATAATTACCGTAAAACATGTCCTAATTCTATTGGATAAGAATATTTCGACCAAAACCAACCTTAGGAAAATAATATGATCCTTTTTGTCCAATTGGATTAGATTAGGACATTTATTAATATTTTATTTAAAGAAGAGTTAAAAGTGTTAAATTCAAAGTTCAATAACTAAACCATTTTTAATATAGGGTTATACATAAGATAAATTAGACTATATATATTCATTAGAAATATAAAAATATTTCATATATAATCGTAATTTATTTTTAATTTTTATATATTAAATAATTAAATTTATTTATGACACAATGATGATGCAATAATTACTTTATCAATGAAAGATTAAAATAATTGATATTATAAATATAAAAATAAATATAAATTGGGTATTTTTATGACATTCACAAATTTTCTAGGTTAATATGACATGTTAGGGTTTAGTAAATAATTTTTTTTGAAGTGATAAAGTTTTCGTCACTTTAACAAAAAAATACCAAATATTGTCAAAATTGACATAAATGAGTTTTTAAAACAAATAATATATTATTAATTGATATAATATTTATAAAAATATAAGGTTCATACAAAGGACTTAGATAAGGTTATATATATCAATAATGAACCACTTGGGGTTCTCTGAGTTTTTTATATTAAGTTTATTAACCATTTATTATAATTATAAAAGAGGACATGATAAAAGTTAAACTATTTAACTAAGTGTTAAATCTAAAAGATAAGGTTAATATGGGGACCTAAACTTGTCTAAAACCTACTGGTTGAGAGGAGTTTGAACCATTACCACCATATCTTTTAAATAAATCAATTTTAAGCCATTAGAAACCGAAAATTATTTTATAATAAAATAATATTTCAAATTTTTTCTAAAGTGACCCTCACCTCTATTATAAAAGGGTACTTACCATTCTCTCAAAATCACACCTCCAAATCCATTTGGACCATCCAAACCCTACCCAAATCTCCTCCAAACATCCCTAAATTCAAACTAGAGGTCTTCCCTTAATAATAAAGCCAATCTAAGGATCCCTTTTGTTCAAATAAAAAGGAAACACCCAAAGAAGAGGTAATTATTTTATCACATCTTTCAAAGTTCTTTTCTTCTTCCACTTTCTCTTTCTTTGTTATTTCCATAACAAAATAATAACTCCAGTACTTTTATATACTTTTATGTTATTATAAATATGGTACAACCATAATCATTATTCTATCCATCCAATTAATTATAATGTCACCATGCGTGCGTACATACAGCTTACCGTCTCCACGTCGTGGTGTAATTTGTTATTCAACACTATGTTATTTGGATGGATATAATGATGAGTAATATGTATATAAATAAAAAAATAACATGATAATTTCTATGTAAAATTAATATACCATCCAATTCCACACCGTTTAATCATTAAGGAATGATATCATCGCTCTTGTGTACATACGACTTACCATCTCCATGATGCGATGAGATTCAATTCCAGGTTCACCATTCAACAATGATTATAAAAATATATATTATTAATAAGTATGTAATATATGACATAATAATTCTACTGGATATATATATATATATGTATGTATGTATGTATGTACTTACATATATCTTATTCGCTTACTTCCGTTCAATACGATATGAAAATGGAAACAATGTTTATGCGTAGGTATGACCTATCGTCTCCGTAAGTGGTGATTTCCATTTCATATATCTATATATTATACATATTTATATTCTAAATATATATTATATATAAATCATGTTTTATATTATGGAAGTATTTAAATCATGATCTAATTGATACAATCAATAATAACAAGTAAAAACACGTACGATAAAGAAAGCGATTATTACAAAAATGATAATTTAACATGAAAATCATTATTAAATGGGTATTATAAAGTAATAAATGTATCATGTATGATATAATAAATATGAATATGATTCTGGTATAATTTAATAACATACTATAGTCATTATATAGGAGGTTAAACGTACCCTAGACCAAAGAAAAGGGCAAGGTAAGGGTTAATTCCTCAATTTTATTATTATCTGATATTGTTTATGTGTAAGTATTTTTTGGGACATATTTATTATCCATGTCCATGTTTCTTAAAATAATTTTTTAAAATTATTCTTTTTAGGTACTCTTTAACTAAAACATCATTTTAAATGTTTTAAATATTTATTATTCTAAATATTTCTAATTCCATGTTTTCAGAATACTTTTAAGGATTTATTTATATGGACATTATTGTTTTCAAATTTTAATTCGTTTAAAAAGTTTCAAATGTTGTACCCCTCTCTCTTGGATTTTAATGATCACAATCACTCTCATCGTGATCTAATATTGTTTCAAGTGTTTTTGTTAATAGGCATGATTTCAGGAGCAAGAAGTGGCAAAGGAGGAAAAGTGGACTGTTTTCATGTCCACCGGCCAACCGGTGGCTTCACCACCGGCCAGCCGGTGGAACCCAGACAGAAGGCTGAGCCACTGCCTCAGCACCGGCCAACCGGTGGCCTCAGCACCAGCCAGCCGGTGCTGCCTGGGCAGAAGGGACAGCCACTGCCTCTACATCAAATAATCTCACACTCTTGGCGCTCAAGGCTTCCTCAAGTTTGTTTTAATTTATTTATTTCAATTATTTAGTTATTCATTGGGTTTGTATTAAAACAAACCATCCTTTTCTTCCTCACTTTCATCTTGGGTTTCTTGCTACAACCATCATAAAAAAGCAAGCTGTACGAAGGTGATCTAGCCTACCTTAAAACGGCTAGTGGGTTTCTTGCTACAACCATTAAAAAGCAAGCTGAAGTAAATCTCTCAACGGTTGAGTTGGGAGCGGAGACGTAGGCTTTGGTTTAAGCCGAACTCCGTTATCAAATTGTGTCTTCCCCCTTTTTATTTTCCGCTGCATTTACAAATCATTTTTAAATTGTTAATTAATTTTTAAAAGGCAATTCACCCCCCCTCTTTCCATCACTCTCCGACCAACAATTGGTATCATAGGGAGAGTTTGTGTAATACCTTAACCGGTTACAAACTCAAAATCCATAGTGATGGCTTCTTCCTCACAAGCACCCGAAGGGTATTCCATGACTCGGGCTCCATTCTTTGATGGAACCGACTACAATTATTGGAAAACTCGCATGATTACATTTCTTAGAAGTATTGGCTATCCTATATATAGAATTGTTTTGCAAGGTTACACTCTCTCTAGCAAAGATGAGTCTAAATGGACCCCCGAAGACATTGCTAATTTTGAGCTTGATGGAAAAGCCATGAATGCTCTTCATTGTGGATTAGACCGTAATGAATTTAATCGTATTTCTACTTTCACCACTTCTCATGAAATTTGGAAGCTTTTGGAAGTGACCCATGAGGGCACTAACAAAGTCAAAGACACTAGATTAGATATGTATCGTCAAGACTTTGAAAGTTTCACCATGCACCCACACGAATCTATTACGGAAATGTTTACTCGCTTCACTGATGTGTGTAATGGGAGAAAGTCTCTTGGAGATGATGTTTCTGCAGATACGATGGTCAAGAAAATTCTTTGGGTCCTACCAAGCTCATGGGCTCCAAAGGTGACGGCAATCCAAGAAGCGAAAGATGTCAAGAAAATGCCGGTTGAAGAACTCATTGGATCACTTATGACCTATGAGATTACCATGAAGAGGCAAGCCGATAAAGAAGGTAACATCTTCAAGGAGAAAAAGAACATAGCATTCAAAGCAAAGCAAGAAAGCTCCTCCGATGATAGCGGATCCGAAATTGCTCAACTTGCAAGAAAAATGAGCAAGTTCATGAAGAAAAAGAAGAATTTTCAAAGGACACGAAAGGAAGAGCCAAAAGCAGAAAAAGAAGTTACATGCTTTGAATATGGAAAGAAAGGCCACATCAAACCGGAGTGCTCTCTTTTCAAGAAAAGGTTAAAGGAAAAGAAAAACAAGAAGGCTTTCAAAGCGTCAACATGGAGTGCAAGCGATGACTCCATGTCTTCAAGCGACTCAAGTGATGAAGGTGGAAAATGCCTAATGGCATTTGATGAGGTATCTTCTTCCGACTCCTCTTCCTCATCTTCTTCTTTTAATAATGATATGTCTTATGAAGATCTCCAAAATGCGAGAGATTAATTAGAGGAAGGTTTTCACGAACTCACCTCTAAATTTTTGGCCTTAGAAAAGAAACACAAAATTCTAATTTCTGAAAAAGATCAACTTCTCAAAAAGAATGAGGAACTTGCTCTTAAGGTCCAAGATATTCCAAATGTTGATTCTTTGAATTCAACTATTAAAGATTTAAGGGAATCTCTTGCCAAGTTCATCCAAGGTGAACAAAATTTGACCAAATTGCTAGGTTCTCAACATTCGGCTAGAACCACACATGGACTTGGCTTTAACAAGCAAGCCACTTCTTCTAGAGCACCCACTACTTTTGTAAGGGGGATCTCTCAAAATAAATTTTGTAATTATTGTAGAAAAACCGGACATATGATTTATGAATGCGATTGTAAAAATGCTAGATATGGCCGCCCCGAAATCATTACCTACTCGGATGAATATCTTAGGATGTTTCCCTCTAGACAAATATGGGTTCAAAAGTCTCTTTTAGCTAATCTTTCTGGACCCAAACTTATATGGGTACCAAAATCTATTCTCTCTTTATTTTGTAGGATAAACACCAAATAAGTAGGCCTTCGAAAGGCTTGTGGTATCTCGACAGCGGATGCTCGAGGCACATGTGTGGCGATCCCTCCGAGTTCAACTCCCTTGAAGAATTCTATGGAGGATACGTCACCTTTGGTGACAATTCAAGAAGCAAGATCGTCGGAATAGGTACCATTGGTTTTGGTAGCTCCTCCTTAATTAAAGATGTTTTATTTGTTAAAGGTCTAAAACATAATTTAATTAGAATTAGTCAACTTTGTGATAATGGTTTTTCGGTGAATTTTCAAAATGATTTATGCAATGTGTTTGATTTTCAAAACAAATTGATATTTTCTGCTTCCCGTTTTCAAAATGTTTACATTATTGATTTAAAGTCTTTAGCTAGCCAAAATGTTAAATGTTTAAGTGCTCTTGACAATGAGTCTTGGCTTTGGCATAGAAGGTTGGGGCATTGTAGCTCTCATTCACTTCTAAAGCTTAATAAGAACAAGCTCATCCGTGACCTTCCTAAACTTAAGTTTAAGAAAGATTTGATTTGTGAGCCATGCCAACTTGGCAAGCAACACAAATCTTCTTTCAAATCTAAGAAGGAAGTGTCCACCTCAAAATCTCTTGAGCTCCTTCATCTTGATCTTTTTGGTCCTACTCCTGTAGCAAGTCTAGGTGGAAAATCCTATACCTTTGTCCTAGTAGATGACTTTTCTCGTTTCACTTGGGTTTTCTTTTTAGCTCATAAAAATGATGCTTGTAGAACTTTTTTGAAATTCTCTAGGAAAGTAGAAAACGAAAAAGGGTATAAAATTATATCGCTCCGTAGTGACCATGGAGGTGAATTTGAGAACAAAGAATTCGATGAATTGTGTTCCTCTCAAGGATACAATCACACCTTCTCTGCCCCTAGGACTCCACAACAAAATGGAGTGGTTGAAAGGAGAAACCGAACTCTCCAAGAAATTGCTCAAACCCTCCTTAGTGAATTCAATCTTCCTCAATATTTCTGGGCCGAGGTAGTAAACACTGCTTGTTATACTATCAATAGAGTCCTTGTAAGACCCCTTCTTAAGAAAACCCCCTATGAACTTTGGAAAGGAAAATTGCCCAAAGTTGGTTATTTTAAAGTGTTTGGTTGTAAATGCTTTATCCTTAACACAAAAGATAACCTAGGGAAATTTGATGCCAAATCCGATGAAGGTATTTTTCTTGGGTACTCCAACTCAAGAAAAGCCTATTGTGTCTTCAATAAAAGTTCAAAAACCATCGAAGAATCATCTCATGTAAAATTTGATGAAACTCTTCCAAAACCTCACCCGGTCATTGAAGATGTTGAAGATAAGCTTGATAAGCTTCATTTGAATGATTCCTCTTCTCCTCCCAAGGAGGATGACCATCAAGAACCCTCTTCAACTTCTTCGCCTTCCACCTTGCCTAAGGTTTGGAAACCTTCTAGAGACCATCCTTTAGAAAATGTTATAGGTGATCTTCAAGCCGGTACTCGAACTAGAAGATCAATCCTCAACGAGGTTGAACATCAAGCCTTTCTTTCTCAACTAGAGCCTCAAACCATTAATGATGCCATTAATGATGAGAATTGGGTTCTTGCAATGCAAGAGGAACTAAATCAATTCTCTAGAAATGATGTTTGGACTCTTGTTGAAAGACCCAATGATCATCCAATTATTGGCACTAAATGGGTTTTTAGGAACAAACTTGATGATCAAGGAAATATAACCCGGAACAAGGCTCGCCTAGTAGCTAAGGGCTATAATCAAGAAGAAGGAATTGATTATGGTGAAACCTTTGCGCCCGTTGCTAGATTGGAATCCATTAGGATCTTTTTGGCATTCGCCGCTCACTTAAATTTCAAAATTTTTCAAATGGATGTTAAAAGTGCCTTTTTAAATGGTTTTATTTCAGAAAAAATCTTTGTTGAACAACCCCCCGGTTTTGAAGATCCAAAATTTCCAAATCATGTTTTTAAGTTAACCAAGGCTCTATATGGCTTAAAACAAGCCCCTCGGGCTTGGTATGAGCGGTTAACAAAATTTCTTTTAGAAAATGATTTTAAAATGGGTCAAGATGATTGTACCTTATTTTTAAAACACACTTCCAAAGATCTTTTAATTGTCCAAATTTACGTTGATGACGTTATATTTGGTTCAACCAAAGAATCGCTTTGTACTGATTTTTCAGATCTAATGAGAAAAGAATTTGAAATGAGTTTTATGGGGGAATTAAAATTTTTTCTTGGTTTTCAAATTCTTCAAAATTCAAATGGTATTTTTCTAAACCAAGGAAAATACACAAACGAACTTTTAAGTCGTTTTGGTATGGATCAAGTAAAGGAAATTAGTACCCCCATGAGTACTTCTTGTAAACTTACGTTAGATGAAGCCGGGAAACCGGTGGATAACAAGCTTTACAGGAGTATGATTGGGAGTCTACTTTACCTAACTGCGACCCGTCCTGACATCATGTTCAGTGTTTGTCTTTGTGCTCGTTTTCAAGCCAATCCCAAAGAATCTCATTTTAAATCGGTCAAAAGAATTTTTAAGTATTTAAAAGGATCCAAAAACATTGGTTTGTTTTATCCCTCTAATACATCTTTTGAACTTTCTTCATATTCGGATGCTGATTTTGGCGGATGTCAATTAGATCGTAAGAGTACTAGTGGAACCTGTCATCTGCTAGGCAAGTCCCTTGTTTCATGGAGTAGCAAAAAGCAAAACTGTGTTGCTCTTTCTACTACCGAGGCCGAGTACGTAGCAGCTGGTAATTGTTGTGCCCAAATTATTTGGATGCAGCACACTCTCTTGGATTATGGCCTTTTCTACGATCATATCCCTATACGGTGTGACAACACTAGTGCCATTAGTATTTCTAAGAATCCAATACAACATTCTAGGACAAAGCATATAGATCTAAGGCATCATTTCCTTCGTGACCATTTTCAAAAAGGGGATATCACTTTGGACTTCATTTCTACTGATTTCCAATTAGCTGATATTTTTACCAAACCGCTCCCGGTTGAACGTTTTGATTTTATTAAGGGGGAGTTAGGAATGATTCGTCAATGAGCACTATTAAATATTTGACTCTTTTTGGCTTGGTTATATTTCTTTTTAAGTTATTTAAACTCTTTTTTATTTTTTTTATTTTATTTTAATTTTTATGAATTTTCATACCACCGGTCAACCGGTGGTACATCACCGGTTAACCGGTGGTGTCGGGTTTTCTTTTTTTGGGCCGGCCGGGGAAAGGGTTAAAAATTAAATTAAACCCTTCCCCTCTCATTTCTTTCTCTCCCTCTCGTGCGACACCTCCAGACCCGCGCCCCCCTCTTACCCTAGCCTCCCTTCCTCCTTCTTTTCCTCTCAAACTCCATTATCTCTCAATATCTCTCCTTTTTTCTTCCTTTTGCCATCATGGGTCCTCGCTCTACACGCAAAGGGAAAGGTATCGCTCAAGAGGCACCTCCTCCTCCTTCAATCCCTCAACTTCCGGACATTTGGCATGACAAAGTCATTCTGCCGGGTAGAGTAATTGATTATTCTTGGCTGTCTTCTGCTCGTCTCGAGCTTTTCTCCATCATTGAATATCAACACTGGCATTCGTTTTTTGAACCTCCTGAGAAGGATGTCATTTATCCCCTTCTTGTCAAAGAATTTTATGCTCACCTGACGTGGTCGGTTTCTGAAGACGTCGATACCATTTCTACCACTGCTCTTGGGCAACCCATCACTATCACTTCTTTGGAGATTTCCAGGATGCTAGGGGTTCCTCATGTTGGACCTCATGCTTTTGCTCAGGGGGAGTTTCCTCGGGACCCTGATTTTGATCTTGCTGTCGCTCTTGAGCATCTCACAGGGCAGCCCACCGATCCCATTGTCAAGCTCTCCCAGCTCTCCCCTAACCATCACATCATTGAGCGCCTCATTCAGACCACCATTGCACCCCGTATCGGTGATCACGATACGGTGAAATTTATTGATATCTATCTTCTTTCTTATATCACCAGAGGCGTTCATTTCAATTTGGTCCGGTTCCTGTTCCGGGCCATGTCTTATGTGGCTGAGCACCCGCGCCGGTCCAAAACTCTACCTCACGGGCGCTTGTTGACCAAAATCTTTACCTTTCTTGATATCCCTCTTCGTGCTACCTCCTTCGAGCAGCCAAAGAATGATAGCATCATCAATTTTATGATGGTGCAACGGATGAACATTCGTTGGCATCCTTGGCGTTAGGAGTGGATTACTGACAAGGAGGGCCTTCTCAAGGCTTACTCCCCTCAGACAAATTCACACCTTCCTACCCATGCCATGCCTCCTGCCATTGCTGCTGCCTATCCTCTTTCAGATAGTGAGGACAATGGTGATGATGAAGAGGAAGGGAGTGGTGACGATGAAGGAGAGGCTGCTGCTGCTGCTGATGAGGGAGATGGAGCGGGTGATGATGCACCAGAGCCTGCTGAGGCTGTGCCCCCTCCCGCTGATACTGGTAGCTTGTCGGTGACGGCTGATCAGTTCCTTCGCTTCCAGGATCAGATTGAGACCCGGCTCGACTTACAGTTTTCTTACTTCAGCTCTCAGTTTGATCAGCTCCACTCTCGGATTGATTCTCTAGATCGTCGCTTTGAGGCGGTCCAGGCTCCTCCAGCTCCTCCGAACTTCAGGCGTCGCCGTCACTCTCGGCCCGCTAGGAGTGAATAGAGCCGTTCCTATTTTTTGGCTTGTCTTTGTATTTGTATTTTGAACTTTCTATGTAATGTTTCATCTTTTATGAAATTCAAGTTGTCTTATCCTTTTTGTCATTGCTTACTACCTTATTATTGTTTTTCTACTTTTCTTTCATACTTTTCCTCCTATTTTGATAATCCCAAAGGGGGAGAAAAACTCTCTATTACATACTTAGTTACTTTTCATTTAATTAAGTGCTCTTTTTAAAAGTTCAATTTTAATTTAGTACTTTCATCAAGATCTGTTTTTAAATGGTTATGTTATTGATTTCAGTTGTTTCTTTTAAATGACCTATGGTTACAATTTCAAAATGAACCATTCTCTTTATTTCAATCCTTTCAAGATTAATATCTTTTTCAATACATGATACATCTATGAAATTCTTGTATTAACATGATCTCTAAAATTTTCCATGTCCAAGTTTCTTATTTCTCTTTACTTGGCATATCCTTTTTAAAAATATTTCTTATTTGTGATTGTGATCATCAAAATAGGGGGAGATTGTTGTACCCCTCTCTCTTGGATTTTAATGATCACAATCAATCTCATCGTGATCTAATATTGTTTCAAGTGTTTTTGTTAATAGGCATGATTTCAGGAGCAAGAAGTGGCAAAGGAGGAAAAGTGGACTGTTTTCATGTCCACCGGCCAACCGGTGGCTTCACCACCGGCCAGCCGGTGGAACCCAGACAGAAGGCTGAGCCACTGCCTCAGCACCGGCCAACCGGTGGCCTCAGCACCAGCCAGCCGGTGCTGCCTGGGCAGAAGGGACAGCCACTGCCTCCTCACCGTCCAACCGGTGGCCTCAGCACTGGCCAGCCGGTGGAGCCTGGATAGAAGGATCTTCCCTCTGTCAAGACCACCGGCCAACCGGTGTCCCACCACCGGCCAGCCGGTGGAACTCCTTCAAATAGTGAGACCTACTGTCTCACCACCAGCCAACCAGTGGCCTCCTCACCGGCCAGCCGGTGGCTCCTGGGCAGAAGCACTCTCCACATTCCAAAGCACCGGCCAGCCGGTGGCCAAGCACCGGTCAGCCGGTAAGCCCAGTCAAACTAGCCGTTGGGCTTTGACCAGGCTTGTACTTTTGACCCCCAACGGCTCCGGAAGCCCTCCAACGGCTATATTGAAGTATTTGGGGATATCTCTCCTATAAATAGACGAGGATGGATGCCGGGAACATACCCGATACATTGGAATGATATTTTCATCCCTTGAAGCTCTAAACGACAAATCTCTAAGGCTACTTGTGATCCACCTCCATCCTTGAAGCTTGGGTTGCCTCTACATCAACTACTCTCACACTCTTGGCGCTCAAGGCTTCCTCAAGTTTGTTTTAATTTAATTATTTCAATTATTTAGTTATTCATTGGGTTTGTATTAAAACAAACCATCCTTTTCTTCCTCAATTTCATCTTGGGTTTCTTGCTACAACCATCATAAAAAAGAAAGCTGCACGAAGATGATCTAGCCTACCTTAAAACGGCTAGTGGGTTTCTTGCTACAACCATTAAAAAGCAAGCTGAAGTAAATCTCTCAACGGTTGAGTTGGGAGCGGAGACGTAGGCTTTGGTTTAAGCCGAACTCCGTTATCAAATTGTGTCTTCCCCCTTTTTATTTTCCGCTGCATTTACAAATCGTTTTTAAATTGTTAATTAATTTTTAAAAGGAAATTCACCCCCCCTCTTGCCATCACTCTCCGACCAACATCAAAGTGGTATGGGAAACTTTTATTCAAAAATATCTTTTAAATTAATTCCTTTATAAATGTGTGACTTTTAAACGATTTCACAAAAAAGGATATTTCTCTCAAAACGTTTTATTAATCATTTTCAACTATGTAAACATTCTTTACTGGATATTATTCTTGATTAAGGTTGATTTATTATAATACAATATTCCATATTATATCGAATTAGTTATGATATGTTTGAATGTGGATGTGCTATTTTTATACCCTTCATGGTTTATGGTTGAAGTATTGGCATTTCGTATGCTAGTTTTAATAAAAATGTTTATGTTATGTTTCAAAAATTTTCATATGAGGAATGAAGTGGACTTAGTAAGTGATGGGTGGGGCCTACTATATCCCTTCGATGAATCATTAGGTCTCATAATACAAACTAGTGTCTTGGAGTAAGGTGTTGAAAAAATTTTATTTGTAGTCTTGGAACGAGGCTTTTACTATGTGGTAATGATGTTCTGTATTAGGCATTCCCTCATTATTAAATTAATTATTACAAGTGATTATTCGACTAGTAGAATATCTATGTGCATGTTTATATGATAATGTTTGATTTATTTTCTCCATATTATGTTCAAGTTTATGTTTAAAAGTATATTGTTTTTATTACACATCTTTCCTTAAAATTGTATAGCTTCTGCTAAATTATTTACCCTTACTGAGCATCTGAGCTCCCCCTTTCTTATGTTTTGTTTTCCCAGGATTCCAAGAAGTGTATTATGTTTGATATGAAGGGTCAAGGTAAGGGAATAATGGTGTTCTCAACTCATTATTTATGTTGTGTTTTATGTTTGAATGTGTAATGAAACATTCATGTATGAAATCTATTTTCCAAGACTACTAAAATGATTGGTTATTTGGGACTTGATTCCTTATAATCATACCAATTTATTAAAATAATGAAACAACTCTGGGCTTCTGGGGTCGAGGCCTTACATTACTCACATTATTCCATCCATATATACTTGAACTTTTTTTTGCGTTAACTTAGTTAGCAGGATATAAAATCATGATAAATTTTTCAAAAAAATTTAATGATACCCAGTTATCTAAAGAAAACTATGGATTTTCATGGAAGTTAAGAGTCTGGTCCATTTCTCAAATGCCTTTGTCTTGGAATATTCCACAAAAATTCCTCCACTTGTGATCACATTCCCCCAGAAAATGAATTTCTATATCAAAAAGTCACTCTTTATAAAATTTGTGTAAATTTTAGCCTTCCTAAATTTCACCAACATAATCCTTAGATACTCTTCTCGTTCCTCCTTACACATAGAGAAAATTATAATATCATTGATAAATATTACCAAAAAATTTTCAAGGTAGTTTATAATGACTATAATCATCAAATCCATGAATATTTTTGGGGAATTAGTAATTCCAAAGGGAATATATATAAGACCATAATGTCCATACCAATTACAAAAGGTTGTATTCTGAATATATTCCTTATTTATATTCAATTATTGATATAAAAAATTGTGATCCACCTTTTAGAAGTGTCAATATACTCTTAGTTGGTCGAATAATTCATCATTCCTTGGTAGGGGATACTTCCTTTATAGTGATATTTTCGATCTCCCGGTAATAGATACACAACCACATTGATCTATCATTTTCTTGATTAAGAGTTCTGGAAAACCCCAAGGAGATACACTAGGTAATTTGAAACATTTTGCAAAATTATCTTTAAGATTCTTATTTAACTCTTCCAATTCAATTAACGGTATCCTATAGAGAAATTTGGAGATAGGAGTGGCTTTGGGTATGAAATTTATTGAGAAATATACTTCATGATCTGGGAGAAGGTTGGGTAACTCTTTAATAAATACATTAGTATATTCCCTTATAATGGTAATTTCCTCAAGGTTGACAATTTACTTAAACTTAACTATTAGGGAAAGGTATTTTTCTTTTCTGGGTATCAACACCCACACCATTGTGGTATTTTGAAAAGGAGATTCATGATCTTACTTTATTTTTTATAAGAGTATGAGTGGGTTTAGAATATAGAAATAGATCTCATTTTTCTAATAGTTTATATCATATATATATAAAGAGAGACAATACATTCCCAATATAGTGTCAAATTTCACCAAGGGAACGATCATGAGATTCTCTAGAGGAATATTCCCATAGACTCTAATAGGAGAAGATTCCAATAATTATGTTACATTAATTACACCACTTGGTGCTTTTATATATATATATCTATATCATGGTATTAGGGTTTTGATTCAACATTTCTAGAAAACTTTAAGGATATAAAGGAATTAATAGAACCAAAATCAAATATAACATTATTTCCATTATTGATTAAATGAGAAGTGTACCTTGTATGGTTTAAATTTTATTTTCCACCTTAATAGTAGTGATATAAAAATAACTACCTTGGTCCTTATAATTTTCTAGTTACTAATATAGATTACCCTTGATGACTCGTAGTTTAGTGCATTGTCTTTCATAATTCCCTTCATTCCTATAATTGAAGCATTGAATGATTGGTGGTAAATTGGGAGGGTCCTTCCTTTCCTCTATTAAATTGGTATGCTTATTCATGTATCTTATAAATTAATGATCTTTGTGGAATTCTCTCCTACACATGAATCTTATCCCTATCCCTTTGAGGCTATTCCCATGATGTTTTCCTATATTTTTGACATGTGGGTGGTTGGATATTCTTTCCGACATTTTCATTTGATCTTCCATTTTGAAAGTCCATTATTATCTTCTTATCTTTATATATATGATACTATTCTCTAAACTCCATCTATACATTGAGATAAAATAAAATTACTACTCCATAACTCGCAAATTATTATATTTCTAGAGCCTTTTGAAGGTGTGGTTTGAAACCAATAAAGAATCTATCTATTTTTATATCATTGTTGATAAAAAACCCATGGTTTATATTGTAGGATTTGTGAATGTTTTATAGTAGGACATGAAAGATTCAACCTCCATTTTTATTAATAAATAATAATTATCTCTTTATCTTTGTTTAAAGATTTAATGGGAAATAATTGTTAAGAAATAACTTCTTACATCCTTAGCACTCTATTTTTTCTATTTCTTCATTCAGATCGATATTCTTTATCATCAACCATAATTGACCAGCCTCTATATCTAAATTATAGACATTCAAGGTAACTTTATCCTTCAATTAATAGTGTGTTATAGAAAATATTATCTTCATTGAGTTAACCCACTATTCCATAAAAAGTAAACTAGAAGATCTGAAAAATGTTAGGGGTCATTTCCATATAAAGTAATCCATTGTTAGTTTATAATTATTGGGTAAAGGGGACATTACACATGGTTCATATTATTTTTAATATCCTGAGATATATAATTAATAATATCCATGATTCATTGAACTCCACATACCACTCATTAAGAATTTTATTCAGAAAATAATTATATAGTCACTCTCATGGGTTGTTGGTCTATTTTTTCTTGTTTCCCACTATGTTGTAAAATATAAATGGTTTGAAAATACATAAGTAAATAAATGTTAAATAAATAATTTATTCTTATAAGTTATATCTTATGGGTTTCATTAGTTTATTGTTTTATAAAATGATGCTTTTAGAATTATGTACTTTAATACTTTTCCAACATTAAAATAAAGAATTAATTTAGCTATAAACCCTTCATAATAGTTTGTATAGAGTTTTTGTTTAACCAGAGAATGTCCCTCAGGAGTATCAAACCAGGTGTACAGTAATGCCTCTTTGTCAAGTAATAAGTTACGATTGAGTTAATACCAAATTGACCCTTTTTGGGGTTATTACCACTCGGTACACCAATGCCTGATCCACATCCACTTTTAGTATCCAATCATAGATTTTAATTACTTTGAAACCATGTGCTCTTATAAATTACCAAAAAATAGGATGTTTAAGTATACGTGGAATTATCCTTAGGTTTTTTACAATCATTTTATAGTCCTAACTCCCAAATTAACTAAAATGTTATTTTATAATAGGAATAGTGATTGAAATTTTTCTTACATGGCTATTTCATCATTTTTAGGATAAAACATAAAATAGTGATACAATCCAATATCAAAATGTTTAATATCTTAGAAAAAATAGGCTTATGAACCACATGTACATAATAAAAAATTAAAATTACTTAAATCCTTCTTATTTATCCTCCTAAAATCTCTCATGTTCTCTTTAATACATGTAATCACCTGAGGATATATATCAAAGAAGGGGGTGATCTAAAATCCCTGTAAGGGGAGGAATATCATGGGAGGAATACGAGACATGAATAAATAGTACATGGATGATAATAATCATGATAATCATATCATAATCATAGGATAATAATTATAATCATGAGTGAAACATTTGATAAAGTAATGGAATTTTTAGAATTCATAATATCGAATCATCATAACATAGTGGTCAAATAACACACATTGATGTGAACAAAGCTAGTATTATGTTCAAATATAACATATGTGCATAAATAATAACATTATAAATGTGAAAAATATAATATCATGTTCACACATAATATACATAATCTCATGAGATACGTAAAATTACCCAATGAATTGGAGGGATATATTATTCTTAAGCCATACATTACATCATAAAATGCTCACAATCATACATTCCACATGGACAGATAACATATAAAAATCGTAGTAATGAAATAAAACCTTGTAAACAAATGAGTTTTATAAAGGATTTCACATGTCATACTTTATGGAATAACATTTGGTGTTCCCAATTTAATAATTGAGATTATACTTTGGAATAAAATATCATTGTTCTTTGAAGAAGATTCAACTCAATAAGAGTTAAAGATATTTTCTAGAAAAATAAATTCTTTTTGATAAATAATTTTATTTGAATTAGAAATTATTTTGGAAAGGTATAAACATGTATATACTAAGAAATATTAGGGAAAGAATATTAAAATTTCATTTAAAGGATATTATAGGAATATACATACTGTAAAATATGTGAAAGAGGATATAACCCAAAAGTGAGGGAGGTGGGTTCGAGAATCCCCTTACCTTAAACCCTGCTTTGTTTCATTTCTTTTATGTAACTTGAATTATAAATTTAGGTTTATCGACACATGGAACCAAATGTGATTATTTTCATATTTTTCACTCATGATCAATTATAACCATTGGATTCTATTCCTTAATTCTCTTTATTAAAGGTTAAATGTTTTCATATCATATTTTCCTTAAAATATATCATGCAGATTTAATTTATTGATCTTGATTAATTTATATTTACACATTAGTAAGATTAAATATAGAATATTAAAATTACATATATTCATAAATTTATATATTATAAATAATTTATTTTTAACAGCCATAGTTTTTGTGATAATTAAAGTGTTGATAACATCCTCATGGGTGGTTAACTGACTGTTGATGAGACATTATCAAAGAGAAAGAAAGAGAAGTTTAAAATATAAAAAAATAATAAATTTATTGATTAAAATACTTCAAAATAATTAATATAATTTTAACATACTACTAAATTAATCTTATAGTATTTGGGTTTGAAAATAATATAGAAAGTTAGGAAGAGAAGAGGAAAATGAGAAGAAAAGTTGATAAAAACTTACATTCTTCTAGGTATTTCTTATTTTTTACAGGGCTAAAATCCTTGAATTATTGGATTTTGTTACTCTAAAACATACCTAACGATTAAAAGGTTATTTAGATAAGGTATTTGGGTAGATATTTTTATTTAGTTAGTTTGGTAGGAGTGGTTTTCTAAGTGAGCAATGAGGGGTTATTTATACTCAGGGAGAGAGGTATTTTTAAGATGAAATATTGGATATAATATAATTTTCATGGTAAACATTATAATAGTGGCATTATTAAAATTTTAGGCCATATTTAAATAAAATAAAATGATTTTATGACTTTTAATGATTTCCAAGACCAAATTCATCATTTTATTAAAAATGAAAGTGGAAAAATAAAAAATTGTTATTTTAATGGAATACGTTACACTTTAGGCTTTGAAAAAAAAATTTAGTTTGGGAAAATAAGTATATTGTATTTAAATGACTCATTTATCTTATTAAATATGTTTTTGGTAAAGTAAAAATTTATAGAGTTTATTAGGTCATTAGTACATTATGAATAATGTAATTTAAAATACAATGGTTATAAAAAAACTATATTTTTACTATTCACCTAAGCATTGAAGTATTTCATAAAATGAACAAAAAATAAACTTTATACAATTTTGTCACTAATATTCTAAAAATAACATTTATTTTATCAAAAAAATTTCAAAAATATGTAATTTTAATTTTTAAGATTTTTTTTTGATTTTTATGAAATCTTTAAAATACATTTTGTTTAAAAACGTGATTATAGTTTCTTTGAGTTTTTTATATTGATATATATTTTATGGTATTATAATATTTATATTTTATTAAATTAATATTGATAAATATTATTTATATGGAATTTTATTATTTTTAAGTCAAATTACTATTTTAACGACCATGTTACTATTCCAAACACTCAGGTTACTACTTCCAATGGTCATGTTACTATTACAAAGTTAAAATACAATTCTAACAGTCATATTAACTCATATAAATACCACTTAATTGATTCATTCAAAATTCAATATAATTCCTCCTAAGATTCTATAGGTTTTTAAGATGTCAGTTGGTTTACTAATATTTTATTTTTTCTAAAGTGTGGTTCTTGGGGGTGATGATTCTAGCATAGTGAAATGATCCACATTTTCCCATTCTACTTTTCTTATTTTTCTATTTTTTTGTACCTTTGTATGATATGGAATTTTCATGTGTTTATTTTTTGACTAATATAACTATATCTATTAATGAAATAATGTTTTTCGGTTTATCTATGTTTTATATACGTATAATAATATATTATAAAATATTAGACACATTTAATTAGGAAAAAATATTAGTTATATACTACGTATTATTATAATATTTATCTCAAATTGATCTTCATGAACCACTTTGATCCATTCAACTGATCAAATAAATCATAAATGGGAGGTATAGATTATTTAATCTTCATAGTTTCTAGATTCAAATTCTAATAGTTAATGTACAACCACTACCTACCACTATCCTTCTTAGAAAATAGAATTAAAACTACCTAAGGTGAAACACTATGGTAAATAAAACCCTTTACTTATAAATACTATAACTAAAACTTGATCTCTCATAACTCTATTGACACTTTGTGATATGAATTCAAAGTGATTAGACTCATACCTAGATAAAAATCAATGGAGATCTCCACCTTCAGTGGATTCTTAGAGAATTATTTAGAAACATGTCCAAGAAATATTACACCACTATTAACAACTAAAATAAATACCTGTATTATATTAATATAAGAACAAAATTATCTATTTGAATAGTTAAATCCCTATGGTATTTAATGATCAATCCTAGAAAACTACAATGAATGTACTTCGCTCCTTAAAATGTGTGAAAAATATCATTAGATAAAGAAAAAGAAAACTTCCAATTATAAAAGTTTACACTGGACTTGAAATTCACCATCCAATCTATCTCGATTATAAAATTGAATATGTTCATCTCCATAACTAATAAGTCTTATAACATTTTCACATTACTGATCATAATGGAACAAGATGAACACTTAAACCCCCATTATACACTTTCTCCAAGCAGCTTCTCAATATTTTGGAATAAGACATTAAATTTTTATATAAATTTATTTGATATAATATTAGTAAAAATATGAATGGATGAGATATGATCATATCTAACATAGAAGATACCATAGTAGAAGTAATAAATAGAGTGACTCTCATTATCATAGGTCTTTCCTTAGAATCCCCTAGTAAATACTCCACATCAAACATCTTTTCCTAAACCTTATTGGTCTAACCTTAAAATGGATTACCACTAGTCTTCACCTATCATTGAATTATAATTAGTTTTGGGTTCTCTATAAAGATCCATGATCCCTACAATTTTTTGTAATCTCTAATGATAGAACATCGAGAGATAAAATTATATAACTTCTTCAAATAACCAATATTCACACACCAATGACATATCCTAGTCTCATTAATACATTCCCATTTCAGATGTTTCATACTTGCACACTTATAAAAACCAACATTATTCCTCCCTCAAGATGATACAAAGATTTCTGATTTCTTATAGATTCTTCTATTATGAGAATCATCTTTCTTAATCTTTTTTACTTTTAGTAAAATGGTTTCTTCTCTTTGGATGGGTATGAAAGAATTTTTTTTCGTTTTCCTACATCATGAATTCCTCCAACATCACCAAATTTTTTATCACTATTGTATAGATAGGCAAATCAAAAAAATAAACCTTGATTAACTCTTATATTAAAGAGTTTTCTTAATCCTCCAGTCATTGAGACTATCATTGGTGGTTAATTTCATTTCAACATGCACCAACACTATAAATAAACTAGGATAAAATAACACTATGATATTCCCCTAATCTATATCTAGGAACTAATGATATTTCCTCAACATCACTATGTTTGGATAAAAATGTAGAGTAAACATCTTTTGGAATACATCCAATGTTATATCCTCAATCATATTTTATTCCAAAACTATATCCCACCACTTACAAGATGCTCTATCTAGAAAGTAAGTAGAAAAATCCAACTTTGACATATCATGGGTATGAAGAAACTAAAATATTTTTTTGATCCTTTACAAACATTCTTCAACTTCTTCCACACCACTATCACCTCTAAAGATAAGAGAATTATACTTATAAAAATAAGAATCATGATTCACTTCCTTATATTTCTCATGATTTAGCCTATTCCAAGTAATTTAGATCACTTAAAACCAAGTGTTAAATATTTTTTTGAATTAAGTATATATTTTTATATCCTTATCCACATAAATTCCCACTACCCACAATTATATACACTTCTTTACAAACAATCTCTCTATGCGGAGGTATCTCTATTACAGAAAAATATTAGAAAGAAAATCACACAAGGCACTTAGAAAAATACCCTCTAATAAAACCATAGAACCCGATACATATAATCTCAAATAAATATATATGTCACTCTATTCAAACTATAATTTTTTCCTTCATAAGAAAATTTCACTTAAGAAATAGTAAAAAATTTCAATCAAATTATTTTATGATACCAAAACACTTTTAAAAACCGTTTGAAATCCACATTAAAACTACTGTCAATAAATAAAAACATTTCTAAGATACTAATGTATATGTATATAATATATATACATTAATATCATGATACATGAACACACATACCATATCAAACTTTTTTGGTTATAGACACCTAGATGGTGTCATAGACCAACATCCTAAAAGGGATCCCTCTGATCACATATCCCACCAAAACTCCCTAGAAACTCAAGTCTTTCTTTGAATAGGTTAACTATAATTTTTATGGGTATCTATTGAGTTCCAAAAATACTAGTCTACATGCATATAAAAATCCCAATATAAACCTTTAAAACCCTTTTATGATACAATTTTGTGATAAACCTCACATGGGACTCCACACTCAAAGCCTGGAGTTGGTTATGCCATAAGGCCTCAGTCACATTTCCCAATTTCTTAACAATGATAACTAGTATATATGGACAAATATAATCAATAGGTAATGATTATACCTTAAGTAAAAATCCAAATATATTTGAAAAAAATGATTTTAGTTAAAAAATTCCAACATTAAAATACCACTTAAATTAAAGAAATGAAACATAGTGTTATGAAAAATAAAATAGACACATGTCTCAATAGGACACAGTGACCTAGATGATGATTCCCATTTTATGTGAATGGTCCAAATAATCCAACATATGACCAAACAAAACAATGTCTATTATGAACTTAGCTCCCAAGTTCAACCAACAAAAAACATAAAATCATTTCACTTACATATATCATGACATATAAAATCTATATACATCGAGATGTGTGAGTAGGGGTGAGAATGAATACCCAATAATATTTCCCCAAATAACTCTCATACAATTCCAGGTAGTAGTTTAACAAATTTAAAACCAAAATAGTTTTATAAAAGTTCTAGAACAAACCAACGTAAAGGATAAAAATATTTTTCCAATTGTTTCCCTAATAAGTAATCCCTTATTGGATCAACCCAAATATATAGTTTATATAAAACAAATATATCCAAAATATATTTGATAAATAAATAAGAATATAACATAAATCCATTACAATGATCATAACATACACCCGATGTGGATCATCACCCACTCGAGTGGTTCCCAAATTTCTTACACTGTCCCATCTATATAACATAGAAACACGAAAGTTACTATCCATCCCAATACCTAATCCTTCTATCCAAAGTCGACACTTCTTAGTTATTTCTCATACCCAATACACTTATAAAACCCAAAACCATTTTTCTTCCTAAAATAGTAAACTGAAATCAACTCATCAATATCAATACTTAAATATATGTTATTTAATATATCCAAAAATATATTTTCAAAGACCCCTTTAAAACCCAATCCAATGATCTTATCCAAATTTCATTGTAATTATCCAACCTAAAACGTTACATTTTCTAGTGTTTTTGAGATTGAATTCACATTCTTAAAATCAAAAGTATCTTATAAGTTTAGAGTTTTAAAAAATCGGGAAAACTCTAAAAAATTAAACCCAAAATTTAAAAGTGTAAACTTGTACTTAGTATCGATATTCCCATAAAAAAAGTTATTAAAATAAAAACTAGTTTCTCTTTATGAAAAATATTAACAGTTTTAACTTGATTTCATTCTTTTCCCAACTCTTCTTTAAAACTGTTGATTTTTTTTAAAACATAGGATGAGAAAAAAATCTTAGTAAGGGACATGAAATAAAGAAACATTTATTCTAGTGAAAAAACATAAAAAAATGTTTCTTAAAAACATAAATTTTTACTTGAAAGAAGGAATCAGCTTTTAAAAAGTATCATTATCTAACAGTTTTAAAATCAAATGATTTTGATGAAAAATCATAAAAAAACATATAAGAGTAACATAAATAAATTTGTTTGTGATTTTCTATATAAATTTTATAAATGGAGTGACCAATTTATTCAACCTCTAACTCTAGAATAACCAATTCATTAGAGGTTATAACTTAACCACCCGTCCTTCGTTTATCACAGAACCAACCATCATTGGTTAATAGTGTAACCACTCGTACATGTTTTTTCATGGAACCACCAATCATTTTTTTGTAACGGAACAAAAAATAATCATAAACAATGACCAATAACTATAACATCAACATAAATCATGAAATCTTTCATCCTAAAACACTCTTTAAGAAAATAAACTTTCTATTTTAAAAATCACTCATTTTGAAAAACTGTTCATTTACAATGGAAATAATTTTATTTGAAAGTAACCATATAAACTTGTGTGGTAATATTAAAAATATTATGGAGACATTAATTTGGTAAATTAAATTCGTTCTATATATATATATATATATATATATTTGAAATTGGAACTTTAAATGAGGTTTTTTAAAAGAAAGTCCCTTATATAAAACCTTTAAAAGACCCCTTTATGAAAATATTAGAGGGAAATTAAAAAATTAATTTTTAAAACAATAATTTACATATAAATAAATTCATAAAAATAGTTTTAATATCATATAAATGATAAATAAATATTTATAAAATAAATTATTAAAACATTTAAAATGAGGGTTTTTAGTTAAAATGTACCTTACCTTGTGTCCTAATGCATTATTAACATGCCCTTAATGTCCTGGATAATAAAGGTAGATTCATTAATTAATTAATTTAAAACATATTACAAATAAAATTTATTTATTATAATTTTATTATGTTCATTTATGACCATTTTGATGAGTTATAATGACCAATTTCTCCATTTTGAGAGTGATCATTTCATGATTGGTTAACTTGTTTATATTTATGGATGTTATTTTCAAATGATAATAGTAATCCATAACTTATATTATATGGTAATAATGCATATAAAAAATTTCAAATAGTCCCAAATATCATTTATTCAGACATGATGATGATCCATTTGATAACACTTTATTGATAATTGTTTATAGTTTATTATGGTGGGTTTTCCATCCTTTACAAATTAGTTTCATTTTATTTGATATCATGTTTATATATTAGTTTAATAACCTAAAATAAGTTATAATACACTTATTAAAATATTATTTATCCATAATAATAGTTTTATGACCATCCATGAAGATGGTAATATAAAACAAAAACTCATTATCCATGCAAATAGTTAATTGCTGTAATTTGGACAATGAGTTCCTTTCTTTGAATTAGAGGTGATGAGAAAAAGTATAGATATAATAAATTTAATTAGAAATATAAAAATATAGTATATAAATGATATTTTATTTATCATTATTTGGTGGAAAAATGATGTGAGTAGATGATAATAGAAGAAAATATATTAAGAAAGGCGGTTTAAGAAAGTCAGTTCTTGAATATCACCTCCTTGAATGATCCGTTAAGGAACTTGGAATTGATCTTTCAATGAGTCCATAACATCTATAATGTATCTAGATAAGTGTATAAAATAATTTTTCATAGTACGGTTTTTCAAAAATAATCATGGTGGTGAAATGAAGTGAAGGAAGGGGTGCCCTTTTATAATTGAGGTGGGGATAACTTTATGAATTTCTCAAAATATTAAAATATAATATGATTATTTTAGAGACATAAGCTTACAAATGGACTCTAAATGAATTGAGAATGACAGTTTAGACATAAAACTATACTTATTGTAATTTTTAAATATTTTTATGATTTTTTAATAATTTAATAAAATATTATATTCATGAAATATCCTTATTGGCATAGTTAATACTATTCACTACCGTGACATTGAAAACATACAAAAAAATAATGAAATTCAAAACAACTATTTTATTATATATTATAAATGTCATAGTTTTCCATTAAATTCATGTATCATCTTCATAATCTCAAAATATATTTATCTTAATATTTTTTAATATCACTTATTTTATTTTTCCATTAATTTATTAATTACTGCATCATCATTGTTTAGGAATTTATGCAATTTATATCTTCCCTAAAAATTAAAAATAAATTTACATGAAGAATATTCATATTTTTCCTTTAAAAATACTATTTATGGTCGAAAATATATTCTGGAAAACAATATATTAAAATTGTTATACCTTTTAGAAATAAGAATGTTAACAATTTGACTTTCTTTAAAATAAAATACTCAAGGGACTTAATATCATCTAATTGGGTTAAAAGTGTCATAAATTAGACACATGCATGATTTGTGTCTAAAAATAATCATCTAATTAAATAAGTATATGTGTTAGGGTAATTAGATAGTATTTATAATATTTTTTACGCTAAATTACCTGATTTTCTCTTTACTATGACAATAAAAATTAATAAGATCACCATTCATACTATTGAAAAAATAAAAGGGAAATATTTAATAAATATGAAAATTTGGATTAAAAATATTAAATCTAGTTTTTTAAAATTCAAGAAAAATAATTGACATAATTTAATTTAAAATTAAACTATAAAATGCAACGAAAAAAAGTTTTTCAAAAAATCCCCTTTTTAAAAATAAAATGTTTTTACACTAAATTCAGTTATAAAATCAATTTAAAACCATAATTGAATAATTATAATTAAAAATAATCTAATTAATTTTTTTTTAAAATCCAAATCATAATTTTACCTTGCAAATAATGTTTTAAAAAAAAACAGTATTTTCACTATTCAATGAAAAATAAAACTTTTCAGACAATTATAAAAATTAAAAAATAGGAACATTTTGATATGATGATTCAAAAATGAATTTTATTTTATAAAATAAATTTTCTCAAAGTTAAAAAACATAATTATATTATTTTTTCCTAAAAATCAATAATAATCATTTTTTGAAGAAAAAATATTTTTGATGAATAATATGGATTTACTAAAAATATAATAGAATAAACTTACTAAAAATTTATTATGTATTTATATATAATTAATTAATAAATTATCAAGGAGGACTAACATATATATACATTTCATAATGTCATCAATACTATTCATTCCCGCTAATTTAATGGCTTGGTTACAATGGTCATTTTTAAATAATATGATTCAATTGTTTTTTTAAGATCAATGTGGTATATATTTTATGATATTGAACATAGTATTTTCTTTTTTAAAACTTATAATGTTAAAATTTCCCCCTTTCATAAATTAAATCCTCACAATTTGAACTAGGGATTGAAAACTTGGGGCTTGACTTTTTAGAATACCTTTGTTGAAATCCCACATCGTAAAAATGTTTGATACAACTTCCCCTTGAAAAATAGAGTAAGGGAATTTTGAAGGTCACCTAAGAAAACACATACTAGTATTAAATGTTATGGAAAATAAGTGGAAAGTGAAAATAAGGATATGTAAGATAAAACTTACTCCCAAATACTAATGCATAGTGATAGTGATGGGTTTAATGTACATTGATTTATAGGTAAAAAAAGTAGATAGATAACATTTGGTAATTAAATATTACATTACTACATAGTCTAAGAACATGGGGAAATTTACATACATGATAAGAATAATTTCCACCAAAAACTCATCTTTTGATCAAAATGATGAGTGTGATTTTTTTCATGATTTTAGTGGTAAAATAAACATCTATGGATAAAAAATAAACAAAATAAAAACAATCTGTTTCTCCCATACTTAATAATTTACCATAACAAATAATGGTTAGGATAATATAAGATAATTTACAAAAAGTAATTGATATCCAAAATTCAATAGTAATATATGAAGTTCAACATAGATCATTCAAGAAATAAATATCCACAAAATTATATAAAATTATTCTATACTAATATTGAAACCCAAAAATCAAGAGGTTTTGATCACATATCCTTACAAGATAAATTTAATATTTATCTCTTAATAAAATCAATCAATCTTAATGTCTAATACCAAAAATGTAATTTCTTAAATCACATAATCTCCAAGATATTCAATCCATTTCAAAAAATAACTTTAATCATCATAAATATAAAATAAAATCATATATAATTCAAAATTTATTCTTAAAATAAAATCAAAAACTATTATATTTACCTTATTCCTATAAAATTCCCAAAATAGTGTAAATATTCCAAAATAAAATTAATCCCCTAATCACCAAATAAATTTTCAATTACATAGTTATCTATTCAATAAAACTTATTTTCGAAAAATCAACTTAACCATTATACATCAGATAGTTTAACTAAAAAGAAAATTTCATACTGACGAGGACTCCACATAGGCTAGTGGTAGGTACTGCAACCTCGTGGTCTTTTGGTTGTGGGTTCAAACCTCACAACCTTTACGAATGTGATAGTTTTTCACCTGACCTAGAGGTGGTCCCCCCATTTTTTTTCTAAAACAAAAATTCTTATAAAATTCTTAAAAATTTAATAAAAATCCTAAAAAATAACAATAATATATTTATCATCAAAGAAAAAATTTTAACATCAAATGTTATCTCATTGTTTTCATATTTTATTCTAAAAATGTAATAACCCATAACTACTTAAAAATTTAGATATCATATAAAGTGTAAATTTTATTTATACATTTAACCTTATATCCAAAAAAACTAAAGAGAATTCTTCCTTATGTAACCTTTAATTCAAAAACATGTTAATCATAAGGGATAAATATGCCTCAAACATATATTAATACACATGAAAATGTCTCCAAAGTACTCCCAAAAAATGAAACATCAAAATAGTTGTAATGATTTTAAACATATGATCATTCTTGAATATACCACTATATTACAACTCTTAAATCCCTATGTGTATACACCTTAGTCATTCGATTTTATTCATAATACATTAACACTTATTTACTATATTTTTTCTTAATTCTTCATTCCTACAAATTAAAGATATCAATTATATATTCATGATTAATAAAAATCAATCCAATAATGTTTCATACTTTATGTATAATAAAATAATTCATACCTTAAATCTAGATTCCAGGATCTTCTTAATATTCCCTTTATCTTTGGTCATGTAGTCCTACTTTCAAAAATTAAACATCACTCCATTTATGGTATTTCAATATTTAGAAGAGTTTTAATAGTTGATAAATTGAATTAAAATGAAAAATATACCATGAAACATATTTTTTTGTATAAATTAATAGGTGTTGGATAACTCAAAAAATTTCTCATAGGTGATTTGAATACTCAATAATCCATAAAAATTATTTGACAAATATTTTTCAATAATAGCGATGATCAAATAATCTAGGAGGGATAACAAGGTTCTGAAATATATCTTTCTTACCATATTGAAAAATGATCCTTAATATATTGAAAAGAACATAACTTAAACATGAAATGAATTATAAAAAGAAAAATAATATATTGTTCAAAGATAATATCATTAAAATTTTATAATAATCTAATCCTTAAACCCCCTTATATCTCAATCTATTTAGGATTTATTAAATACACCTAAATTACCCTAAACCTAAAAAATATCCAAATTATAATAACCCTTATGGTTATAGAGGATATTTAAATTAAAATAAAATAACATCCTAACATCTAAAATTATCTAAACCACCATATGACACCAAATGTAAGGAACTGACCTTAAACATAACATATTCTAGGGTTTTTAAACTAAAAATCACATTTTAAATTTTTTGAGGACTTTTTCAGTTTAGAGTTATAGAGAGGAAAAAAAAATTATAAATTAAACTCATAAATTACATGTATAAACTTATAATTAGTATCTATTTTTCCATAAAACAAATTTTAATAAAATAAAACATGATTTATCTTTATGAAAAATCTTCACAATTTTCCTTTGATCTCATCATTTTACCAACTCTTCCTTAAACCCAATGGAAAAATTTTAAATCTTGGAATGGTCAAAAAAATTTCTCTAAGGTTTATAAAATAAAATAAACCATTAGTCTAGTGAAAAATAAAATTTGTTTCTTAAAAACATACCTTTTTACACTAAAAAAAGAATCATATTTTCAAAAATATCATTTTCTTATCTTTTGAAAATCAAACAATTTTCATAAAAACTCATAAGAAAGAATATAATAGTAAATTAAGTAACCTGGGAAATCATTTTCCATATCAATTTTAAAAATTGAGCAACCAAAATGGGAAACCTATAACTCAGGAGTACCAAATGCATTGCAGGTTATAACAATACCACCCGTCCTTGGTTTATCATGGAACCGCCCATCATTGGTTAATAACATAACCACCCATACTTGGTTTGTCACGGAACCAACCATACTTGGTTTATAATTAAAACATACATAATCACAAACAATACCCAATAACTATAATATTAAAATAAATCATTAAATCTTTCATCACAAAAAACTCTTTGAAGAAAATAAACATTCTATTTTGAAAATCACTCATTTTGAAAAACTGCACACGTATAATGGAAAATATTTTTTTTACAAAGTAACCATATAAAGTTATATATGAAGCTTCAAAATATTATGAATACATGAAATTGGGAAATTATATTCATTTAATTTATGTAAAAAATCATTCCTTTTGAAAAAATAACATTAAAAACGTATTTTGATATGAAATTACCATACATAAAACTTTTAGAAGACCCCTTTTTGAAGGAATTTGAGAGAAATTAGAAAATTAATTTTTAAGAAATTATTTTTCATATGATTAAATTCCTAAAAATAATTTTAAAAACATTTACATGAAATATAAATATTTAGAAAATAAATCTTTAAAACATTTTAAATGAGTTTTTTTAGTTAGATTCCCTTACCTTATGTCCGAATACGTTTTGAACATGAAATAAATATAATATATAATCAAATTAGATTAATTAATTACTTAATTCAGAACCTCTTACACTTATAATGTAGTTATTATAATTTTATGAAGTTAATTTATGGCCATTTTGATGAGTTATAAAGACTAATTTCTCTGTTTTGGGAGCATTCGTATCATTGTTTCATAGTTGGTTAACCTGTGTATATTTATGGATGTTATTTTAAAATGGAAATAGTAATATATGTGTGATATTATATGGAATTCATTATCCTAACAAATTTTAAATTTTCCCATATATTGTTTTTCTGACATCAGGATGATTCATTTAATAAAACTTTAATGATAATTGTTTAGTTTATTATGGCGGTTTTTCCAACCGTCCCAAATTAGTTTAATTTTATTTAATATCTTGTCTATATATAGTATTTATATAACCTTAAATAAGTTATAATATTCTTATTATAATATTATAACCATATTAATACTGTTATGACCAGCCATGAAGGTGGTAATAGAGAATGAAAACTTATTATCCATGGAGACGATTATTTGCCATAATTTGGACAATGAGATCCTTTCTTTGAATAAGAGATGATTTAAAAAAGTATATATATAAGAAATTGAATTTTAAATATAAAAATATATTATATAAATAATATTGGAGTTATCATGACTTGATGAGATAATGAGTTGAGGAGAAGATTAGAGAAGAAAAGAAATTAAGAAAGGTAGTTTAAGAAAGTTACCTCTTGAATATCACATCTATGAAGGATCCATTAAGGAACTTTGAATTGGTCTTTTGGTGAGAACAAAAAATATATAATGTGACTGTGAAAGTGGAGAAAAAAAGTTTTCATAGGACTTTTAATCTAAAAGGATCAATGTAGTGAAATTAAGTGAAGAAAGGGGTGCCCTTTTATAATTGAGGTGAGTGACACTTTTGGAATTCCTCAAAACATTAAAAAAATAATAAGACTATTTTAGAGACATAAACTTCCAAATAGGATATGTAACACCACAAGCTTCCTCGGTATTTTTCCTTTTGAATAATGCAATGACGTGCATTGTACGCAACTTCGAGATTTTAACACACCATAACCAATCAAACTAGCCATCATGAATAGTAATACCTACTTTTTGAAATTTTATAAATTATATCTCTCAAAATGGACTTCATTTTTGGATTCGGAATATTGAAATTAGCCTAGGGTCAAATTTTGGTACTTTTCGGATAACTTTCATATTTTGATGAATAGTGAAAATTACTAAATTTTAATTAAAAACAACTTTTTTAATCAAAATAATTAATAGTGATAAATTATGAATTTGAGTGGTTTTAAAGTAAATTTAGAATATAATTTTACCATGTAATACAATGTGGTTCATTGAACAAAATTTCACATTTAAACCAGTCATAAACAAGTGACAATCTTTTGATAGTTATTATCTCTAAGAAACACGCTTTTTGTTTTAACAACGGGAATTAATTTTAAATTAATTTCTGCCACTTCTGTTTTTTGAATTTGGAAAAATGGATTCCATATTTGTAATAAATATTTTCAAATTATGTAAATAGGTAACTTTTATTTTTAAACATTTTGGATAATTACTCCGGTAAATATTTTATTTACCATGGTTAAAGGGTAAATCCGGTAAACAAGTGTTAAAAAATAATATTATAATAATAATAAATTACCCTAAAACGTGTCTTAACCCTATTGGTTGATACATGGTCGACCATGGGCATCTTTGGGTCTATTTTGGGACCCCATGGATCCACTTGTAAGTGATAATGACACTTTATTTTATTTAAGTTAAAATAAATACAAAAATGACACAAGCATATATCTTTTAACAAAACAATTGTTACAGAGGGTTATATATGTTGGATTTCAGATTATAAATATTCATTAGAAAGATAAAACGATTTACTACATAATTATATTTTATTTATAATTTTTAGACATTAAATAATTTATTTTATTTATGACACAGTGATGATGAAGTAATTACTAAAATAGTGAAAAATTAAATTAATTGATATTATAAATACCCAAATAAATATAATATGAAACTTTTAATGAATTAAAATAATTTTATAGGATAATATGATATATTAGGATTGATTTAATTTACTTTTTTCGAAGTAATAAATCTGTTATGAGTTTCAAAAAAATCAACTATTGAATAGTGTCAAAATTCACATAAAAGAGTTCTTAAAACAAATATTATATTATTAATTGATATTAAATTCCTAAAAATATAAGGTTCGGCCAAGAGACTTATATCATGATAGGTTAATCATTAATGGACCACTTGGGAGTCTCTTGGATGTATATAGTAAGTTTATTAACCATATTATATAAAAATACAAAGAGACATTGTAAAAGTGAAACTAATTAACTTAGAGTTAATACTTAAAGATAAGGTTAATATAAGTACCCAAACCTGTCTAAATTCTATTGGTTGAGTTGTTTTCGACCTATCCCCTCCTTAAAATTTAAATAATCAACTTTAGAGCCATTATAAACCGAATATGAATTTATTATAAATTAATATTTCTAGCTTTTCCAAAGGTGCCCCTCACCCCTCTTATAAAAGGGAACTCCTCCTTCTCATTTATTCACACCTTCCAAGCCTTTTGGTTTGGACAAACTCTGCCCAAATACTCTCCCAACTTCCCTCACTACAACCTAGAGGCCTTAGTTTGATCAGAAAGCCAACCTAAGGAGCCCTTTTGATCACATCAAAAGGAAGAACCCGAAGAAGAGGTAATGTTTTCACCACCCCTTTTCAAGTTCCTTTCTTCTTCCACTTCTTCTTCCTTTGTTGTTACCATTCTAAAATAATAACTCCAGTATCATATATATACTGTGATGTTATTATAAATATGGTACAACCATATTCATTATTCTATCCACCCTTTGAATAACATGTCACCATACGTGCATACGTACGGCTTACCGTCTCAACGTTGTGGTGAAATTGTTATTCAATATAATATTATTTGGATGGGTATAATAATTATGTGTAACTCATGTAAATAATAAATATAACATGTTAATTATTCAGTATATATGATATAACATCCATTTATATATTATTTTAATATCAAAAGAATGATATTGTCGCTCGTGCGTACGTACGGACTACCGTCTCCACGAACGCGATGAGATTCATTCTCCATCGTATCCATTCAAGTATAATTATCATTTGATGATTTAAAAATAGTATCTAAGGACTTGATATCATTCTGGATATTAATAATATACATCCCATTAATAACGAATATGGCTCACATAACAAAGAATATAAAGTAAAATGAACCCGTTAACACCTGAAATGACGATAATTCTAAGATATTATTAACAAATCAATGTTAAAAGATCATATATGATATCATATTAAAGTAAATGATTCTTGTATAATTCAATAATAATTATTTCACCATTATACAGGAGGTAAACCTACCATCGACCAAGGAAAAAGTACAAAGTAAGGGATTTTCTTATCTCACTTTCAATTCTGTGAGATTTCCATTGTTCGCCACTAAATTATTGAAAGTAGTGTATTGTGTACAGCCATTTGATATATATTATCATGATTCTCTTTATATTCATGTTATTATGTAAATAATTTGGTGGTTATTAACTTTTGTCCATACGACTCAGTTGATTAACGTGGTAAGGGATTTTCTTATCTCACTTTCAATTCCGTTTGATTTCCATTGTTCGCCACTAAATTATTGAAAGTGGTGTATTGTGTACTGCCATTTGATATATATTATCATGATTCTCTTTATATTCATGTTATTCTATAAATAATTTGGTGGTTATTAACTTTTGGCCATACGACTCAGTTGATTAACGTGGTAAGGGGTTTTCTTATCTCACTTTTAATTCCGTGATAATTCCATTGATCACCAATTAATTATTGCATGTGGTGTATATGTACTGCCCATGATCGTATTCATTGTGTAATATACTTTAATTTCTGGGTATTTACATTATCAGGGTATGATACTTCTTTCATGGGTGTATGTTTCGTAAGTTACCTAATCGATAAGGGAATTTGAAATTTCAATTTCCACTCATTTGGCATTACACATATTTCATTGATTATATTACTCCAAGATTATGTGTGGAATATCTATTCATTTTATTATGTCATAATTTCCACTCCCCTTCCTGTGGATATACTTTTTATACACATAATCACTCCATTGATAATTCTCAAGTCATTGATATGAATTTGATAAGAGTAATTCACCATTTGTTGAGTTAAACATCCAATTCGTTGGTGTTGTTTTTACAAGAATATGTGTGAATATCCTTTGATTGGTTTACACTGAATATCCAATCATATTTAGTGTATTTATATTTTTCACACATAATTATTTCGTTGATTTATCCTTAACCTAAGGATACGGCCTTTATGAGAGATTTCATCTCAATTTACATTCCATTGAGACTTCTTTGTTGATATACACCAAATCACTTTTATGTGGTGTATATAATGTACTTTGACATAGTATATCATGAATCCCTTTATTCTCATGATATTACAAAGTTTTGATTACCTCAATTATTTGTATTCAAGTGTCTCTTTTGGTTAGAATCTCTAACTAAAATACCATTTTTAAATGTTTTAAAGACTTATTCTTCTAAATCTTGCTCATTAATGTCCATGTTTTAAAAATGGTTTTGAGGATTTATTTATATGGACATTAAAGTTTTAGAAATTAAAACTCCTTTTAAAAAGTTTCAAAGTGGTATGGGACACTTTGATTCAAAAATCTACTTTTAAATGGCTTCTTGACAAATAGTGTGACTTTTAAATGTTTTCAAGAAAAGGGGGATATTTCTCTCAAATAGTTTTGATGATTATTTTCATTTATGTCAACATCCTTCATTATTCTTGATTGAGGTTTATGTGATACAATACAATCTTCCATATTGTATCGAATGAGTTATGTTTGACTGTGGATGTGCTGTTTTTATACCATTCATGGTTTGTGGTAAAAGTATTGACATTTCGTATGCTAGTTTTAATACGAATGTTTATGTTATGTTTAAACATGTTCATATGAGGAATGCATTGGACTTAATAAGTGACGGGTGGAGCCCGCTATAGCTCCTCGATGCATCGGTAGGTCTCATGAGACAAACTAGTGTCTTGGCACAAGGCCTTGACAAAATCTTATTTGTAGTCTTGGCACGAGGCCTTGGCTATGTGGTTATGATAGTCTGGCATTAAGCATTCCAACATTATGAAAGTGGTTATTGATATTGCATGTGATCATTCGACTAGTAGAATATCCATGTGAGTAAGTAAATGGAATTATTTCATTTTACCTTTGCCATTTTATGCTGAAGTTCAAGTTTAAAAGGCTTTTGTTTTAGTTATAAATTGCCTTAAGTGTTTATGCTTATTTATGAAAGCTTCTACTATAATGTTATCCTTACTGAGCATCTGAGCTCACCCCTTTCAATGTTTTATTTTTCCCAGGATTATGAAGAAGTAATTTATGAATGACCTGCAGGGATAGTATGAGGGGATATGAATACAAGATATTTTTTTATGATGTAATTTAAAAATTTATGGATGTATCTAGTTATTCCAAGGATACTAAACTAATCGGTCTTTCGAGACTTGATCTTTCTCGTGATCATGCCAATGTTATGTAATAATGCACCGACTCTAGGTAACTAGGGTCGGGGCGTTACAGTTGGTATCAGAGGAAGTTTAGTACAAACCTTGGAAGCTAGATTTAGATAAACTCTGATTAGAGCACGTAGACCTAAGATGAACTTTGAGGATTAGTATAAAAGAACTTCCTAGAATTTTGGTATTGTAGAGATTTTGTGAGTTTTCCGAGCAATACATCTCTGTCTGGATACGAGCAGGTAGAGGCGGCTCTGGCACAGATGTACCTAGGGGTAAAACCCAAAAACACCGCTTTGAGATAGACTCGAACGGGAACTGGTGCACGACAACGGGCCTTGCTGCAATCTTGGTTACGACACTCCCGGGGGATATGATTAGGATAATTTACATTTTCATTACAAACCGATTTAAGTAATATATACATAAGATGAGAGTAAATGACCTTGGTTAATCCTAATATGTTTCAAATTGAGAATATGGTGACATTTTAATCTCTAAATGATTTTACGACTACTGTTACTCACACAATGCTTTCTGGTTTTAGTCAATGGATGGATTCCAAGGAAGTCATAGTGACTTTGAGAATGATGTACAAGGTGGAAACGGTGGTGGAAATGAGCAAAAAAATGGAATGTTGATAGGCGTAAAAGATATCATCTTTATGCCACATCAGTTTTCCAAAAATATGATCAACAACATATATATTAACCAACTCCCAGACTCAACAAGGAAGAGAAAGGTGATAAATGATAAGATCTCCAGCAATAGAGACCATGGAGAAAAGAAACCTCAATTTTCATCATACAGGAAATGTGGAAAGAGACACCCAGGAAAGTGTCTCAATGGGACAACGAAATGCTTTACGTGCGGGAAGGAAGGACATAAAGTGAAGAATTGCCGAAGAAAAATGAAGAGTACTATGGAAGAAGATAAAAATGGTCCCAAGAGTCCATTTACAGTCATTTGCCGTAAATGTAGGGGACCTGGCCATTACCCGAGTGAATGTCCTATTCTATAGGATATTTTCTTGGTCAGAGAAGAAGATATGTGGAAATAAATGGTTGGAGAAAAACTTAAAAAGTATTAGCACTCCTTGTTGATGGGTTTACTTTGGAATAATTTTCTCTTGTATTTGTAACCCCGCAGTTTGCCATGTGAGAATGATATTTGAAGAAGAATTGTCTCTTCTCTTGTGGATATAGGTATAAATAACCATTTGGTTTTATATGATCATTGGGGTTTTAGAAAATTATAAGTTATTATAATTTGGGATGAAAATGCAAAGTATGATATAACATTTGTGGTTAAATTATGTTATTTTGAGAAATTTATCTCATTTTGGTAATATTATAAAATATAGTTTTTGAAAAAGGACAACACATAGACCGTGTGACAACCCGTCATGTCAGACAAAGCTGTGGGAATCGAACCCACAACCAAAGTGCGATTGGGATTTATCGCCTACCACTGGACTATGTGAAGTCCCCGGTTAGTGTGTCTATTTTTTTGTTAAATGATTTTATTGATCAATAATAAGATGATTTGGGTTCTTATGTCTTATCAAATGAATACCCTTGGTATAGGAAAATGATTTGGTGATTAAGTGATAAATGTTATTTTGGAAGATGTTCGCTTTGTTGGGAACACTATATGCCCAAGGAAAATAGAATACAATGGGGTTTCATTTGTAGAGTAATGGTGGATTTTTATCTATGTTTTTATTGTTGATTTATAGTGATTTGGGTTATTTATGGAAATGATTAACCTATAACAGAGAATATGTGATGATGTTAATTACTTTTAAGTATGTGACTTTAAGAGTATTTGATGTCATTTGGAGATACAATGTAACATGGGAGACTACATAATCAAATTCTTCTATGTTTTGGGTTTCAATATTAGTTTGGATTATATTAAAGGATTTTAAGGACAATTGGTTATTGAATGGTATCTATTTAACTTTGGGGTATTGTCGGTTTAATTTTAGAAATTAAGATTAGTGCATATTTATCTCAATGAATATCCTTTTGGGGGATCATTAGATCATTCACTAACCATTTTGGTTTTGATTAATCATCAAAGACAATGTAAATATATGGTTTATCCTGCATGGATCATGTGATTCTATAGAAGTTTATTCTAGCTCTTCCAGTGTGACCAAGTCTTCTTGAATACTCATCATTTAAAAAAAAATTGAGTTAGTGGTGGAAATTTATTAAAGAACGAAACTCTACTTAAAATGTAAGTATATCTCATAATGTTCTTAGTCAGTATCATAAATTAATTCCTCGTCCTTATGTAATGTAACTTTAAAAAAAATGTTGTCCGTTTACTTTCCTACTAGGAGACTAATGGTCGTTTGTCCCAAAACAAGTTTTTGGTTTTATTATTGTTAACTTTCTCCTGATCCTGATTTCTATCCCTCTCCATCAGAACTTGAAACTTAGTTTATCATACATATCCATGTTTTCTTACATGGAATCATAGTATGGGTTATCTTGGATGACCCTTATACCTCTCTTTCTTTCTTTTAAAGTGATAGTTTTATTGACTCTTTTTCCGATGTGGGACTTTCCATTATATTCCCAAGCAAAATTTTAAAAACTGTGAGGACGCAATTTATTGAAGGAGGGGAGAATGTAACACCCCAAGCTTCCTCGGTATGTTTCCTTTCGAATAATGTAATGACGTACAATGTACGCAACTTCGAGATTTTAACACACCATAACCAATCAAACTAGCCGTCATGAATAGTAATACCTACTTTTTGAAATTTTATAAATTCTATCTCTCAAAATTGACTTCATTTTTGGATTCGGAATATTGAAATTAGCCTAGGGTGAAATTTTGGTACTTTTCGGATAACTTTCATATTTTGATGAATAGTGAAAATTACTAAATTTTATTTAAAAACAACTTTTTTAATCAAAATAATTAATAGTGATAAATTATGAATTTGAGTGGTTTTAAAGTATATTTAGAATATATTTTTACCATGTAATACAATGTGGGTCATTGAACAAAATTTCACATTTAAACCAGTCATAAACAAGTGACAATCTTTTGATAGTTATTATCTCTAAAAAACACGCTTTTTGTTTTAACAACGGGAATTAATTTTAAATTAATTTCTTCCACTTCTGTGTTTTGAATTTGGAAAAATGGATTCCATATTTGTAATTAGGATGTTCAAATTATGTAAATAGGTAACTTTTATTTTTAAACATTTTGGATAATTACTCCGGTAAATATTTTATTTACCATGGTTAAAGGGTAAATCCGGTAAACAAGGGTTAAAAAATAATATTATAATAATACTAAATTACCCTAAAACGTGTCTTAACCCTATTGGTTGATACATGGTAGACCATGGAAATGTTTGGGTATATTTTGGGACCCCATGGATCCACTTGTAAGTGATAATGACACTTTATTTTAATTAAGTTAAAATAAATACAAAAATGACACAAGCATATATCTTTTAACAAAATTTTTTTTACAGAGGGTTATATATGTTGGATTTCAGATTATAAATATTCATTAGAAAGATAAAAAGATTTAATACATAATGATATTTTATTTATAATTTTTAGACATTAAATAATTTATTTTATTTATGACACTGTGATGATGTAGTAATTACTAAAATAGTGAAAAATTAAATTAATTGATATTATAAATACCCAAATAAATATAATATGAAACTTTTAATGAATTAAAATAATTTTCTAGGATAATATGATATATTAGGATTGATTTAATTTACTTTTTTCGAAGTAATAAATCTGTTATAAGTTTCAAAAAAATCAACTATTGAATAGTGTCAAAATTGACATAAAAGAGTTCTTAAAACAAATATTATTTTATTAATTGATATTAAATTCCTAAAAATCTAAGGTTCATCCAGGAGACTTATATCATGATAGTTTAATCATTAATGGACCACTTGGGAGTCTCTTGGATGTATATAGTAAGTTTATTAACCATATTATATAAAAATACAAAGAGACATTGTAAAAGTGAAACTAATTAACTTAGAGTTAATACTTAAAGATAAGGTTAATATAAGTACCCAAACCTGTCTAAATTATATTGGTTGAGTTGTTTTCGACCTATAACCACCTTAACATTTAAATAATCAACTTTGGATCCATTAGAAACCGAATATGAATTTATTATAAATTAATATTTCTAGCTTTTCCAAAGGTGCCCCTCACCCCTCTTATAAAAGGGCACTCCTCCTTCTCATTTCTTCACACCTTCCAAGCCTTTTGGTTCGGCCAAACTCTGCCCAAATACTCTCCCAACTTCACTCACTACAATCTAGAGGACTTATTTTGATCAGAAAGCCAACTTAAGGAGCCCTTTTGATCACATCAAAAGGAAGAACCCGAAGAAGAGGTAATGTTTTCACCACCCCTTTTTAAGTTCCTTTCTTCTTCCACTTCTTCTTCCTTTGTTGTTACCATTCTAAAATAATAACTCCAGTATCATATATATACTGTGATGTTATTATAAATATGGTACAACCATATTCAGTATTCTATCCACCCTTTGAATAACATGTCACCATACGTGCGTACGAACGGCTTACCGTCTCCACGTCGTGGTGTAATTGTTATTCAATATAATATTATTTGGATGGGTATAATAATGATGTGTAACTCATGTAAATAATAAATATAACATGTTAATGATTCAGTATATATGATATACTATCCATTTATATATTATTTTAATATCAAAAGAATGATATTGTCGCTCGTGCGTACGTACGGACTACTGTCTCCACGAACGCGATGAGATTCATTCTCCATCGTATCCATTCAAGTATAATTATCATTTGATGATTTAAAAATAGTATCTAAGGACTTGATATCATTCTGGATATGAGTAATATACATCCCATTAATAACGAATATGGCTCACATAACAAAGAATATAAAGTAAAATGAACCCGTTAACACCCAAAATGACGATAATTCTAAGATATTATTAACAAATCAATGTTAAAAGATCATATATGATATCATATTAAAGTAAATGATTCTTGTATAATTCAATAAAAATTATTTAACCATTATACAGGAGGTAAACCTACCATTGACCAAGGAAAAAGTACAAAGTAAGGGATTTTCTTATCTCACTTTCAATTCCGTGATATTTCCATTGTTCGCCACTAAATTATTGAAAGTGGTGTATTGTGTACTGCAATTTGATATATATTATCATGATTCTATTTATATTCATGTTATTCTGTAAATCATTTGGTGGTTATTAACTTTTGTCCATATGACTCAGTTGATTAACGTGGTAAGGGATTTTCTTATCTCACTTTCAATTCCGTGAGATTTCCATTGTTCGCCACTAAATTATTGAAAGTGGTGTATTGTGTACTGCCATTTGATATACATTATCACGATTCTCTTTATATTCATGTTATTCTTTAAATCATTTGGTGGTTATTAACTTTTGGCCATACGACTCTGTTGATTAACGTGGTAAGGGGTTTTCTTATCTCACTTTTAATTCAATGAGAATTCCATTGATCACAACTTAATTATTGCATGTGGTGTATGTGTACTGCCCATGATCATATTCATTGTGTAATATACTTTAATTTATGGGTATTTACATTATTAGGGTATGATACTTCTTTCATGGGTGTATGTTTCGTAAGTTACCTAATCGAAAAGGGAATTTGAAATTTCAATTTCCACTCATTTGGCATTACACATATTTCATTGATTATATTACTCCAAGATTATGTGTGGAATCTATATTCATTTGATTATGTCATAATTTCCACTTCCCTTCCTGTGGATATACATTTTATACACATAATCACTCCATTGATAATTCTCAAGTCATTGATATGAATTTGATAAGAGTAATTCACCATTTGTTGAGTTAAACATCCAATTTGTTGGTGTTGTTTTTACAAGAATATGTGTGAATATCCTTTGATTGGTTTACATTGAATATCCAATAATATTTAGTGTATTTATATTTGTCACACATAATTATGTCGTTGATTTATCCTTAACCTAAGGATACGACCTTTATGAGAGATTTCATCTCAATTTACATTCCATTGAGACTTCTTTGTTGATATACACCAAATCACTTTTATGTGGTGTATATAATGTACTTTGACATAGTATATCATGAATCCCTTTATTCTCATGATATTAGAAAGTTTTAATTACCTCAATTATTTGTATTCAAGAGTCTCTTTCGGTTAGAATCTCTAACTAAAATACCATTTTTAAATGTTTTAAAGACTTATTCTTCTAAATCTTACTCATTAATGTCCATGTTTTAAAAATGGTTTTAAGGATTTATTTATATGGACATTAAAGTTTTAGAAATTAAAACTCATTTTAAAAAGTTTCAAAGTGGTATGGGACACTTTGATTCAAAAATCTACTTTTAAATGGCTTCTTGACAAATAGTGTGACTTTTAAATGTTTTCAAGAAAAGGGGGATATTTCTCTCAAATAATTTTGATGATTATTTTCATTTATGTCAACATCCTTCATTATTCTTGATTGAGGTTAATGTGATACAATACAATCTTCCATATTGTATCGAATGAGTTATGTTTGACTGTGGATGTACTGTTTTTATACCATTCATGGTTTGTGGTAAAATTATTGACATTTCGTATGCTAGTTTTAATACGAATGTTTATGTTATGTTTAAACATGTTCATATGAGGAATGAATTGGACTTAATAAGTGACGGGTGGAGCCCGCTATAGCTCCTCGATGCATCGGTAGGTCTCATGAGACAAACTAGTGTCTTGGCACAAGGCCTTGACACAATCTTATTTGTAGTCTTGGCACGAGGCCTTGGCTATGTGGTTATGATAGTCTGGCATTATGCATTCCAACATTATGAAAGTGGTTATTGATATTTCATGTGATCATTCGACTAGTAGAATATCCATGTGAGTAAGTAAATGGAATTATTTCATTTTACCTTTTCCATTTTATGCTGAAGTTCAATTTTAAAAGGCTTTTGTTTTAGTTATAAATTGCCTTAAGTGTTTATGCTTATTTATGAAAGCTTCTGCTATAATGTTATCCTTACTGAGCATCTGAGCTCACCCCTTTCAATGTTTTATTTTTCCCAGGATTATGAAGAAGTAATTTATGAATGACCTGCAAGGATAGTATGAGGGGATATGAAGACAAGATGTTTTTTATGATGTAATGTAAAAATTTATGGATGTATCTAGTTATTCCAAGGCTACTAAACTAATCGGTCTTTCGAGACTTGATCTTTCTCGTGATCATGCCAATGTTATGTAATAATGCACCGACTCTAGGTAACTAGGGTCGGGGCGTTACAGGATATAAATGTATAGGGGATAAAAATTTAAATCTCAACATATAATAATGTAATTTTTATATTTTTTATGATTTTTTAAATAGTTTAATAAAATATTATAATCATGAAATTTCATTATTGTCAAATTTAATTATATTCATTACTATGACTTTGAAGTCTTAAAAAACTAGATTAAAATTAATTTTTTTATTATATACTATACATGTTATAGTCATATATAAAATACATGGATCTTCTTAATTATCTAAAATTATATTTATTTTAATATTTTTATTATCACTTATTTTATTTTTCCATTAATCTAATAATTACTACATTATTGTTGTGTTAGAATTTATGGTATCTATATCTTAACTTATAATTAAAATAATTTTATATAAATAATATAAATAATTTACCATTAATTTAATATTTATGGTTAAACATATTTTCCTAAGAACCATATATTAAAAATGCTTTACTTATTAAAAACCATAGTGTGAACAATTTGACTTTCTTTTAAATAAAATACTATAAGGGACTAAATGTAATAAAAGTAGATCCAAAGGGTCATTAATTTTATCCATGGATTATTTTTGTTTAAAATTACTCATCCAAAAAAAACTAGGATGTGTTTTAGGGTAATTAGACAATATTTATAATGTCATTTTTATGCTTAATTACCCGATTTACCATTAACCATAGTAATAAAAATTACCAAGTTTACCATTAATATTCTCTAAAAAGAGAAAAGAGAGTATTTAATAAATTTTTACCTTATGATTCTAAATATGTAATCCATTTTAAAACTCAACACACATAGTTGGTAGAATTTAATTTAAAATTAAACCGGTAAAATGAAATGAAAAACCATTTTTCTGAAAAATTCTATTTTAAAAAATAAAATATTTGTATACTAGATTCAAGAATAAATTTTAAAAAAATCTAAATAAGAATTTTAACTTGTAAATAAAATAAATATTTTTAATAAAAATTAGTATTTATTCATTAAAAAATCCATCTTTTCAGAAAATTATCTAAATTTCATCATAGGAAAATTTTGATATGATGATTTGAAAAATTAATTGAATTTTATAAAATAAATTATATGAAGTTTCTAGATATTATTTATATTTTGTTTACATAAAAACCAATAGAAATCATATTTTTTGAAGAAAAAAATGTTTTTGATGAATAAAATGGATTTAGTAAAAATATAATAGAATGAAATTACCAAAAATCTAGTAATTATTGATAAATTATTAACCAATAAATTATCAGTGAGTATAAACATTATATATATATCATAATATCATTAATACTATTCATGCTCGCCAATTGAATGTCTAGGTTATAATGGAAATATTTAAATAATATGATTCAGTTGTTTGTTTAAGCTTGATATGAAATATCTTTTATGCTATTGAATATAATATTTTTTTAAACTCGAGATGTTATATTTATCCCCGAACAACTCCTATGGTTTGATTCAATGACCCAAATCCAAGGATTTTCATTTCTAGAAAACACTAATTTTAGAATCAATTTAAATAAATTATTTGATAAAAAAACACATAGTAAAATGAACAAAAATAATATTAATTATACAATAAAAAACCATTTCATAATATTAAGTGAATAATAGACACCATCCATTGATAAAGATAATAATATGATCCCAAAACCATAGGTTAGATTTTACTTATTGAAATTCAAACATCCAAACCCTTGAAATAATAAAATGAGATTATGATTATTCCATTCATGATTTAAGTCCAAAATCCAAAGTCACAGATCTAATACCATGAGATAGATATAACTGAGGAATAAGTCACAGAAAGAGAGAGAAATATATATACTAAAGAACATGTAAGATCATCAAGACCAAACCTCAAATCCAGTGTTGATTGAATTAATCCAAAATAGAAAGGATTTGTTTGATGATAAAGAATCTTCAATTTCACTTCAAAGTAAACCTAGAGCTATCCCAAGTTGAGTTAGGGAATTTAATATGGCTTAAAGGAGGAAAACTACGACTTTAAAATCCAAAATTTTAAAATCCAAACCCAACTACATGGTTTGTATACATGGATGTCCATGACTATGCACTAAACATGCAGGTGCCTATGCCCATAAACCCAACATTGCATGTTCACCATACATAGTTTACTAAGGCATTTCACTGACCATGAACTCATCTCTACCTCCCTTGGTGACATGCATAATCCAAATATATTTTATATGGGACTGTGTACCTCAACTATTCCATGTTAACTATGCATTAAAAAACTCATAAAAAATCCAATACCACCCAAAATCTAAGGTGGAATTGCCTATCAAACCTTTTTTTATTAGTAGGCTGAGATCTCTCCCAGAAAAGAAAGACCTATTTATTAATGAAAAAAAACCTTACACAAGTCTGAAGGTAGAAAGTTTACATTGATCCCTCCCAAAAATAAGAAGAAGATCACCCGACACTTGATCATCCCAATGATAAGCAGCCTCATTCACACCTTTGTTAGCAAGACCATCCGCCAACGAATTTGTCTCTCTATAAGTATGAGTAACAATATGATCCTTTGAAAAAATAAGGTCTAAAAATCTGATCCAACGATTTGTGAGCTTCCATGAAAGGTGCAAAAAACCTGTCCGAATGACAAGGACAACAGATGTAGAGTCACATTCAACCCAGATCTTATTCCATCTTCTCTGCTCGGCTTGATCAATTTCAATAATAACTCCAAAAATTTCATCTTCGAGAGAAGATACATTACCACATGAACCATAAAGGCACCCAAGAACATCACCCTGATGGTCCCTGAAAACTGCACCAAAACCCAAAGGACCTAGATTCCCTCTTGAAGCACCATCTGAATTGATTTTAATCCATACAGGAAATGGGGCCTGCAAAAAGACCTTGATCAACCTAGGTGGAGGGGAAAAATACCCTTGACCCCAACCTGATTGAGGAACGAGATATCATGAATAGAATTAAAAGAAAACTTACCTCGTCGGACTATCACCTCACGTACAATAGTGAGAATACAAGATATATTAGTTCCAACATGAAATGTCCGAGACTCATGCACAAACTTGTTTCTTGAAGTCCAAATGAAGTGAACTAGTTCATACGCAGAATCTTGAAAGAGGATCAGGAGTTGTGGTGACAGGTTCAGCTCCGCCCAGCTCTTAATGAAATCACAAATCGAGTTAGCTCTTGGAAAATGAACTTAAAACATGTCATAATCTACTTTCCACATTGTGACATCCGTTGAAAAACTTAGAAAGAGATGATTGATATCCTCCCTGTGCTGATGGCATAACACACAACTGGAATAGAGATATATTCCACAAGATTGAATATAATTATTAGTTGGAATTTTCTTATGTGCCAGTCTCCATACAAAGGTGGAATAAGAAGGTTTCATGAAGCATTTATGCAAACTACCCTTCCACTTTTAGTCAAAATCCCAGCTAATAGCCTTCTTATTGAACTCATTGGATGAAAGTAATACATTGTCAACCAGCTCCTAAGCCAAAAAATCTTCTTTAGAGGAGAAGAAATACTTCTCAACAATGGAGATAATATGAATTTAAAGATTTTCCATGCATCCAAGATGATCCTTGATTGATAAATTCATATCCATATTTGTCTCATACTCTAGAACAAGGTCTTCCAAGTGATGTCCAGCCCAATTACATTTCCAAAATTTTAGGGAAGACTCCCTAGTGACCAACCACCATGAATCAACATAAATTTTGGAGTACATATTCTTAAAAGAAGGCCACACCGAGGAGTTAAGGAAATTTAAATTTCCAGATTTGAATCTATGCATGAATCTGGCTCTAAAAAATACCAAAGCTTCAGAGTGAATATTGATAATCCTCCAAATAAACCCTGCCTTCAATGAATCATTAAAGCATCCAAGGTTTTTTTATGCCAAGGCCCCTTTCCTTATAAGTCTTGCAAATAGAATTCCATGGAACCATTGCATGACTCTTGTCCATGACACTAACACTCCATATGAAATTCCTAATAGAGACATTGATGCTCTTAAGTAAAGAAATCAGCCATTTGTACACCATGAATGAGTACACAAATTTAGAAATAATTATTTACTTTACAAGACACAGCCTAATATCCATGGATAATGATTTTCCTTTCCAATAGGAGAGTTTCCTTTTAATCATGCTAAAAATTCTAGAAAAATGACATACCTTCCGTCTTCCCCAGAACATGGGTACTCCCACATAAGTGAAGGGGAGGGCCCCTTCATGAATGACCAACCCTCTAGTGATTTCAATTTTCCTATAAGGAGAAAAATTCCTTCCAAAGAAAAAAAAATACTTTCTTCAGCTAATCTCTTGACCAAAAACCCTCTCATAATTCAAAAGAGATATCTTGATGTTTTGATGTTTCCCTTATCACCTTTAGTGAAAGGGATAATGTAATTAGTTTATAAAAGGTGTGTAGGGGCAACAAGCCCTCTCCCAGCATGAATTTCCTTTAACTTTCCCTTATCATCCATGATGGAAAGAAACTTTCTGAGATAATTCTCAGCAATCAAACAAATGACTGCTAATAGAGGATCCCCTTCCTAACCCCTCTCGAAAAATCGAAGTAGCCTTCTAGAGAACCATTAATGAGAACTGAGATATGAGCATAACTCAATATAGATTTAACCCATTTGATAAAAACATCATCAAAACCATACATGATGATAATCTTGCATATAAATCCCCAATCCATTGTATCAAAATCTTTCATAACATCCAACTTGATAGAAATGTTTCCACATATGATGGGACTTTTGAGAAGATTGACACATTCTGAAGCAGTCATTAGGAAATCTTGAATTGATCTCCCTTTAATGAAGCCAACCTGATTAGCAGATACAATATTTCCAGCAACAAGAGATATCCTATTAGCCAGAATTTTGCAGATGATTTTCTAGATGTTATTAACTAGAGTGATAGGACTAAATAAATGTATTTCATTATCATTCTCCACCTTCGGGATCAGGGAAAGAAATTGGGAATTTAGGCCATTGGGAAGAGGACCACCTCTAAAAAAGTGTCTGACCAGTCTGCAAATATCTGCATGGATAACATCCCAAAAAATTGAAAGAAGAAGTTACCAAATCCGTCTAGGATAGGGGAAATATCCGGTTTGAGATTAAAAATAGCCACTTTAATCTTTGGTTCAAGAGGAACAAGAGTAATGATGTCATTATCCTCCTGATTCACAAGATTCGGAATGACAACGTCCACAGGATCAGTGGTGAATGGTTATCCATTGAAAATATCTTTTAAGTAAGATATGATATGCTCAAAGAGATCCCTTATGTTATCAATAATCCTATCCCCATTTTTATCAAAGAAATAGGCTTAGATACTTTACTTATTTTTTGTAAGGAATTGAAGAAATTTGTGTTCCGGTCTCCATCCTTTAGCCATTTTACCTTGAAGGAGTCCCTTCGAAAGGCATCTTTTAAGTCAAAAAGTTTGTTGATCTTGAGGTTCAACTCAGATTCTTCCTGAAACCCCACATAGAATTCATTATTAGTGTTGAAATCCTAAACATTCTGAAGAGAAGCTTCGAGATGAAATATATCAGTATCGAGCGAGCTGAAGCGACTCTTGCTCCAAAGTCTCAGATTCCTTTTAAGGATTTTGAGCTTGGTGATACAAGAAAAGGAATCATTAATGAAATTCACCAAATTCCAAGTGCTTTGAACAATTACCTTGCATTATGGATGAGTGATCCATGCCCTATTGAATCTAAATAGAAGAGGGGGCTTGGTTAGCCTTTTAGAAAGATCCATCATTATTGGATGATGATCAGAATTGAGCTTGGATAGGGTGGATCATGATATGGATCCCCAAGTGTCCATTCAAGCCTCATTGATAAAAGCCCTAAAAAATTTACTAACAACAAAACTATTAAGATGATTCATGTACCAGGTATATTTAGGTCCAACCAGATTGACCTCAAACAAAGCATTTTGATCAACACATGCTCTGAATTCCTTGGAGGAAATGGAGTTGTTTGCAGCCCCCATTTTCTCATCCAGATTTAAAATTGCATTGAAGTCCCCCAAAATGATCCATGGGAAAGAGATGTTAGAATTGAGAACACCTATGTCTGCCCACAGGTTTATACGATCTTGATACCTATTATGGTCATAAATAAAGGTGCAAGTAAAGTGATAACCAAGGTTTCTGATAGAACAAGTGACATATTGATCACCATTAGTGACCATGGAGATGCTGTCTAGATAGGAGTGAGCAAGAACCCATAGACTATTAATATAAGTTGAACACCTGTTGGTGTCAATGAGGTAAAAACCCATCCTCTAAAAGTTGGAGATACAGGAGGAAATTTTTTTTAGGTTCAGCAAGGCCAATGATAACGGGATTATGTTTATGGATAAACAAATGGATGGATTTGATGGTCTCTTTATCACCCAAACCTTGGAAATTGCAGAAAAAAATATTCATTTGAAACTGAAACTGGGGTTATGACCCCTTTCCCCCTGTCTTCTTCGGTGCCCATCCAACATTCTTTTTAGGAATATAGGATCTTTGTAACATATCACTAATATTGTCCATGCTAGTCATGACCTCCTTGCTCTTACTCTTCAATCTTGAACTGACCAGATCTATCTGGCTATCCTGTAATAGAATTATGTTTGAATAATTAACTTTATTTTCACAACCTTCTTGGCCTATGATTCCAAATTGAAATCCTTTTGGAGTTACGGGATCCAGATCAATGATGGGATCAGAACTCACCAGTATTTCAGGGAGTTGGACGTCTTACTAAACAACAGGAATGGTCAAACTATTCTGATCAGGAGATTCTGAGTTTTGAAGATTCTTTCCAGGAGTAAGTCCCTCAGATGAGAATGATAAATTATCAGTAACTTCATGGAAATCACAGTGTGATTCTGGGCCCTCCCATGATACCATATTTCTGATATCACTATACAAGTCCATAAAAATGGATTCTTCCTCTACTTTATTTTGAAGGCCTAACACCAATTTAAAAATTACAGATGATAAATCAGATTCTACCGAGTGATTCTCAATGGACTCCTCGACTGTAGGGTAAATCACCACCGGTTTCACTATAGTACGTATGTTCTCCTCCTCTTCATCTATATCAACCCATGATTGCTTCTTGGAGATAGACAGACTAGAATGATTCTCAATATGGTTAAAAGAAGTAGGCTGCACATCTCCATGAATAACAGAAAAAATATCCTTATAAGCCTTAATAGAAACCAATGATGTTCCATATTGCTCCTTTCTGACCCCCTTTTTCTCATCAGGAACATTATTATTCCTTATGTACCTATTTTTATCAGACCATTCTGAGACTTTAGGAGCATTAAACATCTTTTGGAGATCTCTGCAGTTAGAAATTGAGTGTCCAACCACCTTACAGAGCTCACAAAAGGGAGGAAAATTCTCATACTCAATTTTAACTTCATATTTGTTACCATTGGAAATGAAGGAGATGCTAGCCAGATGTTTCAATTACAAATTGATTTCCACTATAATCCTAGCAAAGAATCCAAGTTCTCCATCCATGGTTCTTTGATCCATTCTTATTGGGATGCCAATGCAAGAGGCAAGATAATTCAACATCATTGTATGCCAATAAAACCAATTTAAAACATGAAACCTTACCCAAATTTGAGTGTTAGATTGCTTGAGTTTAAATGGATTAAAGTTGACATCCCACTCAGATAACCTTAGAAATCCATGTTTCAGTTGTAAGTTGCCAATGCCCCAGAAAGAATTCATCTCCTCCTTGGTTTGAAAGATTATATGGAAGAATCCTCTTCCTATCTCTATTAACCTCCAATCTCTCATGCACCATCAATGAGATATTCTATTTTTGGGATCAGAATAAGACCAAGGCCTGTCTCCCTTTGAGTAGATGACTTGACCCAAGATCTAAAATTTATATAGATAAGACCTTTGTTGAAGGGCCTCCGGATCTGTGACCACAGAAAAAACACCATCCTCAAGCCTCGTGACATTGGAGGATTTATCAACTTCTTTTTTGAAAGGATCTGCGGAACTCGAAAGAGCCTCCGCACATGATAATCCCTTATTCTTCAAAGCAAAATTTTCTTGAGATTCCAATGATTTGGAATGATTCTTCAGGAGAAATCAATCATCTTGAAAGGACAATTTACATTCAGGATTTAAAGAATCCATTGAAGAGATCAGAATCAAGGACAAAAAATGAGGTATCGCCATTACCATATTCGAAGAGGATATCTCCCACTCTTTCCATCACCCCCAAAAGACTGATCATACTATCACTTTGTGGTTGAAGGGAATGATGTAATCTACTAAATTTAATGTCCAGTTTATATTCTTGAGCATCTGATTGAACATACTCTTCCGTATATATACTTTAGCACCTATTCAAAAGTATACTGAATTTGAAAATGATCTGAGAAAACTCTATGTTGAATTATCTATAGTCAGAATGAATCATTTTTATACAAATTTTCAATAAATGTATTTTCATAGTTTTATTGATATATTATAATTATTCACTGTAGTTATGAATTAATTACACACACATTATGTTTTATATTATTAATTTAGGACCAAAAAAACCAATTAAGGATATTTATGGTTATTTGGATCCATTGAATTAATATTTTAAATTGATGTGGGATATGGGTGTTATGTTTTATAATGATCATTGAGATGAAAAGTTCACATTAAGATCCATGTGGTTGGGGATCATAAAAGGATTTTCCACTTATGTAAATTTGTTAGGATACAAAATTAAACTAATGATATGGTTTCTCATTTTTGAATAAGGTACACACTCAATTAGGTGGTTAAATTATATAAAGATAGTGTTTCTGGGACATCATGAATTTTTACCCCAAAACATAATTAAAGGCCTTAGAAAAAATCATTTGGTGGTAATTAAAAAGAAGGAAAAAACATTCTTTATTAACAAGTGATAAATTATTTAAGAATATATAGAATATTTTCACCATTTTCATTAAGCAATTTTCAAAGAATATTATGAAATTGAGTTAGAAAAATAGATCGGTTTTCTTTAAATTATCATATTGGAATTATAAAGACCCTGACCATGGTCATTAAATTTTTGAGAAAATTTGGCCATAAAATTAGGATGTAATTTAAATATTTTTTTTTCTGATTAAGGAGATCTCTTAATTTTGAAAAGTTTTCATTGATTTTATAGTATTGATATAATTTATTAGGTGTTTTCAGGTTATGTTTCTATCCTAAGAGAATGTGAGGGGGTTCAAGTTTCTAAGATTTAGAATGATATATAGTACAAATATTTAGGTGTCACCAGACACTCGATGAGGGTAACAGGTACTTGGTGGATTTCAGTAGTAACGAGGGTGGTTTTGGAAGACCATTGGGTACCCAATGGTATTCCCATATTTTATTTTTAAATGGGGAGTATTTTAGTTATTTCACATTATAATTTTATTCCAATTGAGGGACCATTAAACATATTATTCCCTATATAAGTAATTGTGAGATTCCATGGTGGATCTTGCATTCACCCTATGAGGGGTGGGGGTGGGTGAATTTGGGTTAACCACCTTTTACAGATTATATTCAACTTGAACACTTTATTTTCTTAAGTTTTTTAAAACAATGATATCCCTTAAGATATATAGATATTTATAAACTCATTATAACCACTTTACCCTTATTCTATGTAGATTATATAAAGTATACTTTTCATAGGTATTTTTACAAGGTTTAACCATAGTGTGAGGAACTATATCCTTTCCATGGGGATTACCCTTAGTCCATTGATTATTTCACTTTTATATAAAGTGAATACAATTAATCAAATCCCATTAGAATCATTATGCCTATTAATAAATAATTATACCAAATCCCACCACTTACATAGTGTTCTTATGAAATTGAGCCAAAACAAGATAAAACACGTACGCAAATCCTAAAATCTTCATCTGGAAAATTATCTCTCTAATGACTATATCTGGTAAAAATATATCTAGTGAAATTTGTGACCATATTATATAACTCTATCTGATGTTCCTCAATCTTAATATGGTGTGTATCTATCCAATACAATTTAAAATCCATTTGGTATGTTCCATCCATTATACCTCCAATCTCTACAACTTTAATCAATACTCCTTGTCTAAAAAAATTCTTACGAGTTACTTAAATTAATAAACTCTATCCAATGACCCTATGAATATAAAAATTCTATCTAGTCCCTTTGATAAGAGCCTATATCTAGTACCTCTTCCCTCTACACCTATATCTAGTGTACTTCTTCTTCAACCAAGATTTTCCTTGGTTTTAAACTAAACCTTCTTTGAAAAATTCATCACTTTACATCTTTGTTCATATAAACAATGTTCAATCTACCCATAAAAAACATTCACCCTTATTTATAGGATCTTACTTAGGATAAAAGATGAGAGATCAAATTTTCTTCCCTCTCAACCAAAATTGAAATTCTAAATATCTCTCTCAACTCAAATTATCTAGTCACCTCTAAAATAATCTGAAATCTTCTTAAAGATAAATGAAAACTACAATGATAGTAACTTTGATTAAACTTACCTAAAAAATGTCATCATAGAACTTATTAAAAATTAATTAACCAAGGAAAGATAATTTTTTTTGTACAAATAGCTTCAAAATCATCAAGGTTAAGGGTATTTATAATGTTTTATGTAAATCTCCTAAAAACATCATTCAATACACATTTTCCGATGAATATTGAAAAATCTTCTTCTCCCAGTTCCATCATACCTATTTTTCCAATTCAATTAGTATTTTATTCCATTGATTTATTTGGTTTGATAAATTCTTCACATCTTTAACCGATGATCTTCATATGCCTCCTCGATGCAATGAATTCACAAATGTTTTACCTATGAACTTTAGTGAATTTATCCATTCAATGGGATCATATATGTTTGAATGATGATCTTCATATTGCTAATAATTGATTAAACATCATGTACTATCTTGATGCAACAACTCAACTTGATCTTAGGCTTTTTAAATGTTTTTTTAATGAAATCACAACCTTCCAATAAATTAATTATTAAATATCTTCTCGATGGTATAAAAACATTCATATGGTACACTCCACATGCTTACAATGTCCAATGGACTAACAAATGTTCATTCGATATTATTAGTCCAATGTGTTGGAATTTCATTATTCAGTACATGGTTTACAAAACGCAATCTAGTACATATTCATAGAATCATATATATAATGAAATCATGTCCCTCTTTACAATTATTTATTTTCTATAGAACTTCATATGATAAAATTGATTTTTTCAAAACATATCTATGACCCTCTTCTTATAATCAAAACTTGGTCTGATAGATCTTCATTTGATAGACTTGAACCAATATCCTTAATAAAATATCATCCTTCATGTATTAATTACTTTAATATTTGTACATTATGTATCTTAAACTTTGTAATGATTTCACCTTTAGATTTATGCACCATATCTTCCAGATAACCCAATATAGAATTTGAACATTTTATAGGTTGTAATAAAATATTCATCTATTTAGAAAGTTTATGAAAATTATCTATCCAGTAGACTCACATCATTGGACTTAAACCTTTATTATTTTACCACTATTGTAATATTTAACAAATTAATGTGTGAAATTTGTACATTAGAAAAAAAACCATAGATCAAAATTTGACTTCATAAACTTTTTATGAACTCATAAAAACTCAACAATATAGTCTACATGAAAATATTCATCTGGTAACATAATTTTTTTTCTGTCTAGAAACAATATGTAGCATTAAATGTTGTAATTATCTCCATTTGTACAAAAAACTACAAACATTTCTTGGATCATGAGTTTATCCACGATTTTAGGAACTTAAAAAGTGTAATAAAATCATTTGACTAAATAAGGAATCTTTCTTATCCTTTTTTAGAATCTATTTAGAAAAGTTTCATAAACTTCATTAAGAAATCATAAGGAAAATTTCCTATTATTCATTAGAAACTCATTATAAAAGCTTCCTAACCTTTATCAGGGACTCATAAGGAAAATTTATTATCTTTCATATGGAAAGTTTTATAAGATTCTACATCAAAACATAATTCACTATTACACTTCTGATGGTTTTACCATTGGGATTAATTCCATTAGTATTTTTTTTCAATCTACTTATCAACTGATACTTAGTTATTCAACTCCAAAAATCATTGATAGTTATTATGTATCTTATAAAAATTTTCTTTTATCTGGAAGTAGCACTATCTTATAATCTTTACATAGGATCCTTTACATTTAACATACTCATTGACCTTAGAAATGTTTACCTAGGGATCCTTTCTTAATTTACTTTACAATAAACTATTGAAAATATATACCATACAAGCACATTATAATCCAATATGAAATTCAATCTAAACCTTTTTATTTTTTTTGAAAACCAAAATTTCTTTAAAATCAGTTAGATTTTCTTCCCTTTATTTAAAATAAATTCAAAGACTCCTTCTATTGAGAACTTAAGTGAGCGAAAGAATTTATATCCCCCTTAATGATCTGAATTGGAATCCCTATTTGGTGATTTCTTGGGTGAGGTTGGTACTTTCTTCACACCTTTTATTCTTATATTCTTTTTTTCTATTGTGTTGAATACAAAATTTGATCTTATTAAGAGAATGAAAATGTAGCCTTTCTTAAATAAATAAGTTCTAAATCAACCGAATCTAAGTCTATGGGAGAAATGATCATTATATAAAATAAGTGTGATTAACCCAACTTTTAAAGAATTCTATGAAATTTACCAAGTGATTCAAACTTATAAAATATATTTTTTTGGGAAAGGTTCATCATATTTTCATTCAAAATAATTTCAAGTATCCATATTAATAGGATAAAAATGAGTAGGTTTCTCCCTATTTCCAAGATAATTTATACTTTTTTATACACAAATAAAATTTCAACCTTTACATTTGAAATTTAGTTTTTATATGAAAATGGGAGTATAGAAAATCTACCTTTAGGACGAAATAATCCATAAATTATATTGGATTTTAGTACTCAGTGTTGAAACAACTTGGATTATTGGAATAAATTTATACTTTATATTATAAATATTCCAAAAAACCATATTTATATTTATACTTTAGGGATACCCACAAACACCATCACCTTAAATTATACTTTTTATTCTGATCATGTTGGAACATTCATGGGAATAATGTGGATCTTCCTTTGTGAATTAGATAGAGAAAAAGGACCGAGAATGTTTTCCAAAAAAAAAACTCTCACTTCAATTTTCTTCATGCCTTTATCTTTATCTTTAAAAGAAGTAATAATCCCAGGTAGCATTTATTTATTATCCTTACCTTATATATCATCATCTTATAGTGTATTCTTCCTAACTTCATCTAGAATAAATTAGGAAATTTTATTATTTTCTTATATTTCCAACCTCTATGATTCCTCCAATTGTTTTGGCTATACAACCATGACAATATTCATAATATGTTCACATTTCTTATTATAATGAAATTTTCTTATAGAACCACTTTTTCTATAAAAGTATTGGTTACTTTTATTTACTATATTTTTATATCCTGGTATGAAATTTTTAGAAGTGCGTCTAACCAACTTCCATAATCCACAAAACTTCTTATCTTTTATAAAGTTACCCTTCATAGATAACTTCTAGTGATCTTATACTTTTTAGTCATAGATATTTTACACTATTAAAACCCACTTATGTTTTTATTGGATTTATTGAATTTTTTCTGGACATTTCTTTCACTGTTTTGTATATTTATTATGATATTACAACAATCCATGAAGTGAAATTTTCTTCCACATATGTAACATATTTTCTTGGTTATGAAATATAATGTAACATTTTATTGGGGGTAATATTCTTATTAAATTATATTAGTTTACACCCCAAGGTATATTTATAATCAATCTTCCTTGAATTTTCTTTAACTTTGGTTTTATTTATTCTGTAGTATTACCTAAGTTGTTCAAGGAAAAGGTACACCTGAAATTCTTTCACAATGACCATTTCTTCCACAACTTCCACAAAAATCTTCAAGATATACAAATATGTGGGATATGAGCATATATTTCTACTTTTTTGGAGGTTGGGTATACTCATTTGAGTTACCTTTTCTATTGATTTTTCTCCCCTTATTATTTTACTTATTTTTTCTTCATACCTTGACACATTGTGCCAATAATCGATAACCATGTGTATTAATTTTACAGCGTATCAACAGTAACCAATAGGTGTAGTATTTATTTGTGTTATAATATACCTTGTAGAAAATTCATACAAATATTTTTTATTTCATATATTTTCATTATTATTCTTGAATCATTTGGGGTACTATTTACTTTTTGTTTTCTAATATTTACCCTATTATTGGTTCTGGGTTTCTCCACTTTCTTCATCTATTTTTTTCTAGAATTTTAACTTTAACTAATAATATGGGTGCTAGTTCTTAGAGATTCATCAGAACATGGGGTAGTATTTTTCTTTATCTTATAAAAATATGATGTTTCCAATGCTTCCATATTCCTCCTTATATTGTATAGGATATTCCTAAATTAATAACTTCCCTAAAAACCTTGGTAGATATTCTTGTTTCATATTTATGTGAAGATTAATATTGAGTAACTTCCGTGTTTCTAAATCTAACTAATTACTGGAGAAAATTTAAGGTTAAAGTGTTCTTCGAATTTTCAGGGCATCTTAATTTATCTTAACATAAAAATTATAAATTTTATATTTCTTCTTTAGAAAAATAAGTCACATATTTTAATGAAAGTCAAATTTCCTTCACTTTATTTTCTTTGATCTCTAGTTGATCATTCATAACCTCAAAAATTTATTTGTGAGTAACTTTCAGTGCATGGAGCTATTACTTGAAAACTTTTGTTTACACATCTTCTTAATATAAACTCATCAGTAAATAATAATCTCTAAGAGTAAAATTTTCTCCATTATATGTTACTATTGTTCCTTAAGTTCACTAAGTTTGGTGTGGGTATCATACACAAGTTTCTTATGAAAATTTTCATCATGAATTTTACTCTACTTCTATAGTTATTCTTAAAGATCTCTTAAACTTATAGATTTATCTTGTAACTAAGAGTTATGAGATTTATTATTAGTTTATAATGCATGAAAATTTATTTAAGATCATAATCAACAACAATATTCTAAAAAAAATAAGAGTCTTATTTTTAAGGTTTATCTTTTCTTGATAACATAACACATTTTCTTCCTTGCCTTAGGAAAGTTTCGTAAGAAATGTAAATTCTCAATGCTTCTTTCTTAATTCTTGAAATGTGTTATAATTTTATGATTTGAGACATGATATTTAAACATTTATTACCTTTATATATTACAATATATATGTAATAACTTACAAAGAGACATTTTTCATGTAAGATATGATTTCAAAGTAAAAATATTCAATAGTTTCCACTGGATCATAGTTTAAACAAGAGTCTTCCAGAGGAACAATTTTCTCAAATTCAAAAGAATTTTTACCACACATCATAATTTCTGATAGTGTTGGATTCTCCTTATATTACTCTTAATATGATTAATTTTACTTCTTCTAAGATTCCTTATTCTAATTTTTATAGTTTTGGCTGAAACCTCTATGTTTCTACAACCAGACATAAATTTTGAACTCTTCAACTCAGGTTTAAATTTCTTATCATCTAAAGAAAATCTTTATTTAGCTTATAGAAAATTTTAATACATATAAAATAGTTAAATATATTTAGTAAAAAAACTTTTAGAACTAAATATACTTAAACTTTATATTTATACCGATTGATATTCTTAGGTGGATCGTGCAGTCACCCCAAGATGGGGGGGGGGGGGGTGGTGAATTAGGGGTGGCCAATTTTTTCCAATTATATTCAACTTAAAATCTTTCTTTTGTTATGTTGATTGAATTTATGATATCATTTAACATGTATGGATATTTATAAACATATAACCACCACTTTAACCATATTTTATGAAGATATTACAAATTAAACATCACACTTTTATTTTTACAAGCTTTGAAATCAGTGCGAGACTCTACATCCTTGCATTGAGACTCCCATCGATCCATGAATTTTTTATCTTCTATATCAAGTTAATAAAATGAAATATATCCTATTTTACTCTTTATATCTCCCAAACATTGATTATACTGAATCTCATTAGATAAAAAAATTTTATTATAAAATTGACTAAATAAGAGATAAAATATAGAAACCCATATATTTTATAAATATAAATTCATGATTTATTACATAAATAAAGACATACTAAATTACATAAATGTTGAAATTAATAGTGTATTTGGGTAATCAGATACATAAAACCATAACTTGTAATAAGGATACAAAAAAATTATTTAAAATTCTCATGACATGCCCTTAAATTCCTTTGATCTTATAAAATTTCATGGGATAAAATGGGGATGTACATTAGAAAAGGGTGATCTATACAACACATTAAGTGAATAATCAAGGAATAAAATTATTAAATTAATACATTTTATTAAATTTTTATATCAAGTGACAAAAAGGGGCGGGAATCATATATATGAACATTGAATCATGATATTAGATGATAACATCAAGACAACATAAAAATTTTACGACAATATAAAATAGCCATAATAAGAATAAGTTAAGGATAAACACCAAGGAATCATAACATAGTGTTATTATAATAACCTCTCATTAACCATACATATAATATCATGAGATAAAAATGTTACCCAATGTAGTAGAGGGATATATAATTCTGATCTAACCTATCACTTTCATATCATGTACATGCATTTTTTCCTACATAGATCATACAATATAAGGACACATTTCATAGTTTTAATACCAAGATTAAAGAGTGTGGGTTAAATACATGGAATTACCCAATAAATTAAGGACATATACATCTAGGTGAATAACCTTGAGTGGAAATGGGTATGGTTATTCGCAATATAAATGTTTCACACGGAAAAATCAAAGGATAATTTTTCTAGCATAACAGGTGTATATAAAAATTCATAGAAGGGTTTAATGAGAAGAATTGGTGGTCTCAAATTACATTTGGATCATAATTAAAGTAAGTTTATATGTAAAAAAAATTAAAACAGGAATAATTTTAAATCAAAAGGGTTTAGTACGGAGAATGTACATAAAATAAAAAGGAAGAGGAGTGAGCGCCTTACCTTAATATAGCCCTTCTAAAAGATTTTAAGGATATTATTAATATATTGGTAACACCTTTTGAATTATTTATAGAGTCATAGGTAGAGTAAATTCATTTTAAATGGGTTTTTAGTGAATATGAATTGCAGGTGGGTGTGTATTTATAGTAAAATAGAGTAGAATTATTTATTATTTTCTAAACATAGGATTTGGAGGCCATGTGATAAAATAATAAAAACCACAAACCTTAATATGGTTTTGACATTGTTTTATACCAAATAAGAGTTTTTTTAATATTTTATGAGGTTGATAACTCTAAATATTAAAATAATACCCTTAGTGTCGTGTAAGTGAGTCATGTTTGTAAAGAATTGATTTTACAACCTTAAAATATAATATAGGTTTTGGAAGAATCATTAAAGGATTATAAAATTAATTATATTACATAAAATATCATTATTTTGAAGTTTAAATATATATTTTGTCATGTATTCCTTTTATATAATGTATTACATCACTTTTACAAAATTATGATATTATAATTCAGATTTTATATTTATAATGTTTTAAATTTTCACTCAAAAATTTGACCATCTCATAAAATTATGTAAAATTAACCATTGAATAATTTCAACTTTATAATTTAAAAAATAAAATATATTTTATCAAAATAATTTTCTAAATATTTTAATTTTTACTTTAAAAAAATCCATATTTAATAGAAAATACTAGTTCTTACGATATTAACCACTTTCTAAACCTTATAAAAATTATGATGGAATTAATTAAATTATATTAAAATTTAAATATAAGTAATTATTATCTAATTAGAATATTTTTTTAGATTATAATTATTTAAAGAATTCTTTAATTTATTAAAAGGGAATCTTAATTTAAATTAAATATTCCCCAAAAATAAAATTTTGATTTCTTTGTGTCAAAATATAATTTTTATCAAACTCATTATATAATCATTGAAAAATTAATAATAAAAAGGGTTAAATATACTAATTATTTTATTTAAAAAGTATAAAAATTCATATTCAAGGGTCTAGATTCATAACCCCTAATTACACTTGCATACGCCCTAAGGGCATGTTGTGAGATTATGGTTCTTTCTTTGGGTAGTTTGGAGAACATCAATTAGGAATCGATCTCAATAATCTTAAGTTTATCCTGTAAATAGTTTCCCATGAGATTAAGTTGTTTAATATCAATTTTCTATTGGTCAAGGAAAAATCATAGTGATCCCATCTGCCTCGGAAGCTTCGATAAATGAGCTTTATAGGGTATGTTTCTACTGGTCGAGGTCGCCACTTCTTCCTTAAGTGTCAATTAGACTTTATCATAACCCTTAATATATAATATTCTTAACAATCACTATTCAATTGCTAAATTATTAATTGTTAATATTATTAATGACATTTTAAATACAATATTCTTTATTGGTCCAAAATAACAAAATTAGTGCATAAATTTTTTATAACTATATTACTTAATAAGGAATATATTCACACAATCACATAATTTTATTTATAAAATTTGGGTCTTTAAACACCTTAGAAAATTTATCCATATATATTTAATTTTATACCCTAGAAAAGTTCAGTGTACTTCTATTTCATATCCCATTCTGGTTCCCATGTTTATTCCTTAAACGTTTTGTTTCTCCATATCACTTTTACTAGGTGATTTTTATTATTTCATAGAACTTTTTCTTTAGGATCTAAGATTGTAAATGGTTTATCCTCATTTGATAGATAATTATCCAAGGGTACCACCTTGGGATTAAGTACTTGTGAGGGGTCAGATATGTACTTCCTTAATAGGGATACATGGAACACATCATGTACTTGGGTAATGTTTTGTGGGAGTGATTGCTAATAGGCCAAAACTCTAATGTGATCAAGGATCTATAAGGGGCTGATGTGTCTTAGACTAAGCTTCTACTTATTCCCAAAACCCAAGAATTTATTCTATGGTGATATTTAAAGGAGCGCCTTATCTACAGCCTCAAAATACTGGTCTCATTAATTATTATCTATATAGATTTTCTATAAAATTTTTATGGGTTTCATATCAATTTGAATGGTTCAAACCATCTATATCATATCTTGGATAAGATCAGGTCCTATAATCTTATACTCTCCAACCTCATTCCAACACGATGGATATTGAAACCTATTCCCATAAAGAGCCTCATAAGGTACCATTTGAATGATAGGATGGAAACTATTATTATATGAGAACAATACTATGGGAAGGTACTGATATAGAAATCCTTGTAAGTCTATTGAATATGATATAAACATATACTTTAGAGTTTTAATTGTTATTCATGATTGACAACCCATATGAGGGTGATAAGAAGTACTAAAACTCAAATATATATCCAATTATTACTGAAGGATTATACAAAACCTTGAGGTAAACCTAAAATCATAATCAAATAAAATGTAGAGTTGTACTATATGAAATCTTACAACATCGCTTATTTATCTCTTAGAGAGTTAGTCAAGAGAGAAATATTTCTCCATAGTAATGAAATGACCTAAATTTGTAAGGCAATTGACTACCATTCAGATGGAGTTATTTACCTTAGATGTCCTGGGGAGTCCTATGATAAAATACATTGTTATGTTTTACCATACTCATATTGGTATGGGAAATGGTTGTGTCATACCATTAGACTTCTATAGTTCGACCATGAATTGTTGGAATACCAAGCATCAAGATAAAAATTCTATAATATCCCTCTTCATGTAATAAACCAGATTTTTTTCTTCAGATATCTTTACATATTAGTTCTTCCTCAATCAACATCGAAAGATGAGCTATGTGCATCATCCAAAATTTAACTCTTCAAATCTAGTTTTGATGGGAGACATATCCGATTACCAAAACTTATAACTCCATATAATGAAAAGTTAAACTCTGGAATATTATCTACCTTTTTCAATGTCACCTTATCATCTTTTTTATGTTCCTTGAGTATCTCAAGAATGTATGGTTGCGTAATTATTTGAGAGAGCTAGTATTAATATCATTTTATTATTCCCATGTTTATAATTTTCATTTAAAAAAAAGATTGGATCCTTTTTAATCCTCATCATGGATAGGGTTACAAGATCCTTTCTACTAAGAGTATATTCCACTTTGTCCACCTACCTAGGATGGTAATATATTGAACAATAATAATCCAAAATAAGATTTAAACAAATTCATTAGAATATATTGATATCATTTTGTGTGAATATATAATTTTGGATTTTATAATCCATTTATATTTAATGCTTCTCCCCATAGAGATAATGTCACTAAAGCTTTAACATGAAGATCACTACAACCAATTCCAGATCATACATTGTGAAATTCTTCTGATGGATCTTTAATTGGTGTGAGGAATAGTCTATCAATTTTTTTATCTTTTATGAGTACTCATCCTTTTCCATTTTAGATTCATTTCTATAGATAAAAAATAAATCCCCACTGGTGGATAAAGTAAGAACATCTATAATGATAAGACTCTTATTTAACTCTTTACACTCTCATCATATTAATCATTCCAAAAATACTTCACCACCTTTTGAGATATCCTATTTAGTGTAATTTAAATATATGATAAGTTTCATGTAAATCAATTATAGTTCCCAGATAGTTTAGGGAAACTATCGATCTCCATCATATATGTTAGTATAGGATATCCTTCAAAATGCTCTTTTTTCAAAGGATCCACATATATCCCTTTAATGGTGATAACATTCCCTTGTAATGTTAATTAATATATCCAAAACACTCAATTTGTTTACTTTCCATATAAAATTTCATTTTGTAAGGCCTTCAATATAGTATTCAAAAACTCTTCATGTTCCTCTTTGGTTTTAGAGTTGAATAATAATATATTCTATAAAAACCACCACAAACTTTTCAAGGTAATCCCTAAATAATATATTCATTAAGTCTATAAAGATATATGGAATATTGGTGTGTCCAAATGGAATCACTATGAACTCATAGTTCCCTTACCTTTCATGAAAATAATTATTGTGGATATCCTACTTCTTCACCCTTACTTGATAATATCCTGAACGAATATCTATCTTAGAGAAGTAATAATATCATTGTACCTAATAAAACAAGTAATCAATACATTATAAAGAATACATTTTCTTTTTCATGATATAGTTGAGCTCATTAAAATCAATGAAAAGGTGAATTAATTCTTCATTCATATCGATGAAGAGGACCGGCGCACCCATGGTAAAGAACTTGGGCATATAGACCCTTTATTTATATTACTCTATAGTTTCTTCTTTATATCTTAAAGTTCAATAGTGTCCATTATATATGGAGTCTTGGATATTATAAAATCACAAGTTTTATAATAAATAAATAACTCAACCTCATTTCTTAGAGGAATACTAGAAAATTATTTAGGAAACACATCAGTATATTCCCTTATAATTGGCATTTCATCAAGGATGTTCTTATCCTTAGGATAAATAATTTGAGCAAGATATTTTTGCTCATAAAGTAATAATATCTACGCTTGAGATGATTATACCAAATAAGATTCATCCTAATCATTTAAATCGTATATAATTATAAGGAAATTCACTATAAAAGGGGTAATTTCTTTCTCTTGGAAATTTATGTTTTCCCTATTTAAGGAAATCCAATCCATATAAATAATTTCATTGAATTTTCCTAAAGGTATTATCACAGGGGTTTCTAGGATGTTTTTTCCCACAAATATGGACATGGGATAAGTTATATCCTTTGGATGAAATAATTTTCATATTTTCTATTTTCACATAAAGATCCACATCCATGTTCTGTGATTGTGTTTGAATAGTTATACTAAACTTGTGTGATATGAAAGTATAAAAAGAACTATAATAAAATAGTATGTTTTCTATTCTTTAATGAATAACTAAAATACCTTCCACTACATTATTTTCTAGATCAACCTCAACAGTTGTGATGGAATAAGATCAACCTTTCTATTTATTACTTGGTGGTTTTTTTTGTTAGTTATCATTGATTACCATTGTCATAGTGCATTAATTTTTACAGTGTCCCTTTTTTTATAGTTTAAAAATTGGATAATAGGTTGAGGGTTAACCAAAGTAATATTTTATTCCACCACATTAGGTAGTTTTGATAATGCCTCTTCCCAAACATTTGAAAAGTGGGATTTTAGAAATGTTTCCATAGTGAAATTCATCCATCGCTCCCCTAGAATTAAACTCCATTCAACACTTATTATCTTTAAAATAGTGAGAAACTTGAGATTCAATGATATCAATTTAAAACTTTAGGGCGCATTAGAAAATTTCATTATAGCTATCAAAATCTCTAATTTCCAATTTTTTTTATACATGGATTTATCCCACTTAAGAAGTGGTCAAATTTATTTTTAGTTTCAATGAAAAATCTAGAGGCATATTATTGAAGTTTTGTGAATTTCACCTCATACTCTCAATGGATTCACTATAATTTTATATGAATCCAAGAAAATAAAACTATATTTTTATTCAAAGAGTGAAAGGAAAATATTTATTGATTTTTTCCATAATTCTTTCCACTCCATCAATTAGATCTCTTCATCAGGATTAACATTTTTGATCGAAGTCCACCATTGATCAGATTCTCCCTCTATTTTAGAGAGAAATAGAACAACCTTATCTTTATTATATAATTTAAGGATAAATAATATATTTTCAATGGATTTTATCTATTGATATATGATTAAAGAATTGGAATATTGACTAAAATTTAGAGGCCTTTATTGCATAGAGATATCAATTACAACTTGATCATTGTTAGGGGGATGTATATTTCCCCCGATTCAAGTTTCTATTCAAAATTTGAATTAATTTAGTAATTATTATCACAATGTTATTCAATATTACTTTCATTGGGTTAGACATACTATTTAGGAATTTCCCATCACATTAGTATTGAATCAAATCATTCCACTTCCATAAATTTACTAAAAGAAAAGAAAAATTACGGATGAGAATTGTTAAAATATTAAACACATAAATTGGAAACTATGAATATTTAAGGGATAAATTATAAATGACATAAATTTTTTAATATATGAATTGATAATATTTATTCTATGTTTTCCGTGGTCTATTTCCTAACATAAAATTTTATAAGTTTTCCCCTTTATGATGGTTCATAAAGAGATTTTGAATTTATCAAAGAATATCATATATTACTGTCAAAACTACTTTTTTTAGAAAGTTCAATTTATCATACACAAGGTAATGATCAAGTTAATACACAATGCACCCTTTTCTAGGTTGTTACCCCTATGTAGAATTGTGCTAGAGAAACATCCACTTGTAGTATCCATACATATATTTTGTTTCTTGGAAACCACTTACTCTATAGTTTACCATAATTTATGTATGATTTCCTATGTTTATTATTATCCCTAACAAATTAACTATAGTTCTTAATAAAAATGCCCAAAATTACAAAGATATTTATCTAATACCAACTATTATAACCCATATCTTTTATAAACTTCAATTCAAGATTTATTATATAAAGACACACATAATGCAATGCCAAAAGATCAAAAGGCCTTATGTCATTGGGTAATTATATATATAAAACTATAACATAAAATAAGGATAAAAAAATTATTTAAAAACCCCATAACATTCCGTTAAATTCCATAGATCCTTTAGAATTTCATGGTATAACTTATGGAAATATATAAGAAAGGGGAAAGCTATACAACCTAGAAAGGGAATAATTAAGACATAACGTAATAAAAGTAACTCATGTTATTCATGATTCATGTAAAGGTGATGTAAAATGGGTGATAATAAAAAACATGTACTTTGAAGAATGATATAATATGATAACATCAAGGAAACATAAGAATGTGACAACAACATAAAACATGACATCATAAGCATAAGTCAAGGATAACCACCAAGACATTATAACCCAGTGTTGTTAGAATAACCTCCCATGCACCATACATGGATTCTCATGATATCAAAACATTATCCAATGTACAGTGAATGAGAGGTTATCCTATGTGTACTATGTTATATTGTCTTTGTAGTTAGTCTTGACTTATGATTATGATGTAATATTTTATGTTATTTCCCTATTTCTATTTTGCATTGATGTTATCATTTATATCATGATTCAATGTCCATTTTTTAATTATCTCCACTTTTATTTCACCTTGATATTCTTATTTAATGAAATATATTAAATTCACCATGTTATGCCTTGATTATTCCTTTACCGGGATATATATCTCACCCATATCTTATGTATATCGCTGGGGTATCCCTTATAGTTTTCAACAATCAATGTAATTTAAATACATGTTATGGTATTTTTAAATAATTTCGTTTTATCCCTATTCAATGTTATGGATCTATGTTTCTAAATAACCAAATAAACTAGGAATTTTTATCTTTTTGGATAGTGTTATGTGTGTATTTATATAATAAAACATGAATTAATATTTATAAAAGATATATGCTATCATATAAAATAAGTATATAGCTAAAAATCATCTTCCGGAAAATTATCTGTCATATGTATCCATAGGGGTCACTTTGTGTTCACTATGTATGAATTCTTACAATGCACCTCAATCTTCATCCAGTGTGTCTCCATTAAGGGTGCTTCAATCTCCATCCCATTCACCTCTAAACTCTACACCTTCAACCGACATTCTTTAACTCAAACTACATATGACCGATGCATCTGATCAATAAACTATGCATGTTGACCCTATGATTATCAAGCCTTTATCTATTACCTTTGACCAAAGCCTTTGTCTGATACCTCTTCCCTTTACACCTATTTATAGTGTACTTCTTCTCCAAACAATATTTTCCTTGATTGGAAACTCAACCTTCTCTGAAAACATCAACACTTCACCTCTTCTCACAAATGAAAAGTGTTCAATATACCTGTATAAAACCTATACCCATTTATATAGGTTCTCACTCAAATGAAAATGCAGGTACTCAAATATGTTTTCCCAATCAACTAAAACCAATAGTTTGAATCTCCTGCTAAACTCAACCTCTCTTTACACCACTAAAATAATCTGGAATCTTCTTTAATCTTCATGAAAACTTTAGTGATATCAAACTTCTCTAAATTTTTTTAAAAATGATGTTAAGAAACTTATTAAAACGTTACTAACTATGTAAAGATAATATAATATTGAACTAACAACTTTAGAATCATCATGGTCATGGATATTTACAATGTTTTAAGTAAAGATCCTAGGAAGTTCACCTAATTTTTTTGTATGATTCCTCTTTAAAGATATTCTCTGTTTGGTGCCTTCATAAATGTCCATCTTATGGAATCAATATTTTATTTGACCAATTTATTTTTTCTTGAAAAATCTACACATTTTTGAATAATTATTTTTATATCCCTCCTATATAAAATGCATTAAAAAATGTTTATCCTATGAAATTTTGTGCATTTTTCCTTTCAATGGGATTACATATGTTCTAATGATGATCATCATATTACACAACATCAATAAAAATACAGGATCTATCTTTCTGTGAAATTTTTTTATTGGTATTTTTAAATGTTTCACTGATGTCATCATGACCCTCTAATTAGAAAGTTATCAAATATCTTACTAGTGATATTAAAACATTAATCTAGTGTACTTAACATACTTTCTCTATCTAATGGAATAAAAAATGTTCATCCAACTTTGTTTTTCTGATGTGTTTTCATGTGTCCGTCTAGTCCATGGTTCATAGAACTTACTCTGGTACATGTTCATATAATCATTCATCTAATGATATCATGTTTCTTTGTGTAATGCTTTCCTTTTTTATGAGACTTCATATGATCATCTTAACTTCTTCAGAATGTATCTATGACCATTTCTATCAAATAAAACTTATCACCCATCCAACCAATGATATTTTTAAATATATATAAGAAATCATCTTCTCATAGATTGAAAACAGCTCTGTTATACATAACTTGGTCTAATGTATCTTCATTTGATGGACTCGATCAGATATACTTCATACAACAACGTACTCCATGGATTCATTACTTCAATCTTTTTATTGTGTTTATCTTAAACTTTATAATGATTTCACCTTCATCTTTGTACACCATGTGTGTCTGGTAACTTAAAATATACTTTGACCTTTTTACAACTTGTAACAAAATTTATATCTTCTTGGAAACTTCCTGATAGCTATCTATCTAGTAAAATCAGTTTATTAGTCTTCAAACCTATCTATCCGATCACTATTTAAATTTTTACCATATCATAGTTTAAAATTTTTATATCAGTAAAAAAAATATTTTAGATCAAACTTTGACTTCATTTTATTTTTACAAACTCATACAAACATAGCAACATAGAACACTTTCAAATCTCCACCTTGTTACAACATCTCTTGTATATATGGTAACAATTTGTATCATAAAATGTTTCTCTTATCTCATTTTATAGGAAAGTCTACAAACTCAGGTTGGATCATGTGTTTTCTTATGATGTTAGGAAATTAAAGATTATAAAAACAAAATCTGAATTAATAAGGAAACTTTATTATCCTTATTTACAAACTCATTGGGAATGTTTCTTAGCCTTCATTAGAAAATCATAAGGAAAATTTATTATCCTTTATTAAGATATCATTTGTAATGTTTCTTATCCTTCCAAAAGAAGTCATAGGGAAATATTTCTTATCCTCTATAAATAATGTGTACTAATATTTTATTTCCAATGATTTTTCCTTCTAAATTAATTCCTTTAGTAGAATTATTCAATATAATTATCTATTGGTACTCATTTATTCTACTCTACATGTCAAAAGTAATGTTTCTTCATCTTAAAAACACCCTTCAATATTTGGAACCATCACTATCCAAAAAAGGTTTTATTAGGAATCTTTACCTTTAACACCATCATTGACCTTAGGAACCTTTACCTAACAAACATATCTTTTCTGAATTTATAACAAAATATTGAAAAAATACAAGGAAACAACATTACCATATGATTGGAACTTCATAGGCCCCTACATGTCTCACTCTTGGTCTCTCTTTTAACCACCTCTTAGCTATTTGATCTTAAGTGAAATTTTAGGTGTTATTTATAAAACATTCAAGGAGAGATATCCCATATCCTTATCCTATATTATTTCCATGTTTCATATCCTTTTTATCTTACTATAATTTAGTTATTTGATTTTTTATTTAACTAAATTCATGGTGAAATCTACTCAAGCACCCTTCCCCCTTTATTTTTATATTAAGGGAGTCTAAAGTGAATGTTTTGCTGCTGAGTTTTCACTATTTTAATAAGGTTCATTTATGCGATGATTTTTTATGGTTTTATTGATAAATGACCTTGATTTATGTCATCATAAAACTAGTTTAATAAATCATTTCTATTTATTAATTATTGGAATGATTTTTGTGGTTATTTACTTTGTATTTTTCTTGAGTTCATATATGGTGAACTTGGTATTTAAGGATAATGGATTATGAATGATTATATATTATTTTTTGGATATTATTAGGGTATTCTATATACCCATTTAGATATCAGTAATAATCCATAAGGGGTATTCTATTGATTGGTGGTTCAAACCCATATTAAATCCTTTAGGGAAATCATGGATTCATCTTCCATTTATTTTGTAAAACTGATAAATCAAATTCTGACTATATTTCTAAATTGACAGACTCATGGATTTAAATAGATAAAATAGTTATATATTTGAATTATAGTCTCTATAATTATATATTTTAAATATTTTAATAAATATGTAAATTAATTATTTCAGTTCGAAATTTGGTTTTAAAGCCACAATGATACATTAATAAATTCAATGGTGTAATTTGACCAATTGTTTAATTTTTTTATTTGGTAACATCTCTAAAGTGTTTGTATTTACTTTGAATGGTTTACATTGAAAAAAAATTCCCTTTAATTTACTATTTTTAATTTATAAAAGGTAAAGTAGTGAACATATTTTATAACTTTATTTGTAGGATGGTCAAGAATAACTGGAGATAATTTCAACCCCAACTGAGATTATTAATGAAAATATATAGTACCCATGATATAAATATATTCTATAGTGTCTTAAACTTTATAAAACCCTAATTGGAATGTGGAAAGTATCTTTACATCTAAGAGTGTGTAGAATTAACTTATCCTAAATTGTTAAAAAACTATATAATAACTATATAATTTTCTAAATAACTTCAAGCTCTCCTATTAAATGTCTATAAAACTGTAATTATTCTGTTAATAACCTCCATGGTGGTGTAGGTTAATAAAAATTGGAAGTGTTAGAAATATTAAAATAAAATAATCTCTTTTTGTGACATAATCTATTTTGTGAATAAAATTACTACTTTAAACTTGCACCAGTATGAGTTATAAGTCAATGATCTAAACATAAATTTGGTTAAGAGTTGTATCAGTTTAATAGTGATGGTGGGGTTGGTTCCTAGGATAATTAAATGATGTGATATCTAAACTTGATTGGTTTCATTATTTAGGTTCAACAAAAACTTGATATTTGTTTTAGAAACCTTTTCTTTATTTTATTTTAAAAAATTCTTCAATAAGTTCACGATTTTATAGAAAACATTTTTACTATAACATGGTATCATAAAACTTTTTATCTTTTTTAAAACATGTTTTCCTCTACTACCACTTAAATAAAATGTTTAAGTTAATGTTTTGGATAAAAATTAAATCCAAATATTGATTTTCACTTGGGTAAATAAAAAGTGTGGAAAATATATTTTGAGAATAGACATACTTAAAAATAGTTTAAATATTATAGATATAATTTCTAAAACTAAATATCTGGGATGATTTAGGAATGTATTGGATTAGATCTATTTTATATACAATATATCACTTAGTATGATGCTAATTCACACTATTTACTATCCATGTGGAGGTTAGATACTTGTTTAGATTGGTTATAATGGACTATTTTTTAATGTTTATTTATATTTACATCGATAAGTGTTGGATATGTATAAACCTATATCCTAGATATAACTATTGCTCATGCACACTAGTGGTCACCCCCATTATGTTGTGTGAATCATTTGGCCAAAGAATTGTAAACCTTGAACTGACATGACTTGTCTCTAGAGAGTTTTTCAACATATGTTGTGAATTAATTTGAGATATTTTTAACACGACACCCTTTTACTATATTTATTTACATGATATTCTCTTCATGGATTCAACTCTTCATTATTACATGTTATGTTTATTTGTTTCCTTGAGAATGTGCTGGTTTATTATTTTATATATCCCTTGAGTTGGTATTCATAATTTTTTAATAGGTTAATGGAACATAAAGGGTTATAAATCTATGACCGTGTAAGACTCGTTCATTATCAATGAAGATGTTGAAGGTGTGGAAGGTCCATAAATCCCTATACACATGTTCTTGTTCATTATTTTTCTTGGATAACCAACCATATTTCTCTAACTTATTTTCCCATTTACTTTAATTTATGGGAGGGGTGGTTCACCTTAACTCATTATATACACATATTATCATATGTGTGGGTGAATATGTGTACATGTGTGTTAATGGACTATTTATTTCCTGGATGAGACTCATGGTTTCCCCAACCAACATGTCTCATATTCAAAGAACATGACTCCAAGAACATAGTTTAGGTATGTACCCTTTCATTACAGGGAGTTAGTTGTGATACCATTTATATATAATTATACTGATTTCATATATTCATGCGGTGATTTATTTTTAATTGTTTATAAAATTGTTTTATTTTATATTTATGTAACTGAGTAGACTAATCTAGTGTAAACACCTAATATTATTTAATATAAGTTATAATATTAGTGGTAGCCTATTTTTCATGTTATTCTCAAATCCTGTATGTGAAAATTGGTGGACATTAAGTTAAATTGTTTTTTTATAGATATCTATAGGTACTATAAGATGTTTTAATGAAATTATTATGTTGTGCATTATCATTGTGTGTATGAGTAAATTTATACTATGTGTTGGGGAAAAATAATGAAGATTGAGTTGGAATTTATCCATGTGTATTTGTGATTTGTTTTATATTATTTATCTTTCATGAGATGTGTTATTCTTACATGTTTCATTCATTTCATTTATATATTATTATTTTACTTTATTTCAATATTTTTAAATTAAAGTAGAAAAAATGCTCCCCAACTACACATTTAGAATCATTGTGCTAGTAACCAACCCTTGGAAATTAGGGAACACTCTTTGGTTCATTTAGAGAACTAATTTAAATTTCTTTCAGGTGATTTGGGTTATAATTAGATCAAAGTTGTATCAAGGTGAGGGAAATAATATCATCACTAATTTAGATTTGTTGGGAAGGAGGAGATTGAGAGTATACCAGAGTTAGGATAATCATTACTTGTGAAGTAACCGATAAAAAGAGTTTAAAACATATTAATTGTAAAAAATAAAGTTACTAGGGTTGTCTGGGTAATTATGTGGGAACTACAAGTACAAATGAGGTATTAATTTTAATAACCTAATTATTACCATGTGAGTGTCTGTAAAGTATTATCGGGATCAATGAAGATCTAACTTATCTAGAGGTTCATGCATCATAATTAGATGTATTTTGGAAGTCATAATAGGGAAACATGACATACAATGTGATTTCCTATGTTTGTCTATATTATATCAAGAATCAATGGTAGTTCTGTATCAACTAAAATACAAATAATATATATATATATATATAATGTTTCCCTATATACATATATTGGTGAAAATTAGGTCAATATAAATCATCTATAGGCACTTTAGTACTATTTATTTCTTTTTGGATCTCTTTAAGGTCCAAGAAATTGGAGGGGGGGGGGGGGTTAATCATTATCCCTTATTTTTTAAAACTCCTTGATTAAACTCTCTTTATTGTTCAAAAAAACTCTCTAGAATTTCTCATAGTGAAATTATTACTCAAAATCAATAAGTTTTTTTTAATGAGTATATCCTCATTTGTAGGATGACAATTCCCATGGTGCTCCATGTTTATTATCCTATGTGAAAACCCTCCCTTTATTTTAAATAAGAACTTGTTCATGGATATGACCTTCAACCCATACAATTGCTGGAACCAACCAGTTAAAATATTGTCATTAAATAAAAAACATAACTCTCTTTATGATGAAATTAATTCAGTCGAGTTCATGCCTCCATGTAGTCTAAATATAATGAATTTATTATTCACTTTCAATACTTTTAATAATTTATAAACCACATTCTTTATTTAAGAGGAATGAATAACACAGATTTTATTCTCTTCGATCTTCTTCTACCTAGATACTGATGATCAACAATGTAAAAAAGCATCATGCTCCTCATTTTATCCTCTCACTTTGAAACAATAGTGTATCTTGTATTCTTAGTACTCACACACTAATTCTCATCACCTAATTGATAAGTATCATCCACAGAGTCATGAAATTTTTTATCATAAAGAATATAGAAATCCTATAAAAAACTATAATAAGAAATAACTTTTGTTTAAAATTATTATAATTTATTCTAAGACCACCATTTAATTATCCTTAATACTCAAAATTGTTTCCTCCATATGAAATTTTAATTATCATTATCATACTTCTCCCAAAAAATTGATTTATTTAAATCATTTAAAATTTACACCCATGTGTGCTTGGATTCATGCATTGGTGATGTGGATTTTCTTCGTACAGAAAAAAAATCATATTACCATCCAAAATTCCTCATAGAATGATTCTCCTTTGATCATTGATTTAATCACAATACACATGGATTTATCATTATGTTTAAACCATAAAGAATAGGTAAAAAGAATCAATATATTTAGTATAACATTTATTCAGAATATATTAATATTTCAAAAATTCATGTATCAAACTTCTTAGAAATTCCCCAAGAAATAATCTTTATAAAGACTGAGATGATGCTTAGGTAGATACACATCATCTTTATGAATAAATGAAACATTTATTTGATCTTAATAGAGGTAATTTTCAATAAATATGATGTTTACATAACCACCACTAATGTTTACACAACTCAAAATATTATCATTTCTCTGCTTTGGGATGACTCTTATGCAACTTTGAAATGTTGATTACATAGATTGAATTATTATTACATAGTGTTGAGATGATTATTACGTAGAGTCTAGGACTTATGAATTTCTTATAAATTGAGAGATAATCAAACTTATGCACAATATCCAAACAATATTCAAACTTCATCCAAAGTATTTTATTTAATGGATGGAATCAACACTTTCATTAATAGATGTGTTATCAAGAATGATATCATATTCCATTTCCACCCTAATATGGAAACTTACAAATTCCACAAAAAGGTATAGACACCACTTCCACATTAACTTCACTATTCAAGGAATTTTAGAATCCGAACATCAATCATCATAGTTAAAATTATTATTGATAATAAATATAACATCTTCATCAAGAGGGTTCAAAAATACCCCATTTAGATTTTTTTGGTAATACTACTCACTTTTATCCCCCTTATTGACAATAAAACCAAAGTGACCAAAATAGGTAACCACATAAACTTCCACAAGAAAAAGAGACAATTAATAACCAAATCTAAGTCTATAAGATCCAACACTGTATAGAAAAATAGTTATTAAAGAAAACTATAATTTTTTCTTTAATAACAACACAACTCAAAAATTCCAATAACCACACCCTCAAGCATCAAAAAAATTTCTATTTTAGTTCTAATATTATATTAAAACACTAAACACACAAATTAAAATATATCACAAGAAATGAGAATAATATCACCCCTTCAAAATGAAACACCCTAAATGATATTTAATCATGAAATAACAGAGGAAACTCAAAGGGAACTCACTTCACTCCCAGTTATACCCTCAACATCTCAAATAGATTATTTATGAGAGTTTGTGTAATAATTTAATAAAAGTTTTACTTGGAATGAATTAAATCTAGTTTCATGATACCCTCATTTACATTTTCCTTGAGTAAATGATACTTTATGTCAATGTTTTTTGATATTGAATACTATATATGTTTTTTGGATAGATTAATTGCACTATGATTATAATAGATTTTAATTATAGGATATTAAACTTCTTCATCTAGGTCCTACATTTATGTTCTCATCCAAATCATATGTGTATCTACTTGTGTTGCAACCACATACTCAGAATCAATAGAACACAAGGTTACTATTATTTTTTTATTTAAATTTCATAAAAAACTACTTCTACCAGTAAGAAACACCCCACTAGATGTATATTTTCTATTATAAATACCTATATCCTTGTAAATATCAGTATACCCTTTCAAATATTATTCTTCCATTTTTGTGTACTTAAATCCATAATAGAATGTTTTTTGAAATGTGTCTTAGTATTATATTTATTTGAAATAGATGTGATTCCATAGCATTGTATTATAACCTGATATAAATAGTGACATGATATACAATATCAAGTCTTGTGGTTATCAAATATAAAAGATTTCCAATCAAGATTCAGAACCACTTATAATTTACATCTTTTACTTTATCATCATTAATCATTTTTTACCCATCTAAATTGGTGAGAATACACCTATAGATTCTTATATGTAAAATTTCTTCATGAGATCTCTAGAATATTTCATCAATGAAACAAAAATACATTCGTATTCTTGGGTAATCTATAATCCCAAGAAAAATTTCATTTCTATAATAATTAACTTATAAAATATTTATTTCGTATTTCTTGATAAATGCTCACACAAACCTTCCTCATTCATAGAAAAGATTATGTTATCAATATACACATTAATAAATATTTTCATGATGTTGGTCCTCTTCGCATAAAAATTTCTATCCCATTTCCCTTTATTGGTATTCACACTCTTCATATATTCATCTATTTTGAAAAACGATTCCACCAGATATTTATTTAATCTATACAAGGGCTTATTAATTTTATATACTTTACTGACATTAAAATGAAGCATAAACCCCCCAGGTTGTTCTATTTATAATTCCTCATTAATATTACCATTTGTAAAAGATGATTTAACATCCATATGAAATATTTTGATGCTTATCTAAGTTTTTATGGCTAGGAAAATTTAGATAGATTCATGTTTCACCACTAAGTAAAAGGTTTATCAACATAAATATCTTCAATTTGCGAGTATCCTTTACATACTAGATTGAATTAATTTCTAGCCACTTCAAAATTCCCATAAAGCTTATTTCCAAAGACCCGTTTTCTCCATAAAAATTATTTTTATTGGGTCTAGGAACAAGTTCCCAAGTTTTAATATTTGTAATCTTTTATAGTTATTCATTCATTTCCTAAAACCACTCCTTATGTTTAAAATCCTCTTACATGAATTTTGGTTCAGCTTTTGAAAATAAACTAGTTGTTTGATGCTTGGATTTTCCTCATGGTTTCCACACCTTGATTTTGGTCACCAATTATATTATCAACATGAACATACTTACATGGTATTGAATTTATACATGTATATGTTTGATCATCCATTTTATCATAGGTATTAACCTCTTTTTACTTATAAATATGATCATAATCACAGGAGACATCAAAATTTTCTCCTTCTACTTAAATTTGAATGATTTCAACTAATTCCTATAGAGATTCAGATTAGTCAACATCATCCTCACTATATGAAAAGGTTGTTATTTTCATTTCTTATTCATTCTCAAGAATGACTATATCACCACTTTTCAACAATTATTTTAAAGTTATTATTGCATCACTTATATAAACTTCCATTTTTTGTATGACTTAGGACATTACATCATCAACTTTTTATAAAATATTCATATACTTCTATCTTTTTCCTTGATAAAAACGTGCATACAAATACCATGAAAATTTTAAAATCTGGATTCATTTTAAATAACTTATCATAATGAGTGATATTACAACTTGGCCTCAAGAGACACCTATTTCGGATGATTATAGTTGTTGTGATGGTTTATACCTAAAAAAATCTTAATGTATCATACTATGTCAACTGTAATAGCCTAGTTATGGGTGCCGTCCAGAGGTACCCCATATCCAGTTGGTCACTTGGCCTCAAGCACATTTCTCCGACCACTAGAGGCTTTTGACTAGAAGCGAGAACCTTGGATGTGATAGTGGAGAAACTATGCCCTCATTGGTAGAATAACATAGAAGAAACAAAAAGATAACAGTAGAAGAAGCAATAATACCATACAATAAGTAAACAATGGAAGACTAAAAATAAATAAACAACTACATCATATCTATAAATAATGATTCATGTCACAAGTATCTAGGAATGAATCCAAGAAAGTCACAATGATGGAATATAGTACTAAACCAGAGTACAAAGGAATAAAAATAAACAACTCCAACAACATCGCAAGCCTCAGCTTGGTCCCATGCTCTTCATATCCACACTAGTCAAGTACCTGAATTAGAAGGGTGCTTTCACTTATCTATCCTTGTAACAATATAATATGTTTGGGCCCAAAATCATGACCCAAATAGGGTGTGAGGCGAATCCCAATATGCAACCACCCAAAGATCTGTGCCTAACTTCCACTGAATATATATAGCAGGAAACAATGAAAAATGAAGTCATAAATAAGGTAGTACTCCAAAGTAACTAATCCTACAGTTTAAGCTACATTTATTTACATTTGAAAATTATTCAACCAATAAAAACAAGAAACCCTATAGTAAAGTTCTCAAAGACTAACCCCTCTGGTTCAACCAACATTCATAAAAAACTCTCTAGGTAGTTCTCATAAACTAACCCCTCTGGTTCAACTTAGACAATGACCCTTTGAGGAAGAACTCACTGTCAATTACCCCCTTGGTCTCGTAACAGTAAAATAAAGACTCTCTAGAGAATAACTCAATGTACAATTCCCCCTGTGGTCTCACAACGTGGAACTACATACACTTTGAGGGGGCACTCACATCCATCCCCCCTATGGTCTCGCAACCTGAAAAGTATAACAGACACTTGAGGGAATCCTTCAACGTCCATTCCTCCTATGGTCTAACTACACCAAGTTCCCATAGCCATGTGTAATACGATCACACAAAAATGATATCTACTATCCAAAGTAAATCTCAAATACTACTTACCTAAACTACTACACTGAATATCATATAATAATGACTCCATCCTAACATCTCTAGGCATGTAAAGAGAAACAGCCTAACAGGAAATTCTATACCCAATGGCCAATACCAAAAAAACATGGGAAAACACATCCATAACAAGGCAATAAACCATATTCTTAATCAAACACCCATACTCAATCAAACAAAGCATAAAAGGCATTATTAGAATTAAATTCCATAAACACACAATACCCTAAACTATGGTATTGGGTACTTTTTGCACATATAACTCAAAGACATATACAAAAAATCACAAACCACCTACCTCAACATATTACAATCGATATAGTTGAAAATTATTTTTTGAATTGACTTAGAACGTAGAATATCTACAAAATAATCAAGAAATCTCAACCAAGGATATCTCACAAAAGATAAGAAATCGAGATAAGAGGCTCTATAAGAAGGAATAACTCACCATTAGGATTCTAACGCAATCATCAATGGTCGATTCGGAGAAAAAATAGTTGATCAGGGGAATAGAGAAGAATCATTGATCTTCAGTCACTTCTGGACAAGATGATGCTAGAAGGAGGTTCTATCAATTAGACGCAATCCTGGTCCGATTTATCAATTATAAATAAAAATAAAAAGTGTGTTATTTAAAGATACACGACATGTATATGCCTTTACCAGGCACCACTTTAGGCAGTCTTCAAGTCACCCCACATGACCATGTACTCAACCGTTACACTGCTTATACACAGCTACCTACGGAAACTGGTTACACGGCGTGTAATCCTAAGTACATGGAGTGCACTCCTTAAATTCCTAGAAACTCCTTTTTTTCTCAAAAACTCTAGAAATCAAGATTCATACCTAAAATGAAGATCTGGGTTCTTAAAAAATTTCCCATTTAATGAAATTCATCCTTGAATTTCCCTAACAAGGTAACGAAGAATGAAAATAATCCTCAAACAACTTCATCCATTCCGATCGCACATCATTCTACCTCTCTCAAGTCTCATCCGGTACTCAACCATGCCGCTACAACACTCGTACCAGAGGAATATATCAGACATAGAGAACCTTCAAGCTGTGATCAGTAATCCGGATAGGATGCTCATCGAACTATGCTTCCACCTCCATCTCAACCTCCTCAGGTTAAAAAACATGATCCAAGTCTGAGAATTAATGTCTTAGATAAGTAACATGGAGGAATTTGTGCATTGCCCGGTGCCTCTGAGGTAACTGCAACGGATAAGCAACCGGCCCGAATCTCTCCAAAACCTCAAATGGCCTGATGTATCTTGGTGAAAGATTACCCTATCTTCTAATCCTTCTATGTCCCAACCTCAATGTGACATGTAGGAAAACATGATCTACGACCTTGAACTACAGAGGTTATCTCTGACGACCAGCATAAGACTTCTTCCATGACAGTGAAATAACCATCCTCTTCCGAATCAACTCCATCAGCTCTAGTCTTCTGGATAAGATGAGGTCCCAGCATAACAGCCTCTCCTACCTCTATCCAACATAGGGGTGATTGATATGGACTACCATACAAGGCTTCATAAGGTGCCATCTGAATAGTTCCTCAAAGCTATTATAGTAGGGAAACTCCACCAAAGGTATGTGATTCTTCCAATTTCCTCCAAAATATTAGATACATGCTCGAATCATGTTCTCCAGCACCTGAATAATATGCTCAGACTGACCATCTGTCTGGGGATGGTAAGCTATACTCAGAAGTACTTATTTACTCAAATCCCTATGTAGTCCCTGCCAGACCCGAGAAGTAAAATGAGAATCCCTATATGAAACAATGGAGTGTGGAACTCTATGTAAACATACAATATCCCAGATGTATAATCTTCCCAACTCATAAACAATAAAGGCCTCCTTGATCAGTAAGAAGTACACAAAATTCATGAGTATGTCCATGACAACTCAAACTGTATCGTTCCCTCAAGACGACCTCAATAAACCTGTCACAAAGTTCATCACAACATCATTCCACTTCCACTCAGGAATGGGTAACTGTTGAAAAAGCTCTACTGGTTGCTGATGCTCCGTCTTTACCTACTGATAGGTGGAACATCAGATGAAAAAACCTATAAAATCTCTCTTCACACCTGGCCATTAATACTGACCATGTAGATCTCGATACATCATGGTGACACCAGGTTGAACTACCCAAACTGAAGAATGAAAATCCCAAATCATCTCTTCACTTATGTCTACGGAAACCCATACGCGCCCATGAAAACGCAAGATCTCATCCTCTCTTATAGTCTATCCAGGCTTATGGTCCTCTTCTAACACACTCTCCTGAAGGACTAGACCTTCTGCATCTAATAGCTACCTCATTCTCACTCTCTCAAACAGAGTAGTGGTAACAACTATAGAAGAAAGAAATTTCTTCCTCTGTCTGTTTTTCACATCCAAATGCATCTCAGAGAAGAAAGCCATAAGCTGCCACTCAATGCTGGCCTCATGAACTACTTGCATCTGATTCCTCCTGCTCAATGCATCAGCCTCTACATTGCCTTTCCTAGGAATGTAGGAAAGATCAAAATCAAAGGACTAAAGGTACTCAACCCACCTACACTCTCTCAAATTCAGATCATGCTATGTGAAGATATACTTGAGACTTTTTTGGTCAGTGAAAACCAAACAATTCTCTCCCAATAGATAATGTCTCCAGCAGCGTAAATCATGAACAACTACAAACAACTCATGATTGTGCTTTGGGTAATTCCTCTCATGTGGCCTTAACTACTGAGACCCGTATGTAATGAATCCTTCCCCATGCATAAGCACTAATCCCCACCCAATACCTAATGCATCACAGTAAATAGTGTAACTCTTGCATAGATCTGGAAATATTAGTATCAGTGTTTAAGTCAACCTCCCTTTCCGCTCATGAAAGGATGATTCATAGGAATCTGTGCATAGGTACTTCTCACCCTTCTTAGTCAGGCCCATCAGTGGCACTACTAAGCATGAAAAGTAATGTATAAAACATCTGTATTAACCATCCATCCCCAGAAAACTATATACCTAAAATATGTTCTTTGGATGCTCCCAAGAAACTACAACTCTCACTTTCTCTAGGTTTACTAATACTCTTATATCTGAGATAACATGGCCCAAGAAGTGAATCTGGTCCATCCAAAAGTGTCATTTTGAGAGCTTAACATATAACTGATGCTATATCAGTGTACTCAAGATGATCTAAAGATGGGTAGCATGGTCATGTCGAGTGTGAGAGTAAACCAAGATATCGTCCATGAAGACCACCATAAAAGAATCCAAGTATGGATGGAACACTCAATTCATCAGTGCCATAAAAACTATGGCCACGTTCATGAGACCGAAAAACATAACCACATACTTGTATTGACCATACCTACTCTAAAAGGCTGTAAGATGTTTATATGATGGTCTAATGTGGAACTGATGATAACTGTATCTCAAGTCAATCTTCAAAAACACACGGGCTCCTCAAACCTGAACAAAGAGATCATCAATCCTCAGTAAGGGATATCGGTTTTTGACCATCAACTGGTTCATATTTTGATAATCTACAAAAATAATGAGGGTACCATTTATCTTTTTTGAAAGAAGGATAGGTGAATCCCAAAGATAAGTACTTGGTCAGATGAAAACCTTTGCTTGGAACTCCTAAAACTGCTTCTTGAGCTCCAGTAACTCTAGTGTAGCCATCCTATAAGGAGGAATGGACACCAGTGCCTCTCCTAGAACAAGATCAATAGAGAAATATACCTATCTCTTCAGAGGTAAATCTAAAAAGTCCTCTGGAAAGACATATGTGAAATGATCCACCACTAAAGGAAAGTCCATATGTGAATTCCCCTAGTCATCCAGATACGAACTAGAAATCTTGCTTGTATATCCCCCAAACCCATTATGTTCGGGTCTTGATCTGCTCACCTGAACATCCCATTCACCCTTATATAGAAAGAAGCTACCCAATGGTGATGTAAACCTCTCCCTGTGGTGATAGAATTCAACAACAACCTAGAAGGGAACTAACCAGTCTATTCCGAGAATAACATCATAGCCCATCATCTCTAAGGCATAAAGGTATCATAAGAAGTGACACCTGCCGACCTCAAGAGAGAACTCCTTGAACTGAAACACACTATCCATTATAGTCCCCAAAAGAGTTTCCAAACTCAATATATTAACACAAGTAAAGATATATATCCCAAGGATCTCAATAATAAAAACAAATATAAAGCTATGGGAATCCCCTATGTCAAAAAGTGCAGAAGCTAAAACCGATTCAACTAGAATCATAACTCTAACTGTAGAGGGTTTGAGATCCTGCTCCTTTTGGGCCTACTATATTGCAAAATCATAACCTACACCATGACCTTACGATGATGTCTGTGATACCTGAGCTGATCCACCATGTGGTTGTCAAAAACCCTGTGTCTGACCACTACGACCACAAAATCCACCTCAAATTGAATGGCCTGAAGAACTCCAGTTCCCTGAAAGACGTGAGATTGATGGTCCTACCCTAGTATGAAGAGTCTAAACAAAACCCTGATCACCAGCGGTTGGTGAGAAGATCTGACAGAAGCGCTGAAGATGACCCATCTTTCCACAATATCGGCACTCAACTGGGTCTCTCAGGCAGTGTGGCATTGTATGCCCACTCTTTACACACTGGTATCATACCACATGGCTACCTGAATAAGTACTCTGCCTACTCAGATCTCCACATGTAGACTCCCTACAACACTTCCTACTGTCAGTCGGGATGTACCAACTCTAGATACTGAGCCACCCTGGCTCACAGCTTTAAAATCCCTCAGGTTGCACTTGATGATCAGTGCCTGGTTGACCAAAGAAGATATGGAAGTCAACCTGAAGATGTTCACATAAGATCATATGTCTTGACTGAGACTATCCTAAAACATCCTCGCAATAAATAACTCATCATCTATAAGAATGGGTGTAAAGCACAGTAGTTCTGTGAAGCAATAAGAATACTCCATGACTAAGAGAGTACCCTACTCCAAAATCATGAAATCTTGGGCTTGGTCATCCATCAAAATATTCGGGTAGAATTAATCATAGAAGGCATGCTGAAACTTATCCCAAGACATACCATGCTGGCTCCCTACCTATGATATCACATCCCACCATCTCTTAGAGGAATATCGAAGCATGTACGCAGCGAGTTTCACCCTCCTCTCTAGAGGTGTCTTGAGATACTTGAAGACTGACAACATGGATTTTAACCATGACTCTGCTGCCTGAGGTCCTCTTTCCCCTAAGAAAATGGGAGGATGATGCTATAAAAAAACCGCATCAACTCAGCCATAGATGGGGTAGGATGTAGTGTTCCCCTAAAGGTCTATATAAACCTCGTGAATCCTTCACAAAACTGTGCATCAGAACCTGTATTTGAAATGACGACTGGTGCCAAGACAGAAATGCCAGGAGGATCTGCTGGTATTCCCTAATCTACCATGTCTGATGTCTGATTGCCGTACTATATCTGGAGTACAACTGGAGGATGTCAAGGTGGAATGACTCTACAAGGTCAATAGAAAACCTTAGTCAAATATTATCAAGGAATGAAACATATAAGCACAAGAAAGGAATAGGTGAGAGAAAACATTCAAGTTATTCAAAACATTGATACACAATGTGTATGAACCCTACACGACATTTTCCCTTAATCCTTTACATGGGTGTGTAATTTTTTCAACCCTGGTCGTGTAATACCCCATACACACTACATGTTCTCATTTGACACAATGTGTACTTGAAGGATTTCACCAACCCATGTTGTTAGTCACATGGCTAGATACATGGTCTATACAACACATAGTGTACGTCTGGTACACAACATGTTCCATCAAAGATTTATCAAACCTATGTATCTGCCCACACAAATAGTCACACGGTTTAAGACCACATAGTGTGTATATATAGTACACAATGTGTACTTAAGAAAAATAATTCCTTTCAAAAATAAAAGGATACATGGCGTGTATTCATTATTATACATCGTCTATTTTGGTTTTTTCTGGACAGTAAGCCTCAAAAACTACTCCAGAACCCATAAAAACACTAAAATCAACATTAAAGTGCCATATTCTGTTCTATGGGGCCCATACTCCCTGCAAATCATAGCTTGGCATCATATACATGTATATCACAAGGAATAACAGTGAAATCAAACACATGATCTACCAAATTCCAATCCAAGAGGGCCCATAACACCTTAGAGACTAAAGTTTGGTGCTTATTCAAAAGAAAATTTACATATTAGAAATACCCTATCAAATAGTAGTTATTCTATAAAGGAATCTATCACAACAACATGCATATCTAGCACAACATCTATTATAACTACATGCAATCGGTAATTCACCCTAAATGGCATGACAAGAATGCATGACATGTGATCTATAGAAAGTGCATATATGATGCATGTTATGTAATACCCTCATCTTATCGGGTTGAAACAGAAATATAATTTCAATTACATCAATGATAACAACATAAAACATGTGAATCACCCAATGGTGAAATCAGATCAACTCTAACAATTGCAAAACCAGAAAATTGAAATAATTGAGGAATATTAGCTTTTACCTATACATGGGTTAGCTACTCCCAAGCACAGCTTATTAAAAACTACCTATTCTTTCCTATCCCTGTATATATGCTCCAAACAGCAAGTCAAAGAAGAAAAGAACCACCTATAATACCACTTTGTAACGTCCCGGTTCCGGGTGCTACCTAGAGGTGCCCCATAACCAGTTGGTCATATGACCTCAAGTGAATTTCCCTGAATGCCATAGGCTACAGACTAGCAGCGAGGTCCTTAGGTGTTATAGTGGGGAAACTATGCCTTCATTGGCAGAGTAACACAACAGAAACAAATAGATAACAATAGAAGAATAAATAATACCATACAATAAGTAAACAGCAGAAGACTAAAAATAAATAAACAACATTATCATATCTATAAATAATGATTCAGGTTACAAGTATCTTGGAAATCAGCCAAACAATCCACAATGCTAGAATATTTTACTAAAACAGAGTAAAAAGTAAAACAAGTAAACAAATCCAATAGCATATAAAGCATCACCTTGGTCTCATCCTCTCTATCTCCATAGCATTCAAGTACTTGAAGTAGAAGGTAACTTTCCCTTATCTATCCCTAAAATAATATAATCTGTTTGGGCCCAAAATCATGGCCCAAACAGGGTGTGAGATGAGTCCCAGTAGGCAACCACCAAAAGATATGTGCCTAACTATCAGTGAAAATTTATAACATAAAACTATGTGAAATGAATTAATAAACAAGGAAGTACTCAAAAGTAACTATTCCAACAGTTCCGACTACATTCATTTACATTTGGAAATTATTCAACCAACAAAAAAAATAAACCCTCTGGGAAAGTTATCACATACTAACCCCTCTAGTTCAACCAACATTCACAAGAAAATCTCTGGGAAGTTCTCATAAAATAACCCCTCAGGTTCATCTTAGACAAAGACCATCTGAGAAATCACCCACCATTAATTCCCCCTGTGGTCTCATAACGGTAAACTATAGACTCTCTGGGGATCCACTCAACATCCAATTACCCATGTGGTCTCACAACGTGGAAGTATAGACACTCTGGGGGATAACTCCCATCCATCCCCCCTATAGTCTCGCAACGTGATAATTATAACAAACACTATGGGGAAGCCCTCAATGTCCATTCGCCCTATGGTATAACTACACCAGGTTCCCACAACCCTGTGTAATTTGATCTTGTACAAATGATATCCAACAGCCAATGTAAATCTCAAATACTACATGGATAAAATACTATACAACATATTATATAACAATCACTCTATCCTAATAGCACTAGGCATGGAAAGAGAAAAAACAAAATAGGAAATTCTAGACTCAATGACCAATACCAAACAAACATGGGAGAAAACATCTATAAGAAGCTAATAAACACTATTTGTAATCAAACGCCCCTACTCAAGAAAAACAATCATAGAATACATTATTAAGATTAAATTCCCTAAATACGCAATACCCTAAACTAGGGTATTGTTAACTTTATGAACATATAACTCAAGGTAATCTATGGAAAGGCACAAACCACCTACCTTGATGTAGTACGATCGATATAGTTGAACCTCAACCTTCTAATCAACCTAGAACGAGGTAGATCTACAAAAATGTCAAGAACACTCAACCAAGGATATCTCACGAAAGAAAAGAAATAAAGAGAAGAGGCTCTAGGAGAAGGAAGAACTCACCTATACGATTCCAACACAATAAAAAATAGTCGATTCGGAGCACAAATGGTCCATCAAGGAATATAGAAGAATTGGAAATATTTGGTCACTCCTAGAAAAGATGACATAAAAAGAAGGAGGTTCTGTCAATTAGACGCGATCCCTGTCTTATTTATCAATTAAAAATAAAAATACATGATGTGTTCCTTAAATATACAAGGCATGTATATGCCTTTATTGGGCCCTGATTTAGGCGGTCTCTAGGAAACCCCATACAACCATGTACTCTGCCGTTACACGGCCAGTACCTGGCTACCCGCAGCAACTGGGTACACAACATGTACTCTTAAGTACACAATGTGTACTCCTTAAATTTCCAAAAACTCCTATTTTTATAGAAAACACTTGAAATCAGGATCCATACGTTAAATGAAGATCTAGGTTTTTACATCAACATTTTTCTAGACATGTAAACCTAACACCGATTCTTCCTTTTAGCCACTCAATTTTTATGGGATTCTATAGATCACATTATTAATTCCCAATGAAGTGTTTGTTCATTTATTTTTTTTAATTATATATTGATATATTTATTGTTATTATCTAATATAAACCTTTTCCAAGGTAATCTAATATGATTCTCTATAAGTCTTATAAAACTCTTGAATATGTCTAAGGCTTGTAAATTGTGTGACATAAGGATGACATATTCCATCACTGCGAATCCATCTATAACTTTCTCCAATGGTTGAATTCTTATTTATAGGATAACACATATTATAATGGATCATCTCAAGAGGCTCTAATATTTAAACCTCATTTATTTTTTGAGGCTTATTTACCATTATTACTTTATTAAAAGTCATAAAAACTGAAGTTGTATCTTATTTTATGATGGGAATATTTCTCAAAGTTTATTCCTTAATAAGTTTTTTATACTCTTTTAGCCTAGGAAGACATGTATTCTGTGCTATAAATTTTTTTATACTGGTTTAATTAGATAATATTCAGTACTTAACTCTCCATGTTGAAATAAATTTCCTAGGGATCACAACCCCATTTTCACAATAGTGAAATCTTTAGACCACTTGATATTGCATCCATTTGTTATGAAAATGACATCCCTTAAGGAATCAGATATAATTTATATGCTCAATAAATTATGATTTTGTACTTTAGAAATCAAAATATTTCCTGGGATGATTTGATTATTATCAATATATACTATTTTAATGACTTTTTCTTTAAAAAAGATCCCATTGAATAATTTTGTAGCTCCTACATCATATTTCTCAACATTTTCATGCTTTTTATATCACATATCATGTGATAAGAACACCCACTATCCATGATCCATGTTTTTTCATGTTCACAGTCCTTTAATGAAACATTAATAACATTTTCCTGCTGATCAAATTTATTTTTATCTTTTCCAATATTTTGACATATGTTCACCTATGATGGAATAATTAAAACATATATATCTTATGTATTACATTATTGATAATATCTTACAAAAAACCCTTATAGGATTTCAAATCCATTTTTTATTGGAATTTTTTTATTAACTATTTTATTCTTATACTAAGTTATCATTTATGATTAATGTCTCCACCTTGATTCTGGATTTAATATCAGGATTTTTAGAGAAATATTATGCTATAATTTTTATGATTCATTTACAATTATTCTAACGCCCTGATAATATTTCAAGAAATTAGACTTTTGAAATAACTTCTACTACTGTTTTTATTGTGAGTTAATTTTTTTTTCTAGACTATGTTTGCTCTACCTACATCCTTTAAAAAGAACATTCTTGAGTATTTATAAATGTTTATTGTTGTTTTACTGAATCCTTATAATTTCAAAATTATGTAGATTATTTTATTTATTTTGGTTTTTATAGGTTTCCCGCTTTCATTCCCTACTATTGAATTTATATTTTTCTTAGGATGTTGTGTCTTTGAAACACATTCAATATTTTTAATAACTCTTACATTTTTAGCCTTCTGTTTAGAGTAGTCACCATATTTTCTAATAGAAATTTTTTTATCATTATTTACCATTACTTTTATTTATTAAATTTTAATAATTATTTTCTTCAATATTATTACTTACTCATTTCTAATAATGATCTTAGAGGTCATGTATTCAATGATTTTTACCCTCTTATCAATTTCAAGATTAATCCTTTTAGTTTCTTTCATAAGATTTTCCTTTTAAATGTATAATTGATACTTCCCATATAACCTATATTTGAGTTGAGTATTGTCTTCTCTCAACCTTCCTATTTATTTCTGGCCTATTTTTCTTCTTTATTAACATAGTTTATTATTTTTCAGTGTATTATTTTTCTAAAAAATGATCATTATTGTATATAGTATCATATTTTTATGAAACCTAATATTCTTGGGACATGATCACAATTTGAGAGGAATGATTTCTTAATTTCGCATTATCAATTTGATCAACTTTAAATATTCCTTATTCTACTAACAAGAAATTACTTATAAAATCTATGAGAGAAATATTATTTTTCTATTTTAATTGGTTCCTCTTATTAGTGAACTTATAGATACATTCACTATATTTAATTTATCCCTTGATAATTAGTCTAAAATTTATTGATAATTGGAAAATATTTCCATAATTGAATAATTTTAAAGGTTGTTTTCCTTGTAACTTTTCTTTCATATGTGAAAATATTCTTGATACATGAGAAAGTGTTTCAATGAAATCTTCCAGGTATTATCCCCCATATGAGCACTCATACTTCACTTCCACCTTCCTTATCTTCAGAACATTAAAGAAAATTTTTATCTACTTATTTTATTTTCTTTTGAGTGTTGGTACTCTATTATTATTAGAGTTAATGAGGGTTATGTAGAGATCATAAATAGTGAATTTAACTAAGTCCACATCTTCAAGAGTTAAGATTTTGACATCAATTTATCTAGAAAAATTTTTATTAGTTTTTACTACTATAGTTCCTTTTGGAGTTTCTCAAAAACCACTAACATCGATAATAATAAAATTAACCCTTGTGAAGAACTCACCAACCACCTCTTCATTCTACATTAATATTTTTCAAGCTGTTTTATTTTGATATGAAATTTATGTTCTTTTAAATTGTTTATTCCTTAATGTATTCTTCTAGGTTTCTTCCAAATAGAATTACCAGTTTTATAACCCATCACTTCTATCAATTAATTATCTAGTAAGGAAGAAAAAAAAATAATTTTTATCATATATTCTACTTTCACTGTTTTTATTATCAACCAAAGCCCATATAAAAGTTTCCCTTGAAACTCAAAAACAATATTGTGACTAATCATGTGACATACAACCTAAGAGAGAGATGGAATGGAAACATTATCTCCTTACAAGAAGGAAACCCTTTACTATTAAATTTTGGTACAACTTTCCTATTTTATTATTTGTGATTACCAATTATTAACACTTAAGTGAAACACCATAGAGTTAACCTACTATGATTCTAATTTTAAGGATCTCATTAAGGTCTGAGGACACTTAGAGGAGGGTGGGGGTGGGGGGGGGGGTGAATCAATGTACCATATTTTTTAAACCCCATTTATTAAAAAATCATTCTTGTTTAACATATCTCTTAAAATTTGTTCACTAAAACAGTACATACTCAGAATTAAAATGTTGTTTTAATGAGATCTGCCTCCATTATAGGATGATTATTTCTTTGGTGTGTAATGGTTATTATCCCACATAAAAACTATGCTTTTATCACCAATAATAACTCAAGGAGAGGTATGACCTTGAACCCATACAACTTCTAGTACCAAACAATTACAATATACCCATTAACAGAAAAATATAGCTACCTTTAAGAATAAAATAATCTAGTTGAGTTCATGACTCCATGAAATATAATGACAATACATTTGTTCCTCAGTTTCAATAATTTTAATAATCCTTGTTCCCCTCCCTACTTCTAAAATGATGAACAAAAAATATTATTATTTTTATTAAGCTCCCCCTTCCACAAAACTTTTGATCTTCAATATAGAAAGGTATCATGCTTCTCTTTTTAGCCCCTCTCTTTGATAAACCAGTGTATTGGTTCTTATCAATACTCAAACAATATATTTTTAATTCCCTAATTGATATATAAAATCTGAATATTGTAAAAATTGTTTTTATAAATAATATAAAAATACTATAAACCACCATAGTGGAAAAAAACCTTTGCTCAAACTTTTTTGAATCGAGTTAAGATTATGATTTCTTCTTAAGAATCAGAATTATTTTCCTCACAAAATATTTGAATTATAATTTTCATCCACTTCCCATATAATCAAAAAATATAAACATTCAAAAAATACATCAATGCATGCATGGACACATGTAGTGGCGATAAGGCACCTCTTCTTATTGCGTGTAACTCATCTCAGCAACCCAACATCCTCCTAGGCTAATCCTAAACTGATATTGGCTTAAATAGCGATCTTCTTGAATTAATCATGAATTTTAAACTAATAATTAAAAAGAAATAGCCTCTATATATTTACTTTCCCATATATTTAAAATATATAATTTTGAATATCTCAAAATTCACATCTCAACACTCTAAAAATCTCATTAATAATTAATTTTTATAAAGTGTGAGACGATGCTTAAAAAGAGTGAAATAATCCTTATAAAGGCATTTAATTTTTATCTCATCCTTATGGAGATGTTTTTTAACTCAAAAAATGCTTATAGAGCCCCCTCATGTTTAAATGTCTTATAAATTGATGCTTACATAACTTTTAGATGATTCTTATACTACCTTGAAATGACACTTACATAGATCGAATCATGATTACACATATTTTGGATGATTATTGTTTCGATTGAATCATGGTAATGTAGAGTCTAGAATATATCAATTTCTTAGACCTTGATGTAGAACCATCCTTATACAAATTCTACAAAAACCTTCAAACTTCACCTAAAATATCTTTTTAAATGGACCATCTAATCACTTTATTTTAAAACTATCTTATCAATAATGATATCCACTACCAATTCCATTATAAGAAATAAATTTGAAACTTTAAAAAAAAATTTAGACAACACCTTTACATCAATAATACCAATATCAAACTTTGAAAATAAACACCTAATTCATCATAAGTAAACTTGATATTGACAAAAAATACAATATCATCACCTACAAGGTTATACAATTTCAAATAATAGTTAGTCTCTAGTTAAATGTTTCACTACTAAGAATTATTGTGTAATTCATTAATATGTTAAATTGAAAATGAATATTTATTAATATTTTATTTCTAAGTAATTTTTCGATATTTGAGAGAATGAATGTGTGGATTTATTTATAATTACTCCCATGTTAGTAGTATGAACTGGTTATAGAATTCTTTAATCATTACATGATGTGTTATTCTTGTATTTAGCGACATTTGGGATTAAAAAATTATATTTGTTATGTATTATTAGTTATTTTTATCATTGTTTTGAGTGTTCATACTAATTATAATTTAGTTATGCCCAACTTTTTCAGTGGAATAAATTCATGTTTGTGATGTTTCTTACATTCCATGATGTTTTCATTAATCAATGAACTTTATTTACTAAAAATAGGACATTTAACTTGAATATACTATTTTTTTAATTCAAGTACTATTTAAATGAATTTAATATGGGGTTGAAATAATGATATGGGTGTTTTTAATGGTTATAAGAAAATGTGGTTTCCATGAGTGGATTGAAAATTGTATTTTTCATTAGTGTATTTATAATAAAAACTTCTTTGTTAAAGATAATATTTTATAAAATATTTTTTGAAAATAAATTATGAAATGGAATTTGAGAACTGGATTTTGGTTTTTATCAAATTGGTAAAAAATTGATTATATATAAGAGAAGGTCCTAAGTATTTCTTATGGTGGGGAGAACTATAAAATAAATAGTGTACTAAGTATTTGTATATTGAGTGTCTTGTGATGGATAAAATTTTATTACATTTAAGGTATATGTATATTGTGGATTATATTTTGGTTTCTTTCTTCTTGAGGAAATTTTTTATTATATATATTGATTTTTTTGGCATAAATCTAGGAATATAAAATTTGGTTGTTTTGGTTATTTGAGTTATTATAGATTACTTAATTATCTATTATGATTTGGTAATTCTTATGGATGTGTAAATTTTTACTGAATTACTTGAGTTTGTGATGTTATTTTATGGTTACATATTTGGGTAACTCTATTGTATATGATTTTTTAGAGAATTTGGAGAAGTCAAGTGGGTTGTTTTTTTAGTTTTTCAGGGATAAAAAATGCCATAGAGAGTGTTTTTTAATGACCATAACATTGGTAATTACGTTTTAAAAGATATTTGGTCTTGAAATTAAGAAAAAATTTGAATATTTGGCACTAGTCGATGGGTTATTTTTCATTTTATAATTTATTCACTGAACTTGATGTATCATGATTATTTCTTTAATGGTTTTAGGTTAGGTTTCATAGTTAGGATAAGGTCCAGGTATTACACCCCACATTTTCATGAAGGTTTCCAATGCAGTAAAAATGCCTTTTGGGTGAATAACCATTATCATTTTTGTAATATTCAATGGATCATTTTCCAATTACAGAATACGTAAAATGTGATGACCTATGAATTCTTCATCAAATATTGTCATAAAAAACCAGAAACTTAGATAAGATCTTTTGATGGTTAAATTTATAATATATTTAATCATATCTAAAGAGATATTACCTCATCTTAAGATATTTATTTTATAAAGATGTTGATTTTTTGAAATAACTTCTGTATTATCATTGTTACATAGGGAGTACCCAAAGTAGATCCCCTCTAGTAGTGATTTACATGTAGTCCTTTAATCTTCAAACAACACTTATGGAATTCCAGGTGCTAGTGTAGTGGATTTATTGTCTTATGTTGTTTATCTTGGTTGCTTAAAATTTATTCAAGCTTAAAGGATTTTATGTTATTATTCTCATTCTTGAGAGAATGATTGAAGGATTCATATAAAGAGAAATTTGTTGTGTGCAGCAAATCTCAATTCTTGATAATACCCATTCAATATATATAGTAATCTATTTATAGAGTTAGGGTATAAGTTAAAATATTATTTAATTGGAAAAGTTCCCTTAAATAATATAATAATCCTTATAAAACCCAATTCCATATAAAATAATAATATTATTTTATGGAATACACTCTCTTTAATAGTGATAAATATTATTTTACAATCTTGTAGATTAATATTTATTACTAAACACATTCTTCTCTTTCTCATGTTCCTTGGAATTTATTGAATATCCAAATAAATATTTTTTAAATATTTATTCATAAATATATATTATATTCATATTCAAGAAAATAAATATTTATTAAATATTCAATAATTAAATAAATATTCTATTCATAGTATGGAGAATAAATATTTATTAATTATTCATGTTATTAAATAAACTATTTATTAATAAACAAATAATCATTTATTACCTTGTGAACACTTGCGTCGAATAAATCCTAAATAAAAATTTTCCTTAGTCTTGAGAATAATATTTATTCCAATAATTAAATTCAAATATAATTTAATTGAGATCAACAGAAACAGTTATCATGTAACCCTCTAGTCTTCATTCTTATTGGAATTAGGCAGGATTGCCAAAAGTCTATGATTATTGTCTAGAAACTGGTCGAGGAACCCAAGAGAAATATGTTAATGTCATAACATAAAAAACACATATGAGATCGTACTTTGAATATAATCTATTTGTCACAATACCTCATCAAACGATTTATACACTCATGTCATCAACCCATGTAGTTGATACACCTTTATTTGACTATTTGAATTAATATTTTCATTACACCATGGACATGGAATTTAATCACATAGTTCCATTTCAATTAAAGGAACAATATATCAACATCTATTAATGTGTTTGGGAAAAATCTTTCCTCGAATTATTAATTAATGCATGTCATTCATGATGCACCCAACATACCATACTTTTCAAGAACATATGGAATCCCAATTTAGTTCAGTATATTAAAGTATGAAATTGATGACAAGCATTAAAAATAATATTCAAGTCTAAGGACCATTACACATGCTCGAAGATAATAATTTCTTATGACATTTTGAAATGGAGAATTCCTATAGGAGTGTTTTTTCTCATAATCTCCCTTCTTAAAGATTACTAAATGTGAAATTAATAAGAAAAATTATCATATTCTTATGAGTACTTGCATAGTAAATTCAAAATTATATATGTCCCACTATATCATGTTATCTAACCATATAATTATATTGAAGAATATCATCATGGAAATTAAAGGTTCTCATCATATTGGAGAACTTCTATGAATTTATCATTATTACTGATACTTTTGGACACTATTACATTAAATTCATATAGTACAATGAAAAACATGTAATAGATGTTTTATTAGTTTTTATATCTTCAAATATTCATGTAATCCAAAGTAAAAATAGTTGGTTCCAGAACAAAAACTCCAACACACTCCTAGTTGGACTAGATCCAACTACCTATGAATTTCATTTTAATATAAATCATATGATGATCATGTTTATTATTAGTTAAGGATTTATTAAATCGGTCCTCCACATTTTATTCAATGTATATTTTTCTCATGAAAACTTCCCTCCTTGAGAAAAATAAATCAATAGGTGATAAATAAAAAGTATGTTCTTTGTCTACTAATGTGAACTTAACTCCTTTGTAAGGACCAACAGTACAATATTTTCATAATAGAGTATGATAAGATCTTGAATAATAGGTACCATGTCATGGCACATCCCATATGGGCCCATGCCATGAAAACCCCAAGCCCGCCTCCAATAGGCCAGGGGATGGCGACCAGCACCGAGTAGGCATATCCCAAAAATGGGAAGCATTATCCTAAATTACTTGTACACACGCACAAGTCTCCAAGAAACACAATGATAAAAATTAAAACAACTATAAAATTACATTCATGCATCAAATATCCCCCAATAGATTACAACAAGAAGTAAAAGAAATGTAAATAGGGACAAATACAATCCCACAACAAAGAGTCTGTTACACAAGTCTAATTGAAACTCTAGAAGTCCAACCTACTCCAAGGGTGAGGAATAAGTCAAAGGTATGCCACTAGTAAACAAATCAATCTTCCTAGATCCAACTATGCTCCACCCACTCCCTATCCTCATGGAACACCATTAAATGGGATGCCATCTGCATAAGACACAACATGCGTAGGAAAATCCCGTGTAGGGGTGAGTATAACAATAGTCATTAGGACTCCTCAAAAACACTAAAAATGAAGTACCAAGTATATTAAGCTCAATATAAGGTATAAAAAATCTATGTATAATAGATAATAATAGTAAAAAAACCAAGATGTACTAAAGAGAGACATAACACCATCAGGAAGTCATAACCAACTACCAGCCACAAGATTCTACTCAAAGTTACACTCATTCTAGGAGAACTCATTACAAGAACCATGTTATCATCGGATACACTTGACTAAGAGGTATATCTCATCTAGACCCCACCTGAAGAGAATATACTGGTCTGAGAAGATTATGATACATAGAGAAGGGGTCACACTCAGAACCACTATGAGACACCACAAACTCAATGTGGATCATCCCGCGACATAGGGAATCATATTATAATGATTCCAGAAACCATAATGATGCATCCCTCTAGATAGTGGATCAAAATTCTACTTAGGGAGGTCACAATGATTCCACAAACTCAAGTAATGATCATAGAGGATTACAATCAAGTATCACAGAGGGACACCACAACTCTATATGAGACTCGACCTATAGAAAATATTACAATCCAGTGATATGGATGTAATTCCATAGTATAACCTTAATGAAAAGGATCAAGGTGATTCACTCATTCTATACTAGTGAAAAATAAGAAAATGAAGAGCCTCAAGGACTCTTGATGGGAGTACACGACATGTCCCATGGGGTAGACGGTGTGTTCTGATTTCCCAAGTCTTGATCATGTAAAAATATAACATGAGATATAATCTCCATATAAATGGTAGTCTGGATGAGCACATGGAATGTAGAGACTCACAGTTTCTTGCCTGTGTTACCTGGCTGGGTCTGTGTATGACAAGATGTGTCAGTGTACCAGTCTATGTATGCCAATCTATGTTCGTGTCTAAGTACACAACATGCCATCTGGCAGTGTATTATTACCCTTGTCCATTTACTATCCAGAGTACACGTTGAGTCATTCAGTGAGGGTCACACACAGTGTGATCATCATATCATTCCCAAAATCCTTTCCGCTACTGAAGGGTTCACACACAGTGTGTATAACTGAGTTACACACCATCTTTCTCGAGATTTTCTAGATCTGGAGTTCGTCTCCATTCTTCCTCATGTGCCGCTTCCACCTTGATTTCCACCTAAAATTTCTTTTATAGATCCCATATCTATGTTGAACGCACCTTTCCACCAGTAGCTTGTCAGAATTCAGCCTCAAAGCACATTGAGAACTCACATATGATGTCTTATAACTGCATGACTCCTGGTAAGGGTATGGAACCCTATATCTTCTTCCATTCAACCTAGATCTACCTATATCCACCATAAAATCCTCAATCTGCAACCATCTACACATTCCGTACCCGTGGTTTGGATCCGTTGCACTGAAGAATGATTGTGCAACAATCCAAAACCGGGTAACTGTCGAACCGTTGGCCAGGTGATTTCCAACAATGATCACAAGAAGAAGAATTGGGGAGAAATCAATAACCCATGAAATTGTGTAAGGAACCTCAACCATTGTTCATTTGGCTTTGATTCGTTATCGAAGAAGGATAATTGAATATGGAAAATCAACGAACCAAAATTTAAAAATTAAATCCAATTAAATATACTGATGATAAAAGGATTAATTATTTTTCATTGAATTGATCTAAGTTCGTCAAGGATTAAAAAGAGTATGAAATTCATAAAACAAAACACCCTACCTAGAGTTTGGATCGATCATTGATTAGATCTCCTAACTCTGCTAGCATGACGATCGATGATCCGTTGTCTCCTGCCATGAATACTCTCCTCTAATGGATTCTAGGTCTCTAGGGTTTATCAAAAAACCCTGAGAAAAAATATATACTTTTATAATTATAGATAATGAAGATGATATGTCGAAGAAAAATAAAATAAATTTTTCAATTAATTTATTTTATTAATTTTTACCCCGAAAACATTTTCACAAATGACCCGTGCCAACCAATATTAGGTCGTACCTAGGGGAAAGACACTATAATGAACTCAATGGTGCCCTTGGATTTATAATTCGAGCAACCTTTTAGGTGTTATTCCACTATTTCAGGAAACTCATGCATGCGTGCTATTTAATTTTTTAATATTTTTCAAACATTTCTTCTGGGAACATTGGGCCTCAGAATCACATGCCGTCTCATTTACTGGACTCGAAATAAATATATATAATATTTTAAAATAATATATGTAAAAACTAAGAAGTTACATTCTCCCCACCTTAGGGATTTATGTCCCAAAAAGAAAAAACAATGAATACTCAAACATATGAGGGTACTAAGCATGATTCTGAGCATCTATATCCCATGAGCTATCCTAAAGATTTATATGCTGCCACTAAACATGAACTAAAAGAATCGATCACCCACGAAGGATCCTTTCCTGCCGATTATCAATATCCACTAGGTTCTCAACAAAAGTCTTTGTATCCTCTATGTCCAACTCACCATAGTTGATGACATGTGATGGGTCAAGCACATACCTCCTCAAGTGTGACACGTGGCAGACATCATGTACCCTTTCTATGTGTGGATATAGATCCAATAAATACACCACCTCACCTACTATACGCCGTATCTAGAAAGAGCCGATGAACCTCAGAGAAAACTTTCCGCCTCAGCCAAATCTCCATATGCATGTTGAGGTGAAACCTAAAGGAACACATGGTCTCCTTTCTCAAAATCCAAGGGCCTTTATTGCCTGTTAGCATAATACCTATGACATATCTATGTAGTCTTCATCCACTGGTAGAAAATTTTAACATTCTCTATAGTAGCTCACACCAACTTTGATCCCATGAGCCCTGACTCTCATGGGTCATTCCATTAATGTGGTGACCGGAAGGGTTTCCTGTACAAATCCTTGAATGGTGTCATACCAATGGTGGAATGTTAGCAGTTTTAGAATAAAAACACCACCAGTGGTAGGTGATCGTTCCATATATGAAAATATTCTAACATGAAATCTTTTTTCATGTCCTCTAGAACCTGAGTGGTGCACTTTTTCTAGCTATCAGTTTGGGGGTGAAATTATATGCCCAAGCATAACAGAGTCCCAAATGCCCTCTGTAATACCATTCAAAACTAGGATGTAAAGTGTTCATTATTATATGAAACAATCATTAATAGAACTCTCTATATTCAAACTATCTCTTGAACATAGAGGCATCCCAAGTTCTTTATTAAACTCTTCTCTCGGATATGTATAAAGTGGGCCGACATGGAGAGTCAGTCAACGATCTCCTAGATAGAATCATGTAATATGCATATACATGTTAATACCACCATGGAGTCCATAGATATACCATCCCACTTCCATTCTGGAACCTCAACGGGTTTTGCTAAACCCGCTGAAACCTGGTGCTTAGCCGTCACTTAGTGACAATTAAGGCATCAAGAATTATTCTCTGCAACTCCTTTCTACATCCCTGGCCACCAAAACTGATGTCAAAGGTTCTGTTATATCTTTTCAAAACCAATATGTACCACTAAATGGGATATATGAAACTCCCTAAGAACCTCCTCCTATGATGCCACTGGTACTACTGTACGCCCTCTGAAAAGAACGGAATTCTCTCCACATTTTTAATATCCATTAGGAGCATTCCCTATGGACATATGATCATTTAAGGTCTCATAGTTGTTATACCCAAGTTATGCCTCCTAGAATCACTATAATAGTGAAGGGGTGATAACCATCGACTGTAGATAAGCTACTCCATCTCCATCCAAAAAGGATAAATGCAATGAAGCCAACAACTTTGATTCCTCATTCAACAACTACGAACTAGATCACCTACTGAGATCATATTCTACCACTTTCCCCTTCCTAGGAGTATAGATCCATCACCTATGTATCAGTTTAAGATCCTTATGAGAGAATATATTCTTGAGAATCTTGTGGTATGTGTATATGATGAATCTCTTTCCCATTAGGTTGTGTCACCACATCTTCAATGTGAAAAATACTGCTTCTAAATAAAGGTCATAGGACATGTAGTTCTTCTCATGTGGTCTAAACTGGAATGAACCATATGAAATAACTGCTTAAATATATATCATATCACAACCAAGTCTAGTCCTTGATAAATTGTAGATCACTATGTACTGGACACCTTCCTTCGGTAACCTCAAGATGGGAGCACTCATCATCCTCTTCCTTAGATCCTAAAAGCACTTATGGAATGTTTCTATCCACACAAAGGCTTGACTTTTCTGGTCAAGGATGTCAAGGGTTCTACCACTTTGGAGAATTTAGATAAAGACCTCTAATAGTACCTATCCAGTGGAAGAAAAATTCATACCACAATAACATTCTTGGGTGGCACCAAAGTAAGAACTCCCACGACCTTCGCTGGATCCACTACAACTCCAGCTTATGAGATAACATGTCCCATAAAATGGATCTCTTGAATACAAAATTGTAACTTTGAGAGATTACTTTAATTTTTTCTCTCAAATTGTGTCTAGGACTATCCTTAAGTGTCTCTCATGCCCATCCTTGGAGGCCAAATACACCATAATTTCATCAATGAAGACTACCACAAACCAGTGTAAGAAAGGTTAAAAGATATGTCTCATGAGTCCTGTGAACACTGTTGGGGTGTTTGTCATGACAAATAAAATCACCAAGTACCCATAGTGACTGTATATCATTTTAAGGTCATATTTGATATATCCTCATCCCATAATCATAACTTGTAATATCCAGATATGAGGTCAATCTTCGAGAACAATCATGCCCCTTTCAACTAATGAAAGTGGTCATCAATCCTTGGTAGTGGATAATTTTTCTTCATAGTCACCTGGTTTAAGAATTAGTATTCCACACATAACCTCAATATACCATATACCTTCTTGGAAAACAATACTGGGGTTGCCCAGGGTGAAACACTAGGTCTCACGAAGCCCTTCCTCTAAAAGTCCTCCAAATGTACCCTTAACTCACAAAGCATTATGGGAGCCATCCAATATGTAGGTGTATAGATTGGTTCCATTCTGGGGTTTAGATAAATGAGGAAGTTTGTATCCCTACGGGGAGGTAAAACTATAAAATATTTAGGAAATACATCCTCTTACTCTACCACCACTGCAAGAAACTGTGGACTCATATCATCCACTGCATCAAGGATTAGGCTATACAACTGATGAGTAATCAGCTACACCCTTCTATGCTTGAGTACGACCTACACTACTTGGATTTCCTTTTCATCAAAAAAGGAAGACATGGTCTCATAATTGCAGACACAACACAATCATCACCTAAAATAGTCAATCTAAGCATGAATCATTGATAACCATTCCATACCAATAATGAAGTCGTAAGGCCTAGACACCTCTACAAAGTGATCCCAACTAAAAATATTACCTCCAAGAGTTAGGTCACACTTTCTGTACCAATGTGCGATCATCAAGTCTCCTCCTGTAGGAGTCTCGAAGAGTAAGGGTCGAGTAAATGGTTCAACCAAAATCTCCAAGTCTTAAACAAGATGTGTGGAAAAAAGGAATGGGTAGCACCTGTGTTTATCCAAACTGTAGCTAAAGAAGAAAAGATGTAGATCACACCTCATATAATCCCTAGAGCCTCGTGTTTATAGGCCTCCATAACCTGTATCTGTACTCATTCCTTCCTACCAGCTTTCTATGCCGGGCGTGGACCCCCTGTGGGTGGTAGTGGTAATAGGTCGAACCTCCGACCACCTCTGGCTACCCTACCTACCCCTCTGCCACATCCACTGCCCAATGAAACACCCTGATCCTATCTATGTCTCTATCTTGGAAGTCCCTCAACCATATCATGAGCATCTATGTGGCAGGTTAGGCAATCTCATTCCAGATGTCCTCATCTGTCATAAGAGAAACATAACCTATCCCTTGTATGATTAGATCCACCTTAAAAACCCTTCACTAATAACCCTAAGTATTGGGGTCACCTCTTAAAGAACTTTACATACTTGGATCCCTTATACTACCATCAGCTACCCACTACTGAGGTCTCAACTACCGGGTTCCCACTACTAGCTCCCACTATAGGTGTCTGCTCTGCTGAAAGAATTTATACTAATGGGGATTTATCAAGCACTCCAACATAAGTGGAAATGTTAAGAGATAACACTGATTCCTTGATGTCTCAGAACAAGCCCCACTCAATGGTCCGAGAGTAGAAGAACTGGTCTCGTACCATATCTAAGGAGTAACATGAGAGATAAGTAAACATTGCTGAATACCCCGCCATAGTCTTACTGCCCTACAACAGATGCAGAAGATCCTGTATGCATACCACTCACAACATGGCCAGATATAAATCCTCTATAAAGAGATGCTTGGAGTATATCTAGTTGAAAGTATTATCATTATGTGTTTGAGTCATCAAGATCCACCGTCACCCTGTAGATCCCTGAATAAGACTTGAGGAAAGTACTTCCATTTGGTTGGTGGGTGTCCTCAGAAGGTGAAAAAATGGGTGGATACCTTTATCCAATCCTCAGTCATCTAGGGGTCTGTATTACACTAAAACCTAGGAGGTAGTTTCCTATGTAACTAATGTAATGTACTCTATATGCATGCATCCTCAACTAGTAGTGCTGGTGCTAGCTGCTGCACAACGAGTGGTTGTATTCCTGGTAAACCACTCGAAGGTTATATCTTTGGTACATTAACCAATACTGATGATTCTTCACTAGAAAAATCATCCTCATAATCACATAGTTGAATCCAAAATGGCTATCTACATGGAGGCATCCTGTAATAAAACAAGATGTACCACGATCAATAGAGTATATTTGGGTAGATAACTAAATAAGGGCACAGAAAACACAACCATTCTGATATAATGCATGTGTGATTGTTTTTTCCGAACACTAGTTTCCTCATTTACAAATATGAAAAGCAGGTGATCAGAGCCCTGGTGTATGGATACATCGCCCAATGTACCAAAACTGGAGTCCCTATCCTGAAAGCTAAACTGAAAATAGTTAACACTATTTCCCCAAAACAACCTCATCGAATTTGGTCCTAAGGTGGAATCGTCTGACTCTAATGCCACCTAGTCAGGACCCATCCCAGAGGGGCATATTCTGTGACTACACAAAGGCCACCTCCAATAGGCCAGGGGTTGGCGACCAATGATAAGTAGGAATATCCAAAAAATGGGAGGCATTATCCTGAAGAACATATAAAAATGCACACATCTCTAATCCACACATTTCTAAAATGTAAAATAGCTAAAATAATGCATTTATACATCAAAGATCCCACCATAGAGTACAACCTGAAATAAAGGAAAAGAAAAGAGGGCCAAATACAAGCCCACCACAAAGCGTATCTATCCCAAGTCTAACTGAAATTGTAGAAGTCCAACCTACTCCAAGGGAGAGGACAAAGTCAAAGGTACACTCCTAGTAAACAACTCTATCTTCCCAGCTTCAATTATTCTCCAACTTCTACTCATCCTCCTAGGACACCATAAAAAGGGCCGACATCTACACAATACAAGACATGTTTGGGAAAATCCCGTGCATGGATGAGTATAAAAATACTTAGTAGAACTATTTAAGAACACTAAACATGAAGCACCAAGTATAGTTATCTCAATAAAAGGTAAAAAAATATATGTATAATAGATAATAATAGTACAGGAACCCATATATACTGAGGAGAGACACCATGCCATAATCCGGTCATAACCAACTACCTGCCACAAGATTCTTCTCAAAGCAATGCTCATTATGATATAACTCATTCCATGATCCATGTTATCATCAGAGACACTTGAAAAAGAGGTTTATCTCATTTGGTTCCCACCCAAAGAGACTGTACTAGTCTGGGAAGACTATGATACACAAAGAGGGGATCATGCCCAGAACTATAGGGGGACACCACAGACCCAATATAGATCAACCCACTACTTAGGGGATTGTATGATAATGATTACACAAACCCTACTCATGCAGCCCGTTAGATAGAGGATCAAAATTCTACTCAGGGAGGTCACACTGACTCCATAAACTCTAATAGTTATGATAGAGGATCACACTCTAGTCTTGTAGAGGGAAACCACAACTCTATCTGATACTTGACCTCTATAGGAGATTAAAATCCAATAACATGAATATAATTCCACACTGTAACCTCATAGAAAAGGACCAATAGAACCCACTCAACCTTTACTAGTACAAACTAGGAAAATGAAGTACCTCAAGCACTCTTTATGGGATGACATGGCGTGTCCTAGGAGTACATGATGCATTATGCTATCCCAATTCATTAACTTGTAGAAATCCTCACAAGGAATGTAGTATTCATATTCATGATGTGTAGGATGAGTTCATGGGATGTATAGACTCACTGTTTCCTAGCCGTTTCACCTGGCCATGTCTCTGTACACCAATCCATGTTTATGTATCGGTCCATATATGCCATACCATGTCCATGTCTAATTACACAACATTCCATCTTTCCATGTACTATTACCCATGTACACTTACTCTGCAGATTACATGACAAGTTGTCTAGGGTGGGTCACATGCTTTGTGGTAGGATTCACACACTGTGTGACAAGGGTCACACACCTTGTGACCATTATCTCTTTCCTGAAACCCTAGCCACTACTGAAGGGGCCCCACATGGTGTATAGTACCGAGTTACATGCTGTGTTTATCAGGATTTTACTTGTATGAAGTTATTATATATTATTCCTAATTCACTTCTTCCACCTTGATTTATTCCTAAAATCGCTCCGTAGATCACGGATCTACGTCGGCTGCAACTTGCCACTGGTAGATCACCAGAATCCAACCTCAAAATGCATCAAGAACTCTACTCCAACGTCTATTTATCATGTGATATCTGATAAGGGTATATAACCCTAGATCTTCTCCCATTCATCCTCGATCTACCCATATCCAGAATCAAATACTCTATTTATAGCCATTTTCACATTCCGTACCCATGATTTGGATTCATTCCGCCGAAGAACAATTGCCCAATGATCCCAAACTGGGCACCTGTCAAACCGTTGGCGAAGGTATTTTCAATGATGATCACACAAAGAAAAATTGTGGAAAAATCCATAAACTATGAAAGTGAGTAATAAACCTCGACCATTTTCCATTATGCCTCGATTCATTATCGTAAAAGGATAATTGAAGTGGGGAAATCAATGATCCAAAATTTAACATTTCAATCCAATTGAATCTACCGACAATGCACATATAAAATATTGTTCGTTGAATTAAACTGCATTCATCCTAGATTAATTAAAGGATGAAATTCACAAAATAAAACACCATACCTAGAGTTTGGATTGATCTTAGATGAAGAATTTTTGTGTTGTCATCATTGCTGAGATCCCCCAAACCTACTGGTGTGACGATCCAAGATCCATTGTCACCCGCCAAGAACACTTTCCTCCAACGACATCTAGGTTTCCAGGTTTTAGCGGCTAATCCTAAGAACATATATATAGCTGTATACATATATATGAACAAGTATCTACTTTGAAGAAAAATTAATTAAATATTTTAATTAATTTATTTTATTAATTTTTTCCCCCAAATACTTTTTCCAAAATTAACCCTACCATCCAATGTTTGGTTGTGCCTATTGTAAAGATGATAGTTTGAACTCAATAGTGCTCTATTATTTCTAATCTAAAAACCCATTAAGGAGTTATTCTACTTTTTTAGGAGAACCACATTCATGTGCTATTTATTATTGTAATATTTTTCAAATATTTGTTCTAGGAACACCGAGTCTTAGATTCAAACACCCTCTCATTAAATAATCACTAAATCAATCCATATAATATTTTAAAATAATACATGGAGTAACCATAACAATACATACCAATTCATTCTCTTAGATAGAGTTTTACACCCAAAGTGCATCATTTTCTCCCTAGGATACTGCAATATACACATAATCTACCATATAATCTGTGACCCCAAATTTGTGATCTCTTCTTGCTCACAAATTCTCCATTTATAGTGAATATGCATCATGTCTATGATTTCTGATTATCTTGATCTTTTTGGAAACTAGGATATCCATATCATAGGATGACTACTTCTTTATCCCCTCTATAGAACAAAAAAATATCCTTAGTATTCCATAAATAATATAGTATAGTCTTAACTACTATCCCATAACAGTTACCGAGGTCAAATTTATATCTTCTTACTACACCTAAGGCACGAGAAACATCTATATTAGTATACAACATAACATACATGACTAAACCAATTTAAGAGATGTATGGAATCATTTCCATACTTTTTCTTTCACCATGTGTTTGAGGGGAAAGTTTCTGGGAAATATAAATACCATGTGTCATTAGAAGAAATCCCCTCTTGTATTATTCAATACAGAATATCTTATGTTTATTGTTAATATATATTCCTTGACTTAGAATGAGTACCCAATTGGATATATCTTAATAGATATTTATCCCAAGAATATATGTTGCTTCACCTATTTCCTTCATGGGGACACATTTATTTTACTATTATTTAATAGACTATAAGACTAATATTTCTTTTCAAATAAGTAGTATGTCATCGACCAAAACTATTAAAAAAATGATCAAATTCCCCCTAAACCACATATAGAGATAATTCTCACGTTCATTCTTTATGAAACCAAATTTCATTATGGATTATTAAAATCAAATTTTCCATGACCTAGATGATTGATTTAATCCATAAAATGATATTTATAATTTTCATACCTTTTTGGATTTCTTTGGAGTCACAAACCCTCCAGGTAATGTCATATATAAATATTTATGAAGGTTTCAATTAACTAAGGCTACTTCTATTTTTAAAATTTTCTAGTCATAAAAACCCACAATAAAAAGTATATTTTTTATAGATTTCATCATAACAACTGGTGAAAATTTTTCATCATAACAATTGTGCCTTATATGTACTAACTTGTACATCCATTTATAGTTTCTTTTGGAATACCCATCTACATGCAATGATATTTACATCGACTAGAGAATCTAAAAAAATCCAAATTTGGTTTTGGTATATGGAATCCATTTCAAAATTCATAGTTTATTTCCACTTGGAAATATCCATTCCACTTTCTACTTCCATGTAGGCTACATGACCATTACTATATACTAATAATGATTCACCATCCTCAGTTACTAGGAAACCATATCTGTTTGTCTCTCTAACCTCTATTGTACTCATAAAAAGTACTTGGGTCTCCATAAATTCTTCTTCTATGGGGTTTTATGGGCTTTGTTCCTATTCCAACTCTTATTTACCTTGGTCCTGGACTTCATCAAAGTATATCTCACTTACACAATCTATTTTAGAGATTTTCTCCCACTCAAAGAATACAAAATATCTTGCCAATATTAAATTTTTTATTAGGTGTCATATAGGTAATATAACCTTATTTCCTTGGGGTATATTATAATGGAACTCTTTGTGAATTTAGGTGCAAGTTGTTTTACTAGTAGAGGGAATTAAAAATGCTCCAAATCCCCACGCATGTAAGTATGAAAACATGAGTTTATTTCTACTCAAAAATTGGTATTGAATACCATATAATTATTTAGATGGAACATAGTTTATTATGTATTCTAATATTTGAAATGTGTATCCCTAAACGAATATTGGAAGACTCACATGGATCATCATTGATCTCACCATGTCCAACAGGTTGTGGTTCGTCCTTTCACTTACACTATTACACTATGGTGTATTAAGTGGAATGCGTTAAAATAGAATCCCAAAATTCCATACATAATCAATTAAGTATTGATTTAGATATTCTACACCATAGTACGAGGGTGTTTCTTAATATTTTTACCAAGATGGTTCTCATCTTCGTTCTATATTCCTTGAATATGGAAAAGGAATCAGACATATACCCCATTAAGTATAAATACCCATATATAATTTAATCATTAGTAAAAGTTACGAAGTATGAGTAACCACCCCATACATCATCTGGAAATGGTCCAAAAATATATTTATGAACTTATTCAAGAATATCATTGGCACTTCACCTTTTCTAATAAACAGGGAATTAGTCATTTTGACTTGTAAACAAGAGTGACATACACAAAGTGATTTTTTTCAATAGAATCCTAATATCTATCTTGGTGTAATTTAGTCATATTTGGTTCATTTACATGATGTATCCAGTGATGAAATATTTGGGTATTGTATAAGTCATGTGAACTATTTTTTATCAATTACTATTACTTGGTTCTTGTAATCTATCACATAAATACTTTTATTTAAATGTGAAGTTCCATAACAAATTCTATCTTTATGAAAGATTTTTTTTTTCTAAAACTTGAAAATAAACAAATTCATATTACGTTTGGATACATAAATAATATTTTTTTAAACTACTTGAAAAATACCTTATACTGGTGCTTTTTTTTGATTGTGTTTGTTTTAATGTTTTGAGGTTGTTGAAAAACATGGGTTTCAAAGGAGGCATAAAGAGTGATCATGAATTTATGAACTGATCTCACAGAGCATGAATATTTGATATCTTGGAGAATTAGATGTCTGATCTCATGCAACACGAGATGTATGATCTTATGGAGTGTGCTATGTATGATATCATGGAGGAAGATAAGTATAATCTCAAAGAGTGGGAGATTTTTTATTTCATGTATTGAAATACTTCTGAACTCATGGAATGAGAGATGTCTGATCTCATAGTGGAAAAATGTATGATCTCACAGAGGGTGAATGTCTGATCTCATAGAGTATGAATATCTGATGTCATGGAGAGTGAATATATGAATAGATTTATTGAAGCACACATGATTGATAGAATATATCACATTGAGATAATGTGAAGTACCAGGATAAAACACATGATTTCAGAGGATCTCACAGAGAGATCATTTAAATAACCAGATGAAATTGCATGATTGTCAGAGGATCTCATAGGGAGATCATCCGAATCACTTGATGAGACCGCATGATTGTCATAGGATCTCACAGAGAGATCATGTGAAGAGTATAAAGAGAAGGAAACCGGAAATGAAAGAGTTATCTCATGGTCACTCTCAATCAACTAACTGCCTGATTATCTTTGGATCTCGTAATGAGGTCACATGAAGTGCTGGAAGATAATGGAACTATCCACATAATTGTATTTGGATCTCATTATGGGATTATATCAAGTGCATGATTATTAGTGGATATCACAATGGGATATCATGTAGCGTTTTAAGACAATGTTACTAACCACATAGTTTTAATTGGGTCTTATGGTAGGATCATATGTCACACTCAAGGACAATGCCAATGATCATGTGAAAGACATGTGACATGTGGAAGGTTATCACACAAAAAAATCATGCGAATCACATGATGTCGATTACTAGGGGGTGAAATAGATGGATTTATGTAATTTATGGAGTTAAGGTGGTGAAATTTCACCTATAAATACCCAATTACACATCTATAAGAGGTGAAAATGTTTTTCTTAATATATTTATCTGAAGATAATCCCATAGAAGGGGTTTCACATGAAGTTAAAGAGTATTCATGATTGGCATCATGTAAGTGTTTCACATGAGTAGAATCACGCCTTATTCTTAGATATTATGATCCATGTAATATGTATAAGGTCTTGAGAAAGGATCTCAGGAATGATTCTCATGAAGTGAAGTATAATCTGGGTGGTTGAACACATAAGCAGAACCGTTGATATCTCGCAATCTGCATGAACTGAACCAGATCTTGAAATCCACATGAACTAAATAAGGTATCACATTCTGTATGATCTAAATAAGGTCTCATGATATGTATGATCTCAACAAGGTTTTGAGATCTACATTATCTGAACAAGATCTACTATAGGTAGTTTCATGCTATTATCTCATACAAGGTGCCACACATAAGGATGTCACATAAGGGGTAAATGCTAGGATCTTGCACAAGGGGTTTCACACTTGTATCTTATGTAGGGATATCATACTCGGATATTTTTTTAAAGGTTTATGTACAATTATCTTGAATAAAGGGTTTTACACTAGAATATCATGCAAAGGTCATATGCTAGTATCTCACTCAAGGGGTTACACGCTAGGATCTTGCACAAGGGGTTACATGACAAGGTATCATACATGGGTAACAAGATAAGGTCTTACGCAAGGTGAAACATGTGAGTATTAATATATGAGAAATATCATTATCATATCTAAATTCATAAGAAGAATAATACCAAGGATATTCATCATTTTTCAATACTTATAGAAGTATTTTTCACACCGATACATCCAAGACAATGAAAATAAGAATTGTAATCCATCACAGATATTTCCAAAACTTGAGTTTGTAATTGATATGTCTACATCCAAGATAAGTTTGTTACATGTGTCTAGAAAGTGTAAGTGCTTTATCATGGTTGTTTCACATAAGTGAAAGAGCATCCTAGAAAGAAGTTCAATTGAGTATATACCTAGAAATGAGGTTGTATTCAATATTTTTGATGAAGGTACCTATATTTCCATAAAATGTGTATGAATCCTTTCCAGATTAATTTGTAAAGGAAGAGAAATAAAGTGAACCATCCCATCAGTAGTGAGACATTAAAGAAAAGATTAAGGAAATGACCCTTGAGAAGTAGTGATTTGTCCCTAAATCTAGTAAGGTATTGATCTTAGGCATATAAGTAATAAACTTGAACCTTGTATTGGTAGTGAGCTATAATGGATTTTTTACATTGGTAAATTGTTGTAGTATACTCCTAAGATTCATACTAGTGATGGTGAAACAAGTAACTAAGATTCATACTAATGATGGTGAAACAAGTAAAAATATGTGTCTCCTTGTGATTTATTTGTTTCATTACATTTTATTCATTATCATCATATAAATTTAGAAAGGATAAGATCAACATACACACTAAAGATAAAATCAAGTGACCCTTATAATGAAGAGGTTAATATCTAGTGGTTAAGAAGAATAAAAAGAATATCCATACCTTGATTCAATCCCCCATATTAGGGAATCTAAGTCCCTTTTATTCCAAACAGATTGTATAAAAGTTAAGGTTAATAATTTTGTATTTTCTTCTCTCATAAGATTTATTCCATTATTGAAATTTATTTTTCAGTTCACTATTATTTTGGTGAGTCTTGGAAAAGGGAAGGACATCAAAGAAAAAGTGAATTTTTGGTGGAATTTTTTAGTGTAGAAGATTCTTTGAAAATACATTTATTCAATTATAGGAATCCAAAATTGTACTCAGAAAAGGATTGGATGAATTATATAGTGAAACTATTTACTCATTAAATGAGGTTATTAGAATGAGTAAATAATCTAACATTCCATTTGATGTTGGAACTAATAATGATAAATAAATTCCAAGAAATTAAAAAGAGTAATTTTACTACATGGGAAATGAATTGGATCAGAAATTCAAAGAAAATAAATATCTAGCTATCCAGATCCAAGTTTATAAAATTAAATTCAACAAGATAAATCGTTTAAATAAAATATTTATAGAAGTTGCCATAGAACTAAGGGAGAAAAAGTATTACTAAGATGAATAATTGAATATGATGTACACAATGATGGATAATCTAAAATATGATGAAAAGGGAAATAATATGAATTGAAAACAAATTCAGGATTTACAATCTAAGAATGACGATATTGATACAAACCTATCAAAATTGGTTTTGGAAAATATATTCTTTAAATATTATATTAATAAAATTAATTAAAAAATAAATGATAAAAAATATAGTGGATATGTTCTCCTAATAATTGGAATACGAGAAGACAAAATGGAAGGTTCTCAATAGAGAATTTGTTGATCAACTTGAATTTAGGGACAAGAAGATTCAACAAGTGGGAGAAGATCTTCAATTAATATAGAAAGAACTGAAGAAATATAATGCCAATGTAAATCCCAAATTTAAGGATGACTTTCATTTATCATTTGACCATCCTTTGGTGAGTATAAATGAGATGAAAAGGAAATATGTTATTTCAAAGGAAAAACATGAAACGATTGTCTCATCCCAAAGACTGTATAGTCTGGAAAAATTTGGTATTGGATATGATGGACTCCTTCCCATGCATTAGATAAAGGGAGTTGTAAGGTGTTACAAAAAATAGAAAAAACCATATCAGTGCAAGAAATTGAAATAAAATGGATTTTATAGGAACTAATGAAAATGTGTATTATTTCTATGGGCTTAATGATAATATTTCAGGTTTTTTAGGATTTGGAATATATTTCATTTTGTGAAGATAGAAATATTGAAAAATCTTATAATAAGTATAATCTTCTTGAAAAGTATAAAATAAAAGTATCATAGAAGAAATTATCCATAAAATACCATTTTAGTGGAATATGGGTACACACCATGAGTATGCGTCAAGAAGTTCAAGGGAAGATATTTAGAAGTATAAATCAGGACACATTTACATATAAACCAAGAGATGATGACATGAGGTATGTTTATAATGAGAGATATTTTACATGTGTTAATCATGAGTGTTTGGAAATATATTTTAGTTGTAATAAGGTAGGAAAGGTGAAGGAACCCAAAAAGATATATTCAACTCTAGTCATGTATAATGAAAATGTCTATTCTGGATGAAAACATGCTAAGTTGAAAAGGAGGTTTAATGTCTTGAAGGAAACACAAGGAGCTCAAAGAAAGGTTTACCAAACAATTCTTTTGTTACAATCACAACATATCTCTTAGAAAGGATGTGAATGAACCTAGAAAAAAAAGGAAGGAGATACTCGAGTTGTATGTAAGAATAATTTATATTCAGTGAAAGAATCACTCCCAGCACATTAGAATGAGTTGAATTAGATAAATGATAAAATAAAATTTAACAAATAAGTCCTTGATAAATTCAGGTGTCATACTACAAGTCGATAAGTGAAAGAAATATAAATATCCCTACAATAAAGGAAGAATAAAGAGAATAAGACCAGTGGAAAGATTCTTTCTTAGTGAATGAATCATGATTAATGGAATATAATTGGAATATTAAAGAATGAAATTTAAACTAGTGGGTATATAACTTAAATTGTGAAAAATTAACAGCCTACAGAACTTACATATTTCTAAAAGTCTAATAATGGAGGTACAAAATGTCTATTAACATGGACAGAATAGTTGAAGTTGGTTGTCCAGTAAGAATAAGAACAAAAACAGTACAATTATTTGAAAAAAATATCAAAGGTTTATTCCATCAGGATCAGCCATAATATTATTATTTAACAATATATATGTACCCATCTCTCTATGTGTTAAATGTTTATCATATCTACTCTAAATTGTGGAGGACAATGGGGGTTATATAATCCTTGATGTGTGTGTGTGTGTGATGAAAGGGAACATGGGAATAATTTGAATGAAGTTATAATAGATAAACAGAATATAAACTCTTGAAATTCACATATGGTATACGATTAAACATGTGATGTTACAAAAAATTATATTTTCAAATCATTTTTTGTAAGTCGTATGTTGTGTAAAAGAAAGATTATACGATGAAGATCCTGATATGAAACTAAATAGATGTCAAACCTATAATTGAATGATCCAATGGTTCCATGTTTCATTGAATATTCAACCATTGGTATCATGAGTTAGTTCAAGTGTTATTATTACATTAAGATAAGACTATTTGGGGAATAAGAAACAACATTCATGCATTTGGTGATCATCTATTTTTTTCTTACAATGAGGTTTTGGATGACTATTTTTAGGATACCAAGAAGCATCAAGAGAAAATAGATAGTGTCTCTAACAAGTGGTATCCCCAATACTAAGAGTAATTAAACATATTTCTTCAGATAAATAATTGGTATTAATGATATATTAGTATATAGGTTAAGGTTTTCCAGGAGAGAGTAATAATATCACTAAGTGATATAGACTCATATGGAAAGAGAGTTCTCTAAATAATTTTGGAAAGTCATGATGCTATAATATATGGTATTAAGTGAGTTACATATTCAACATTAGTGTTTATTTGATTAACTATTTCTTCACACAAAGAGTCCTGACTCAATTAGATTAGATGATATGACAATTACTCAATGCAAAGTGCAAGTTTCACTTGTTGAAAATCTCTCATTAGAGTGGAACCATAAAGTATAAAATGAAAATGATCTTGAAAAGGGATAAAATAATAAAAGTTTCAATCTAAATTTGATAAATTGATTCAAAGATAAAATTTAAAATAGTTGACACTTCTTGGTGTCTCATGGAATAAACATAAGTACATGACCAAAGGGGGAGATTAATTTCTCTTTATCTAGATTTTTGGAGATATAATGATAATTTGTCTTCCCAAATGATTTTATAGATTATCAAAAATATGATTCATGGATATCATTGAATAATGGAAAGTAAATTCATAAATGAAAGAATAACCTATTAAAATCTATTAGAATGGGAGAGATTAAAGTGAATAATCTGATATGTATCAATTGTGATAATTCATGTATTATAAATATTAGAAAAAATCTGGTCCATATTTTAAAGAAAAATCACATTGAAATAAAATATAAATTCATCAAGAAGAATTTAGAGCATGGGATACATAATTTGGAGTATATTCCAATTGACCCATAGGTTATATAAATTATAATGAAAGAATTATCCAAAGAATCATTTGAGTGGAATCAACTATCTCTTAGAGTTCAGTCGAATCACCAAACATGAACAATGTGGATGTGAAACCCCTTTTCCTAGAGGTATGGTTTCTTAACCTATATAATAATATATATTATTTACTATATTGTATACCAAAAATTAGTGACCTTTGTTTTCATTGAAAAAGTGGGATAAAATATCTTAATCTAGATAGGTTGTAAAGATGATAGAGGGAGCGATGAAACAAGGGGAGATCTAAATCTGATGATGCTAAAACTAGCCTATTAATGAAGAAGAATCATTCAAAAAAGTGTCCTTGGGGTTAATGATGAAATTAGTAGAAATGTTTGGGTTAAGAATTGATCTTTAAGACTGGTCATATTCTATATTTTGGTGTAAATTAGGTTTCCAGAATTAGGTTCGTGAAAAAAGTGTTTCATCGCTGAAAGTTTCATGATAATCTTGTTTCTCACATAGATATCAAATCATGTGGGCTTATTGTATGTGTTATGGAAGTACTTTATAACTATATGTGGTTATAGTAATAAAATGGTTTCTCATATGCATGACTTTTCAATAAGTTAGTTCTTGAAGATTATAATTTTTTTCAACAAAACCACATGATAATATTTTTGGAAAAAATACCTCATGGGGGTGATCTTGGTTTGATTGTGTTTGGTGAAAAGGTTTTTGGTTGTTGAATGAACTTGGTTGTCAAAGGGTTCTTGAAGAGTGATCATGAATGTATGAACTAACTTCTCAGAGTAGAAATGCCTGATCTTTTAGAGCATGAGATGTCTGATCTCACAGAGCTCAATATTTCGGATCTTTCAATGTGAAATATGTTTAATATCATAGAGGGTGAGATTTATAATCTTGAATAGTAGTATATTTCTAATCTCATAGATCAGAAGATGTCTGATCTCACTAATCATGAGATTTTTTATCTTAGGGAGTGCAAAAATTCTGATCCCACAGAGTGTGAATGTACGTTATCAAAATGTGTGAATTTATGATCTTGTGGAGTATGAATGTATGAACGGATCTCAAAATGTAGACATGATTGTCAGGATATCTCGCATTGATATCATGTGAATCATCTAAAGACATCTCATGATTTCTAGAGGATATCACAAATAGATAATGCGAGGCACCTAAAGACATCTCATGTTTATCAGATAATCTAATAGGGAGATCATGTGAATCACTTGAAGACATATCATGATTTTCATTGAATCCCACATAGATATGTAAGGACCTGAATTTAAATAATACACATTCTAGATATTTTGAAATAGAAATCACTTTATTTTCCCAAATATAATTTATGTTTAGAGTTTTAGAGAATTAGGAAAAACTCATGCATTGTAACCCCACGCATTAAAAGTGGACACTTATACTTAATATACATTTCTTCAACCAAAGGAAACCCTTTTAAAATAAAAAATTTCTCTTTACATTACATGTATTCACAAATTTTATCTTGATCACATCCTTTTCCATACCCTTCCTTAAAAATGTATGACTTTTTTTAAAATGTAGTAAGAGAAAAAAAATCTTAGTAAGGGATATAAATAAATAAAAATGTTTTTCTAGTGGAAAAACATAAAATTATTTCCTTGAAAAATTACTTTTCTCCCCAAAAATGAAATCAAATTTTCAAAAAGATCATTATCGTACCTTTGGAAAAAATGGATTTCCATGAAATCTCATTAGCAAGTATATAAAATTTTTATAAGTTCCTTGAAAATCACCATCATAAAACCCCTAAAAACCATTACAAATATAAATAACCATATGTATAACTTTCAATATAATAATCTTATAGAATATAATCATTACTCAATGCATTGGAGCGTGATCTAGGAGCACCCATAATATAATATATAATAGGATCACCCTATGCTATTGGGACACACCCATCAAATAAGATATAATAGGATCACATAATTATATACATTCACATGCATTATAAATAATATACAAGGACTATATAATGTATAAAACCATTGAAAACTATTTTAAACCTATTTTTAAAACACTTTCCGATATCAAAATACCCTTTTCTTATAAAAAACATTTAAAATCTAGAAAACACACACATAATAATGAAACCATTTTATTTGAATAGAAATATGAAAAATTATAAGAGAAAAATTCAATTTATTAAAGAGTTATGACAGAGTTAAATGAATGTCATGCCATAAACATTAAAAAAATTCATTTTTACTTTAAAAACACATGAAAAGAGGTTTTTAAAAATAAATCCTCTTACATAAAACCTTAAAAATAATCATTTTTAAAAATATTTGAGAGAAAATAGAAAATAGCCTATTCAAAAAATTATTTTTCTTATAAATAAATTCATAAAAATAATTTTTAAAACATGTTCATAAAAGAGAAATTTTTAGATAATAAACATTTAAAACATTTAAAATGATGTTTTGTAGTAAAAAAACAACTTATCTTAAGTCAGACTCGTCATCTATATTCTACATCTTCTTGAATAATAAACATAGGTTAATTTATAGTTTATTTAAAAAAAATTCATATTTATTATTCTTTTTATGTCACTAATTTATATGTTTTATACAATTACTTAATCATTTAATTTAACATCAGGCATTTTGAAGATATTCGGTACCTAAGTCCAAAATTTCTTCGGTGAGTCAAATATGGTCAAAGAGGTCACCATTATATCATCTACAAATCAAAATTCATGACATAATTATATTTTTTATATAAATAATACTTATAAATCAAACCATTTAATATTTTTAGAAAAAACTAACTATGTTATAATCATGGAGACGATAATTCGTACATATGTATGTGTAACGTTTCCATTTTTCAAAGATCATTACGGAATAAAGGTGAGTTTTTTTATCTTTATAGAATGATAATAATATCTTAAATATCATATTAATTATTTAAAATACACACAAACACACACACACACTCATACACATATATATTATCCATTTTAAACAGTGATGAAAAATGAATCACATCGCTTTATGGAGGTGATAATTCACACGTACGCATGATCGATATTATCATTTTTCAGTATATGGAATGATAAGAGTGTAAATAATATATTATATTTTAATAATTATAAATAATTCATGAATATAATTTCTAAACATTAATTAAATCATTATAACCAATCACGAGACATGGTGATGGAAAATGAATCACATCAGTTCGTGAGGCTGTAATCTTCCGTATATAGGAACAACGAATTCATTATCCATTTGATTGAGGTGGAGATGGATATAGGTTATGATATACACATAATAACATATAAGAATATTTATGTTAGTGGTTTTACTATTTTATAATTGTTGAATATAATTTTAAGGAGTTGGAAGAAGAAACAAAACTAAAACAAATAGAAAAAACTATATTTCTTATTTATAAAACCTCCTTTGATTTACACTTTAAAACCACTAAGAAAGGTGTTATGAAAAAACTAATACATATATAATGTGGTTAGGGATTATATAAAGGTATTTGGGAATACAATGAACAAAATGGATTTTAAGTATGTTTAATTGAGAAGAAGAGGTTCTGCTTTATAAGAGAGTGGATGGGAACTCTGGATTTTTTTTTAAATATTAAATTAATATAAATAAATATTTATCTCCTAATAGATAAAAAATGAGTTATTTGAAATTTAAGTTTAGTAATTTTATGAATAATATCGTAAAATAATTCTTAGATAAGTTTTGGTCACTTTATTACCCATATAATTTAGTTTTAACCCTTGTTTCTCTTACCATGAAAACATTATTTTTATGCATTGAGGATCAATATTTTTACTAATAAAAAGAAAAATACCCATAAATCTATCATGTTTTATATTTAAAACCTTATCATAATCAATTAGAAAATTTTTATATCATTGAATAAAATATTATTTATTTTAAAATATCATTAATGTCAATTTTGAAACTATTCATTACATGGACTTTTAAAAATATCAATAAAAAACAAGAGTAAGACATTTTTTTTATTTTATTTAAATAAAATATCATAAAGGTAATAATATAATCTATGTGTAAAAACATGGTCTTATTAATGAAACTTCAATTTATATTGAATATTGTTACTCACAAATTTTTTTTTGTAAAGTGTTAGGGTTATTTTATAGTCCCTATAATTTTATATTTACCCTTACATACTAGATTTATCCTTTATAGTATTAAAAATTATTTCTATGGTTACAATTAGAGTAGTCAAAAAGTAAAATTTAACTATTTACTAAATTTAAAAATCCTAATTCCAAATATTTAATAGAATTTTAAAATCTAAAAATACAAAAGTTTCATCATTTTATTTAAAATTAAATTGAAAAAACACAACAAAAAATAGTTTTATAGAAAAATTTCCTTTTTAAACATAAATTATTTTTATACAAAATTAAATTATAAATATAACATCCCAGATCCTGATTCCACTCAACTGGTGCCCCATACTCGATTGGCCACATGGCCTCAAGTGCATTTCCCCAAACTCTAGAGGCTGTTGACTAGCAGTGAGGGTCTAGGGTGTGATAGTGGAGAAACTGTGACCTCATAGGAAGAGTGTAACATAATTGAATAAATTATAATGTAATAGAAAAATAAGTATACAACATACATCTGAAATAAATAGTATAAGACTTATAAGATACATAAAAAAACATCATTCCAAACAAAAGATGATATAGCATGTTATGTTCTAAGAAAATAGACAAAACATGTACAATGTTAGAATCCAAAATATATATTCCAAAAGAAAAAAGAAAAAAAGGAAACTAAGAAGCATCACAGACCTTGGCTCGGTCCCCTGCTCTCTGTCTCCTAAACAGAATCTCAAGTACCTGTAAAAGGGAGATTTCCCATATTGACACCTATAATAATATAATCTATTTGGGCCCAAAAGCATAACCAAAATTGGGTGTTAGGAATAAATCCCAGTAGGCAACCACACAAGATTTGTTCATGTCTGTTAGTGAGTATATGAAATAGATAGTGTAAAAAAAGGAAAAGCAGTAAACTAGAAAATACTCAAAAGTAATAATCCTACAAGTCATGTTTCGCATTTTCATTCATTATATTTAGTTAAACCATTCAATTACCTTGAATTATATAAGTATCAAGATCTATCCTAAGCCCGTAAATCACCCATATAAAGAATGATCAATAGATAAATCAGAAGGATATCGTAACAAATAATGTTAAGGACAAATCCAAGATTGTGATTTGTCTTGGAAGACGTGTCATAAGTCATTCCATTTCAATATTCAATTCAATATATCCCCTACATCCATAGAAAAACCCCACCCATAGGCTTAACCAATCCTCACCTGTTGGCATAAAAAATCCTTGACTATAGGCATAAAAAATCCTCACCGGTAGACATAACAAATCCTCACCTATAGGAATAATAAATCATCACCTGCAGGCATAACAATCAACAGGGTTGAGCCCAGTATATCATAATTTCATCATAAAAGACAACAAATGTAAATTACACCATTACATGGTTGACATAATAAAAACTCATGTGGGAATCATAAAAAACCAGAAACAGGTGAGTTAAACTATCACAGGGCTTAAACATTTATACTCACATGGGAAGTTCATATCACTAGACTAATATGTAATATAAAAATTACAAGGATTAAACAAATATACTCACATTATAAGTTTATGCATAACAAGAAAATAGGTTAATTAAACTATCAAAAGGCTTATTAAATTTTCATCTAATACAGGAAAAAATAAATTAACCAATTTCATTTTTGAAAACCCTAAAGAGAAATAAATACATACCCATAGGAATCCTTGTCCAAGCAACTAAGAAATGGTCATTTGAGGGAAACAAACCCACGAGGTGACCCTTAATCAAACCAACAGGATCAAAAATTATTAAATTAATTTAATTCACGACATAATAATCATTAATAAACAAAAAGGGTCAATTTACATTCAAGGATACTCCTGAAACATGAAAAAATGACACTTCGACACATATGCACAACTATACATTGAGGAAAAGGCACAAGACCACTTAGCTTGTACTCGTACGACTCTCCTCATCCAGCGTCGAGCTCTAATTTTACCCAGAATGGAGTAGATCTAAAAACCGTGTATAAATTACTGACATTAAAAAACAGATCAAGAGAAGAAATCAAGGAGAAAGACTCAAGAAGAATTGAGAGTCTATCGAGGGGAATCCAATACATCTGACAGTGTTCTAATTGGAGATCAGATGATGAAATGGGAGGCCACCCTATCATTAAATCACATGGGAGAACTATTATTAAAATGAAGGGGTTATTTCAATATGTTTTTACAAAAATAATGCTACTTCCTAATTCAATCAATTAAAAAATGTACATGGTGTGTACTTGAGGCTACATGCCATGTCTGTAAAAATTCTGTCGAGACCATTACATGGTCGTGTACTAGGATTAAAAGAAATGTTTCCTTTCATCCATGGCATGTACCTATAAGTACCCAACATGTAGTTCCCAGTCACATCATGTAATAGGCCTTCAGCCATCCCCTCAACCTCTTTTCCCCCATTTTATTAACTATAGACTTAAAAGGAAAGATCCATACCTCAAGGAAGAACCAGGTTCTTTCAAATTTCCCTCCTTAAAGAAATTCATCCCCAAATATCCCTTCAAGGGTGGTGAAAGAAAATCATTGAATAACTTTGGCCATTATGATTGTACATCGACCTCCCTATCCTAAGTCTCATCCTACACTAGGTTATGTTACCATAACACCCGTACTAAAGGAACATACTGACCATAGATAATCTTCATGCTATGATCCACAATACGAATGAGATTATCATCAAAGGAGGCATCTTCCTGCAACTCCACTTCCTCAGGTTGAATGGTGTGAGACGTGCCTGAAAAGTAATGTCGTAATAGAGAAATGTGGAAGACATCATGCATTTAATTATACCTCTAATGTAACTACAATCGATAGGCAACCTAATCGAATCTCTTGAGAATATCAAATGGACCGACGTATCTCGGTGAAAACATACCATGTCTGATGATTTTATTGTGTCCCAACCTCAGTGCACACATGAAAGAAAATTAGATCACCGAACTCGAACTCCAGTGTTCATATGTGGTGATCAGCATAAGATTTCTGAAGAGATTTTACAGTAGACATCTGGTTATGAATCAATTAGACCTACTCAGAAGTCTCCAACATGAGACGTGGTCCTAGTAAAGCTGCCTCACCCACCTTCATCCAGCATAGGGATAGTTGACATGGACTACCGTACAAATCCTCATAATGTTCCATATTTTTTGTCACCTGGAAACTATTTCTATAAGAAAATTTAACCAGGGAAATATTATTCTCCAAAGATCCCCCAAAGTCTAGGATGCATGCTTGAGCATGTCCTTTAACACCAGTATCATATGCTCTAACTGGATTTCAGTCTGAGGGTGGAATGCTGTGATCAAAAGCACCTATATACCCAACTCCCTCTGAAAACTCTACCATAAATGAGACTTAAAGTGGGAATCCCTATCAGAATTGATAGAATGGGGGACCCCATGAATTTTTACCACATCAACAATATACAGATTCCCAAGATCATCAACATTGAAGGTCTCTTTGATCGGTAAGATTTGAGTGACCTTTATAAGTCTTTCAACCACCACCCACACTACATCATTACATTAGGGAGACCTTAATAAAATCATCATGAAATCCATCATGACATCATCCAATTTTCTCTCAAGAATAGGTAACTACTATAAAATCCTGACTGTCCACTGATGTTCCTCCATCACCTACTGATAGGTGGAACACCTCGTAAAAAAACAACTACCTTTCTCTTCATACCCGGACACCCGTACTAATGATGCCGGTCATGGAACATCTTGGTAACTTCGGGATGTATGGCCTAAGTTGAATCATGAGACCCCCACATAAAATCCTCACATATATCCACTAAAACCCAGACACGTCCATAGATCCGTGAGATCTCATCATCACCTACCATCCAACCAGGAGGTGGATCCCCACCCGCTACACTCTCCCGCAAGACTAGGACCACAAAATATGATAGTTGTCTGATCCTCACTCTGTCTAGGAGGGTAGAAGTCATAGATAAAGAATAAAGGAAAGTATGTCCTTGATTATCATGAAACTTCAAGTGAATCCCAGAGAACAACACCATAAGTTGACACTCACTATTGGCCTCCTACACTGCTTGCATATATATCCTCCTACACAATTAATCATCCACTATATTGCCTTTTCCAGGCATGTAGGCAAGCTCAAAGTCAAAAGACTGAAGGTATTCTACCCACCTTCACTGCCTCAGATTTAGATCACCCTGAGTAAATATGTACTTAAGACTTTTGTGGTTCGTGTCCACCACAAAACTCTCCCCCAATAAGTAATGTCTCCAACATCATAAGTCATGAAAAACCATGGATAAATAGAGATCATGTGTTAGATAGTTCCTCGCACGTGGCCTAAAATGTAGATACCCATATGCAATGACTCAATCCACCTGAATAATCATTTCTCCCAGCCTGATACCTGATGTATCACAATACACAATATAAATCCTACCTGAAACTAGAAAAATCAGTATCGGTGCTGACGTTAATCTCCCTTTTAGCTCCAAAAATGTTATCTTGCAAGAATCTGACCATACATACTTCACACCCTTCTTTATCAAGCCCTTAATTGGCAATGCTATACGTGAGAAGTCCTATATGAAATGCCGGTAGTAACCATCCATCCTTAGAAAACTCTTCACCTCAAATACATTATTGGGCTTCTTCTAGGTAACCAGTGCTCTCACTTTCTCTGGGTCCATTGATACTATTGTCTCTGAGATGATGTGACCAAGAAGTGAATCTGATCCATTCAGAAGTGGCAGTTTGAGATCATAGAATATAACCGATGCTCTCTGAGTGTAACCAAAATGATCTCAAGATGTGTGGAATGGTTGTGTCGATTATAGGATTACACCGAGATATAATCCATGAAAACACCACAAAAGAATCCATGTAAGGATGGAACACTCATTTCATAAATGCCATGAAAACTGTGGGTGTATTTGTGAGACCAAACAACATAACAAAATACTCATATAGACCATACATGCAACGAAATGTGGTACGAGGTATGTCTAAAGGTTGAACACATACATGGTGATATCCTGACCTTAATTTATTTTCAAGAACACTCGGTCTCCTCAAAGATGATCAAACAAGTTATCTATCTATAACAAGGGTTATCATTTTTTAACCATTAGATGGTTCGGTTTCTGATAGTCCATGTATAGATAGAGGGAACCATTCGCCTTTTTCAAAAAAGGACCAGAGAACCCCACAAAGAGGTACTGGGTTGGATAAACCCCTTTGCCTCTAAATCCTATAGTTCTCTCTTGATCTCTTGCAACTCTGTCGTGGCCATCCTATAAGGAGGAATGGATACCAGTGTAGCTCATGGGACTAGATCGAACATGAATTCCACCTTTATCACTGAAGGTAACCCTAAAATGTTGTTTGAGAAAACATAACTGAAACGAATAACCACTGGAAGGAAATATATTTGATGTGTTATGCAGTCATACAGATATAAACTAGAAATTATTTTTTTCATCCCAATCAACCCCAATTGTTCAGGTCTAGCTCGAATTTCATAGACATCCCACTCTCCCTTGTATAGAAATGATCCACCTTCTGGTGACATAAAACTCACCCTGAGGTGATAGAAATCAACAAAGGCTAGAAAGGAGACTAACCAGTCCATTCTGAGTATGACATAAAATATTATCATTTCTAAGATATAGAGATCCGAAAAGAAGTGAAACCCACCAATATCAAGGGGGAACTCCTTAAAATGATTCAAACCTACTGTCCTTATCCCTAACAGAGTATCTAGCATCATAACATCGTCAGAAGAGAAAACATAAGGACAAAGGATCTCTAAAACGAGAACAAATATAAAACTATGTGAATCTATTGTATCAAAGTGTGTATAAGATAAAAAGGAGATGACTAGAATAGTACCTATGATAATAGAAGGTCCTGGATCCTACTTGTTGGACTCCTCATGTGTTAATCATCTTTTAATGATCACAAATCTCAATACTGTTAATTAATCTTGATCTTCAGTGCACATCTTGCTAATGATCTTCAAACTCAAAAATATGTGCACATCATGTTTTTATAATAACAAATCTTATGGATGTTAATTACTCTCTACAAGTCTTATGCATGATCACAATTCTCTCATATATTATCTCTAATGATTAACCGTAACCCATATTCTACATATCACTGTCTTAGTCCAAATACATATATTCTTCTAAGTATGGACTCACCGTGAAGGACTCATCGTGACCCAGACACCGTGAAAGACTCACCGTGACCCAAACACCGTGAAGGACTCACCGTGACCTAAACACCGTGAAGGACTCACCGTGACCCAGACACCATGAAGGACTCACTGTGACCCAGACACCGTGACAGACTCACCGTGACCCAGACACCGTGAAGGACTCACCGTGACCAGACATCGTGACCAGACACCGTGACCACTCACCGTGACGAGACACCATGATCAGACACCGTGAAGATGAAACCGTTCCCATGATCACTGTGACACCGTTTCTTAAGCTTTTTTCAATATTATTTTAAATAATTCTAACGGTCATATTTGTTGTTTTTAATGCAATTAATGTTATTTAATGTTATTTATTGTCATGCCAGGAAACTGTATCTCGTACCTATGAGAAGGGAATCATTACTACAGCCAGAACTCATGGAATATAAGAAATATTGAGATGTAGTACACAGGAAATAGAATAAGAAACAACGAAACAAGAAGAGAAGCGGTGTGCATGTGTGAAGATACAACACCAAGAACTTATGTACACTCAAGTGAACTGTGATGAATAAGAAGGAGATTGCAAGACCTTCAAAGAAGTCTGATGAATGCAATCCAAAACCACTGAATAACACACAACGAATCAAGAGATCATTCTCACTCCTATAGAACACAAGCTGAACTACGACACTCTTTTTTTCAATAGAAAAACCAGATAAGGACTCTGAAGTATTCCTGCTGAATCCAACGAGTCCAGAGATACATTGATAATCACTAGAGCCTTTCTAAACTCTCATCTATCTTCTCTACGTGATTTATTTATTAAATTTAGAGTAGTGTGGTGTACTATGTATATCTTTACACACAATGTCTCCTACACTGAACTGGAGGATATGAAAATCCTCACTCAAATTCTCTTAACTTTTGTTTACCCACGTCAACTGTGGAAGAGGTCCTTGTGTGACCTAGTATCTATTTTGTTTCCCACAAAGAACAGTGGTAGAGGTCCCTACGTGGCCTGGACAGTTTTTTTAAAACTATTGTTAACCCCGATCCAGGGTGTGGATCAAATTTATATATATATTTGAGAGGACTAAGTCTCATCTTGAGACTGAACCTCTTGTTATATCTGCTGTGCATATTTTATTTAAGTTTAATGTATACTAAATATATCATATTTATTCCGCTGCTATTACTTTAAAATAAAAAATTATTTTGAATCTACTTTGATAGTTAAATTAGCAAGTGTTTACACTTATTGTAAATCAGTAGATTAGTTTCAAAAGTTAGTGTGATCTTGTGGTTAAACTAACTGCGATCTAATCAATCTTTGAGAAGCTAAGTGAACATTTACAATCTATATAAATTCACTACAGTTTAACTTATTTTATAAATCGGGGGATTTTAACTAGACAATATTTTAACAGAAATTTTAATTGGTTCTCAATTCACCCCCCTCTTGAGTGTCCACTTTGACCAACATTTGGTATCATAGGCTTAGTTTTTTGTTCAAAGATTTTTGAAATACTCTGTTTTTCAACTGTGATTTTAGTTGCATCTTTAAAGATCTTAAATTTGTGTTAGTTCTAAATTTTTATCTCTTTAAATTATCTTTCTAAAATCTAGTTATGGATAATAGACTAGAGGGTGCTGCTACTAACTAGCCACCTTTCTTCAATGGTACCAACTATGCTCAGTGGAAACTTAAAATGAAAATTCATTTAGAAAGCATAGGTTTTGATATTTGGACTTCCATAGAATCAGAATATAAACTTCCCACTACTGCTAGATCCACTTGGGATGAACGTACAAAGACTACTTACAATAATAAATGTAAATCCATGAATGCCCTGTACTGTAATTTCGGAGATGAAGAGTTTAACAGAATTTATGCTTGTAAAACTGCTTTTGAAATTTGGGATACCTTGGGTGTTTCTCATGAAGGAACGACCAATTTTAAATAAATGAGATTAAATACTTATACTATTAAATATGATAATTTTAAAATGAAAACTGATGAACCTATTTCTGACATGTATCTCAGGTTTAATGAGATAGTCAATATAATGAATTCACTTGGAAAAGCTGTTCCAGCAAAGGAAAAAATTATGAGAATCTTGAGATGTTTACTAGACCGATGGAGAGGGACATCTGTTTCAATCAGAGAGTCATGTGACATTGCTGTTATACCTGTCAAAGAACTCATTGGTAAGCTTATGATGTATGAGGAAGAACTCAAGGTAAATAAAGAGGAAGATAATGAACCTAAGAGGAAATCAGTGTTTTTCAAGACTACTGCTTCAAAGAGAAAGGGAAAAGATATATCTCAACTACCTACTAACAGTTTAACTAGTGAAAATTCAGACTCTGATAGTGATGCTGAAATGGCTCAGATAGCCAGAAGGTTTAAGAAATTTTATAGGAAGATGAAATTCTTTAGAAAATCAAATTACAAAGGAATGTATGACAATAAGGGACATTGGAAGAAGGATTGGAAAAATCCAGATAAAAGTGATGAAGTTGTTTGTTATGAGTGAAAAAGAAAAGGACATATTAAAGAAAACTGCCCAAATCTCAAATTCAAGAAGAAATATGATTACAAGGACAGTAAGTACAAAAAGGCTATAAAGGCTACTTGGAGCGCTTATGAGGATAGCTCCAATGAATCTGAAGCTTTTGAGACTGAAACCAGAAATAAGGAAAACATGTGCTTCATGGAAAACACATCTGAGGTAACCCTAGATACTCCTGCTTTAAATTCTTGTTATTGTAAAGATAGTACAGAATCTGATTCTGATTCTGAAAACATGAATAATGAGAAATTGTTTGAATATTGTAATATGCTGGAAGAGACATGCAATGAACTTAAGGATAAATACAAATCATTAAAGAAACAACATGCTCTCACTACTACGTGTAAAACTGAACTTACTATTGAAAAAGAGAAAAATTCTCAACTGTTAAAGGAGAACACTGAACTGAAAATGTCTAATGAGAAACTCAGAAAGGATTTAGAGAAATTCAAAAATAGAAAGGATACACTAACTCAAATTCTAGGAAAGAAAGTTGCACCAAAATACACAACTAGAATAGGCTACAAACCTGGACATAGACAATTTACTAAGAATAGATTTATTCCTAAATCTGGACAGAATACTTCTAATTCTAGTTTTGAACATTTATATGCTTCAACTAGTTATATTCATAGTTATGGATCTAATAAGTTTTATCTTTCAATGTCTATTGATTCTAAAAATTTCATGAGACCCATAAGACAAATTTGGGTACCAAAAGCTTTGATTGCTAACCTGTCTGGAACCAAGAAGATCTGGGTACCAAAATCATTTCCTATCTAAATCTGTTTTGTAGGAAACCGACTTAAAGAGCTCCTGTAGGAAGACCTGGTACTTGGAAAGTGGATGTTCAAGACATATTTCAGGAGGCTTCCCATGCTTTAAAATCTTAGTAATAATTGATGGAGGTTTTGTCACCTTTGGTGATAATTCTAAAGGGAAAATCATCGGCTTAGGCCAGATTGGTAACACTGAATCAGTATTAATTTCTAAAGTTTTATTTTTTGATGGACTTAATGTAATCTGTTAAGTATTTCTCAGTTATGTGATGATGGTTTTAATGTTAAATTTAAAAATGATTCTTACAATGTTTCTAATTCTAAAAATGCTTTAGTATTTTCTGCCCTGTGGAATGAAAATATTTATGCTGTTGATTTAAATTCGTTAGCCATGAAAAATATTACTTGTTTAAATGCTTTTCATAAAGTGTCTTGGATTTGGCACAGAAGATTAGGACACTGAAATATACACTCACTTAGAAAACATACTAGGAAGAACTTAGTTAGAGACCTACCCAAACTTGAGTTTCCCAATGACAAAGTTTGTAATCCCTGTCAAAAGGGAAAGCAACACAAAATCTCTTTCAAACCAAAGAAAGAAGTCTCAACTTCTCAACCTCTTGAGTTGGTTCACATGGATGGACCATCTAGAGTTTCTAGCTTAAATGGGAAGCACTATGTCTATGTCCTAGTAGATGACTTTTCTAGATATACTTGGGTATATTTTCTAGCTCACAAAAGTGAAGATTGTTCTTACTTTGTTAAATACTCCAAATTTGTAGAAAATCATAGTGGACTTAATATTAAAACACTAAGAAGTGATCATGGCCGTGAGTTTGAGAATCATGAATTTGAATCCTATTTCTCACACAATGGCTATAGTCACAATTTCTATTCCCCTAGGACACATCAACAAAATGGTGTAGTAGAGAGAAGGAATTGAAACCTGCAAGAAATTGCTAGAACCAAGCTTAATGAGTATGATTTACCTGTTTATTTTTGGGCTGAAGCTGTAAATACAACTTGTTATATTATCAATAGAGTCTTAATCAAACCTGTTCTTAAGAGGACCCCTTATGAGTTGTGGAACCATAGGAAACCTAAGGTTAACTACTTCAAAGTCTTTGGCTTCAAAGTCTTTATTCTTAATACCAAAGATAATCTTGAAAAGTTTGCATCGAAGAGTGATGAAGGAATTTTCCTAGGTTATTCTATCTCTAGTAAAGACTATAGAGTTTTCAATAAGAGAACCAAGTGTGTGGAATAATCTGTTCACATCAAGTTTCATGAAACTGATCCACATGAGCCTAAAATATCTCTTGACAATCTTGAAGAAGATTTATCTGTTATGGACCTTAATGACGAATCAAATGAACCTGCTATAAAGACAAAAAATTCTGGAAATTTTCTAGAACCTGCTTCTGTTGATTCCCAACCTGTTGATGAACCTAAAATTTCTAGTCCTACCTTTACTAGATCAACTAGAATTCTAAAGAATCATCATTTAGATGTTGTTGTAGGAAATCTTGATAGAGGGACACAGACTAGAGCTTCTCTTAGAAATTAGGTTGAACATCAAGCCTTCTTATCACAGATTGAACCTAAAAACATTGATGATGCTATTAATGAGGAATTTTGGGTAATTTCTATGCAAGAAGAACTCAATCAGTTTGAATGAAATAAAGTTTGGAATCTTGTTGAAATACCTAAGGACACTTTCACAATAGGAACAAAAGGGGTGTTTAGAAATAAAGTAGATGAATCCGGAAACATAGTTAGAAATAAAGCCAAACTAGTTGCATAAGGCTATAGTCAAGAAGAAGGTATTGATTATGAGGATACTTTTGCTCCAGTAGCCAGATTAGAGGATATTAGGATTTTACTTGCTTATGCTGCACATCTAAATTTCAAACTATATCAAATGGATGTCAAGAGTGCATTCTTAAATGGATATGTTAATGAGGATGTTTTTGTTGAACAACCACCTAGTTTTTCAAACCCTCATTTTCCAAATCATATTTTCAAAATATCAAAAGCTTTATATGGTTTAAAGCAAGCTCCAAGAGCTTGGTATGATAGATTAGGTACTTTTCTAATTTCTAGAGGTTTTACAAAAGGAATAGATGATCCTAATCTGTTTATAAAACGAATTTATAAAGATGTTTTAGTTGTACAAATTTATGTATATGATATTATTTTTGGATCTTCAAAAACTACATTATGTACTGATTTTTCTAAAATGATGAAAAATGAATTTGAAATGAGTTTAATGGGTGAACTTAAATTCTTTCTTGGTTTTGAAATCTTTAAAAAAGATGATGGAATTATTTTAACTCAAAGTAAATATATTAGAGGTATTTTAAAACGTTTTGGATTGGATAACCCAAAAAGTAGTGACACTCCCATGAGTACCACCTATAAGATGGATCTTGATGAAAATGGTAAATCTGTTGATCAAAACACTTATAGAGGAATGATTGGAAGTCTACTCTACCTGACTACTAGTCGTCCTGATATTATGTTTAGTGTGTTTATGTGTGCTCGTTTTCAAGCAAACCCTAAAGAGTCACATTTAAATGTTGTAAAGATAATTTTCAAATACCTCAAGCATACTCCCAATTTATGACTGTTCTATCCCAAAGGAAAATCATTTGAATTAGTTAGTTATTCTGATGCTGACTTTGCTGGATGTAAGCTAGATAGAAAAAGAACCTCTGGAAAATGTCATCTTTTAGGCTAGTCACTAGTATCATGGTGTAGTAAGAAACAAAATTCTGTTTCATTATCCACTGTAGAAGCTGAATACATAGCTACTGGAATTTGTTGTGCACAAATTTTGTGGATGAAACACACATTACTAGACTATGGATATCAATTCAGACATGTCTCAATAAATTGTGACAACACAAGTGCTATTAATATTTCTAAGAATCCTGTTTCTCATTCTAGAACAAAACATATTTATGTAAGACATCACTTTTTGAGGGATCATTATAAAAAAGGTGATATCACTTTGCAATTCATTGGTACTGAATATCAACTTTCTGATATATTCACTAAAACATTAAATTTTGAAATATTAGACTAAATCATACATGATCTTGGTATGATTAATCATAAATGAATATCTTACTGATCTTAATGTTTAATACTTTACTGTACTTTACTTTACGATTTCATACTTACTGTTTCTAAGTTACTGTTTTATGATCACGGTCTGACAAATCACTGTCTCATCGTGACTATATAAAATGATCACTGTCTCACTGTGATGACTATAAACTATCTCACCGTGATGACTAGTTTTCTGTCTCACCATGAGAATTATGTTTATTTTTATTTTATTTTTTTAACCCGTATCGCGGTAATTTTTATTTCACCTCTATTTGATTTCCCGCATTTGTGTTTTTATGACGTTTGACATTCTTAAATGATAAAACCTAAGGGTTTCATTCGATTCCTTACCCAAATTCTCTCCTGAACCTTCTCTTCTCTCTCACCCAAACCTTTAGTGAATGCCAAGGATGAAGCATCCATCTCCACCCTCGTCTGAGAAGCGCCGCTCTAAGAAACAAAAGAGGATACCGAGGATAGCTCCCGAAGGACCTCTAAACCCAAACCTGGTAAGCTGTACCGTTGTACCTGAAAAAGAAGTTTTCCCGAAATGGTTGCTGTCTAGCAAATCATTAGTTTTGAAAGTTTTAAAAGAACAAGGATGGATTGAATGGTTCAATGGATAGAATAGACCGATTTAACCGAGGCTTGTGTCTCAATTCTTTTAGTATGTGAAGTTATCTTTTGAGTTTGGAGAAAGATTTTTGGTGACCAGCTGGATCGATGGTCAGAAGTGCTCTTTCTCTTCAAGGATGTGGGCTGCATGCCTAAGAATTCCATATGAAGGAGTGTTTGAAGATTAACAGAGAGACCTTCCTCCAACAACTGACATCTTTGACCTGGAAACCGCTTTGGAAAATCTAACTGGAAATGGAACCAAGTGAAGGGCCATAACTGCTGAACTGGATGGGGAGACAAGACTTCTGTTCATGTTTTTTCCGAATTTGGTTAGTCCAATAAAAGGAGATTTTTCTGTGATGAAGTATCAGGATGTGTTCCTGATTCACCTGTTGAAGAATGGACATACGATCAATCTGTGTAAGTATGTTATCAATGATATTTGTGAGCTGATCAAAGTAACTTCCAAATCTGCCTCCCTGTTCTATTCAAGGATGATTTCAGCCATGTTAGTTTCAAAAGGGATGGTTGGACCGAATGAAGAAAAATTAGAGGACCTTGATTTTTGCCTATCCATTCCTATCATCAGAAGGATGAAGATTAGCTGGAATCCCTGGAAAAAGCAATGGGTTGAGGATAGTGATCAATAGTATAAAAAGTTTAATCTTGTTGAATATCCAAGAAGGACTAAGAACCTAGCTGATCCTAGTTTGGAACCAGATGAAGTGGATGAGTATTCAGAAGAAGAAGAACAAGAAGAAGCAACAGCTGAAGTTCCACCTAGAGAAGAATCTGTAATACCTCCAATGGAAACAGTTGCTGTTGAAGAGGAAAGGGTTGTTGTCCCTACTGTTATCCCTGCTGAAATACCTCAAGGAGAGGAAGTTGTTGTTTAAAAGGAAAGGACTAAGGACCCTTCAGTTGTTCTTCATGAGGAAGAAGCTCATCCCAATGCTGCAAGGAAATTGGGTTTTTCCTGGTTCAGAACAGAAAGTAACCTTTGAGGCAAATTTTGTTGAAGAGACTCTTTATGTTGAGAAAGAAGCAAGTATGGAAGCTTATCCAGTGGAACAATCAGTTCCTAAGATTATTGCATCTACTGAAGAAAGTATGGAAATTTCCTTTCAGCTGTCGAGGAAAGAGTTTTATGAAGAGATTAGGGATGGTCATGTGGATCTTGTCTATGTTCCTGAACCTCAAGAATCTGAAAGGGAAGCACAAGTTGAGGGGGAGGAAACTCAAAATCTTGATATTGTGGAAGCTGGATCTGCTGAAGCTTCTCAAACTTCTGTCACTTACTCTGTGCACTCTCGGTATGAGTTTCCAAGATTTTATGATGTGAATGAGTCACAACAAGTGATTGCAACTGGAATGGATCTTTCTTCTCTATTTCAACTGAAGCCCTTAGCTCTTTCAGAACCAGAACCAGAGCTCCAACCTCAATCTAGATCAGAATCTGAGTCTAAAGATGACTCTGACCCTCAACCAGAATCTGAACCTCTACCTTTACCTGCATCCTTACCTGAGCTTCACTCCTTTGTAACCAAAGATGATCTGAAAGTTTTTGACGAGACTTTGTTAGCGTGATTTGAGAAAATTGTCTCTACTCAACCTCTACCAGTGACTCAATTAAGCCAAGAAGATGAATCAATTCTATTTCAAAATAATATATTGCATATTCAACCAAGGATGATCTGAGAAATTCAAGAAGTCAGAATAGAGAATAAGCTGCTGAATACTAATGTTGAAAATCTGAAATGTATGGTAGCAAGTCTGCAGAATGAGTTATCTCTAAGATCAGAGCCTGCTCCTGTTTCTTCCCCTGCACCTACTGCTGTTTCTCCTGAGTCTTCTGATTCCCTCTTTTCTAGGGAGATTGTGTCTCAAGTTCATCCATACATACTATATTTTGATGAAAAGATTGGAAAAAGGCACACAAAGATGCTGGAACGCATGAGAGAGCTTGTGGAAACTCTAAATAAGCTTACAGATGAATACACTGGATGTCTGCAAAAAGTTATAAAACAACTCAAAGTTCTAACCGAAGCTGTCAAGGCTTCACCTGCCTCTGGTCAGACCTCCACACCTTCTTTGGATGATTCTATGCTGAGATCCATAATTAAGGAAGAATTTCAGAATGCCTTCAGTGGCTTGGATCTATCTTCTTTATCAGAAGTGATTAATAACAGTGATAGAGAATTGGACTTGGTTAGGATTCATTCTAAGATAGCCAATTATTCTCAGCAAGAGATCTCCAAGAAAATAGATTTGTATCTTTACCAGATTTTCTCTAAAAGTGATATGACAGATCACATTAGATATCTTGTGGAAAATCTGAGAATCCCTCTGGTGACTCAAGCTTTTAAAGCTCAAGTTCAGGAACATTCAGAGTTCACCAGATTGTTGGACAGATTTCTGGAGAATAAGGATGATTTTGAAAAGGCTATGCAGTATGGTGGTGAAATCATTACTGATTTCATAAATCTTTTGAAGCCGTATCTTCATGTGCAGAGTACTGCTATAGTTGTTCCAGCTGCTGCACCCCTTAGACCTGGACTACCTGCCTTAGCCTCAACTGCCATGATAGTTAGCTAAGCCCTTTCTCAGATCCAGCAATTCATTCTTGACCAACCTAAGCCTAGATCTTCTACTGCTACTACTTTGGCTCCATCTGTTTTTGAAGGTATACCCTTACCCTCGTTGTCTACCACATCTATTCCTTCTTCTACTTCATCAACAGCTCCTACTGCTGATAAAGGCAAGGAAAAAATGGATCCCTAAAGAGTCTAGAGGCTGCTTTTCTTTTTTATGGGATGTCATTTCTTGTTTACAGTTTCTACTTCTCCTGTATTTTGTATTCTGAACCCTTTGTTTAATGACAACTGCCGAGTTTCATTTCCTTCTCTCTGCTTTTTGATAATCCCAAAAGGGGGAGAAAAACTAGAGGTATCAGTTCTATAATAGTATAAATGGGGGAGAAAAACTACAAGTATCTGTTCTATAATGTTTTTTCTATGCTAGTATCTTTAATATTACATGTCTTTTATATTCTGCCTATATATGATTTGTGATCATCAAAAAGGGGGAGATTGTTGGACTCCTCATGTGTTAATCATTTTTTAATGATCACAAATCTCATTACTATTAATTAATCTTGATCTTCATTGCACATATTTCTAATGCTCTTCAAACTCAACAATAGGTGCACATCATGTTTTTATAATAACAAATCTTATGGATGTTAATTACTCTCTACAAGTCTTATGCATGATCACAATTCTCTCATATATTAACTCTAATGATTAACCTTAACCCATATTCTACATATCATTGTCTTAGTCCAAATACATATATTCATCTAAGTATGGACTCACCTTGAAGGACTCACTATGACCCAGACACCATGAAGGACTCACCGTGTCCCAGACACCGTGAAGGACTCACCATGACCCAGACATCGTGAAGGACTCACCGTGACCTAGACACCGTGAAGGACTCACCGTGACCCAGACACCGTGACAGACTCACCGTGACCCAGACACCGTGAAGGACTCACCGTGACCAGACACCATGACCAGACACCATGACCACTCACCGTGACAAGACACCGTGATCAGACACTGTGAAGAAGACACCGTTCCCATGATCACTGTGACACAGTTTCTTAAGCTTTTGTCAATATTATTTTAAATAATGTTAACGGTCATATTTTTTGTTTTTAATGCAATTAATGTTATTTAATGTTAGTTGTTGGCATGTCAAGAAACCGTATCTCGTACTTATGAGAAGGGAATCATTCCTATTGCTAGAACTCGTGGAATATAAGAAAGATTGAGATGCAGTACACGGGCAACAAAATAAGCAACAATGAAACAAGAAGAGAAGCGATGTGAAAGTGTGAAGATACAACACGAAGAACTTACATACACTCAAGTGCACTATGCTGAATAAGAATGTGATTGCAAGACCTTCAAATAAGTCTCATGAATGCAATCCAGCACCACTGAAGAACACACGATGAATCAAGAGATCATTCTCACTCCTATAGAACACAAGCTGAACTACGACACTCTTTTTTTCAACAGAAAAACAAGAGAAGGACTCCAAAGCATTCCTGCTAAATCCAACAATTCTAGAGCTACATTGATAATCACTAGATCCTTTCTAAACTCTCATCTATCTTCTCTACGTGATTTATTTATTAACTTTCGAGCAATTTGGTGTACTCTGTATATCTTTACACACACTGTCTCCTACACTGAACTGGAGGATTTCAAAATCCTCACTCAAATTCTCTTAACTTTTGTTTACCCACGTCAACTGTGGAAGAGGTCCTTGTGTGACCTGGTCTCTGTTTTGTTTCCCACAAAGAACAGTGGTAGTGGTCCCTGCGTGGCCTGGACAGTTTTTGTAAAACTGTTGTTAACCCCAATCCAGGGTGTGGACCAAATTTATATATATATTTGAGAGGACTAAGTCTCGGCTTGAGACTGAACCTTTTGTTATATCTGCTGTACATCATTTATTTAAGTTTAATGTATATGACATATATCATATTTATTCCGCTGCTATTACTTTAAAATACAAAATTATTTTGAAGCTAATTTGATAGTTAAATTAGCAAGTGTTTACACTTATTGTAAATCAGTAGATTATTTTCAAAAGTTAGTTTGATCTTGTGGTTAAACTAGCTGAGATCTAATCAATCTTTGAGAAGCTAAGTGAACATTTACAATCTGTATTAATTCACTACAGTTTAAATTATTTTATAAATCAGGGGATTTTAACTAGACAATATTTTAACAGAAATTTTAATTGGAACTCAATTCACCCCCCTCTTGAGTGTCCACTCCGACCAACACTACTCCTACTGGGTATGTTGCACTGTATAAGTATGATCTATAACGTAACCCTGGAACACTTCCTAGCTACCCTAAGCTAACATTTCCTGTTGTCATTGAGATCCTGGGGTCTGGATACCATGACCATGGAGAAAACTTCATCCAGAATGGTCTTCCATATTCCGATTCTCAGATTGGTGAGAAGCTACTGGCCCTTCTCTAGAACATGGAGTTGGTTCAGAACCTATATCACAAAATTCTGGTGGAAACACCCTATTGAAGCACTATAGATATCCCATCTTTCTACAAGCTTGGCACTCAACTGGGTCCATCAAGCACTACAACCTCTTATTCCTAGATCTTCCACCCTGTTAGAACATTTCCTGACATCTGGAAGAAACATTACAACTACTAGTATCACTGTGAGAAAGCTCCATACGACGCTTCTTGCTCTCAGTCAAGACAATACCGTATCTCAGTGCTGAACCACCCTGGTTTGCAACTCCAACTTACCTCATATTATGCTCGGTAATCAGCGCCTGATTTATGATGGAATGTACATATGGAAACCTAAAAAAGTTCACCTATGGTCAGATGTCTTACTTGAGACCATCCTCGAATCTTCTATCCCTCAATGTCTCATCACCCTTCAAAATAAGTGAAAATATCTAAAGTTGAGTGAAATGGGAAGAGTAGTCCATCACTGACATAGCACCCTGCTCCAAATCCATGAACTCTCAGGTGATATTATCCCTCATCATCTTGGAAAAATATTAGTCATAGAAGACTATTTGAAAATATCCCCATGCCATGTTTTGATGACACTCTGTCTAAGTGATAACATGACAACACCTCTTGGACAAATTTTGCATCATATAAGTCAAAAGCTTACCCTCCACTCCAGAGGCATCTCCTGATGCTCGAAGATTATAAGAATGAAATCCAACCATGACTGTACAACCTATGGTCCACCATCCACTAAAAACATAGGTGTATGATGCTGTTGGAATGGTCGTCTCAGTTCTTCCATAGATGTGGCAAGATGAGGTACTCCCTAGAAGGTGTTTATAAACCTCATAAATCCTTCATAGAACTATGAATCAACACCTTCATCCGGTATAATATCTGGTTCCATAATTGGCATGACTAGAGGATTATATAGTATCCCATGGCCTACCACCTCTAGGGTAAGATCATTGACACTATCTTGGAGTAATACTGGAGGTTGTCGTTGTGGCATTGCTCTGTAAAGTCTAACACACACACACCTCAGTTTAAGATTATTTATCAAGGTACCCAGTTTAAGAGCACAAGAACTAAATAGGATAAGAAAATCTTCTAAGGTTCATAAAATATGAGTACACAGTGTGTATTAACCATACACGACATGTACACTTAATCCCTTACATGGTCTTGTACTCCAGTTTTCCTGGGTGTGTAAACACCCCAAGTACACGATACGTCGGGCTGACACACTATGTGTCCCCTTAAACTCTCACAAGGGTGTGTAAATCCACCTAACATGGTCATGAAAACATCCTAGGTACATGATGATTTAGGAGGACGCACGACATTTACTCAAGTATTCCCTCCCGACCATATACTGTTACATGGCCAGAGATACACACATTTGCCTATATAAAACTATACAAGGTGTACATATGGTACATTGTGGGTTCTAATAAAAACTCAATAACGCATGTTTTATATCATAAGGCTGGTGAAACGGTCATCTACCACTCAGTGTGTACTCATAGTACACAACATGTACATGGAAAAGTTTTTTTTCTCGAACATAAGAACACATGGTGCGTGTTCATAGGACCACAGACCGTGTTGTCTGGGTTTTGGGAATGTAAGCCTTAGAAACTTCCCCGGAACCCCTATTTTTGAAAAATAAAACAACATTATGCCAAATTATGATCTCTGGGGGTCCATAATCCCTGTGAATAAAATATTCACATCCATATATAGCACATAACAACATAATTTATATTCTATGGCCAAAACATGATCCACCAAATTATGATCTAAGAGGGCCCATATATAGGGATCAAAGTTTGGAATCCATAAAATTCAACCATAAAACATACCAATAAACCTATCACAAAATTAATAATATCTATCACAATACCTATCACAATAAAATGCATATTTATCATGACATCTATCATAACAACATGCAATCAATAATGTTATCTAAGTGGCATGGCAAGAATGCATGTCATGTGATTTCTAACAAGTTCCTATATAAAGCATGAGATGGAATATCCTCATCTCATCAGGTTACAAAAAATAAAACCACAGTGATATGAATAATAACATCACAAAACAATTGTGTCACACAATGGTAAAATTGAATCAACTATAATAGCTCAAAATCCAAAAATTATAATGTCATTTGAGGTAATTTGGCATTACCCTATACACGGGGTAAAAACTCCTAGGCACATATTAGTACCAAATCCCTTTCATTTATATCTTTGTATATCACCACCAAAAAATAAAGAAACCCATAAAAGAAACACGGTGTTGATACCACTTTGTAATGTCCTGAATCCGAATGCTACTCAATTGGTGCCCCATACCAGGTTGTCCACATGACCTCAAGATAATTTCCCCAAATTCTAAAGGGTTTTGACTAGCAACTAGGGTCTTGGGTGTGATAGTGGGGAAACTATGACCTCATTTGAAGTGTGTAACACATTGGAATAAATAATAACACAATAGAAAAAACAGTAAACAACATATATCTGAAATAAATAGCAGAAGACTGATTAAATAAATAACCAAGCATCATTCCATACAAAAGATGATGTAGCATGTTATGTTCTAAGAGAACAACCAAAATAGGTACACTGCAGGAATCCACAATATTTATTCCAAAATCAAAGGAAATAAAGGAAACTGAGAGTCATCACAAGGCTCGTCTCGGTCCCATGCTCTCCGGCTCCTAAACAACATCTCAAGTACATATAGAAGGGCACTTTCCATTATCGACACCTGCAACAATATATTCTGTTTGGGCCAAAAAGCATGCCCAAACAGGGTTTGAGAAATAAATCCCAGTAGGAAACCAACCAAGATCTATTATTATCTATCACTGAGTATATGAAATAGGTATTTTACAAAAAGTAAAATCCGTAAACAAGGAAGTAATCAAAAGTAAAAATTCTACAAGTCCTATTTCCCATTTTTATTCATTTTTTTCTATTCAACCATTCAATTACATTGAATTATATAAGTCTCGAGATCCCACACGAGCCCATCAATCCCCCGTACAAAGAATACTCAATAGATACATTAGAAGTATATCTTAATAAATAATGTGAAGACTGAATCCAATCTTGTGATTTGGCTTGGTAGACACTTCATAAGTCATTTCATTTATATATTCAATTCAAAATATCACCTGTAGGTGTAGAAAACCCCCGTAAGAATGACCAACCCTCACCTGTAGGCATAAAAAATCCTTGCCCGCATGCATAACAAATCCTCTCCTGTAGTTATAACAAATACTCACCCGCAAGCATAACAATCAATAGGGTCAAGCATGGTATGTCAACATTTCAGCGTAAAATACAACACATGTAAATTACCCTATTACATGGTTAAAATAATAAAAACTCTGGCGAGAATCATATAAAAAATCCAACAAGTGAATTAAACTATAACAAGTCTTAAACAATTATACTCACATGGGCAGTTCAAATCACAAGCATAATATATAATCTAACTGTTACAAGGTTTAAACAAATATACTAACATGGGTAGTTTATGTATAACAAGAAAATAGGTGAATTAAACTATCATAAGTATTAATTAATTTTCATCTCACAAGGGAAACATTCATTTAACCATTTTCATCTTTAAAAATCCCATAAAGGGAAACAAAGGCATGCCCATAGGCATCCTAGTCCAAACAACTATACAATGGTCATCCGAGGGAAATGCACCCACGGGGTGTCCCTTAATCAAACCGAAAAAGATAAAACATTCTTAAATTAATTTAATTCATGAAGTAATCATCCTTAAAAAACAATAAGGGTCAATTTTTATTCAAGGATACACCCTAAACATGGTATAATGTCACTAAAACACATATAAATAACTCGACATTGAGAAAAATTCACAAGACTACCTAGCTCGTACTCGTACCACTCTCCTCATCCAACATCAGGATCTAATTTGACACAGAATTGAGTATATCTAAAAAAAGGGTATAAATTATCGAACATAAATAACTAGATTGAGATAAGAAATCAGGAAGAAAGGCCCATGTAGAATCAAGTGCTTACGGAGGGGAATCCAACCCATCTGATGGTGTTCGAATCATAGATTGTACGACGAAATATGAGGCCATTGTATCCTTAGATCACTTGGGTGCGTTGTTTATATAATAAAGGGGTGAGTTCTGTATGTTTTTAAAAAAATGACACAACTGGACAATTTAATCAATTAAAAAAAATACACGGTGTGTAATTGAGACAACACGCCATGTCCTTAAAAATTCTGACCAGACCATTACATGGCCATGTACCGGGATTACATGGCATATAGCCTTATATACATGGAATCTACCTACACATACACAACATGTATTTCCCATTCGTGTCATGTAATAGGCCTGTAGTCATCCCCTTAACCTCTTTTCTCCTATTTTCTTATGTATAAACTGAAATGGAAAGATCCATACCTCAAGGAAGAACCTGGTTCTTAAAAAAATCACATTTTTAAAATCATAATTGGATTATTTTAAATCAATATTAAGATATTAAATTTTAAAAATAATATAAAATATATTTTTAATTTTTAAATATTTTAAAAGAAAATACTATTTTCAATAAAAATATGTATTTTCTGTAGTCATTGAAAAATCAATATTTTCAGAAAATTCTCAAAATTTCAATGTAAGAAATTTTTTATATGATTATTTTAAAAATGATATTTATTTCATTAAATAAAATTTCTAATATATATATAAATTAATTATATTTTTCACTCACAAAAGAAATAAAAATAATTTATGAAGAAAGTGTATTTAAAGAATAAAATAACCTTACTAATATTAAGTGCTTAATTTAATAATAATTAATTAATACTTTATTGATGAGTAGAACAATTTCATTTTTCATAATTCAATTAGTACTATTAATTCCTTCTGATTTAGTGAAGAGTTTATAATAGTCATACAATAATAATATTTAGTTATTCATTTAAGCTCGATGATGCATATCTTGTATGGTATTGAACATAGTATTTCCTTTTAAAACTCAATATATTATATTCACCCCCATTTGGAAATGTAATACTCAAAATTTTTAATTCAGGATTGGTTTCTAATGTTTGAATTTTCAAATTACCTTTATTGAAATCCCACACCAAAAAAGATTAATAAAATATCCACTTTCAAAGAAATAAAGTGAAGATCAAAGGTCATCTAGAATAACACACAACTAGGTTTCCATGTAGAAAAACGTGGAAATGGAAAGTAAAATATAACACCCAAGTAATGATATAGATTGATAGAGAACGTGGTAATAAAAAGGTGAAAATAAAAAAACCATAAATCATTGATAAGCTAAATGGTTATTGATTTCCCAGTCAGAAATGTAGACAGATAACATTTTTTATTTCAATATCCTTTTCATAGAGTTGAAGAATTAATTAACTTACCTATCTTATAACATGAGTAGATATACTTTATTTACTAGTAAAGTTTTATCCTTTAATCAATTTACACCACAATTTCATCCTTTTATCCAAATGATGGTTATTTAAGATGATTTGTTCATGCCTGAAGTATTAGAATCTACATATCTAAATCACTAAATATACAAAAGGATGATAACCTATTCCCCACGTATTTAGTAATTAATAAAAACCAAAATGGTTAGGATAATATATTATAATTCTAAAAAATGAGTAAACTTTTGAATAAATAAAAACTACCTTTAAACTCTATAATTTAGAAGTAATACGCAATGTTTCACATAAATCATTCCATAACTATCCTTAAAATTCCTTAATAATATTTAAAACTAATATTGAAACCCCAAAAATCAGAAGGACATGGTCAAAAAGTCTTCCAAGATAATTTTAATATTTATGTCCAAATAACATCAATTACTCTCATAATAAAAAGTATATACCCAAATCATGTAATTTTAAAGATATGATAATCATTTCCATACATCATAAATCCATAAAAATACAATTCAACTTTATCACACAAATTAAATCTCATTGTATTATTTTTACCTTATTTTTGTAATGTTTCCCAAAATTATATTGATATTCTTCCAAAATAACATTAATCACTTAATCACTAAATACATTTTAAATACCATGATATTAGAATAAATAATATATATGTTCCCAAAATCAAGTAATTACTCATATATAAAATAGTTTAACTAAAAAAAGTCATACCAATCAAGAATTAACAATCTAGTGGTATGATATTCACCCTTGTCCCTCTTCGGTTGTGGGTTGAAACCTCACGGCCTTGTTGGATGCGACTTATTGTCACACGGTCCGCAAGATATAATTTTCTAAAACTATATAATTCTTATAAAATTCCAAAAAATATGAAGAAATCCTCAAAATAACATACGTATATTCCACACCAAAGAAGTGTTTCAACATCAAAGGTTATCTCATACTTTTTATTTTTCATCCCAAACAATAATAACCCAGAATCACCTTAAAAAATAAACGTGTCCAAAAAATATCATTAGTCATCTTTATATTTCATAACATAAACCCTCAAAAGGGGTAACTAAGAAATTTTACTTATGATCTACCATAACATTATATACCCATTAGGATATCCCTAACTATTCAGATAACCTCACTTGAAAACATCTTAATCTCCAAAGTTGTCAAAACCATTCTCTGATACCAACTATAAGAACCTGATATTAAAAAAATATTATAGTTATTTTAAAACTATAAATCACTTAATTTTACCAAGTATATTTTAGGTTCATAATTTTAGAGAATTAATACAAAAACATATATAATAATCCCACACATTGAAAGTGGGCAGTTATACTGAGTATCCATTTTTTTCACAAAAGAAAAACCTTTTAAAAGAAAATATAATATATTTTCATGAAGTATCTTCACAAATTTGATCTTTTCTATATAATTGTTCATAATCTTCCTTAAAATCTTCTGAAAGATATCTAACAACATGGGTTGAGAACACAAATTTCAGCAAGGGATATAAATAAAGAAAATTGTTTGTCCAGTGAAAATGGGAATTGATTTTTTCTAAAAAACATAAATTTTTACCCCAAAAAGGGAGTTATATTTTAAAAAATATCATTATCTTACATTTTGAAAATAAAATTATTTTCAGGAAGTATCATTAGTAATAAAATAAAATTCATGTTGGTTCCTTGGTACATCATAATCATAAAACCCTTATATAACCCTTTCAAATTGGAATAACCATACGACTGACTTAAAATATAATAATCCAGAGAAAATAATCATTACCCAATGTATTGAATATCTATTTGGGAGAAAACATTGTATAATCTATAATGAGACCAGCTGCCGATATCTGGGAGCACCTATTGTATAAGCTATAACGGGATCACCCGATGTTGTCTAGGTGCACCCATCATATATGCTAACACGGGCTCACCCAACGCTACATGGGTTCACCAATCATATAATCTACAATGGGATCAGCCGAAAATATTTTAGTGAACCCATAATAAACAATGTATAAGTAATATATCATGAATACACGCTTGAAAACTATTTTAAACCCATTTGTAAAACACTTTAGGATATCAATATTCCATTATCTTGTAAAACCTCTTTTAAAATATAAAAGTCACGTACATAATAATGAAGTAATTTTATTTGAAAATAACTATTAAAAAATAAAGTAAAAATTATATGATTAAAAAACTATGAATGTGGGAAAATATAATAACGACATATAAGTTAAAAAACATTCCTTTTGATTTTTAAAAAAACATTAAAAGGGGATTTTTTTAAAAGAAAGTCTTTTACATAAAACCTTAGAATGATTCCTTTTTTAAAAAAAAATTAAGAGAAAACATTCTTGTACATATAAATACATTTATAAAAATTATTTTACAAAAAATGGACATGAAATATAAATATCTAGAAAATTAATCTTTAAAACTTTTAAAATGAGGTTTTTTAGTTAAATTGTCCCTTACCTTGAGTCTGAATCATCACATAAATTCTTTATCTTCCTAAATAATAAACTAAGGTTAATTTATAATTTCTTGAAATCTTTTCCATGTTTATTATTCCTTTTATATCATTCAATTCTGGGTTATATATAATTACTTAATCATTTATGTTCACATTAAATTTTTTGACAATATTCAGTACCTAAGTCCAAAATATCTTTGGTAAGTTGACTATGGTCAATTAGGTCATAATTTAATCATATAAAGAATAATATTAAATAAATAGATATCATTTTTATACATAAATTATACTTTTAAGTCAAACCATTGCATATGGTTATAAAAAATGAACTACGTTATAATCATGTAGACGGTAGGTCGTACGTACACATGAGTGACATTTCATTTTTTCAATGATCATTAAAGAAAGAAGGTATGTATTTTTATATATTTATATAATTATAAAAACATGTTAAATATCATATTAATTATTTTAAAAAATATACATATTATCCTTTTGAAGTGGTGATGAAAAATGAATCACATCGCTTTGTGGAGGTTATAGTTCACACGTACGTAGAGACAAAATTATCATTTTTCAGTACATGGAATGATAAGAAGGTAAATGATATATAATATTTAAATAATAATAAACATTTCATTAATATGTTGTATAAACATTAATTCTATCATTATAACCCATCATGGGAGATGGTGTTGAATAATGAATCACATCAGTTAGCGAGGCAGTAGTCTACTGTACACACGAACGACGACTTCATTATTCATTTGACGGAAGTGGAGATATATATAAGTTATTATATATACACAATAAAATATCAGTATATTGAGGATACTTTCTATTATTATTTTAGTATAGTATAAAAAATATTTCAAGCAGTTTTAAGAAACAAAAGTAAAACAAAGAGATAAAACTATACCCATCATTTTAAAAAACTCTGTTGATTGAAACATTAAAACAACTAATGATGGTGTTATAAAAAAAGAAGCACTATAGAATTAGTAATGGATTATAATTTTAAATTTGGATAGATATTGGCTGAATCAAATTGGTTTTTAAGCGTGTTTAAATGAGAAGAATATGTGCTACTTTATTAGATAAAGGAGGGGAACTCTTGAAATTTCCCAAAAAATTAAATTAATATAAATTAATATTTAACTAAAAATGGATAAAAAATTATTTTTTAAAATTTAAGATGTTTATGGGTCTAAATAATCTCATAAAATAATTTTTAGATCAGTTTAGTTCACTTTCTTACCCTTATCATTTATTTTTAACCCTTATCTAACCCCTTTAACTCTTTTTGTGATAACATTTATTTTTACTCTTTGTGGAACAATATTGTTTCTATAAAAATTAAAACTACCCATAAATGGATCATGGTCAATATTTTATATTTTATCCAAATAAATTGTCTGAATATAATATTTTTATGAATTTTATGTCATTTTGTAAAATATTATTTATTTTAAAATATCATTATTGTCAATTTTGACACTATTCATTACATTGGATTTTAAAAATATCAATAAAACAAGGTAAATTAGAAAAAATAATTTAATAAATATCTAATAAGACAATTTAATCTATAAAATTAGTGTATTACATTTATTATCTCATATTATATTAATGTTCATACTTTAAATATCATTTATTTATTTTTTCCATTATTTAAATAATTACTCCATCAGAGTTGTGAAATAATTTTAGGTAATTATTTCTACACTAAAAATAAAAAATAAATTACCATGTTGAATATAAATATATTATATTTCAAAATAATATTTATAGTTTAACATATCTTCTAGATAGAACCATATTAAAAATATTATACTTATAAAAAACAAGATTGTGGCATATTTTTCTTTTCTTTAAATAAAATATTATAAGCTTATAATATAATCCAAGTGTCCATGGTCATATAACCAAACCATGAATTATTATGGAAATTCAGTAATCATAAAATAAAATTGGGGGAATTTTTATGGTTATTTTATTATCCTTATCATCTTATTCTTACCCATAATTACTTGATTTAACCTTTACTGTGGTAACAAAAATTACGAAGGTTACAATTCCTATTTTCCAAAAATAAAAGTAAACTATTTAATAAATTTTTACCTCCTAATTAGAAATATGGAATCAATTTTTTTAAATTTTAAAACATATAATTCTTAGTATTGAATTTAAAATTAAATTATAAAACTCAAATAAAACAGTTTTTTCAAACAAATACGCTTTTTAAACATAAAATGTTTTTATAATGAATTAGAGTATGAAATATATTTCAAAAAAACAATTGGATTATTTTAAATTAATATTACTAAATTAAATTTTAAAACTTTTAACATAACTCTTCTTCTCGTTGGATTGAGAAGGCGGATGACCATTTCCTGGCCTTAAGTGACATCACCAAGATGCCAAAGGCTGACAATAAATGTAGAGGGATTCATTTCTAATTGGATCGATAGTTTTCCATTTGAATATAAATAAACAAATAACAAACCAAAACTAAATAAAACACTACAAGATTCAGGATAAAAATGAAAGACAACTCAAACATTTCATTTATATCAAACCAACCAAAGAGTACGACAACAGAAGACAAATTATCATCAAAGTAAGCAATGAAAGACTACAAGACCGATAAAACTCAAAAAGGCACATAACACTAAAGCTCTACAAGATCCATTCTACAGATTCACCAAAAAAACCTAAGTATCACTATGCCCCACTATAAAAATGTGATAATTTACCTTTTCCTATGTCCTAATAAATGATATCTAGAAAATCACCAAATTGCCAAAGAAGGGGTGAGTAAAGAAACTCTGTATATTTTTCCCAATTAATTCCCTACTCAAACCACTAGTATAAAACATGTTAGAAATATTTATATAAATATAGTTTTTATAAATAATTTCTAAACCTATTTTGGTCAAAATATTAAAAAGTTCTAATGAAACAATTTTCTCAAAACAACATCAAGTTATAAGGAAAGAAACCAAATAAAGATCTAAAATCACTTCACAAAATTACATTTTGGCACAATTCATTCCTTTAAACAAGACAACACATCAAGCCATGCATGAAACCATGGAAATAACTATACTCATGAGTGGATCATTATTCATCCACTAAACCATCACTCAATGGGCCACTTTGATAGGGGTACTTCAGGCCCATATCTATTCCAACCTTTTTATGGGGGAAATCCACACCCTTATTCTCACCAATACATATGAACACATACCAAAAAACTATGCCAAAACCATGATAGATCCACGTGTGTTAAAAAAATTCAATAAAACAAAATTCTTTTTATTGAAAACCTTTTTTTTCAAGCAAAAAAACAATAATTATTTTAAAATCATCATTTTATAATATTGTTATAGAGAACACTTACCCAAAACTCACTGAATTTCCCAATTTACACAAACCTTCACTCAAGAGGGTTTTCAAAAATTATTTAATAGATAATATAAAATAAATTTCAATAAAAGAAATCAATTTGAAACTAAGACTTCTGTTTATAAAATAGTGGAGTCAATAATGAACCCACCTACATTGAGTTTTATGATAAAAACAAAGAATGACATGATTAACATCTATTAAACTAGGTTAAACCTCAATGAAACCTCATTAAATCTCTTCTCATATCATAAAAAAATAAAAATATAATCATATATGGCCTTATTTAACTTATATCAATCAAAATTGAGCATATATATTAGAAACTAAGAGATACAGAGAAGATAATCTTATAAAAACCATCAATAACAACCAAGAATGGAGAATTATCATGAGAATCAAGATTTAACGTGCCAAGGAAAGGATCCAAATCGATTCTAATTCAATGGGGAGAGGTTCTCAAGACTTTGAGAGGGAAAAATCCCAAGGTAGGTCCATTTTTGGGAAAAACTGAATTCCTTATTGGTGAAAACATGTTAGATCTAAAAATTAAGGATCTAATTTTTGACCCGTTCATGGTTTAATTGCCCAGTTAGAAAAACAGTGCACCAACCGTGCTCCTACCTCTACCTTAAGGGAGACCTCACATGGTTGGGTCACACAGTTACCAAACCATGTGCTAATCATACAAAATCTCACTATCCAACATTTTCTCAACACAACACATGTTCTTCTAGACTTTTTCACAGTTTAGAAAAACTATGCGCAACCTATACACCCTCCTTTTGGACCCTATTTCAATATACATGTTTTACTATAGGCATTTCATGGTTTTACCAAATCATGCTCCAAACCATACACCTGTATAAAATCACTAAAATACACTCCAAAATTTCTCTAAACTCTCCCAAACTCCACCCTTATACTTTACATACTTAAAAACCACAAATGAAGGGTTAGTTACTAAAAACCTGGGGTGCTACATTCTCCCCACAATTGGCCATTCTGTACCAAGAAATTAGAAAACCTACATTGCTCTAAAAGAGTTCGGACCATTTCTCTTTCATTTCCCTCACGCGTTCCCTAGTCTCTTTATGGTGATGACCATGTTTCCAAAAAACCCACAGTAGATTGATGCTTTTTTAAAATAAATAATTTATCTTGTTTTTCCAAAATACACAATAGAATGTGCATCAACAAAGCATCCAAATGTAGTTAAATGTGATCCCATATGATCACATGGTTAGGATCTGGCTAATACTTTTTAAACTGAGATATATAGACACATTATGCAACGCATTAAACCACAGTGGTAATTCCAAACGATAGTCTACCTCACCTACCCATTATAGTATCTCAAAAGGGACCATGTTTCTAGGAGATAACATGACCTATTTCCCAAAACAAAAATGTACAATCCTTGGAGTGATCTTCAAGAATACACGATCACTCACTGTGAACGACAATGACAATCGGTGATGATCCACATATGATTTCAAATGAATCCGCACCATTTCCATCTATTTCCAAATCAACCGAATCGTCTCTACTGTTTCTTGGACAAGTATTGGTCCATGTAGTGATGTCTCACATGATTCCACCCAAAAAATTGGAGAACAAAAATGATTACCATACAATGATTCAAAAGGACTGATATGTATCGAGGTCTGATAGCTATTATTATAAGAGAACTCTACTAAAGGACCATTATCTACCAATGAGCCACCAAAATCCATTACACAAGCTTGGAACATGTATTCCAATGTTTTTATCATGTTTTTTGATTATCCATATATATAGGCATGATACATCATACTCATAGTCAACTAAGTCCCAAGAAATTTCTTAAGTATTTCCAGAAATAAGATGTAAACTTCAAATCTATATCTGATATTATTGAAATGGGTATACCATGCATCTTCACTACCTCTTAGATATATATATTTATGACAAGTCCTTCACCATATGAGTTTCAAAAGTAGGGATAAAATGAGCCAACTTTGTGATCCTATCCACTATCACCCATATGGAATTGTGTTTCCAAATCATTCTTGGGAGGCCTCTTACAAAATACAAGGATATCTGCTCCCATTTCCAAATAGGAATCAGTAAAGACCATAACATACCTTCTAGTCACTAATGCTATGATTTAACTTGTTGGAAAGTTAACCAGCTTCAAACAAACTCAGATACTTTCCTTTTTATACCAACCACCCAAAACTATGATTTCAATGTCTTTTACATCTTCTATATTATAGGGTGAAAGACCTATAGAGAGTGATCGTAAGGATGAATAATTTCTTTCTGGAAACCCATAGGTACAACCATCTTATTTTTGAACCACAACACTAAAATCTAATCCATCTTCCATCCCTCAATGGTCTCCCCACCATTGAGTTTTGAACTCATCATAAGACATTATAAATTAGGCTTATATGCCTATAATTATCTTTACCAAATCAGGAACCACTAAAAATGGGAAGAAATCCACAATGTCACCCTGATCTTCACATTGCACATGCATGTCGGCTAGGACTGACATGAATTGCCACTCATCTGCAGCCTCGTTTTCCAAACCAAGCATATGATTTTTTTCTTAACACATCCTCCATAGAATTACATTTACATGGTCTATACATTAAGACAAATTGACATATTTGTAGATATTACATCCATCTTCATTTTCTCTGATTCAAATACCACTGTGAGAAAACATGTTTCAATCTCTTATGATATGTATACATTTTAAATTTTTCACCCAATAGATAAAGATGAAAAGTCTTCAAAGAATAAACTATAATATCAAGCTCCAAATCATGTGTTGGGTAGTTTTTATCACGAACCAATAATTTCCTTGAACCATAAGAAACAAAATGGAATCCCTACATGAGAAAACATCCCAACCATGATCCCAAAGAATCACAATACACCATGTATCCTTGTCTTGATTCTGGAAAAATCAACATAGGAGATAATGTAAGATTAACTTTTGGATATTTTAAAGACTGTTGTAACTCTTTATTACATTGAAAATACAAACATTATTATTTTTCAATGCTTTCATAGGCAATGATAGTTGTGAAAAATCATGAAAAAAGTAATGTTAATTACCAGCTAGTCCAAGAAAACAATGTATATCAAAGACATTAGTCAATGTTTTTCAAGAGATAAAATCTTATATCTTCTCTGGATCCATCAAATAAACTCATTCATAAATTACATGGCCAAGAAATTATACCTATTGTATCCAAAAATCACACTTTAATAGTTCGTAATAAAACCGACTGTCTCTAAAGATTTACAACACTGCCTCCAAGTGTTTCTCATGCTCAAACATTTTCCTTGAATACACCAATATTTCATAAAAAAACACCACAACAAAAGAATTCAGATATCACTGAAATATCCAATTTATCAATGCCTTAAATACCACTGGTTCATTCATAAGACAGAAAGTCATTACCACATATTCATAACATCCATATCTGATTCTAAAAACTATTGTTGGAATATCCTCCTTTTGAGCTCGCAATTGATGATATCCTAATCATAAGTAATTTTTTTAGAACCACTAGGATCCCCTAAATTGATCAAATATATCATAAATTCATGGGAGTGGACACCTATTCTTTATTTTAACTTTATTAAGCTTACAATAATCCACACACAACTGTAGAGTTCTATATGGCTTTTTCACAAAAAAAACCAGTGCTACCCAAAAAGATGTTCTCGAAAAAATGAAACCTTTTATTTCTAGTTCTTCCAATTTTAATTTCAACTCCCTTAATTATGTTGGTTCCATACGATAAACCAGAAGTAAGATAGGACTAGTCCCCAGTAGTATATCAATCATAAACTCCACTTACCTTTCTGATGGTAATCCATATAAATTTTTGTGAAACACATATAGGAACTGATCCACCACTATTGGGAAACTTCTATTATATATCTCTTCCATTGATTCCAAATTCAACACCTACAACTATTAAGATATCGTTTCAACTACTAGTTCCAACAAGCATGTTGCAAATGCATTTACATTCCTTTCTCCTCAAAAGAGATGCTTGATGTCACCCTCAGTCCCAAAACTCACTACTCTGCTATAACGATTGATGTGAGACATGAACATTGTCAACCAATCCATACCCAAGATTACATCCTATACATTTATCTCTAGTACAGGGAAATACCATTTCATCTCAACTCCATCAACAATTATAGAACATGCTCCACAGACAAATGCTCCACATTATCTCTTTCCATAAGGAGTTTAATGTTTTATCATAGAGGACAACATCTAAGGTTTTAGACTCATAAATAAAATTGAATGAGAAGAAATAAAGGAATGTGATGAACTAGTATAAATCAACACTTTCATGAGGTTTGAATTCAAAAGAATCACACCTCTCACCATAGATGGTCAAGACTAATTATCCACCATAACCTTCTAATCTCTGTATACTTTTCTCTCTCAATATGTTACTCCTTAGTTCCCTATTGATATTTCCATGCCTGTGAAGTCATGTTATTCTTTTAATCACCATGGATAGCTCTATTATTCTGATGAGATTTATTCTGCTGCCCTTGCCCTATTGAAACATACAATGTTTTTGATACCTGAGAAGTGTCCCCAGAACCTGATCTCGGAGCACTACGATAATATAACAAAAGATTACCCCTATGGTTTCAGTTGTGGAATGCTCTAGGTTGTTCTATAATCTGTATCATTATGTGGTAAAGCAAACCACATTGGAAACATCTTGATTTTCTCTTGGGTTGTGGAGGAAGTTTCACTGATCCAACTATCTGATTTTGATTCTTTCTCCCACCAAAGAAATAGACATCCCACTTTTTCTTTCCCCCAGGATTAGAGTTCCCAACCCTTCCCATGTGTACCAACATACTTCTTCCTCCCAAAACACTTGTTAGATTCTTTTTAGTCACTGTATCTCTATTGAATATCTCTACATAGTTTATATTACAGATTACAACAATCTTCGATTGAATCTCCTATCTCAGACCTTATTCAAAGATGCGTTCCTTCAAGGATTCAATATTAGAAACTTTAGGTGAAAAGATCACTAAATTCATGAATTTAGCCACATAATCAGTGATAAATTGATTTTCCTATTATGAGATAAAGTAGTCAATCATTCATTGAATTCTGAACATGTGAGGATATAATTATTTGATAAAAAAATCGTAAAATCCTCACAACCAAAGAATTTAATCACTTTATCCTGTACAACTAGGTCCCACCATTAACACAGAAGATCCTCTAGAATATATATCAATATCTTGACTTTCAGATCCGCTGTTGTGCTGATTAAATTGAAGATATGATTCATCCAGTTTAGCAACACCTCTGACTTTTCTTATTTGGAATCACCTTGAAAGATGGGTGGATTTTTCTTCTAGAACTGGAAGGAATGATCAAATTTACTTTGTTTATCCCTCTGATTCCCTATGTCCATAGCCTAAAATGATTTGATAAGACTCTAAACCAATTGTTGGTTCACCAGTGGATCAGGTGAAACCACGTTCTTAGCAGCTTCCTTTGGTTGGTTCCAATGATTCATACTAGGTTATATTTCTATACAGAGAAAAAATTTATAAGTCTAACTCTCTATCAATTTAAGTCTTAACAATTTCAAAATTCTACAACATCATACTACCACAAAATTTCTTTCCAAAAACAACTTTTTCCATGTTCATTCATTTTTTAAAGAATTCACCATTTTTTTAAAAATCAAACTATTTTCAAAATAAAAATTTCATGTATTTTTAAAAATCTCACATTTTAAAACACTTTAACCATTTTCCAAATTCAAAACATTTTTAAAAAATCCTAAATCATTAATCAAAATGATGTATGCACTTCTAGTGGAAAGAAATTACTCTAATGCATGTAATGCTCATCTCATTAGATGAACACATGACAATGAGATTCAAAATCCTATAAGTTTATCCAAAACACTTATGTACCCAAAACCCTTATAACTTCAAGTTTAGCATGAAAAGGATAGCTACATCTTTTTATGATTTACATTTTATGTCCTAATAGTCGTACTCATTTCTATGATCCAAACTCAAGGATTATACTAGAATGAATTTCAATTACATGACTGATAACCAATACCATGTCAAAGACCAAACAAGACTCATACCACATCTTCCACATTAAATTAAGAAGGAATAAGCTGATACAACTTGTAACATCACTCTTCTTATTATTGTCTTGAGAAGGAATAGGAACATTACTTGACATTAAGTGACATCCCCAAGACACCAATGACTAGAAATAAATACCAAGGGACTCATTTATAATCTAGGGGATGATTTTTCCTTTTAATATAGACATTTAAACAAGAAACCATAACCAAATAAAACACTACATGATGCCTGATAAAAATAAAATACAAATCAAACATTTTATTTATTTCAAGCCAACCAAAAAGCACCACAGTAGAAGACAAACTATCATCAATGTAAATAGTTTAAGACTAAAAGACCGACAAAAATCATCAAGACACATAACTCCAAATACTAATAAGATCAATGATCTAGATTCACAAAAATATCTTAATTATCACTTGGAACATATATAAAAATGTTATAATTTACCTTTTACTGTGTCCTGGTAAACAATATCTACAAAAGAAAAAAAGTTCCAAAGCAGGGGTGAGTAATGAAACTTAGTAGATTTTCCCCAATGACATTCCTACTCACACCACTAGGATAAAACATGTTATAAATATTTATATTAAAAGAATTGTATATAAAAAATCTTATAAAATAGTTTATGTCAAAATATAAACAAGTGACAAGGAATCTATTTCCTCAAAACAATAAAAAGATCTAAGTAAAGAAAAAAAAACAATCCTCTAAAACCACTTCACAAAATTCTATATTGGAAAAATTTATTTCTTTCTAGATAACTACACATCAAACCAAGAATAAAACCATGGGCCTCCATATACTAGTGAGTGATTATTTATCCTTCCACTAAGAAACCACTTATTGGGTCACTTTTATTGGGGTACTTCATGCCCATATCAGTTCCAACCTTTTGATGGGGGTACTTCATAGCCTTATCCATCCCAATGCATATGAAAAAATGCCACAAAACAATGCCAAACCCATGAAAAATATAAGTGTGTTGAAACCATTTCAATTAAACATAATTTTTTTTATTGAATTTTTTTTTCATAATCATATAAACCAACAATTATTTTAAAACAATTTTATAATAAACACTTACCAACGATACAAAAAATTTCCCAATTTCTACAAACTATCAATTAAGTGGTTTTCCACAATTATTTCATAGTGAATAAAAAATAAATTTCAATAAAAGAAGTCAATTTTAAACTAATCCTTCATGTTATAAAATAGATTAGTCGATATTTAACCCACCTAACTCAAGATTTATGATGAAAATGAAGAACAACATCAAGAACATCTAAGAATCTGGGTTATACTTCCACAAACCCACCATAGATCTCTTCCCCTATCATAAAAGTGAAAAATATACTCATATTTTTCATCAAATACCTTCTATATATCCACACATGATGTAGATTTAAGAAAAAAATTGAGATAGAGAAGAGAATATTAGAAAAACTATCAAGAAAAACCAAGAATGGTGACTCGTTGTGAGAATCGAGCTTCATATCACCAAGGAATAGATCCAAATCACTTCCAATTCAATGTTAAGAGGTTATCTAACTTTGGAGAGGAAAAAATATGGAGTTAATTCCATTTTGAGGAAAAAACTAAGCCTTTAGAGGTGAAAACACATTAGATCTACAATTTATGAATCTAGCTTATGACCCGCGCATAGTTTAGTTGCACATTTAGGAAAACCATGCACTAACCATGATACTAACTCTACATTAAGAAATACCTTTTATGGTTAGCTCACATGGTTACCAAACCACAGACTTACAATGCTAAAGATAATTTCCTATCATACTATCAACACAAAATTCATTCTCTTATGCTTCTGCATGGTTTAGAAAAGATGTACACATCCTGTGGGCCTTCCATTTTTCATCTATTTCACTACGCATAACTTATTGTTGGTTTTTCAAGGTTTCCCCAAATAATGAACCAACCACGAACATATATAAAATCCCAAAAACACTCCAAATGTTCTCTAAACCCTCCCAAACATTACCCATATACATTACTTACTTAAAAATAATAAAGGAAGTATTACTTACCAGAAATTGGGGTGCTTAAAAATTACTCTAAAATATAATTTTAATTTGTTAATACTTGAAAATAAAATACAATTTTGATTACAAATCGGTATTTTTCACAATTCATTGAAAAATAAAGCTTTTCAAAAAATCCTACAAACTTCACCATAAGATAATTTTGATATTCTTCTTTAAAAAAATTAAATTTTTTCATTAAATAAAATTTCTTAAATTTCTAGAAACGAATTATATTATTCACTCACAAAAGCAATGAAAATCATTTTTTAAGAAGGTGTATTTGAAGAATAAAATGAATTTAGTAAAATTAAGTGCTTAATTTTATAAGAAATAATTAATACTTTATTAATGAATAATACCATTTTATATTTCACAATTCATTTAATACTATTAGTTCCTACCAATTTAATAGCTAGATTAGAACAGTTAGGTAATAATAATATTTAGATGTTCATTTAAGCTCAGTTTTGTTTATTTTGTATGCTATCGAATATTGTATTTACTTTTAAAAAATAGAGATTTTATTAGAGATCTTGAGAATATAATAAAGACAAGGAAGATGGAAATGATAGAGATATCTCATATTCATTAGAAATATTCTAGATGCATGATTTTCTTTGGATCTCACAATGAATTGACATGAATTCCTCGAAGATAATGACACTAAACACTTGATTTTCATTGGATCTTGTGATGAGATCATGTGAAGTGCATGATTATTAGTGGATATCAAAATGGGATCTCAGAAAGTGCTAGAAGAAAATTTAACTTTAAACATTATTTTCATTGGATCTTGTAGTGGATTCATGCAACACACACAAATACAATGACAACGATCATGTGATAAACTTGTGACATGTGGTAGGAGATCATGAAAATTGATCACACAAATAAATTGATGTAAATTAATGATGTGGTGTAATGAACAAATATTCATGATTTGTGGTCTTAGGTGATGTAATTTCACATATAAATACCCAATAGTTCATTCATAAGAGGTTATGGCATTTTTCATAAAATATTTATTTGAAGCTAAGTCATGAGAAGGGGTTTCACATGAAGTGAAGGTGTATATGAAATTGGTACTGCATAAGTGTTTATCATGAGAAAAATGATGCCTAATGCTTGGATATTATGATCGTCTTATTTTGTTAAAGGTATTGTGAAACGTTCTCATGAAGGAGTCTTACAAGGTAAAGTATGGGATGTAGGTTTGAATGCTTAATCACACCCATTGATATCTCACAACCCGTATGAACACAAAAAGATCTCATGATTTTTTTGAACTAAACAAGGTCTCGTGATTTATATGAACAGAATGAGGTCTCGTGATCCACATGATCAAAATAGGATCTTGCGCAAGGGGTTAGGTTCTAGGATCACACACCAGGATCTCATGCAATGGGTTACATGCTAGGATCTCACGTAAGGGATCACATTCTAGGATCTATTATAAGTGTCTCACACTATGATATCTTGCAAGGGGCCACACACTAGGATATCATGAAAGTGGTTTCATGCTAGGATCTCGTGAAAGGGTCTCACACTAGGATCTCACACAAGGGGTTACACACTAGGATATCATGTAAGGTGTTACACGCTATCATCTCATGCAGGGGTAACAAGATTGGGTATTACGTAAGGAAATACATTATAGTATTTCACTGTGATCAATATCATTATCATATCAGAATTCATAAGAATAAAAAGACATATGATCTTCACCATTTTAAAATACTTTTATAAGTAGTTTATTTACAGCTACATATAAGCCAGTGAAAAGAAGAATTAGAACCCATTAAAGATGTTAAAAAACATTTAGTTTCTAACTGTTATGTTTATAGGAAATAGAAGTATATTCAAGGTGTTCACAAAGTGGAAGTGCTGTATTAAGGTGTTTTCATGTAAGTGAAATGCAATCCAAGAAAAAAACCTCAACATAGAATCAACATACATTTGAGTATGCATTCAATATTATTGATGAAGGGACTATATATCAATAAAATATTTATGAATCATTTATAGAGTAGTGAGAAAAGGATTATGAATAAGGTGATTCATTCCCCCAATAATGATCCATCAATAGAAATATCAAGGGAGTGATCCTTGGGAGGCTTTGAGTTGTTCCTAAATATTGTATGGTAGTGGGAATAGGTATATAAGAGATATATCCCGAATCATATATGGGCAATGATATTTAGTGGATTTGGTACATTGATACATTTAAATTGAATGTTCCTTGTATGTAGCCAAGTGAGGGTGAAATAATAAATAATCTGTATTTCTTTGTGCTTTCTTTATTTCTTTACTTCATATACTTCACCACCAGATAAGGTTGGAAAGAATAAGACTAACATAAACAATAAAAAGAACATGATGCGACCCTTATAATAAATAGGTAAATATTTAGTGTTGAAGAAAACAAAAATCATATCCATAACCTAATTTACCCTCTAAGGGTATCTAAGCCCCCTTTTGTGCCTAACAGGAACAAATAGAATATAATAAAAACATTTTAAAACTAAGATCATTCGTATCAACTACATTAGGTGGTAGTCCTCGATAGCCATAACAAAAAATCTGGCTCAATTGGTTTCTCATATATCTACCTCCCCTTATTAAATAATCTTTAATATAATTGGTTCCTATATTTTGAATACATATGGGAAAACCAAATACTTTATCTAAAACCCAATTTTTAGAAATATGTAGATTTGAATCAATAAAAAATGCACCCAAATCTTCCCCATGATTCTTTTCATGAGTGTAATTTTTATTATAGTGGACCTTTTTTCCACATGAAAAATAGATAGTATCCCATTCCCTTACTTTACCCTTAGTCTTTCTCTTCTTGGAAGGGAATTTTGAAGCATCTTTTTTTTTTATTTAGAGCTATTCACCTAGATTTTCCTTATATTCACCATAAGGTTGGAATGATTTTGATGCTCTATCTTTTTATCAACATGGTGAAGAAATTTGAAAATATATGGATGAAAAACCACTATTTTGTTTATATTGAAATTTAAAAAAAAACCAGAGATGATCTAAGGAAGTGATAAAACAATGATATTAGTGTGAACATATTTATGAAATTTGAACCATAGAACCTCTTGACTTTCAATGTAGCTAATAGGTTTTTCTATGTGAGGACTAACTAGTGAACCTTCTCCAATATTACTCTGAAATAGTTCCTTGGATGAATCAAATCATTCCTATATAGCTCTATCCTAATATATATTATTGAGATATTTAATCATGTTATAATCATCTATGTATTCCCGTGTGTTCATGATTTCATTAGACATGGATGAATGCATCAAACAATGAACCTCAACGACATCACCCAAGTGTTTATCATAGATGCTGTACTCTTCATCAATTAAATCCTTTTCTCAAGGATCAGGTAGTGAGTATTTTAGCATGCAAGATTTATATTTATGGAACAACACAACCCATGGGCATCTAAACCATTCCAAGATGTTAAAACTTGTAATGATATTGTATTTCTCCATGATGGATCATAGTGATAATGTTATTAATGAACATTCCATTATTATAAAATTTTAAAAGAGTATATTATTAGTACTTAAATTGATTAAAATTAATGTGAGATATATTGAATTAAATTTTATTAAGTCTCCAACTATATTATCAAGCCCCAACAACCCTCATCGTAAAATTCAAAATGTCTAGTTTCTCAAAAATTCTACTCACATAGATCTATTTCACCTTTTTATAACCCAAGAATGGGCTATGTAAATTAATTAAATGTATTTAGGTAGTTTTGTGTTTTCAAACTATGTTATTTAATCTCATTGATCCATTGAGTAGACTCCACAATCAAGAAACCCATACTGGGATATTCTCAATACTTGCCTCAATGTTACATCATGTCTTTCATGGGATACTTCTCTTGATGTAAATTGGTTAGTTCAACCCAAAATATTAATAATAAATCCATGATAAGAGTATATGTCCTAATTATTGTTGGTCAAACACATAGTTTATTGGTTCTTATTCCTAATCAAGTAATGGAAGGCTTGGTTTGATTAAATATTAAGTTGAGAGATTTTGTTTTTTCTCTAGAATTTTTATTATTTTATTCTTAACATGTATTTTTAATATTAAGTGGATTTTAGTTATGTTATAATTTTTTTTGATAAAACAATTACACATAATTCATTTATTCAAATTAAAACTTTCCAAATTAGTTTATTTATTTATATGATCAGGGCCCTATGTTAATAAAATAGACAATTCATAAGACAAATATAAAGAAATAAATATATGAACAAATCATGAGCTCATATAAAAGTTTATTTGTTAAGCATACAATAAATAAACCTATGGACCTAGGGAAAAAATCATTGTATTAATCATGACATGAGTTTCACCATTACACCTATCCACCTGTGTTTCACTTGGGTTTGTTTTATATTGGTTCCATCTTGAACGGACTCCTTGTGCATTAGGATACTCCTTTTATTAAATGTTTTCATAACTCACACATAGTTGTGGGTAACAAAGAATTGGCTAAGGGAAACTACCAGGAAAACCTATTACAGACATGCCCTATATAATAGAAGTGTGAGGGATGATATCTAGGTCATTGTTTTTAATTTAATAATTAATAACTTTACAACCCATGAAATAAATTAAATTAAATAAAAATTACACATAATCATAACTAGTTCAAGCTCATGATTGGTCATAAACATGTATAAAATAAAAAAAAGTGCACTATCTAGCATTCACATTAATTCATTCATTATTATTATTATAAAAATACTTATATTAATTAATTATCTAATTAATTTCCTTTATATAAAGGCCAATTTGAAGTCTCTTGGAGATACCCATAAAAAACGTATTCATGCAAAATAAAACGAAATAACCAATAATTATAAATAATTATAATAAAATAATTGAGCATTTATTAATTATTTGAAACATTTATTACATAGTCAGAAATATCTTGTACCGAAAGTGTAATTCAGTTTCAATGATGTAATTGATTATTTTAAGGTAATTTAATTTTTTTCTTCTATTGGAAGACTATGCGGTGTGTACTTATGATAAACACACCATGTTCCTAATTTTCCATGTATATGAGATAATTGTTTAGTTCCTAAGTGCGTATGTTGGTCATATTACACAGTGTTTACTAACTTTATACATGTTAGGTGTTCTGCTTATCGTGTGTCTTCATAACCCACTCATTGAATCAATATGTTCTTCAGATGGGGGGGGGGGGTATTAATGATTTAAATACCATTTATTCTGACTACAATCTATGTATTTGTTTAATTATCTTGGATGACAGTCTCATGTAGTAAGAGACCTTGTATTTTACCACACTATTTTTGAAAATTTTATTTCTAAACCATGTAGACTACGTAATGTGTATGCCAGATACATGCCAATAAATCCCAAAAATAGTGTGCTAGGTGTGACCAATCTATTTGTGGTGTATAAAAAATTGAACTCTTGTAATAAGTACTCAACTCTCCATGTATCCCATGACACATCCAGGTGTAGTAAATTTGTGTACAAAATTTTTACTCTGATTACCTACTGTGTAACCTAATCAACTAGTCTTAAAATTTTGAACCTCCCAATGATATCTCTGATAATTCTCTATATGTTCTTAGAATTTAATAAAATGTAAATCTTGATCTATGATTATTAAAATTTTAAAATATTTTTTTATCAAACTTCATATTAAAGACTGAATAATATTGAAATGAAATATCTAACCACTATTTCACATAATTAATTAATAATTAATTAAATAATTATAAATTTAAATGTGACCCTATGATAGCACTTGAAGGTTCCAAGAATAGTGGAAATAAATTTTTTATGAATAACAATTAATGTTTTTTTTCTAATTATATTGACCATTAACCATTTTAAAAGGCATAAACATCACAACCAATGAAAATTTTCCATCTAGTATTGAAATAGAAAACTTGGAGAAGATATTTTTCATGTTAAATTTATTATTTTTTTAATTAGATCCAATTAAATAATACCTCACCTTAAGATTGTTCTTTAATAAATATTTTGATAATAAAAATCCCCCTTTTGATTACCATTATTTCATTGAGAGGAACCAAAGTAGATCCCCTTTATACATGATCTACATGAGGTCCTTTGATCTATGAACAACAATGATGAAATGTTAGGTGCTAGTGTGGTGAATCAGTCATCCTATGTTTTTCATCTTGATAATATAATATTCCTTTAGGATTGAAAGATAATATATTTTTATAATAATTATTGAGAGGATAATTAAAGGATAAATCTAGAAAAAATCCACCATGTGTAGCAATTCTAAATTCTTTATTAAACCTACAAAATAGAGATAATAATTTATTTATAGATAGAGAGTTTAGGTTAAAACATTTTTTAATTTTATAGAGGCCTTTACATAATATAATAAAACATTTCTAACCTCATTCCATATCATAATAATATTATTTTATGAAATTCAATATTTTATGTAATGATAATTACTATTTTATTATCTTGTAAATTAATATTTACTATGAGACAAGATCTTGGTATGCTCATCCTCCTCAAAAGTTATCAAATTCCAAAATAAAATTTTATTTAATATTTATTCATAAATAAATATTATATACCAAGTCTCACAAATAAATATTTATTAAATATTCAATAAATAAAATATAAATTCTATTAATAGTCTGGAGAATAAATATTTATTAATTATTCACATAGTTAAGTCAATTATTTTTTAATGAATAAATAATATTTTATTACCTTAAAAAAATTCACAATAAAAAAATATTGAATACATTATTACTCAGTCTTGAGTATGATATTTATTCAAATATTTAAAATCAAATAGAATTTCATTTAGACCAACAGAAACACATCATGTGTGACCCTATTGGCTTCTTTCTTGTTGGAATTAGGCATGACTACCTAAAGTCCGAGATTACTATCTAGAATTGGGATAAGGAACCTAAGAGAAAAAAGTTAATGTTGAAATGTTGAAAAATGCACATTATTTTTTACTATGAAATATATTCCCTTTGTCACAATATCTCATCATTCAGTTTTCACACTCATATCACCAACCAATCTGTTTGATTTGTCTTTCTTTGACTTTCTGAAGTAAACTCATCATCCTACCATGGCCATGTAATTAAATGTGATGATTCCATTTCAATCAAATGGATGAGATATCAAATTCCATTAATATATTATGGATAAATAATTTCCCAACTAATTAATTAATAACATGTCATTCATGACACAACCAATGTACCCTACTTTACAAGAACATACGGTGCCATGATTTTGGTCAGTACATCAAAATACACGATTCATGAAAAACATTAATAATAATAATAATGTCTACATATCATTACACATGCTCACATATATTAATATTCAATGAAACATAAACATTTAGAATTATTATAGGTGGTTCTGGTCTCATAATCTACCATCATGGAGATTACAATGTGAGAATATCATAAGAAGAAGTTTCATATGCTTAAGATCACTCGCACTTGACTGTCAACTCTACATGTGTCCCATAATAGTATTTTATCTAACCATAGAACTATATTTAAGAATATCATCATGAAATTTCAATGTTCTAATCATAATAGAGAATTGCTATGGATTTATCAATGAAACATATACCCTAGCACATTATTACAATAAATTCATATAGAATAATTAATAATGGGTAATATTATCTTATATTAATGTTCAAATATTTGAATATACATGTAATCTAAATTAGAAATAGTTGGTTCTAGAACACAAGCTCTATCATTCCATATAAGTTTTTAGAATATTTTCATAAATAAATACAATATTTATAAAATACATAGGAAATGTTGAAGTTTAGTATCTTAGAAACTAGATAAATTATGCAAGAAATACTTGGTTGAAAAAATAAATCATAATTTTCATTTACTATCTTTAATGGATTCATTGTTATCCCATCCTTGATCACCTCACCACATAAGATTTCATGGGAACATTTATCAAATGAAAGGGGTGATCATAACAACTAATAAGGGATAAATAGTGAAAATAGATCATTAATGAAAATCATGGGTGAAACATGAGGCATAAAATAAGAACATAAGCATAATAACTTTAGAAATAAAATAAGTATATGAATATAAGAACATGAGGCATTACATCAAAATGTGTTTACAACATAAACAAAACATATTCACAAGAATATCACAATAGGTCATCACTAAGGTTTCATAAAATAGTTTTCCAAGGGTTTTAACTAAGTTATTATAAAACATTACCAAGTAATGATACCAAGTTATCATAAACATATATTCTCAAGTGATTAATTATTTACCAAATTCATTGGAGCACTATTAGGATGAACCCTTTACATGTATAACATTATGTGTTCCATATCGATCAAAGTTCATAAGTACATATCATGTTAACACATGAGTTGATAATTTGAGTTTATTTCATGTATTTACCCAATCTATAATATAAATTAACACATATATTAATACCATTTAACGAAAATAGTTTTTGGTGTTATTAATAATAAAAGATTGCATGGAAAATGAAGGAACGATTTCATCATCATAATGGTTATAAATATGGGATTATGGAATGGTTTTAATGCAATATAAAGGTAGTATTTCCTTAAAAAAATTATATGTATAGTAAAGGGGTATTTAAAAACACATGACCATAAAATAATTTTACAATAAAAGGATTATTACAATGGAACATACTTGAAAGTAAAAATAGAAGGGAGAAAACCCTTACCTTTCCATATAGCTTCTTAATGCTAGTGAGAGAGTCCTAAAAACATAAAACCACATTGAAGGGGCTCTTGATAGGGGTAATGAGAGGATAACTCTCAAAGGATTTTAATTGGGGAGTGAGGAGAGGATGGGTGGGTATTTATACATGTGGAGGGGTAGTTTTAAGCATTAAAATATTGACTATTTTATTATTTAAACTATTAACTTTTGTGTTTAATAAATTCCAATGAATTTTCTAGATAATTAACGATTCAAAGATATTGGGATGAAATTTAAATAAAGAAAAAATCAGAGGAAACCTCCCAAATACCCCACCGAATGCATATAATCCAAAAATAACTTTTATAAAGGGAAAATCTAATTAAGTTTCCAAAATTCTAAGAACAAATTTATAAATGAAAATTATTTTTTTATATTAATTATCATACTCATTAAATGTAATTTTTATTAAATAAAAATTTTCAGAATTTTTATTATTATGGTCACATGATAACTATGTCATCAAAACCACAATACTCGTAAAATGATATTTTATTCATTTTCACAAAAAAATAAAATTCATCATAAAAATCCTAAAAATTCCCCCAAAACTAATTTTGAGGAATCGAGTCCAATTTTTTTTATTATCATAATAATTCACTAATTATGAAAATTTTATCTATTAAATAGAAATATATATTTATTAAATATCAATAGTTTTTATGACATAATTAACTTGCTAACCGTTATACAAATTTTTTTTCTTGAGTCTTTGATAAATTACATTATAATTTGTATTTAAATGTATATTTTTTTAAAAAATATCATGAAAATAATGTTTATTTAAAATTTTTAAATTTATTATAAAAATAAATTTACAAATATTTTAAAAAAAATACAATTTTGATTTCTTTTTATTAATTTTTTTATCATATTCTTCCAATATTCATGTGAAAGTTTCATTTTATATAAAGAAGATTAAAATAAAATAGAATAATATAATTTTAGTAGAGTAACCATAATTTCATTTCAAAATAATTAGATTTTATTACAACTTAAGGTCTATATACATAACCCTTTATTATATTGGAGTATTTCCTGATGGTAAATTTTGTGATGGTCATAGTCTGTTAGGGTGGTAAAACCAATATTTTTCAGGTGTTGATCATTAAAATATTTAATATCTCTTGAAAAGTATCTCAATAATATCTCACTTGTTAAGGTTTGACTTGGGTTTTGTCGAGGGAAAATCCCAGTGATGCCACCTCTCACTAGATCCCTTACAAGAGAACCTCATAATGGATGTTTATACTAGTATATGCCACAGTTTATTCCTTATATATCATAAAAAATTACAATTATCACTTTATATAATGGATAAATAACTGATTTTCATAACTCCAAATGGATATATTAACCAAATACCACAATACCCAACAACTATTTTCACCAACGCTCATAATTCCCAAGGACCATAATGGACCAAATTCCCAATGGTCATATTTATATATATATTTACCCCTAATATCATACCTCACCATTATATAATTTACTTGAAATGGTTATTTTACCTCCATTTATATTGTGTATCATTTTTTAATTCTTTTTTAACAATCATCATGGAAGGAATGATCTTCACGGGGGAATTGAAGCCTATAATTCCCCCTTAGTTATTCACTCTTCTTTAGTTTTTTATCCCTATATTATTCCTAGATGTAGTAATAAATATTATTACATGATGTGAAAATAAATTTAATAGTATTAATATGTGATTATATTGTAAAATATAATGAATTATTTATTTATAAACAAGAGTTATTTTGTTAATAGAAGGAAGGACATTGTCGTTAAATTCTGCCCCACACCTTAAAAATGTTTCCCTAAAAATTTGCATCTAACCACAATATAAAAATGGGTTTTTTTACTTCAACACTTATTTTGGATCCTAGGTAGGTATGTTAAGCTTTTTATCTCTCCATAAGACTTTTATGAGTCAAGTTTTCATATTCCTCAACACTTGTTCCCTTTTATAAAAAATATGGAATATGTATTCTTCATATGAAATGTATAATTCAAAACCCACACAATTTATGTGATGTATATGTGTTTTTTTGACATATAATTCATTAATAGGGACATGTAGAAGACATCATGGACACATAAAGTTTTCAGAGGTATAGTTATGAAATATTCAACTACTCTAACACATAGTAGAATATTAAATAGTCTAGTGTACCTTGGAATTAGTTTCCCTCAATCACATTTAGATTTTGGAACTCATTAAAAAAATTTCAATGATTTTTAAACTTTAATAAATTTACCATATGATGTGATGACACTATATTTATATTATCATAAGTATTAAGGGTACGAGGTTTTTCACCCCATGATTATTTTGAGCAATGGGTCTAGAGGTTCCAAACATGAATCAATCACCACTTCCTTGAGAAAAATTCCCCAAGTACATTTTCACACATTTATTTCCCATAGTTTGATTTAATTTCTTACCTTCCATTTCATGGTCAGGATTCCTTCTAATGTTTTAGTGCGTCCTTCTCTAATTTTCATTCTATCTATAGGACTATAAGGCATATTTTGTGATGACTCATACAGTTATGATAAAAATTCCATTTATTTTAATTAAAGTTATTATGGATACAGAAAAATCATGCATTACTTTTATTTTATTATATCCAATTAGATTTAGTTGACTGTTAAGTATCCTTACCATTGGTAATATAGCTATTAAATAATGATCAAATGACTTTTATAAATATAGGATTTTAACAAATCCTTTTGACACAGAAAATGGGTGTGATGGCCTCAATTAGTAGTATTATATCCTATGAATCCCATTTATCAGATATTCCGAGAGAGATATAATTTCTATGATTTTTCCTAGACCAAGACCATGACAAGATCCAACAACTTAAACATGAGAGAAACTGTTTAGGTGAGAAGTTTAAGCTCCTCGAGATCATGGCCCAAACCATGTTCACCTAACGACCCTATGAAAGCCTCACCATCGCACACCTTACTCTTAGGAAGTATTCTTGTTTAATAAATGGATATGTAACAAGACTATAGAATTATGTTTATGTGCATTATTTTTGTATAGAATAATGAATATACTTTCATTATATTATTGTTACATTATAAATTATTTTTAAAGAGAAAATAATTTTTTTGGTTAATATTAAAATTTATTTAAGAAATATACTTTAATAAATTAATGGATTATTGAATTAAATAATATTTAAATAATATATTATTATTAAATTAATTTTATTAAGTATAAATGATCATATATATTTTATGAAGTTAATTCTATTTTTTATTATGGTTTGGAAACCGTTTTTATTAAAACTATTCATTTTTCAATAAAGGTTGGTTTTTATTTTAAATGTGTAAATTTAAATACTTATAAAATTAATTAGATAAAATTAATATTATTTTTATAATCAGGATGTAAAAATTCTCAAACGGTGTTTTTTGCATAATTTTTTGAGACCGTCAAATTTTTGGGTAAAAATTAAATACCATAGAAATATATAATGTATTTATGACATCATTATGACCCAATAGTGATGTAATAAAATACTAGAAAAATTATATTTGGGAAAATATATGTTTTTAATTTAAAATTATGTAACTTTTGGTTTATTTGATTTATTTTATAAATCCTTTGGGAAGCCTCCAAGCCATATAAAATATTTTAAGATTTTAAAATCATTTCCTCAAAAGCGTGGCTCGCCTCTATATAAGAAAGGGAAATATTTTAATATATTAGGACCTTATACTATTAAAATAATGTATACCACTCCCCTTTTCTAGAAAATATGGAAACAAACCATGGGATTGTTTATGGTTTGTAATATTTTAGTGTGTAGGGTCCAAAACCAAAATAATAAAGAATTCCCCCACCTTTCCTATATAAACCCACCCAAAGAACCATTCATCTTCACTCAATATCTTTTAATCTCGACCAAAAAAATGACCCAAACTCCCTATATTCCTCCCAAGGATCCCCTAATGTCTGAAGAAGCCTCTCCCAAGCCTTTGGAGTAACACAACCAAGTAAGGGATTTCTCTCCTCCCCTTTGAATTTAATCCCCTACTTTGAATGTAGTTCTTTTAATTTGAATTGATTTTATTAAAATTCATTTGTAATAATTAAATTACTATCTAATTTATTTTATTTAAATGAGGGATAATTTATCCTCCCCCATTTGGACCCTTACCTATGACTTTACTATGCTAAAATTCTGTAAGGGATCTCCGTCTCTCATTTTTCTTCAAAACCACTTTTATGCCATGCATTATAATTTCCGTTTTCTTGATTTAGGATATGTTCTGAAATACTTAATTACTATCCATTTGATTTATACATGATGGTATATTTCTTTAAATCCCATTAATACCCCCTTACGATCTTTAATTCCCACATGTTAATATGCTGAAATTTCGTAAGGGATTTCTCTCTTCTCATTTCCATTCAATCATTCCCTTTTTATATTATGCATCTAAATTTAAATTTAATATTTTGGTATTTTATGTTAAAAGATTACATTATCATACACTTCATGTATAAATGATGATATACCTCTGTCTATCTCATTAACCCATTTTAAAAATTTCCATATGACGCCCTTATCTTTCCAAAAGTGCACCCCAAATTTCGATTCCAAAATAATCATGTAGTGAATACCATACACACTTTTCTATAAAGGTTATTAAACTTTATGAACATATAATTATCAAATGGTGACCTACATGTATGAATTAAAATTTTCTTGATCATTAAATAAATGATGATGTTAAATAAATCCATGTTATATGATCTTTGTGGCACACTTAAGAATGAGATTGAAATGATTAATAAGGGTGAACCCGGACAGTGCTCCAATGCATTGGGTAATGCTTAGTATCATGATACATCATATTGGGATATGGTTTTACCTGATTCCTTTATATTAATTTCTCCACCATATTGGTATAGGGGTTTACCTGATTCATTTATGTTAATGATAGAGTGTTTTAAGTTGTTTCCACATTTCTATGTTATAATAATCATGATATATCATGCCTTTATGTTCATGTTTCTCTTATGATCCATTGATATGACTAATTTTTAATAAGTATTTTATTTTTCATGTTATTCCTTGTTTACTCTTTTAATAGGATTTATATCTCACCCTATTTTTATGTATGTCCTCAGGTTATCCCATGAAATGCTAAGTAATAAGGAATGTTGTGGTCCTGTAAATGATGTTTTCAATAAATATGTGTATTTCATGATTTAAGTTTCTATGTAATGTTTCTAATCCCCAAGACACTATACCTATCAATATTCTATGTTGTATTAAGTTTAGTTTTATGTAATAAATAACGTTTAAGTGTGAAATAAATAGAAGAGTTGTTATAGTTGGTATCAGAGGATATGTTTAGTTATTTTTGAGATTTGGATTATAAAACTCTATTGAGAGACTTACAGATAAGGATAAGTATAAGAAAATAATCCCTAAATTTTGGTTAGTATAGAATTAATTATTTATCAGTCAAATATATCCCTATATAGATATGAACAAGTAGAGGTGGGTCTGGAACATATGTATCTAGAGGAAAACTGGAAAAAACCACTTTGAGATAGACGAGAATGAGAACTTTTGTACAACAATAGGCCTTGTTGCAATTTTGGTTCGACAATCCCGAGGGATTTTCTTTAGTGAATTCATAAGATTATTACAAACCATTGTTAAGGGAACAAAAAAAATCCCATAATAACTTACGTTAGGAGATTGATTATGGATAACTTAGACTTAATCCTAGAAGTTAAAGAGATAATTGTAATTTATAAGTTATCCATTTATTGTCATTGGATTCCAATTTATGTGTTTAATAGTTTAAGATACTCATCTCTTAGTATATATAGGATAATGTACTACCATAATAAAAAATAGAAAGGTATGGTTATAATCTATGGTTCTATAAATTATTTTATATCCTGAATGTTTAGTAGAACAATCCAAACATCAAAAAAAAAATAATGGAATTAGAGATGTTGGTGAAAATAGAAGATGAGGCAATTATTGCATCCCATGAATATAAATTCTTCCCTATCAAATTTTTTGGATTGAACTTCATGGAGAAACCTATCATACTTCCCTTGGTGGAATTTTATAAAATTCCTAGCATGGATTGTGTTTCCCTTTATAGATCCAACATAAATTGTCGGGAGAGGGAAATCACTCTCTATATGGAGAATCGACCCCCAATTTTATACAAGTGCAAGGAGAAGGAAGAATGTTCTTTAGAACCATAATCTCAAGCATGGATATTACTTCTATATGTGAACACATATCTTTCTCAGATGATTGAGTCTAAGGAAGGAACCATCCTTGAAGACATTCCTATTGTGAGGGAATTCGCTAATGTGTTTCTTGAGGAAATTTCTGGTCATCCTCCTAGAAGCGATATTAAATTCTCAATTGATCTAATAGCAAGGGCATTTCAAATATCCAATACTCTATATAGGATGGCTGTTGTGGAGATTGAGGAGCTAAAGAAACAATAACATGAGAATCTGGATAAAGGGTTTGTACGCCCAAGTGATTCACCATGTGGTGCACTAGTCCTATTCCTCAAAAAGACAGATGGGTTAATACGCCTTTTCATTGATTATCATGATCTCAAAAAATTCACAACAAAGAACAAGTATCCTTTTTCTAGGAATTTATGACCTATTGAATTTTATATGTTGAGAACAATGCTTCTCCAAGGTGGATCTATGGTCTGGATATTACACTGTAATGGTGAAGAAGAAGGATATCGCCAAAACTGCTTTTCATACAAGGTACATGCACTATGAATTCATAGTAATGCCTTTCAGAATCAATAATGCTCCAAAAATCATCCTGGAGTACCTCGATAAATTTTTGGTAGTCTTTATAGATTATATTCTAACATAATCCAAAACCAAGGAGGAGCATGGTGAAAATATAAGCACTGTACTATAAAATTTGTGAAATGATAAGCTATGTAAAGTAAAACAAGTGTGAGTTCTGGTTAAATGAAGTCTCATTATTTAGGAATATCATCACAAGAAATGCGATATCTATGCTTCCTTCCAAAAAAATCTATTAAGGGATGGTTGTGGCTGACATATGTGATGTATATCTATAACTTCATGGGGTTTTCTGGATATTTTTTCCGATTTTTGAGAAATTTCTCCTGATTTTAAATCCCTTATACAAATATTACTTGGAAGGGAGTCATGTTTTCTTATAATGATGAATGTGAAGAAATCATCTTGGAGTTGAAGAAGAGTCTTATCACTGCCTTTGTGCTCACACAACCCACAAGTGGGGAGATTTTTTTAATCTTTAGTGATGCTTCTAAGAAGGTCCTGGGCCGTGTGTTGATGAAAAATGACAAATTCATTGCCTATGCCTCAAGGCAATTGAAAATTCATGAGAAAAACTATCCCACACGTGATCTGAAGTTGGAAATGGTGATCCTTGTGTTGAAAATATAGTAGAATAATCTCTTTGGGGAGATGTTTGAAATATATATAGATCAAAAAAGTCTCAAATATATATTCACAAAGAAAGAGATTAATATGCACCAACCAAGATGGTTAGAGCTCATCATTGATTATGACTATTCAATCCATTACCAACTTGGGAAAGTGAGAAAGGTGGAAAATTATCATTCTTCTCAGGATGTCAAGTACACCCTCAGCAAGCATCAAGACCCCACTCCAACTGGGCAGTATAACCAGACAGATTCTCTGAAGGAATCTATCCAGGACCCCCCTGCCCTGCATGTTTCTAGTCTGGAGGGCAGAACCCAGCCTTCGCCAAGTTGTGGCACCCCTCAATCTCAAATTTTGAAGGTTTCAAAGCAAGTGAGTACCTATAACTCGTTTGAATTACTTGAATCTTCTAGTAGTGATGATGACAGGAAACCGATTGAAGTTCGGGATGAAGCTATGTCTGTGAACACGGAATTAATGTCTGAGGTCCCGGATGATGGTGGCGGTCCCTGGATACAGGCAAAGACTGGGAAAAGGGGGAGACAACCAAGTAAAACGGGTGCTCCAGCATCTATTCATGGTATGAACACTCGATCTCGAGTGCGCTGTTGAATTTTTTTCTGTTTCTGCTTTGCTGTTTTGCTCCTCTTTTATCTCTACTGTATGACTTTTTTATTTAATAATAGAGGATTGCGCCTCAACCTTTTAAAAAAAAAAATTATAATAAAGGGAAATTCATAAATTTATTCACAAATGATTTCTCAACCCTATATTTTGGAATTGTAAAAGTATTATAAAAAAGTTGATGTGGGAATTCAGAAGAATGTGGAAACTATCAGAAAAATGTAATCATTGGAGTTAAATGTTAATAAAAAAAGTAATTGTGAGATTTGGATCAAGACTATACATTCCATAAAATACATAGTTAAAGAAATAACTTTTGGATGATGCATGTAGTTTGAATTTATCCATTCACACAGGAAACAAAATTATGTATCAAGAACTCTGGGAGAAATACAGGTGAGATAAAATAAAGAATGATATCCCTAAATATACATAAAAGTTCCTAGTATATCAGCAAGTGAATGTTGGGAGTAATAATTCTAATGGGATAATTAAACCATTACCTATACCAACATGGAAATGGGAAAACATCCACATGGAATTTTTCAGTGGAATTCCGAATAAATCTAAAGGAAACAATGCTATTCGGGTTCTTGTGGATCTTATTACAAATATAGGACACTTCATTCCAATTCGAGAGGATTTCTCTCTAGATCATATAGCATAGATATACATCAGAGAAGTGGAAAAGCTGCATGGAGTTCCACTATTGATTGTATCTGATCGAGATCCAAGATTCACCTCTAAGTTTTGAAAATGTCTCCACCATGGTCTAAACATAGAGTTGAACTTTAGCATGTCCTATCAAACTCAAACATATGGAAAATATGAGTAGACTAACCATAAACTTGAGTAAGTTTTGAGATATTGTTCAATGGAATTCAAAGGTAGATTGGACCAACATCTTCCTTCAGTGGAGTTATTTTACAAAAACAGTTTCCACTCAAGCATCCAAATGGATCCTTATGAAGCCCTTTATGGAATAAGGTGAAGAACAATGAAATTTTGGGATGAAGATGGGTAATGAAAACTTATAGGTCTAAAAATGATCGATGAAATGGTAGAGAAGGTAAAGACAGATCAGTAGGAAATTGAAGCTTCTCAGAGTCAACAAAAGAGCTATTCTAAGAATCGTCGATGTTAACAAGATTTTAATTTTGGAGACACGGTATTCCTTCACGTATTTACTTGGAAGAGATTTATAAGATTTGGGAAGAAGGGAAAGCTTAGTCAAAGGTACATCAACCCTTTTGAGATCCTTGATCACATCAGGATAGTTTCCTATATACTAGAATTCCAACCAAACCTGTCTTAAGTACATTATGTATTCCATGTATCACTGTTCTGAAAGTACATACTGGACCCATCATAAGTACTCAATCCATAGATGGTACACTTGGATGATGAACTCCCCTACAAGGCGAAGCTGGGGAATGTCTTAGATCATAGAAAAAATGTTCTACGAAATAAGATGATTCCCCTTGTGAAGGTGTTGTAGTGAAACCACAAGTTTGAAGAATAAATGTGTGAATCCAAGGAAGTGATGAAGAAGAGTTACCATGATCTATTTTAATATGTGAAAAGGAAATTCTGAGTGTTAACTTTCTTAAGGGGGAATGTTTTAATGACATAAACCATTAAAAATAATATTCCATTTCTTTTAATTAAATGTCTTATGGATATAGAAAACACATGGACTCCTTTTGTTTTATTATATCAAATTGGATTTAAATGGTTTTTAAGTATCCTTACCATTGGTAATATAGATGTTGAATAGTGTTCACAAGACTAGTATAAATATGGGGTTTTGACAAATCCTTTTGACACGAACAAAGTAAGTGATGGCCTCAACCAATAGGATTGTACCCTATGAGTCCCATTTATTAGATCTTCAAATTAAGATAGGATTTCTCGTACTTTCACTAGACCAAGCCCAATATGAGATCTAACAACTTAAGCATGAGTGAAACCATTTTTGGTTAATATTAAAATTTATTTAAGAAATATATTTTGATGAATTAATTTATTTTTTAATTAAAAAATATTTTTATAAAATATTATCTTTAAATTAATTTTATTAAATATAAATGATCATATAATTTTTAGGAAGTCAATTGTAATTTTTATTATGGTATAAAAAATGTTTTTATCAAAACCTGTTAATTTTAAATAAATTTCATTTTTTTATTTTAAAAGTAAAAATTAAAATATTTATAAAATTATTTAGACAAAATGAATATTATTTTTGGAATTAGGCCATCGAATTAATTTATCATAATTTTTTAAGATAGTCAATTTTTTTCGGTAGAAATTAAATATCGTATAAATATATAATGTGTTTTATGATATCATAATGACCAATAGTGATGTTATAAAATACTATAAAAGTTATATTCGAAAAAATATAGGTTTTTACTTTAAAATAATGTAATTTTAGATTTATTTTATTTATTTTAAAAATCCTTAGCGAATCCTCAAAGACATATAAAATATTTTGAGATTTTAAAATAATTTCTATAAAAGTGTGACTCACCTACATATAATAAAGTGAAATATATTTATTATATTTGGTCCTTATACTTTTAAGATAATGTATACCACTACCCTTTTCTAGAAACCATGGGAAAAACCATGGGATGGTTTGTGGTTTTGAATATGTTAGTCTATAGGGTCCAAAACAAAAATAATAAAGAATTCCTCCACCTTTCCTATATAAACACACTGAATCAATCATTCCTCTTCACTCAATGTATTTGAATATTGACAAAACTATTCCCCATACTACATAGAGTCTTGTAAAGGTTCCCCTAAACTCCCAAGAAGCCTCTCCCAAGCCTTTTGAGTCACACATCCAAGTAAGATATTCCTCTCATCCTCTTTGAATTCAAGAACATTCTTTGAAATTAGTTCTATTAATTTAAATTTCTTGTATTCAAGTTCATTTTTAATCATTAACTTTCTATCTAATTTTTGTTATTTCAATGGGGGTTCATTTATCCTCCCCCATTTGGACCCTAACCTAAGCATTAACTATTCTGAAATTCCATAAGGGGTCTCCCTCTCTCCTTTTTCTTCAAGAACCTATTTTATGCCATGCCTTTTAATTACCATTTTATTGATTTGGGATATGTTCTTATGTATGTACTTACTTCCATTTTATTTATAACTAATTGTATCTTCCTTTTACTCACATTAATCCCCCCATGATATTTTAAGCGCACCCTTTACAATGCTGAAATTCCTTAAGGGATTTCTCGCTTCTCATTTCCATTCATGAATTTATTTTATATTATGAATCTAAAATTGCATTTCATATGTTGGGATATTATGTTATCCAATTACTATTAATTTAATTTATAAATAATGAGGTACCAATTTCCCTCTTATCAATTGAATTTATGAATTTTAATATAATGTCGTTACACTGTGAAAATTTGCACTGAACGTTTCCATGCCAAAATCATTATGTAGTGATTACCATACCCATTCCTCTATAAAGGTTATTCAAATTTATGCATATATACTTATCAAATGGTAACTTACATGAATGAATTATAGATTCCTTGATCTTGTAATAAATGATTATGTTGAATGAATCCATGTTATATGATCTATGTATTACACTTAAAAATGATATTGAAATGATTATAAAGGGAATTCCCTAATAGCACTCCAATACATTGGGTAATGTTTAGTATCATGATACATCATGTTGGGATAGTGATTTACCTAATTAATTTATAGGGATTTTTCCCACCATGTTGGGAAAGTGGTTTACCTGATTTCTTTATGTTAATTATGTAATGTTTTAAGTTGTTGTCACATTTCCAGATTATGATAATCATGCTATATTGTACCTTTATGTTCATGTGTCTCTTATGTTCCATTGATATGACTATTTCCTAACATGTATTGTATTCTTCATGTTATTCCTTGTTTACTCCCTTATGGGGCTTTATAGCTCACCCTTTTCATATTTAAGTCCCTAGGTTATCCCATGTAATGCTAAGTATAAAAAAATATTGGGGCGATGTAATAGAAGTTTTCAATAAAGATGTGTATTTCATGATTTAAGTTGTTATCTAATGTTTCTAGTCACAAAAACACTATACCTATCTATGCTCTAGGTTTTATTATGTGCAAGTTTTTGTAATAAATCAAATTTAAGTGTGAAATAAAGATCAATGTTGTTATATATTCAAACATCATTTCAACTTTTAGAGAATATTTTAATATCTCCTCATAACTCCCATAGTCTCAGATTTTACAATATTTCAATATATGGGGTTTGATCTCACTAATGAATCGATCAATCTTCCCACTAGAATCGATAACAAAGCATGAAGTGTAACAAATAATCCTTGTGTTTTTTATCTCATAACTTCCCATAGGTTCAATTTTATTCTTCATTAGATTAAGGAATTCCCTTTCCATTTTTGTTCATAGTGTATGAGAAAAATACGTGTTGAAAAATAATTTTTTGAAGTCTTCCCACTCCATAATATCAATTTTATCCTCAGGCTTCAAGTTTTCAATTAATAACATCCATCGATCTATTTATCCCTCTAAGTGATATACTACCTGAGTGACTTTCTCTTTCTCAGAACCAAAAATAAGAATAATATCATTTCTAGAGCATTGATAAATTATTCTACGATCAATAGGTCAGAAATTCCACTAACATTTATGGGTTATTGGTTCATGAAGTATTCAACAGCTAGTTATTTCCCTCCATGGTAAAAAATGATGCACTAATGTGATTATTTTACTATTCACAACATGGGATAGCTGATTTACCATCATCATGGTGATTTCAATCACAATTTTCATCATAATAGGAAGGAATTCATTTCAATTCCATTGCATATACTATTTACACAATCTCTTTTATTTCCTACAATTTTCTAAATAAAAGGAAAAATTAAATAAGAAAATTGAAAATATTAAGAATAAATTAAAAAGGGGAGTTTAATCCTAATTTTTTTCAATAATTCCCTTTTAATATCATATAATTTTACCTGTTTTTTCTTTTAAAATAAATAATTAATTTACCTAAACATACTATCATTATATTTCAGAAAAATAATATGATAACAAAATCATATCCCCCAAGAGTGTTAGGAAATGTGCGCAGTCTTAGGCCACATTATCGTGCAACAAGTTATGATTGATTTAATACCCAATCCATGATTTTCTAGGCAATTACCCTAAGCTATATCTCTGACATATCTACATTGAATTTATAATATCTATATAGATATGAATTTTCTTTAAAAATCAAATAATATTAATTTTTTAAAAATTCAGGGATGTTTCATTTTATTTTGGCTTATCCTTAGAGTTTTAATTGAGTTTTTTTTCTTGTCCTGATTTCCAAATGTAACTAAACACTGATCTGATACCAACTCTAACACCCCACATTTTCATATATGGTTTTTATAATATTTCCTCACATAAATATAATATTTATAAAATACACATGATAATATTAGGTTTAGTGTATTGGAAAATAGGTACATAATATAATAATAAATGGAAAAATAATTAATACATAAAATAATTTCAAAATACATTGAACGAATTATATATTATCTCATTCTAGATCACCAAACTATATATGATTTACTATGGTTATTTATCAAATTAAAGGAGTGAGCATAGATCCCATTAAGGGATAAAAAATTAAAAAATATCATCAATTAACACCATGGGGGAATCATGAGGCATATAATAAGAACATGAACATAATAACTTTACTTAGAACATTTATATACTAATATATGTAAATGAATAATAACATGGAAATGTGGCTAAAACATAAACATGCGACATTCATAAGCATATCACCGAGTTAATCAATAAATTTTCATAAAAAAATTTACCAAGATTTTTATCTAAGGCATGCTAAAAAATTAACAATTAATGATGAAAAGGTATCATAAACATGTTATCTATAGAGATTAATTCTTTACCCAATGCATTTGAGCACTATTACGGTTCAACATACATATGTCTAACATTATTTGAGACACATTGATCAAAGATCAAAAGTACATATCATTTTAATCAATGAGTAGGGAAGGTGGGTTTCTTTCATGGATTTAAAAAATAAATACGTAGAGTTACATCTATATGAATACCCTTGAATGAAAATAGGTTTGGGTATTCATAATATGAAAATAAATAATGGAAAATCAATGAATGATTTCAGTAGCATAATGGGTATATAAAAGGGATTATGGAATGAGTTTAGTGAGAGAAAAATGTAGTACCTCATTAAAAAGGAATCATATAAAAAAAGGGGCATTTAAAAGGTCATAAAAATAAAATAAATTGAGAATCAAAGGATTCCCGCAATGTAAAATACTGAAAAATATAGATTGTAGGGAAATAAAACCTACCTTACAAAGTACCTTCTTAAAGTTAGATAGAGACTTATTAAAACCTTAGAACCACCTTATAGGGACTCTTGAGAGAGAATGAGAGGGGATTCATGATCAACGAATTTTGAGTGGGGATTGAGGGGAGAATGGATGGGTATTTAAACATTGAGGAGTGTAATGTACCGGTTCTGGAAGCCGCCCAGAGGATCCCCATACCCAGTTGTCCACATGGCCTCAAGAAAATTTCCCCGACCACCAGAGGCTACCTACTAGTAGCGAGGGCCTTGGATGTGATAGTGGGGAAACTATTCCATCATTGGTAGAGTAACATAACAGAAGTAAAATAGATAGCAATCACAGAAGCAATATTAATACCATACCAAAAGTAAACAACCCAAGTAATAAAAAGTTGGAGCTCACATATATAAATGATGCATGATATATATGTTTAGAAAATCATGCAAACAAATAAAAATGCTGGAATGCATAAATAAACAAAAGTACAAAAGAAAAGCAGTAAACAGCTCCACAACATTTCAAGCCTCAGCTTAGTCCCATACTCCCCAGCTCCATAACAATCATGTAATTGAAGTATAAGGGAACTTTCCCTTATCTATACCCACAAAAATATAATCTTTTTGGGCCCAAAATCTTGATCCAAACAAGGTGTGAGACTAATCCGAGTAGGCAACCACCCAACGATCTGTGCCTAATATTCTGTGATTATATATGACAGTCAATAAATAAAATGATGTAGTATCCAAAGAAGTACACATAGTAACCATAATAAAAATTCAATTTCATTCATTATCATATATCAAGTATGTAGATAATCAAAAATAGGTAAACCTATGGGAAGTACTCACATCCTAACCCCTCTAGTTCAACCAAACAAACACCAGCAAACCTCAGGGAAGTACACATAGTCTAACCCCTCTGGTTCAGCTTTAGCAAAGACACTATGAGGAAGCACTCACCATCAATTCCCCAAGTGGTCTCCTATTGATAACTAATAGGCACTCTGAGGTAGCACTAAACAAACAATTCCACTTGTGGCTAGTATAGAGAAATCTAAAGACACTCTGAGTGAGCTCAAAGTCCATCCCCCTTTGGTCTTGCAATGTAATAGTAAACAGACACTCTAGAGAAACCCTCAACGTTCATTCTCACTATGGTCTACTACACCAGTTTCTCATAGCCCTGTGTAAGGAAGTCATGCACAATGATATGTGGTAGCCAATGTAAACCTCAAGAACTAATTGGCTAAACAATATACAACATATCATATCCTGTTAGATAATAATCAGTCAATCCTAAAAATACCAGGCAAGGAAAGAAAACAATCTAATAGGCAACTAGACCAAACGATTAAAATAAGATAACATGGGAAAAGCCTCTATAGAATAGAAACATTAACCCTATTCATAAACAATAAACCCTATCCAAACAAACAAGTCACATCAGGAAATAGCAGGGCTAAAACCCATAAACATGCAATACCCCATTCTTGGGTATTGGGCACTTTTTCACATAAACTTCAAAGACTATCTATAGAAAGGCACAAACCACCTACCTCGATGTCATGAGGTCGATACATGTAAACTAATGGTCTTGAATCTCCCAATAATGCTATAGGTCTACAAAAACATGAAAAACATTCAACCAAGGATAATTTGCAAGAGAGGAGAAATCAAGAGATGGTGTGCAAGAAGAAAGGAGAAATCACTGAGGTTATTCTAATGAAATCGACAACAGTTGATTCAGAGAACAGAAAACAAGTTAGGGTCTCACAGAAGATCCACGACCGTACGGTCACTCCTGGATGAGACAAATGAATAAGAATAGGGTTCTATCGATTGGACATGACCCTAGTCCATTTAATAAAAAAAGAAAGTACATGACATGTATTTTAAAAGTACATGGTGTGTACTTGCCTTTTCTAGACTCCGCTTTAGTTGGTCACTAGGTCACCACACATGACTATGTGCTTACCCATTACATGGCCAGCATATGGTCACCAGCGACAACTAGGTACACAAAATGTACATAAAAGTACAGGCCATGTACTCATAAAAATTACAGAAACTCCTCTTTTTCTCAAAAACAACCAGAAAAGAAAAGATTACCTGTAAAGAAGATCAGGGTTCTTACAAACTTCCCCCATTAAATAAATTCTTCCCTAAATTTCCATATCAAGGAAGTGTAGAAAAAGAATAATCCTTAAATAGCTCCGGCCACTGCGATCATACATCGGCATCCCTCTCCCAAGTCTCATCCTGTACTCACCCGTGCTTCCATATCACTCATACATAGGGAATAGAATACACATGGAGAACCTTCTCATTTCGATCAAAAATCTATATAGGATACTCCTAGAATGAGGCTTACAACATGATCTAAGCCTCCATAGGTTGGAAAACATGAGACGAGTCTGAGAACTAATGTCAGATCTGAGAAACGTGGAAGACATCATGCATAGCCTGATACCTCTGAGGTAACTGCAATCGATAGGCAATCGGTCCAACTCTCTCCAAAACCTCAAACTGACCGATGTACCTTAGTGAAATATCACCCAGTCACCTAATTCTCATGTGTCCCAACCTCGTTTTGATATGCAAGAAAACCTGATATCTGACCTTGAACTCCATAGGTCTTCTCCATCGATCAATATAAGGATTATGCCGTGACTGTGCAGTAGCCACGCTCTTCTGAATCAACTCTATCTGCTCTGTGGTCTCCTAGAAAAGTCGAGGTCCCAACAGAGCTGCCTCTACTTCCTCCAACCAATATAAGGTTGATCAGAATGAACTACCATAAAAAGCCTTATAAGGTCCCATCTGAATAGTTTCTTGAAAAAAATTATCGTAGGCAAACTCCACAAGAAGTATGTGCTTCTCCCAAGAACATCTAAAAGCCAAGATTCATGCTCGATGCATGTCCTCAAGCACCTAAATCGTATACTCATACTGGACATCTGTCTGGAGATGGTAAGATGTACATAGAAGTACCCGTGTACCCAAAGCCCTCTGAAGTCCTTGCAAGACCCAAGAAGAAAAACGTGCACCCCTGTCTGAAACAATGGAGTGTGGAACCCCATGTATACGTACAATCTCGCAGATGTACAACCTTTCCAGCTCATCAACAATGAAGGTATCCTTAACTGGAAATAAGTAATAAACCATTATGATTCTGTCAATGACAAACCAAACAACATCATTCTTTCAAGGAGACTTCAGAAAAGAGATCACAAAAGCCATGGTGACATCATTCTATTTCCACTCAGGTATGGGTAAATTCTACAATAGCCCTACTATTCATTGATGCCCCGCCTTCAGCTGCTGACAGGTGGAATACCTCATGAAAAAACCAGAAACATCTCTCTTTATACCTGGCCACCAATAATGATGGGGTAGATCACGATACATATTGGTGACACCTGAATCAACTTCCCAAACTGAGGAATGAAAGTCCTGCATCAGCTCCTCACGTATGTCTCCTGACACCCATACGCGCCCATGAAAATGCAAGATCTCATCCTTTCCTTTGGATCATCCAGGAATAGGGTCCTCTCCTGACAAACTCTATCATAGGACTAGGCCTTTAGAAACTTATAGTTGCCTCATTCTCACTCGATCCAGAAGAGTAGAGGAAACAACTAAAGAAGAAAGAATCATTTTCCCTTGTCTATTGTGCACCTCCAAATGCATATCAAAGAATAGAGACATAAGCTTCCACTCACTACTAGCCTCCTGAAATTCCTTTATCTGAGTCCCCCTACTCAACACATCAGCCACAACATTGTCTTTCCTAGGAATGTAGGCAAGCTCAATCTTAAAGGACTGAAGGTATTCAACACATCCTTTCTATCTCAAATTCAGGTCACACTGAGTGAAGATATAATTGAAACTTTTGTGGTAGGTGAAAACCAAAAAATTATCTCCCAACAAGTAGTTTCTCCAACAACATAAATCATGAACAACTGAAGCCAACTCGAGATCATGCATCAGGTAATTTCTCCCATGTGGCCTCAACTGCTAATACCCGTATGCAATGACTGCATCTCTCTACATAAGCACTGCTCCCAGCCTGATACCTGATGCATCACTATACATAGTATAGATCATTCCCCACCCTAGAAGAACTAGTATCAGTGATAAAGCCATCCTTCCTTTCAGCTCCAGAAAGGATGATTCATAAGAATCAAACCACAAGAACTTCACAACTTTTTTAGTGAGACCCATCAGTGCTGCTGCTAAGCATGAAAATTCATGTATGAAACATCTATAGTAACCATCCAGCCCTAGAAAACTATGAACCATAAAGAAATTATTTGGATTCTCCTAGAAAACTATTGATCTCATGTTATCTGGGTCTACTGATACTCTTTTATCTGAGATAGAATGGACCAATAAGTGAATCTGGTCCATCTAAAAGTGGAATTTTGAGAGCTTATCATATAACTGTTGCTCTCTCAGTGTACTCAAAACGATCTCAAGATGGGTAACATGGTCGTGTCTAGTGTAAGAGTACACCAAGATATCATATACGAAGACTACCATGAAAGAATCCAAGTATTGATGGAACACTCAGTTCCTCAGCACCATGAAAATATAGTCATGTTTGTGAGACTGAACGACATAACCACATTCTCGTATAGACCATACCTTCTCCAAAAGGCTGTAAGAGGTATATCATACAGTCTAATGCACAACTGATGGTAACCATACCTCAATTAAATATTTGAGAACACCCATTCCCTTCGAAGAAGATCAAAGAGATCTTCAATCCTCGGCAAGGGATATCAGTTATTGACCATCAACTAGTTCAACTCCCGATAATTCACACTAAGTCTGAGGGTATCACCTACCTTCTTTGCAAACAGAATAGGAGAACCCCAAGGAGAAGTACTGGGTTAGATGAAACCATTTTCCTGAAACTCCTCCAACTACTTCTTGAGCTTCTGCAACTCTGGTGTAGCCATCCTATAAGGAAGAATAGTCACCAGTGTTGCTCTTGACACATGTTCAATAGAAAAGTACACCTCTCGCACCAGAGGAAAACCTAAAAATTCATCTAGAAAGACATCCCTAAAATGATCCACCACTGGAAGAAATTCCATTGGTGAAGTCCCATGGTCATCCAGATATAGAATAGAAATTTGGGATGTAACTCCTCACAACCCATGATGTTCAGGTCCTACTCTACTCACTTAGACATTCCACTCACCCTTATGAAGAAACAATCCACCCTCTAGTGATGTGAAACTCACCCTACGATGATAGAAATTGATAACTGCCTGGAAGGGAACTATCCAGTAAATTCTGAGAATGACATCATAGCCTGTCATATCTAGGACATAAAATCCCAAAGGAAGTGACACCCACCAACCTCAAGAGGGCACTCCTTGCACCGACGTAAACTGGCTGTTCTTTTCCCCAACAGTGTTTCCAATGTCAAGTCATCAGCAAAAGAAAATATACAGAGCCCAAGGATCTCCACAACTATAATAGATATAAAAATATGGGAAGCCTTTATATCAAAAAGAGAAGAAGCTAAAACTAAGGCAACTAGGATCGTACCTCGAACTGTAGAGGGTCCGAGATCCTGATCCTACTGGGTCTACTCCACTATAAAAGTTTGACCTATACCGCAACCCTGTAACTTTTCCCAACCACTCTGAGCTAATCCACCCTATTATCGCTGAAATCCTAGTGATGGATACCATGACCACGACCTCCACCTCAGCCTAAATGGCTGGAAGAACCCCAATTCCCTACCTGAGGAAAAACTGTTGGTGATGAACCTAAACGCAGAGTCATAAAAGAACCCCTGTCACTAGTTGCTGGTGAGAAGAACTAAGAGAAGCGCTGATGATGGCCCATATTACCGCCTAATCAACACTCTACTGGATCTCTCAGGCAATGTGGTCTCGTATTACCACTCTTCACGCACTGGTTTCACACCACTTGGATACCGGAAAAAGTGTCTAGCCTCCTTGGATCCCCACGCGTAGACTCCCTACGGTGCTTCCAGCTGTAAGAAGGAGGAATACAAACTACAGATGTCGAACCTCCCTGGATCACCACTCCAAAATCCCCCAGATTTCGATTTGTGATCAGTGCCTAGTTGAATATATAAGTGATGGAAGTCAGCCTATAGATTTGTACCTGAGTCCATATGTCATTCCTTAGAGCATCCTAAAACTTACTCGCCAGCAATAACTCATCACCTCCTGGAATAGGTGTGAAGCACTACAGCTCTGTGAAAGAGAAAATAATACTCCATAATATAAAGATTAGCCTTCTCAAAACTTAGGAACTCTTGAGCTTGATCGGCCCTTAAATTATCTGGGTAGATGTAGTCAAAAAAGGCACGTTGGAACTCATCCCACACCATAACCTACTGGCGTCCCTCCTCTGAGATCACATCCCACCATATATTGGTGGATTTCTGAAGAATATACGTAGATAGATTCACCCTCCGCTTTGGAGTTGTCTCTAGATGCTTGAAGATTGAAAGCATGGATTCTAACCAGGACTCTGCAGCCTGAGGTCCTCCTTCCCCTATGTAGGTGGGAGGATGTTGTTGTTGGAAAACCCATGTTAGATTAGCCATAGAAGGGGAAAGATGTGGTAATCCTCAGAAGGTCTGCATGAACTTCATAAATACCTCTCAGAACTATGCATTAGCACATATGTTCGAAATGACAGCTGGTTCCAAGTCTAGCACAACTAGAGGAACCAATGGTAGTCCTTGATCGACCATATCCGGTGTTAGATCACTGCCTTGTAACTAGCGAACAACCGAAGTAAATCTCTATGGCATGACTCTATGAGTTCAATCATACACCTTAGATCAATAATAATTGGGATTGAAACCTAGAAGTGTAATAAGGGAATATGAGAAAGAAATAATTCCAGTTTTTCAAAGCATGGTTACATGACATGTATAAAGTCTACACGATGTGTTCCCTTAAGCCTTCACATGGGAGTGTACTTCTACCAACTCAGGTCGTGTAAGACCCCCTAAACATGGCGTGTTATCCTACCACATGACATGTAGTTGGATCCTCTTCCCCTGACCGAGTTCTTCTACATGGCTAAGCCACACAGTTCTCCTAAAACAAGACTACATGGCATGTTTGTGCCAGACACGGCGTGTGCTAGATGAACTTCATTGACACATGTTGTTCATTACACGAACGGTTACATGGATCACTCTACACGGAATGTTCCATATGGAAATGGTGTGTCTTATATGGATTCCACTACCCCATGCTGTTCATTACACAAATAGATACAAGGGTCACACTACACAACGTGTTCACGTTTGACACGATGTGTATGAATTAAGTTTTATCCATCAGTGTCGTTAGTCACATGAGTGGACACATAGACATCACTATATTGTTTGTACATCAGGAACATGACATGTTCCACCAAAGATTTACCAACCCTGTGTCTCTGCCCACACAACCAGTGACACGGTTATAGACTACACGACATGTACATACAACACACGGTGTGTAATTAAAAAAAATAGTTCCTTCTCGAATAGAAGGACACATGACATGTATTTATCATTACAAGTCATGTATTCTGGGTTTTTTTGAATTGTAATCCTCAGAAACTACTCCGGAACCCAGAAAAAATGGAAACAAACATTAATGTGCCAAATTATGATTCATGAAGGCCCATACTCCTCATGAATCAAAGCTTGACATCTTATACATGTCATACAAATGGAATAAAAATACAATGATCCACCAATTTCTGATCCATGCGGGACCATAACGCCTCAAGAACCAAATTTTGGCTTCCATTCAAACAAAACCTTACACAAACCAATACCTTATCAAAAAGCAGATATTCTATCAAGGCATCTATCATAACAGTATGATATCTTACAAAAAATCTATCACAAAAACATGAAATCACTAATGCACCCTAAATGGTATGGCAAGAATGCATGACATGTGATTTCTAGCAAGTACCTATATGGTGCATGAGATGGAATACCCTTATATAATCATGTTTCAACATAATAAAACCTCAATAATATCAACAATAAAAGCAAAAAACATGTGAATCACCCATTTGTGAAATCAAATCAACTATAGAAATTTCAAATTTTGAAAATTTCAATAACGAGGTAAATTAGCTTTTTCCTATACAGGGGTTAGCTACTCCTGAGCACAACTTATTACCATGTACCTATTTCCATTCTATCCATGGATATAGGCTCAAATCATTATGTCAAGAAGAAAATAATTCCTTTATTACCACTTTGTATCATCCCAGTACTGGAACCCACCTAGAGGAACCCCGTACCCGGTTGGTCACATGGCCTCAAGCCCATTTCCCCGAACAGCAAAGGCTACCTTCTAGAATTGAGGGACTTGGGTGTGATAGTGGGGAAACTATTCCCTCATTGGTAGAGTAACACAGTTAAAGTAAAACAGATAGCAATAGTAGAAGCAATAATAGTACCATACCAAAAGTAAAAAGCAGAAGTAATAAACAATTGGAGCTAACATATATAAATGATGCGTGATATATATGTCTAGGAAAGCAACCAAAAAAATCATAATGCTGGAATACAATACTAAACCAAAATAAAAATGAAAATATATAAACAACTCTATAACATTGCAAGACTCAACTTGGTCCCATGCTCCCCAGCTCTATAACAACCATGTACCACAAGTTGAAGGGGGATTTCCCTTATCTATACTTGTAGCAATATAATCTATTTGGGACCAAATTCATGAGCCAAACAGGGTGTGAGATTAATCCTAGTAGGAAACCACCCAAAGATCTTTGCATAACAGTCAGTGAATATATATGGCAGGCAATAAAAAATGAAGTAGTAGACAAGGAAGTACACAAAGTAACCATCCTACAAATTCAATTTCATTCATTTGAGATATCAATTATGTAGCTAATCAAAAGTAGGTAACCCTCTTGGAAGTACTCACATCCTAACCCCTCTAGTTCAACCAAACAAACACAAGCAACCCTCTGGTAAGTACACATAGTCCAACCCCTCTGGTTCAGCTTTAGCAAAGACACTCTGACGAAGCACTCAACATTAATTTCCCCTGTGGTATCGTATCAGTAACTAATAAGCACTTTGAGGAAGCACTCAACATCCAATCCCCCCTGTGGCCCATAACGAGGAAACTATAGACACTATGAGGGAGAACAAAGTCCATCCCCCTATGGTCTCACAACGTAACAGTAAACAAACACTCTAGAGAAGCCCTCAACGTCCATTATCCCTATTGTCTACTACACCACGTTCTCATGACTCTATGTAAGTCAGTCTTGCACAATGATATGTGGAAGCCAAAGTAAACCTCAATTACTACTTGGATAAACAATTTACATCATATCATATCCTATTAGATAATAATCACTATATCTTAACCGTACTAGGCATGGAGATAAAATAGCTTAACAGGAAACTAGACCAAATGGTCAAAACAAGCAAACATGGGGAAAACCTCCATAGCATGAAAAAATTAACCCTATTCATAAACAATAAAACTCTATCCAAAAAAACAAGGCATAGTAGGCAATAGTAGTGCTAAAAACCATAAACATGTAATACCCCATTCTTGGATATTGGGCACTTTTTCTCATAAAATTCAAAGACTATCTACGGAAAGGCACAATCCACCTACCTTGGCATCGTGAGATCGATAGATGTGAAATTCAGGCCATAAATCACCCTAGAACACCGTAGATCTATAAAACCATTAAAAACTTTCAACCGAGGATAACTCGTGATAGTGGATAAATCAAGAGATGGTGTTCAAGAATAAAGGAGAACTCACTGAGGCGATTCCAACACAATCGATGACGGTCTATTCAGAGAACAGACAATGAGTCGGGGGCTCAAAGAAGATCTGTGGCTGTATGGTCACTCTAGGATGAGAAAAACGAAGAAAAATAGGTTTTTTTATTAGACGCGACCCTAGTCCGTTTAATAAGAAAAAGAAAGTACATGGAATTTATTTTAAAAGTACACGGTGTGTACCTCCCTTTTCCGGCCTCTTCTTTAGGCGGTCTCTAGGTCACCACACATGACCATGTGCTTGGCCATTACACAGCCATCACACTGTCACCAACGAAAATCAGGTACATGGCGTGCACATAAAAGTACACGGTGTGTACTCTTGAAATTTCCAGAAACTCCACTTTTCCTCAAAAATAACCAGAAAAGAAAAACATAACTGAAAAGAAGATTCGGGTTCTTACAAAAAGGGATGGTATTATGGGTTAAAATATTAGTAATTTTGTTATCTAAGAGAACCACTTGTGGGTGGAATAAATTCCAATAAATTTTCTGAATAATTAACGATCTAGGGTTAATGACCTTTAAATCAATAAAAAATTATATTAAACCTCTAAAATACCCTACATAATGAATAAATTCCCAAAATATTTTTTATAAAGGAAAAATCTAATTAATGTTAAACAAATTTATGCACACATTTCTAGATGAAAATTAATATTTTTAAATTCATTATTATAATTTTTAAATTCAATTTTGATTGAATAATGTGTTTCGAATTTTTTTATTACGATCACTTGATAATTATATCTTAAAAATCATGGTACTCATAAAATAGTAATTTTTTCTTTTCCCGAAAAAATCATGTTTGTCAGAAAATTCCAAAAAAATTACCCTATCCTAATTTTTATTTTTTAACTAAGAAAAATATATTTATTTTATTAAAACAATTATCTAACTATGAGGATTTTAAATTTTATATAAAAATAATTATTTATTTAAGATTAATAGTTTTTTATGACATAATTAAATTTCCGATCATTATTTATATATAAATTACTTGGGTATTTGTTAAATTATATTATAATTTACATTTAAATAAAACGTGTTTTATAATACTATTTAATGAAAAAAATGAATTTAAAATTATTAAATGTATCATATACATTAATTTAAACATGTTTCAAAAAATAAATTTTTTTGTTCATTGTATTAAAAATATATTTTATTATATTAATCAAATAATAATGTTTTTTAGGTTCATAAAAATCAGATTTTAATAAAATATGGAATAATGTAATTTGAGTATACTGTCCACTATTTAATTTCTAAATATATATATCATAATACTACTTAATTTCAAGATACATAACTTCTTATTACATTGGCATATGTCCTTGAGTAAGATGTGAGATGGGGGTAGTTTATTGGGGTGGTTCAACAAACATTTCTTGGGTGGTGATCTCTACTAGGTTGAAATTATCACAAAAAAGACCCCTATCGTGTCTTATTTTCTAATGTTTGTATTGTGTATGGTTAAGAGAAAATCTCAATGGTGGAACATCTCTCCCAAGCCTAGAAAATTGAACCTCATAAAGGATATTACTATAGGTAGATTCCATTTTATCACCTTTTTTCATCATAAAATAACCCCAACAATCATAATTCCCAGTGGTCATATTGATCAATGGCCATAATTCGCAATGTCTATATTAACCAATGGTCACAATTTCCATTGACCATATTGGTCATAATTTTGAATAATTATATTAACTCATATATATAATCTACTAATTTCATACTTAATTATTCCTTACTTCAATCATAAATGTTCTAACGCCTCACTTTAATGTGTATATAATTTTATTATTACTTCTCTTTATTTTTATAGTCATTACGGTAGAAATGATCTTTATAGGACAATTCAAGACTATAGAGTTATCCCTAGTGATTTCACTATTCTACAACATTAACATCCTAATAATATTCCTAGTTATAGTCGTTAATATTATTACTTGATATGAAAATAAATTTAATAGTCTTACTATGTTCTTATATTATAAAACATAACAAAATAGTTATTGAGAAATAATATTTCTTTTTTAAATAGAAAGAAATTTCAGGATGTGACACCAGGGGTTTTGGTTTCCTAGATGTGAAAGTACCTATATTTCTAAGATTGGATGTGGTATCAGGTACATTGTGTGGGGAACCAGGTACATAGTGGACCTAGGTAATAAGAAAGGTGGTTTTGGGAGAAATTAGATTACTCATTGGAATCCTTGAATATACTCGGTGGTCTCACCATATTCTTTTTAAAATGGTGAAATTTTTTTCCCTCTTAAGCAATTGATTCATTTTAGGGACCTTAAAAAATATTCATCCACAAAAAATCTAGATCCCCTATATGGAACCTTCTTGGTCACTCTTTCCCAACCTCTTGTATATTTACTCCTAAGTGAATTCTTGGGAGTTCCTTATGAAAAATCAATGTTGATATCTCTGCTAAACATCTCCCCTATTCTTCCCATTTTTCATTTACACCTACTCTTACTATAAATTAGTTCATTAAATTTGTATTTCAAGACATTCATGCTGAAAACCAATTGATTTCCCCTCTTATTTCTTTAATTTTTTTAAAAGAGTTTCAGGTGGATTTTTTAATGTTCATTCACTATTTTACTAAGGTTTATTTTCCCAATGATTTGTTTAGGATTTTCTCTATTTATTACCATGATACAAGTCATATTAAATATAATATAATTATACCATTATATTTATTAATGATCATTATTATTTTTATTTTTGTCAAACTAGGTTTCATCTACGTTTTTCTTATGTTCTTATAAGGTTATTTTGGGATTTATGGGTAATGAATTGTGAATTATTATGGACTTGTTTTGGTTATTAGTAGGGGATTCAATTGTAACATTGGGGTAAAAGGAATTATCCATCAAGTATATTACATTATTACTTGTTTTTGACCCATATTAAATCCATAAGGGATTTCTTAGATTCATTTATCAATGTTTCTTTTAAGATAATAATTAAAATTATATTTATTTTTATAAAGTTATAATGTAATGGTTTATAGTGGATCCCATTCTTATATATTTGAATAATTTTTTTACAATTATACCTTTTTAATATGGTAATAAAATTTTAAATTAATTATTTTAGATTTAATTTTTTTGTTAAATTAATAGTGATACATTAATAAGTTTAATGATGTTATTTTAATTACTATTTGAAACATTTTTATTTTTTAATAGCTATAAAATATATGTATTTACTATGAATGATTAAGGTTGAAAAATTATATCCTTTAAATAACTATGTTTAATTTATAAAACGTAAATTAGAGAAAATGTTTCATAACATAATTAATAATATGGTTAGGAATAACCTAAGATAATTTGGTCGCAAACCGAGATGATCAACGAGGATATGTTTTTACATGATTATAAATAACTTCTTAGGTTATTATAACCTTTTAAACCCATAATTGAGATATATAAAGTATATATTATATATATATGAATATAGGAAATTCAATTTTAAAAGATTGATATATATATATATATATAGATTTGAGTGATGTGGATTTTTCCATATAACTTCATGATAAAATCTTAAAAATTTGTTAACATATAATGATCATGGAAATAAAATCCTTGATGAAGTAGGTTAAGAAATAGGGGTAGTGTGAACATTTGTAAAATAAAAGTATATCTTATTGTGACTTAATCAATTAATGTTAATGAATTCATTTATATCTACTTAAACCTGCATGTGTTATAATTCGATTATATGAACGTAACATCAATTAATAGTTTAATTAAAAATTAGATGATAAGTGAGTTAGTTATAAGTATAAATAAATCACCTGACTTCTAAAATCGATTGGTTTCATTAATTGGGTCGATCCTAAACTAGATAATTTGTTTAAAAAACCATAATTTCGTCCTATTCATAAAGTCTTGGATTCATTCTTGTTTTTATATAAAATATTTTTACTATAACATGGGTTTATAATGTATTTTCAATTTTTAAAATATGTATTATTTTACCACAACCTAAATTAAAAATTTTAATGTAAGGTTATTTATAAAAAAAAACAAATCATTTTCTTCCCTTACGAAAATTCCATGTGTGAAAAAACTATTTTGACAAAAACTATTCTTTAAAACAAAATTTAAAATATAATACTTATACCTTTCTTAAAAAACTTAGATAGGATGCTTGAGTAGTTTATTAGCTTAGACTAATTCCATACCTAGTTTATCGTGAGATTCTATTTCATACTAGTAACTACCAATGTGGATATTAGATAATTGTTTGAATATGATATATTTGGATTTGTTTTACCCCTTATCAAGATTTTAAAGTATAAGTTTTTGATATTTCCACCCCTATTTACATTATCTATTTATTGATCATTCACAGTAGTTGTCACCTGCATTGTATTTAGTTCCACGTTTAGAAATATAATTTTAAACTTTAGACAAAGATGAATTTTCTAAAGAGAGTGGTAGATAGAATTTTATTCCATGATTTATGATATTTTTAACATTATATCCTTTTATTAGATTTATTTATATGATATAATATTTGTGGATTCACTTCTTCTTTATTACATGATATGTTTATTCATATCCTTATATGTTTAGCGTATCATTTCATTGTTTTACCAAATTTTTTAATAAAAATGTTAAAAATGTTAATCCTAAGCATGGACTAGTATATTTCTCATTATATCTCTCTAGTTATTATTCCATATCATTGAATATGTTGAAGGCATAGAAAGGGTCATAAATCACTAACCTTTTAATTCCTATTCATTATAAGTGAACAAGTTGACAGAATTAAAGGGTTATAAACCTTATCCACATGTGCCTGATATTTATTTATATAGGATTTTCAATTATGTTTCCTTAATTCATTTCATCATTCACTTTCCTCAATGGGGTGGGTGCTGAACCTTAACCCTTTATACACCCATATATTCTTATTTGTGGGTGTTTATGTGAACTTATTTGTTACCGAATTCTTGAATATTGGGATGAAAATAATGGTTTTTCTAACTGATATATCTCATATTCCCAAACATATTTTAAAATAAGAAAGTTCATGTATGGGCCCTCACTATATAAAAAGTGATTTTTTATAAGCTTTTATTTTTCCTTCTATTTATCGTGTATTTCCATGTCATGGTTTACCAATAATTTTTTATAAAATTGTTTTATTTTATATTTATTTAAATGATTATATTGATCTAAAGTATACACTTATGTGTATTTCATATATTTTGGAATCTTGATACCACCCACTGAGTATATTATGCTTATATTCTATGTGTAAACCACGTTAGACATGCAGTTCTATGGTCTATTTTTTAGGTATCTATAGGTACTAATAAATGGTTGAATGAAATTATTATGTTGTGAATGATCATTGTTGATACATGTTATGTTTCACTCAATGTTAGATTTAGATATAAGAGAATGTATTGTAACATGACCATGTTTATCAGATACCAATTTAATATTTTTTAATCTCACATGGGATGTTTTTTTCTACTATGTGACATTCCTTCCATTTAAATTTGTATCATTCTCAATTATTGAATTATTTTAAAAACCAAATAATAAAATAAATCCCTAAAAAAACTTTATACTCATTGTAGCAGTCTCTATTCACCTGGAATTGGAGAATGATTTTTTGGTTATGTGGTGGCCTGATATCGGTGCCATTTTTATTATTTGGATCATGGTTATTACATGAATTTTTTGTATTTAAGGATTTTTTTAATTTTATACATATATATAAAATATATTTGATACTTCCATTATCATGTTACTAAATTTACTAATATAAAAAAAATATTCCACCGTGACTAGGATAGACATGATTTATATGAGGATAAGGGAAGTGTTGGTTCTAATAAAGAAAAAGACGACAAAAGTTTCTTTTTCCAGTGACTCACACTCTTTCTAGGTAAGTTACATTTCAATTTTTAAACTTATTAAATAGGTTTAAGGTTAGAGAGTGGTTTTCATAAAATATGAAGAATATAATGTTAAGGAATGAATTAAAGATAAATGGCACAAAATCCAAATATTATTATGTTTTGTTGAAATATTTAATGTCTATGACTGTGAATTTCTTTCTTCCAAAAAATGTTTGCACATATTAACCAAGATTTGATTATTTTAAAGGTAATATGCAACAAATATTTAAAACGAATGAAGTTTCAAACTATGGAAAATGAAATTTATATCATATTATATAAATTAGAGATGTTCATCCAATTATCAATATTTTATTTTATGGTTTAATTAGTGGTTTAATTGGTTATAGAGATAAAAATATGCGTCCCTATGTATTATATAAGTATCCACCACATTGAATAGTATATAAATATTTTTAAATTAGCTGTTGTTAAATGAATCCTCCTAGAAGGTTGTGTTATACAGTGTTATATTGTAGAAAAAACAATTAAATTATGTATTCAATACCTATATTATGTGGATAGAATTATCCTCCCAACATATCCTCACAATAAATATATTATAAGTGGTGGAATTTTAGGAAGATATGTTTTCATAATTACTATTAAAGAGTGTGATAAGGATGAACATTACGTCCACATCGCTGGATTGAAATCCCATTTGGAGGCTGATCCCCAGATAGATTATGGTATCCCTTAATGGGATTGAAGTAAAATCCTTTATCACCCCTAGTGAAGATTTATTGAATCAACATAACCACCAAGAGAAGGGAATTGGTCCTCCATATAGCGGGCTGCATCAGTAGGGTCATTGATATTGTCCAGTGTTTCTAGGAAGGATCATCTATGTTGTTGGTTAATCCAGATTGTGTATGTGGTATTCCCCAGTGTGTCTAGGCAAGATACCTTTGTGTATCAAATTATTCCTTGATCAATGAATTCTCTTTGGGTAGGGCCCAAATGATATACACCTCTTTGTGAGTTTCTCCGATGATATCATGGCTCAAGGGGTTAGTTTTCTCATAATGAGCAAGCTTCGAGCAAAATCCTATGGATAGTAATTGGTCATAACTTAACTCTAGAATTTTTGTCTTGGATTGTGTATATCTATATATCCTTGTTATATGTTCTTTATACATATACCAATGTAGAGCTAATTGTACAATTCTGTGTGGTATTCCTTTGTGGGAATCCTTCATGGTAATCCTTTGTGGTATTACTTTGTGGCAATTTTGTGTGGTATTCCTTTGTTGTAATCATTTATGGTAATCCTGTGTGGTATTCCTTTGTGGTAATAATTTGTGGTAATTATTTTTCATAATCCTATGTGGTATTCCATTGTGGTAATCCTGTGTTGTATTCCTTTTTAAAAATCATTTGTGGTTATCATATGTGATATTCCTTCATGGTAATCTTGGGTGGTATTACTTTGTGGTAATCCCTTATGGTAGTTAAATATGGGTTGGTTTTGTGATATTCATTCATCTTATTTCTCTATGATATTCGTTTTTGGTATTATTTTTTGGTATTCTTTTGTGATATTTCTTTTTGGTATTCCTTTTTGGTTTTCCTTGTGGTTTTTCTTTATGGATCAGTGGTTTCCTAATGAGTATTTTTATATACAACCATGCATGGGAATTTAACCCATGTATCGTGTCTTGTGCAGATTATTGACCATTCGATGAAGTTCTAGGCATACCAGGATTGGGCGTGCTTTATGAGACCGGACAAACTGAAATGTGTTCCTACATCTTTTTAGACAGTAGTCCCAATACCTCTTTTCTTACAGGTTAGACTTGTGGTTATAGATTATTTTTAGTGGGATTTTATTTGGACCTATTTACTTTCCGGTACATTCAATGGTGTACTCTATTTGTAGGATATAGTGGTTTTCATGCATTTTATACTTAGTGTTTTTATATTTCAAAATTTGTGGCCTGGAGATGTGTCTGTGCGTACATATACTTTAGGATAATGCCTCCCATTTGAGGGATATTCCTACCTGGTGCTAGTCCCCATCCACTAGCCTATTAGAGGTGGGCTTAGGGTAGTCACGACATGGGACCCTTTGGGACAATCATGATAGTTTATCAAATATAAATGATCATATAATTTCTATGAAGACAAATGTAGTTTTTATAAGGGTTCAAAAACTGTTATTGTCAAAAAATAAAATTTATTAACAAAGGTAAAATTTATTTTAAAATAAAAAATTCACATATTGAAAAAATTATTTATATGAAATGAATATTATTTTTTGAATAAGAACTAAAAAATTATCTAATGGTGATTTTTTCATAATTTTCCGAGACAGTCGAATTTTCTTGTAAAAATTAAATACCATATAAATAATATTTGTATATTATGGCATCACAATGAACCTAAAGTGTTTAAATAAATACTATAAAGGTTATAAAACCAATATATATGTTTTATATTTAAAATAATGTGATTTTACGTTTATTTGATTTATTTTCTATTATTTAATATATTTTATGGTTTTTAAATCATCTCATTAAGAGTGTGACTCACCTCCACATAAGCTAGGGAATTATTTAATTCATTTCAGACCTTGGACATAAAAAAAAACACTCCCTTTTGGAATAAACCATATGCCAAACTATGTTATGTTTTATGTTTTTTTATATTTTATAATGTAGATTCCAAACCCTAAATAATTAAGAAATCTCCCTCTTTTCCTATATTAACCCTCCCTATCTCTCATTTCACTTCACTAAAACCCCTTATATCACGATTGTACTATGATATACACTATCTATAGTCCTCCTAAGGCTCCCCAACCTCTCAATAATCCCCTCTCAATATTTTTAAGTCACATACTCAAGTAAGGGATCCTCACCTTCCGCCCTCATTAGAAATTGAAGCACCTTATTTGGAATTAGTTACCTTCATTTCAATTGGTTGTATTTTAATTCATTTATAATAATAATATTAATGTAAAATTGATTTTATTTTAATGTGGAATCATTTATCCTCCCTCATTTTTACCCTTACTTAAGTCGTTACTATGCCAACATTACATAAGGAATCCTCACCTTCCTCTCCTCCTTTTAAATTCAAGAACCTTCTTTGAAATTAGTTCTTTTAATTTAAATTGGTTATATTTTAATTCACCCATTAATTTTAAATTGATTTTATTTTAATTAGGTATCATCTAACCTCTCTGATTTGGACCCTTACTTACGCCATTACTATGCTGAATTTTTTTAATGGATCCTTACATTCTCCTATTTATTAAAGTTTCTTTATAAAATTTGGCATTCTATTTCCATTTCCTAAAGTTGGTACATGTCTTTCGGTGTCCCTATTACTACCCATTTTATTTTAAAATTATTAGATACCCCTTTCACTCTCATCAACCATTTTTTTAGAATTTTTAAGTAATGATGTCAGGATGCTGAAATTTCACCATGATTTTCAATGCCAAAACAATTGTGTAGTGAATACCATACCCATTATTCTATAAAGGGTATTCTACTTTATGAACATATAATTATTTATTGAATATTTAAATGTGTGTATTTCACATTATTGGATCATGGAATAAATTATGGTAATGAATGAATCCTTTCTATATTATATATGTGGCACACTTAAGCATGAGAATAAAATGAATTTGATGGGTTCACCAAGATAGTGATCTAATTCATTGGGTAATTTTTAGTATCAAAATACATCATTTTGGGATAGGGATTGAACCCAATTCCTTTATGGGAATTTTTATACCATGATTTCTTAGTGATTTTATACTTGACCTACATTTATGGTTTAGTGTTTTAAGTTGTTTCCACATTTCCCATGTTTTGTTTATCATGCTATATCTTTATTTATAGTTCATGTTACTTTTGTTCCTTATTGATATAACTATTTACTAATATGTACCACTTATTCCATGTTCATTACCTTACTAGGATTTATATTTCACTTGTTTCTTATGTGTTTCCCTAGTTTATCCCATGCAGTTTTATGTTTGAAGGCGTATTTTGAGCATGTTAAAGTAGTTTTTAATAAAGATGATTATTCCCTATTTTATATGGTTATGTAATGTACATAATTCCGAATGGAACTAGACTTCTCTTTCATACAGGTTGTATTAAGTGTATTCTTACGTAATAACTCAAGTATTAATGTCATGTAAAGGGAAGGGTTATTATATTTACCCCACCAATTGATCTACCTTTTTTATTAACATTACAAATTCATGATGATATAGAATTAAAAAATTAAGAAATTTTTAAAATTGAATTTTAAGAGAAAATTTATAGAATAAACTCTCATGAAATTATTGTTCTTGGGATTTTGAATGAAATTTTGAAGCATGAATGGTTTGCAACCTGAGTTATGAATGTATAAATGCGATGCATTTTCATAATTCAGATGTTAGATAATTGATAATTTTTTTATTAATATCTAATATTATTTATTTTTTTATAGACATATATGTCACAACTATAAAAAGGCCAAAATATTTAAATTATTCAACCATCATATGAGTTATACATATGAATAATCAAGGGAATCTAAAGAAATTTTAAAAATATGCACAAAGTACCTATAGTGTTTGAAAATAAAGTAGTAGATGCAAGACTACTCTTAATACATACCATGAAGGGAAAAATATATACTTTAATTTTACAAAAAATAATTTATTTTTTTTCAATTAATTAATTGTTATATTTTAATTTTCTTAGGAATCATGATTTTCACTTTATGATTAATTTCAATAGTATGTAGATATATATTCTGGATCAAATTTATGAATATTAATTAAATAAATCATACATGATACCCACAATGAGTTATTAATATGATATATTCAATGTTCTATAATATTTTCTTCAAATTATATGTTTAATAGTATGTTTTAACTCTATTTTGTTATTATTATAGGGTGGTGTTTTATTATTCTAAAAAACATGGTATAGGGACATTCAGTGCACTTAAGAACCCTATTGGGTTTTATAAATAGATTATTCTAGTGTGTATAAAATAATATTTCACCATGAAAACATATTACATAAACCATTACTTATATTTATCAATATTGTTATTGTTTATAGAATTTATGAATGTCTATGATTATAGTTATTACATTGAAAATTTTATGAAAATTTCATATTCCATCGAACAACTAGCATCCCTAAAAATATATTTTTGGGAGTAAATAAAATTTCATTTAATTTTTTTATTAATTAATTATTTATATAATGTCAATATTATACGGTCTTTTGAAAAAAGACTTTTTTAGATGAGAAAATCGATTTATTTAGGAATGAGTGAAAATATTACATGGTGTCAAAATTCTTTAAGATATCATAAAGTGGTGACTTATGTTGGACATGCACTTAAATAATGTCTATATTATATTATGATACAACTATATAGTATGACATGATATTTATTTGATGGATATCATAGTACTTAAAATGTATGAATCATAAGAAATAGATATGATGACATTGTTTCCGATATCGTATCATATGATATGTGTTATGATTGTTTATGTGAGGTGTATTCACACTAATATTTACCTCCTACATGTTTTTATTCATTTTATAATCTTTGAGTTGAATTATTATTGGAATTCATATCATTATTAGAGGTTTTAATCCATGTACCCAATGGGATGTAACATGCAGGTTCCAAAAGATGGCACATAATGTATTCAAGATAGTAGAATCCTCATTAAATAATGAGTGTTGGGGTTTCTTATAAAATTATGAGATCCTTATTTTATTGGGTTATCCTATTATATGTGATCTAAGATGATAATATCACTATTATTGAACTTTTATTTATTATTAGAATAAATCCCAAACTCTCCTTTTAAAACATGATTAATCCTCAAGAAACTATCTACCAGCCAAGGGATGATGCATTACCTATATAGTTAGGAAGCATATATTCACATCTCCTTTTATTTTCATCAATAATACATTATTTAAGATGGATATAGAACCAATTATATTGCATTTAAGGTATGTTAATATTCATAAATTCCATGCATATGGATTCTTGAAGATAGATTAGGTATTGTTTGGGTTTATTTCCACTACCAATGATGATTTTAAGGTCCTCTAAAAATATGTGACCTAAGATAAATATATCTTAATTATATATTAATTCTTTATTTTAATCATTAAATGTCAAAAATAATCGCACAATCCAAAGAATCTAATGTTTAGTGTCATTGGATATTAGAAAAATAAAAATATTATAATAAATATTTCTCCATAATCGCACCATAATAGATCCCTTTATAGACATATCCTAGGTTATACTCATCTTCACAATTTGTAGAATAAAAAACATAAGAAATATGGATTCTCACATTATCATTATGGGAAAAAATTATCAATGTGTCGTTAGAAGTTTTAAATTATAATCATCTGGGAAACATGAGCATGATAGAAATATCTTAGTAAAGAAACATGAACCAATGATATTTTTCTATATTATATAAGGATAAGTAATCTAAAAGGATAAAATATCATGAAAAAGAGTGTAAAAATTTGAAACTATAAATTTGATACATAGAGAATAAATTAGGCAATACAATGTGACATATTATTGAAATGTTTCATATTGAGGAACTAAAGAACAAGAAAAAGCACATGAAATCAGAAAACTATGAAAAAATTCAATCATTCCCATGAATTAATTTATTAAAAACCAAATGCACGCACATAAAGTTATGAAAAATCAAAATTTCTAATAATAAAGTTGTGAACAAACACGATTTCCATGAATAACTTCATTATCTTCTGAGGTATAAATCCATAACCAATGCATTTTAAGGTGATATAGGAACCTAACTAGTATATAATGATAATCCTTATTCATTAATTCCAACAAAAATCCTTCGTATAAAAAATTATTAAGAACACAAGGAAATGAAATGTGGTTCATAATATTCCCAAATGGTATCACATAAAATGACTTCGAGAGTTAGATTGGTTGAAACAAAAAATTCAATTATTTAAAAGGGGTATTTCCAAAGGTAATTTAGAGGGTGATTCTTGTAATATTACTCCCAATGATATATAATTTTTAAAGATAAATAAGAAAATATAAGATAAAACATGAAAATGATCTTTCAGAAACCATGTCGTAACATTATTTTAAGGAGAAGAAATTATGAATCACATTAAAAAACCATTTTCAAGAAGGTAATAAGAAAATATGTTTAAAACAAAACTCTAAAAGAAATAAAAGAAATAGAACCTTGAAAAAGGCGGAAGTGTTTTCAATTAATGTAAAGATAAATAAAAATATTTTCTAAGATTATACTTATTCAATATTAAAAATAATATTGGAAATAATTTTTTTAAATAATGAATATGTATATAGAGTAAAAATAACCCTAAAAAAAGATCAAAATTATTCCTATAAACCTTCAATTTTTATGATGAAAGAGTTCCATCAACGAAGAAGAATTGAGGTAACAACCCTTAAAAAACGAGTTCATGAGAAAGAAATGTAAATCCCCATAAAAATTATTTTAATGAAAATATAATTGAATCACAAGGTAGGTTTTATCTAACTTATAAGAATAAATATTGAGAAGAACAATTATAACTCAATGATAAGGAATTTAGTTAACAAAAACCCTACCTGATTTTGTAACTTGAATAAAATCCCTTTGAAAGAGAGAAACTTTTATGGATTTTTAAATCCATTTATGTTTATGATAATAATTATAAAAATAAATTCAATAGAATTATATACATGAAACAAAATTTAAAAAGTTTTCAATATGGAATATATCTCAATGAATGAAAATTGAGATTCAAAAACCCTTATGACTTTTATAATATTTGAATAAAAAACTCTTGAGAGATAGAACTTGAAATAAAACATTAATTCCTAATAACTAAATATTGAATCATGATATAATATTTCAAAGATATTTTATAAAAACTATATATAATAAAATATCTTCATAATACGAAACATGTCACAGGGAATTGAAATTGAGATGAAAACCTTACTTTTACTCTAAACATCCAGGAAAGATATTTGATCTCATGTAAAATAAACATAAACCTCTGAATAATTTATTTCATAAAATTATTCATATATAATACCCCATATACTATAGTGACCCATAATTTTAATACATAGATATTACATCATATTATATGAATATTCATCACATAACCTAATGATTCACACCGAAATTTTATAGGTCTAGTATTAGGGGAAACATAGATACATAAAAAACTGGTTCATAAGTATACTACATCATCTCTCACTATGTTCTTCATAACTAAGACCCTTAATAGAAATTTCATACATAATATCCTTGTTTTTAACCTAGGTAAATGAAACATAAGAATGGGATAGATAAAATGATCTCTAAGGGAAAACAAGGGAGATATCAATGATTAATTATACATAATAAGAACATAAGTGTATAATAACATGAGAATAACATTTGAAACCCATACCTTGAATATCATATATCATAATCCCGAGTGATTTTATAAAGATTTGATGTTCATAAGACATAAATCATAAATGAATCAAAGAACACGATACATGATTACATAAGGTCGAAGAAAACATAAGTTTGTGGCATACATATAAGCATATAAAATATTTTCCTTCGGAGTCAAGGATTAGTTTCAAAACTATCATAGTGGATTTGGTTATCTCCCCATTACATCATAGTATCAATCTTCACTCCAAATAATATCATAGTAGATGGAGTTCCCTAATAAACTTGCTTCAATTCTAATTACATTTCTCTATATATAACGGGATATCCCTCATTAACTAATGAATTTGAGAATTATATAATTCTAGAACCACCCATCATATAATTAAAATCCTGTATATGTGTTCCGAAAGATTTAAAATCATTCGTCATATCATAACCCATGAAACAAAAATGTGTTTCATAAATAATTCAGAATTTAATCATAACATAAACCATTGAAAATAAACACGTTTCATAAATTAATTAACCACTAGATAAGAAATGGGCTTCATAGAATCATCCTTAAATCATAATCATTATAAAACATCTAAATAATGAAATTGGATGGTATCATTGGTTTATATCCCTAGTAATTATTGGGTAACATAAAATGATTTCATCTTAGATGAAAAATACCTTTAAAAGATCATAGAAACATTTCTTAAAGAAAATAACATTTTCATTTTGACATTAAAAATCAAAATATTTACAAAATATGTAGCATCCCACATTTTGAGCAGAGTGAAAGTTCCTATGGAGTTTGAATTTTTATATTGATGGATGGGTCATTTGTTAAGTTGTGCATATGAATGTAAATCCAAGACTTGGAACATATGATAGTGTTTTTTAGTTGTGTTTTAACTCCCAAAAGTGTCTTAGAAACCTACATGAGTTTTGAGAGCATCTGACCTTAGAAAATTGTTTTTAGGAGAGGTAATAGTAGGCACACTTGTGCAATACACAGTTTTTGAAACTATGAAGCTGACCATGAAGGGTGTTACTATGTGAATAGTGGAAACCACATGGGATGTTCATGGTTTTTCGAACCATATGACTATCCATGGAAGAGTCTTATCCCATGGATAGTGGCCAACACATAGACTATTCAAGGTTTTCCAAACCATGTGGAAAGTCATGTGAGGGTCCTTTCCCTTGGGCATTAAGTTCACATGGTCGGGGAACATTTTTCCAAACCATGTAGAAAAACCACACATCCTTTAAATGTGGAGAAAATTATAATTTTTTCCTTCCTCCATTAAAGCATCCACCCCACTCTTCTCCTCCCATCTATGCATAGTAGCCCCTCCAGCCATGGGATCCCCAACTATTCTCTCCCAAGCATAGAGATATCTCCCATTTCCAATGTCATAATCTCTTTACAATGGTCTCTTTGGATGAATACTAGTAAGTTATTATTTATTATTAATCTTTTTTTTAATTTCATCACCATCATTGGAGCTATCTTAATGAGAGGTAATGCTACCAATTTTCAAGTTTCATTCCATTTCTTTGATTTCTCTCAAACCTTCTTGAATCAAAGCATAATATTGGATGTGTGATGCATCCTTAGTAGATAGTAGGTGGATTTTGGATTTTATATTAAAGTTGTGTTAGTTTATAAATTTCACCATTGTACTGAATGATAGATTCTATATACGTTTCCATGAAAATATTTAATTAATTATGTAAGACCCAATTCCTTAAATTATATTACAGTTATGGTTTGATTTAAACCATAGGAGGTTGTTAGCCTTAACTCAAACAACCCTATTAGGGAGAGTGGATTATATGAATTGACCTTTATGCCTCCTTATTTAATTAAACCTTCTCATGTGGTGTTGTTTTAAATTCTCATGTTCATAACTTATTGATTATTATTGATTAATGTCTTTATGTGTAATGAATAATCCCTATTGTAAGGGATAATTAAATTGAAATTGATGTGATGGATGTGACCCCATTTTCTAATAAAACCATTGGTGAGGCATGATGGATTCTTTAATAAAATTGGAGAATTAAATAGAGATAGTTGAATTGATGAATGACATGGTTATAGACACAACCTATTATGTATTCATACCTGAAATGTTTTACAGCATGCTTACGTGCATGACCTTTTTATATTGTAAAATTTAAATGATTAAATGAATTATATTTTCCATGAGTGATAGCAGTTTACCTTTTAAATTATACAATGGATGGGATCATTGGTCACTTACATTATGTTACACCCTGAGTGATAATCAAGTTCCCATGAGAGATACTAGTTTCCTCATTAAGAAATACCATGGATGAGATTATTTGTCACATAAATTGTGTAACACCCTAAGTGATACATGGGATCATTTTTATGGAAAACCTTGTATTATTTTATAGGATTATTGGGATTATATGTTCCATGGGTGATAATTAGGTTTCATCCTTATAGAACGCCCTGGATGGGCTCATAGGCTAGATGTCTTTCCTCATACCATGATAAATACTTTGGTTTCCTTGTTATGGAACACCATCGATGGACTCATTAGGAAATTAAACATTATGAGTGATACTTGGGTCTCATCATTATGGAATGATATGGATGGGTTCATAAGTAAATTAGAATTCATGAGTGAAACTTGGGTCTCCTCCTTATAGAATACCAAGGATAAGATCATAGAATAAGTTGAATTACAATACTCCTCTGGTGATGCTTGGGTTCCTTATTTTGGGAAGCCATTGACGGGATCATAGAAAAAACTATTATCATGCGTGTTATCATTAAAAATGACTAGTCATATCTTTTTTTGATAGTTTTTATAGTTTAAGACCTAGGATATATACCTCTAGCCCCCAAACAAATAGTGGCCTTATGTCCAGATTCAAGTGGATACCCATAATTGATCCATGGTTTAGAGAAAGTCATTATACAAGGACACCATGGGTTTACCCTCAACACTATAAAATTATTATAATTTTATCACCGCAGCTATTTTCTTGGCTTGGATGTCTTTTAATATTTCCTTAATTAAATAAATGACCCTTGTACTACTCTTATTTGTATGCCTTGGCATTCTTCTCTATGTCCGTGCTGATGATTGTATATCAGTGAAAACAATTGTATGATGTATGCATATATATACATGACAGAAGGTGTGTAGAAATATTTTGGATTAGTATAAAGTATGTATGGTTGGAAAGGTGTGTATAGAACTGATCTTTTCCTTGTAATATTTTGAAATATTTATAAATATATATTCAGAACTATGAACTGTAATGCCATGAGATTACGAGGCCTGGTGCACCTGATATTAATTTTATAAAAATATTAAATATATTTTATATTTCACACAAAAGATACCTCAAATAAAATGTTATACTCTTAAATGGTTGATCACATCACAAATATAATTTCATGGTTGAGTTCGGAATGCAGTGTTTACACTAGACATGACATAAAGTGTGTTGGAATTAGATGTTCGAACCCCTTCTTCATTGGAGGTGCATTTAAGTGAATTAATTGATTAATTGATTAATTAATTAAATTCATTTAACCTAAAAAATGTCTATAAGTTAATATTACATAATTTTGTCTTGGTTTGGCCTCGAAATCATTAGATTTCTAGCGATCTATCCCTCCCTCCTATATTGGAAAATCCTTTGGTGGATCACAATGAAATGTCAGATCAAATCAAATCAGCACACAACAAACGTTGAAACTCCTACCAAAATCATTGGCAAAATCATTCTTCAATAGCGGTCATTCTAATCATAGGTAAGACCCATATTTTGGGGTTTTTATACATTTGGATTAAATTTTTTCATATGTTGTTCTTATTTATTTGATTTACTCCTTGAACATCCTTAGAATGTACCTAAATATTGGTGTTTATATTTTTTTTTAATTTTTTATCTAACCCCGGTGCCATATTCTTGATCGTTGGATAAATCTTGGTAGAAAATGTTTAAAACTTTGATATTTGTTTCTTTTTCTCCCTCACTATTTCATGTTCTTCACTAAATGGACCCCCTTGGTCTAAATTCAATGACTGTCAGGTGAGACCTGGCTCTATCAACCCCACTGATCTATAGTGGATCTATGAAATGAGAATGGTTGTGTAAGAAAATCATAGATCTTAGTTTTTGATGAAGTAAGGATTATGAATTATTTCTTTAGATAACATATTGTGGACAAATGGAGGTACTCTGACATGAAAAACTATCGGTTAAACCCTCATGGTGAGCAGAGGCCGATTCGCAATGAGCAATGCCCAAGATCCACTTTCCACGGACAGATACACAATTTTTAGAACATTTCATAGAAGAATCTAATGTGGAAAGGAATGATTTAATGAACCACTCCAGATCTAGGAATCCAAAGTTTCTAATAATATTAAAACTACATGCCATGTACAATGAAGAAAATATAGAGTGTATCCTCCCTCAATAGTGACATTAGGATTTAAGGGATGATAAGAATGAAATGTAGTTTAAGCTTGCCTCACATGATGTGTATCCTCTTCCAAGTTGGATAGAAAGTGTGGCCAACCACACATACATGGTTTCTAGTACATGGAAATGGGGTCTGATACAAGGACACAACAACGTTATACAACCCCAATCCTAGTTATCCTAGACATGCCTTGTAGTCCACCTACATGGCGTGTTCTACAACATGGGGTTGAACGATGTAACGGATTGGGACCCCAGAAAGCTGTGAAGTGAGGCCACATACCGTGTGGGTCCCTTCACATGCAATGTTCTCATTGAGAACCTTTCAAGAGAGTTTAAATGTATGTATTATCTTTGTTTGAACTCAGATTCGGGCTCATGAGTATCTTATCTTGAGTGTTTTTTCACATAGAACATGATGGTTCCTTTGGTTGTGGCTTTTGATATTTGATATTAAATATTTTGAGAATGGGTCTTGTCTAGGTGATTCTCGATGAGGGATGTGATCATAAGGGATCACCAGAGACCTTTCTAGGAGTTACCATGCAGCATGTTTGGGAAATGAAGTTCCCTGATGAACATTCCAAGCTACCATCCAGCAAGGCTATGCAGTTGAGTTCCTTGATGTTCTGAGAATTACCCTCTAGTAGGGTTGGATAATGGATTTCTATGAAAACTACTTCTAGGTGTTACCCTCTAAAAGGGATGGACAACAGAGTTCCCCGATTATATTCCCAAGCATTACCCTCCAGTAGGGCTAAGTAGTGGAGTCACTAATTAAATTCCTGAGTATTACCCTCTAGTGGGGATATGTAGTGGAGTTTCTCTATGTCTAGAAGAGTAGGACCTTCCTATCATACTAGGGTATATGATCCTTACCTAGATATTTTGGCCCCTCCACTATGCACCATAGTTATGATACATGCTTTGATGTAACCTTGGATTAACAAACTTTCCATGTGTATCTTCTAATAGTTGGATGAGTATACTCTCCTTCTATAACTGTAGAAAACTCAATGATTAGTTCATATACTCATAATGTTTATCCCCCTATTCTTGGAAAATCTTACATTCACTCTTGGTTGGGTTGAGCTACACTATTTCAATGTACCTTGTTCTATCTACAACTTTCCTCTTCTATTGTATCAATTAATGCCCCTTAAGCTTTCTAGGTGTCCTATTGGGTATGATTATAGTCACACATACGTGAGATTTTACCTAACACATTATGTATTATTCCAATGATGGAAAGGTTGACTGTCACTACTGGAAAACTAACCTATACCAATGGTTTGGAACCGTTGGTATAGACCTCCAATCTGTTGGTATAGCCTATACCACTGGTTTGGAGAACCATAGGAAAGTAAGCCTTTGGGATAGGTCTATACCAACGGTTTTTGTAAAACCATTGGTATATACCTATACCAACGGTTTTGAAAACCATTGGTATAAGTAATATGAAAATCTATACCAACGGTTCCTTAAAACCGTAGGTATATGTATTTCAAAAAAAACATTCGCTGGGATTTGATCCCAGGACCTCCGGTTTATCATTGAACGACCTAACCACTAACCTAACATGACTTTTGTGAACGTAATTTCATAAATATATATAAGTATTATCACAATTATTTTAAATTTTGATTTATAGAATATTCTGGTTAAGAGGATATGATAAAAAATCAAAGGACCTATGCCAACGGTTGTCAAAACCGTTGGTATAGACTTATACCAACGGTTTTGACAACCGTTGGCATAGGTCCCTGGAATCTAGGGAGGGATGTTGAAATATTGGGGACCATTCCAAATGGTTTGGCCAAACCGTTGGGAAAGGGTAGGATTTCCCAATGGTTTTCCCAAACCGTTGGGAAAAGTGGCCACAAATTGGACCTTTCCCAACGAGTTTTACAAACCGTTGGGAAAGCCTATCCTTTGCCAACAATTTGAAAAAACCGTTGGGAAAGCCTACCCTTTCCCAACGGTTTTGGAAAACCATTGGGAAAAGTGTCCACAAAGTGGGCTTTCCCAACGGTTTGGCCAAACCGTTGGGAAAGGGGGTATAGAAGTGTTGGGAAAGGTCACATTTCCAGTAGTGCGTGACTTCAGAGGAGCATAGGGATACTCGGTGCTTAGACCATATATGGTGGTCATAGTTTGGGATTCAAGAGCTCTACTCTCCCATATTTTTACTGTAACAATCCAATGTTTTATCAATGGAATTAACTTATTATAATTATGTATTATAGTTCAATCACATAATATTACTTATAGAACACAATAAAAACCTTATAATTAGAGAATGAATTAAATAATAGGTATATCTTGAATTTAAGAAACATATATTGATGAAATATTTTGTTGACCTGTGAAATAGTAATGTGACACTTATGAATAGTAAACAGACCTATGTAATAGTAACTTTAACAAAGAAATTATAAATAAAATTTATCCATCTTATTAGTGACAATATAGTATAATTATATCTTAGTATAGGTAAATAAATATTTTAAATTTTTTTGATTAAGTGTTGGTATTTTTGTAAGTCAAGTATATTTAATTACAATTTTATTGATTAATATAATAAATTAAAAGGAATTTTTTTACGTAAAATTAAATCATAAATTATTACTTTTATGTCTGATGTTCATAAGATAATTTTATGAGACTTTAATTAATTTTTCAAAGTGTTAGAAATGCAGTTTTAATTTTAATTAATTTTAAAACATGTATTTCCCAGGTAAATTGTGATTTTAACTAAAAAATAAATTTCTCATATTTAGAAAATTATTTTCTAAAAATGGATTTCATTTTTTAATTCTAAACATCAAAAAATGGTTATGGTTAACTTTTATTATTTCTCTGAAATACTTTAATTTTTGATGAACAATTAAATATGATAATTTATGATAAATGTAAAATACAAGAATTATGATGTCATAAGCTGATGTATGGTTTATGTAAGGCCATTATCTAGAACTAACATCCCCACTTACTATTGTTGGTCACAATAATCAATACTATTCATAGTATTGGGAAAAAATATTAAAGTAAAGAGTAAAATAATGGGAAACCCCTCATCTCCTCCACTTTAAATACAACCCCTATTTACCTCTTCTCTTCACTCCTCTCAAGCCTTGTTCCTAGTCCAAATTCCTCTCAAATATCTCCCTAACCCCTTATAATATTTCTATAATTCCTTAATCTCTTAAAAATACTAATTCATCTCCCGTAAATAGGTTCTCAAGGAAAATATAATCAGGAGGTAAATTCCTCTTTTCATTTCTTTTATTTTCTTTCAAGTTCCTTTATTATTCTTTCCTCACCTCCTTTAATTAAATTGTTATGATAAATCCAATACCTTAAATTTAATAAAATTTTATTTTTATAATGGAATAATTAATAATCATATCACCTTTCCCATTTTTATTCTATAATTGAAAACACTATCCGAGATGTGTTAATTTATCATATTCAAGGATGATAAGTCCTCAATTTCTATTTTTGTCTTCAATTCTGGCCATGAAACCATTTTTATGGTTGAAAAAAGACTATAATATATGTATTGTAACTTATTTAAGGTTATAGAATATTTTTTACACATGATATTAATTTATAAAAAAAATGTATTCGATGTGACCAAAAACCAACAATTTACCAAAACCGTTATCATTAAAGTTTTATATAAGAATACATGTACCCTCCAAATAACCAAATGAATTTTATAACCATTTAATATTATAAATGTTCACTAATAACATAAAAAATAAATTATTTATAACCTTTCTAATCTTACATTTTTATACATACATGTATATAAGTAAACCAATCATGAAAACCAAAGAAACAAATGCTCTCAAACAATGAAATTGAACCCCTTAACCCATCAAAAAGGTTATGAATGAACTTAATAAGGATATAATAAATCAATTAAATGAATATGCGGTTATTGAAATATTATTTAATAAATTTAATTAGGTTTTCAAGGACATTTAGATCAGGTTATGGACACCATCGTACATAAGGTAAGGGACTCTACCCAAAACTCCATTATTCCTTCAGGTTGATCTATCCTTGTTTTTACACAAATGAAGTTTTCAGTTATTATTATGTAAATATTGTAAATTATTTTTAAATAATCCAAAATACTGTATCAATTACAATTATTTATTATTTTTTGAGAATATACATATTTTTAGTGGTTCCCTCCTCAATACATCTAGGTAAGAAAACCCGTTTAAGGGAACTTCCTGAATTCTTTCCCAATTTCAAGTGAAATCTATAATATGTTTTATGCCACCATTTTTCTTATAAAAACACTATTTTTATTATTAAATCCATATTGGTTCACTTCTGGTTTTATATAAAACATTATTCTCTTTTTTATTTTAAGTGATCTTTGACATTTTCCTTAAACCACACTCAAATGTTTTAATTCTAAAGTTTCTTAAATGATATTTTTGCATGTAAATGATTAAAATTGGCCTCACTTATAATGATATATTTCTATTATACCTCATTAATTTAAATTCATGATATAATTTCTTTCCTTTAAGGAAACTTTCATGATACAATCATTGGTTATGTTTTATGACAGGAATATCATACCTGATTCTTTCCATGGGTAACCCTTATGTTTATGTATGATTGATTATGTATGATTTTGTATATGGAAATAATATTTATGAACATTTTATGATGGATTCACTAGGAGATCACTCCAATTAATTGGATAAAATTTATTCTCATGAGACCTTAGGTGAAATAGTCTTGGCGGTTATCCATGACTAGCACCACCATGTGCAACTGTCTTGGTGGTTAACCTTGACTTATGATCCTGTATGTGAAGTGAGTCTTGAATAATGGTAAAGTAATGTTTCATGTTTCTTCCACATTACTATGACTCTGTTTTTATCTTATCCAAGGTTAATATGTTAATATTTCATATGTTCCATGCATTTTTATATCATTATTTCAAGCCTTCTAACACATGTGCTAAAGCTTTATTCTTATGTTTATTCCCTTACTGGGATTTTAGCTCATCCCATTGTCCATGCTATCCTCAGGTTATCCTATGAATATTTATGTGCAAAATGTAAGTTATGATCTCTTTATGAATACTAAATAATGAAATGTATTATTTAGTCACATGTTTTTTGTATTATATACCTAGTTTGTAAATACTAAATAACGAAATGTTTTATTTAGTCCCATGTTTTATGTTTTATATACCCAGTATTCCAAGAAACTAGAATTTACGATCCTTGGTCAGTAATATGAGGCATTATTATGATTAAAATCATGTAATGATATGTGTAAAAGGCTATGGATTCTATAGTTAGTATTAGAGGATAGTCTATTTATTTTTGGAGATTAGGTACATAACACTTTAGTAAGAACCATAAGGATAAGACTAAGTATCAGAAAACATCACTAAATTCTTTTAAGTATAGAGTAAGTGGTTTATCAAGAAAATACAACCCTATCTAGACATAAAAAAGTGTATGTGACTCTAGAATAGATGTATCTAGTGGTAAAACTGAAAACAACACTTTGAGCTAGAGTGGAACAAGAACTAATTCACAACAACATGCCTTGATGCACTCCTGGTTTGACACTCCTGGGGAGATATGCTTCGGTAAATTCAGAAGCTTAGTACAAACCATTATTAATGAAAAAAATAATCCCATAATAATATTTTTTAGGAAATAGATCATGGATAACCTAGATTGAAACCTAGGTAATCACAAGATAGGATATTCTTTTCCTTTAAGATATTATCTTTTTATGTTTAGAGTTTCATTTTTTATGATTTTCATCTAAGTATTCAATCCCCCCTAATTGTAAATTATTTTTCTTAGTTAATAGTTATAAATAGAAGAACAAGTTCCAATAATCAATGTGATAGGAAATGTGAATATTACTTTAATGATATTCCAAATATGATGGGAACTAGTGTTCAAAACTTTATGAAAGTACTTGATCACTTGGATCAAGTCATGAATAATAACTTTAATCATGTGGAATTTCCTCCTCCACCAAGGAAAGAGGATGTTTCCATTGAATCCATTATATGGAAAAGGTCTCCCACATTTAATGGATCATCTGATCCCCTCCTTGTGGATTAAAAGATTAACTCCATTGAAAAATATTCTCTATCATCTAGTGCTCAAAAGAAGAGAAAGTCGTACTGGTGGTCTATCGATTTGATTGGGAAGCTAATTAGGGGACACTGATCAGGAATAAAAATTACTAGGATGAAATTGATTTAATGGATTGGGAGGAATTCAATAAAATGTTTTTCAATAAATATTTTCCCTGAACCCTCCATCTCATGATAAAAAGAGAGTTTCTTGAACTTAAGTATAAGGATGATGATCCCATCGGTACATATGAACAAATCATTACCATGTTTGAAAGATATTATTCTAGCTTCTTTATGAACACCAAAAGAAAGATGGATCTTTTATTTAGCATACTAAACCTGATTTTACAAAGATAATTGGTGATTTGTTACTTCAATAGCTATGAATAGATTGTCCATTGTGCCCTCAATATTGAAATAGATATGGGAGACTCTCAATGGCCTTGTGAGGCCAGTAAAAAAGAAGAAGAAAATTGAGTATAATATGGGTTTTTTGGGAAATAAATCCCATGATGGAAAGAAGATTGAACATCACACGTGTCAAAATTGTGGGAAGAAGTATCCTGGGAACTTTCTAAATGGAACGATGAATTGCTTCAAATATCAAAGAATGGGATAGCTAGCTAAGAACTTTCGGAGGGATATGAACAATCCCATTAACATTGAAGAATAAAAAATAGGTTTAGATAAAAAATCAGCCTATTGTTCAATGTTTCAACTACAAGGAACATGAGAATTATACAAACAATTGGACTAAGACAAGGGTTGTCGGAGGAAATCAACAACAACCTCTAAGGAAACCAAGACATGATTATGATACCATCACTACTAAAGTGGAGCTAGACAATGATGTGGCGATAGGTAAACTAGTTATTCATTCAAGACTAGTGAATGTACTATTTCATTCTATTTTAATGCATTTTCTCATATCTTTAAGCTTAGTAGAACTATTTAAACACCACCACAAAATTGTGTGGTTGAGTTTTCTATGAGAACAGCGAATGGGGAAATTATTTCATGCAAGGTTTATAACTCGTCCCTAGTAAATTTTGGTGGACTAAACCTCCTAGAATATATTTTCATACTTCCTATGGTAGAGTTTAATGTTATTCTGGGCATGGATTGGGTGTAATTATACAAATCCAACATTAACTATAGGGAAAGGGAGACCACTATTCACATCCTAGAGTTTCCTCCAATCCTATACAAGTGTAATGAGGAAGATGAATATCCTAAAATATAATAATATCAAATGAGGATAATGTTTCTTTTTGAGAAATCATATCTTGATCAAATGATTGAGATAAAGGATATGATACTTATCAAAGATATTCCCATCGTGAGGGATTACATTGATGTATTTCCTAAAGAGTTTATTAGTTTTCCTCTTAATTGAGAGGTTGAGTTCTCAATTTAAATTATTACTGGATCCCTACCTATATCAAATACAACTTGTGGAATGGTCAACATTGAGGTTTAAGATCTGAATAAGTAGTTATAAGAGAATCTGGCGAAGGGTTTTATATGATGAAGTGCTTCACCATGGGGTTCACTAGTCCTGTTTGTTATGAAGAAGGATGGATCAATGTGCCTCTTCATTTATTATCACAAGCTCAATAAAATCATGATAAATAATAAGTATACCCTTCCTTAGATAGATGATTTATTTGATCAGCTAAATGGGACAATTTATTTCTCTAAGGTGGACCTTCGATTGAGATACCACCAATTAAAGGTGAGGAAGAAAGATATTCCCAAAACTACCTTTCGAATGAAGTATGGACACTATATGTTCACAGTGATTCCATTTAGACTCACTAATACTCCATGAATATTAATGTATTTAATGAATAGTGTCTTTAGAGCTTACATCAACAAATTTTTAGTTGTCTTTATTGATGATATTGTGATGTACTCTAAGAGAAAGGAGGAACATGAGGAATATTTGAATACTATGTCGATGTATTTACAAATGGATCATATTTAGACAAAGTACAGTAAATGTGAGTTCTATATGGAGGGAGTTTCTTTCATAGGGCATGTTATGACTAGAAAAGAAATATCTATGGACCCTTCCAAGATAAAGAAATAAAAGATTGGCCCAGGAAAACATCTATAACAGAGTTTTGCATCTTTCTGGTTCTATCTGAGTATTATTGATGATTTGTGAAGAACATTTCATGATTTTCCAACTGAATGACCAAGCTGACATGGATGGGGGTGGAGTGTGTCTAGACTCAAGAATGTGATGAATGATTTAAGGAGCTCAAAAATTGTCTTATCACTGCACCAATACTCACACCCCCAAAAGTGGATAACTCATTGTGGTGTACAATGATGCTTTAAATAAGGTCTTAGGATTCATACTGATGTAAAATGATAAAGTGATAGCAAACGCCTCAAGAGATATATAAATAAATTATAAAAACTATCCCACACATGATATAGAGTTAGAAGTTATGATCTTTGAATTGAAAATTTGGTAGCATTCTCTCTATAGGGAGAAGTGTGAGATATATACTGATCATAAGAGTCTCAAATATATATTCACACAGAAAGAGATTAATATGATCAAGTGAAAATGGTTAGATATCATTAAAAATTATGAGTTATCATTCCACTACCATCCCGGTAAGGAAAATAAGGTAGAAGATTCTTTATGTAGAAATGACCCCAAAAAGTCTCCAGTAGGACCAAATAATAGAACTGAACTTCAGTATGAACTATCATCCTCAAACTGATGGACAATCTGAGTGAACTATTCAGAGATAGGAAGATATTTTGAGATAATGTTTTGTGAACTTGAAATAAGGATGGAAACAACATCTTCCATTGTTCAAATTCTCCTAAAATAACAATTTCCACTCTAGTATCCAAATAGAACCGTATGAATCCCTTTATGGGAAAAGTTGAAATACACCAGTGTGTTGGGATGAAGTTGGTTAGCATAAGCTACTAGGACATGAAATAGTGAAATAAATGGTGGAGAAGGTAACAACCATTCATCCACACATAAAAAAACCAAAAGTAAACAAAAGAGTTATACTAAAAATCGTCGACAAGACCTTGAGTTTAAAGTTGGAGACATGGTATTCCTCTACATATCTCTATGGAATAAGGTCATTAAGTTTCGGAAGAAAGGAAAGCTATGTCCCAGGAACATCGACCCCTTCAAGATCCTTGATCATGTTGGAGTTTTGGCCTTTTAACTAGAACATCCACCTTCTATGTCTAAAGTACACGAGGCATTCCACACATCCCTCTTAAGGAAGTACATACTAGATCCTTCACATGTACTATCTTTGGAGGTGGTATAATTAGAGAACGATCTTTCTTATGAGGAGCAGCCAGTGAAGCTCTTGGATCATAGAGATAATGTTTTACGCAGTAAGACAACTCACATGGTTAAAGTACTATGGCAGAACCATAAGTATGAAGAGGAAACATGTGAGCTGGAGGAAGCAATGAATAAAAAGTACCCACACCTATTTACGTCTAAGAATGTAAAATGAAATATCAAGGGCAAAACTTCATAAGGTGGAAAGAATGTAACAAACCAATGTTTTATAAATGGAATCCCCTTATTATAATTATAGAGTATAGTAAAATCAAAAAATATTACTTGTAGAACAAAATACAAACCTTATAAATAAATAATCTTTGAAATAATAGGCATCTCTTGAAGTTATGAAACATATACTAACAAAATATTAAGTTGACCTATGAAATACTAATGTGACCCTTATGAATAGTAACCCATCCAATGTAATAGTAACCAAAAAAACGATAGTATAATTATACTTTGTCCCTCTTATAAGTGAAATTATGGTATAATTATATCATAGTATAAGTAAATAAATATTTAAAACTTTATTGACTAAGTGTTGGTATTTTTGTAAGTCAAGTATATTTAATCACAATTTTTTGAGTAATATAATAAATTAAAAGAAAAATTATTTTCTTAAAATGAAATCATAAATTATTATTTTGATGTCTTATGGTCATAAGATAATTTTATGAGACTTTAATTAATTTTTTAATGTATTAGAAACGCAATTTCAATTTTTAAACATGTATTTTTCAGGTAAATTATGATGTTAATTAATAACTAAATTTCTCATATTTAGAAAATTATTTCCTAAAAATGGAATTAAATATTTAATTCTAAATATGAAAAAAAGGTTATGGTGAATTTTTAGTATTTTTCTAAAATACTATAATTTTTGATAAATAGTGAAATATGACAATTTATGATAAATGCTAAATACATGAATTACGATGTCATAAGCTGAGGTATGGCTGATGTAAGACCATTATCTCGAACTAAAATTCCCACATAATATTTTTGGTCACAAGAATAAATAATCTTCATAGTCTTGAGAAAAAATACTAAACTAATGATTAAAACAATGTGAAACCCCTCATATCCTTTAATTTAAATACAACCCCTCTTTTCCTCTTCTCTACACTCCTCTTAAGCCATGTTCCTAGTATAGATTATCTTAAAATATCTCCCTAAACACATATACCTTTCCCATAAGCCCTTTTTCTCTTCAAAAAACTAAATCCTCTCCCCTGAATAGATTCTCAAGGAAGATATATTCAAGAGGTAAATTCCTCTTTTCATTTTTTTATTTTCTTTCAAGTTCCTTTCTTTATTTTTCTTTCCTCACCTCCTTTCATTAAAATGTTATGATAAGTAAATTACCTTACATTTACTATAATTTTGTTATTATAATTGAATAATTCATCATAATATCACCTTTCCCCTCTTTTTATTCTATAATTTAAAACACTATCCGAGATGTGTCAATTTATCATATTCAAGGACTACGGGGTTTCAGCTTCCATTTCCGTCATCAATTCTGGCTATGAAACCATTTTTATGATTGAAAAAGACTATAATATATTTATTATAACTTATCTAAGAATCTGTAATATTTTTTACACATGATATTAATTTATAAATCAAAATGTATTTGATGTGATCAAGAACCACCAATTAACCAAAATAGTTATCTTTAAAGTTTCATATAATAATCCATCTTCACTCCAAATAATCGAATGAATTTTACAACCATGTAATATTTTGTATTTTCACTAAAAACATAAAAATTTAATTCTGTACAACCATTCAAATCTTACATTTGTATCCATTCATTTATATATGTAAACCAATCCTGAAAACCAAGGAAACAAACACTCCCAAACATTGAAATTGAACCTCTTAACCCATAAAAAAGGGCATGAATGAACATAATAAGGTTATAATAAATGAATTACATGAATAAGTATTTTTTGAAGTATTATTTAATTAATTTAATTTGGTTATCTAGGATATTAATATCTGGTGAGGGACACCATCGTACTCATGGTAAGGGATTCTACCCGAACCTCCATTATTTCTTCAGGTTACTCTATCCTTCTTTATCTCCAAATGAGGTTATCTGTTATTTTTATGTAAATTTTATAAATTATAATTAAATTATCCAAAACCATGTATCATGGTCTATTAATAAAGTTTTTTAGGGATATACGTGATTTAAAGTGGTTCCCTCTTCAGTACATCCTCGTAAGCAAACCCGTTTAAGGGAACTTCTTGAATTCTTACCCAATTTAAAGTGCACTCTATAATATGTTTTATGCCACCATTTTTTTTATAAAAACACTATTTTTATTATCAAAACCTTCCTATATCACTTCTTGTTTTATATAAAATATTATTCCCTTTTCTTTTTTAAGTGATCTTTGATATTTTCCTTAAACTTCACTAAAATGTTTTAATTCAAAAGTTTCTTAAATGATTTTTTACATATTATCACATAAAATTGATATCACTTATCATTATATATTATTATTATACCTTATTAATGTACATTCATTATTTAATTATTTTCCTTCATGGAAACTTTTATGATACACCTGTTTGTTATGTTTTTTGACAAGAATATGATACCTGATTCTTTCCATGGGTAACCCTTATATTTATGTATGATTGATTATGTATGATTATATATTTGGAAATAATATTAAGGAACAAGTTATGAAATATTCACCCAGATATCACTACAATCCATTGGGTAAATTTTATTCTCACAAGTCATTAGGTGCAGCGGTCTTGGCGGTAATCCTTGACTCATGCTACCATTTGCAACAGTCTTGGTGGTTAACCTTGAATTGTGATACTCTAGGTGAAACGAGTCTTGAATCATGCTAAAGAAATGTTTTTTGTTGCTGAAACAATACTATGACTCTGTGTTTATATGATCCCAGGTTAATATGTTATGATTCTATATGTTCCAGGCCTTTTTATATCATAATGTCATGCCTTTTAAACCATGTGATAAAGCTTTATTCTTATGTTTATTCCCTTACTGGTATTTTAGCTCATCCATTTTTTCATGGTATACCCAGGTTATCCTATGAAGATGTATAAGAAAAATTTAAGTTAATATCTATTTATGAATACTAATAAAATAAATGGTTTATTTAGTCCCATGTTTTAAGTTTTATATTCATAGTCTTCCCAGACACTAGACTTTACGATCCTTGGTTTGTAATATTATGTTTTATTATGACGAAAATCTTGTAATGATATGTGTAAAAGGATAGTGTCTATATAGTTGGTATTAGAGGATAGTCTTGTTATTTTTTCATATTAGGAACATAACAATTTAGTAAGTACCTTATGGATAAGACTGAGTATAAGAAAACATCCCTAAATTAAAGTAAATATAGAGTAAGTGGTTTATCACGAAAATACAACCCTGTTTAGATATGAACAAGTGGATGTGGATCTACAACATATTTATCTAGGGGTAAAACTGAAAACACCACTTTGAGCTAGACAAGAATGATAACTGGTCCACAATAACAGGTTTTGATGCACTCCTGGTTTGACACTCTTAAGGAGATATTCTTTGTTAAATTCATAAGCTCAGTAAGAACCATTATAAAGGGAACAAAAAAACAAGACCATAATAGTATATGTTAGAAAATAGTTCATGGATAACATAGATTGAAACCTAGGTAATCACAAGTTAGGATATAATTTTGATTTAAGAGATTATCTTATTATGTTTAAAGTATCTTTTTATGCTTATTATCTAAGTATTCAAGCAACCATAATTGTTTGTTATTTTTCTTAGTTAATGGATAGAAATTGAAGAACACATTCCGATAATCAATGTGATAGGGAATGTTAATATTACCCTAAAGATATTACAAATATGATGGGAATGAGTGCTCAAAATTTTATGAAAGTACTTGTTCTGATGGATCAAGTTACAAATAATAACTTTAATCATGTAGAATTTTCTTCTCCACCAAGGAAAGAGCAACTTTCTATTGAATCCTTTATATGGAGAAGTCCTCCCATGTTTAGTGGATATTCCGATACCCTCCACATGGAATAATAGATTAAATCCATTGAAAACTATTATATATCATATAGTGCTCCGAAGAAGAGAAAGTATTACTGGTGGTCTATCATTTTGATGTGGAAGCAGATTAGTGGAAGACACTGATCGTGAATATGATGTACCAAGAAGAAATTGATCCAATGGATTGTTAGGAATTCAATAAAATGTTTTTCAATAAATATTTTCTCAGAACCCTCCATCTCAAGATAGAAAGAGAGTTCCTCAGACATAACTAGAAGGAAGATGAGTCTATTAGGATATATGGAGAAAAAATTACAAGGCTTAAAAGATATGCTTTAGACTTTATCATGGACACCAAAAGAAAGGTGGGTCTCTTCTTTAGCATACTAAAGCCAAGAATACAAAAATCATTGGCAATTTGTGACTTCGATAGTTATGAAGAGATTGTCTATTGTGCCCTTGATATTGAAATAGAGATTGGAGACTCCCAATGGTCTTGTGGGCCCAATAAAAGAAAAGTAGAAAATTTAGTCTTATATGGATGGTCTGGAAAATAAGTCCCCTAATGGAAAGAATATTGAAAATCCCAAGTGTAAAAATTGTAGGAAGAAGAATCCTGAGAACTATCTAAGGAGAATCAGGAATTTCTTCAAATGTCTACGAATGATACAACTAGCTAAGAACATACAGAGGTATATGAAGAATCCCACTAACATGGAAGAATAAAGGAAGGTTTAGATCAACAATCATCCTGTAGTTCAATGTTTCTACTACAAGGAACATGAGAATTATGCGAACAATTGACCTAAGCCAAGGGTTATCAAAGGAAATCCACAAAAACCTCTAAGGAAACAAGGATGATCTTATTCTACCATTACTGATAAGGTAGAGCTTGAAAATGATGTGGTGAAATGTACACTAGTTATTCATTCAAGAAAAGAGAATGTATAATTTGATTCTTATTATAAGCATTTTTTCATATCTTTTAAGTTTAGTATACCTATTCAAACACCACCTCATAATTTGGAGGTTGAGGTATCTATGAGAAAATTGAATGGGGTAATTATTGAATCCAAGGTTTATAACTCATTACCAGTAAATGTTTGTGGACTAAACCTCCCATATTATCTTTTCATACTTCCTATGGTGGTGTTCAATGTTATTTTGTGCATCGATTGACTATCTTTATACAAATCTATCTTTAACTATCAGAAAATGGAGACCACTATTCACATCATAGAGTTTCTTCCAATCCTATAGAAGTGTAAGGAGGAAGATGAATCTCCTTCATAATAATTATCTCATGTGTGGATAACTTTTCCTTTTGATCAAGCATATATTGATCAGTTAATTGAGATAAAGGGGATGATACTTCTCAATGATATGCCCATCGTGAGGGATTACACTGATGTATTTCCTAAAGATTTTTCTAGTATTCCTCCTAATTGAGAGGTTGAGTTCTCTATTGAACTTATTTTTAGATCCCTACATATATAAAATATAGATTATAGAATGGACACCGTTGAGATGGAAGAGCTCAAGAAGTAGTTATAAGAGAATCTTGAGAATGGTTTTATATGATCGAGTGCTTCACTATGGGGTTCATTAGTCCTCTTTGTTATGAAGAAGGATGGATCAACGTGCCTTTGCATTTATTATTGTGAGATCAATGAAAGAACGATAAAGAATAAGTATTCCCTGCCTTATATAGATGAATTATTTGATCAGCTACATGGGGCCAATTATTTCTCTAAGGTGGACCTTCGATCGAGATATCACCAATTAAAGGTGAGGAGGAAAGAAGTTCCCAAAATTACATTTCGAAAAATGTTTAGACACTATGTGTTCATATTTATTCCCTTTAAAATCACTAATTCTCCATGAATATTAATGGATTTAATGAATAGAGTCTTTATATATTACCTCAACAAATTTGTGGTTTTCTTTATCAATGATACTATGATGTACTCTAAGAGCAAGGAGGAACATGAGGAACATTTGAATACTATGTTGATGACTTTGCGATGGGAGATGATTTATGAAAGGTACAATAAATGTGAGTTCTATATGGAGTTATTATCTCTCTTAGGGCATGTTATTACTAAAAAAGAAATATCTGTGGACCCTTCTAAGATAAAGGCAATCAAGGAGTGGCCTAGGAAAACATATATAATGGAGTTTCATAGCTTTCTGGGTCTAGCCGATTATTATCAACAATTTGTTAATAAATTTCCATGATTGTAAAACCGAATGAACCAACTGACATGTAAGGGGGTGAAGTTTCTCTAGACTCAGCAATGTGATGAATGCTTTAAGGAGATCAAAAAGTGTCTTATCACTACACCATTACTCACACCCCCAACAAGTGGAGAACTCATTGTGGTGTACAATGATTCTTCAAATAAGGTCTTAGGCTGTGTACTGATGAAAAATTATAAAGTTATATCCTACTCCTCAATACCGCTGAAAATAAATGATAAATACTACCCCACACATGATATATAGTTAGTGACTATGATATTTGCATTGAAAATCTGGAGGCATTATCTCTATAGGGAGAAGTTTGAGATATAAACTGATCAAAAGAGTCTCATATATACATTCACACAGAAATAGATTAATATGCACCAGTGAAAATGGTTAGAGCTCATCAAGGAATATGACTACTCATTCTACTACCATCTTGGTAAGGAAAATAAAGTGTAGGATTCTCTAAGTAGAAATGATCCCTCTTCTATATCAATGACGATAATTGAGAATGATCCAATCTTCTTATATTTGTAGAGAATGAACATGGGAATCATTAAGGGGGGACAATTATCAATAATTTATTAATTTTTTTCTCAACCATCCCTCATGGAGAAAATAAAGGATTATCAAAGAAAAGATGTGGAAATTATAAAAAGGGTGGAAGATATTAGAAATGGGAAATACTATGAGTTCAAGATTGATGAGGATGGAGTTTTGAGATTTGGGTCTTGATTATATGTACCATATGATCCAGATATAAAAAGGATCTTTCTAATTATGTACATAGATCATCCTTATCTATTCACCCAGGGATCACCAAGATGTATCGAGATATCTGGGATAATTATTGGTGGGATAATATGAAGGAGAATATTGTTGATTATACATCAAAGTGCTTGGTATGTAAGTATGTGAAGGAAGAAAAGAAAAAGTGTAAGGAGATGATGAAACCACTACCCATACCAATAGAAAAGTAGGAGAACATTACCATGTGATTTTTCACTAGACCTCCAAGGATAACTAGAGGAAATAATGCTATATGGGTCATTTTGGATCATCTTACAAAGATATAACACTTTATCGCAATTTGAGAGGACTTCTCATTTGATCAAATTGCAAGAATATATATCAAAGAGTTGTTAAGGCTGCATGAAGTACCACAATCTATTTTATCAGATAGATATCCAAGATTCACCTCGAGGTTCTAGAAAAGTCTCAAGCATGACCTATGAATTGAAATAAACTTCATTACAATCAATTATCTTAAAACTAATGGCCAATCTAAGTGAACTATTCAGACATTGGAAGATATGTTGAGATAATATTCTATGGACTTCAAAGGAGGATGGGACCAACATCTTCCACTGTTCCAATTCATCTAAAACAATAATTTCCACTCTATCATCCAAATGGAAGCATATGAATCCCTTTATGTGAAACGTGAAAATCACCAGTGCGTTGGGATGAAGCCTGTTAGTGTAAGATTCTTGGACATGAAATGGTAGAAGAAATGGTGGAGAAGGAGAAAACCATTCAACAACACATCAAGACAACCTAAAGTCAACAAAAGTGTTATGCATATAATCGTCGGTGAGACCTTGAGTTTAAAGTTAGAGACATGTTATTCCTCCACATATCTCCATGAAATAAGGTCATGAGGTTTTGGATGAAAGGAATGATAAGTCCCAATCACATCATCCCCTTCGAGATCCTTGACTATGTCGAAGCTGTGTCCTATCGACTAGAACTTCCACCTTGTCAAAAGTACACGATGTATTCCATGTATCCCCATTAAAAAAGTACATACTATATCCTTCACATGTACAATATTCAAAGGTGTTATAGTTGGAGAATGATCTTTCTTATGAGGAGAATCCTGTGAAGATCTTGGATCATAGAGATAATTTTATACACAATAAAACTACTCACCTAGTAAATGTACTATGGCGGAACCATAAGTATGAAGAGGCCACATGGGAACTGGGGGAAGAAATGAATGAAAAGTACCTAAACCTATTTATGGCTTTGAATGTTTAATGAAATATCGAGGGTGAAATTTCATAAGGGGAGAGCATGTAACAATCCATTGTTTTATCAATGGAATTTTCTTCTTATAATTACGTTTTACAGTAAAATCACATAATACTACATATAGAACATAAAAAAACCTTATAATTTTATAATTAAAAAAATAATAGGTATCTCTAGAAGTTAATGAATATATACCGATGAAATAGTAACATGACCTTTGGAATAGTTTGTGACCCTTATGAATAGAAAATCATCCAATGTAATAGTAACCACACTAATGAAAGTAGAAATGTTTTATCCATCTTGTAAGTTACAATATGGTATAATAATATCTTATTATAAGTAAATAAATATTTTAAAATTTATTGATTATGTGTTGGTATTTTTGTAAGTCGTGTATATTTAATTACACTTTTTTTGATTAATTTGATAAATTAAAAGAAAATTTATTTTCATAAAATGAATTAATTAATTATTATTTTGATGTCTTATGATCATAATTTAATTTTATTATACCTTAATTAATTTTTCAAAGTGTTTATAAAGGTGTTTTAATTTTAAAATTTTTATTTTTCATTTAAATTATCATTTTAATTAAAAATTAAATTTAACATAAATAAAAACTATTTTTGAAAAATGGATTTCATTTTTTTAATTATACACATCAAAAAATGGTTAGGGTAAATTTTTAGTATTTTTCTAAAATACTTTAATTTTTGATGAATAATGAAATTCAATAATTTACAATAAATGATAAATACATGAATTATGATGTCGTCAGCTGATGTGTGGATGATGTAAGGACAATATCTCGAACTCAAAATACCAATTTATATTTCTTCCAAAATAATAAATACTTTTCATATTCTAAAGAAAAAAGTATTAAACTAGTGATTAAAATAATGGGAAACCCCTCCTCTCATCCACTATAAATACTACCCCTATTTACTTCTTATCTTCGCTTCACTCAAGCCTTGTTACTAGTCAAAATTCATCTCAAATATCTCCTTAATCCACTCTAACAATTAAATCATAACTTGGTCTCTTCAAAATACTAAATCTTATCCCTTAAAGAGATTCTCAAGGAAGATATATTCAAGAGGTAAATTCCACCTTTCATTTCTTTTATTTTCATTCAAGTTCAGTTATTTATTTTTCTTTCCTCACATCCTTTCATCCAAATGTTATTATAAATCCTTTAAATTACATGTACTAGAATTTTTTTATGATAATGTAATAATATATAATCATCTATCCTTTCCCATCATTTTATACTATAAATCAAAACACCACCCTAGATGTGTTAATTTATCACATTCATGGACGACAAGTTTTCAATTTCTATTATAGTCTTCAATTCTAGTCATTAAACAATTTTTATGGTTGAAAAAAATAATATATGTATTATAAATTATTTATAGTTATGTAACTTTTTTACACATGATTTTAATTTAAAAAGAAAAATGTGTTCGATGTGATCAAAAACCACTAATTAACCAAAACAATTATCATTAATGTTTTATTTAATAATTATTCTTCACTCCAAAGGACCAAATGAATTTGATAACCATGTATTCTTACATATGTTCAATAACAACATAAAAATTAAATTCTATAAAACCATTCTCATCTTACATGTTTATCCTAACATATATATATATAAGTAAACCATTCATGATAACAAAGGAAAAAACCCTCCCAACAATGAAATTAAAAATATTAACCCATCAAAAAGGTTATGAATGAAATTAATAAGGTTATAATAAATAAATTAAATTAATAATATGTTTTTTTAATATTAATTAATGAATGTAATTTGGTTATAATGGAAATTAATATCAAGTAAAGGATACAATCAAACTTAAGGTAAGGGATTCAACCTGAACCTCTATTATTTATTCAGGTTGCTCTATATTTATTTTTACCCAAATGAAGTTATATATTATATTTATGTAAATATAATAAATTATGTGAAGAGTATCCAAAATCATTTATTAATTTATATTCATTATTATATTTTGGGGATATAAATTATTTTAAGTTGTTCCCTCCCTAATAATTTCTGATTAACAAACCCGTTTAAGGGAATTTCCCCAATTTATACCCAATTTCAAGTGCTCTCTGTAACATCCAAGGTAAATAAAGAATATTACGTATTTATATTTATTAATATTTGTAAATTAGTTATTAATTATTAATTTAAAGTGGATTCTATGTTCGATGGTGTACCCAATACGCAACAACGAGTTTCTTTGAAATCTTAAGTTGCACAGTAATAATATAATATTATTATTTTAAATGGTAGTTAATGAATTGACATTGTATTGGTGGGTATGGATATAACTAAATAATATATTATTATAAATGTTTTTTAAATGTTTTTACATTTATCCAATAAAATTTATAGGCTTAAAATGTGAATAAATATAATTTAAAGCACAATTTACTTTAAAAGGTTGATTTACAGCCTTTTGATGGAGAACCCTCTTTAAATCAAGTTTTGGTCACTTTTATATGTTCTATTTGAAAATCTAAAATTCTTCTTTAGAATCGGGACATCAAAATTCACTTTGGGTATAATTTTGGTATTTTTATGATAAAATTCATTTTTTTAATGAATAGTGAAAAATACTGTATTTTAATTCCAATATTATTTTTATATGTAATTTATTTATATGGTTAGATTATATTTTTAATTGGTTTTAAAGTTAAATTAGATTATATTTTTACCATTTAATCCAATTGTGGTCATTGGAATTAATTTTACTTTGAAATTGCACATAAACATGTGTTAATCTTCGGATAGATACTGTTTCTTAAAAACAGGCTATTTGTTTTGACAATGGGAATTAATTTTAAATTAATTAATGAAACCTCTATATTTTGAATATGGTAAAATATACCTCATTTTTGAATTCTTAATATCAAATATATATTAGGCTTAATTTTGGGTATTTTTCTGAAAACTTTAATTTTTGATGAATAGTGAAACCACTTAGTAGTAGTTCAAAAACTGACTTTTTCATTTAAATGAAATTTTACTGCTTCTTTGAATTGAATTTAAAAAATATTACATATGTGGTTGTTATTAGTAAATTAAATGTGGTTTAATAGGATGAAAATAATTTTTGGTGAATAACAACTTTTTACTTTTATTTACCACGATTAAAGGTAAATATGAGAATTCATGGTAAAAAGAATATCATAATAATAAACAATTACCTTCAAAATTGTCCCATTATTGTTGGATGAGTAATGGCCGACCATGGGCATCCCTGGGTAGATTTTGGGACCCTAATGAGCTACATACGAATGATAATGACACTTTATTTTAATTAACTTAAAGTAAAGGAAAAGATGACAAAAACAAATATCTTTTAGTAAATAAATTTTTACATGGGGTTATATAAGTTATATTATTGAATGTAAATATTATTTGGAAATATAAAAATATTTAATACATCATGGTATTTTTTTATAATTTTTAAATATAAAATAAATTAAATTATATATGACACAATAATGATGTTGTATTTACCCCATTAATAAATGATTTAAATAAATAAGATTATAAATATTACAATAATATTCAAAACTTGTCCAATTATTATTGAATGATTTTATTTATACCATGAGTCATATTATATTCTACTTTAACTATGTTTGGACCTTTAGAAACCGAATATCATTATATAATAAAATAATATTTTCACATTTTCTAAAAGAGCCCCTCCTCTCCCTTATAAAAGGACACCACTTCTAACCAATTCTTCACTCCTCTCAAGCCTTTTGGCTCATCCAACCTCTAAAAATTTAAGCTCCCTACATCCCTAGATTTTTCCTAAAATCCTCACCTTAGGCATAAGGCACTTCAATAAGTCCTTTTGGTTCTAACAAAAGGGAGTTACCCAAATCAAAGGTAACAATTTCTCTTAACTTCTTTTCCTTTATTTTACCTCTCCAACCCCTTAACTCTTTATAATCCTTTATTTTATAAAAAAACTAGTATCCTAAATATAATATAATTTTGTTATGATAATTATTATTACTACACATACACACACCTCCATCTAATGGGTTAATAACATTCTGTTTCTGTGGATGGCAAACTAACGCCTCACGAAACGATGATTGTTAAAATATCTCTAACCGCCTCTCATGGTGGCCATTATGATGGCACTGAATTTATATATGATATAAATTATGTTTTTGTTTTCTATATTCTTATATAATTTTTATTTACAAACATATCTTTATGCTTTCCAATATATGTAAACACGATAATTTCATTTGAGGAAGTGCAGACTACCTCCGCTCAAGGTGATATGATTCATTTATGAAAAACATGAAACATATAAAGGATGGATTTAATGAAATTATGTAACATTTATATCATATTATATTATAATTTAATTTTAATATACCTATTTATTATTTTGTTTTCATTCTTTTAAATATAAAATATAAATGAAAGTAGCGTTCATTCGTACGTACGACTTACCGTCTCCATGAACGGTGCGTTTCATTTCTTAACTCCAAATGATATGGAATATTCTAAATACATATACACTATATATATATGATACATATGATATATAAATCATGAATATAATTCTGGATATAATGGAATTTTTACCACATGGACAATTTGTAATTATAACAAGTTCATTTTTTACTAAAGTTCTGAACATCGACCAAATGTCCGCTATGAACTCAAATAATTCATTAATTATTATTTCAAGGTAATAAGTGATATAAAATAAATAATAAACTTTAAAAATGATCTTAAAAAGTAGATATTAACTTATTTTTATTATTCAGGAATAACATGGATCATATGAGTCAAGTCGGACACATGGTTAGGAGATTTCTTATCTCACTTTTAATTCTGTGAGCTTTCCATTGTTCACCACTTATTCATTTAAAGTGGTGTGTTGTGTACTGTGGTTTGATATATGATATAATTATTCTAATTATATTCATGGTATTATGTAATTGATTTGGTGGTTATTAACTTTCAGTCATATGACTCAGTTGATTACAACGTGGTAAAGGGTTTCATCTCACTTTTTATTCCCGTGAGATTCATGCTATATTTTCCACTATTTTATTTTGTGTGGTGTATGTACTGATCATGATTTTACTCATTGTGTAATATAATTTCATTTATAAGTATTTTCATAATCATAGTATGATCCTTATTTCATGTGGCATATGTTTTGTAAGTTACCAAATCGGTAAGGGAACCTTTCAACCTCCTTTTTTTAAAAGACTTTTTTTATGTATTTTAATTTACATATTATTATGTTGGGATATGTTATTATCTATCCTTATTGATTTAAAATTTATGTCCAAGTGATTATATACCATTTTTATCTCATCATCTCATTTTATTAATTTTAAAGTGATGTCGTTAGGCTGTCGAATTATTGCAAGGGAACTTCTTAACCCAATTTCAATTCTTTGGGTTAAACTTGTACTTCTTGAATATGTAATACTATGAATATGTGTGAACGCCCTATAATTATTTTTCACTTAATAGCCACTTATATTTGGTGTATTTATATTTTTCACACATAATTAGTTGATTGATTTATCCTTAATTTAAGAATATCGTCTTTATAAGGGATTTCATCTCAATTTACATTTCCATTGAGACTTCATTGTTGTTATGCACCAATTAAATCTTATATGGTGTATATACTATCCTTTGCCATATTATATCATGAATCCATTTATTCTTATGATATTATAAAGTTCTAATTAAATTTTATTCCTCAATTTTTTGTATTCAAGAGTCTCTCATTTTGTTAAAAACTCTTTAACAAAAATATCATTTAATTTTTTTAAAAGATTTATTATTATAAATATTTATCTTTAGTATCAATGTATTAAAAATGGTTTTGAGCATTTATTTATATTGAAATTAATTTTTTAAAATTATAATTCCATTAAAATCTTCAATGTGGCATGAGACACTTTGATTCAAAAATATATTTCTAAATGTTTTATGTAAATGGATTGATTATTTAAATATCTCTAAATTACTTCTTGTGATTGAAAATGAAATGTTATTAGTGAAATGTTTATATTTGCAGTATTTTATGTGTTATGATGGTACTTTGACATTTGACGGGTGGTTATGTGATAAACCATATGATGGGTGGTGCCGTGATAAAATAGGATGGGTGGTTACATTATAACCTATAATGCAATGGGTAAGGGAGTCAGACATATGGCTATTCCATTTAGTGATGTGTGTGGAAGTCGACCGTATAGTTATTCCACTTAAGAATGTTTATGTCCCAAGTTGCCTTTATATGTTATGTGTTCTTTATATGAGTTTTATGGTAATCTTTTCGTTACAAAAGGGCAAGCAATGATCTTTTATTTAGTGAATAGTATTTACTACTTCATAAAGGTATAAAAGTATTACTTATGTTAAAGTATTCATGGATTTCTTGTTGTTTTAAAAAAAATTATAGTTTTCCTTCTTTGTGTATCCCTTACTGAGATTTTTTCCCATCCTAAGTTTTTGAAATGTTTTTCACATGACATGATGTGGAATATGGACAAGGATGTGATCAAGTAAAAGTCATGATGTCTAAAAAATTAAACCAGACATATTTATTTTTAAAAGTTTATATTTTATGAAAAATGGATACTGGGTAGTAATGTCTAGTTTTAATATTAAATTTATTATGTAATAGTTATGGACTAATTCACTAAAACTCTAAACCTGAAAAGATCCTTAATGTTAATTATTCATTTAATTCAAGATTATGTAATGTTTAAGGCCATGTCCTTATTGTTGGCATCAGAGGTTGGTTTAGCTAACTTTAGAGGTTAGGGTGTCATTTAAGCACAATTGACATTACCATAATGGTTAGCATATTAGAAAGAGTCATAGTTATCTGAGATAAATTGAATGTGTTTAAGATATCATGAATAATTATATCTTAGTATTTAACCTCCTCATAAGATATTATATGATGATTATACTGATATATTCACACTGACCTTTTTTGGTTTTAGTAAATGGCTGGATCTAGTAGGAACCAAAGTAACAGTGGATGTGATAAAAACTGTGATAGTTTTCTGAATGAATAAATGAATGAAATGGGACCTACAATGAGAAATCTTGTGGTTATTCTCAGCCAACTATTTAGAGTCACGATTGACCACATGAACCTTGGTGATTTTTATAAGGAATTGTATATGCATGAAATAAATCCCTACAAAAGTTCAGGTAATAATCATAATGGTAAGTATGTTAAAAAACCTATCTGTCAAGGATGTAGAAAGAAACACTTTGGAAAATGCTTCAAAGGGACGAGAATATGCTATAGATGTGGGAATGAAGGTCATAAAGCAGGAACTTGCCATAGAAAATGGAATCTTCCATTTGACTCTAGGAAAGTGAAATAAGTTCTTTATAAGGGATCAAATGAATGTTTTAAATGTGGTGTGCATGGCCATTATACAAATAGATGTCCTACAAAGATGTTTCGAGAATGGGATCACCAGGATCGTACAAATATATGTTTACTATTACCTAATACCATTCCAATTGATGATGAAGAAACATACAATGACCAATGAAAGTTATAGTTTATTTCTTATCATATGTTTTTAGATTATTGAATATTAGGATATGATTCATGATTTTGTTTATAGGAAAGAATTATTATAGAATAAGTTGGTAAAGAATGGTCTAAGGAACATGAATAACGTCGTAATAAATCAACATATAAGGGATTAAAAAGTTATCGTAGATTTTAAGATAATGAAATTATTTAAAGTATTAAGTCTATTTTGATGATGGGATTACATGAGAATACTTTTTATAGTATGTGTAACTCTGAAGTTTGATACATCAAAATGTTATTCAAGGAATAATTATCTTTTCTTTTGAGGAGTAATGGTTGAAATTTTATTTTGGAAGAATCTATGTTTTTGTTATGGAAATATGGTGATTTGGGTTATTTATGGAAATGATTTACCTATCATAGGTAATATGCAATTAGGTTAATTACACTTCACTATGAGACTTTAATAGTAGTCGCTGTTATTTGGAGATAAATGTTATGATTTACTATAGAAGCCTATGGGATTAAATCCTTCTAAGTTTTGGGTTTCAATCTTAGTTTGGATTATTTTGAATAATTTTAGGGACAACTGTTTATTGAATGGTCTTTGTTGAACTTGGGGTTTTTTTGAAAAACTTTGGAGATTTAGAGTAGTTTTTCTTTTTGTAAAAGATTTTACTTTTTAAGGATTAACTGATCTTGTAATAACCATTGTATTTTTGGCTGATGTATAAAGACAGGGGAAATATATATTTTATCTTTTTTTGGATTATGTGATACTCTAGATGTTTATTATAGTGCTTTTAATGTGACCAAGTTAGTTTGAGTACTCATCGTTTGGAGAATAGATGAGTTTGTGGTTGAAATTTAGTAAAGTATGAAAGTATACATGATAATTAAGTATGTTTCCTTATGTTTTTAGTCAAGTTTAGAAATAAATTCCTCAATGAAAATTAACTTAAAGAAAATTTCTGTAAACATTTCCATCTAGGGACTCATGGAATGTTTAACCCATCACAAGTTTGTGATTTTCTGGTGGTTAACTTTCTCCTAATAATGTTTTCTATCATTCTCCATCAGAACATGATGGTTTTTTTCTTCTAAATCCATGTTTTCCTACATGGAATCCTAATATGGGTTTTCTCGAGTGTCCTTTGTATATATATTTCTTTCATTTAAATGGATAGTTTTATTTACTTTTTTTTCGATGTGGGAGTTTCAATGATGTTTCCAAGCCCAATTGTAAAATTATGAGGACGCAATTCCCAAAAGGGGGGAAGGATGTAATATCCCAGGTAAATAAAGACTATGATATTTTTATATTTATTAATATTTGTAAATTAATTATTAATTTTAGTTTAAAGGGAATGCTATGTTCGATGGCGTACCGAATACGCAACAACGTGTTTCTTTGAAATCTTACATTTCACACTAATAATACAATATTATTATTTTAAATGGTAGTTAACGCATAGTAGTTGTATTTTCAGGAATGGGTAGAACTAACTAAAATATTATTATACATGTTTGTTAAATGTTTTTACATTTATCCAATAAAATTTAGAGGCTTAAAATGTGAATAAATCTAATTTTAAGTATAATTTACTTTAAAAGGTTGATTTACCACCTTTTGATGGAGAATCCTCTTTAAATAAGGTTTTGGTTACTTTTATATGTTCTATTTGAAAAAATAAAATTCTTCTTTAGAATTGGGACATAAAAATTCACATTAGGTAAAAGTTTGGTATTTTTCTGATAAAATTCATTTTTTGGTAAATAGTTAAAAATACTGTATTTAAATTCAAATATACCTTTTCAATAAAATTTATTTATATGGTTAGATTATCCTTTTAATTGGTTTTAAAGTGTAATTATATTATATTTTTACCATTTAATCCAATGGTGGTCATTTGAATTAATTTTACTTTGAAATTAGACATAAACAAGTGTCAATCTTCTGATAAATATTGTTTCTTAAAAACACGCTATTTGTTTTGACAATGGGAATTAATTTTAAATTAATTAATGCAATTTATAAGTTTTTAATTTGGTAAAATCGAAAGCATTTTTTAATTTGGAATATCAAATATAGCTTAGGCTGATTTTTTTGAAATTTTTCTGAAAAACTTCAATTTTTGATGAATAGTGAAACCACTTAGTAGTAGTTCGAAAACTGACTTTTTCATTTAAATGAAATTTTACTACTTTTGTGAATTGAATTTCAAAAATCCAGCATACATTGTTGTTATTAGTACGTAAAATGTGGTTCAATGAGAAATCTTGTGGTTATTCTCAACCAACTATTTGGAGTCATGATTGACCACATGAACCTTAGTTATTTTTATAAGGCATTGTATATGAATGAAATAAATCCCTACAAAAGTTCAGGTAATAATCATAAAGGTATGTATGTTCAAAAACCTATGTGTCAAGGATGTGGAAAGAAACACTTTGAAAAATTCTTCAAAGGGAGAGGAAAATGATATTGATGTGTGAATAAAGGTCATAAAGAAATAACCTGCCATGGAAAATGGAAGCACCTAGTTGACTCTAGGAAAAGTAAAGAAGTTATTTATGAGGGATCAATTGAATGTTTTAAATGTGGTGTGCATGGTCATTATACAAACATATTTCCTATGAAGATGTTTTGATAATGGGATCACTAGGATTGTAAAAATATATGTTTACCATTACCTAATGCCATTCCAATTGAAGATGAAGAAACTGACAATGACAAATGAAAGGTATGGTTTATTTTTGAACATATGTTTTGACATTATTGAATATCAAGATATGATTCTTGATTTTTTTTGCAGGAAAAAAGTATTTTAGAATTAGTTGGTAAAGAATGGTCAATGGATCATGAAGAATGTCATAAGAAATAAACATATAAGGGATTCAAAATTTATGGTAGATTTTAAGATAATGAAATTCTTAAAAGTATTAAGTCTCTTTTGATTATGGGATTACATCAGAATACTTTTTATAGTATATGTAACTCTAAAGTTTGATATATGAAAATGTTATTCATGGAATAATTATATTTTCTTTTGTGGAGTAATGGTCGGAATTTTATTTTGGCAGAATCTATTTTTTTGTTATGGAAATATGGTGATTTGGGAAGTTTATGCAAATGATTAAACTATCATAGGGAATATGCGATTTGGTTAATTACACTTCAGTATGATACTTTAAGAGTAGTCGATGTTATTTGGAGACAAATGTTATGATTTATTATGGAAGACTATGGGATTAAATCCTTCTGAGTTTTGGGTTTCAATCATAGTTTGGATTATTTTAAAGAATTTTATGGATAACCATTTAGTGAATGGTCTTTGTTAAACTTTGGGTTTTGTTTGAAAAACTTTGGTGATTAAGAGTAGTTTTTCTTTTGGTAAAAGATTATCCTTTTTGAGGATTATCTGATCTTGTAATAACCATTTTGGTTTTGGTTGATGTCTAAAGACAAACGGAAATATACAGTTCATCTTTTGTGGATTATGTGATACTCTAGAAGTTGATTCAACCTCTTTTAATGTGACCAAGTCAGTTTGAGTACTCATCGTTTGGATAATAGAGGAGTTTGTGGTAGAAATTTAGTAAAGTATGAAAGCCTACATGACAAGTAAGTATGTTTCCATATGTTTTTAGTTAAACTCATAAATAAATTCCTCAATTAAAAGTAACTTAAAACAGAAATGTTGTCTGTTAACATTTCCTACTAGGGACTCAAGGTATGTTTATCTCATCACAAGTTTGTGATTTTCTGGTGGTTAAGTTTCTGCTAATAATGTTTTCTATCACTCTCCATCAGAAATTGATGGTTTTTTTTCTTCCATATCCACGTTTTCCTACATGGAATCCAAATATGGGTTTTCTCGGGTGACCTTTGTATATATATTTCATTCCATTAGAGTGATATTTTTATTTACTCTTTTTCTAATGTGGGAGTTTCAATGATGTTTTCAAGCCCAATATTAAAATTGCGAGGACATAATTACCAAAAGGGGAGAAGGATTTAACATCCCAGGTAAATAAAGAATATGGAAATTTTATATTAATTAATATTTGTAAATTAATTATTAATTTTACTTTAAAGGGGATTCTATATTCAATGTCTTACCCAATACGCAACAACATGTTTCTTTTAAATCTTACGTTGCACACAAAAAATATAATATTATTATTTTAAATGGTAGTTAACGCATAACTATTGTATTGAAAGGAATGGATTGAACTAACAAAAATATGATTATACATGTTTGTTAAATGTTTTTACATTTATCCAATAAACTTTATAGGCTTAAAATGTGAATAAATCTAATTTTAAGTTTAATTTACTTTAAAAGGTTGATTTACCGCCTTTTGATGGAGAACCCTCATTAAATAAAGTTTTGGTCACTTTTATTTGTTCTATTTGACAAAATAAAATTCTTCTTTTGAACTGGGACATCAAAATTCACTTTGGGTAGAATTTTGGTATTTTTCTGATAAAATTCATTTTTTTGGTGAATAGTGAAAAATACTGTATCTTAATTCAAATCTACTTTTTATATATAACTTATTTATATTGTTAGATTATCTTTTTAATTGTTTTCAAAATGTAATTATATTATATTTTTACTATTTAATCCAATGGTGGTCATTGGAATTAATTTCACTTTGAAATTAGACATAAACAAGTGTCAATCTTCTGATAAATATTGTTTCTTAAAAACATGCTACTTGTTTTGATAACGGGAATTAATTTTAAATTAATTAATGAAACTTATATGTTTTGAATTTAGTAAAATAGAAATCCTATTTTAATTCGGAATATCAAATATAGATTAGGCTGAATTTTTGGAATTTTTCTGAAAAACTTCAATTTTTGATGAATAGTGAAACCACTTAGTAGTAGTTCAAAAACTGTCTTTTTCATTTAAATGAAATTTTACAACTTTTGTAAATTGAATTTCAAAAATCGGACATACATGGTTGTTATTAGTATGTAAAATGTGGTTCAATGAGAAATCTTGTGGTTATTCTCAACCAACTATCTGGAGTCATGACTGACCACATGAACCTTGGTGATTTTTATAAGGCATTGTATATGCATGAAGTAAATCCCTACGAAAGTTCTGGTAATAATCATAAAGGAAAGTATGTTAAAAAACCTATGTGTCAAGGATGTGGAAAGAAACACTTTGGAAAATGCTTCAAAGGGATGGGAAGATGCTATAGATGTGGGAATGAAGGTCATAAAGCAAGAACCTACCATGTAAAATGGAAGCAACTAGTTGACTCTAGGAAAGGGAAATAAGTTATTTCTAAGGGATCAATTGAATGTTTTTAATGTGGTGTGCATGGTCATTATACAAACATATGTCCTATGAATATGTTTCGAGAATGGGATCACCAGGATCGTACAAATATATGTTTACAATTATCTAATACCATTACAATTGAGGATGAAGAAACTAATAATGACCAGTGAAAGGTATGGTTTATTTCTTATCATATGTTTTAACATTATTGAATCTTAGGATATGATTCATGATTTTTTTTGTAGGAAAGAAGTATTTCAGAATAAGTTGGTAAAGAATGTTCAATGGATCATGAAGAACGTCGTAAGAAATCAACCTATAAGGGATTCAAAAGTTATGGTAGATTTTAAGATAATGAAATGCTTAAAAGTATTAAGTCTCTTTTGATGATGGGATTACATCAGAATAATTTTTATAGTATGTGTAACTCTGAAGTTTGAAATATGAAAATTTTATTCATAGAATAATTATATTTTCTTTTTTTGGAGTAATGGTCGAAATTTTATTTTGGAAGAATCTATGTTTTTTTATAGAAATATGGTGATTTGAGTTATTTATGGAAATGATTATCCTATCATAGAGAATATGCGATTAGGTTAATTAAACTTCAGTATAATACTTTAAGATTAGTCGATGTAATTTGGAGATAAATGTTATGATTTAATATGGAAGACTATGGGATTAAATCCTTCTGAGTTTTGGGTTTCAATCTTAGTTTTGATTATTTTGAATAATTTTATGGATAAATGTTTCTTGAATTGTCTTTGTTGAGCTTTGGGTTTTGTTTAAAAAACGTTAGATATTAAGAGTAGTTTTTATTTTTGTAAAAGATTATCCTTTTTGAGGATTATCAGATCTTGTAATAACCATTTTGGTTCTGGTTGATTTCTAAAGACAAGGTAAATAAATAGTTCATCTTTTATGGATTATGTGATACTCTAGAATTTGATTCTAGCTCTTTTAATGTAACCAAGTCAGTTTGAGTACTCATCGTTTGGAGAATAGATGATCTTGTGGAAGAACATTAGTAAAGTATGAATGTCTACATGACAAGTAAGTATGTTTCCTTATGTTATTAGTTAAGCTCATAAATAAATTCCTCAATGAAAAGTTTCTTAAAACAAAAATGTTATCTGTTAACATTTCCTTCTAGGGACTCAAGGAATGTTTAACCCCTCACAAGTTTGTGATTTTCCAGTGGTTAAATTTTTCCTAATAATGTTTTCTATCACTATCCATCAGAAATTGATGGTTTATTTTCATCAATATCCATGTTTTCCTACATGTAATCCTAGTATGGGTTTTATCGGGTGACCATTATATATATCTTTCTTTCCTTTAAATTGATAGTTTTATTTACTCCTTTTCTGATGTGGCTGTTTGAATGATGTTTCTAAGCCCAATTTTAAAATTGTGGGGACGCAATTCCCAAAAGGGGGGAAGGATGTAACATCACATGTAAATAAAGAATATGACATTTTTATATTTATTAATATTTGTAAATTAATTATTAAATTTACTTTAAATGGGATGTTGTGTTCGATGTCATACCCAATACACAATAACGATTTTCTTTGAAATCTTACGTTGCACACTAATAATATAATATTATTTTTTTAAATGGTAGTTAATACATAGCCATTTTATTTTCAGGGATGGATAAATATAATTAAAATAGGATTATACATGTTTGTTCAATGTTTTTACATTTATCCAATAAAAGATAGAGGCTTAAAATGTGAATAAATCTAGTTTTAAGTATAATTTACTTTAAAAGGTTGATTTACCGCCTTTTGATGGAGAAACCTCTTTAAATAATGTTTTGGTCACTTTTATATGTTCTCTTTGAAAAAAATAAAATTCTTCTTTCGAATTGGGACATTAAAATTAACTTTGGGTAAAAGTTTTGTATTTTTTTGATAAAATTCATTTTTTGGTGAATAGTGAAAAATATTGTATTTTAATTCAAATCTACTTTTTAAATATAATTTATTAATATGGTTTGATTATATTTTTAATTGATTTTAAAGTGTAATTAGATTATATTTTTACCATTTAATCCAATGGTGGTCATTGGAATTAATTTCACTTTGAAATTAGACATAAGCAAGTGTCAATCTTCTGATAAATATTGTTTCTTAAAAACACGGTATTTGTTTTGACAAGGGGAATTAATTTTAAATTAAATAATGCAAATTATATGTTTGGAAAATTGTAAAATAGACATCATTTTTGAATTCATAATATAAAATATATCTTAGGCTGAATTTTTGGAATTTTTCTGAAAAACATTAATTTTTGATGAATAGTGAAACCACTTAGTAGTAGTTCAAAAACCGACCTTTTCATTTAAATGAAAATTTTCCACTTTTGTGAATTGAATTTCCAATATCAGACATACATGTTTGTTATTAGTAAGTAAAATGTCGATCAATAAGATGAAAATATATTTTGGTGAATAGTAAATTTTGACTTTTATTTACCGTGGTTAATGATAAATAAGGTAAATCAAGGTAAAAGGAATATCATAATAATACCAAATTACCTCAACACTTGTTCAAAGTTATTGTATGAGTAATTACTTACCATGGTAATCCTTGGGTCGATTTTGGGATCCCATGGAGCCACTTATGAATGAGAATGACACATTATTTTAATTAATTTAAAGTAAAGGAAAAAATGACAAAAACAAATATCTTTTAGTAAATCAATTTTTAAATAGGGTTATATATGTCATCTTTTAGACTATAAAAATTCTTTGAAAATATAAAAAGATTTATTTCATCATGGCATTTTTATTATAATTTTTAGATATCAAATAAATTAAATTATATATGACATAATAATGGTGTAGTATTTACCTCATTAATAAATGATTTAAATAAATTATATTATAAATATTAAAATAATAATCCAAAACTGTAAAATTCATATTGGATGATTTTATTTCTACCATTTTTCATCTTACCTTAGACATCAATTAGTTTTGGACCTTTAGAAACCAAATATCATTATATAATAAAATAATTTTTTCACACTTTCCTAAAGAGCTCCTCCTCCCCATTATAAAAGGACACCAGTTCTAACTAATTCCTCACACCTATAAAGCCTTTTGGATCGTCCAAAATATGGTCAATTAAGCTTCCTTACATCCCTCTAATCCTCCTCCTAGAATCCTTACCTTAGGTAGAATTCACTTCAAGGAGTCCTTTTGGTTCAAACCAAAGAGAGTTACCAAAATTAGAGGTAACGATTTCTCTTAACTTCTTTTCATTTATTTTACCTCCACAACCCCTAAAATCTTTTATTACTTTATTTTATAAGAACACTAGTATCGTAAATATACTAGGATTTTGTTATGATAAGGATTATTAATAAACTTACACACACATCCATCTAATGGGTTAAGAATATACTGTTTCTGTGGATGCCAAACTAACGCCTCAAGAAACGATGATTGTTCAAATATCTCCAACCACCTCTCATGGAAGAAATTATGATGGAACTATATTTATATATGATATAAATTATGTTTTTGTTTTCTATATTCTTATATAATTTTTATTTACAAACAAACGTTTATTCTTTCCAATATGTGTAAACACGATAATTTCATTTGAGGAAGTGCGGACTACCGCCCCTTCAAGGTGATATGATTCGTTTATGACAAACATGGAACATATAAAAGACAAAGTTAATGAAATTATGTAACATTTATATCATATGTTATTATACTATAATTATAATATATTTATTTATTATTATGTTTTCATTCCTTGAAATATAAAATAGAAATGAAAGTAGCGTTCATGCGTACATACGACTTACCATCTCCAGGAACAGTGCATTTCATTTCTTAACTCTAAATGATATGGAATATTATAAAAAAATATACACAAGATATATATGATATATATTATTTATAAATCCTGAATATCATTCTGGAGATAATGGATATTTTACCACATGGACTATTTGTAATTTTAACAAGTTCATTTTTTACTAAAGTTATGAACATCGACCAAATTTCCTCTATGAACTCTAATAATTCACTAATTGTTATATAAAGGTAATAATTGACATAAAAGGAAAAATAAACTTTAAAAATTTTCTTAAGGAATTAGATATTAACTTATGTTTATTATTCAGGAAGAACATAGAACATACGAGTCAAGTCGGACACGAGGTAAGGAGATTTCTTATCTCACTTTTAATTCCATGAGATTTCAATTTTTTGCCACTTATTCATTACATATGGTGTATTGTGTATTTAAATTTGATATATGTTATCATTATTCTCATTATATTCATGGTATTTTGTGATTCATTTGTTTTTTATTAACTTTTGGTCATACGACTCAGTTGATTACAACATGGTAAAGGGTTTCATCTCACTCTTTATTCCCATGAGATTCATGCTATATTTGACACTACTTCCTTTTGTGTGGTGTATGTACTTCTAATGATTGTACTCTTTGTGTCATATAATTTCATTTATGTTTATTTACGTCTTCATTTTATGATCCTTCATTCATATGGCATATGTTTTGTAAGTTACCAAATCAGTAAGGCAACCTTTCACCCTCCTATTTCTAAAGGACTTCTTTTTGTTATGTCTTTTAATTTACATATTATTATGTTGGTATATGTTCTTATATATCATTATTGATTAAAATTTTATGTCCAACTGATATGATACCCTTTTATCTCATCAACTCATCTTCTGAATTTTAAAGTGACGCTGTTAGGCTGTCGAATTTTTGCACGGGAACTTCTTAACCCAATTTCAATTATTTGGGTTAAATAGGAACTTCTTGAATATGTTGTCCAATAAATATGTGTGAATGACCTCTTATTTTTTTACACTTAATATACAATGATATTGGGTGTATTTATATTTGTCACACATAATTATGTGATTGATTTATTCTTAATTTAATGATACTGTCTTTATAAGGGATTTCATCTCAGTTTACATTTCCATTGAGACTTAATTTTTGTTAGGCACCAATTCACTCTTATATGGTGTATATACTATCCTTTTCCATGTTATACCATGAATCCCTTTATTCTCATGATATTATAATTTTCTGATTAAATTTTATTCATCAATTATTTGTATTCAAGAGTATACCATTTTATAAAAACTCTTTAACTAAAGTATCATTTTAAATGTTGTAAAGATTTATTATTCTAAATATTTATCTTTAATGTCCATGTTTAAAAAATGCTTTTTAGTATTTATTTATTTTTACATTAATGTTTTAAATTTATAATTCCATTAAAAGATTTAAAGTGTTATGGGACACTTTGATTCAAAAATCTCTTTTTAAATGGTTTATGAAAATTGATTGACTATTTATATATCTTAAAATTAATTCTTGTGATTGAAAATGAAATGTTATTAGTGAAATGTTTATATTTGAAATATTTTATGTGTTATGATGGTACTTGGACATTTTACGGGTGGTTACGTGATAAACCATATGACGGGTGGTGCCGTGATAAACCAGGACGGGTGGTTACGTTATAACCTCTAATACATTGTGTATGGAAGTCAGTAATATGGCTATTCCATTTAGTGATGTGTGTGGAAGTCGACCGTATGGTTATTCCACTTAAGAATTTCTATGTCCCAAGTTATCTTTATATGTTATGTGTTCTTTATATGGGTTTTATGGTAATCTTTTGGTTACAAAAGGGTAAGCAATGATTGTTTATTTAGAGAAGAGTATTTACTAATTCATAAAGGTAAAAAAGTATTACTTATGTTAATGTATTCATGGCTTTCTTATTGTTTTGAAAAAAACTAATAGTTTTCCTTCTTTGTGTTTCCCTTACTGGGATTTTTTCTCAACCAATGTTTTTGAAATGTTTTTCATAGGACATGAAGTGGAATAGGGACAAAGATGTCATCAAGGAAAATCCATGATGTCTAAAACATGGAACTTTACATGTTTATTTTTAAATGTTTATATTTTATGTAAAATGGATACTGGGTAGTAGTGTCTACTTGTAATATTCAAGTTGTTATGTAATATTTATGGCCTAATTCATAAAACTCTAAACCTGAAAAGATCCTCAATGTGAATTATTCATTTAATTTAAGATTATGTAATGTTTAAGGCTAGGTCCTTATACACTATATAATATATTTTATGCCACCATTGTTTTTATAACACCACTAATTTTATTATGATAACCTTCTTGGATCACTTTTGGTTTTAAATCAAATTCTATTCCCTTTTTTATTATATGTGATATTTGATATTTTCATTAAACCACATTAAAATTTTTTAATTATAAATTTTCTTAAATAAAATTTTGGCATGTTATCAATTAAAATTGAAATCACTTATCATGATATATTCCTATTATAACTTATGAATTTCCATGAGTGATCTAATTCCTTTCCTTCATGGACACTTTTATGTTTCACTGTTTTTTTTGTTTTATGACATGAATATGATGCCTTTTTCTTTCCTTGGGTAACCCTTATGATTATGTATGATTGATTATGTATAATTATATATGTGGAAATCATATTAATGAGATTTTTATTATGGGTGTGACTATATATAACTCCAATGAATTGGATAAAGATGAGTCTCATGATACATTATGTGCAACGGTCTTGGCAGTTAGCTTTGACTTATACTACCATATGCCACGATCTTGGTGGTGAACCTTGATTTGTGATCCTTTATATGAAAAGAGCCTTGAATCATGATAAAGTCATGTTTTATGTTTCTTCCACATTACTATGACTACATGTTTATATTATACTATTTTTATATGTTCATATTTCATATGTTCCATGACTTTTTATTTCATTATGTCATTCCTTCTAACCTATGTGCTAAAGCATTATTATGTTTATTCCCATACTAGGTTTTTATCGCATCCCTTTGTTCATGTTTTCATCAGGTTATACTATGAAGATATAGGAGAAAAATAGAAGTTAGGATCTCTTTATAATGACAAAATAAATAAATGTTTTATTTAGTCCCATGTTTTAAGTAGCATGTACCTAGTCTTCCAAGACACTAGAGTTTACGATCCATGGCTTGTAATATGATAATTTATTTTGGATAAAATCATGTAATAATACGTGTAAAAAGATAGGGTTGATATATTTAACTTTATAGTTTTCAATCAGGTTGAGACACCTTTTTCGGGAGTTTATTTTTACCCTTTACTTTTCAGTATACACTATCATACTTTTGTACTGTATAAAGGTTCATGAATGGTTGGTTTAATTTTGTAGAAATGTTTCATCTTTTGTTATTTCCCTATTAAATTTTTCATTGATTTGTCTTTATGTGTGTGTAAAAGTTCTTAGGAAAATGTATCCCATAGTTAGTTGTGTGTTTGGTGATTGCCTCCACCCCCTAGCCTATGGAGCCCAAATTAGGGTAGTTGCTGATCGAGACTTTTCTTGGGTCGAGTTGTGATCGATTAGTATCATAGAAAGTTAATTCATTCAGATATTGTTCAGAAATTTCCACTTAATGGTATTTGGTTGGGATTAGAGAAACAATATCAATGTGTCTCAAGTGCGGATCTAATTCCAGGGAGTCTAGTGATGGTCCAGGGGAATGATGTATCCATTCACCAGGACCTTGACTACCTTCTTGTCAACTCAACATGCCGAGTCATTTTTTGTAGGGATCAGTGGTCCATGCATCTTATAAGTTTTATTATTTTACTTTTATTCTTGAGTCATATCCCCATTTCTATTGATATATATATATATATATTTATATATATTCCCATTTGACCATAGTACTACTTGATAATTTTCAGGATACCTTCTCGACACCATACATCAATGATACCAGCTCCAACTTATAATGATGAACCTATGAGCGATGAGGCCTTACTTCAAGGTCCATCCCATGACCCCATTCCTCTTAGATGGTAGGTTTTAGCACATACACAAGTTGAGCAGCAGATCATCCCAATAGAGCAGGCTAAGGATGCATGTTGGATTAGCATGCTCTAGGAGGTCTAGTGTTAGTTTCCCCTAAGGTTTTGTGGTGAACTAGATCCTCAAGTAGTAGAGGATTTTCTAGAGTCTGTTATCTGTATATTCAGGCTCATCTAGACATCAATGGATTAGGTGGTATCACTGTTATCTATCCTTTTCCATGGAGAAGTTGGGTATTGGTGGAGCCTAGTTATGCAGCTTCACATTGAGTCAAGAATCTCATGGGATGACTTCCAATAGTTGTTCCCTGAGAAGTACTAACTATCATCCCTATGATATATCTGGATCTAGAAGATTTTGAAGATTCAAAAAAGAGGTATGATGGTGGATAAGTATGCATAAAGGTTCGCATAACTTACACACAACTCCCTTCACATAATCCCGGACATCTACTTATGGTAAAGGATGTTTGAGAAGCGATTATGCAGAGAGATCAGGGCCACCATTATGACCTTGTGCATCTCCACCTATACCGGGGTGCTGGAGTGAGAACTAGTGACAAAAATATTTATATCAGAGTGATGCCAGATAGTTTATCTAGGAGTGGGAATCCTAGAGATGAGTCATCTACAACATCCACTTGGCTCTTGTTGATGGGATCTTAGAGTAAGAGACCCATTTGTGAAGAAGATCAAGAATATAGTCATATAGGGACAAGGAAACACAGAGTGGTAGGAAATCCCACATAGGAGCATTGTTTTACTTATGATGGGCAAGGTCCCATGGCACAAGAATTACCAAACAGAAAAGTGGAGCACCCTAGATAGATAGCTTATGGACCACCGTGTTAGAGGTAGTGCCATGATGAGGGATCTCCTGGGCATCGACAGGGTGGTCCCCGAGGAGTAAGATCAGGAATATAAGCAAGAGGATATATGGATTGTGGACTCCATCCTGAGATCCTTCCACCACCACCACCAAAACCAAGTGGCCCACATCAAAATTAGGGAGTTTGTAGCCGGGGGTGTGGATAACTACATACATTGGATGCATATGATTCCCCAACAAAAAAGATGATCATAGGTACAATCTTTGTTTATTCAACTCTTTCTTCTGTATTATCAGGTACATCATTGAATTATTCCATTATCTCATAACTCCTTGCACAAGAGCTGGAGATCCCAATAGAGGCACTAGCACATCAGCTTCTTATTTAGATTCCTAAATGGAATTATTCTTATGTATATTTGATATTCTGAAAATGTGAGCTATCACTTGGTGAGGATAGGTTAAAATGGGACCTTTTGGTTATAATGATGGAACCCTATGACGTCATCTTGGGTATGTATTGGGTTTCCATAGTCCGAGCACATATTTAACTTTTTCGTTGGAAGTTCTGATGGTTATGCACCACTGGGATGAGGTTCCCCTTTTTATAGAAAGAGATATCTCATGGAAGGGAGAGTGGGTTCTATGAGTAGAAGGTTTCACCCTATCACCCATCAATTTGAAAGTGTAACCCTTGGTGAAACAGGATCTTCAAGCATTTGGGTTTCTTCGGTTGTGAATGATTATATGGAAGTCTTCCTAGAGGATGTTACAGGACTATCTCTAATGCCAGAGATGAAGTTTTTCATTATATTGAAAGCATAGACAACCCCGATATCTTCTACAGCATATCCTATGGCACATACCGAGCTCTAAGATCTATGTTTATATTTGGGGGATCTTCATGTGTAAGAACCTAGTTTTTCAATCATGCATGGATCCTTTAAATTTTTGTCTAATTCATTATTTTTGACCTAATATGGAATCCTAATGAGTTATAAAATGTATTTGGGGGGGTTTTGGGGCATGTTTGGGGGCTGGAACCCATATTTTTGGGAAACTGGCCATGTTGCACGGTTGGAACACAGTTGGTGCACATTTTTCCTAACCGTGCAGATGGTCTATTTTGGGGTAGAACCATATTACACTATTAGCACATGATCATCTGACCAAATTTTGAAATTACACATTCTTCCTAGGTACCTATGCATGGTTTGCGTATAGTTTGTAAAATTGCACAAAAAAACCGTATGAAAGTAAATTTAAGGGAAATTTTACAATTTTCACTTAATGGTCTAATTATTTTCCCTAATTATTCCTAATATGATATCTAGTGGGATTAACCTATTTTACTCTAATTTTTTTGCTTTTGAAGGCCTAAACTAGGGATCAAGATATCTCCTTCATCTGAGATTTGATAGATTTTTTGTTCATCATGTTTGTTACACAATAGTAAGTACTTCAGTACTTTTCAGATGCTCTTCTCCACTATTTATCTCAACCTACTTATCGAGGTGTGAACTTTTTCAACTTTTTCAAAAATATAATTCATTCTAATATAAATCTGAAGCTGATTCCATAGGATAAGGATCTTAAAACCCTAAGGTGGGTGGTCTTTAACTCTACCATCAAGTTCCTTGATTTTGGAATTGTCATGTGGGGCCCACTAATTTCATCATGCGTTGTTTTTTGTATTCATATTACATGATTATAATAATTAAAAATATATGGTTATTACCATTCTATATATATGATTAATTGTTGGTGTTTACACCGAAAACATCATCCATCAATTGTATGATGTTATTCCATAATTGGGTTTTTACTATTTGACATGTTTGAGCCATCGTTCAGGCGTGACTTGGCTTGACACTTCTAAGGGTAAGCTTTTCTATATTAAATAACTTGATTTATATTATGTATTGAATAATGTAAAGTACCATGTATACTCACCACTTGTCCTACCTAAGGTAAGTTCTTCAATTTGATACTTCAATGTGAAAGGGAAATTGGAATGTATACTAAGTATATGAATTGGCCATATTAAATGTGAATGATTAATAGGTTTAATATCCGTATAATCCCTTACCACATTAATGGAAGGTATAAAAATGAACCTTAATTATTAAATAAGACTTAAATAGAATTAATAATGGATGTATGCTACTTGGCCTTGTCACACTAATGAAAGGAATGGATTGAACCAAATGGACTTATTGATTAATAAAGACTTGATTAAAAGGTTTCATGCTACTTGAACTTATCACACTAATGAAAGGAAAGGCTTGAACCAAATAAAAATTACATGAATTCATAATTAAATATGATTGGGCTAATTCAATATTGCCTTGGATTCTTATCGGGGAATTCCATGAGCACCCGAGAACCCCATTTTTATTCAAGGATACAGATCTCATAGGTTGAGAACCAACTAGATCCCAATCCTTATAAATTCTTGGATGCCAGATATAACACCATAGGATCCCTCACATAGTATTAAAGGATTACTTAGATACACTCATTGGTTCCAGTATTGACAAGTAGGTTCCATGGTTAAAGCCCATATGCCCCTGTATCTTCTTAGACTCATTTTACCTTAGATTATCACCTTGGATTCAGTAGGCATCTTATTTTAGAATTCCCAAGATTATGCTCCCTAGATTATACACTGACCCTTTTCAAGGATACAATTATTACTCAGTTGGTGACCATTGAGGTCTACATTTCCTTAATTATTACCTTGGAACATCACTATTAAATGTCATTATAGGTTGTATTATGATAAATTGGACCTTAAATATTGTTAACTTGTGCCTTATTTATAAACTGATAATAACCTATTAATGGAAAACTTATGTTCAGATGCCAGTTGAGGGATGAAGGATGTTATTTGGTATTTAGTTACATTATACTGCTTTAATTTATATATGAATGCTCACATATGGTTACATTTCCATTACAGGGGCTGGATGATGTAGACACCATTGGTGGTGGCCCATTGAGATTTAAGTCACATCCTTTCTAAGTGTTGTTTGGTACCTGGGGTAGATTAAATGTATGTAGGTGTGATAAAGGGAATCATACGACTTTGAACCCTTGGTTTCTTGCTGTTTAGGATGGATCTTGATGGTAGATGACCAAGACATATATTGGGATGATTGGGATAGTCTTTGATTTCCTTTTTACTTCTGTGGAACATGTTATTACTTCTATCTTGTATCGATGTTTTCTAGTTTTCAAGATACATGACATATCATCATAAGTTGTTGTATGTTATTCTGGTTATTCTAGTTATTGTTACTATTATATCTATTTTCCATTGTGCCTTCTGTTGACTTGTATTTATTTTTCTATTTACCTCTGTTCATATTTAACCAATGTGATGCACTTTGGTAATGAGGGAATAATATCCCCATGGACACACCCTAGGCCTCACTACTGGTCGGAAACCTCTGGAATTTGGGGAGATGAAGTTAAGGACATGTGACCCACTGGGGTCGGGGAACCCATTAAGTGGAATTTGGGTCCAGGATGTCAAAAAGTGGTATTAGAGGACTTTCTTTTTTTTCTTTAGTATTTTAATACATTTTATTAGAGTTTAGGAATGCTTGGGACTTGGTCATAAGTCGTGCTTTGGCATCATGAACCCATGTTTAGGGTAAAAGATGAGTTGCTTAATTATAATTTGCTTTATGTTTTTACTATTACAATTGAAATTATTTCACCATTATGTGATGCACATGATATGTGGTGTTGTTGATTATTACTCTGTTTAACGGTTTTCTTTCATCCTTGGACCAATGATGTGGGGGAAAGGAGAATTGTTACATGCATCATTATAGGCACCTATACTTCTCACGTCAAGCATATTTCCATGCCATATAAGTTCATTTCACTGTTTTTCATTGCTTGATATGCATGTGATTGTTGAGTGATGCTGTGATAGTTAAAATATGCTTGTGTTACTCTTGGTTGAGATTGAGTGATTGAATGTATCAATTCACGAGGTCTATGGGACCTCATGGGTTGGGATGACCAATTTACCAAGTCAATCCATTATTATATAAATAAATGGGTGTCATTTTCATTTATGAGGTGTATGAGAACTAACTCAATGGGAATGTATATAGATTATAATGTGAAACTTGAATTATAATATGAAATAGTTTCACGTCCATATCTCACATTTTCATGTTAATGAAAGGTAAAAGATTAAACCTATTAATTAAATGTAAAATGAAATGAATCTTATAATTTATTAATTACCAATACCTGGAAGTATAATCCGGTAGTTGGGGTAGTATGCCTTGGGTAGTGAGTTTTTCTATATTCAGCTTCCACTAGGGATGTTATATTTCTCTTAAGCTTGTTATAAGGTGTGTACTTGGCATTTTTAGAACAATGGCATTCACGATGTCCTCATATCATGTGCCAGGAGGGTGGTGAAGACCATTCTCTAGATGTGGTGGTACCTGATACACGACTCTTACCTCTTGGAGTTCCACTTGAAGAACTGTCTGTTGTACCTGATCTAGTCATTGATTCCTAAGTTCATGATAGTTTCCTCCCTCTAATTTAGTCCATGCATGGTGCTCCATGACTTTCACCTATAATGGACGATCTGACTCGTGAGTTCCAGCAAAAACATCCTCCTACCTTTTTAGGGGATAACGGTCTGTAAGATGTTGAGACTTGGCTAGAATCCACCCTATATATCTTTGAGCATTAGGAGACACCTTCCGTGGGAAAGTTGAATATCATGACATACATTCTTCAGGACTCAGCCAAGCGCTGGTGGGACGTGCTTACCCAGGCTGGTCATCATTAGGTAATACTATGGGTTGATTTCTAGACATCCTTCTATGATAAGTTCATTCCTTGGAAATTGAGAGATGATAGATCCATAGAGTTCAGGAATCTTGAGTAGGATTCTATGTCATTCATGGAGTATTTAGAGAATTTCATGGAGTTTCAGTGCTTTGCACTGCTCTTGTTGATGATGAGATTTCTCATGTTATTTGTTTCAAGGATGGGCTGTAGTATGCCATCTGTACACAGGTGAATGTGTTTTTCATACCAACATTTTCTACAGTAGTCAATCAAGATCTTATTACTTAGCATAACATGTGGAATGAAAATAGTACCAGTAATATAGGACAAGTGTCGTGTCAGGTCAGTAGTTCTTTTAGTGGAAGGAATCATTATCTCTGGTTTTCTCATCATGGTAGTGACAAATAGAGTGCCTATTTAGATAGCCCCAAAGTGTGTCATCAGTGTGGACAATGGGGGCACATGAATCCTCATTGTTATAGAGACCCAATGGTGTGCCATACTTGTGGCCATATAGGGGAACCTTCTGTGTTTTCGCAGGAGCATTCATCAAGATTTGAGTGGAAAATGATCCACACCTAATCCACCTTTAAGAGAGGGTTATTTTACACCACATTAAGCAGGGGTTATAATAAAAATGACATGACTGGATGAGGAGGATTTCTTCGCTATGGAATCTAGACCCCAGATCACCGGTAGATCCAATAGAAAAGTTATGATCATGGTAGTCCATATGTTTCACATGGCCACAGATCAGGTTATTTATGACAACCCTACTTTTTATTACAACTTAAGCATGCTTTATTACATAAAACTTCACTTGATACAACAAAGAAGGTTGAGAGGTTTAGTGTCTTTGGGGCTTAGGATCATTACATAAAAACTTTAAACTTGAAATACAACATCTTTATTGAAAACTTCCTTTACACGACCACTACATTCCTTCGTACTTAGCATTGCATGGGATAACCTGAGGACATGCATAAGAAAAGGGTGAGCTATAAAGCCCGGTAAGGGAGTAAACAATGAATAACATGAGGAGTGAAATACATGTTAGGCAATAGGCATATCAATAGATCATAATAGAAACATGAACATAAAGGCATGATAAAGCATGATAATCATAGCATGGAAATGTGGCAACAACACTTAACATTGAATTAGCATGAGCCAAGGCTCATTGCACATGGAGCATGAGTAAACCCTCATTGCACTTGAAGCACGAGTAAACCCTCGTTGCACTTGAATTAGCATGAGTAAACACTCATTGCACATGACGTATCATGATACTATACTTTACCCAATGCATTGGAGCGCTATAAAGGGCGCACCCTTCTTAAACATTTCATTTCATGCATAAGTGTGCCACATGGATCATAAAACATGGATTCATAAAACATAATCATTTCTTCCACGATAAAGAAATGTGGAATTCATACATGAAACTTTACAATCAATATGTATATGTGCATAAAGGTGAATACCCTTGATGGAGAAATGGGCATGGTATTCACTACACAAAGACATTGGCTTAGAAAATCGGTGCGATTTCGGCAGCGTAACGACGTGACATAAGAATTCATAAAAAAGGTTGATGAGAGAGAAAGGGGTTCCTCATCATATTTACATGTAATGGACAGTAATTAGATCATATATATACATGTCCCAACAATAGAAATGGAATATAGATTCATGATACAAAAGTATTGCTTGAATATAAAAGAAGAGAGAGAAGTTCCTTTCGGAATTTCGGCATAGTAACGGGTGTACATGGGAGGCATTTAATGAGAGAGAAAGGGTTCTCCCATCATTCAAAAAATAAGAGGGCAGTATGGGGGAGGTGCAAAATGATACCCCAACATTAATAATTGAAATAAAAAGGGAAATACAACTTAAAGAAAATTGACAAAAAAAATGAGAAAGGAAGAAAACCCCTTACTTGGAAGTGTGCTTCCAAAGGCTAGAGGGAGGCTTGTGAGAGGCTTCTTGGGAGCTTGGGGAACCTTGAGAGGATTCTAGAGAGAGTAGGGCAGAGGTTGGACTAACTTAAAGGGATTTTAGTGAGGAGGTAGTGGGAGCTTGGGTGGGTTTATATAGGAATGGTGAGAGAATTCTTTATTATTTAGGTTTGGGACCCCTTATATTAAAATAATCCAAACCACAAACCATTCCATGGTATTTGCCCATGGTTTATGGAAAAGGAAAGAGGAAAAAAATATTTTACAAGTCCAAGGTCCGAACTTATTAAAAAATTAGGGTTGCTTATATGGAGGTGAGTCACACTCCCATGGAAATTAATTTAAAAAGGCAAAGTGTTGAATAAGTCTTGAGGGCTCCATTAATGCTTTGAAAAGTAAGTCAAACAAACCCAAAACCTCATTATTTTAATGATAAAACACATATTGGCCGAACATAAGGATTATGGTATTTTATTACATCACCATTGGGCCATTATGATGTCATAAAACACATTATATATTTAAATGGTATTTAATTTTTACCCAAAAATTTGACTGTCTCAGAAAATTATGAAAAATTCACCGTTGGATAATTTCGACATCCTGATTCCAAAAATAATATTTATTTTATCTAAATAATTTTCTAAATATGTGAATTTTCACTTTTAAAATAAAAACCGACATTTATAAAAAATTCACGTGTTTTGACAGAAATGGCTTTCAAACCTTAATAAAAATTTTAATTGCATTCATAAAATTATAAGATCATTTATATTTAATAAAAATTAATTTAATATTAATAATCATATTTTATTAAAATATTATTTTATTCAAAAATCCTTTAATTTAATAAAATATAATTCTTAATTAAATAATAACTAAAAACACCAATTGTACTTTAAAAACTAATTACAATGTATCAAAAATGACTAGAAATTATATTCATTATTATATACAAAAAAAAAACAAAACAATGTACATGAACATGGTGCTACTTATTTGTTACATAACCCCTTAAAATAGCCGCATAAGACCTAAGGGTAAGGTGTGCGATGGTGACAGACTCTTGGGGTTGCTCGGATAACATCGTTCGAGTGGTAATCTCTATCAACTTCCATTTTTATCGTAGACGATCACATTCGAGCTTGACTTGATGAAGCTCAACTTGGGCTTGGTCAAGGGCAAAGCCCAAAGACGCCACCTCTTTTCCGAGCTCTGACAAATGGGCTTTGTAAGGGGAAGTTCTACTGGATGAGGCCATCGCTTCCTTTGTCTGAGTAGAAATGGTTTCGTTAAAGCCTTATATTTATACTACTCAGATGATCACTATTCAATGACTATAAAAGTAACGGTCACAAATCTTAAAGTAAAACTAAAAAGGTTGATATCTTATAAAAACATTTTTCATAAAGAAACATTTAACTGGATCAAGAGGGATTTTCCATTAATGAAATTTTGGGTCGTTACAACATTCCCCCCTTAAGAAATTTCGCCCTCGAAATTTTCCTTTTCCCACACTAAAACAAATGTGGGTAACTTAGCTTCATCATATCCTCCGACTCCCATGTTGCTTCTTCAAACTTGTGGTTTCTCCACAACACCTTAACGAGGGGCATTGTCTTATTTCATAGAACTTTTTCTCTACGATCTAAGATATTCACTGGTTGCTCCTCATAAGAAAGATCGTCTTCTAATTGTACCACCTCGGAAGAGAGTACATGTGAAGGGTCCGGTATGTAATTCCTTAAGAGGGATACATGGAAGACATCATGCACGTTGGCCATAGTAGGTTGAAGTGCTAGTCGATAGGCCACAGCCCCAACACGATCAAGAATCTCGAATGGGCCGATGTACCTTGGACTTAACTTCCCTTTCTTTCCAAACCTCATGACCTTCTTCCACGGAGATATGCGTAAAAACACCATGTCTCCGACTTTAAACTCAAGGTCTCATCGACGATTATCTGCATAACTCTTCTGTCGACTTTGGGCTGCCTTGATATGCTGCTGAATGGTTTTCACCTTCTCCACCATTTCTTCGACCATTTCTGGTCCAAGCAGCTTACGTTCACCGACCTCATCCCAACATGCCGGTGTTCTACACCTTTTCCCATACAGGGCTTCATATGGTGCCATTTGGATGCTCGAGTGGAAACTATTATTATAAGAGAACTCAACTAGAGGAAGATGTTGATCCTATCCTCCTTTAAAGTCCATTGAGCACGCTCTCAACATATCCTCAAGTGTTTGGATAGTCCGCTCGGATTGGCCATCAGTTTGAGGATGATAGGCCGTACTGAATTTCAGTTCAGTATTCAGAGCATGTTGAAGACTCTTCCAAAAATTAGAGGTAAATCTTGGATCTCGGTCCGACACAATAGATAGTGGTACACCATGCAACCGTACCACTTCCCTGATATATATCCATGCCAGTTGATCCAAAGAGAAATCCTCTCGAATAGCAATGAAGTGTGCAGTCTTTGTAAGACGATCCACAACAACCCAGATTGCATTGTTGCCTTTGGATGTCCTTGGAATTCCAGTGACGAAGTCCATGGTGATGTTCTCCCATTTCCATTCTGGTATGGGCAATGGTTGCATCATCCCCTTTGACTTATGCCTCTCTGCCTTCACTTGCTGACACACTAGGCACTTTGATGTATATTCAGCGATCTCCTTCTTCATATTATCCTACCAAAAGTTTTCTCGGAGATCTCAATACATCTTTGTGCTCCCTGGGTGAATAGAGAAATTTGAACTATGTGCATCATCCAAAAGTTCCTTCTTTAGCTCCGAACTTGATGGAACACATAGTCTTTTCCCAAACCGCACAATTCCTTCTTCATTAACAATAAACTCTGAAGATTTTCCCTTTTTGATAGCTTCCACTTTTTCTTGGATTCCCACATCATCCTTTTGTGCATCCTTTAACCTTTCCAAAAGAGATGGCTGAGAAATCATTTGTGAAAGGATTGATGATGTTCCCTTCTTTATGATTCCCACGTCCATCTTCATCAAGTCTAAGAAGATTGGATCCTTCTCAATTCTCATCATTGATAGAATTGCTGGATACTTTCTACTTAGGGAATCCGCCACCTTGTTCGCCTTCCCAGGGTGGTAATGTATTGAACAGTCATAATCCTTGATGAGCTCTATCCATCTTCTCTGGCGCATATTAAGCTCTTTCTATGTGAATATATATTTAAGACTCTTGTGGTCAGTATATATCTCACATTTCTCTCCATAGAGATAATGCCGCCAGATTTTCAAGGCAAAGATCACCGCCGCCAACTCCAGATCATGCGTTGGATAGTTTCGCTCATGGATTTTCAACTGCCTTAAGGCATAGGATATCACTTTATCATTCTGCATCAGCACACATCCTAAGACCTTCTTCGAAGCATCACTGAATACCACAAAAAGCTCCCCACTTGTGGGTAAAGTGAGCACGGGTGCAGTGATAAGCCTCCTTTTCAACTCCTTGAAGCTTTCTTCACATTCATCACTCCAAGAAAACCTTACTCCCTTTAGAGTTAGCTTGGTAAGAGGGTTGGACAATCGTGAGAAATTTCTCACAAATCGTCGATAATATCCAGTTAACCCCAAGAAGCTACGGATATCAGTTACCGATGTTGGCCTCGGCCATCCCTCAATTGCATCTATTTTGGAGGGGTCCATAGATATCCCATTGCTTGTGATGATATGGCCCAAGAATGAGACTTCCTTCAACCAAAACTCACACTTGCTGTACTTTGCATAGAGTTTCTCCTTGCACAAAGTCTCTAGTACAGTTTTTAAATGCTCCTCATGGTCCTCCTTGGTTTTGGAGTATATTAGAATATCATCTATAAAGACTACCAAAAATTTTTCTAGGTAATCTCTAAAGACTCTATTCATCAAGTCCATGAATATTGCTGGAGCATTGGTGAGTCCGAAAGGCATTACTATGAATTCATAGTGCCCGTACCTTGTACGAAAAGCAGTATTGGGGATATCTTCCTTCTTCACCCTTACTTGATAATATCCCGACCGCAAGTCGACCTTGGAGAAGTATTGTGCTCCACACAGCTGATCAAACAAGTCATCGATTCTTTGGAGAGGATACTTGTTCTTTATCGTGATTTTGTTAAGTTCATGATAATCGATGCAAAGCCGCATTGACCCATCCTTCTTCTTGACGAAGAGGACTGGTGCACCCCATGGTGATGCACTTGGGCGTATAAACCCTTTATCCAGATTCTCCTGTAGTTGTTTCTTCAGCTCTTCAAGCTCAACAACAACCATTCTATATGGAGTTTTGGATATTGGTAGTGCCCCAGGTATAAGTTCAATTGAGAACTCAACATCTCTTCTTGGAGGAAGACCAGGAAGTTCCTCGGGAAATACTTCAGCGAATTCCCTCACAATAGGCATTTCTTCAAGGGTGGTTTGTTCCTTGGACTCAATCATCTAAGCCAGATATGCGTGCTCATAAGGCAGTAATATCCATGCTTGAGATGATGGAGCTAAAGGAGATTCATCTTCCTCCTGACACTTGTAAGGAATCGGGGGTCGATTCTCCATATGGAGTGTGATTTCCCTCTCCCGACAATTTATGTTGGCTCTATATAAGGAAAGCCAATCCATGCCAAGAATTGCATCAAATTCCACCAAAGGGAGTATGACGAGGTTCGCCGGGAAATTCAACCCACATATTATAACAGGGGAGGACTTATACTCATGGGATGCAATGATTGCCCCATTTACCGTACTCACCGACATCTTTACTTCCATGATTTGTGGTGGTGCAGGGATTGTTCTACTAAACTTTTGAGATATAAAAGAATGCGTAGAACCTGAATCAAAAAGTACGTTCGCTATTCTTGAATGAATAACTAGCGTACCTGTCACCACTTCGTTGTCGGGGTTCACTTCGGCAGAAGTGATGGCAAAAGCTCTTCCTTGCTGTCTTGGAGGTTGTTGATTGCCTCCGATAACCCTTGGATTAGGGCACTGATTCGCAAAATGACCCGGTTCTTTGCATTTGAAGCATTGAACAAAGCGTTGAGGTTCGAACAGAGCGTTCCTCTCCTCTGTCGTAGCCGCGGGTCCTTCTTGCTGACAGTTAACAGCTAGGTGCCCTTCTCTTCCACACTTGAAGCATTTTCTTGTCCCCCTAAGGCAATTTCCAGGGTGCTTCTTTCCAAAATTTTGGCAAGTGGGGTGCTGGAATTTCTTAGCGCCGTTGGATTTATCCATCGGACCACCAGCATTGAAGTCCACCTTACGCTTCTTGTCCCCATGATACCCCTGTGATTCTCCGATCTCCATTGCAACCTTGAGGGCACATCGGACAATTTCCTCATAGCTGTTGAAGTCACGGATCGCTAATGCTTTCCGCAAGCTAGGCTTAAGCCCACCAAAGAAGCGGTCAACCTTGCATTCGGGGGTAACGACAAAGCCGAAAGCGTATCGTGCAAGCCTTGTGAAGTTTGCCTTGTACGCTCCCACATATTCCTCATCTTTCTGCTTGAGGGAAAGGAAGTCCCTTTCCATCTTAAGACGGAGGGTGCGTGGAAAATATTTATCGAAAAACATCTTCCTAAATTCCTTCCATTCCAAAGCCTCGATCTCCTCCTCAGGCTTCGTATTTTTGATCAACGTCCACCATTGATCAGCTTCACCCTCCATACGATAAGCCGCCAGGAGAACCTTCTCTTTTTCAGAGCATTGGAGGATGGAGAATATCTTTTCAATGGATTTGATCCATTGTTCAGCAATCGTGGGATCGGATGATCCACTAAAAGTAGGAGGCCTTTGTCTCATGAATCTTTCAATAGCGACTTGTTCTTTCTTAGGGGGGGTTGAGCGTTCCTCTTGACCAGTGTTTCTATTCAAAACTCGAGTTAGCTGAGAGAGAAGCGTGACAAAGTTCGCGATTCCCACTCCCATCGGATTGGGCATCTCATTAGTACAATCATCACACTGATCTTCACAACGGTTGTTAGCCCGAGTTCTCCTATTACCGGCCATTGGCTGGAATAAAAGAAAAGTTAGGGGTAACACATAAAGGGTAATCCAAAGACAAAAGTTGATGACTTATAAATAAACTTTAATCTATTTAACTCATGAGTCTATAGGATTCAATCCAGGCTTTTCATGATCTTCCTTCTAACATATATTCTTAGGGGCATTTTTCCTTTAATAAGGGTTCATACTAAGATTGTGAATTTATCAAAAAATATCCCCTGGGAGTGTCGTAACCAAGAGTGCAGCAAGGCCCATTGTCGTGCACTAGTTACCGTTCGAGTCTAGCTCAAAGCGGTGTTTTCGGGTTTTACCCCTAGGATACATCTGTACCAGAGCCGCCTCTACCTGCTCGTATCCAGACAGGGATGTATTTGTTTGATAAACCACTTACATAGTATTTACCAAAACTTAGGGATGTTTTTATTATGCTTAGTCTTGTATCTAAGGCTTTACTAGGGTTTCCTAATCCCAAAAATAACTAAACCTATCCTCTGATACCAACTATGACAACCCTGCTTTTTATTACAACTTAAGCATGCTTTATTACATAAAACTTCACTTGATACAACAAAGAAGATCGAGAGGTTTAGTGTCTTTGGGGCTTAGGATCATTACATAAAAACTTTAAACTTGAAATACAACATCTTTATTGAAAACTTCCTTTACATGACCACTACATTCCTTCATACTTAGCATTGCATGGGATAACCTGAGGACATGCATAAGAAAAGGGTGAGCTATAAAGCCCAGTAAGGGAGTAAACAATGAATAACATGAGGAGTGAAATACATGTTAGGCAATAGGCATATCAATAGAGCATAATAGAAACATGAACATAAAGGCATGATAAAGCATGATAATCATAGCATGGAAATGTGGCAACAACACTTAACATTGAATTAGCATGAGCCAAGGCTCATTGCACATGGAGCATGAGTAAACCCTCATTGCATTTGAAGCACGAGTAAACCCTCGTTTCACTTGAATTAGAATGATTAAACACTCATTGCACATGACGTATCATGATACTATACTTTACCCAATGCATTGGAGTGCTATAAATGGCGCACCCTTCTTAAACATTTCATTTCATGCATAAGTGTGCCACATGGATCATAAACCATGGATTCATAAAACATAATAATTTCTTCTAAGATAAAGGAATGTGGAATTCATACATGAAACTTTACAATCAATATGTATATGTGCATAAAGGTGAATACCCTTGATGGAGAAATGGGCATGGTATTCACTACACAAAGACATTGGCTTAGAAAATCGGTGCGATTTCGGCAGCGTAACGACGTGACATAAGAATTCATAAAAAATGTTGATGAGAGAGAAAGGTGTCCCTCATAATATTTATATGTAATGGATAGTAAGTAGATCATATATATACATGTCCCAACAATAGAAATGGAATTTAGATTCATGATACAAAAGTATTGCTTGAATATAAAAGAAGAGATAGAAGTTCCTTTCGGAATTTCGGCATAGTAACGGGTGTACATGGGAGGCATTTAATGAGAGAGAAAGGGTTCTCCCATCATTCAAACAATAAGAGGTAAGTATGGGGGAGGTGCGAAACCATACCCCAACATTTATAATTGAAATAAAAAGGGAAATACAACTTAAAGAAAATTGACAAAAAAATGAGAAAGGAAGAAAACCCCTTACTTGGAAGTGTGCTTCCAAAGGCTAGAGGGAGGCTTGTGAGAGGCTTCTTGGGAGCTTGGGGCACCTTGAGAGGATTCTAGACAGAGTAGGGCAGAGGTTGGACGAACTTCAAGGGCTTTTAGTGAGGAGCTAGTGGGAGCTTGGGTGGGTTTATATAGGAAAGGTGAGAGAATTCTTTATTATTTAGGTTTGGGACCCCTTATATTAAAATAATCCAAACCACAAACCATCCCATGGTATTTTCCCATGCTTTATGGAAAAGGAAAGAGGAAAACAATATTTTACAAGTCCAAGGTCCGAACCTATTAAAAAATTAGGGTTGCTTATGTGGAGGTGAGTCACACTCCCCTGGAAATTAATTTAAAAAGGCAAAGTGTTGAATAAGTCTTGAGGGCTCCATTAATGCTTTGAAAAGTAAGTCAAACAAACCCAAAACCTCATTATTTTAATGATAAAACAAATATTGGCCGAACATAAGGATTATGGTATTTTATTACATCACCATTGAGTCATTATGATGTCATAAAACACATTATATATTTAAATGGTATTTTATTTTTACCCAAAAATTTGACTGTCTCAGAAAATTATGAAAAATTCACCGTTGGATAATTTCGACGTCCTGATTCCAAAAATAAAATTTATTTTATCTAAATAATTCTATAAATATGTGAATTTTCACTTTTAAAATAAAAACCGACATTTATAAAAAATTCACGGGTTTTGACAGAAATGGCTTTCAAACCTTAATAAAAATTTTAATTGCATTCATAAAATTATAAGATCATTTATATTTAATAAAAATTAATTTAATATTAATAATCATATTTTATTAAAATATTATTTTATTCAAAAATCCTTTAATTTAATAAAATATAATTCTTAACTAAATAATAACTAAAAACACCATTTGTACTTTAAAAACTAATTACAATGTATCAAAAATGACTAGAAATTATATTCATTATTATATAAAAAAAACAAAATAATGTACATGAACATGGTGCTACTTATTAGTTACATAACCCCTTAAAATAGCCGCATAAGACCTAAGGGTAAGGTGTGCGATGGTGACAGACTCTTGGGGTTGCTCGGATAACATCGCTCGAGTGGTAATCTCTATCAACTTCGATTTTTCTCGTAGACGATCACGTTCGAGCTTGACTTGATGAAGCTCAGCTTGGGCTTGGTCAAGGGCAAATCCCAAAGATGCCACCTCTTTTCCGATCTCTAACAAATGGGCTTCGTAAGGGGCAGTTCTACTAGATGAGGCCATCGCTTCCTTTGTCTGAGTAGAAATGGTTTCATTAAAGCCTTATATTTATACTACTCAGATGATCACTGTTCAACGGCTATAAAAGTAACGGTCACAAATCTTAAAGTAAAACTAAAAAGGTTGATATCTTATAAAAACATTTTTCATAAAGAAAAATTTAACTGGATCAAGAGGGATTTTCTATTAATGAAATTTTGGGTTGTTACATTATTTGCATGCACTATAGCTGATACCTAAGGACCAGGATTCAGGACCATCTACAGTATAAGGTACTATTCTTATGGCTACTACTATAGTATCTTCTTTATTTTATACAGGTGCTTTGAACTCTTTTATCTCTATATCTATCATTGAATGTATCAAACTAGAGATAAAATATTACTATGGTGTAATGACCCGAGAAACATCAATTGGGGTATGAATAGAGAGAATAATCTAGTATAGGGACGACCTCTTGAGGTAGGAAGTTACCCCTTCTTATGGAACCTCGTATTTTTTTAGATGACTCGCTTCAATTTCATACTTGGGTTGGATTTGTTTATTCAGTATCATGATTTTGTAGGCTGCTATGACTGTAGGGTATCATTTATATAACTAGAGGGAAACTATTATCCACATGAGGGTGGGTGGGATGTCAGAATGGTAGGTCTATACAAGAGCATCATGGGATAGGTGGAGTGACTTCCCATATTTCCAATATATTCATCTAGGATAAGGTTTTATGATAAGTTTATTTCCCTATAGTAGTGGATAGTTTGAGGGATGTCTTTCCCTTAATATTTTTTGGCTTACATCGTTAGAGAGAGGTTGGGTTTACAATCAGTCTTGTTCGGGGATCATCTCTAGTGTCTATTCCTCCATACATTATGGAACCTAAATAACTTTAAGATATCTAGAGATTGTCATAGGATTTAGAGACCAAAGGTTTTATACGACCCAATACATCATCATGGCGTTTTCCCGAGATTTTTTCCAAGATGATGGATGGAAATTTACATCTATGAATTGATTACAGAAAGTTGAACTAGCATACAGTCAAGAACTGATATCCACTGCCTCGAATAGATGACATCCTTAACCAGATACAATGATCTAGGGTCTTCTCTAAGATCGACCTGATATTGGGTTATAATAAGTTGCGATTCAGAGCATCAAACACACATTTTATAGATTTCTATAGTAGGTAGGGCCTATATTATTTCCTAGATAATTTGTTCGGTCTTATGAATGCGCCCACCATTTTCATGGCTCTGATGAATATGGTGTTCCACCCCAATTTGGATTCTTTTGTCATGGTCTTTAGGGATGAATTCTTGGTGTGTTTTCACACTCACATGAACCATTCCAATCATCTTGAGATCATTATGAGTACACTGAGAGAGAATAATCTTTATTCCAAGATTGTAAAGTTCCACTTCTAGATCGACAATATTTGCTTCATAGGTCATATTATCTCATAATCAGGAAAACATGTCAACCCAGAAAAGGTTTGTACTGTAGTTTCCTAGAAGCATCCAATGAACATATTTGATATAGAGAGTTTCTTTGGGCTAGATATGTCACGACCCCCTCTCCACAAAGTTTACCCCTCCTCAGCTGGCAATGTGAGAAGGGAGATAATGACCCCCGAGTCCCGCCTCCAGTAGGCCCCGGGTTGGCGACTAGCACCGAGGGTAAAATAAACACACAAATGGGAGACATTACCCTCTAACAGAACACATGCAGAAGAGAGGGATAAGATAGACACCAATCAACTCCAACTCAGACTGCAATATAAATGGAAACCCAAGTACACATATGAAATTCCATGAAAAAGTACTAAAACTTAAAGAGAAAAAATACTAGTACCCAAAGGAAAGTAAAAACAACAGAAACCACAAGCCCGAATAGCTCCGGAAACCCCAAGCTAGTAGAGACCAGTTTGATCTCCAACCTACTCCAAGTGACCTGAAAACAGATTATATATACATAGGGTGAGTATAACAGTATACTCAGTAGGATCCTCCCCTAAGCCTCTAGTGAAAAAGTAAAGAGAGCATGTTAAAGCACAATGAACAACAAGTGAAACTAACTTGTCACCTAAACAGGTATACTATGTTCCCAACCTCACCATGGACACTCTCACCAAGTAACGCATACAAGAATATAGAATATAGTAAAAAATATCAAGGGTACCCCGCTACTACTTCCCCACTAGTTTTCCGATTTTCCCCAATGTTGCATGTCCTAAGAATATTTCTCCAAAAAGGCTTGCCCACAGACACCTGGGCAAAGCACCACAATCTGCACCTCATGCACCACAAAGGCTTGCCTGAAGACACCTGGGTGGATCACCACACCATCCTCACAACCAAAAGTTACCAGGTAGTTTCCGGGAGCCACCACAACTCACATAACATGTATCATACGTCAGGTATTATACCTCAATCCATTACAACCCATACACCAAGTAAGGATCCTCAAGCTATCATAGATTATACACATTACACCTATAGTAGTCTATAGGATCATATATCAAGAATAGATGTGTGTGAATAACCACAAGCCATTACATCCCTCTACACACATATATGGGGAAAACTAACCGTTGTGCCTAATGACACAAGTATCTACCAATAGAATAGAGCGAGGACAAAGGGGGTAGTCATCCATTCATCCTCCCATCAGAATGTTGGGGAAAACACCCCCCATGGATCAGAATTCTCGGGGTGTCAGTTTACCTTACTGACTGGGTGGAGTAGCTTATAGAAACACAAAAAGTACAGGATAAATTATACTCACAACCACACTATGGGCATTACCTAGTCTTAGACACAACTGCAACTAACTTCTCTTAGACTCTAGGATGGTACTTCTAAGACTAGGTATCCTACAAACACACAACCATTTAAATAAATTTATTAGATTACTTCATTCCCCTTTTTATCTGTTCCACTTTGCGTTAATTAATTCTTTAAACATTAATTAACCAGGAACAATTCCACATTAAAGTTCCATTAGCATCACACCCAAAATCCACTGTCCCTTCAAAGGTACAACCTCATCATTATGTTCCATCAACTCCAACCCCATGGATTAACACCATTTATTCAATTATTCTTTATAGAAAATACTTTCCCATATTACCAAACATTCTAGAAAAACATTCTATGCTACTAAACACAAGGGGGCTCAACACGGTGAGTAGATGTACTACCCATCGAGTCTTTACCTCTTATAGAAAGAGCATAGACCCATTCCCCCTTGAGAATCTAAATACAGAAAGTACGTGGCATACCCTGCACATCTTCACCTCTTTCGGGAGAAGGGTAAGCAAGACCAGCATCCTTGAGCAGTGGGGAAAAGTAAAGCAAATAAACATCCAAAGAACCAGCAAACAACCAACAAACACATACCTCCCATTCCATGAATCCCGGTGTCCTCCTCAACACCCACATGTATAAACCGATGAATCTTGCCACTCTAGGAGTCATCCGCTGCCATAAACAAAAAGGCATCTATGCCCCCACATAGCACCGCAACCAACTAGGATCACATCACAACACAAGCAGCAGGAAGCAAACAACACATCAATTAAGATATTTTCCCTTTATCAATCAAGAGGGTAACTCAGAACCCTTAAAGTAATTATCAATCAATCAAATTGTTTTATCCATCTTGAATTAACAGGTTTATAAAACGTTTGTTCTAGCATTGGGAAACATAACCAGCAAGCTATCACAAAAGATTAAACATGCTTACTATGACAATTTTATTAACATCAAGTTGCAACAAGAACCAGATTCATTTTCATGCATCTTTATCTTTAGCCCAACAATTATCCATTAATCCCAGTTATGTTCCTTATCGATTTTTCATCAGGAACAAACAGCTAAGCAAAGAAATCATAGATATCATACTGTCTAGAAAAAAAAGAGGCAATAACATATGATCGATAACAATTTCTTTATCCGGTTAAAATATTTATTAAGTCAATTCCATCTATCATCCAGGGGGGATTAACATGATAACAATACAGTTTCATGTAAAAGAAATAGAAACAACGAATCCCCTTCCTCCAGGGTTTTTTCACAAAAACCCCAACAAAAGAAGAATGCACAAGAAAGACCGGTTGATTATCCAGAATCCCCTTAGATCTCTTCTCTTAGAAAGATCAAGACCTAAAATCATCATGTTTGGAATTCAAACACTTATATCTACACATAACGAGCATAGATCTAAGAAACCTAGGGAAGAGGAGATGTAGATCCAAGTGGATCTAAGAAACTGAACAAGAACGATCAAGAAAGATCACATACCTCAAGAAACCAGATTATATTCACCAAGAGAAGCTTTTAGATCACCTCCAAAATGCATGGGAGAGGTTCTCCTACCTTCAAGGGAGAGTAATCCTGAGTTATCGCCGCTTAGGGGCTTAAACAAGCAAGTTAGATGTGAAACGGTTGAGATCCACAATTGTAGGATCTAATTTAAGTGCCTGCACGGTTAGTCTGCACAGTTTGACAAACCGTGCGCTAACCGTGCATTAGCTACTGCCTTGAACACCCCTCTAGCATGGTTTGGCTGCCCAGTTAGATAAACCGTGGGCCTCTCGTTCAGAATCTACTATCTCTAAGACCAACCTCTCACGGTTTGGCCGCACGGTTTAGACAAACCACGCGCCGCCCGTCTGGAAGCTACTGCCTTTTTGTTTTCCTTAAAAGTCCGCCCAAACACACCCCCAATCCACCTTAACCTCCAACAACACCTCTAACACCACATTTGAAAAAAGTAAAGGACTGGAGAGGTCCGGGCCATTACATAATTTACCTCTCAAAACATCCTCATCCTTGAGAATCCAAAACCCACCTAGAGAGAAAATGAAACAAGGTCTGAACAACCACCCATCAAGATACCTCTTTAAAGAGAGAAATACACACAATAAAAAAAGGAACCATCTCATAAACATTAAAGTTTCGTAACCACAAAAGCTACATTGATACTTGGAAAGAGTTAAACATCAAACAACTTCGGGTAATGAGCATGTATCTGTGACTCACATTATCAGGTACTCTTCTCCAAGCCATCGTGTCTCCACAAGACATGAACTAAGAGGATAGAATTCCCACAAAACACCTTATCCTTGAGGTCTTGGATATCCAATGGTTGCTGCTCAAAGGTTTCATCATCATCAACATCAATCTCTCCCCAATCGATGATGTGAGAGTCGTCCTGAAGATAATGATAGAGATGTGATATATGGAAAACATCATGTATCCGACTCATCTATGGGGGAAGTGCTACTCGATACGCCAAAGCTCTAACATGAGCTAACACCTCAAAAGGCCCAATAAACCGGGGAGAAAACTTACTTTCATGACCAAACCTTCGCTTCCCACGACGAGGAGTCACAATCATAAACACATGATCCCCAACATTATATTCTAAGGGTCTCCTTCATTGATTGACATATTATTTATGATGATATTGAGCTATCTTCATCCTCTCAAAAATCACCTGAACCATCTCTGTTGTACTATGCACTAGTTCTAGTCTGAGAATTGCTAACTCTCTGACCCGAGTCCAGCACAATGGAGAACAACAAGGCCGACCATACAAGGCTTAAAACGACACCATACCAATGGTGGAGTAAAAACTATTATTGAAAGCGAACTCCACCAAGGGTAAGTGCCTCATCCATGATCCTCCAAAATCAAGAACACAAGAGTGTAACATGTCTTCAAGAGTCTGGATGGTTCGATCTATCACACCATCCGTTTGAGTATTAAAAATTGTGCTAAGGCATAGTTGAGAACCAAAATCATGTTGGATTCACCTCCAAAACTTGGAAGGTAAATGAGGATCTCGATCAGAAATGATCATCCTAGGGACTCCATGAAGTCTCACCACCTCTTATAGATACTGCCTTGACAAAACTTCCACTGATCTCAACTCCTTGATCGCTATGAATTGGTCCAATTTTGTTAAACGATCCACTACAACCAAAATAGCATCATGTCCTCCTGGAACTTGAGGTAAATCTGTAACAAAGCCCATTAAGATGTCCTCCCACTTTCGCTGAGGAATCTCTAATGGCTAGAGAAGACCATCAGGAACATAGTGTTCGACCTTCACCTTTGGCAGACCAAACATCGAGACACAAACCCCGCAACCGCACGCTTCAGCCCAGGCCACCAAAACTGAATCCTCAAGGATCGGTATATCTTTATCACACCAGGATGTATTGCTAAGGGAGAACAATGGAACTCTCAGAGAAACGTCTCGCGCATCATCAAGGGAACAACAATCCTTCCATGATACAACACTCAGTGTTGTTCATCCTCCGACCAACAATTAGGGGCCTCACCACAAACAACTCGGTCTCCCCTGCTATCCACCTCTAGATATCCCAACTAGGATTCTTCCACCTTATACACCAGGTATTACTGTACCATCATCTGGAAAAGATAACCTCTACCCCAACTTCTCCCATATCAAGATGTAATGCTGACGGTTCTTCTATTACTCTCTGTGAATCATCTGATTCCCGCACTGCATCACTACGTGACTTTCGACTCAGCACATCAGCCACAACATTCCCCTTTCCAAGTGTATAAGATATTTCAATGTTTTATTACTTCAAGAACTCCATCAACAGATGTTGCCATAAGTATTAGTCATTCTGAGAGAAAACATACCTCAAACTCTTATGATCAGTGAAAACCACAAAGCGCTCACCGAAAAGGTAATGTCTCCACAACTTCAGAGAAAACTCCACGGCTGCCAACTCAAGATCATGGGTGGAATAGTTGCGTTCATGGGGAAACAAATTCCGAGACCCATAAGAAAGAACTAACCTCTACTACATGAAAACATAGCCTAAACCCAGATGTGAAGCATCACTGAAAACATCAAACTGGAATCCCTTAGCTGAAAGAAAAATGAATGGATCACTTACTAACTTCTCCTTTAGATACTCAAAAGCTTCCTGGAACTGGCCAATCCATATGAATGCCTGATCCTTCCTGGTAAAAGCTATTAGAGGGGTCAAAACTCGTGAGAAATTTGATACGAACCTCCTGTAGTAGCTTGCAAGACCAAGGAAACTTTGCACCTCTGACACTGTCTTGGGGGATTCCCAAGACACAACTGATTCTATCTTCAATGGATCCATATATACTCCCGGTTGGGACACAACATGCCCCAATAAATGGAATTATGGAGCCCAAAACTCACACTTCGACAACTTCCCAAACAGCTGATGTTGACGAAGGACTCCCAAGTTGGCTCGTAGATACTGCACATGATCTAATTCATATTTGGATTAAACAAGGATGTCGTCGATGAAAACTACCAAGAACTTGTCCAGGAACTCACAGAACACAAAATTCATCAATCCAATGAATACAGCTGGAGCATTCATCACACTAAAAGACATTACAACGAACTCATAATGCCCATGACGACAACAGAAAGCAGTCTTCGGGATATCCTCATCCTTCACAAGCATCTGATGATATACTGATCGTAATTCAATCTTTGAGAACCAACTTGCACCCTTCGGTTGGTTTAATTAGTCATCACTCTGTGGAAGAGGATAGTGATTCTTTATTTTCTCTTCTTGTATGCAACGATAATCAACACACAACCACAAACTGCCATCGGCCTTCTTCACGAACAAAACTGGGGCACCCCATGGTGACACACTTGGCCGAACAAAACCGCACTTTAATAGACCATCAAGCTATATACATAGATATAGATACTTACATGGGGCCATCCTATATGGAGACATATAGATAGGAGATGTTCCTAGATATAGCTCAATCCGAAACTCGATCTCTCGTCGAGGGGGTAATGCTACAACCTCTTCTAGAAAGACATCATGGTACTCCTCTACAACCCTAAGAAACACCAACTGATGAACCTCTGAAGAACACAACATCATCTCAGCCATCATGGATGATAAGGATGGAACATTCCTATGACCCATCCGAGGATCTCTCTCACCCAAAAACACCACTTACTCTCCATCCGCACCAAGGAAAATGAACTTCTTCTTGAAGAAATCCATGATAGCCTGCACCGAATACAACCAATCCATGTCGAGGATGACATCATATGGTTTTATTTGTAAACATAGAAAATATTCCCAAGAGAGGTGTTGCCCCAACACCAGCTCACAGTCTCTACATACTTCAAACAAGTCAGATCGACCTCCAACTAGCGTAGTCAACGCCAGGGGCACTGGAAGCCTCTCTACCTCAAGTCCCAAATCATGGAAAAGGGTAGGTGATATGAAGGAGTGTGTCTCTCCTAAGTCAAACAAGGCATACACCAAAGTAGAAAACAAGCAAAGGGTACCTCGAATGACGTCTGGCTCACCTGGAGTTGGAAACGCTAGAGCATGAAGCGGACCATGACCTCCTCCACAGCCTCTCTAACCCTGATGATGATCACCACCACGACCGCGCTCTGCTCTCTGAGGATGTGGAGCATCATGGGGATGTCCTCTATCTGCCCCATCTACCCTCTACTGATTTAAAGCTGGCGCAACTGGCTACTGCTGCCTCGGCTGGAACTGCCTCAATGGAGGGACATGAAGCGTAAAACCTGGTGCATGATAACCCCTCTAAAATGTAGGGAACTCTTGCTGCTGATGGCCACGACCACCATAAGAAAAAGAAGAACCTGATCCCTTGGCATAGGCCTGAGAGTTTTTTCCTCTAGAGAAATGAGATGTGAAGGGCTGGGACCTACCCCTGGTTGAATGGAAATTCTTCTGCCCTAAAAACCGGGAAACCCGGACTACAGCTCTACTTCATGAGGGATCATGACGATACCCCTCTCATGATGATCCCGTACAATCCAAAGTCCTCTCGAAAACCTCTTCCTTCGCCAGCATCTCAAGATATGTCTTCAACATAAATGGGGTGACCCGGCGTTGGATCTCTGGATGCAAAGCCTCATCGAAATGCCTCGCCCTGGCCTCCTCATCTAGTAATAGGTCCGAAGCATATCCTAAAAGGTTCCGAAAATGGATTACAAACTCCCGAACAGTAGAGATCCCCTGTCGATGGTTAAGAAGCTCCTGGCGGATGACGCCTTCACAGTCGATGAAAGTAACTTGACTCTAAACTTGTCTCGAAACTCCTCCCATGAGATCGCTGACTCCTCACTAGCCCTGAGGTATAAGAACCACCACTTCCTTGCTTCTCCACTCAACATCGTCACAGCTAAGGACACCCAGTGCTCCTTCTGAGCACGGATCGAAATGAATCCTATCTCAAACTCCTCCAACCAGTCTTCTGTGACTGCATCTGAAACGGATCCCTCGTACTTCTGCAGACTCTAGCACTAAAACTCTTAGAGTGTCTTCCTTCATGTGTCATCGTCGTCAACCTCTATCCTGTGGCGATCTGTTGGAACATCCTGCTTGACATTTTCTGCACAAACTTGACTAGGATGTCGACCTAGAGCCATAACTGTAAAATGACAAATGCTAGAGTTCCTAAACCTAGAATATGGATGAATCAACATTAATTAATTAATGGTTTTCTTTTATTCATTTTAGTTTAACCTATCTGAAGGTCTACCCATTCAAACAGAGGCACAAAGAAGAATTATGCATGATCCTTTCCTAGGTCTATACCCTGTAACCTGTATCACCTTGTTTAGTAGCCATTGTAAACTTAAAGGTCCATACATCAGATCATAGGGGGTCCTAAACTCCTTTTTCTCAGCCAGTATCTAGTGTTTACCTCACTTTTTAAACATGACTGACACCGTTTCCCTACCAACCCATGCAACCTCACATGTGCCTAACTCCAAAATCCATCACATCCCTCAACCAGACCTCTGATTCCATTCTGTCATGACCCCTCCCCACAGAGTGTACCCCTCCTGGGACAGCAATGTGATAAGGGAGATAATGAACCCTGAGTCCCACCTCCTGTAGGCCCCGGGTTGTAAACTAGAACCAAGGGTATAATAAACACACAAATGGGAGGCATTTCCCTCGAAGAGAACACATGCAGAAAAGCGAGATAATATATACACCAATCAACTCCAACTCAGACTGCAATATAAACAAAAACCCAAGTACACATATGAAATTACATGAAAAAGTACTACAACTAAAAGAAAAAACTACTAGTACCCAAAAGAAATTAAAAACAACAGCAACCACAAGCCCGAATAGCACCTGCAACCCCAAGATAGTAGAAACCATCTTGATCTACAACCTTATCCAAGTGACCTGAAAATGGATTATATATACATAGGGTGAGTATAATAATATACTCAGTAGGATCCTCCCCGAAGCCTCTCGTGTGAAAACTAAAGAGAGCATGCTAAAGCACAATGAACAACAAGTGAAACTAACTCGTTACCTAAACAGGTATAATAAGTTCCCAACCTCACCATGGATACCCTCACCAAGTAACACATACAAGAATATATCATATAGTAAATAATATCAAGGGTACCCCGCTACTAAATACCCACTATTTTTCTTCTTTTCTCTAACATCGCACATCCTAAGCATCTCTCTCCAAAAAGGCTTCCCCACAAACACTTGGGTGAAGCACCACAATCTACACCTCGTGCACCACAAAGGCTTTCCCGCAGACACCTGGGAAAAGCACCACACCATCCTCAAAACCGAAAGTAACCATGTAGTTTCCGGGAGTCACCACAACACGCATAACATGTATCATACGTCGGGTATTATACCTCAAGCCATTACAACCCATACACCGAGTAAGGATCCTCAAGCCATCACAGCCTATACACATTACACCTATAGTAGTCTATAGGATACTATATCTAGAATATATGTGTGTGAATAACCACAAGCCATTACAGCCCCCTACACACATATACGGGGAAAACTAACCACTGTTCCTAATGGCACAAGTATCTACCAAGAGAAGAGAGCTGGGCCAAAGGGGGTAGTCAGCCATTCATCCTCCCATCGGAATGTTGGAGAAAACACCCCCCAGGGCTCAGAATCCCTGGGGTGTCAGTTTCCCTTACTGACTGGGTGGAGTAGCATATAGAAACACAAAAATTATAGGATAAATTATACTCACAACTACACTATGGGCATAAACTAGTCTTAGACACAACTGCAGCTAAAGTCTCTCAGACTCCGAGCTGCTACTTCTAAGACTAGGTATCCTATAAACACACAACCATTTAAATAACTTTATTATATTACATCATTACAATTTTTATCAATTCCAATTTAAGTAAATTAATTCTTTAAACAATAATTAACCATGAACAATTCCACATTGAAGTTCCATTAGCATCACACCCAAAATCCACTGTCCCTTCAAAGGTACAACCTCATCATTATGATCCAGCAACTCCAACCCCATGGGTTAAAACCATTTATTCATTTATTCATTATAGAAAATACTTTCCCATATTCCCAAGCATTTTTTAAATATATTATATGCTACTAAACACAAGGGGGCTCAACACGGTGAGTAGATGTACTACCCGTCGAGTCATTGCTGCCTATAACTAGAGTGTAGACCCATTTTACCTGGAGAAGCTAAACACGGAAAGCACGTGGCATACCCCTCACGTCTTCGCCTCTTTCAGGAGAAGGGTAAGAAAGGCCAACTACCTTGAGTAGTGGGGAAAAGTAAAGTAGATAAACAACCAAAGAACCAGAAAACAACCAACAAACACATCCATCCCATTCCATCAATTGCAGTGTCCTCCTCGACGCCCACATGCATAAACTGATGCATGCCGCCACTCTAGGTGTCATCTGCTGCCACAAAAAAAAGGTATCTATGCCCCCACATAGTACAACAACCAACTAGGATCACATCATAGCCCACGGAGAAGGAAGAAAACATCACATCAATTGGGCTCTTGGCCCTTTATCAATCAGGAGGGTAACTCAGAACCCTTCAAGGAATTATCAATCAATCAAATTCATTAATCCATCTTGAATTAACGGGTTTATAAAACTTTGGTTCCAACATCGGAAAACCTAACCAGTAAGATATCACAAAAGATTAAACATTCTTACTATTCCAATTTGATTAAAATGAAGTTGCAACAAGAACCATATTCATCTTCATGCCTCTTTATCTTTAGCCCAAAAATTATCAATTAATCTTGGTTATGTTCCTTACTAATTTGTCATTAGGAACAAACAACTAAGCAAAGAAAGCATAGATATCACACTATCTAGAAAAGCAAGAGGCAATAACATACGATCAATAACAATTTCTTTATCCAGTTAAAATATTTATTAAGTCGATTCCATTTTTCATCCAGGGGGATTAATATGATAACAATACAGTTTCACGTAAAAGAAAGAGAAACAACAAATCCCCTACCTCAAGGGTTTTTGACGAAAACCCCAACAAATGAAGAACTCACAAGAAAGCCGGGTTGATTCTCTAAAATCCCCTTAGATCTATTCTCCTAGAAAGATCAAGACCACAACTCATAATGTTTGGCATTCACACACTTAGATCTACCCATAACGGGCACAGATTTAAGAAACTAAGGTAAGAGGAGAAGTATATCCAAGTGGATCTAAGAAACCGAACAAGAATGATTAAGAAAGATCACATACCTCAAGAAACTGACTTCAATTCGCCAACAGAAGCCTTCAGATCACCTCCAAAACTCCTGGGAGAGGTTCTACTACCTTTAAGGGAGAGTAATCCTGAGTTATGGCCGCTTAGGGGCTTAAACAAGCAAGTGAGAGGCGAAGCGGTCGAGATCCAAAATTTTAGGATCTAATTTATGTGGCTTCACAGTTAGTCCGCATGGTTTGACAAACTATGCGCTAACCGTGCGTTAGCTACTGCCTCGACCACCCCTCTTGCATGGTTTGGTTGCACGATTAGAAAAACCGTGCACCTCCCATGCGGAAGATACTGTCCCCAAAACAAACCTCGCATGGTTTGGCCGCACAGTTTAGACAAACCGTGCACCGCCCATGCGGAAGCTACTACCTTTTAGTTTTCCTTAAAAGTCCACCCAAATGCACCCCCAAGCCACCTTGACCTCCCACAACACCTCTAACACCACATTTCCACAAAGTAACAGACTAGAGAGGTCGAGGACATTACAAGATAGATATTATAATCTTTTCATAGAAGACATCTCATGTATTTCTTTACCACTCATTGGACTTAAAAAGAAGGGTGTTAAGTTCCTTTGGTCAGAAGCATGTGAGAAATCCTCTCAGGAGCTAAAGGGCAGGCTTGTATTAGCACCTATTGTAATTCTTCCTGATCGTGGTGTAGGTTACACCGTCTTCTGTGAAGCATTAAAAATCATAAAAGTAGGAGTGTTGATGCAGGTTGATAAAGTCTTTTCAAATGGATCTCGGTAGTTGAGGCCTCATGAGATAAATTACCCAATGGAAGACCATGAACAAGAAGAAGTTGTCCATGTCCTATGTTGTTTGAGACACTATCTTTTAGATGATGGATTTATGGTGTATACATACCCCAAAGACTCAAATATATCTTTAATCATCGTGACTTCAATCTTTGAAAATACGGATGGGTCAAATATCTTCAATTCTTTTATTTTGCGATTCCTTATACACCTGGGAAGGGAAATGTGGTTGCAGATGCACTAAGTCAAAAAAATAAGGAACAAGCGGTCTGGGAAGCCAGTGTTTAATGAACGTTAATGTCCCTATTCACTAAGTTGCATCTAGAGTTTCATGATAGTCACCAGCAGTCTTATATCTCATCATTGACAGTTACCTCTTCCCACCTTGAGAAGGTGAAGGGACAAAAATTAGATCCTGAAGGTAGGGTACTCCGTGAGAGTGCATCAAAAGTTAAACCACCTTTGGATTTGTCCCTAGATATAGAAGACATCCTGTGTATTCATATATGTGTCTAGGTCCCTACATATATGAGATAAGAGTTGATAAAATGTACTCGAACCTCTCAGTGGGAAGTTCATCTAGGAATCTCAAAGATGTAGTGAGACATGCGATGCCAGTACTTGTGGGCTTGGTTAAAATGTCAAATAATAGGCTTTATCACCAGGTTTTCCACCTGTCAGTAGGTGAAAGTGGACTACCAGAGACCTTCAGGCTTGTTAGAGCGTCTTATGGTACTATAATGGAAATCAGAAGATGTTGCTTTGCACATTTTAGTCGATTTACCTAGGTCGTATAGAGGTAGCAATGCTGTATGGGTTGTCATTGAAAGGATAATGAAAGTATCCCACTTCATTCATATTTGGGAGACTTTTTCAGTTGACGAATTGGGGAGACTCTATGTTTATGAGATTATAATACTTCATGGGGTCCCTTGTAAAATCATTTGAGATAGGGATGCTCATTTCACATCATTATTATAGTGGGGATTTTAGAAGGATATGGTAACATAGGTGATTATAAGCATAGATTTTCAACCTCATACTAATGGATAATTAGAATGAGAAATATAAGTTCTAGAGGATATGCTCTGAGCATGTGTCCATAATTTCTGTATTTCTTGGAAAAAGAATATCCATAACATTGAGTTCACCTATAATAACATCTTCCAGGTGACAATTTAGATGGATACTTTTGAGGACTTATATGGTAGTTCATTTCATTCACTCCCATGATAGATAGTGGTTGGTGAGTATCCCTACTAGTTCCTCGTCTCATTCAATAGAGTTCAGAGTTGGTTCAGCTGATCAGAAATCATATGGGTACTACCTAGTCTAGAAAAAATTATTATGCCGGTCACCATCAATGACCTCAAGAGTTTGAGGTTGAGGATCGTGTTTTCCTTCGATCATTACCCAAACTAGGGAGTATATGGTCACAAAAGGAAGGGATGTTATCACCACATTACATTGTTCAGTTTGAGAACCTAGAGAGAGTCAGGGCGACAACCTATCAATCACTAAAACCTCAGAGGTATCGTTCCATGAAGGAAATATTCCACATTTCATTTCTTCTCTAGTATTATTACAACCCATCTCATACCATTGATCCTGAGGAACTAGATTTTGATTCCATTTCTACCTTTGAGGAGTATCCAGTACAAATCATTGACCGGAGCATGAAGGTTCCCCGAGGCCGGATTGTCCCTCTTGTATTGGTACTATGGTAGCTCGGCCATGTATAAGATGAGACATGGGATCAAGAGACATAAATACATGCTTAGTTGCTGGAATTTTTCTCAGACAATGTTTCTACCCCTTAAACGGTGAAATTGAGGTCTGGTTCTTTTAAGGGAGAAATACTATAAGAACCCCGTTTTTCATTCAGGTATGGATCCCTTAAATTTAGGTCAAATTTATTATTTTTGAACTAATATGGATTTCTAAAGAGTTAAAAAAGGTATTAAAGGTGTATAAGGTTTGTTTGGATCCCAAAACCCATCTTTTTGGGAAACTGGCCATGTCACATGGTTGGCGTAGGGTTTGCCTAACTATGTAGATGGTCTATTTTCAGGTAAATCCATATTTCATGGTTGGAGCACAACCATGTGACCTAACTATGAAAGTGACCCTTCTTCCCAAGTACCAATTCATGGTTTGTGAATTGTTATTCAAATCATGCAGACAAACTGTGAACATGCTAATTTAAGGGTAATTTTATTATTTTCCCTTAATGATATAATTAAGACCCATTCTTCTTCCTAATCCAATATGTAGTGGGATTAACCTATTTTCCCCTCATTTTATATCTTTATAATTCATAACCTAGGGATCAAGCAATATCCTTCATCTGGGAACTAATCGATTTTCTGTTTGTCATGTTGGATGTGCAACAGTAAGTACTTGAGTCATTTTTAGCAGTTCTTATCCACTCTTGGTATCGACTTAGTTATTGAGGTGTGAGAAAAATTTCACTTTTTCTCATATCTACTTTATTGTAAGCCGAATTAAAGCTTGATAAAGTAGGATTAGGATCATACAACCCTAAGGTGGGTGGTCTATAACACATCCCTAAAGTTCATTGATTATGGAATTATTGTGTGGGGATCACCAATTTAATCAGGTGTTGTTTAATGAATTTATATTCCATGATTATAATCATTATAACCATATGGTTATGATATTTACATATATGTGATTAATTGTTTGTGTTTATGACCACAACTACATCCATCCCATGTAGGATGTTATGTCATAATTGGGTTTTAGTATTTGACATGTTTGCACCACCGTTCAAGTGTAACTTGGATTGACACTTCTAAGGGTAATATTTTCTATATTAAAGGTCTTGATTTGTATTTTGAATTTCATAATGGAAAGTACCATGTATTCTCACCACATGAACGTCCTATGGTAAGTTCTTGAAATTGATAATTAAATGTGAAAGGAAAATTGTTAAGTATACCAAGTATATGAATTGGACAGATTAAATGTGAATGATTAATAGGTTATGTTTCCATATCACCCCTTACCACCTTAATGGAAGGTAGTGAAATGAACCTTAATTATTGAATATTCTTTAAATGGAATTAATAATGGTTCTATGATACTTATAATTTTCACACTAATGAAAGGAAATAATTCAAGTAAATGGACTTATTGATTAATTATGAATTGATTAAAAGGTTTCATGCCACATAACCTTTTCACAAAAATGAAAGGAAAGGCTTGAACCAAATGGAATAATACATGACTTCATAATTAAATAGGTGTGGTCTAACTCGAGCTTTCCATGGATTCTTATTAGGGAATTCCATGAGCACTCAAAAACCTCATTTGATTCAAGGATATGACTCTCATAGGTTTATAACAACCTAGATCACGATCCTTGTATATTAATGGATGATCGGTATGACACCATAGGATTCCTAACATAGTATTAATAGATTCCTTAGATACACTCCTTGGATCCAGCATTGACATGTAGGTGAAATAGTTACAGTCCATAGGGACCTATCACTTCTTGGACCAATTTTACCTTGGATGATCATCTTGGATTCAGTAGGCATCTTATTATGGAATGCCTTGTATTACGCTCCTTGGATTACACACTTACCCTTTTCCAGGATATAATTATAACTATGTTGGTGACCCTTGAGGTCTATGTTTCCTTGGTTATTACCTTGGAACTTCATTATTAAATGTCATTACTGGTTTTCTTTTCATAACTTAGAAAATTCACTATTATTAACATGTGAAATATTTATAAACTGATAATAATCAATTAATGGACTGGTTACATTCGACACCATTTGAGGACTAAAGTAGGTACTTTTGTATTTAGTTACATTTTTATACTTTAATTTATATATGAATTCTTTCACACTGTTACATTTCAATTACATGGGCCTGATGATATAGACATTATTTCTGTTGTCCCACTGAGATTTATCTCACACCCTCTCTAGGCACTGTTTGGGACTCGAGGAAAATTACATGTATGTAGGTTTTGAAAAAGAGAATCATATGACTTCAAACACTTGATTTCAAGCCGTTTAGGATGAAGCTTGATAGTAGAAAACCAAACCAGATCATGAGAAGATTGGGATAATATTTGATTTCCTTTATAATTTTGTAGAAAAATTTATGCCTGTTGTCTTGTATCCTTGTTTTCCAGTTTTCTAGATACATGACATATCACCGTCTATTTTTTTTATCCTACTTATTTTAGTTCTTGTAATCATTGTCTATGTTTTCCACTGTTCAATCCATTTACTTGTATATATTCCACTATTTTCCTCTGTTCATATTTACCCTTTGTGGTACACTTTGGGAATTAGGGTATAATCTCCCCACAGACACATCCTATGCCCTCACTCCTAGTTGGTAGAATCTGCTGTTTTGGGAGATGCGCTTGAGGATATGTGACCCACCGGGCTTGGGGAACCCATTTAGTGGAATGTAGTTCTAGTAAATCACATTGTTAGAAATGTTTCATTAGGCCTAGTGTGTACCCTAGGAAGCTTCAGTATTGTTCATGAAAAAAGAGGATATGATCTTATGACTTTGTGCGGATTATCATCACCTGAACTAGACCAAAATATAGAACAAGTACCACTTATTGAGGATTTACAACTTCTTTGATCATTTTCAAGGTGCATGATGGTTCTCCAAGATTGATCTCAGGTCTAGATACCACCAGTTGATGGTTTTCAAGGCTAATATTCAAAAAATTTCATTCTGATGTCACTAATGACAACATGAGTTTCTAGTGATACTATTTTGTGTGACAAATTATAGCTTCGTGTTTATTGAATTTATGAACCAAGTCATCTTGCCATAATTGGACACATTTTCTGTTTTTTTTCATCAAAGACAAACTCATCCACTATCCATCATAGAAGGAGCATGAAGAGCACTTGAAGATGGTTCTTGATTTACTTTTAGAGAACCAAAATTACAAAAATATCTCTAAGGGACGGTTCTAGATAAAATACCATTATGTAGGAAATCTGTTTATCTTTCTAATGAATATTTATAGTCGAATTTATCTTATGTATAACCCTATATTAAAAATGTTTTATTAAATAAACTTTGATTTTAACTCTTTTAACTCTTCTTTGAATTAAATAATAATAAATGTCCTAATCTAATTCAAGTGGGCCTAAATGGTCATATTTTATTCTAAAGCTTGTTTTTGGTCGAATTAAACTTATCCAATAGAATTTGGACATGTGTAAGGGTAATAATAATATCATTTTTACCCTTAATTACCCTATTTACTTTTAACCGTGGTAAATAAAAGTAAAAAGTTACTATTCACCAAAAATTATTTTCATTTCATTGAACCAAATTTTACTTACTGACATCAACTGTGTCTCTGAGATTTTTGTAATTCCACTCACAGAAGCAGTAAAATTATGTTTTATGAAAAATTCAGTTTTTTGAACTACCACTTAGTGGTTTCACTATTCATCAAAAATTGAAGGTTTTCAGAAAAATACAAAAAATTAGGCCTAAGCTATATTTGATATTATGAACTCAAAAATGATTTCTATTTTACCAAATTAAAAACATATCAGTTGCATTAATTAATTTAAAAATTAATTCCCATCGTCAAAACAAAAGGCGTGTTTTTAAGATATAATAACTATCAAAAGATTGACACTTGTTTATAACTGGTTTAAATGTGAAATTACATCCAATGACCAACATTGTATTAAATTTTAAAAATATATTCTAAATATACTTTAAAACCACTAAAATTAATAATTTATCACTATTAATTATTTCGATTGAAATTTTTTTTTTAATTAAAATTTAGTAATTTTCACTATTCATCAGAATATGAAAATTATCCGAAAAGTACCAAAATTTCACCTTAGGCTAAATTCGATACTCCGAATCCAAAAATGAAGTCCATTTTGAAAAATAAAATTTACAGAATTTCAAAAAGTGGTTATTACTATTCATAACGGCTAGTTTTAATAATATTTTAATAGCATATCGTTGTTTAGTGAAACTCGGTATTGCGTACTACACACACTATCAAGGAAGGTCGCGATTGCGTGTAATGAAAGGCAAGTCAAGTATGCGTGTTGTGCAAGCTCCTTTTGGTTTAGCATACAACACAAGACATTAATTAAATTAAAAAGAATATTTTTCATAAAATCTCGGGGTGTTACATTCTACCCCCCTTAAAATGAATTTCGCCCTCGAAATTCGTCGGGGTTATAAATTGTTTACTATTCGAAAGTTTCTTTAATCGAAACCCACATCGTAAAAAGGAATACCAAAACCAATATTTAAAAACAAAAGTATGAAACGTAATGGTTACCAAAATAAACTAATCACTGGGTTTCCACATAGGTGAAAATATGGATATGGAAGAAAAATCTAACCATCATGTTCTGATGGAGAGTGGTAGAGAACATGGCTATGGAAAAGACAACAATCACAAATCCATATATTTATAAAGATCCAAGGTACCATCTGATTAATCAGATATAAGAGCACTAGGACAACATTTTTGGTTTTCAAGATCGTTTCCCTAAAGTTAAAGAATTCGAATTAGAATAAATACTTACTTTATTTTGGTATAATCTCACTGTTGTTCATGCCTTGAACAATTTCCACTTCATATCTTAAATAAATGAAGTTGAATTTGTTATTTGTGAAGTGTTAGCAGATCATGTGATAGAATGACTGGTCATTCCATCTGTCTCAAACAAAAGGTTAACAAAATTTATTAAATATACATAAGTCATTCTATAGTGAGATTAATCATATATGGTTCCTAAAATGGACTTATACGTCATATATCATACTGATTAATATAATAAAACTAGTTTCTAATAAACAGAGACTTTCTGTAGGCCAGTGGTATGTGATAAAGGCCCGTCGCACTTTAGTTGTGGGTTCGATTCCCACAGCCTTGGCTGACGCAATGGGTTGTCGCACATCCTGTAGGTTGTCCTTTTTCTAAAACTACATTATTATAACATCCCATCAACAATATCAAAAAAAAGTTTTATCCTTAAACAATACTGATTTATGTCCAACATGATCCATTCCAATCTTTAGGCTTATCTAAAATACTTCGGTCCAAGCTCATAGTATAAAGAAAACGATTACTTGAAATGTCATCAACCAAGCATGTGAATACCATCATTTGTCCCCCATATATCTTGTTGGTCACATTCCAATCATGTGAATACCTTAATCATGTATTCTCTTGAAAAATGAATACTTATTAAACCTTAGTGAAAACATGAATTCTTTCAAAAGTTAACTCTTACCACATACTAAAATCCAAAAATTCTATATACTCAAACCATGATATAACCTTCTCCTTATATCATTCATGAGCTCATGAATACTATCAAACATTTAATTTTCTCCTAATCCCTTCATTATGCGCATATCCTATTCATTCCAAAAATATCTGAATAACCTTTTGTGGATACTGGTAGCATTAATCACACACTTTCAAAACTCAAGGAAAGACAACAATGTAACAATCCTTAGATGTCTCTTTATTCCATAGTACCATGAGATTCTTTACACTTGATAAACATGTAATCATTCCACTACCTTCTTAAACCATTGACCGAGCTTCAACAATTCTTTAATCTTACATATCATTTGTAGTCTCTTCATCATCATCAACATAAATACTACCCATACGGCCGTACTGATTCTCTTCATGAGACTTTCCCTTAGGGCATTGGTTTGCATAATGCCCGTACATTCTACATTGAAAACATTTAACCATTGTTGATGTCGTAGCAATACCATTATCCTCATCCATAGCGTTAATTGAACCTTTTCCTTTGCACTTACTGGCTTTGTGTGCTTCTTTTCCATACCCAAAGCATCTTCCAGTTCCTTTGAAACATTCTCCTTGATGCCTCTTCCCACATGATTTACATAGGGTAAATTGAACTTTGTTTCCTCTATGATCATCATGAAACCCCATCTTTCTCTTACTAGCTGAGTCAGGAAACTTACCAAATTTTACTTTATTGATCATATTATAAGATTTACGATTCGGCATAATAATGATGATTGGACTTCAAAATCCCATTTCATCTGGTTTCTCATGAATAATATCATTCCATTGTCCATCATATCCTCCAATATCATGAATCATCTTGTTTCCAGCCATTTTCTAAAACCCAAAAAGATTAGTGTGAGAGGCAAAAATAATGCTAGGGAAAACAACATAGTAAAGGGGGAGTACCATCAATATCTAACATCTTAGGTTTTATTCTAAGATCGTTAGCGCAATTCTAGGACTATAACCTATACTTATACTTATCCTTAGGGACATCCCTAGACATACCTTAGAAATATCTCTAGGGATCTCACTAACGTTTTCTCATCCTAGTTTCCAAAGGTTGACTAAACCTTTCCTCTGATACCAACTGTAGAGACCTGAAGCATGACGTACATTGACATTACATTACATTTTCGGAATACTTAGTACATAACAAAAACACACACACAAGGATCGTAATAGTTTAGTGTCTTTGGAAACTCGGAATATAATCTTCTAATCCTGGTGAAAGATCTTCAACATCTCCCATAAAGATCTTCCCTTTTTTTATACCTAAAAACTTTATTTATATCCTGGGGAAAAGTAAACATAAAAGGGTGAGCTCAAATGCTCAGTAAGGGTAAACAAAAGAAATATCAATCACATAATATACATTAGCACATAACTTTTGGAAATCTTAACCTGTAAAAGAGATCATAATTTCATAATCTGGGATAACTCATGGCAGTGAAATGTAATCACAATAATCATAACTCAGAACATTAAACTTTGTGGCATGCACACATAATCATAGAGAATCATTTCTTGTTAGTAAAGACTCATTTCCAAAACTATCTTAGTGGACAAAGTCCCTTTCTGAACCGAGTCACCCTCGTTTCAGTCCTGTTTCACTGAACCGGTATAACCTACCGTTCCAGCCATGTCTATCTCATGAGATATAAAATCTTTACCCAATGCATTGGAGGGAGGTATAGGTCCCACCCATCTCATAGTGATACCATTCTTATGCGTGCCACAAAATCATAAACCATACATCATTGCATAACCCATGTAATAAAAATGGGAATCTTAAATATCATGACATCATAAAACAATTCATATATGATAAAGGAATTCATAAAAATAATTCCATCACAACATAATCAAATCAATGTAATAATAGTGATAAAAACATAACCCTTTATTATCTTAGATGGAAAATAATTTTGATAAAACACTTGAACTCCATTCTTGAGGAAAATATCCTTTCTGCTTCAAAAACACTTTTACTTTCTTAACATGTCGTACAATTATAAACTAAAAGAAGTTGATTAAAAATAAACTTGAAAACTTTTAAAGGAAGCATCTTGGAAATAATGTTTTAAAAATCCATTCATGCCGTATAAGTTAAAAAAAACATTCTTTGTACTTTTGTCGGAAAAGTCCAAAAGTACCCCGTATGAAAAAAGACAAAAGATTCCTTTCATATCATTTACTAAAAACTCACCGAAGGGTAAAATATGTTTTAAACAATTGTAGGAGGATGGAAATAATATTAAATATTGAGGAAACATGGACGTGGATGGTAAAATACACCCCAGTAAATACCAAAGTATAAACAATTTCAGATAAAAATGAGATTGTGATATTTCCCTTAACTTAGGTCCGATTTGCTTTGTAAGTGTCCGAACCTCCTGTATATTGATTTAAATAATGTCATTGACTTATTACAGAATCATATTCATTGTTATGATATCATATATGGTTCACTTATGACTTTATATTACCCGTTCTTTTGTAAATTCCATGTTAAAGAGCGTTTTGGGTAAAATTGTATCATTTGTCGTCCGAGTTTTGACTTGTAATTATTCATATGATTACTTAGATCACGATTAATTAATTATAGAATATAAAACATGATTTATATATATATATATTTAGAATATACATATATATAATTAATCAGTAAATGGAAAGAAATACACCGTTCATGGAGACGGTAGGCCGTACGTACGCATTAACGTTGTTTTCGTTTCCTTATTGAGTTGAACGGAATTAAGTAGATGACATACATATATATACACATAAATACAGTATCATTATTATGTCATATATTTCATGATTAATTATTATATATACACTTTATAATCATTCATGAATGGTTAAAGTGGAGAATGAATCTCATCGTGTCGTGGAGATGGTAGTCCGTACGTACGCACGAGCAATGACATCGTTCTCATGATCGTGGGACTGTATTGGAGTGTATGTATACTATTTAAGAATAAATATCACTTTAAAATAATAATATATAGTTATTATTTACACCATTATACCCATCCAAGTAGGGTGGTGGTGGAAAATAGATTTCACCACGGCATGGAGACGGTATTCCGTACGTACGCACACGCGGTGATTTCGTTTTCCGTAGGATGGATAGATGGTGAAATAGGATTTTTTTCATACTTATAATGACATATATGTATGTGAGTGATACTGATGTTATTAATTCATAATGAAACAACCTAAGAAGAAGAAGTGGAAGAAGAAATAAAGGTGAAATAATCGGTAACGGAAATTACCTCTTCTTTGAAGCGCCTCTTTGAGACCTCCTCTTAGGACACTAAAATTGGTATTTGAGGAAGACCAGAACCTCTAGGATGTTTCTAGTGAAGTGGAGAAGAGAATTTGGAAGGGTTTGTCCGATATTGAAGGCTCAATGTTGTGTGAGGAAGAGAGGGAGGAGGTGCCCTTTTATAAGGGAGGAGAAGGGCACCTTTGGAATAACTAAAAATATTATTTTATTATAAAGTCAAGTTCGGTTTTAAATAGCTCCAAATTGATTTATTTCGAGGATAAGGTGGGGATGGGTCGAAATCCTCTCATCCAATTTAATTTAGACAAGTTTAGGCTCCTATTTTAACCTTATCATTTAGATTTAACATTAAGTTAAATAATTTGACTTTTACCGTGTCTTCTTGTGTTCTTACACTATAAGGTTAATAAACATACTATAAGAAGCCAAACGAACCCCAAGTTGTTTATTATTAATATATATAATCCTATATAAGTCATTTGGCCGAAACTTAGATTTTTAGGAATAAAATAACAATTAATAATATAATATTTGTTTTAAAAACTATTTTATGTAATTTTGACACTATTTAGTAATTGATTTTTGTGAAAATCATAACAGAATGATAAGTTCGAAAAATGTTAATTAAATAAATACTAACATGTCATATTAACCTAGAAAATTAGTGCAATTCATAAAAAGTCTCAAATTATATTTATTTGGGTATTTATAACATCAATTATGTCAATATTTCATTAATAAGATAATTACTGCATCATCGTTGTGTCATAAATAAATTAAATTATTTAATGTCTAAAAATTAAAAATAAAATACCATTATGTAGGAAATATGTTTATCTTTCTTATGAATATTTATAGTTGAATTTATCTTATGTATAACTTTATAATAAAAATGTTTTATTAAATAAACTTTGATTTTAACTCTTTTAACTCTTCTTTGAATTAAATAATAATAAATGTCCTAATCTAATTCAAGTGGGCATAAATGGTCATATTTTATTCCAAAGCTTATTTTTGGTCGAATTACACTTATCCAATAGAATTTGGACATGTGTTAGGGTAATAATAATAACATTTTTACCCTTAATTACCCTATTTACTTTTAACCGTGGTAAATAAAAGTAAAAAGTTACTATTCACCAAAAATTATTTTCATCTCATTGAACCGCATTTTACGTAATGACATCAACTATGTCTCTCTTATTTTTGAAATTCCACTCATAGAAGCAGTAAAATTAAGTTTTATGAAAAATTCAGTTTTTTTAACTACCACTTAGTGGTTTCACCATTCATCAAAAATTGAAAGTTTTCAGAAAAATACCAAAAATTAGGCCTAAGCTATATTTGATATTATGAACTCAAAAATGATTTCTATTTTACCAAATTCAAAACATATCAGTTTCATTAATTAATTTTAAAATTAATTCCCATCGTCAAAACAAAAGGTGTGTTTTTAAGAGATAATAACTACCAAAAGATTGACACTTATTTATAACTGGTTTAAATGTGAAATTACATCCAATGACCAACATTGTATTAAATTTTAAAAATATATTCTAAATATAATTTAAAACCACTAAAATTAATAATTTATCACTATTAATTATTTCGATTGAAAAAGTTGTTTTTAATTAAAATTTAGTAATTTTCACTATTCATCAGAATATGAAATTTATCCGAAAAGTTCCAAAATTTCACCTTAGGCTAAATTCGATACTCCGAATCCAAAAATGAAGTCCATTTTGAAAAATAAAATTTACAAAATTTCAAAAAGTGGTTATTACTATTCATAACAGCTAGTTTTAATAATATTTTAATAGCATATCGTTGTTTAGTGAAACTCGGTATTGCGTACTACACACGCTATCAAGGAAGGTCGCGATTGCGTGTAATGAAAGGAAAGTCAAGGATGCGTGTTGTGGAAGCTCCTTTTGGTGTAGCGTACAACACAAGACATTAATGAAATTAAAAAGAATATTTTTCATAAAATCTCGGGGTGTTACACTATCCATTGTTTTAATCTTGGGTATAGGGTTTTAACCACAGGTTTAAACTGTGTCTATAGGTATTACCCTATAGCCACACCAATAGTATCCATAGTCCATTGAATCATGGATATAACCTATAACCACGATTTTTGGGCTTATAGCCACAGTTTGAAACCGTGGATAGAGCCTAAATTTCCAATAGTTAAAGAAGACATGGAATGTCCTCTTCCCCCACATGCCTTGTATCCTTTTCCCGGTTGGACATAAAATGTGGCTGACCACACAGACATGGTGTGTGGTACATGGACACATGGTCTAGTACACATACACGACCCTGATTCCAATTATCCTAGACATTTCATGTAGTCCACCTATATGGAATGTTCTATTAATTATATAGGAGCTCTGTTCCAAAAAGAGATATGGGTAGGCTGTGAAGTGGTTCTACACACTACATAGTCCCCCTTACACACTGTTTTCCCATTGATCACCTTTTTAGAGACTTTTGAACATTCGTATATCCTTTGTTTGAACTAGGATTTTGGCCCATGGTTAGCCTATCCTGATTGTTTTTTCTTGTAGAACATGATGGTTCACTCAATTGAATAATTTTTTATATGATTTGAAATATTATGGGAATGCTTCTTGGATAGGATATACTCGATGACAGAAGTGATTATATGCGATCACTAGAGACCTTTCCAGGTGTTACCCTATAGTAGGGCTATGCAGTGGAGTTCCCCGACGATCTTTCTAAGTGACCCTCCAATAGGGATGAGAAGTGGAGTCCCTTGATGAATTATTATGAGTGTTACCTTCCAATAGGGCAGAATAGTGGAGTTCCTGATGACATTCCCAAACATTACCCACAAGTAGGGCTGAGCTGTGGACTCCCCCGATGACATTTCTGAGCGTTTCCCTCCAGCGGGGCTGGGTAGTAGAGTTTCTTGGTGACTAGCAGTGTAGGACCCTACTATCGTACCAAGGCATGGGATGATTACCTAGATATTATTCCCCCTTGACATAGTGAAATTATGAATAGAGGTGGTTTGATGTATCCTTGGATGCATGAGGAAGAGGAACACTTTCCCCACCAAGATGTGTTCTTGTCGTGCAACTTAAAATTGTGTGGGTGAGTCAATTCCAACCAAAGAAGATAATATCATGATGTGGTGATTGAGTTACATAGAATTTTATGTTCAGGGAAGACATGTGGGATGTTGGGAATCATTGATGGATTCTTGGAACAGTTGGCTACTCTTCTTCTTGGGATGATTTGTGAGTTAGAGATCCCCTTACACTCTCATTTGGGGGTTTTGACTGAAAATATAGATGTCATTTCTTCTATATCCAATCCTGGTATTTTGAAACCCCACTTCTAATAGTGGTGAAGACATGAAGGGTATTCTATGCACTTTCCATGTTTAGATTCATGTAGTTGTATGAGTCTACATTCCTGCTATTGCCGATGAAGACTCAATGAGAAGTTCATCTACTCACCATGTCTATCCCCTTCTTCAAAGATTATTTTACTTTCACTATTGGTTGGGTTGATACATATGCCTTTAATGTATCTTGTTCGATCAAATGCTTTGTTATTCTATTATATCTATTATTTCACCATTTTATCATTCATGGATTCCTACTAGGTATTCTTATACTCACCCCTATATGATCTTTTCCCGCACATGTTGTGTCTTATGAAGATAACAGAAAGGTCAACCATGACTTCAGAGGATCTTAGGGATACTCGTTCCTTAGGACACGTATTATGGTCATAGATTGGAATTCAGGAGTTAGGATCTATCATATGTTTACCTTTCCTGTTTTTTGTGAGGTTGGGACACATTTTTGGATGGGTAGGTATTTTTACCACTTACTTTTTATTATATACTACAAAAAGTTTGTACTATCTAGAGATTCATGCATGTTTGATTTATTTGTATAGAAGTGTTCCATGTTTTCCTCTTTACCTATTCACTTTTGCGGCGAGTTGTCTATATGCATGTGTACATGTTCTTATGCAAAGGAATCCCCAAGTGATTTGTTACTTCAGTGATTGTGGCCACCCCTAGAATTTGGTGGTGGGCCTTGGGTAGTTACAGCTCAAGCCATATCATGGGTTGGGTTGTGACAAGGTTTCCTTGAGTAACCTGAGACCGACTTTTTTACATTTATTTTTTGGATACAAATTTATGGATATACCTTCACACTACTGTATTTTATATTTATGGACTGGATAGCTTTATAAACCATTGATGGTGGCCTATTGAATATATCTCACACCCTATTCGAACAACCATTACACTTGGGTACCCAAAAATTCATCATAGTCGCAAGATCATCATTTCTATTCAACATTCTTGTTGATATTATTGGATATGTAATTTTAGGAGTAAAGGCTTGATCCAGTTCTCAGGATGATCATAGATTCATCACTTGAGATTTGTTCAATTTTATATTACCTGCATTTTACTAAAAATATATGTTAACTTCTTTAGATTATGTAGTATCTTATGAACATTCGTAAGAGGTTTTATATTTGTAGTTGGACATATTATCATATATTGTTATCTCTTGATTCTATATTTGTTATTTATAATTCTTCTACTATTGAATGATTTATTCATTTTTATACAACTATTATACTCAATTCATGAGGGTATAGTCTCCCCACTATACCATCAATAAAACCTCACTTCAAGTAGATAACATCTAGAATATGGGGAGGTGTGCATGAGTCCATGTTACTAACTATCTAGGGGAATCGATTTGGTGGTTTTAACACCCCAAGATTCTATGGTACGCTTCTCTGTGTATAATGCAATATCGGGTGTGGTATGCAACATCGAGTTCTAACACACCACAACTAATCAAACTAGCCATTATGAATAGTAATAACCACTTTTTGAAAATTTATAAATTTTATTTTTCAAAATGGACTTCATTTTTGGATTCGGAATATCGAAATTATCCTAGGGTGAATTTTTGGTATTTTTCTGAAAAACTTCATTTTTTGATGAATAGTGAAACCACTATGTGGTAGTTAAAAAAACTGAATTTTTCATAAAACTTAATTTTACCACTTCTGTGAGTGAAATTTCGAAAATCCGAGAAATACGGTTAATATCAAGGACTAAAATGTGGTTCAATGGGATGAAAATAATTTTTGGTGAGTAGTAACTTTTTACTTTTATTTAACACGTTTAAAAGTAAATAGGGTAATTAAGGGTAAAAATGATATTAATATTACCCTAACACATGTCCTAATTCTATTTGAAAAGTGTATCAGGACCAAAAACAACCTTTGGAATAAAATATTATCATTTAGGTCCACTTGGATTAGATTAGTACATTTATTATTATTTAATTCAAAGAAGAGTTAAAAGAGTTAAAATCAAAGTTTATTTACTAAAACATTTTTAATATAGGATTACATATAAGATAAATTCTATTATAAATATTCATTAGAAAACTAAAACGATTTTCTAAATAATTATATTTTATTTATAATTTTTATACATTAAATAATTTAATTTATTTATGACACAATGGTGATGCAGTAATTACCACAATAGTGAAAAATTAAAATAATTGATATTATAAATACCCAAATAAATATAATTTTAGGATTTATATGAATTAAACTAATTTTATAGGTTAATATGATATGTTAGGAATGATATAATTAAATTTTTTTGAAGTAATCATTCTGTTATAATTTTCAGAAAAATCATTTTTCCAAATAGTGTCAAAAGTGACATAAAAGAGTTTTTAAAACACATATTATATTATTAATTTATATTCAATTCCTAAATATCTAAGGTTCGGACAAGAGACTTATATCATTATAGGTGTATCATTAGTGGACCACATGGGGGTCTCTTGGAGGTATATACTATGTTTATTAACTAGATAATATAAAAATACAAAGTGACATGGTAAGTGTCAAACTAATTAACTAAGAGTTAAAACTAAAAGATAAGGTTAATATAATGACAAAAACCTGTCTATATTATATTGGTTGAGTGGTTTTCGACCCATACCCACCTTAAACTCTAAATAATCCACTTTGGAGCCATTATGAACCGAATATGAATTTATTATAAAATAATATTTCTAGCTTTTCCAAAGGTGCCCCTCACCCCTCTTATAAAAGGGAACCCCCCCCCCCTTGTCATTAATTCACACCTTCAAAGCCATTTGGATCGGCCAAAATCTGCCCAAATACTCTATCAACTTTACTTACTACATCCTAGAGGCATTTTTTTAGTCATAAAGCCAACCCAAGGAGCTCTTTTGATCAAATCAAAAGGAAGAACCCGGAGAAGAGGTAATGATTTCACCAGCCCTTTTCAAGTTCCTTTCTTCTTCCACTTCTTATTTATTTGTTATTCCCATTCTAAAATAAAAAATCCAATATATCCTATATACTGTAATATTATTATAATTATATTACAACCATATTCAGTATTCTATCCATCCTTTGAATGACATGTCACCATACGTGCGTACATACGGCTTACCGTCTCCATGTCGTGGTGTAATTGTTATTCAATATATTTTTATTTGGATGGGTATAATAATGATTTTTAATTCATGTAAATCATAAATATAACATTATAATGATTATGTATATATTATATACCTTCCAATTATATATTATTTTAATATCAAAAGAATGATATTGTCGATCGTGCGTACGTACGGACTACCATCTCCACGAACGTGATGAGATTCATTCTCCATCGTATCCATTCAAGTCTAATTCTCATTTTAAGATTAATAATAATGATTAAGGACTTAATATCATTATGGATATGAATAAGATACAATATATCTATAACAAACATGGCTTACGTAACAAAACATATAAAATAAAACGAGTAAGTTAACACCCAAAACAACGATAATACTAAGATATTATTAACAAATCAATGTTAAAAGATCATATATGATATCATAATAATATTTATGATTATTGTATAATTTGATAACAATTATTTCACCATTATATAGAAGGTTAACCTACCCCAACCAAGGAAAAGTACAAGGTAAGGGTTTATTTAGCAATCTATTCATTATCCGAGGTTGTTTATACGTAATAATCTACTGGGACTTCTTTATCATCCACATCCATGTTTCTTAAAAATGTATTTCAAAACATTTTTTTACTATTTACTATAATATGGGTTAAAGCCATTTATACCCTTGTTGACTTTTATAAGTGGTTTATAAAGGAATCTTTCTGTCATTTTCCAAACACGGTCCTTTTTAACCTTTTCGATAGAATTAAGGTAAGAATGTTTTTTAACTTATACGGTGGGTACGGCTATTTTACGCCGTTATAAAATCGTTAAAGCTTCCCTTACAAGCTTATGAGAATATTTTCAAAGAAAATGCTTTATTTTATAGATATATGACTCTTAAATGATTTTAAAATAGAAAGAGATATTTCTCTAAAAAGAGTTTTGATTTCATCTATGTCAACATCCTTTGATGGATTTTAGGCTTATTTGAAGTTGATTTATTATGATACAAAACTTATATATTTTATTGAAGGTTTTGTGATATGTTTGACTGTGGATGTTTTATTTTTATATCATTCTTGGTTTATGGATGAAATATTTACATTTCATATGCTAGTTTTAATACGAATGTTTATGTTATGTTTAAACTTTTTTCATATGGGAATGAATTGGACTTAATATGTGACGGGTGGAGACCACTATAGCTCCTCGATGCATTGGTATGTCTCATGAGACAAACTAGTGTCTTTTCACAAGGCTTTGACAAAATCTTATTTGTAGTCTTGGAACAAGGCCTTGGATATGTGGTTATGATAGTCTGGAATTATGCATTCCATCATTATGAAAGTGGTTATTGATATTGCATGTGATTATTCAATTAGTAGAATATCCATGTGAATAAGTAAATGGTATTATTTCATTTTATTTTTCCCATACTATGTTGAACTTCAAGTTTAAAGGGTTTTTTTTAGTTATACATTGCCTTAAATGCTTATTCTTATTTACGAACGTTTCCGCTATATTGTTATCCTTACTAGGAATTTGAGCTCACCCCTTTTCTAGGTTTTATTTTTCCCAGGATGTGAAGAATTAAATTATGAATGACCTGCAGGGATAGTATGAGGGGATAAGAGTGTAGACTATGGAGACTATGTTGTTGTAGTTTTCATTTTTATGATGTAATGTAAAACATTATAAATATATCTATTGTTTCCAAGGCTACTAAACTAATCGGTCTTTCAAGATTTGATCTTTCTTGTTATCATGCCAATGTTATGTAAGAATGAACCGAAACTGGGTAACTGGGGTCGGGGCGTTACAGTGGCTCCAAGATCAAAACGTTACAAAGGCGCATCAGAGGTTATTTTTTTTCCTTTGTCTTATTGTTTTGTGTTGGTATACGTGAGAATAAGAATGTACAGGTGCTTGGTAAATATTCATGTCTAGGAGTGATCAACCCATGCATGGGGAAAGGACAAGTGTCTAGGGATAGTATTGTTGTTCATGCAATTCATTATTATAGTTGATTATGATTTCTACTTGAGTGAATGGTGAAAATTTTCTTAATACTGATTTATGGGATTTAAAATATTTTACTCTTGTCCCAATATAGAAGGGAAGTGGCACTAAATTCATCATTATAGGCACATAGAGATTCACATTCCATGTATACTACATGCCTTGTAGGTTGTATTATTAGACTTCCTAATATAGTGACCTATAAATTGACTGTTATGCCCATAATATAATATTTATTTAGCATGATTTTCTATAGAACATGTTTCTTTGATTATTGTGACATGTTTCATGATTATTTAGTAGGTCTATCTACTCACCCTGATTAAGTAATTAATTGACTTGCTTTCCTGTATTTATTTCTTGTGATAGAATGTCTGGCTATAATTTTGATATACCAATGGTTTTTAAATTTTTTTCATCAACCTAAATGGTGTTTACCATATATTTTGATTGTGGAACATTAACTTACTAATCATGACATGTTTGATCCATAGACCATTGTTTGCATGGGTGAATGATACTGGTTGTCATTAAATGAGATCCAATTTTCAATCTGTGCATTATTAATTGGAAAATGGTAACCAATATGATCAAAAAACATATATTAGTTTTCTATATCTTGAGACTATAGTATAAATATAAAATATTTTAAATTTTTACTTTAATTAATTAGATGCTTATAGTTTTTTTACATGACATAGCCTAATTACGCTGGTCTTGAGCAGTTATGGTTATGGGATAGACTAGACACACCATAAATAGGTTGTTCATAATGCTAAATTCTTATTTGATAAAACTACTAAGTGCATTTTAGAATCTTAATATTGAAAATGTTTCAGGTTTCAGACAAATGAACCTAGAATGGTTTAACGGGACCCTCTTAGGACACCCTATCTTTTATTCCCTAGTGCATTACCCCATTAGGGTATGTTTATGTTTTATAAGTATGGTTACTTAAAAAGTCTACAAACAATTATTTGGGTTCACATATAGACTTATTGAAGAATCTTACTTGACCAATCCCAATTTTAATTTCTAAGAACAATGTTATCTATTTTCAAGATGTAATTATATGAGGTGTTAGTTAAATAAAATTCAAATTTCAACCTAAAGGGTGCTATCCTATATAGACAGGAATTGATATTTTCTTTAACTAATCCAATTGTGAAAGATTAATAATATATAAATGGTGTTTAAAATGGAATTTATATAACCAAATTCCTTAAAATCATAGGATGTTAGCGAAATATTAATGTTTAAAAAGAGGTTTCATATAGTTTTTCAGTGTGCCTTGTGTTGTTAACTAAATTTAGTACCAAGTATTTTGTTTCTCATGAATGGTACATGCTATTTAAAAAATTATCCTTGAAATGTTAAATAAATAAATTTTAATTAAGGAAGTGACATAAATGAAACTTGTAGAGGTTTTTATATAATGAAAAATTGTGTAAGGGTTATAATTAATTCTTCTTTATTGAGTGATAAGGATGGGAATGTGAACATTAACCATATGTTCCAATTTACTTTTATTAGGTTTCATTGAAGCTAAATTATAGAAAGTTGGGCATTGTGAATCTTCCATGCATGACATAGTTATAAGGTCGATGCTTTTTGTTGGGGTAAGGGGAAAACTGAGGTTAGGAGATCCTAGGAATTCTAAAAAAATTTTAAATACATTTGAACCATTTTATATTTGTATTTCCATTCAAGTGATGGTTGTACTGAGTTGGAACCTTAGTCTCTAGAATGACTCCCAGGTTGGATGGGTGTTCATGGGATAATTTGACCCATTTTATTGGTTTGACCATCATTTAATTCTCAAATTTAAGTGAGTTAGACATTTCTATGGATTGGTCAGCCACTTAATAGGCCATGTGACCCCTATTCTTCTCTTTTAGTAATGGGAAAATTGGGAGTTCACTAACCAAATTAATTTTTATTTGGGATAATATGACCCTAGGAAAAATATTTTGTGTGGGAAATTAGATACTAGAATCCATAGGGCTGGTAAACCTATGGAAATTATCAAGGATTTTTCATTGTGATAATGAATCCTCAGGGTATTACGTGTTGATACACACAATACCCACCGAGCAGAAGAAATGGTGAAATGAACCATATGAGCTCAGTGATTATCATTTAAATCATGAGCTATTATTATTGAATAATTGGCCATCTCTTCAGCCGAGTGACTTGGGTGTTAGAGGAAACTTGACTCATCCCAAACTCAAAATGTTGTTTGAAAGAGTATTAGGTGTTTTGACATGCATCTTTGTTTTTCAGGGATTTTATGCCCATGTTTATGGCATGCAAGGAGATAACTTGGGTGGATTTTTATGTGTGTATCAAGAGAAAATATATTATAGAAAAATTTTAAGGGACTAGTTTCCTTCTCTTTTTGAATTGGCTGTCGGTAAAAGCGTGTTTCCTATATTAAAGGCCTACAGTTAGTGGTCGACAAAGATTATTCTATGGAATGAGATTTTATTCTTTCAAAATAACGATTTTAGAACTACTAAGGTGGGGAGCATAATATTTAATGTCTTGCAACATGTCTTACAAGCATAGGGAGTGAAATCGTGAAAGGAAATTATAATCATTTCTTAAAATTTCCATGAATCCAGTATGTTGGGAAATGTGTTATTTCATTGAAGAAAGAAATATGATGAAAATGTTGGCTATGTACACAACGTTTGAAAAAACTACCAGTATGGGGTAGACATTGACTATTTTTATTCATGTAACCTGGGTACAGTTATATTAGAAACATTCTAGGAAATCGTTCTTGTATGATGGAAGTACCTCAGGCTTTAGTTGGAATAATTTAAAGTAAGGGCTTCTATACACAAACTAATGGATTTTAATGTAAATAATTTTTGATGTATTAGCATAATCATTATTTAGAGGCAATCATGACCCTATCTTGTGTAACAACCCAAACTTTTGAGTAAATTTTGTTCCCTAATTTTTGTGGGTTATTTTATTTTTTCATTTAATAAAATGAGCATAATTAAAATGCGACTGTTGGGTTTCAACTGTTATATGACCGTTGGTCAATATGACCGTTGGAAACTAAATGATACAATTATTTTCTATAAAAACAAGTGATCTTGATTAATTAATATAGAAAGAAGATTTGATGGCCCCATCCAGTAGTCTCAGGCCGATCAAAGCCCATCTGATGGAACTCGGGAAAGAGGTAGCATCTTTGGGATTTTCTCTGGACCAAACCCAAGCTGAACTTCATCGTGTGAAGCTAGAACATAATCGCCTTTTTGAGAAGTTCAAGTTGATAGAAATCACTACTCGGGCAATGTTGGCCAAACCGCCCTAAGATTCTATCACCCTAGCACACCTTACTCTTAAGTCCTATGCTGGTGTTATAAGGGGCTATTTAACGAGACCGTAACTACCTTGTGTAATCCATTGTTTTAAATAAAAATTGTGATTTCTTCTTATGGTGAAGTTTCTGAATCTAAAGTGTCTAGATAAATATAGGATGTATATTATTGATGAATTTTGGAAGAAGGATATTTTAAAATATTTATGTAAACCTTAAATAATTAAAAATGTGTAATGATTTTCAAAAAATGGTCTTCTACAGTTGTGTTCATTATGAAATTTAGAGTCTAATAAGATCAACTTAATTTTTGATGAATTGTAAATTATGAATAGTGTTTTTACACTTAGGATTAGTAATGTGACCAAATGGATTTGTAATCTAACTTAAAGAAAGTATGAATATAATTTAGGCACCATGATTAAGTAATGCGATTCAATAAAATAGGTAAATAATTGTTTCATAAATTATTAGTTAAGTATTAGTTTTTCACATGAATAGTGTTTTTATTTAAAAATTAAATTAATAATATTTAGAAAATCATTTTCATAAAATGGAGTTCATTTTTGAAATCAGAGCATCAATATTTGTTTAAGTTAAATTTTTGGTATTATTCTGAAATGGTTGAATTTTCAGTGAATAGTGTTTTTATTTAAAAATTAAATTAAAAATATTTGGAAAATTATTATCCTAAAATGGAGTTCATTTATGAAATTATAGCATCAATATTTAGTAAAGGTGAATTTTTGGGATTTTTCTGAGTAAGTTGAATTTTTGGTGAATAGCGAAAATACAGTTTTTGAGTTTCGGGTGTTTAATGACATCATTAAGGATTTAATAATTATGGAATAATTCTGGTCGATCTATTAATAGTAAGATAAGATATGAGGTGTCCCAAGTGGCCAATACCATGGTCAAATACCATGGGAAATCCCATGGTTTTTCCAATACCACCGATGAGGCGTCCCTTGGCAATTAATGCTTTGTCCCCTCACTTCTCCTATTAATACCAAGTATTTCCCTCATCCTTTTCATTTCCAAATACTCCTCAACAAATTTCCGGTCTCAATAACTCCAAAGGAGTCCTCTAAAGGTTCCCCCAATCTCTCATGGTCCCAACCTTCATGTTTTAAGAGTTATGTTTTAAGGTAAGGGATCATACCTCTCTCATTGTCTTCATGTACTCTCTTTTATGTCATTTCTTTTATGCTCCATGTTCTTATGTTGGAAGATGTCCTTTTATATTAATCATACTGTCCTTTTTTGTTCATATGATGAGAGGCCCTATTTTATCTCATCAATTCATTTTAAGAATTTTTAAGTGGCGCCGTTAGGCTGCCAAATTTTTATAAGGGATTCTTTCAACCTTCTCATTTTCAAAGTTCTATATTCATGTCAAGTCTTTCAAGTTCCTTTTTCTTATTTTGGGGTACGATATCTATATACATCATACTATCCTTTTATGTTCATATTATGAGAGACCCTATTTGATCTCATCAATTCATTTTAAGAATTTTTAAGTGGCGCCGTTAGGCTACCAAATTTTTATAAGTAATTCTTTCACCCTTCTCATTTTCAATGTTCTATTTTCATGTCATGTCTTTCAAGTTACTTTTTCTTATTTTGGGGTATGATCTCTATATAAATAATAATGCCCTTTTATGTATATATGATGAGATTCCCTATTTTATCTCATCAATTCATTTTTTATAAGTTTTAAGTGACGCCGTTAGGCCGCCAAATTTTTATAAGGGATTCTTCCACCCTTCTCATTTTCAAAGTACTATTTTCATGTCATGTCTTTCAAGTTCATTTTTCTTATTTTGGGGTATGATCTCAATATCCATCATAATTTCCATTTATTTTCGTATGATTCGAGACCCTATTTTATCTTTTCAATTCAATTTTTTGAAGTTTTATGTGACGTCGTTAGGCTGCCAAATTTTTATAAGAGAAATCTTATTTTTGTCTTCCATTCATGTTTTTCATTTCATATGGTATGTATTTAAAATTTCATTACCATGTTCTTATATCCTTTATATTATGTCCCTCTACTATTTTGTGGATAATAAATGAGTGGGTAACCTATGTAACCTCTCTTTTCAATGTTTTCTAAAACCCTGTAACATAGCCATTATGCTGCCGAATTTTTGTCTCAAAATATCTCTTTATTTTTCTCAAATTATTTTATTTTTTTAAGTGAATACTCAAAGATATTTAATCTTTAGGGGTGTTCACATATATATCAAAATGTTCTATTTTAATTCTGGGATTTACATACATGAAACCCACTTTCCTTTTTCTGTGGGTTTAAAATGACATAAAGATCATGTCTTAAAAGCTATTTTTTAAAACGTTATGATTATGAAATGAAACCCATTTCTATTATCCTATATGGGTTATTTATGAAATGTTTGATGATGATATATGTGGCTCACATTATAATAAAGACAAATTAACGGTGCTCCCTGATAGCTCTCTAATGCATTGGGTAAAGAGTTAATTTCCAGAGATGACCATTTAATGATACCTTGGTAAATAACCTTGGTAATTGTTTAATGACACATTGGGGATAGACCATGGTGATACGGAAATGATTGTCCGAGTTAAATGTTGTAGCCACATCTTCACGTTATGAAACACATTTTTTTATTATAATATGCTTCATTATCTCTTTCTCACACCCTAAAGTTATTCATCATTACTTAATTGATGTATCTCAAGTTCAAATAAAAATGTTTCCCTTGTTTCCCTTACTGGGACTTCTTCTCACCCTTTGCTTTGATGTATGCTCCTAGGTTATGAGATGCTGTAATGAACTAAGGATGAACAAATGAAGAAGCCTTTCAAGTGTTTAAGAAGATTTTTTTATGTTGTTATGTATTATGTTCCTGGTTTCCAAGACACTAAAACTTAAAGATCCTTGATTTTTTATAATGTAATGAATGTTTATGTGATAAAAAGGCAGGATGTTATAGTTGGTATCAAAGGATGGTTTAGTTATTTATCGAAATTAGGATATGAAAACTTTAGAAAGAACCATATAGAAAATTTTAAATATAAGAAATATTCCTAGTATTTTGGTGAGTATTGAGTAAGTGGTTTATCAAGCAAATGAATCCCTATATGAATACAAGAAGGTATAGGTCACTCTGGCACAGATGAACATAGAGGTAAAACTCGAAAACACCGCTTTGAGGGAACTGGTACATGACAACAGGCCTTGAAAAACTATTGGTTACGACACTCCCGAGAGGATATGTTTGGTTAATCTCTAGATTTTTAGAAATCATTATGAAGGAATTATAGAAAAATGTAATTGTCTAAGTATGATGTTTTAAGGCATAAAATACTTTTTAGTTAAAAGACTCCTGAATGAAATAAGTATCTCACAAAGGTTTTATTATTTTAGAAAATGTCCCCATCATCTAGGTATACGTTGACATATTTCCTGAAGAGTTACCCGGACCTCCCCAAAAATAGAGGTAGAGTTCTCCATTGAACTCTTACCTAGATATCATCAGATGTCAATAACCCCTATTGGATAGAAAATGTGGAGTTAGAGGAATTAAAGAAACAACTCCAAGACCTTTTGCGGAATGGTTTTATCTGACCAAGTGTGTCTCCTTGTAGAGCACAAGTCCTGTTTGTGAAAAAGAATGATGGATCGATGTAGCTATGCATTGATTATAGAGAATTGAATGAGATCATAATGAAGAAAAAATAATCTCTTCCAACAATTGATAACATATTTGACCAACTTCGTGGGATTCAATTCTTCTCTAAGATTGATCTTTGTTCTGGTTATCATCAATTTATTGTGAAGAATGATGATATTCCAAAAAAAACTTCCTTCTAATCAAGATATGGGCATTATGAGTTTATTGTTATGCCCTTCGGACTAACTGATGCACCTGCTATTTTTATGGATCAAGAATAAGTTGATTTTGGAAACTAATGTTTTATAAAATGGATTTCCTTTTTATAGGAAAATGATTTTGTGATTAAATGATAAAGGTTATTTTGGACGATGTTTTCTCTTTTGGAGTACTATATGACTAAGGGAAATAAAATACGATAGGTTTTAAATTGAGGAGGAATGATTGATTTTTTAAAGAATTTATGTTTTTATTGTGGACATATGGTGATTTGGGTTATTTCTGGAAAATGATGAACCTATCCTAGAGAATATGTGAATAGGTTAATTACACTTTAGTATGAGACTTTAATAGTAGTCGATGTTATTTGGAGATAAATGTTAAGATTTATTTGGGAAGATTATGTGATGAAATCCTTTTGAGTTTTGGGTTCCAATCTTAGTTTGGATTATTATGAATAATTTTAAGGATGATTGTGTATTGAATGGTATTTCTGGAACTTTGGGTACTTTTATTGAATTTTGGAGATTAATAGTCATATTTCTTTTTATAAAGGATTATTTTTTTGGGGGATTGTATGATCTCATACAAACCTTTTTAGTTTTAGTTGATGACTAAAGAAAAGGGAAATATATAGTTATTCTTTCGTGGATTATGTGATTCTCTAGAAGATGATTCTTGTGCTTTTGATGAGACTAAGTGTTTTTGAATCCTCATTGTTTGGAGAAAAGATTAGTCTTGGTAGAAAATTATTAAAGGATGAAACTCTACTTGAAGGTGAGTACATTTCCCTATGTTTTTATTCTCTGTAGTAAATGAATTCCTCAAAATTGTTAAAATGAACATAAAACAAAAATGTTGTTGGTTTACGTTTCCTATAGGGTAATCAAAGACCGTTTAACACATCTTATGTTTGTGATATTCTTGTGGTTATTTTTCTCCTAATAATGTTTTATATCACTCTCCATCGGAATATGACCCTTTATTTTCTCTTCCATACCCATGTTTTCCTACATGGAATCCTAGTATGGGTTAACTTGGGTGACCTTTGTACTTCCCTTTATTTCTTTTAAAGTAATAGTTTTACTAACTCTTTTTCTGATGTGGGACTTTCAACGAAATTTACAAGCCCAATTTTAAAATTGAGAGGATGCAATTTCTTAAGGGGGGAAGATTGTAACGACCTGAAATTTTGAGTAAAAGTTTTCCCTAATTTTTGTGGGTTATTTTATTTTTTCATTTAATAAAATGAGTATAATTAAAATGATACTGTTGGGTTTCAACTTTTATATGACCGTTGGTCAATATGACCATTGGAAACTAAATGTTACAATTATTTTCTATAAAAATAAGTGATCTTGATTAATTAATATAGAAAGAAGATTCGATGGTCCCATCCAGTCGTCCCGGGCCTATCGAAGCCCATCTGATGGAACTCGGGAAAGAGGTATCACCTTTGGGCTTTTCTCTGGACCAAACCCAAGCCGAAATTCATCGTGTGAAGCTCGAACGGAATCGCCTTTATGAGAAGTTCAAGCTGATAGAAATCACTACTCGGGCAATGTCGACCGAGCCGCCCCAAGATTCTATCACCCTAGCACACCTTCATCTTAGGTCCTATGCTGGTGTTATAAGGGGATATGTAACGAGACGGTAAATGCCTTGTGTAATCCTTTGTTTTAAATAAAAATTGTGATTTCTTCTTATGGTGATGTTTTTGAATCTCAAGTGTCCGGTTAAATATAGGATGTGTATTATTGATGAATTTTAGAAGGATATTTTAAAATATTTATGTAAACCTTAAATAATTAAAAATGTGTAATGATTTTCAAAAAATAGTCTTCTACAGTTGTGTTCATTATGAAATTTAGAGTGTAATAAGATCAACATAATTTTTGATGAATAGTAAATTATGAATAGTGTTTTTATGCTTAGGGTTAGTAATGTGACCAAATGGATTGGTAATCTGACTTAAAGAAAGTTTTAATATAATTTAGGCACCTTGATTAAGTAATGTTATTCAACAAACTATGTAAATAACTGTTCCAGAAATTATTAGTCAAGTATTAGTTTTTCTAGTGAATAGTGTTTTTATTTAAAAATTAAATTAAAAATATTTAGAAAATAATTTTCAAAAAATGGAGTTCATTTTTGAAATCAGAGCATTAATATTTGGCTGAGTTAAATTTTTGGGATTTTTCTAAAACGGTTGAATTTTCAGTGAATAGTGTTTTTATTTAAAAATTAAATTAAAAATATTTAGAAAATTATTTTCATAAAATGGAGTTCATTTTAGAAATTAGAACATTAATTTTTAGTTAAGGTTAATTCTTGAGATTTTTCTGAGAAAGTTTGAATTTTCAATGAATAGTGAAAATACAGTTTTTGAGTTTCGGGTGTTTAATGACATCCATAAGGATTTAATAATTATGAAATAATTCTGGTAGACATATGAATTGTAAGATAAGGTATGATGTGTTCCATGTGGCCAATACCATGGGAAAATACCATGGAAAATCCCATGGTTTTTCCAATACCACTGATGAGGTGTCCCTTGACACTTAATGCTTTGTCCCCTCACTTCTCTTATAAATACCAAGCCTTTCCCTCATCCTTTTAATTTCCAAATACTCCTCAATGAAGTTCTAGTCTCATTACCTCCCAAGTATTCCTCTCAAGGTTCCCACAATCTCTCATGGTCCCAAACTTTATGTTTTAAGAGTTATGTTTTTAGGTAAGGGATCTTACCTCTCTCTTTCTTTTCAAGTACTCTCTTTTATGTCATTTCTTTTATGCTCCATGTTCTTTTGTTAGAGGATTTCCTTTTATATTAATCATATTTTACTGTTATGTTCATATGATTAGAGAACCTATTTTATCTCATCAATTAAATTTAATAATTTTTAAGTGCGCCGTTAGGCTTCCAAATTTTTATAAGGGATTCTTTCACCCTTCTCATTTTCAAAGTTCTATTTTCATGTCAAGTATTTCAAGTTCCTTTTTATTATTTTGGGGTATGATCTCTATATCCATAAGAATTTAATTTTATGTTAATATTATGAGAGAACCTATTTTATCTCATCAATTCATTTTAATAATTTTTAAGTGACACTGTTAGACTGCCGAAGTTTTATATGAGATTGTTTCACCCTTATCATTTTCAAAGTTCTATTTTCATGTCAAGAATTTAAAGACCCTATTTCTTATTTTGGGGTATTATCTCTATATCCATCATACTTTAATTTTATGTTCATTTTATTAGATAACCTATTTGATCTCATCAATTCATTTTTTAGAAGTTTCAAGTGACACTTTGAGGCTACCAAATTTTTTAAAGGGATTCTTTCACCCTTCTCATTTTTAAAGTTCAATTTTCATGTCAAGTCTTTCAAGTTCCGTTTTCTTCTTTTGGGGTATGATCTATATATACATCATACTATCCTTTTATGTTCATATGAAGAGATACCCTATTTGATCTTATCAATTCATTTTTAGAAGTTTTAAGTGACACCGTTAGGCTGCCGAATTTTTATAAGAGAAATATTGTTTTTGTATTCCTTTCATGTTTTTCAACTTCATATGGTATGTATTTCAAATTTCATTACCATGTTCTTATATCAATTATATTATGTCCCTATACTGTTTGGTGGATCATTTATGATTGGGTAACCCATGTCCCCTCTATTTTCAATGTTTTTTAAAAACACTGTAACATAGTCGTTTTGCTGCAACATTTTCATCTCCAAATATCTCTTTTTTTTTTTCAAATTCTATTATTTTATTAAGTGAATAATAATATCTCTTTATTCTATAGGGGTATTCACATATATATCAAAATGTTCTATTTTAATTCAGGTATTTACATACATGAAACCCACTTTCCTTTTTCTGTGGGTTTAAAATTACATAAAGATCATGTTTTAAAAGCTGATTTTTTAAAAAGTTATGATTATGAAATGAAACCTTTTATTTTATTCTATATGGGTTATTTATGAAATGTTTAGTGATGATATATTTGGATCACATGATAATAAAGAAAAATTATGGGGGCACCCAGATATCACTTCAATGCATTGGGTAATGACTTAATCTATAGAGCTGACCATTTTAACGATACCTTGGTGAATAACCTTGGTAATTTTTTAATGACACCTTGGGGATGGACCTTGGTGATACAGAAATGATTTTCTAAGTTAAATGTTGTAGCCACATCTTTAAGTTATTAAGAACGTTATTTTTATTGTGATATGCCTCATGATATCTTTCGTATACCTTAAAGTTATTCATCATGACATAATTGATGTATCCCAAGATCACATTTAAAATGATTCCCTTGTTTCCCTTACTGGGCCTTATGCTCACCCTTTCCTTTAATGTATGCTCCCAGGTTATGAAAGTTTACGTGACAAAAGGCAGGATTTTATATCTTGAAATCTTCTAGATTATGCTAAGATAACATTGGTTTTATGCAGAGATGAAGAAAGTAATTAAATGCTTAGTTTTTCTGAAAAATTAGAATATTTTTCTGTTTCATTCCCAATACATGCATAGTTATAGAAGAATTGTTAGTCTTGAGTGATACTTAGGTTCCAATGTATGAACACCTTATATAAACTCATGGGAGACAATCGACTCTTGAATTGACCCATATTGGGATCAGTTAATGTTTTTATGTGTGGAGGTCCCTGTTATGTATGCACATCTTAGTTTTAAATTTTGGAGTATGGACTACCTTGGATGGACTCCTTAGACTCCATTTTCTAATTCTCGGTTTAGACTTCAGTTGATCTTTGATGTGATGTCTTAAGGGTGAAAAATCCATGTGTATTGTATTGAGTTTAAACCCATGATTCTTCCGCGACATGAAAATATAAATTATTGTTTTGTCTTGAGACGTCATTTGAATTCAGATGCATGGTCTAGTTTATATAATAATAGTAAACATGAGGGTTTTTAGGAAAATTCAGTGTGTTTCATGATATGAGATAATGGTTGTATAATCCAATAATTTTGAGAATTATCGTCTGGACATTAAGTAACTTTTTTTCCATTGGTTTTGTTAAATGCGGCCAATGAGGAACTACTTCTGGAATGTCATTGGTATGATGCAAGTTCAAAGTGATTCATCCAAGTGTTTTTCATGGAAAGTTAGTTCATACTGGTTAAATGAGGTTGATTGGTAGTTGACCACTCATTGAATCTTATAATATTGCTAATAGAATCATTAAAACTCTTGGGGCTTGTTAAACTCAGAAATTCTTATGGTAGATTTTCTGTAACTCAGAATTGGACTTTAAATGATAGAACCAATGGTGGGGAGTTCCATGGGTATGATGATTAATGAGACAACACAATGATCATTTCACTAGTCATATGGGTTGTGATAAACACCTTATCAATTTTTCAATTCTGAATATGATATTTGGATTGAGTTTTTATGACTTATTTACTGTATTATTAAAGGATATTTTGTTGTTCTTTAGGAATTTGCAAATGAGAATCTTCCATTTGAATGAATCATCACGAACCAAGAAAGACAGACAATATTTTCATTGTTCACTACAACTTTTCATTGATGATAATTTTTAAGATGAGGAGATTTTTGTGTCATTCATTTTAGATTAAGTGAAAGTACCCATGGAATATGTATTTTACCATTTCATGGATGGGCGAATTCTTATGTTTATCCTTGAAACACTATAAAATGTTGTTTTTAGATGTATTTTATCACCCAAAAAGTGTATCAGAATCCTGGATGACTTTTGGGAGAATCGGTCCTTGAAAACCCATTTTCAGGATAGGCAATAGTAGGAGGATGTGTGGAACACATGGTTTGTTAAATCATGAAGATGACTATACAGGGTGTTCCTGGGTAGAAATTATCCACCATATGATCTAAAAATGGTTTTTTAAAACCATGTAGCTAGCAATATGAGGTGCCTATCCCTTGGATATGAGGTTCACACCATTGGCGTATGGTTTTACCAACTATGCAACCAAACATTGAAGATTTTAAAAGATAGAAAAATGATGACTTTAACTTCTTACATTAAAGACACCACCCATCACTTCTGCTTCTATCTACACACAACGACCGCTCCATCCATGGGAGATCCTCCTCTCCTTTATTAGGCATGAAGATATCTACCTTGTTTGATGTCAGAATCTCTTTCCCTCCATTTCGTTAGATGTGAACCACTACGGTATTCGTTCTTATTTAACCTTTCATACTTGTCTCACCATCGTTGGTGATATCTTCATATAACATATTTCTCTATATTTTCAGGTATTTTTTTTGTTTCATTGATTTATCTTAAAACAACTTAAATCAAAGCTCGATTTTGAATGAGGGAAGTGTACTTGGTATAAGGTAGGTGGTCGATGGAATTTCACATAAATTCTAGTTAGTTTATAAATTATGCCATTGTGATGTATGATGGATTATTTGTGTGTTTCTTTTATATAAGACCTAATTCCTTAAATTATAGTCTCATTAGGAATTGATTTAAACTGTGGGGGGGGGGGGGGGGGTTCACCTTAACCCAAACCACCCCTTAGGGGGATTAGTTTATATTTCTTGACCTATATCCCTCCGTATATAGGTAAACCACCCTTCCAGGGTGTTTTTATAAATCCTCATGATCATAATCTCATTCCAACAATTGATCATATTTTTTAGGTATGATGAATAATCCATATTATAAGGGATAATTAAACAAAGTTTGATAAATTTAATGTGACATCCATACCCATGTTTTATAATAACACCACTACTGAGGTGCATTATATTCAATAACAAAATTGGTCAACTAAATAGAGATATTTGATTTTATGAATTGAATTATTATAAACACATCCTATTTTTTGTTCATTCTAAAATTTGTTACGGAAAGCTCACCAACACGGCCATCTTGAATTGTTAAATTTAAATGATTAAATGAATTATATGTTCAACGAGTGATAGTCTCCTCATTATGGAATATCATGGATGAGCTCATTGGTCACTTGAATTGTGTTACACCTAGAGCGATACTCAGGTTAATCTATATTAAAAACCTTGTATGGGATAATTGTATTTTAAGATTATATGTTCCATGAGAGATACCATTTTTCTTAATACAAAATATTATGGGCAGGATCATTAGTCACTAGAATTATGCAATGCACTGAGTGATACTTGGGAAATTTTTTATGTAATTACTTAGATATAATCACATGATATTGGAGGTAATATATTACATGAGTGATACTTGGGTTTCCTAATTAAAGAAATACTTGGATGGGATCATTAGATAGATGAATTTCTTTATTCCTATAATGATAATGTGGGTTTTTTATTACGGAAAAACATGGATGGGATCATATATAAATTGTATGTCATGAGTGATACATGGTTTTTCTAAATAATAAATTTCATAAATGGGATCGTAGGGAAATTGGAAGTCATGAGAAAAATATGGGTCTCCTCCTTACAAAACTCCATGGGTGAGATCATAGAATAAGTAAAACAAGGTGACTCCTTGTGTGATAATTGAGTTCCTTATTATGGGAAATCATGGATGGCCTCATAGGAAAAATGAATATTATCATTAAATATTACTTGTGATATCCCTTTTTTAAAGTTTCCATTCTAGTACACCCTTAATATGTACCTCGAGTGCCCGATGAGCTATTGGTCTTATGTTCAGATACAAGTGGCTACCCAAAATTACTCCATGGTTTAGAGACACCCATTAAACATGGACCCCAAGGGTGTACCCTAGGTCCAATACAATTGTAATAATTTTATTTTCTTATATATGTTTTTGGTTAGGATGTCTTGGATTATTTCCTTAATTAAATAAATTACCATTATGCTTCTCTTATGTGGATTACTTGGCCTTCCGCTCTAGTTCTAAGGGGGTGTGTGTATATTTGTGAAAACTATAGTATAATGTATGCATATATATACATTATAGAAGGTGCGTAGATATATTATAGCTTAGGAAAAATCAGTTATGGTTGGAAATGTTCCCTTTAAGAACCCGAGGCCAACTTGTTTACATTTATTTATTTTGTTACAACTTTATTGATATAATTTCACACAGTTATATTTTATATTCCCATACGGGATAACTTTGTAGAGTATTTGTGGTGGCGTACTATGTATATCTCGATCCCTATTTTGTCCCCATTTTAATAGGGTACCCAAATAAACCTATTGGTTTCATGATTAGTTTCTAGATTCATTTACTTACTGTTATTCATTGATATGTGAGATTAGAAGAACATGATTTATCCAATGATTTTGATGCTAATAAATTTATCCCTTGGAATTTAATCAATTTTATTTTACCAATATTATACCTCTTGTGGTATGTTCACTACTTTAGATTAAGTAGTCTCATGTGGACATGCATGCATGGATGTATATTTGGCATTTAACGTTTTAATAGTCATTGTTATCTTCTTCTTCTATTTCTTTTATTTATATTGCTTCTTCTATGGATATAATATTTCTATATTATACCATTTGAATACTCTGATTCGGAGGTTATATTATTCCAACCATACCATTATTGGGCCCTAGGTGCTAGTCGGTAGGATCTGTCGTACGAGGAGGAATGTTTGAGGCCAGGTGACTTACCAGATTGGAGCACTATTTCCCTGGATATTGGGTCGGGATGTTATAAAACCTTTAGGTAAATTTTTTATTTAAAATTAACATTTTAAAATTATAAATAAATCTTCAAATAATTGATTTATCTTGATGGTGGGAAATTCAGTTCATACAGTGTACGTTAAAATAAATATTCATATCAATTTATTTGTAAAAATTAAAAAGTTCATTGTTTGGAAATTGAAAAGAACATTCCTTTTAAGATATCTTATAAAAATCTAAACATTGGTAAAAATGAATTCAAAAAAACACTATAAAATATGAAAAAATTTATTTAATACATTTTTAGAAAACATGGATTTGGAATATAAATTATTTTTGACCATAGAGAAGAATAATGTTGATTTTACATAAAAACATTATTTCAGTGTAATGATTTCTTAAAGAGTTGTAATTGAAAGGAAAAAAATATATTCTACACGAATAACTAGAGGAGAATAAAATTCATGTGTGTCTTTAGAGACATATCGTAACATTTCATCACTGAAAACATAATAATAAAGAATATTGATAAACAATGATATTGTAACATATAACCCTTACCTTGTGTTCCACTTTATTTGAATGTTATCTATCCTCCTATATAATAAATTAAAATTTATTATAAGTATATACTATAATCATTTAAAAACATATAATATCATATATGATCTATTTATAATATTTCAACAACCATTTTCAATAATTCCTTATTAAAATCATTGTTTCCAGGTATTAACTATTTCATTTTTTCATAAGAATTTTGGTTCGGTAGTTCTGGTCCATGTACATTGATCTTGGTTCCATTATATACATAATATTAATAATGATAAAAATATAAATTATATTCATTATATATATATATTTATATTCCTTAATAAAAGTTAGAAATAAAAAAATGAATTACGCCATTCATGGAGATTGTCGGCCATACGTACACAAGAATGTTGATTTCAATTTTTGATGAATGGAACAAAACAAAGGTAAAGATTAGTTCACCTTTATATAATACTTATTATATCATATAAATAATATATATTAATCAAATACATCCCTATTACTGTGCTTGTGAAATGTAAATGAAAAACAAATCACATTGCTTCACAGTGGTGGTAGTCCATACGTACTCATGAGCGACACTATCATTTTTCAATAGATTGGAAGGAAATAATATTGATATGATATTACCATTACATATGAATAATTATTTCATATATAACATATAAAAAAATTAAACCCATCATCATACCCCTCCATAAAATAGGTAAAAAAAAATTAATTGTATCGCTACATGAAGATAGTATGTTGTTCGTTTCCTCGAGTGATACTTTCACTTCACATTTGATAGGAAAGAGGGTGGATAATGGTGGTTTCATAATCATAATAAAATTATAGTATATTTAAGATATTGAAGTTATTATTTATGATAAATACCATATATTTATATGTGGTAATAGAATAAGTAAAAAAGAAAGAGATCACTTAAGGCTATTACCTCATATTTGAAAGAACTCCTTCACATTTCCTCTTAAGGATCCTAGGGTTGCCGAGAGAATTAAATATAATGTATGATGTTAGTTAAATAATATTAAAAACTAATACTTAGATAGGTTAAGTGGTTTTTTAAATATTATATTTAGTTTAACTCCTTAGTTATCAAATTTTAATCATAACAGAGACAACAATTATTTCAATCTTAAAGGGTTAAGAATGTTACCATAAATGGAAAGGAATCGTAAATGGCCCATTTATGATATTTTCAACCATATTAATTCAATTGTATGAATAAATATTTTTATGAATTTAAAAAAATTTAAATTTATTTTACTTATTATAAAATATCATTATTGTTAATTTTCGAGATATTCATTTAGTTTGACTTTAATGACACCAAGAAAAATAATAAATTAAAATATAATGTTTTAAAAAATCCCAAATATATTTTTATATTTAAAAAATTATTAGGAGACAATAATTCACTTAAATTTTATAACTTTTAATATTTTAAACCATTTATTTTATTTTTCTATTGATTGAACAAATACTATATTGGTATTTTATAAGCGTTTGAGGAAATTATTCAGTCCCTAAAAATTATAAATAAACTACTATTATAAGAAAATAATTTATATTTTAAATAAAAATTTATAATTTAACTTAACCTCCTTTTATCTATGTATAAACTTTTTAGAGATATTAAAGTCAAGAGAGTGACATTTTTAATTTATTATTTTCTTAAATTAATATAAAGGCCACACACAGACAAACATGGCACCAAGTGGACATATATTTGATACATGGATGGAAATGGATTAAAAATAATCATATAATAGGACAATGTAAAGTGTTTGGTATATTATAAATCCTTATTCCAATGTTTTAACCCTATTTTACCTCGCTTTACCCATATTGAGGTGACAAAACTTTTCTATGGTAATTATCCCAATTGACTAAAAATCAATCAGAAATATTTATCAAATTTTATCATCCTGAATATAAAAATTGAAATAATTTTATTGGATTAAATATTTATAAGTGGTAGAAATTAATTTTACCATAAGAGGGAAAATTATAATGATATACTATATTATTGTTCATTTAGATTCTGGGTTTCTTGTGTCTTAAGCCATTGAGAAATTTAAATTTATTTTAAAAGAAATATATCATAAAATATTACGATGTTACATTTAACCCCCATTAAATTTAATTTCTCTTAAAAAATTGAATCATTTTTATAAAAAGGTTGGTTATCTAAATCTTATTTCATTATAGGGTTACCTAGTTGGTTATTTTAATTTCTAATTCCTCAAGAGAACTTTAACATGGAAAGTAGTCTTGCTCTATAGAATTTTGTCTCTATTATCAAATATTTTTACTATGTTTTATTCGTGGGAAATATCATTCTCTATTGGTATAGCCTCTGAGTTTAGTATGTTTGAAGTATCAGTTAAGTACTTTCTTAAGAGAGATACAAGGTACACATCGTGAACTTGAGAGAGGTTTGGTACAAGAACCAAAAGATAATATGAAATCCTTACTCAATCAAGAATGCTGATGGATACAATATAAATAGGCCTAAAATTTCATTTCTTCTTGATTATAATAATATTATTACATTATGAAATTCTTAAAAACATCTTATCACTGACTTCGAACTCCATACCTCACTAAATATTGTAAGCAGAACATTTATATTAAGTCTGAGATGCCTTCATGCGTTGTTGAATGGCTATGAATTTATTTCAAATTCACATAAATAGTTCAGGTCCTAATAGGTTTATTTATATAAAGTCATCCCAACATTCTAGAGTTATATTATTCTTTCCATAGAGGTATGCATAAGGATCCATATGAATCCTTGAGTAAAAGCTATTATTATAAGAATACTTGACAAAAAGAAGTTGTTGATCCCAACCACCATTTAAATTCATAGAATAATATATAAACATATAATATAGGGTCTGAATGGTTATCATAGTTTTTCCATCTATATAAGAGTTATAAAATATACTAATGAATAAATTTGTATCCAGATGTCACTAAATACTTCGCCAAAACATTGGGGTAAACCTCCGATATCGATGAGAAACAATATAATGTGGTGCTACATGATCCTTTACCAAATTATTAATTTATATTATTGAAACATTATCAAGACATAAATATCATATAATTATTATGATGTGTTTTGATAACATAAGGAGATAAAATACAACTAAAATAACATAGTAGTTTTTAATCGTTTTTGGGATTTCGATGGAAAAAAATACTTGGTTATGTTTTCCTATTTTCATTCTGGGATGGGTAATGGTTATAACACCCCCCTATAATTTTTTCTCTCAACCTTAACTCGTTGACATAAAAATAACCAAGATACATACTCTGCAATATATCTCTTCATACTATCCATCCAGAAATACTCTTTAAAATCTTTATACATATTTGTACTTCCAATATTAATAGAGAATGATGAATTATGAGCCACATACAATAAATAATTAAATTATGGTATCGAGGGAACACATACATTGTTCCTAAAACTTATCATTCAATTTATAATTATAGTTTAATTAAAGAACATTAATGACCTTATTCTATAGTTCCACATTTTCCTTCTACACCTCATTAATTATCACATGGATAGATGGTTTAAAACTCAATTGAGTAAGATAATATTTCTCCCCTTCCTTCAATATTTCTAGATCTATCATTTAAAAATATATAAAGTTTGGATCATTTTTTATCCTCATCATAGATATGATAGTATTATCCTTTAGACTCAAATCATTATCAAACTTGTTAACTCCACTAGGTTAGTAATGTATTGAGAAGTCGTAATCATTAATTAGCTCAAACTAACATATATGGAACATATTAAATTGTTTATATGTGAATATATAATTTGAAAATTTATGAATAGTATATATATATCAACTTTCGCCATAAAGAAAATTCCTCTATATCTTTAATTAAAAAAATACAACTTCTATCTCCAAATAATCATTTTGGTAATTTTTCTTCATGAACCTTCAATTGTAATGAGGCATATTTTATCACCATATAATTATGCATGAGAATGTATCCTATTACCTTATTTGATGCATTAATATAAATAAAAAACTATTCTATATTGTGGGGTAATGTAAGAACATGTGTTCTGACTAACCTTTTCTTTAGTTTCTCGATATTTTCATCACATTCATATATCCAAAAGAACATGGATCCTGTCTAATTTAACTTGGTGAGTAGATTAGAATATTGTAAAAAATTATATAAAATGAACCAATAATATCAAACCAAACTATGAAAACATTGGATAATAGTCTTTGTTGTTGGTCTGTTCTATCATTCAATAACTTATATCCTTAATGATTTGACTGATATACCGTTAATTAAGATTATATGACCAAAAATGAATCTTTTTGTAGAAACAATTGACAATATTGGATGTTTTTATACAAATTTTCTTCCATTAGGGTCTTTATTGAAATCCTAAAGTGATATTTATACTCTTCCTTATTCTCTGAATCAATAATTGTATCATCTATAAATACAAACACAAACTGATCAAAGTAATATATAAAGAATCTATTCATTAAATTCATTATGATACTGAGGAAATTAATAATAAAAAATGGAATCACTATACATTTAGGGCATCCATACCTTGTACAAAATACTTTATTGGGTATATCCTCATTCTTGAACCATAATTTATGATATCTAGAATGAAGATCAGTCTTGTTTAACTATTAATCTATATATAGTTAATCAATAAAATCATCAATATGAGGCAAATTATACTTTTTCTTGACTGTGACCTTATTCAGTTCCTAATAATCAATCTAGAGTTTCATTGATCATTCTTTATTTTTAAAAAAAAGAAGAGGTACACCATAAAGAGATTAACTTAGCCAAATGAATCACTTATAAATATTCTTCTGAAGTTTCTTCTTCAATTCTATCATTTTATTCAGGGCCATTATATATAGAGTATTTGAAATAGGTGTAGTATTAGGTATGAGTTATATTGAAAAATCAGTTTCATTATCCAATGGAATACTAGGAAAATATTTCTAAAATAAATAAAAAAATCATTCACAATAGGAATATATTTGTTCTTGAGTCTCTCCCCCAAAAACACAGAGAAACACACCTTTAGAATAGAAATAAATATCCATACCGTAGATGAAATATTAATTGGATGTTTATATATATCATCACACTGATAGGAAATCATTGGATAGTAAAAAGTATCAATTTTTAATTCCCTTAATTTTATATTTATTTTAGATTTATTTAATGAAATCCAATCCATGATCCAAATGATCTATAATTCAATAAGGGGGATAATAATGAGTTTTAAAGGAAGAAAATTCCCAAAAACATCAATTGGAGAAGAATCATAACATTTACATGCAGTAATAATACCATTAATGGGTTTAAAAAATAATTAATAATCTAAAAATTGAGGTGGTACTGTGATACCCTGAGAAAATTATTCAGATATAAAAGAGTGGGTATATCCTAAATCAAATAAGACATTATTAGTTTTAGAGAGGGAGTAATGTGTACCTTTTAGCACTTTATTATTGTACTCCACATACGAAATAGTAATTGAATGATATCTAACTTAATATTTGGACATAATGGGTAAATAACATTGATTATAATTATTAACCTTTAGGTTTAATAACTGGTCAACATAATGACCATAATCCTTTCATTTAAAACATTGTATTGTGGGTGGTGCATTCTTTGGTGATTTTCTCCTTCTTTGGATAAATTATTAACTTTACCACAACATTCAATTTCTTGATGACCTCCCTTTACACACATGAAACACTTTCCAATTCCTTTATGAAAATTTCCACCATATTTTCTTCCACACTTAGAGAAAAAAGGAAATATCATCTTCTTCCCTCCATGTTTTTCAGAATTCCCCTTTAATTACATATTTATTTTCTTATCAAAACCATGATATTGATGGGTAACTCCAAAATACATCATCACTTTGATAGAACATGTAATTATTTATTTATCGATAATGTTTTTTTATTATGGATAATTCCCTTTGAAGACATAATTTTAATGCATTTAAGAATCAGTCAATCTTAGTTTCTAGTTGAATGATAATACTAGAAGCACATCTTAAAAGTCTTGTAAAATTTTCCTTATATTTATTAATGGATTCATCATCATTAAAATTTCACTCAAGGAATTCCTTCTCTATTTTCTTGTAATGATTATGAGGAATGTACTTATTAGAATATAAAATATTTCACTCATTCCACTTTATGGAGGAAATTTCATCACACTGCCTTGAATTATTGATAAGAGTGCACTATTGATCCACTCTATCCTCCAAATGATAAACAACCAAAATATATTTTATATGCTCCAAAAACTAGATAATTAATTATATTATTTAAATGGTACTGATACACTACTCAGTAACTAGTGGATCAACAAACACACTAAAATAAGGTAGACCTTCCCTCACAAATGGATCAAAAGAATGTTATTCCTTACTTTTCTAATTGGGAAGTTCAGTATGATTCATATCATTATAAATTAGAATAAACATAAGAAATAATTTTCATTCTATCTCTATTAAAATTGGGTTTCATAGGAATAGAATCATTTAATTTCCTATCAAATTAAGTATTAAAATAGTTAATATAGGTTTCATACATTGAGTAAAACGGAAAATGAGTCTATTCAACAATAATGATAGTATAAAACTATATAATAGTGAAAAATATTTTATAGGGTATATAAATCTTGAAAAATTATTTAAAATTTATGAAACATTTGGTTTTACCAAGGCCATTCATGATAATTATCTATTCAAATACTTTATGATGGTTTATGAATAAATTGTGAATAAACAATAGAATATCTAGTCTAGAGTGTCAAACGAGGTGCACAATAAGGGTAAAGTCATTGTAGAATATAATTATGGACAAGATATACTTGAATTTTTTTCTAGGTTATTACCCCTAAATAAATCAGTGAAAAAACCACATATGTTTTTAGTATCCATATAGGTATATTCTTATTAAAAAACTACACTACTTTCTTTACCATAACACAATATGTTCTCATATACTTAGGATTATGCTAAGGGTTCTCAGTAAATTTATAACATCATAGTTCAAAAAGTTTAACTAAAATTTTATTTTATACCATATATATAATACATTAATTTTCATGCATAAATATTACATCTTATTAGATGAATATTCATGAAATAACATAATGATCTACACCAGAATCATAAATGGTCAATATTCTTTAGAAATATGCATAAAGAAATAACTTGTTTTTGAGTGAAGTAAATCATATCCGACTAATTTATTTATAAGTATCACCCTTCTTCAACATATCATATTTCATACCTTTCTTCCTAACCAAATAAAGGAATCATAATAAAGGGTGGGCTCAGATTCTTAGTAAGGGTAAAAAATGGAGATATCAATGATTTTTAGGCATAACGTGATCGTAAGGGTATGATAACCTGATAATAAATTTTGAAAACAAAACCAAATATATAATAGATAATGATATTGATTCATGGAATAAATATTAGTATTTTATAAGACATTAATAATAAATGAATCAAAGAACATGAGTCAAAAAACATAATAGAGGGATAAGATACAAGTTTGTGGCATTCACATAAGAATAGAAAATAATTTCTTTAGTAGACAACTCTCACTACTAATACTATCATAGTAGATTAGGTACACTCCCAATTCTATCATGGTAGTTTAATTTCACTCCCAAGATTATAAAAGAAGATATATTCCCTTACTAACTTGGTTTCACTCCCAATTCCATTCTTGTTTATGTCATGATATATCCAACCTTACTAAATGCTTTAGAAGGATATATAATTATAGTCTCACTCATCACATAATTAAAATAATATATATGTGTTCCCCATGATCATAAATTACTCATCATATTATATTCCATGAAAATGATAGGATTATCATAAATATTTAAATCATTTAATCATAACATAACCTATGGAAAACAAATAGGATTCGTAACATAAATTACCTATTAAAAAAAATATGTATCTTATAATAATCCTTAAATAATGATCACTATAAAACATTCAAAGGATTTCATCTTAGATGAATTTTTTTTCAAAGATCTCTAGAACATTTCTTGAAGAAAATGAAATTTTCAATTTGAAACAAAAATATAAAAATTCATAGATATTAAGGAAAAAAATGTATTTAAAAAAAATCAGGGAATCTTTTAAAGGATAATTCAGAGCATTAATTGGTTATACCGAACAGAAATTACATTCATGCCTTGTACATTAAAACAAAGTTTCTTCTCATATTTTCATAAAAAATTAAAAAATTTATTATTCAGAAAATGAAAAGAATGATACTTTTAAACCATATTGTAAAAATTAAAAAGTGGTTAAAAATTACATTAAACCATCATAGGATTATATTAGAAATATTATTAATTTTTTAGTAATCAACTACAATAAATATAAAGGGTTTTTGTCAGAATAAATAAATATAGTTTTTTTTAAATATTCATTTTGTATCTTGATTCATAAAAAAAGGAAAAAAAGGAAAATTTATTATATAGAAATAACTAGAGGAGAAAAAATTTAATTAGTTCTTGATATATATATATCATAATAAATAATATTTGGAAACATAATCCTGGATAATCTTAGTAAATAACGAGGTTGTAATGTAAAACCTTTACCTTAAGTTCTACTTGCTTTGAAAGTAAATTTTCTTATAGTATAACAAACATAAAATTATTATACATATATTATAGAATAATTTAATACTTATAATATCATATATGTTCCATATATATCATTTCAACACCCATTTATTAATAATTCCATATTAATAGCATCAATACAGTGCGTAAAATGATTCATTTTTTCAAAAGAATTTTAGTTTTGTAGTTCCGATCATTGTAATTTAATCATGGTTCTATAATCTACAAAATTTTAATGAGGATATAAATATCATATATATTCAATGTATATATATATATATATATTAAATCATAAATTTTATATATAGAAAAATGAATTACAACATTGATGAAGAATGTAGGCTATAAAAATGCATGAACACTATTTTCACTTTTCAATGGAGGGAACAAAATAAATTTAGATAATAATTCACTAATATAGAATAATTATTATTTAATATAAATCAAATATATTCATCAAATCCATCTTTATTATCATACATGTAAAACATAAATGAAAAAAGAATCACATTTCTTCGTGGAGGTGGTAGTCAACATGCATGAAGGAGAACCATTATTATTTTCCAATGGATTTGAAGGTAATAAGGTAGATATATAATAAATATCATACATAAAACTTAAAACAATAATAGAAACCATCCATAAAATATGGTTATGAGAAATGAATTATATTTCTATTTGAATATGGTAAGCCATATGTATGCACACGTGATACTTTCACGTCCCACTTGATTGGAAATAGGGTGGATAAAAGTTATTATTTTATTATAATTTCATATATTTATAAAAGTTAAATTAAGTAAAAATAAAGTGATGGGTTATATTGATTACCTATTATTTGAAATAATTCATTTAAAAATCCTCTTAAGGATTTTATGGTTGATCTTTTGGAAAAACTAACACTTCTATAATGTGTCAAAGTATTATTAAAAGATAATTCCTTAGGGGTTGGTTAGGATAGAAGGATTAAAGTGGTGTAAAGGGGAAAAATTTGTGGTTCCCTTTTATATATGAGGGGAGGGGAAATCTTAGAATTTCATAAAATATTAAAATATTAAAAGGTCATTATTTATCTAAATTCTTCCAAATGTAATGTGATTCAAAGCTATGTTAATACGTGGTTAAAATCCCATTAACCAGTAAATATTTCATAGGTTTAAGGTAATTATTCAATCAGTAAAAATTTGAAAAAAATTTATCATATAAAAAATAATAATTTAACATTAAATTAAACATTTATAACCAAACATATGCTCTTTTTTCAATATATAATATTTTTAGAATATTAAATTTAAGAAAGTGAAATTTTTTTATTATTATTTACTTAAATTAATATAAATGTAATATTAAAATAAATACGACTCAAATTGGACATATATTCAAGACTTTGATTGATACGGTCGAACTATACTCCTCTATTTGGATAAAATAATGTTTTAGTTAAAATATAATGCCTTATCCCGAATTTTTTACCATATTTCAAAATTTTTACTATTACCAAGGTGAAAAAATTTACTATAGTAACAATTCATATTGACAAAAAATAAAAGGGACCTATTTTTAAAATTTAATCCTGCTGGTTTTAAATATTGTATCCATTTTTCATGATTTGATTTCTATGATAGGTAGAAATACATTTTAAAATATGCACACAAAATGGGACAAAAACCACTCTCGATAAAAATAAGTTTTATGCGTAAAACATGATTTTCTATTATCACATTCCTATAAAGAATATCAGATGAAAGTAAAAACATTTTTTTGAATATATAATATATACATTTCGTTAAAATCATTCACAAATAATAATTACGATAAAATAGACTGTGTGCATAATTATTTTTGAAAAACATATATTTTATATTCGAATGATTTTATTTTTATTTATATTCAATTTATAACTAATTATTCTATTTTATAAATGTGTAAAAAATAAGTTTTTCATAATTTATTTAGTATTATTCATTCCATACAATTTAATAGCTAAGTTATAATTGTATAATATATTACAGTTCATTTAGACGTGGGGTTTCATGTATCACATGATAACAAAAAAAATAAATTTACTTAAAAATTAAAATATCATTAAATATCATGGTGTGACATATATTCTTCAATTAAGATAATTTATATTACATTTTTTTATAGTTTATGTTCATTATCAGATGTTAACGACTTTGACTATTTCTAATATGATTTTAAATCCTAATTATTATTTTTATTATCTGATACCAGGTTAATAATTACAATAATATACATGGTATTGTAATATATTATTTTTAATATTATTTTTAATATTTTATTCCACTACATGAATTATTTTTCACGATTCATAATGATGAATTCAGTGATAAGTTTGTTTTTGGTAATTTAAATGTAACAATAGATTACTTTATAATGATAATTTATACTTTATGTCATAAATTTAAAAATTATATTCATTCCATATAATAAACCTCAATATCATATATATTAATAAAATATATTCTAAATCTACCCATGAAATATGGGTATGAAAAATGAAACACATCCTTTATAGAGGCGGTAGTTCGCACATATGCATGAGTTACATCATTTTATCAACAGATGAAAATAAATAAAAGTAAATAATAATTTATCTTTATATAATCATAATTATGTTATAAATAACATATATATTAATTAAACCAATCAACATATCCACCTATGATATTCAATATTTCTTTATAGAGTTGTTAGTCATCATGTATAGATGAACAACATTTTAATTTTCCATGAGACTTAAGGGGGTAGAAATAGATTTATCTTTTAAAAATCACAATCATGTTATAAATATAGTATTTAACTATTAAATAAAATTTTATAACTATTCATGTAAGTTAGTTATAAAAAAATAAATATGTCACTTTGTAGATGTAGTAGTCTACACATATACACAAACGACGTTCTCATTTTTCTAAGAGGAATGCTAGATAATGGTTATACCATTCACATATTAAAATTTAAGCATAATAATAATAATTATTATATAATTATATTATATTTAATAATATTTTTTAAGATAAATATAAAGTATAAAAAAATTAAAGAAGTGATTATTATTCATGTTGATAATTTGATCCTTATCTTGGATGACCTCTTAGAAATAAATGATTTTTGGGATTTTCCTTGGATCAAGGGGATAAAATCATTGGATCGGGATATAGGGTAAATAAAATGGGTAGAGGTTCTAGAAGAATTTGATTTTTTAGAGAGTCTCTATAAGGGTTGGTATATACCTTTTATAAATGTGGGGAGTGATATATTTTTGAAAATTCAAAATCACAAGTCACTATTACAGATATATACGCCCAAAATTTGAAAATAATAAAGGTTTTATGATTGTTTTTTTGATAAAAACCTTAAAAACACCTTTTTAGATAAGGTTTTAGGTATTTTATGCATTCTATTATTTTTTTAACTTTTACCATCAGTTACGTTAACACTAATAACTTATTTTTTAGCACTAGTGACATATTTTTTGAAAGAAAAAAATTACCACTATTAGATAATTTGGATATAATTATTAAAATATATCAAAATATTTTTATGATATTAAATTGTAAAAATTGATAAAAATTAATTATAAAATAATAAGTGTTTAATGTATAGAAATTATTTTTAAAAAAAATTATTACCTAGGTTCCGAAATATCAGTCATAGGTTTATATCTAATAATTAATATTTTAAATATATAATTTCACTAATTAAACAAACCTATTATTCGGATAAATGTTTCATTAATGTTTTTTTGAGCTTATATCCAAATGAATTCATAAAATTCATGCAATTTATAAAAAAATATTTTGTACTATTTATATAAAAAAACAATCTTTTAAAAAAAATACCAAAAATTAATATTAATATAATATTGACATTATGTATCCATAAAAAATTTAATTTTTTAAAATTAAAATTATGAAACGTTTCAAGTAATCTTTTCAATGAAGATATTAAATATATTGAAGAGATATTTTAATTGGAAAAATAATTTTTAAATATAATCCTCTCAATTTTGAATTAATTGATTTTTTATTTATTATTAATATAAAAAATATGATTTATCATGTATTAAATAAATTATATTTATTTTATTAAAATTAAAATAAATAGCACCTAAAAATGAATTTTTTATAAAAAAATAGATATGTGCATAAAATGATTTCATTAATTATTTTTCTCAAAATAATTTAATTTTATCAATGAATTAGTATTAAAAATGACCTTATATATATATATATTATAATAATATAACCTATTTTATAACTTTTATATTTATAGATGCATTATAATAGAAATATTTATTACTAATAAAATACATTGTAATTTGTTTTGGTTTGGAGTTTCTTGTGGAAAAAGTTAATCAACATAGTATTTTTTTTTGAAAAATTAGTGGTAGAATCCTACTTTTACTATGAAAAAGAACATATTTCAACGTTGGTATTGGGAGGCCCCTTAAATTTCCTATAACCCAAGACGAAGTTTCTCATGAACATTGCATGAAGGCTCTAGGACTTAAAATCCCTAATTTTAAGACTAAAGCCTATTTTTTTTTGGCATGAAGACCCTTTTCATGAATAGTAATACTATAATAACTGGGTTTATATAGTACCTAACATATTACTACTGTAAGTATAGTACTTGGTACTATACCCACCATTTCTATAATGCTTCCATTGCTATAGTTCATCACCTCCAACACTACTACTACGGTTCTGCTACAGTACTACTATAGGGCTTGGGTAATCACCCCTTCCAAGTTTTAATGTTGGGTCTTTTGGATGTAGTCTTATGAGGTTTACCAATCAAGAACCAAACCAATTTCATTCAACATAGTATTTATTTAATGTTAAATTCATATAAAATCTTAGGGTGTTACATTGACTCCCTTAAAAAAATGGGTCCTCATAATTTTGAATACCACTTACTAATGAAAATAATTAAGGGTCTTCATAATACAGAGATGAATTATTGTAAAATTTATAATGAGACTCAATATTTCTAACGTGGGTAAGACTAATAAACCCATATTTTCTTTTATAATAGGTTTTTATTAGGAATTTCCTTTATCTCATAAATTTATATTAAATATTCTCTCTTAGTTGGTTATAGGAGTTTCTAATGATATACCTTTAAAAAATTCAATTTTATGATCCTATATCCAACCAAATGAAAAAAAACCTATTTTCTTGATAATATCCTTTAAAATTAAACTATTATATTAATATGATAAATTGATCCTAATATGAAATCTTATATGAAAACCTTTTCTTAGCTTATGATAAGTTAGGGTCTATTTTACTTCTTAACCTAATCATAAACAATTATTATCCAAAATTTATCATGAAGTTTATTAACTTATTTAAAACCTAATAATCATTAAAATATATTCCCTAAAAATTCAGCTTAGCCTTATCCTTACAAAAACATATCAATATTTATATAACTTAATTAATCAATCTCTATATTTTAATCTAATTCATCATTAATAATTTCCTATTAGTTTCTTGAACTAGAATAAATATATAAATACCACTATTTTCAAATATCTTGTGAATTAATGAATAATATCACTTGGGAGTATCAATCTATGTTTATAGTTAGTCCTATTTATCATTAACCAGTTAAATTTTGAGTTAATACCCAACCAACATTTACAAGGTTATTACTCCTTGGTGAATATGTGCGAGAGCCTACATCCACCTATTTGTATCTAGATAGAAGAATCATTTCTAGGAAACCACATACCCTATATTTTACAAAAAGATTTTGATTTATTTCTGAATTTATGATTATACCTATGGTTTTAACTAATGTTATATACTTATAATCCCAAAAAATAACTAAAATAAACCCCAAAAATATCTTAAACTTTCTCTGATACTAATTAAGGAGAACCAAGATAAACATATATTTATTTTACATTACTTCCATAATTTAAAAATTATATCTTATAGTAATCTAATAATACTATGAATTGAATGTCTAGTGTCTTTATATATTATGTATAAAAAATATTCTTATGAAATTTATCCATAATCACACTATTCTAGATCATCTTCTATACACATTCTAGGCTATACTCATATTCATAACCTGGGGAATAAAAAAAAGAAAATGGTTAGCTAAAATTCTAAGTAATGGAAATAATTATCGGTTAATTATAAAAAGGGTTTGATCATATTAATATAAGAGTCATGATCATAGAAGAAATTTCTTATCAAAAAAAATTTACCAATGAGATTTGTCCACATAATATGAAGACATTAAATATCAAATGATTCAACATATAACATGGAATAATAGTGTAGAGATATGAAATAATAAACATGATCCATGGGTCATAACCTAGGAATAAAAATTTAACATATCATGGAAATATTGTATATCATGGAACTATGGATGAAACATAATCACATAAACTCATAACATTTTTAGAAAATTTATTAATTCCCATACATTAAGTTGTGGACCAAAAATATTTCCACACATCATTTTATGAAAAAATTTCTATGCATCCTAGTTTAAAAAATGAAATTTTCATTAATAATTTTTTGAGAAAAAAAATGATTCCACATAATGTCATGAACAAAATAAAATTACCACACCTCATGTTGCGAATAAAAAAAATTTACACACACAAAATCATTATTCCAAGAGATATAAATCCTTATCAAAGGAATTTTAGGGATATGTAGTATCAAAACAATCACTTAATAATAATACTTATTCATTTCTATCACAAAAAATAATTTATATAAAAATCAAGATGAACCCAAGGAATGAAAATGGTATTCTTAACATTCCAATATAGAATCACATAAAATGACCCCAAGATTTAGAATGGTTGAAAAAAATAAATTCAATTTTGAATTTTTTTTTTCAAAAGTAAATTACTATATAAATTCATGAAAAATTAATATAAATTAGATGTAAATTCGGTACATAAGTAATAAAAAACAAACAAAACCATGAAATAGTGATTTTATAAAACATTTCTTTACATTATTATAGAGATATTAAATTACTAATCACATTTAGAAATAATTTTTAAGAAGGTAACACAAAATAATTTTGAATTTTATTATAATAAATAAAAATAATAGATCCTTAAAAATTACATGATGGGTTTTCAGAGGAAATCTTGGGTGGGAGATAAAAACAAAAAAATTAAAGAGAATCATTTTAATATTTGGAAAATATATTTATTAATAACTCACAAATTAATATGGATAATAAAATTCTCTTTTGAAAAGTGGTAAAGAGAAGTAAGAATATCACCTGGTATAATAAATATTTAGTTTAAAAAAATAATAAATTAAATAAAATTTGGAATGAAATAATATGGACATGGAGTAGAAACAATTATCAAATAGGATGAGTATTATTCTTAAAAATGTAGCATTTTCATGAAGAAAGAGCTCCATAAAAAAGAATAATTGAGGTAACAACCCTTACAAAAGGATTGAATGAGAAATAAATGTAAATATATATAATAGTGAGATTAATTATAGTATAATTCAATCATAGGTTAGGTTTTGACAAACTTATAAGAATAAATTTCAAGAATAATGATGATAACTTAATGAACATGAATTTAGTAAACAAATACCCATAAAAATTTTGTATCCTTTGAACCAAAATCCATTAAAAGATATAATGTTACATGGATTTTAAAATACATTGTAATTAGTTATAATTGTGAAAAAATACTCCCAAATTTAGTATAAACACGAAAAAAATAAAAAGAAGTTGTGGATAAAGAACATATCTCAATAAATGAAATTTGAGACTCGAAAACCCTTGAAAATTTTATAATATTTGAATAAAAACATCTTGAGAGAGATAACTTAAAATTGAAATTTAAATAAATTTAAATAAATTTTAAATAATAATATAATTTTTTAGTGAATAATTAAAAATACCATATAATTAAAATAGGTTAATAATTCGAAACCTATCTTAAAGAATTGAAATTGATACAAAAAATCATACTATTACTCTCAAAATCCATGAATGTTTTTAACTAACTATATAATAAATATAAAAATATTAATAAAAAATTCTATAACCTTATTCACATATATTTCCTTACATAATATTCAATTATAATAATTTATTATATATTTATTAGTATGATATATTTTATTTTCATCATCATATGCTAGCGATTTTGATTGTTTCACACATGCTCTAGAATGTCGATATTGATTCCTATTATTTTATTTCAGGCTCCGAATTGAGGAATTATGTATGTTATTATATAATATGATTTATAATTACTTATAAATATATAATTTCTTTAAATTATGGTTTTTTATTATACATGAAGATGAAATAAGTTCCAAGATTATTTCATGTAATTTACCAATATAAACATATTAATTCATAATGATCATTAATTTTTTTTCAAAATTTAAAAATAATATTCATGAAATATATTACAACTTAGATTAATATATATTAATCGAATATATTTTAGAATAATCAATATAAGGCAGTGATGATAAAAAACACATCATTCATGGAGGAAGTAGTCTCCATGCGTGCTTTGATGATATTTTCATTTCCTCAACATACAAAAATAAAGGAAGATAAATAATAATTTAAATTTCATGAATCATAATTATGTTATAAATATCATATATATTCATTTAATACATGTATATATATACACATCCATGATTGGTGGTGATGAAAATTGAAACTTATCACTTCATGAAGGTGGTATTTTGCACATAAGAAATAATGCCATTTTCATTTACATTTGATAGAATATGGGTATTTTTTTTCTATTTTATTAATATTAAAATTGTTTTAAATATCATATTTATTCATTAAATATAATTTTATTACCATATATGTGAGAATATTATGAAAAATTAAATTCATCACTTCATGGGGGCAATAATCCACCCATACACATGAACTACATTATCTGTTTTCTAAGGGGGGAAAAGTAGATAATGGATATAAAATTAACAAAATAACATTTAAGTGTAATAATAATTATAATTTAATTTTATTATATTGGTTAATACATATTCCCCACTACAGGCGGATGGGGTGGCACATGGGGGTTAGGGTGTGGGGTGTTAGTCGTACGGTCGAGTCCCCAGACTATTTTCTTTTGTAGGGTGCGTTAATAATATATAACTACTGTTATACTGGTTAATATATATCTTAAGGTTATATATATGGAAGAAAAATAAGGTTAAGAAGTGATTAATACTCACATTGAGAATTTGAACATTTTCTCGGAGGACTTCTTAGAACTGAATGATTTAGGGATTTTATTTTGATAAAGGGGATTAAAAATGTGGTAGTGGTCTCTAAGAGAAGTTATTTGGGAATATTTTAAAGATAAAATAAGAAACTTATGGTTTATTTAAAAGTGGTGCCAGACATGTCATTTTATAAGTTATAGAAGTGACATTTGATTAATAAAATAAAATGAAAAGTCACTATTCAAGGAATGTGACCAAAAAATTTGAAACTAATGGAGGTTTTGTGATACACGGGTCAAAAAGACCTTAATTTCACAGTTTAAGATGGGATTTGTGGAATTTTACACTTTTTATATTTAGTTATCACATTTACCATAATTTAATTTTACCATGATAACTTATTTTAATCCTCGATAACTTATTTTTATGACTAAATTAAAATACCCTTATTAGATAATTTGGATATAATTATTTCAACAATTTTTTTAATATTGTATTTCTAAAAGTGCTAAAAATTAATTCTAAAATACCTATTGTATAACACATAAAAATTGTTTATGGGAAAAAATATTATTTATTATTCAAAATATCAATAATAGGTTTCTAAATTAAACAAAATATTTTAAATGGATAATTTTTCTTATTTTATTAATATATGATTAGAAAAAATGTTTCATAATTTTTAGGTCATTATTATATCCTAATAAAGTCACAAAAGTATTGGTATTTGTAGAAAGGTATTTTTTAATATTCACAAAAAATATTCTTTTTATAAAAGTCCCAGAAATTCATCATAAAATAATAAGGTCATATTGTAACCAAAAAATAAAGTTCATTTTTTTTTGAAATTAAATTATTTGCTTTAAGAATTTTACTTTAAAATTAAAATATAAAATATAAAAAACCATTTATCACTGAAAATGACTTTTTAAATATGAAATTTTATTATACTTACTGTAACACCCTGATATTTAAAGATATAGTTTTGTATAAATAAATTTTATTTCCTTGAAACCTTTCTTTACACACAACCCTGAGTTTTAGGAAACCAAAATATATATTTAAAAAATTATTACTTTATTTGATAATTTTTTCCTAGACTTTGCATTTAGGATTATGAATAAGTCAACAAAATTATAAAAATATTGTTTGCATATTTATAAAAAAAATTCACCATTTATAGGATCATTAAAAATGAAAATAAATGTATTTAATGGTAAATATAGATGTTTTTATGAAAACCTATTTTTATGCACACTAATTGTAAGTTATTATTTTTTCATATTTTAAATTTTTTTATATATAAAAGAATATAAATTTTAAAATTCTCATATAAAAATTGTATTGGTGGGAAAATTTGGGTTTTCTTAAAGATTGATTTTATAGTGAATAATGAAAAATATAAATTTTCATTGAAATCTATATTTTCATCTCAAACATTTATATGGATTCATTTTTTTCAAATGGTTTAAATGTAACTTTATTTTATTGATAATATTAATATCCAAATTATTATTTTTTAATAATTATTATGCTTTATTATGGTATAAATTTATTTTATACATGAGAAGATGTTTTTTTCTAGAAAATAGATTTCATCATGTTTTATTTGATTAATATTAAATTTAAATTCCCCACTTATATGAATTGAATTTGATAAATTGTATTCTATATTTGGAATGTATATAATTAATATAACGAAATTGGGTCAAATTATGTTTTAAAAAGTAACCATAAAAAATATTTCTCACCTTGGTAAGGTTAAAATCTGTTAAAAAAGATAAAAATATAGTATAAGGCTTTAAAATTAAAAAATAATTGGATTTATCCTTTTATATGAGTGGAGTTTTAACATTACACTCCATGTTTTTAAATTATGACCATTGTGTTCCATTTTTATTTGATTAAAAACATTAAATTATTTAAAAAAAATGTGAGATATAAAATACTACTCTCTTGAATTTAATATCTCTAATATTTTTTTATATAGAAAAACAAAACATTTTATGTTCTGTTATAAATTATTATTTTATGGTTGAATTTTGTTTTTCATCATATTGATATATATCTAATTTTTTTTGATTTAATATTTGCTTTAAATCATTATGCAATGCCAACACAATATTAATCCAATTTATTGAAAAATAAAATAAATGGTTTTAAAAATATTAAAAGTAATACAAAATTGGTGAATTATTTTATTCCATTAATGTTTTGATAATATAAAATATTATTTATGTTTTATAATTTTATATTATAATTAAAATGTTATGTTGATGACATTAGCGTAAAAGTAAATGAACAGTTTAAAAAATGACTTTGATGGAATTTTATAATGAAAAGTTTTTTTATGAAATTATTATTAATTATTAATATATATATATATATATATTTTTGCGATAAAATTTTATATGGTCTAAAATATCTACCGTGGTTCAATTATGGGTCACTTTTCTTTTTATGGTAACATTATTGACCATTAAATAGTAAATAACTTAGATATTGTGGTAATTGTTAAATGACTTAATCGAGGTTAAAACTAAGAAATGAGGGTTAAAATATATATAAAAATTGTATTGTTTTTTGGTTTAAGGAATTAAATTCATCATTTTTCGATATAAAAAATAAGTCAATTTGGTTCTTCTTTAATCTTAAAAATAATTTATATTAATTCAATACATTAAATTATTCCAAGAGTTCCCCTACATAACTTATAAAAGAGAACATCTTATCCCATTTTCCTCACAAATTTTGATACTTATAAATTAGAAAATCTATAACACAATAACTTTTGAGATTACATAGAAATATCATATATCTTAGGGTCCTTCAAAAAACAATCCTTCAAGGCTTAAGGTGTGAGCCAAATAAGGATTCTCAATGAAAAGGTATAACTCATTACTGAGTAATTTTAATTTTATTTATTCATAAAACTCCTATAAGTATGTGTTAACTATTATGAAATAATAAATTTAGTTTTATAAATATTTTTAATTTTTATAATGATAATATAAAACCAATTTTACACCTCCTTTCCCTCATATGGGAAATGAAAACATTTCTTGTGCTTACATGAGGACTACCACCTCTACAAAGCGATGTGTTTCCTTTTGTGTCACCAATTAACATTGATGGTTCTAATGGTGTAATTAATGAATATATATGATATTATTATGGGTATTTAATGGATAATTATTATATAACATTATTTAATTTAATCTATTGAAAACTAGAAACTTGACACGTGCTTACGTATAGACTACCTTATCTACATAGTTATGTAATTCAATTTCTACCACTTATTTATATGAATTGTTATAAAAGGGAATATAATGATTAAATATTACACCCATGAAATGATTAATTCAATGGATACTTTGGAACCATGATCAATGTATAAGGACCAAGACTAATGAAACAAAACATGCAAGAGAAACAAAGCTGTTATCACCTGAAAAAAGGATTTTAATAAAAAAAATTTAATACATGGGTATTCAAATATTATAAGTAAATAATATGTGGTATAATATTTATAAGTATGGTTCTTCAATAGATTTATAATAATTATAAAAATTTCATATAAGAGGATTCAATGTGAACTAAAGAGTATGAGACTCAAGGTTAGGGATTTGTGTCTCAATCCTATTTTAACCATGATTATTTAATATTTAATTTCCATTGATGAAATTATTTGATCCTTATCTAATAAATTCATTTAATTTTTCTTCTAATATTTTTATTTATGAAATCATAATTTTTTCAAAAAAAAATTATTATCTTCAAAACTCAAAATAGATCATAAATTGTTTTTTATGAAAATCCTACCATATTGGTAATCATTCAGTTGAGAAACATATTTCTTATATAAACATGTTTTCTGAAATGTTTTAAATAAATATTTTTAGTATTCTCAAATTACTATTTAAATTCATTTCTCCTATATTTTAATTTTTATAAATGTTTTTCAACGGAATCTTCCTTTCATTTTTTAAATGAGGTACTTTGGAATTTTTGTCGAAAAATTGAATGAGATATTTAATTAAATGTACATGACATGAACATAATTCCAAACCATCACAACTGGTCAATGTTTTAAATATTTATTTAAAATCACCCATATTTATTTTAAATGAAAATTTTTCACTTAATATTTAATAAATATTTTAATTTTAAATAAATGATTTCAAAATGAAAAATGTATTTTCCAATTGAAATATTTCAATGAATCTTTAAATGAATTTTCATTTCTAACCTCTTTTAATGCTAATTATGATTTAATTTAGATACGATCCAATCATATTTTACTAATTATTTCAATCGATGTTTTATATTTATAAAGATGAGATTTTTTTTGAAACACATTTATTTTACAAGGGTTATGCTATGATGAAATGATAAAATTTTTATGAATCCAATTTATATGGGGTTTGTTATGATGATTAGATGATTTTTTTGATCATATGGAAAAATTATATATTATTTTAATTATGTGATGGGTGTGTTGGTAATTATATATCTCTATAATGAATCACAAAAAGATTTATATCTCATGATATAATTATGGGAAATGAGATTATGTGATCAATACACTATGGAAAATAGGTAGGGATTCCTGATCCACTATGGGGAACAAGCAAGAATTCCTGATACATTATGATATGAGAAGAAATTATTGATGCTTGATTAATTATGATTTTATTTTCTTGGTAATTAACCTTGATATATGAAATATTTTCTATTCCTATGATGGTGCTATGCTTTTTTGAATTTTTTTATGGAAATGATTTGAACTCATGATTCATGATTTATTAGTGATGATTTATCACTCTTATGATTCATAAATTTTAAAATCTATTGATCTAGGTCATGATTAATATACATGATAAATTTGGTATGAAATATTTTTATTTATAATAAAATTCTCATACCCTAATTCTTACCATATGATTTCATATGATCATTGATTTATATCTCTTTTATTTACCCTCGCTGAGTAAATTGGTTCACAATTTTTTATATTTTATTTCCCGAGGTTATGAAGAAGGGATTTAATTAGGCTATGTCAAGAAGGTTAAAAATGTGATATAAACATTATGAGAGATGATAAATATTGTAAATAAATAATATGTTTATGTATCTAGTGTCCAAAGACACCAAACCCTTACTATTTTAGTAGGTATATTAATATTTTTTATTGAATATTCATCTAAAATTATGTAATATTTTTGTGGTAAAAAGTATGGGTCGTCTCAATTGGTATCAAATGAGGGTTTAGTTAATATTTTGAGATTATGATTCAATAACATTGGGGAAAACCCTAGGGATAATTCTAAGTATATGATAACATCATAACAATTTGGTAAGATAGATATTATTTTGTTTTCCTAGAAATAAGTCCATATCTAGATCCCATAAGTGCATGTGGTTTTGGAACATATGAATCTAGGGGTAATAAACCTAAAATGAGTTACTCGAGTATATCTTGATCATAATTATAGTTCATGATGAATGTCACCTTACTTCCCACCTGGTTTGACACTCTCAGGGGAATATTCTTGTGTTTATTCAATTTTATTTATAAAAAATTATGAATTATTTTAATTGAAGATGTACATGAATATCCTAGGTTAAACTGAATGAGGAATATTTTTAAAAGATGTTGTTACAAATAAGACATCCCATATAAGATTTTAAATGATTATGTTATTTCTCTCTATGACTATTTTTACTCAAACTATGTTTTTTGGTTTTTTCCAATTCCTGAAACTCAAAATAACCATGTTCTTGATGAATTTTATAGACAATGTGATGATCATCATCATGAGTAAACAAATTTTATTTGAGATGGAATGAAAAATATTGTTTCTATGATAAAATATTTTCACAGTCCATAAATCATATTAAGTTTATGAAAAATCAATGGGGGAAATTCATTATTGACTCTTTCATGAGGTAAAATATAGCTTATATTATTTGGTATTTTGATCCACTTATGTGATGGATAAACACTATTTATAAAATATTTTCTATTTTCCAGTTACCAAAACATGAAAAATCTATCCTATCCATTTATCATTTATAAGTAGAAGTAGATCAATGGTGGAATCTTATTATGAATATGAGAAAAGTGGAATAAATTTACTCAATGTAATGAGATGAGTTTAATAGGACATTACTTAGTAAGTACTTCCATGGTATTATACATATAAAAATAGAGAATGAATTCATTGATCTTAACTAGATGGATGATGTGTAAGATCTAGACTTTTTCCAGGTAAATTCCTCTTTGAGTTTTTCATCTAAACCTTGGTGAGGATATCATGTTTGGATATGTAGATATTTTCTTTGTAAATAAATTAATGTTCAGGGATTTCTATTTTCATTAAATATACTCATACTTGGGATGCAAAAAAAATTGAAAAAACTGAAGATGATCGACATGGGGAGAATTTTGGGATTCCTGTTTGAATTAATGGTGTCCATGATAATGGGTCAAGTATTACCAAGGGTTGTTGGTATTTTGAAAATACTTAAGGTGAGTTTGGGTTTATATAAGGAAATTGGTCTGAAAACTCTCTTGAGAATTGTTATATTTCTTGCAACTGTAGCACACGTCATGAAATTATTTCCAGAAAGATGTCATGAATGGTTATAGGTCATGAATTGATTCATCAAATAAAGAGATTAATCCTTATAAAATAATATTAAATGTCATGTAATATTTGTTCAGAATAAATAATGAGCCATAGAGATGGGTTTTTTTGGTGTATGCTACTAAAAAGAAATACATGACATGTAACTATATTAAACACTATGAAATTTCTAGAGAGAGTTTTTAAGGTGTGTTGTGTGGGTTATTTTTCCATTAACCTCATGTGAAACTCTCTTCTTTTGACATATGAAAATTATTAAGGATATTTTGGTTCCCTTATCATTATTTCTAACATCTCTTTTTTGCTATCAATTCCTGATATGTTGTTTAAATTTAGTTCCATATTTTCTTCTGTCATTCTATGATCGTTGCAGTGTAATATTTTGAAAGTGTGTTTTGTTGATTTTTATATTGATTTCTTATGATCTATTAACCTTATTGAAATCATATATTCTTTTTTTATTTTGGGAGAATCTAGCTGGAAGCATTGGTTGCTCATCAGTTAAAGGTATGGAGTCTTAACCTGAACTCTATAGTTTAATTTTTGTCAAATATATGCAATATTGCAATTGCACCAATATATAGTGTGATGCATGAATTATAATTATGAATTGGATTATTCCTTATAATACCTTTGGATCCAAATTTCTATTGACCTTGATTTTGGATACCATTCAGGTGAAGCAACTCTGATTAAATGAGTTATTTAATGGCTTAAAGTGTGTTTACTATGACATAAATTTGGGTGATTTCCTGATGCAGATTCACCTCATATTGGATTATTTATGGAGATAACTGAATTTTTATTATTTATGAACAATTTATATATGAAATTTGAAATGGAAAGATAAATTTTAATTTCCATAATTGACCATTGATCATTGTGGTGTGATATTGTGATATCCTTGTTGTTATGGAATGTGTTGTGATAAATGATCTAATGATTATATGGGGAATTGTCCTGGTTGAAAAATGATGAAATTCGTATATTGTGGTCTATGCCTAGTGATGCATGATGAAATAATTATATAGAGGGCTATGACCAGTGACACATGATGAAGTTCTTATATACTGGGATTTTCTTTAAGACATGCTAAAATACTTATATAGAGTCATATTCCAAGTGGAACATGTTGAAATGATTATATACTAGTATTGGACCTGATAAATTATAAATTGGTTATATACCATGTTTAAATTAATTGATTGCTGTGATTCTTGTATGGAGGTTGTTGACCATTACTTTTGAAATTTAAATATTTGTTATAAGGTTATAGTTATCGTTTTCAAGGTTGTGAAACATTATTAGAGGTATTTTGATAGGGTTTGAGAGAAGGATGGTGTGGTATTAATTTAATTTCTTAATTAATCAATACAAATGGGCATTACATTATTTCATACACTTATTATTAGATTGGTTATGTTTAAACATGATGGTTTTGGCCTACTGAGTTATACTCACACCCTATTCAGGCCTTTATTTGGTACCAAATTAGATTATATGAATATTTGTTTGGACAAGGGAATGTAACCTTATTATGGATTCTCTTTTCTATGTGGGATGGAGGTTAGAGTGGGATTGACATGGGGTTCAAGACCAAGGACATGGAGTCTTTATTTGAGTCTTCAAGTCATTTACATGTGTTATTTTTAGCATGAAATTTAGTTACATTATAACTCATCATTATATCATTCCTTTATTATTTATTAGATTTTATAGATATATTTTATTATTTCTATTCCAAAATATTATATTGTTTCCATTTTTTCACTCTCATATGTAAATATTATTGTTTTTGGATTACTCAGTTGTGTTGTGACTCTATAATCTGTAGGTATAGTCTCCACATAATACTTATCACACTTCTATTTCTATTTGTTAGACTCTGGTGTATGGGTAGGTGTGCTCGAGGTCTCGTAACCAACTCCTTCTGGCCATGTGAGAGAGTGTCAGATCATGGGATGTTACAAAGTGGTATTAGATCATCCAAGCTTCTTTTATATTTCTTTAATATTTTAGAAATGTTGCAAGGATAATAGGATGTTTTGGGAGTTGTAAATGATATTATTCATGGGAGTAGCTAAAACCCGTAGGAGAGAAAATCCGAGATCCTAGGGGTGGATTGATATTTATACTGTGTGTTTATTATAGTTGATGTTACTTCACCACGAGGTATTCTCATATTGTGTGAAGTTATGGATTTATGATGTTATTTGTTTTTGAGATATAAAATCGTTGCCTGGTATGGAAAGGGATTAGTATGCATGCATCATAATAGTCACATAGGGATATATATCGACATGCATTTTCATGATATAGACATATTTATTTGCATATGATATATACTTCCCTAATAAATTGTGATATGTGATACCTGTTATATCTATGAAATTAAATAAATGAAATATTATGTTATTCTAAAACACTTTTAAGCCATGTTTAGAGAGACCAGGAGTCAGTAATTCACTATTATTATCCCCTGTTGAGGTTGAACCTATTATTATAGCCAGTGTTACGAGGAGTGTATTTGTCTTGTATTGAAAATAAATCCCCATTATATTCTAATTAAGAAATAGGAGAGTGGAAATAATTATTATCCCAAAGACGATGAAGTATAATTTTTTTTATGAGGAACAAATGGATGATCATTTTTGTGAAAGTTTCCTAAGGGTAATTAGATCCCTGGAAAGAGAGACTATTTACACAATACCTTATATGTTTGAGATGATGATAGAGTTTCAACTATAGTATCTGGCTAAGTTTGATGGGAAGAGCGAGAACCAGGATGCCAAGTTTTGTATCAAGTTAGTCAACATAATCTTTAAATATCTGGATTCATCCATAGATAAAAGGGTGAATCTTGTTATGTATATGCTTTGTGGACCATCCATGGGTTGGTGGACCATTCTAGAGTAAGCAATGAAGAAAGAAAAGTTATATTGGAGGGACTTAAAGGTAATGTTATTGAGAAATTTTAATCCTGAGATGTTGAGGGATGATAAGGATTGTGAGTTCATGCATATATAATTGGGAATTTTAGTGTTGGAAAACTCTAAACATTTCCCCAACCTATAGCACTATTCCCCATCTTTAGAAGATGATGAGATCTTCTGGGAGTGAAATATCCAAGATGGTCTTCTCTATAAGATTAGGTTGTAAGCGATTTTATTCATTTGGAGATGTTTTTTAGATGTGATGAATCCATCAATAATCACAAAAAAGAATATTAGAGAGGCCTTGAGAAGTGTCCAGGATGTTTTAGCAGGGAAAACTTTGAAATCTTATTCTAGTGGAAATACCTATCACTATTATAGTTTTCTCCATGGTAACAATTTTTTCAAGAAGTTATGGAAGTGGGAAACCATATCAAGACCATGTTTAGTTAATGTTCTATCTGTGAGGAAAGATGGGCCACAATTTTTCTTAGTTTATGTACCCCAATTTCTAATTTCATGTTTGAGAGATATTGGGACAAATAAAGAGTTTTTTTGGGGAATATTTTGGTAGAGTAGTTGTAGGGGGACATGACCAGTACTAGTGTTTAGAAAGTACTCATCTACTCCACATATGGTAGGTAGCTAGAGTTCCACAAGATGTTCTGGTTAAGGCAAGGGACATGGTTCCCCACTGTATAAATGATATACCTGGAAGAGGGTATAACTTAGGGGAGTTAGTATAGAGCCCATTGAATATGGGTTGGTTAGCTTTATGTTACGATGACTACTCCGGATATTATAGATGCATGACCATCTAGTATTAGAGGTATGATTCTTGTATCATCTACCTTGTCTTGTGTTTTGTTTCTTATATGAGCATTGAATTATATATTTTTCCATTATTTTTATTAATGGTTTGGTCTTGGATCTAGAAATTTTGGATGGTGTTTTGAACATCAACACACCATTTGGATTCTGGTTAGAGAATATCAATTTTTTCAAGGCATGTTCTCTAAAGAATGGTTATTACGATTTCTTTTGGGAAATATTCATGCTCTAAATGATATAATTTGATTTTATTTTTGGTTTAGATTAGTTATTTCTCTACAAGTCTCATATCGAATATTATCAGAGGAGAGTTACGATTCTATCTCCATAAAAAGGAATCTATCCTCACCAAGGTGATTGAGATCTTAAGGCTGGTCGTGTGGGACTAACTCAGTAAAGATTGGATTGTCTCATGGATCAAATAGATATTATTTCTCTAGATTATGGTGGAATTCATTAGGATTCATTTTATCTAGTGTTAGAATGCTTTTAGGACATTTTTTATGATAACCTCTACAAATTACTTCCTGATAAAGAGACCGAGTTTATGATTGATTAGTGTCAAGAGCAGAGCTATTTTCTATCCCACCTTATAGAATAGAACCCATAGAGATTTAAGAGTTGAAATTTCAGTCAGATGATATAGAAACTAAATGTTTCGAATAGCCCAGTACATCTCCTTAGGGTTCTCGAGTTCTCATTTTCAAGAAGTCTTATGGGACTCTGTTCTTATGTGTGGATTATCAGAGATTAAACCAGATGATGGTCAAGAATCAGTATCCTCTTTTGTGCATCGATCATATTTTTGATCAGTTGATAGGTGGTAAGATCTTATCCAAGACTGGAATAATATACAATTAGTTTATGGTGATTCCATCACACACAACTTTGACTTATTTTAGGAGTAGGTATGGAATTTACGAGTTCATGAAAATTCCATCTGGTTAGACCAATGCATTGATGATATTAATGGCCTAGATGAATTAGATCATTCATTTTTTTCTACACCAGTTTTTGGTGGGTTTTTGGATGATATATTAGTGTAATACTAGTCATTATTCAATAATGACAAACATTTTCATGTTGTATTGAGTACATTAAGAGAGCATTAACTTTACTCTAAGTTAACCAAATACATTTTATAGATTTATAACGTACACATGTAGGGTGATGTCTTCTCAGAGTCATGAGTGTTATTGGATCTATAAAAGGTTTATTCCATAATATCTAGGGAGTATTGTAATATTTTCTTCTAGATTAATAGAGTTTAGGGTTTATTAGGTTATTATTAGTGCTTTATATGGGACTTCTCTCGTTTGGGAGCACCAATGTTAGGGATAAAAATGGGTTTAGGTTTTTTTATATTGTTTCAAGGGATCTTTTCAGGAGTTGAAAGGTAGGATGAAATCAGCACTGATCCTCACATTACCTGTGATGGGTAAGTCATATACCTTATTTTGTGTAACATCTAGAGTTAAACTTAGAGTAGTTCTAATGTATGTGGATTAAGTAGTTTCTTATGGTTCCATATAATTAAGACTTCATTAGAGGAATTAACCTAATTATAATTTGATGTTAGTTGCAGTAGCCTTTCCCTGAGATGATATATGCATTATATCATGGGAGAGAGGTTTGTGGTATACATAGATTGAAATATTATTGTGTATAACTATTCTCAGTGGGACCTTAACCTTCATCAAAGGAGGTGTGTTGAGTATATGTATGTTTTCGTGTTTGAGTTAGATTATACACTGGGAAAGGGAAACTTTTTTGCCAATATATTGAGATGATATATTCTATAATTGGATGTTTAAGAGTCATGAGGGGATTGGTGGGTGATGTACATATTTGAATACAAGCATGTAGATGTTCAGGAGTCTCAAGGACAAGTGGCTCTAACAATAACATTTGTTTTACCCATGCTTTTGGACTAGATAAAGACTGAGAAATTATCTAATACAAAAGGATTAGTTATGAATGAAAAATTATATGGGGGAGATACACAATCGATATGGTCTATTGGAAGTGGAAATTCTCTTATTTTCTATGGACAAGTATGGGTTCTTAAGGACTTTCATAAGAAGATAATGAGAGAGTTTCATGCTTTTAGATAAACAGTACATCCTGATTTGATAAATATGTATCATGATCTCCATATATAGTGACGGTGTTTAGGAATGAAGAAGTTGTGAAATTTTTGGAAATATGCATCACTTTTTAGTTGGTGAAATCCATGAATCACTGTCCACCTAGAATTTTAGAGCCTTTTCCTAGACCTGAGTGGAAATGAGATGATATCACTATGGATTTTGTGATAGAATTTCCTTTGAAAACCCATAAGAATGATTCAGTATGGGTGATTTTGGACAAACTAAAGATGGTATCTCACTTCTTTACTATCTAGGAGTCCTTCACAATTGATAATCTAGGACTTATTTATGTTCCTGAGGTAGTTCAGTTGTATGGTGTTTAGAAGAGTTTCCATTTAAATTGAGATCCCTATTTCATATTGATATTCTCACATGGTATTCAGAAGGATCTAGGATCATTGGTTCTTTTTAGTACTACCTATCATCCTCATACTAATTTTCAATATGAGAGGACTATTCATGTTCCAGGGGATATGTCATAGAATTTTTCTTAGATTTTTGTGGTTTTTGGGAGAAACATATGGAACTTTTCCATTTTTCATATAGTAATAGATTCCATGAATTGATCCGACCAACACCTTTTTAGGTTTTTTATGGTAGGGAATTCCATTATCCAAATTTCTGGTACAAGACAAATGAGTCAGTTATTTTTGGGCCAAGTATCATGCAAGAGATGTCTATGAAAATTTAGTTGACTAGACAATGTTTCTTACAATGAATAGATGAAAGAAATATTAGGATAACTGTCGAAGATGACCGATGGAATTTGTGGTTTGTCACAGTGTTTTTCTTTCGGTGGAACCTAGGTTGAGGAAATTTCATATCAGGAAACAAGAAAATATTGTGATCAGGTTCATTAGGCCATTTGAGATAGTGTATAGGGTCAGTCCAATGGCGTAGGATTATACCTTCTACAATTCTATAGTTCCATGCCAGAAGTGTTTCATATTTCAAAGTAGTGAAGATATTATTCAGACACTTTTCACATTATATGAGTAGTAGACATAAATCATAGTGCTGATGCATCCTCTGAGATAATTTGATACAAATTGTGGACTGTAGTGAGATGTATCTCTAGGGTATGTAAATTCCATTGGATTAAGTGTGGTGGTAGCATTGGTGAGCTCAAGTGGATAAAGATGAGAGGGAGTTCTATACGCAAGTACAATGTACATAATTTTTTATCCAGACCCAACAATGATAATTAGAGTATATTATGGATTAGCTGTAATTTGGTGGGGAGGTTGTAGTATCCCATAATTTTCTGGTTACATACCGATTTGAGTTTTTTAAGACTTGGTGGCCATTTCTTGTTCATATACCTAGATCCTTTGATGGGTGAAATGATGTAAAATTGTGGATTTTTGTTTTTTTGATAAACACATACTTGGGTTGTTAGGAAAATTGAGAAAACCGGAGAGAATTCACACAGGGATCAGCTTAGGATTTCTCTTTGAATTAATGGAGTTTGGTAAAATGGGTCATGTGTTACCAATGTTTATTTGTATGTTGATAATAATTAAGGGGATTTTAGAGTTTTATAAGGAAACTGGTCTAAAAAACAATCTTTAGACCAGTTATAGGCCATGTAACTATAATAAATTCCATGTAATTGTTCCGAGACACTAGCTGTGAACTGTTATAGGTTGTGAAATGATTCACTAATTTAAAAGAGATCAGGTTGTGGAATTATATTACAAATCACATCATATTTCAAATGCACAATCATATATTACACCGAATTAATTAAAATGATGAATTGGTTCATCCATTAGAATACATTTAGATCTAATTGGATATTGAAGTAGATTTTTTTCAATCATTTGGGTGAGTGAACATTTAATTAAATGGATTTCTTAATGTATTAAAGTGTGTTTAGAATGACCTGGGTTTTGGGGTATTGCATTATATAGATTCACTTTTGCTTGGCTTGTTTATTGAGATAACTGGAATGTTATTTATAATGACCAATTATGATATGAAATTGGAAATGAAATTATAAAAGTTAATTTTCATAATTTACAATTTTTCATTGTGATTTATTACCATGATTTCCTTTTTTTTACAACATGTTTTTTGGAAAATGATGTAATGCTTATATAGGGAATTTTCCTAGTCAAAAATTGTTGAAATTATTACATATCAGGCTATTCCTAGTGACACATGCTTAAATTATTTTATAGTGAGGTGTGTGAGTGACACATGTTGAAATTCTTATGTACCATGTTATGCCCCGGAGACATACTAGAATTCTTATATAGAAGAATATGCCCAGTGATAAATACCAAAATTATTATATCCATGAATTGGCCCTGATAAATTCCAAAATGTTTATATAACAGGATCAACCCTAATTTATTGTTGGAATTCTTATATAGTGGGGTTTGAAACACATTTGTTTAATTTATACATTGTTTTTAAGGTTATAGTTGGAATGATAGTGAGACATGCTCAAAGAAATTCTATGATGGAACTGAGAGAGGTTATGATTTTAAAGGGTTATATAGTTATAGTTGGAATGTCTGTGAGACTTGATCAAATTAATTCTATTTGGGTGGAAAAGAATGCTGTCATATTATTAATTTAATTTATTAATTAATTAATACACTAGTTTATTTCATTATTGAATACACTTATTATTAGACTAGTTATGTTTAGACATGGTGGTGTCGACCTGCTGAGTTATAATCACACCATATTCGGGAAACCATTTGGTACCTAAGCAGATTATATGGATGTAGGTTTGGATAAGGTCAAGAGATATTGTTTTTGAATGTCTTTACTGGATGGGATGGATTGTGGAGATTGGGCGGATCTGGGATTCGAGACCAGATTCTTTGAGTCTATTTGAGTATGTTAGTATTTTATTTTTATTCTTTCTAGAAAGGTTTTTTTTACATTCCCGCACATCATTACATTTTTCCTTTATTATTTATTGGATTATTCATTTGGATTCTGTTGTTGGTATTCCAGTATGATATATTTTTTCTTTATTCCTACACTATGATATTTATGGGTTATTGTTATTGGATTGTTCCGCTATGTTGTAAATTTTTAAATAGGGTGTATAGTCTTTCCATAATACATAAAACACCCTAATGCTAGTTGGAAGCCTATGGCATATGGGGAGGTGTTCTTGTGGTATTTTAACCAATCTATTCTAGCCATGTGAGAGTGTTCCAAATCAAGAGATGATACATGATGATTCCTTTAGTACCAATGAAGGAATCTTTAAAATAATTGCATTATATTTTTTATTGTCTAATCATCAGCCATGAATTAAAAATTTAACATATATTTTGTGGTTTAAAAATAATTCTCTAAAAGGTGTTATCTATAAAAGAGTTTAGTTGCTATGGATAAATCATCCAATGTTCACTCAAGGTAGAAATGAAAATTGGTTCTTTCTATTGTTCTAATGGTTTTGATTATTAAAGGAAGATGGAGTATCATGAAAAATTTAATAAATCACATGATGGTTAGATATTCCATCCATCTACAAGCCAGAAATGTGGGAAAAAACAACATAAAAATTGATTTAATGGGACTAGGAGGTGTTTTAAATGTGGAAAGGATGGTCATTAAACTTCTTCATGTTGAAAGGTGATGAATATGTTAGTTAATTTAATATAGTAAAATAAGATTAAAAATAATTCACCACCCCTAATCCAATTATTAGCATATTAGTAGAATGATAATTATTCTAAAAAGTGCATAAACCAAAATTTATATGATGATGATCATTCAATATCCTCTTAATCCAAAATAGAAAGGGAACTCCCATTAAATCATGATAGATGAAGTGGGCTATGAGAGTGACATAGTGAAAGGTAAACTTATCACCCACTCTATAATAGATCATATCTTATTTGATTCTAGTTCAACCAATACTTTTCTATCTATGTAATTGTATATTGTTGTTGAATAACCTACTCAATAAATTGATGTTGAGTTATTGGTGAACAATCCTAATGTTATGATGGCCGCATCACAAGTCTAAACTTATTCACTGATTGAATTTTTTGAGAATGTATGTTTTGGAAATCTTATGACTCTCAATTCATTTGAATTTTATGTGATTATAGGAATGGATTGAATTTCATTATATATAACACATATAAATTTTTCAGAAAGGGAAGTGAAATTTCATATTCTGAATGAACATATTATCATTTATCAGTGGAAATATGAATAAAATCATTCAATTTAAATTACTACTATCATCTAGGTATTAATTATTATTCATCAAGGGCATATATCTGTGATGGTTGAGGGGAAATCCAAAATTTTCTATTTACCTATTGTATGATATTTTTTTGATGTATTTACAATAAGTTTTTCTTAGTCATACTATGAATTATAAAGTTGAATTTTCAATATTAATCATTCCTGATGAAACAACTTTTTCAAATAATCCTTACAAAAATATTTCCAATTGAGTTTCAGGAATTGAATAAGAAACTTCAAGATAATCATATATGGGATTCATATTCCATAGTTCATCATCATGGTCTGCACTTGTTCATTTTTCTTAAGATGAAATAAGGGTTAATTCATCTTCGCATTGATTATCTAAAACTTAATAGGATCCCTCTCAAGAATAATTATTTTATAATCCACATCGATGAAATGTTTGACAAATTATGAGGAGATAAATAATTTTCCATGACTGACTTTCATTTTTTATATCATCAATTGAGAGTTCATAAGTATGATATACCCAAGATTTCTTTCCTCACGAGGTATGGTCATTATGGATTTACAATAATTCCAATTTGACTTACTAATGATCTTAGTATATTTTTGGATTTAATTAACGGAGTCTTTATAGATTACCTTAATCTGTTTTTGGTAGTCTTTATATATGACATTATAAAATATTAAAAAATTACAGAAGAGTATGAAAATAACTTGAGAATTATACTGATGAACCTAATGAAAAAGAATATGTATGAAAAATTTACTATGTGTGGATTCTAGATTTTTAATGTTTCATTCATGGGTCATATAATGTCACGTGAGGGTATTTTGGTGGATATTTCAAAGATATAAGTTATTGAACAATGCAATAGGCCATCCATGGTTATTAAGATTCATAGTTTTCTTGGGTTGGCTGGATATTATAAATTCTTTGTGATAGATTTCACATGACTATATGATCCACTCACGATGTTGACTGAGAAGGGGTTTACAATATTGTGGATGGTTGAATTTGAAAAGAATTTCATGTAGCTAAATAGATGATTAGATAGTGAACCTATTCTCAAAGTACATTACAACAGAGAATGGTTTATGATCTAAAGTGATGCATCAAAGAAGGGACTAGGATATATCCTCATGAAGAATGATATGATGATAATATAAGCCAAACACTAATTTAAAATACATGAGAAAAATTACGTGAATCATGATTTAGAGAAGGAAATATTAATTTTTCGTTAAATATATGTACGAATTATATTTATGGTGAAATCTATGACATATTTAATGATAATAAAATTTTGAAATATATATCCACCTAGAAAGAGTTGAATATATGGTAGAGATGATAGTTTTAATTGATTAAATATTATGACCGCTCAATACATTACTATCATTGGATGGTGAACAAGGTGGATGATGAACTAATATGGAAGGACTATACATGTTTTCCATGATGGGGATTAAAAAAGATCCAACACTTATATATTTCCATAAAATGGAACTTGAAATATAAAGGAAAGGGTACTGATCATATCATTCTGAGATGAATATTCAACCATTTATCCCTATGAGGATTAAATTTGTGTAGAAAGAATATTTGGAACAATAAAAGAATAGGAGAAATGTTCTTGAGTTCAACCATGATTATGATGAAATGATAATGTTTAAGAACCGAGTATGTGTCCCATTAAATCCATATCTGAAGAAATTTAAATTGGATAAAGCTAATATTTTTTCATTCTTTATTCATCATGGATTTACAATAATGTGGTAGATTTGAAAGAGAATTTTTAATGGTATAACATGAAAATTGATATTTTAGAGTATTTATCTTCACTCCTAGTATGTTAGAAAGTTAATGATGATAGATATAATTATAAGGGGATTCTATCACATTTACCCATACCAGAACAGAAATGATAAAACATAACCATGTATTTTATCATCAGATTCCTCAAAATATCTTTAGACTATAATGCTATTTGGTTTATAGTCAATCATAGTATAAATTCATCAAACTTCATTGAAATAAGAGAATATTTATTACTTGATAAAATTTCCAGAATATATATTATGTATGTCATATAGTTTAATATAGTACCAAATTATATTATATTTGAATGAGATCTAAGGTATAGCTCGATGTTTTGGAAAAGTATTTAGGAAGACCTAGATTTATAGTTGTGTTTTAGTAACTATTATCATCCTAAAATATATGTGCAAGATAATTGGAACATTTAAACCTTGGAGGATATGTTTTGATCTTTTTCCCTAGAATTTAAAGGTGGTTTTGATCAATACATTCATCTAATATAGTTTTCTTACAACAATATAATTTATTCAATAATTAAGATGGGTCTTTATGAATTTCCTTATGGAAAGAAGTGTATAACTCAAATTTTACAGGATTAAGTTGGGTAAAATAAGTTATTTTGAACTCTTTTAGTCGTGGAGATGAAATGGAATGTTAGATCCATTCATGAACACCTTAGGGAAGCTCAGAGTCGACATAAAAGTTATGCCAACAGTATTTTGTGAGATCTAGAGGTTAATGTAGGTGAAAGGGTATTCCAATAAATATATCAATGAAAAAATTTATGAGATTTATAAATAAGAAAAAATAATCCCCAGATATATAACCCCTTTTGGATTCTTGATCACATCATGATGGTATCTTATCATTTGGTGCTTCTACTGAATCTCTATCAACTTCAAGATGTGCTGCATGTATCTCTGTTATGGAAGTACATACCTGACCATTCACATGTACTAAAATCATAGGTCATACCACTAGAGAATGATATGTCATATAATGAAAAATAAGTAAAGACTTTGGATTTTATGGATAATTTTTTTATGAAGCAATACAACCTACCTGGTCAATGTTTTGAGCACAAATTAGAGGAATCTACATGGAAATCAGAGGATGTGATGAGAATGAAGTATCCTCAGTTATTTATATCGGTGTGATGGAAATTTGAGGTAAAAATAATTATAATGGGGTTATAATGTAATAACATAAGATTTTATGATATATTTTTATAGAAATAAATTTCATTAATTTGATATCTTTCTTATACACAACACCTAGTTTAAATAAACAATGTTATACTATTTAAATATTATCAATTAATGTGATAGTCATCAACTAGAAATTGATTGGTGGGAATTAACAGGGTTATATAAACCATAGAAAAAATATTTTTTACACATTTATATGATAAAATAATTGGTTATGAAATGGTTAAAAATTAAAATAAAATCATTTGAATTTAAATAGAGATGGTTTTTTTTTCTGAAAAACGCCTTTATGAACACTTATTAAAAAATTAATTTCTATTAATTTTTTATTTTTTTTATAAAAGGATACCATTTTGAAATTATAATATCAAAATTATCTTATATTCATATATTTTCGATTTTTCCTCAAATATTGATTTTATAATAAATAGTGAAAATTTTGATTTTTGTTGAAAATTACATTTTTGATTTAAGAATTTACTATTCTTATTTTGTTTTAAAATAATTTATAAGTAGAATTAAATAGTTAATTTTATTAATAATAAAATTAAATCAATTGGAATCAATATTATACATTATTTTGGTATAAAATTGTTGAATAATTAAGAATATATCTTTTTGTGGAAAACTACTCATTTTTTATATTTAATTTTAAATTAAATTATTCCTTCTCTATGAATTTAATATGATAAAATCAATTCCATATTTTTAATCATCATGTACAATATAATTTATTGTTTAAATAATATTTTCAATACTAACCATTATAAGTATTTGTCACCTTGGAAAGGGAAAAATATGTAAAATAGATAAAATAGGATTATACTTTTTTGGATAATGCTTTAAAATTTATATTAAACATGAATTTATCCTATTATATGAGTTAATATAAACCATTATCATTTATGTTTATAAAATATTACAACTTTGTACCATTTTTCATTGATTATATCCATTATATAATTTTAAGAAAAAGATAAATACAAAATGTTACTCTGTTGAATTTAATATCTTTATTATTTTTTCAAAAAAAAATGGTTATATTTAGTTTTAAATGATAATTTAATGTATTAATTAATTTTTTGTCAGGTTAATTTATATATAATTTTTAAATAAGGAATAATTATCATAAATTATCACTCATTGTTGAGATAATATTTATTCAATTTATAGAAAAATAAAATAAAAGATTTTAAAAATATTAAAAACAATATAATTTTTGTGAATTACTGTGTTTCTAGAATTTAGTAGATAATTATAACACAATAATGATGTATAAAATGTTTATATTTGAATACCATTTTTATCTTGACGAAATTAATGTAAAATTAAATGAATATTTCCAAAAATGACATTAATGATATTTTATATTTAACAATATTTTATTAAATTATTTAAAATTCATAAAAAATGGAATTAGCCACGTGTATTGGATATGGTTTGAAGTATCAACCATGGTAGTTTTATGCATCAATTGTCTTTTTATGGTAACATTTTTGACCATTAAAGAGTATAAAACATTGAGATAATGGTAATTGTTAATAGGTATAACCAGAGGGTAAAACGAAGAGATGAGGGTTAAAACAACACATGAACATGAATAAACTTATTTTATTAGAGGATGTAGACTCATCCTTATACTATGTTATAGATATATCAATTTTGTTCTACTTAAGCTTGAAAATTAATTCATATTAACTTAATACATTATATAATTTCAGGACTACCCCTCCGCTCTCTTATAAAGGTCACATATTATTTTCTCTTACTCCAAAATTTTAAGGAATATATATTAGGAAATACCAATAATAAAACCTTGAAATATTTATTACACACATCCTTCATCCTCTCTTCTTTCCAAAAGACCAACCATTCATGGATTATGTTGTAATCCAAAGAAGGCTTCTCAATGATAATGGATAACTATTAACTGAGTAAATTAGATTTTATTTCTCATTCCTATTTCTCTAAATATATGGTATCCAATATAAAATAACTAATTTATTATATTAAATAGTATTATTTTTTATTATGTTAATGGAACACCCACCATCCTCCTCCTTTCATTCAAATATGAAAATAAAATATCAATTATGCATACGTGTGGACTACCACCTCCCCGAAGCAATGCATTTCGTTTTTCATCACCACTCAAAATTGATTGTTATATGATATAATTAATAACTATATATATATATATGATATTTTTTTATAAAGGTGAATTATTTTTTACCTTTCTTTTGTTCCATCTATTGGAAAATGGAAATAACACTTGTGCGTAAATACAAATTATCATCTCCATGAATTAATGTAAGATATTTTTCATCACTGATTTATATGAATAGTCACAGAAGTGAAAATGATGATTTAATATTTAAATCATGACATGATAATTTTTGGGATATGATAGAACTATAATCAATGTAATAGGATTGAGACTCTCTAACCAAAATATTCCTGAGAAACAAATTAGTTATCACATATAACAATGGTTTTAATAATTAATTATTAGTACACAAGTGATAAAATGTTATAATTAAATAATATATGGTATTATATATATTTTAATGGATCTATAATAGATGTATAATAAATATATAATTACTATACCTTCTGTTCAAATGTATATGATGTAAGATGATACTTGGTGTAAGAGATTTACGTATCAATCCCATTTTAATCTGAACAATTTATGTATGAAATTGCATCAAGGAAATAATGGGATAATTATCTAATAAATTAATTTAACTTTTATTATACTATATTTATTTAGGAAAATTTTATGTTTTAGTACAATTTTCCTCTCTTTGTATCTCAAAATGATTCAGAAAATGTTTTTAAGAATAGATGACCTCATTTCTCCTATTTCAGAAAGATAACATTTTTCATCCATATCCATGTTATCTAAAATATTTCAATTGAAGTTTTTAACTATTAGGTAATTATTCTTTAAATTAATTTTACCCGTGTTTTAATTTTTATTAAAATGATTCAAAGGAATATTCATATCTTTTTCGGAATGAGGTACTTTTGAATTTTTATAAAAAATGTGAATGGAATATTTTTTTTAACATACATGACATTAAAAAAAATTACCTATATAATAATTTCTCAATATTTTTTTCCTCCTTTAAAATCAACCATTATTATTTTAAAACAAAATTATTTTCTTAGTATTTCATAAATATTTGGATTTTAAATAATTCATTTAAAATTGAAAAGGATATTTTTGTCAATAAATATTTTAGCAAATCTTAAGGAATTTTCATCTATGATAACATCATTCTATGTTAATTATGATTAACTGGTGATATGATTAGTTGATATAGTTTCCCCATAAGAGATTTTTGGCCACCCTTACTAGTTTTAATAATCAAAAATCTTATCAATTCTTATTAATCATGTATAATAATTTCAATAATGTTTATTTATGTTTCAATATGTGTAATTATGATTATTTGTGATCACACATATGTTTAACAGATTATGATAATATTTATGTTGTAGGAAAATCGAAATAGAGATATTTCCTAAGTATGGGAAGCTGATACCGACAGAAAATTGAGTCACCAATACCGAAAAAATATTTCTAACTCATCTATGCCAAGAAAATAAGTATGACTATCTGTTGTCGAAAGTAAAAAGGACTCACTAATACCAATATACAAAATGTCTCACCGATAGTTCAAACAAGTCACCAACAGTTCAATTATCTCACTGATAGAAGGACATACCTACCGACACATGGTTTTTACAATGCATTGTGCTACCGATGCATGGTTCTACCAACACATGGACTCCCCAATAGTGTAATTGACATAATGACAGACCAATTGACTCACCAAAAATTAAAATGAGTCACTGATGAAATGATTCACTCAAAAATTATTCACTGATAAAGGATTCACTGATAGATTATTTAAATTTCCTTTTATTTAATATTATTTCTAATGATCATATTTTGAGTGTTTTAATGTGACTGATTAATTTAATTCTTTTTTCAGAAATCTTTAATGAGGATGTTAGAAGTACGAGGTACAACACCTCCCTCAAATATGCACATTTTCAAGAAAGAAGAATAAAAAATGTAAGGACTCAAGCTGAAAAAAGTGAATGAAAGAGATGTTCAATGATATGCGTAGACATAGTAGCAGATTTACATGAACAACATATAGAAAGGAAGAAGACACAATGAACTATTCATTCATAATTTTTGTGAACTAGAGATCTGCTATCCATCAAAGTTACAACATCTGTGTAGCATTCAGCTGAACCTAAGGAGAAGAACATATCGTCTTCCTGGAAGATAGAACATAGTGCTCCACAACACTCTGTTTCAGTGTCTGCTTCCAAAAGAGGACTCCAACTTCAACTCTGATACATCAAAGAGTCCAGAGCTCAAGTACATAACACAAAGATCCTTCTAAAACCTATCTAATTTTTATTTCTCTACTGTGTGCCTTTTTATTACATTTTCAAGCTATGTGTGCATATGTCTGTAAAACACACATTGTATCCAACACTAAAATTGAAGATACTATATATCCTAACAAAACTATCTTTTTACCCTTGTTTATCCCACGTAGAACTATAGTAGAGGGCCTATGTGACCTGGTGGTATTTCTTTCCCATGTAGAACTCTATTTCATATCAAGTGAATAAGGCAGTTGTAAATTTTTGTGTAAACCCTGATCCATGGTGTGGATCAAAACCTTTATCTATATATATATATATTTTGTGGCAGGTGATCAAAAAGTGGAGAGGAATTAGTCTCAACTTGAGATTAAACCTCTTGTTTTATATCTACAGTGTTTTCAAATTTAGTTTTCTCTATTTTTACCATAATTTCAAAAAACTGAATTTCACATTGATAGTTAGACTTGGATAGTCTTTATAAAAATTCTGGCTTATTAGATTAGTTTCAAAAGTTTTATCAATATCTTATATTATTACAATGGAGAAATAATAAATCATATGAGAAATTAGTTGACCAATGAGAATATTATAAATTCCCTACGTTGATTAACTAGTCTGTTTAGTTTTAAATTGGGATAGTATTTTAAATATACTTTTTAGTAGAAATTTTTATAGGAACCCAATTCACCCCCAATGAGTGTCATACTCTAGACAATTTTTGGTATCAAAGGAATTTTTTTCTCTAAAATATTTTTCAAATATGTTCAAATGTGATTTAGTTTTGTTTTAAATATCTCAAAATTTCAATTACATCTAATTTTTTAACTCTTTAAAAAAATTTCTTTAGTATAAATAATATATTTAAAGGTGATACTACAAACAGACCTCCCTACTTTAATAGAACAAACATTTCCTAGTGTAATCTTAGGATGAAAATTCATTTAGAATGTATGGGCTTTGATATTTGGACAGTTACAGAAGATAAATACGAAATACCAAAGAATGATAGGAATACTTGGAGTGATGCCACAAATACTTCTTATAATAACAATTGAAATGCTATGAATGCTCTATTTTTTGCAATAAGAGATGACAAATTTAAATGAATATCTACTCGTACATTTGAATATGAAATTTTGGACAATTTAGCTATTTCACATGAAGGAGCATATAATTTTAAAGAAATGAATCTTAATACTTATATTATTAAGTACGATAATTTTAAGATGAAGCATGATGAGCCCGTTTATGACATGTATATCAGGTTTAACGTCATCATCAACACCATGATCTCTTTGGGGAGAGTGGTTATAGCCCAGGATAAAATCGTGAGAATACATAGACGCTTACCAGATTGATGGAGAGGGACTTCTGTATCATTAATTGAATCATATGACCTCAACACTTTTATAGTGACAAAGATGATAAGAAAGTTGATGTTGTTTGAGGAATAACTAAAAGTAAAAAAAGAAGCGGATAATGAACCCAAAAGAAAATTCATTTTTATAATATTCTACATCCAAATAGAAGGAAAAATATTAAGATGAAACTAAATGTTTTGGTGATGAAAAATCATTAATAGAAAATGCTTTAGAAATGGCTCAGATAGTGAGATTGTTTATGAAATTCTACAGGAATAATAAATTTTTCCTAAATACAAAATATAAAGGAAATTATAATCATATGGGACATTGGAAAAGGGATTGTAAAATAAGTGACACTTCAAATGAAATTTCCTATTATGAATGAAAAAGAATGCATAATGTAACTGGTTGACTATCCCAACTGGAAGTATAAAGATAAGTATGACGATAAGGAAAAAAGTATAAAAAAGAAATGAGGGAAACTTGGAGTGCTTATAAGGACATATCTAGTGACTCATAATCCTCTCTTGATAAAAAGGATAATAATTTAAATATGTGTTTTCTGACAAACACATCTAAGGTAAAACTAAACTATCTTGAAAATAATTTTTGTTATTATAGAGATAAATTTTACTCTGAAAATATAAAAAATTAGGAAATTTTTGAATATTAAAAAAATACTAGAGTATACTTGTAATGAACTAAAAGATAAATTGGATTCTTTAATCAAATAACTGTCTTTGACTACAACTGTTAAATCTGAAATTTCTATAGAAAAAGTGAAAAATGATAAAATTTTTAAGGAAAACTATGAGCTTAAATTGAAAAATGAGAAATTGAAAAAGGATTTAAAATATTTTACCAATGGTAAAGATATCTTGGATTAACTTCTTCGTAAAAATATTTCACCTAAATACTCTAGTGTTATTGGATATCAACATCATAAAAGAAATTTTTTTAAAACCAGTTTTGTATCTAAATATGGAAAATCTAGTTTTATTCCTAGTTCTAGAAACTTTTCTCCATGCTACTTCTAGGAAACATCATCTATTGTTTCATGTTTTTATGTATCAAATAAAGTATATTGTTCATATACTTTACATGCAACTTATAATAAATCCATGAAGAAAATGTGGGTTCCCAAATCTCTTATTACTATTGTCACTGGACCCCAAAAAATCTGTGTACCAAAATATGTTATTTTCTAATCTGTTTGTAGGAAAGATATTTATAGAGATCCTATAGAAGATTATGGTATTTGGAAAGTGGATGTTTAAGAAACATAATAAGAGATTACTCATGCTTCTAGAACATGATAAATATTGATGGTGGGAATGTCACTTTCAGTGATAGTGCTAAAGGAAAAATCATTGGCCTTATCTAGATTAGTAACTCAAACTCAGTTTTAATCTCTATGTAATTTTTGATGAGGGATTAAAATACAACCTACTTAGTATCTCTCAGTAATGTGATGATGGTTTTAATGTTAAATATAAGGATGATGCAAGAAATATTTTTAATTCTAAAAAGGAGTTAGTATTTTCTGCTTTTAGAAATGAAAATGTATATGTTGTTTGTATTGATTCTTTAATGTCACAAAAAATTTCATGTTTAAATGCTTTTCATAATGAGTATTGGATTTGGCAGAGTAGATTAGGGAACTGCAATAAACACTCACTTATAAATCATACTAGAAAACACTTAGTCAAGGATCTACCCAAACATGAGTTTCCAAATGACAAATTCTGTAATCCTAGTCAAAGAGTAAACAACACAAAAATCAGTTTCAATCTAAATAAATAACTTTCAACTTCTCAACCTCTTGAGTTAGATCACATGGACATATTTGGACCATCTTGAGTTTCAAGTCTAAGTGGGAAGAACTATTTCTATATTATTGTAAATGACTACTCTAGATATACTTGGACCTTCTTCTTTGCTCACAAAAGTGAATATTACTCTCATTTAACCAATTTGTAATGGACTGTAGAAAAAAATTGTGGTCTTAGGATTAAAACTCAAAAACATGACCATGGATGTGTGTTTGAAAAACTAGTGTTTGAATCTCTTTTCTCACAAAATGTCTTTATTCATAACTTCTATTCTCCTAGGACACCCAAGAAGAATGGATTTTAAAAAATAAGAAATAGAACATTCAAGATGTTTCTAGAACCATGGTTAGTGAGTACGACCTACCTATATAATTTTGGGCAGAAGCTGTTAATACAACATGCTATATAATAAATATAGTCTTGATTAGACCTATCTTTAAGAGAACTCCTTATCAGTTGTGGGATAAAAGAAAATTCATGGTTAACTACTTCAAAGTTTTTGGTTGGAAAGTCTATATTGTTAACAATAAACACATTCTAGAAAACTTTTCCTCCAAGAGTGATGGATGAATTATCCGAGGTTAATCAATTTCTAGTAAAGCCTATAGAGTCTTTAATAAGAGAACCAATTGTGCAGAAGGATTTGTACAAGTAAATTATAATGAGATAGATCCACATGAGTCAAAGACATCTTTTTAAAATATCGAGAATGATATGTCAAATCAGGACATCAATACTACATTGTCTGACTATCTTGTTAAGGAATCTATTAAAACTTCTAGTTTTTTAAATTCTCAAGAATCTAGTCATGATCATCCTTAACCTATAGAAGAACCAGAAGTGACTAGCCCTTTTTTGAAGACCTGTTAGAACTTTGAAGAACCATCCTTTATATGCCATTGTTGGAGATTTAGAAAAAGAAACTCATACTAGAAATTCTCTATGAAATTAGGTTGAGCATCGAGCTTTCTTTTCATAGCTTGAACCTAAGAAAATCAATGATGATATCAATGATTAATTTTGGGTGATGACTATTCTATAAGAGTTAAATCATTTTTAATGAAATAATGTCTGGAAACCAGTGGATAGACCCAAATAGACTTTGAATATGTGCACTAAATTGGTGTTTAGGAATAAATTAGAAGAATACGGTAATATAGTTAAAAACAAAGATAGATTGGTTTCACAATGTTAAAGTCAAGAAGAAGGGATTGACTATGAATAATCCTTTGCACCGATATCTAGAAATGAGGCCATTATAATCCTTCTTACCTATAAAACAAATATATAATTCAGAAATTATCAAATAGATGTCAAGAGTGCATTCTTAAATGGTTATATAATTGAGGATTTTTTTTAACATCACCCCAGTTTTACAAATCCCAACTTTCCAAATATTTTTTTTTAAATTAACTAAATTATTATATGGTTTAAAGGAAGCTCCCAAAGCTTTGTATTATAGGATAAACACTTTTTTTATTTCTAATGGTTTTACAAAAGGTATTGCTGATCCTACACTTTTTATAAAACTAATTTCTAAAGATGTTTTAATAATACAAATCTATGTAGATGATATTATATTTTGATCCACTTAAAATTGTTTATGTGTTGATTTTTCATAGATAAGCCCAAAAAAATTTGAGATTACTTTAATGGAGGAACTCAAATTCTTTCTTGGATATAAAATATTTTAAAATAAAGAAGGTATTGTTTTTAATCAAATTAAATATACTAAGGATCTTTTAAAAAGATTTATATTTGAAAGATCTAAGAGAAGTGACAATCCAATGAGTACCACTGGTAAGTTTTACCTTAATAAAGATGGTAGATCTATTGATCAAACCACTTATAGAGGAATGATTAGAATTTTACTCTACATAAATGATAGTAGGACAAATATTATATTTAGTGTGTGCATGTGTGAACATTTTCATGAAAACCCCAAATAATCTCATTTAAATGAAATAAAAAATATTTTTAAATACATCAAATATAAAACCAATTTAGGAATATTCTATCTTGGAGGACAACCATTTGATTTGTTGAGTTATTTAGATAATGAATTTGGTGGCAGTAAGTTACCTAGAAAGAGAACATTTGGAACATGTCACTTTTTGGGAAAGTCCCTAGTTTCTTGGGGTGCATAGAATCAAAATTATATTGAATTATCTACTACTGAAGTTGAATACATATCTGCGGGTAGCTGTTGTGACCAAATTTTTTAGATGAAAACATATTACTAGTCTATGGATATCAATTCAGATATGTCCCTATAAATTTTTATAACACAAGTTCTATTAATATTTCTAAGAATTCTATTTCTCATTTTAGGAAAAAATACATTAATGTAATACATAACTTTTTGAGAGACCATTATCAAAACAGTGGTATAACATTACAATTCATTGGAAATGAACATCAACATGGAGAAATTTTCACTAAGCTGTTGAACTCTAAAAGAATAAATTACATCAGACATGATTTAGGAATTATCCATCTATATGAACTTATGTTGTTATTCCTTTGATAATATTAAGTGAATTTCTCATGTTGACACTGACAATATAGAGCTGATAAATTCATACCGACATAGATAAATTTTTGATGTCGACAAAGTTTTCATTCTGACACTGATGTTATGTCATGTTGACATAGTTGTCATGCCAACCCTGATGCTATGTCATGCCGACATAGTTGTCATTATGAAATGGTTATCATTTTGACACTGAATCCTTGTCATACTGACACTGTTGGTGTTATGAAAAATCTCTCATGGTGAAACTAATGAATCACTATTTTTATCTATTGTATGTTTTTACCAAAATGATATTTTTTCATTTATTTTGTTAAAACTAGTTCAAAATTTTACAATATGAAATTCCCTAAATGATATAAATTCATGTCGATCGACTATAATCCTTTACTCATACCCTCACTCAACATTTTCTCTCTATATACCCTCAACCTTTCATCTCCCACCATTTAAACCGATCTGTTGGAATGTCACGTGTGAAGTGATCCCTTGAAGATGGTCCTGGCGATGAGTCCCATACAGCTAATAAACTAAAAGGGGAATCCATAAAATCTTTGGGACCTTTGAATCATGCTCTAGCGAACCATGTAGTGACTTCAGAAAAGGAGATTCTTCTAGAATTGATGTTAGAAAGAAAGTCTTTGCTGCTAAGGGTGTTATAGGATTATATATGGATTGAGTGGTTCTTAGTTAATGAAAGGATCTATTGCCCGAAGTTAGTACATATTTTTTATACGAATGTTGAGTTTCAGTTGAAGAGTAGTGATGTTGGCTAGATTAATCCCAAAATGAAAGGAAAGAGGATCGATTTTGCATCTAGATAGTGGGATGAATGTATTAAAGTACCCCTTGAGGAATTTTTTGATGACTATAAAGGTAGTTATCCCCCTAAGAGTGACATTTTCTACTTTGAGACAACTGTCAAGGATCTTACTGACAGTTATGACCACATAAGGCCTATTGCTACATAATTAGAACAGGAGTGCAGAATTCTGTTCCAATTTTTTCACCACCAAATCTATCCCAGGATTGGGGAATTTTCATCATTAAAGTATCAAGATTTTTATTTTCTCTATCTTCTATAGAAATTATTTAAGATAAACCTATGTCAATATCTCATGGTTCATATCAGTGATATAATTAAGCCTTTTTGCAAGACCAACTACTTGTTTTACCCAAGGATGATCTCAGCCATGCTCAAAGAGAAGGGAGGTGTTATTGATGCTGAGGAAATTGTTTTAGAGTGTAGGGGGATCTTCCTAAAAAATAAATTTGTAAAAGGATTAAAATTAATTGGAACCAATGGAAGAAATAATGGGTTACGGATGAGGATAAATTATATGAGATGTTCAATCCAGTGGACCATCCAACTAGGCCAAGATATTTGACCAATCCTAGTCTAGGACTAGATGAGGAAGTTTTTTACTCTTCATATGAGGAAGAATATCCTACCACACTAGTTATAGAACAAGGGTCACCTATAGACAATAAGAGTGATCCTGACACCACTGAAGCACAAAAAGGTTTCTCTTTTATACCTCTATGTCCACCTCTTGCTTCACCCTTAGATGAAAACACTCTAGGCACTAATGAATAAAAGGAGACAAAAGTATCAGGTAATGTAGATTATGTAAACAAGTCTAGTGGTTCTTACGATGAATCAGAATTAGAGGTAGAAGATGATAGAGAAGAAGAATAAGCTAGAAATGATTAATTTAACAGTGGCTGTGAATGCGGTTATAGTTTGGGTAGTGAAATAGGTGATGATGAGAATGCTGATAGAAATGGGAGTGAAGATCATGCCTATGAACATGATGATGATGAAGTCAGTGGTAAAGGAAATGAAACTAATGGTGACCATCATGAGGATGATCAAGGTGGATATATAGAGATTGTTTATGATTTGATTTATATGGTTGTTGTGGAACCTTCTATAGTTTCTTTTGAAGAAAGAACGATAGTTGCAACTCAAAGAGAAGTGGAAACTAAAATGAACCCAACACCTCAGTTAGTGTATGAAATATGTAGAAATCATGATGAGGGTGAGAAACCCGTAAGTAGAGAACTGATTGAGGAGGAGCTTTGAGATAGAAGTGATCAAGTTGAGGAGGATCCACAAGTTGTAAGAGTGATAATTAACACACTCAATCTTTTGGAATCCTCTGTGCCATAAGAATGGAAAATAAATCTAAGATATTTTTATTGACTTAGTTTATTTTGACTTTGATGCTGAGGAAAGTGTAGAAGTTCTATAGAGACCACCAGTTGAATAGAATGTTCTTGTTGAGACACATCAAGTAGTGAAATCTACCTCAATACCTACTTCTCATGTTCTTTCAGTTCCTAGTGACTATGTAACTAGATCAGATTTAGAGAAGTTAAATAATGAAATCTATTCAGTTTTGAGAGTATCAGTTCAATATCATATGGTTCATGAGATTAAACAAGATAGAATGGAAAACATGGAGCTCATTAATGAATTATAATCTCTCAAATCTTTAATATAAGAGATGAATCAGTCTGTTCTAGATCCTCCTATTTCAGTTCAGGGATTTTGTGTGAATGAGGTAAATGAAATCAAAATTTCTAGAAATGTTATAGTTGAAATTCAAAAAAAAAACTTAATCACAACAGCTAAAGAAATTGTTTCAAACACCTCCAAGTTGATTAAATAAATGAATGGGCATGTATCTATAATAAATCATCTGACCTCTGAGTATAAAGGTTGTCTAGAGACTTTTTTAAAAACATTGAAGACTCATATCTCCACTCTTAATGTTTTTTATATCTCTGGTCAAGCATCTCAAGACTTAATCATTGGGGCTATTAGAAATGTTGTTAAGGAAGAGATTAAAGCTCTGTTTGGTGCTTCTAGATTGGACAACCCTACAAAAATTGAGAAGAATAGTGAACATGCACATGATATGGTCACGATCAATTCCATGAGTGTTGAGAATGACAGAGATCAGATTACAGATAAGGTGGATTATTAGTTCAAGAAGATTATTAAAATTAATCATATGACCATACTTTTTATATATTTTATGGAGCATTTGAAATTTCTTTTAGTGAAAAAATATTTTAATGATCAAGTTAAAAAATTGAAGGACTTTACACCTCTTCTTGAAAAGTTCATGGATAATAAAGATGTTTTTTGAGAAAGCTATGAAGTATGATGGTGAAATATTTGGAAATTTCATCAGTATTTTGAAGACATAACTTCATGTGTAGTGTCATGAATTTATGGTACCTACTTCAGCACCTATTGGCACTGCTGGATCAGTGCCTCCAACTCAGATGAAAATTGCTCAAGATTTTAGTCAGATCAAACCAATGTTCCAAGAGAAGATCCAACTACTCGTTTTTTCACAGAAAAAACCCAGTCTTGCACTTAGAGTTCCAAATTGAGTGATCCTACATCCTCTTAAAATGAATTTAGACACACCTACCTCCCGATGTCCACCTTCTTATGGACTTTATATTGACTCCTATGAGAAAGGTATGAAACCTCTTGATCCTAATAAGTAGTGTGGATAACTATTTGATAAGGCTAATGTATTTTACGTTTTTTGTCTTTAAATAACTATTTTAATACCTTGTACTTCACTATTTAATGGAATTCAATGAATTTTCCATTCATTTGTTTGTGTTATATCTATTATTTTGTGATACATCTTATTCCTTTACAAACATTTTCCTTCTTGATTATTCCTTTGATTCCATTTCATTATTGATTTTATCCATTGATACCCTTGCAATTTTTGATAATCCCAAAAGGGGTAGAACATTTTGGAATTATCCTTATTTATTTTATCCTTGATACCAATCTTATATATTTTAGTTTCCTTACCTCTGATTACATATGGGATGAAAAGGAATTAGTCATTGATAACATCAGTTTTGTTTCCCTTCCATTAATATTTATTTTATCCAGTGAACCTTATCGATATATTGAAGTAATTCATCAGTAATGGGATATGATAAGTAGAATTATTATATTACACATCAAATTACTTTACTTTATAATTCCATGAATTGTGATCATAAAAAGGGGGAGATTGTTGGCCCATAGAAGATTGTTGGTCACCCTCTCTGGTTTTAATAATCACAATTCGTGTCAAATATTATTAATCACGTTTAATCATTTCAGTCATGTTTATTTAAGATTCAATATGTGTAGTTATGATTATACATGATAACACATAAGCCTAACACATTCTAATAATATTTATGTTGTAAGACAATGAAAACATAAATATTTTTAAAGTATGAGAAGCTGATACTGACAAAACATTGAGTCACCGATGCCAAAAAAATAAGTCTGACGCACCGATGGGGAAAGAATAAGTATGAATCACTAATTAGAACACCCCAAAGGAATAAAAAATACCATGAACTGAATGTATAACTGATAGTTCAAACAAGTCAGTGATAGTTCAATTATATCGCTGATAGAAGGACTGACCTACCGATTCATGGTGCTACCGACGCTTGGTGCTACTGAAGCATGGTTCTATACACTATAGGACCCACCGACAATGCAATTAGTACAAAGAAAAACCAACTGACTCACCAATAGTTAAAATGAGTCACTAATGCAATGAGTCACTGAGGCATTATTCACCAACAAAGGAGTCATCGATAGATTGTTTAAATTTCCTTTTTTTAATATTGTTTCTAACAGTCATATTTTTAGTGTTTTATTGTGACTAATTAATTTAATGGTTTTTTAGAAATCTTTAATGAGTATTTCAGAAGTACAAAGTACAACACGACCCTAAAACATGCACATTGTACAACTAAAATAATAAAAATGAGGTCTCATGATGAAAGAAAGAACATGAAAGAGATACTCAATGATACATGTAGCCACAGTAACAGGCTCACACGAACAACATACAGAAAGGAAGAACCCATGATGAACTATTAATTCCTTATTTCGATGAACCCTAGAACTATTTTCCATCAAATTTCAAACATATTTGTAGAATTCAACTGAACTTAAGGATAAAAACATCTCATCTTCTTGGAAGATAGATCCTAGTGCTCCAAGATACTCTCTTTCAGTGTCTTCTTCTAGAAGAGGGATTCAGATTAAACTATGACACATTAAAAAGTCTAGATATGAACTACATAACACACATCGCCTTATAAACCCAATATAATATTTAATTCTCTATTGCATGCCTTTTAATTACATTTTCAAGTAGTGTGTGAACCTTTCGGTAAAACACACATTGTCTCCTACATAGAACTAGAGGATACTAGATATCCTCACACAAATATCTTTTTACACTTGTTTATCCCACATAGAATTATGGTAGAGTTCCTATGTGACTTGATTGTGTTTTTTCCCAAGTAGAACAGTGGTAGAGGTAAAGTGACCGGGACAGTTGTAAGTATGGTGTAATCATCGATCCAGGGATTGGACTGAAACCATTATCTATATAGAGTGGTTGGTGTCATGTGATCACCAAGTGGAGAGGACCAAGTCTTAACTTGATAATGAACCTATTTTTTATATCCACTGTGTTTTCAAATTTAGTTTTCTTTAATTTTACCCGTATTTTTGGAAACTAAATTTCTCTTTCATAGTTAGTCTTGGCTAGTGTTTATAACTATTTTGGCTTATTAGATTAGTTTCAAAAGTTGTATCAATATATCATATTGTTACAACCGAGAATTAATCAATCTTCTGAGAAATTAGTTGAATAGTTAGAATATTATAAATTCACTAATGTGATTAACTATCTTATTTAGTTTTAAATTGGGGGAATCTTTTAAATAAACTATTTAATATAGATTTCTATAGGAACTCAATTCACCCCTTGGGTGTCCTACTCCAAAAAACAGATACCATACTTATTTTTTCCCAAGATGGGTTATAATTATGGTGATGATATGTTTATAAAAACCATTTCTTTTTATGGGTTATGCTATGATGAGATGATGAAAATTTTATGAAGCCCATTTTCTTTCCATGGGAAATTTTAGGAATATATGGTGAATGATGTCTGATATTGTGGAACACATATGTATGGATTTCAATATGCGATCGGTGGTCCCAAAATTATATATCCCTCTAATAAATTGGTTAAATAGTTATATCTTATGAGATAATTATGGGAAATGTGATGATCTACTCGATCCACTCTAAGAAATATGTAGGTAATCCTAATACATTGTTTGAAAAAATTGGTAATGCATGTTCTATTATGATATATGAAATCGGTGTTGACTCATGTTCCCTTATGATTTGATGGTCTCAGTTGTTAAAAATTACTTATGAAATGGTTTCTATGCATATGATGGTTCCACACCTTTATGAAATGTTTTTATGACTATGGCATGAATTTGAGGTCATGATCGACTAGTGATGATTTATCACTCTTATGATTCATGTCTTTTAAATGATGGAGATTTATGTATTAATTCATGATTACGATCCATGATAAATTTAGTATGAGCTTAATATTTTATGAACATAATATCATACCGTTATTATTATCTTATGCATACATATGATCATTGATTGATATCTGTTTTTTACTCTTATTGAGTATCTCAGCTCACCCTTTCTTATGTTTCCTTTCCCTAGTTTATGAAAAAATATTTTATGTAGGGTTTATCAAAAATGGTAAAAAGTTAGAAGAAAATTATGAGATATTAGAAAGAATGTAATAAAATAATATGTTAATGTATTTAGCCTCCAAATATAGTTAGCCTTTATGGTTCTACCAAGGATCATAATTTTTTTATTGAATATTCAAACAAAATAATGTTATATTTATTTGTGAAATGTATTGGTTGGCTAACTTATTTCATATAAATTACCAATTAAATGAGTGATAATATATTATTCATATAAAAAATAACTTTCCTCATTAGTTAACCATAATATATTTAGTTTCTAAAAAGACAAATGCACATTGCGTGAATTTTTTTTAGTAAAAACAATTTGTGCATAAAATAAATTTATTAATTATTTAGATACAATACTTGATTTTTTTCTATGAATTAGTTTTATGCATGAAATATATATTTTTACTATGTACTTTGTTTAATTATATTATGTCTATTTATACTCAAAAATTTAATTCCTATATTATAACAAGTATATTTTGTACTTACAGTGTAATCTTAATAAAATGTCTTGTAGTTAATTTTAACTCAGTTCTGCATCTAAACCCAGTTATTAAAAATATTATTTATTTGATGGAAAATTCATAAAAAATTATGAGGTGTTAAATAAAATCCATAAAATTCATATCACATATTTGTTTTCTTTATTTAGAAAATTCCCTCCAAGAATTTTTTTGTTAAAAATATTCCCCATATTTATAAACAATTTTATTTATCTCCAATCACCCATTTATATCCATTTTTGTTTAATAGTCAAAATCAAGAATTTTGAATGTTTATTTTATATTTATTTTAATCTTTTAAGAAAAAACTACATATAAATCCCATGTGTAATGTGAACACAATAATTAAAAGTTTATTTTTAATTTATATAAACACTCAAAAAATAAACACTAATTTATCTGTGACCTGTAGAAAATACCCACATTAAAAATTTTCCAGTGATTTATATATATGTATATATATATATATATAAATTACTGTTATATTTATGAAAAATAGAGTATTTTAAAAATTAAGTAAGTTTTTACTTTAGTTTTAATATATAATATGTATTATATATATATGATTTTAATTCAATAAGAAGATTACATATTCTAATTATTTTCAAAACATGTAATGCATTAAACCCCATCACTTACATAAGATTCCACTTACACTAATAATGGATAATCTTGAAAATATATTTATCTTATTATCTTTGACTTTTATTATTAGTGAGAGTTATTTTAGTCCCATATGATGAAAATATCATTATAAGACATAAAATATTGAATATATTACTAAACTAATAGAGAAGTGTTGGCTAGATTAGAGTATATTTAAATTGATGTTATTAGATTGTTAAAAATTACCTGGAAATGTTAATAAAATCCAATCACTACACCAAAAAAATGTGTTTAGTTTTCTTAAAAAATAATTATCGTAGTAATTGTCATCGATGAAAAGAAATATTTAACCATGACTATCTTTTATAAAGGATAATTGTTATGGAAAAGATATTTTTTTATACAAAAATGATATTTTATATCAAACTATAGTTTATTTTATTATTTTAGTTTTATGCATTGAAATTGGGGGTTTTATAATTTAAAAATAATATTTTAGTTCAAGTGGTATGTCACATACTCAAAATTGAAAAAATGATAATGAAAATTCAAAAAACTCTAATAGAATTTTCACTAATTTATTTGTAACCTTAAAAATAAAAACACATCATTCCATAATGTTTTGTATTCAAAATGAGCTAAAGTTTAATTTTTTCCTTTTATGCGTTAAATTAGTTGAAAATAAACGTCACATGCTCCAAACTAATAAAGTATACACATGTTGATATAAAAATATTTTAAAATAATCTATAATTTATTTATGATATATAAGAATTAACATCACATCATTCTAACATTATATGTGTCTGTTATTATTGGAAGTTTTTGTTTTCAATTAAAAACATATATTTTAGTTCAAAATGAATATCAAAAATAAAAATTGGGAAAATACACTTATATTATCATAAAACATCATGAGAATTATAAATGATTTAGTTGTAACATGGAGGAATTAATGAAACATGATTCTGATAATAAATTTTATTGATATGATTGAAAGTAAATGTCTTAAATTTTAAAGTAACATTTTAGTTTAAAATAGGTGTCACATACTAAAAAAATTATAAAATAAAATCATAATATAATAATACTCTTTAAAAATAAATATGAATTAATTGTCACATGTATGAAATATGGGAAATTTAGTATGATACGTGGTGTGGCTGGTATGATGGAAATATCATGTTTTAAATTTAAAAGTGAAATTTTAGTCCAAAACACATTTCACATACTCAAAATTGTTGAATAACACATAAAATACAATTTAAATATTATAAAATTATCTATAAATAATTTTTTAAATTTAAAAAGTGACCACACATCATTTTTACACATAGTGTGGATGGTATGATTGAAAGTACTTATCTTAAATTTTAACAATGATATTGTCATTTAAAATCTATGCTGCAAGTTCAAAATTGAGTAATAACATAATATAGTCATTAAAATAAAGTAAAATTACCATTTATTCCTTTTGACCTATATGAATAAATCAACTATCATTCTTATTATAATGCCCCATAATTCTGAAGTAATAACATTGTTTTCAATAGCATGTACGACACATAACTAGAAAAGAATAAGGGAATATAATATCACAAGACATTATAATTTGTCTACTATTTCAAATATATTATATATATTTTAATTCACACAAACACTAATCTATATTTCCTTACATGCAAGAATGATTTAGTTTGATAGCTTGCATTAAATGTAAGACCGTGTTTTTCTGAACAACAATATATTTTTAAAAAATTATTATTTAATATAATAAGATATAAACTAGACTCCAAATTAATATTTATAAATAATACTAACTAACTTTTGAATATATATTATTTACACTAATGTAAAATTAATTCATTGGTTAGAAATTTATTATAAATCAATATAATAACTAATTGAATATAAAGGGAATGTTTTTATAGAAATTTTTTTTATGCCCACAAATCTGTTTTATCCTAGTAAATTAAATTAATTATAATTATCTAGTGATATTAATATAATATATATTATATATTAAATAAAATATTTTTTACATTCATCCAATATATTTAATAAGCATAAGGTATGAACAACCCCAATATTATACACAAAACCTATATTTTTGTAAAAGCAATTTTACTTCCATTTTATGGAGAACCAATTTTAAATCTAGAGTGTGGAACGTTTATATATTTTATATTTAAAAAAATTCAAAAAAATACAAATTAGGCTAGGGTTAATTTTGGGTATTTTTATGAGAAATTTCATTTTTTAATAAATAGTGAATAATACTAAATTTTAATTCAAAATTTATTTTCATCTAATTTATTTATAATGTTAAGTTATATTATTATTGTTTTTAAAGTTTATTTATATAAAGAATGAATAAATTAATCTAGTATAGGTCATTTCAATCAATTTTACTTTGAAATTGAATATAAAAACATAGAAAACCTTTGAACATTTTTAATTTAAAAATCCGTTTTGTCATCCCATATATGGAATTAAATTGAAATTAATTTATGCCACTTAAATGAATAATATTTATCAAAATTTATTAAGTATTTATAATTATCATAATTTATAACGTATTCTGAGGTTAAATTATTTTTTTACCATAAATATTAGTGAAATTTATTAAAATTAATTACAAAGATTATGCGAAAAATTAAAATAACTAGGGACTAAACCTTAAACTTAATGGCCAAAATGGCATAGAAAATTTTCAAACATCTATTGGATATAAATATTAAGATTCTATACTCATTTGTATCTATTTTTTCCAATATTGGATCCCTATGACATAGGAAAGACGTTGTTGGAATTCACTTCTTAAAAAATTTACAATAATGCCACTCCTCATCCACTATAAAATGTTCTCAGCCCTACAACTTATTCACAACTCCTAATAAATTTTTATTGGAAAAAATAAACTTAAATAAGCTCATTAAATCACTAAACTTATCTTATAATCCTCCCTTTGTGAATAAATCCATCCCAGGAAACCCTTTGGTGAAAACAAAAAAGAGTTACCAAAAGAAGACATAACATCCTTCTTCAAGCTCTTTTTTTATTTTTATTATCCGCACCATAATATATTCTAATTACATTATTAAATAATAACCTCACTATAATAAATATAATTATATTTTATTATTCTAATGTTTCATCCTAGATTACACACACTTCCATTTACAGGTTAATGAACTTACCATTCATGTACAATGAACTACCGCCTCATTAAACGACGAATGTTAATTTTTTTACCAAATATAATATTTGGAAATTTTGATGTAACTTTTTTATATATGATATATATGATATTTATAATGTATTTATTCTTTCATAGTTATTATATAACTCATACCTTAATTTTTTCAATTTTTCGTTTATACGATAACATTGTTTGTGGAAGCGTATTCTACAAACTCCTCAAAGTGATGTGATTCCTTCACACTATACATAAAACATATAAAGGATGGTTTTATTACAACTATGTTAAATATATAAAATATATATTATACTGAAATTAAAATATACATATAAATACACATTATTATATATATCATATAATTTTCATTCTTTTAAATACGTTAATGAAATAGAAATAGTGTTAATGGGTACGCAAGACCTACCATCTCTATGAACAGTTCATTTCATTTACTATCTCAAGATTTTATTATTTATTATAAATATATGTATAAATAATATATATGACACTAAAATCATGTTTTAAATTCTGGATATTATGAAACCATGATAGGTACAACAAGTAACAAGTCAAAACATACTTCAGAAACTATGCAATTTACACCCAAAATAGTGAAAATAACAGAATATTACTAACAAATGAGTAATAAAATATTATAAAATGATTATATATGATATCATAAATATTAAAATGGTTCTGGGATAATTCATTAACATGTTTAAAACCATTATAGAGAATTTTAAAGGGCATTCACCAAAAATGAAACACAAGGTAAGGTATTTTCATCTCACATTTTACATTTATGAGATAAATGTAATATTCACCTCTTTTTTATTTTGTGTGGTGTATATCATGACCATTTTTATATTTTATATCATGAATTATTTTATATTCATGGTATTTTTAGTTTCAATTTAAATTATTTCTTCTAACTAGATTTGGATGAAAAGTTACAAAGTTGTAAAGAATTTTATAACCCGACTCATTTTCATTGGGTTATATTACGTCTTCAATGTCATTAATAATATAAGATTATATGTGTAATAAATTTTACTATATGTTGTTTTATTTTAACTAATTTTATGTGTATTTATATTTTACACACAGAATATATTCATTGACTGATTCACACATCAACGTTATAGTTTTTTCAATGGTCTACTTCACAATCTCATTTTGTTCATGATTGTTTACACTTGAATTTCAATGAGAGGAAATAATTTGATCATTATTCCATAAAATCGTAAATTTTATTCTCATATGGTTATTTATTACCTTTTTCATGTTATATTAACATTTTACCACTCTTTAGTTGTAAGAACCTTGTTTTATTTGAATTATAGATCATGAGTTTTCGATCCTTTATAAGTTTAATTACTTTAAAATAGACATGTATGGATCCTGGTAGGTTTCATGGAGGTATTTTTGGTGTTTAGGGCTAGTCCAGACCTCTGAACCTAAATTTTTGGTGAAAAGAGGAGGTATTACAGATAGGAGAAACTGTAAAATTCAGGATGCATGGTCATACGGATAGGACTGTAATTTTAGCAGACCTTGAAAGTGGAATTCACATGGTTACCACTTTGTTTGTCAAACCATGTGAGGTAGAAAAATATATATTCCCTAGACTTACATTGTGTCATACACGGTTCTCACACAGTTTGGGAAACCATTCCTAGAAACCAAGAGACCCTACTGGCATCATTTTTTTAAAATATTTTAATTAAAATAAATTCTTTTTAAACCCTTTTGGGTTCTTATATCATTGGGATAGAAGGCCATGTGGAGGAACTCTCCTTTGGAGCATCTAATCTATGTTTTCCCTCAATTTATCATCTAATCTTTGAATCAACCGTCGTTATCCACTAAAGATCAAAAAAGGTAATTCCGCTAATCTTTGTTAGCCATATTAAATTCTTCATCTTATCGATTTCACTATTTGGATTTGTGCTCATACAACCTAATGTACAGTTCTTAATACGTTCTTTAAATTTATACCAAAATATGTTGAATGAGAGATTGATACTGAATGAGCTATCTAGCATGGGTCAAAGGTAGGTGGTCTCATGCCATTCGTTAATTGTTGAGCTGTTTATATATGACAGAGTGCTTTGTGCCTATTTTTCTTTCCATGATTGATAAATATTACCTATTATTACCATCTATCATTTAGGTAATTAAATTGGTATTAAAAATCATGTGATAGGGTTTTTTCTTGAATTAAAGGCCACCCCATGGGTGAGTTCCAAGTTTGATCAATTTATGGTTCTTTGGCCTATGGTACCTATGAGGTATGACTTGAGTACCATTTTTGGGTTGTTCAAAATGAATTTTTATTATTTAATGGTGTTTAGATGTTTTTATAAGGTATTAAACATGGATAAGGGTATGTAATAGACGACTTTCCTCTTGACCCATGTTTGAGCCTAGGCCTATTTAAACATGTTCATATGTATTGTTCCAACTCTTAACCTGCCCGCGTGAATTAACCAATATTTTAAGCCATAAAATAGTTTTTTTCATGTGTTAATTGTTATATGAATGATTCCCATGTGAGGAATTATAGACCAAGCCTTAGAGGTTAGTCCTAGACTGTGACACCATTGGTGGTGAGTTTTGGAATGATTATGGTTTGACCCCATCATGTTATTAAATTATTTACTTGATCCTATTACAGTTGAATGGTAAATTTCATTAGGTGAATTAGATATTCTATTATAATTCTATGGACATAATTATATATCTATTTTACCGTGCTCCCTTGTGTGAACCTTGGATTATTCAGAGTGCCTTGGACGGGTTCAATGGGTTTATCAGTAAATGTTAAGCTGTGAGTGAACTATGGATGCGATGGATGGGATCATAATGGATATGTACTAAATGATGAGTGAAATATGGATCTTATGGGATACCATGGACTGGATTGAGATGCATGAATTTTCCAGGAGTGATACTTGGGGTTACCTATAAGACTGTTAAGGATGGGCTCATTTGACATGGAATTATACCATGCCTAGAGTGATACCAGTTCCTTGAGAGGCTCACCAGGATGGGATTTTAGGGTGTTGGTATATTGGCACTTGGTGAGTTACATGAATTACAATTTAGGAATGTCAAGGATGGGATCAGGTTATTTTTTAATATTGAAGTCACTTATGACGTGTCTTCCATGCCGAATCACAATCTTGGATTCAGTCTTCTTATACACTTGTTTAGATAGCCTTCTAAGGTATCTATTTTTCTTTCTTCTATAAGGGGGATTGACATGATTAGGATAGATCTCGAGACTTCAAAAACCAAAGTACTTAAAATGATAAGTGAATAAATGAAAACCAGTGTATGCAGGTCAGTTTACTCTTGAGTACTCTATAGATTACTACTTCACTATTTTACACTGCCTATCATATCTAATCATTAAAAATTTGGCATAGATCATTGGTGGTTTCCTACTAGGATTTATTATCACACACTTTTTGATTCATTATTTGGGCCCAAAAATATTATATGGTCACAAGTTTAGACAATGGAAAACTACCTCTATCAGGTTCTTGATATGGAGACTAGATGCATGAGAGAGTGGGACCAAGTCGAGGCTTTCGATGACGTTGGAATAATTTTGTTCTTTTTTTAAATTTTATATCTCGTATTTTATATGATATCCTTTTGCATTGTTTGGATATTTTTTTTATAAATACGTGACAAGAATTATTTTGTATATGAAATGACATCGGGTAATTTGTATTAGCAGTCTTATTCTATTTAATTCAGTTGTATAGTATTATTGCCTCACTTATCTGTATGTTTTTTCTGTTGTGTTGTGCTATGACAATAACAGCATTGTCTCTTCACTATTATAACCTTGGACCTTGGTTCTAGTATACAAACTCTAGATTTTGGGGAGATATTCTTGAGGCCATGTGACCAACTGGTCTCAGAGCACTTTTAGGAGGAATCTAGACCTGGGACATTACAATGTGGCATTAGAAGAGTCTTTTATGATTTTATTTACTATTTTGTGGAAATATAAATGTGTAGGGAGGAATATATATTTGGTAATAATCTATTCCTGGGAGTATCTACCTCGCGTATGGGGAAAATCAAAATTTCCATTAATTGAATTGTGATTTTTGAACCTTGATCTGTTACAATTGATTTGCTTTCACAATTGGGTGACATAACTATGTTGTGTTTCTATTATTGATATTATTTTGGTTTATTTTATGGAAACCTGATTATATGAGGGAATAAATTCTCATACACCATATAGAAACATGTTAGAAATCACATGCCATGCATTCTTGTTATGACATATAAATGAATTAATGATGGCATGTTGTTGTGATAGGTACTAGGATAAATATTCATATGGTTCTGATAGGGGTATTGTTACATTATATGGATTGAATAAGATAGATTCCAATCCCTAGTTCCTGAAGTGTATAGTCCCTCTTGGATCAAGATTTGGGGGATCATGTTACAGCCTGATATTAAATTGTAGTAATTTGTTCTATACTTAGATACTAAGACATTATTCCTGGGGAGTATACACCACAAAAAATTGGAATTCATCATATAGTTTCGGTACCCTTCAATAATGGAATGTGATAATCTTGGAATGCGTGTCAATTTTACTTTTAAATGTGGAATGATCTTAAAAAATGGAATAAATGTGAAAATAAAGTGAACTAATTTTTTTTGATAGAGTAATTGGCCATATCTGACCTTAGTAGTGGGTTCAATGTAGTGGTTCTCGTTGTTTTTCTCCTAGAATTGACCCATGGGGTAGGTAGAGGGATGTGTGTATATAGAAAGGTTTTTGGACCAGGCCTATTTTTTCTATGATTTTAGCTGCGACCTTGATTGACCTGGAATTAAGGTCTGTGCTTGACCTTATAGATTCATTACACTATGTTGACCTACAAATATGTGCTAGAAGGGTGGTGAAGATCATACCATGGAGGCATTAGGATGTGGGATTCCTGTGGATCCTCTTGTTTTTCTAGTTACAAAAATAGATATTATAACAGGCATAGGTGCTGATGTGCTATTCGATGGAGGGTTTATGAGGTTCATGAAAACCTTTTAGGGAGCAGCACAACCTGCCATGTCTCTATGTAAGCTAAAATGGATGTTCCAACATAATCATCCACCTATTTTTTTGGATGGTGGTGGACCACAAGATGCAGAATCATGGTTAGAGGTTATGTTGTTGATCTTTGAGAATCTGGAGATTCCTCCCAAGAGGATGGTAAAGCTCACGAATTATATGATACATGATTTTTCCAATAGATAGTAGGGCATCATTACTTAGGAATGGCGTCATTATGATATGGTAAGGGTAGACATTGAGAAATTATTCTATGACTATTACTATCCTGATATACTGAGTGCTGATAAAGACATAGAGTTTGTGCATCTGGAGTAGGGAACATTGTTAGTGATGAACTACTCAGTCCGTTTTGCTGAGCTCTAGAGATTCACACCCATTTTTATGGGTGAATATTTATCAGAGGCTTGGAAAAATTTGAGGATGGTCTCAGGTATGATAAGAAAACATGGGTAAACACCTTCAGGTTTACTAATGTTTCTACTATAGTGAATAAGGCACTGATCACTGGGTGTAACCTACGGGATATAGAGGTGCGATCCAGAGAGGTTCGACACCTAGATCTAGTACTATATCAAACCAAAGTAGTAAGTGTCGTATGTATTTTACTCATGGTGATTTGATCTATCATAACGTGTATTTTGGTATCCTTGTGAGGTGTTACTAGTACTATATGTAGGGGAATACCAAGCCGTAGTGTCCACAGGACCATGTTGAGTTCTGATCTTGCAAAAAGATGGGCCATCTTCAGTGCTTTTGTAGAATGTATTCACTAGTGGATAGTGAGGGAGGGTATACACCCTCAACATGTTTAGGATAATGGTTTGTATATTCTCAACAGTATGAGAACTAGAATTCATCGGGCAATTTAGGCCAAGGTGGAGGTCATGGATGTGGTAGACATGCCCCAGGTTCACAGATATTGTTGGGTGGACCAGCTCAAGGTATCTAGACAATGTATCAGGGACACGGTACATGCCATACCTATGTAGTGCAATAGACCCAGTAAGAGAAGGAATTGAGACCTTCAACTGTCAGAGGTACTAATCTTTTAGCCTCTGTTTTATCTTCTTCAATTTTTGAAATAGGGGCGTCACATAGTTTGATATTGGTTACCATCATAGAGAGCCTTGAAATTTGTGTTTTTTCTTTTGATGACTTGACGACGTTAGACACTCTATTAGGTATTAAAATGGTATGTGTACATTAGTGCAAGGAGTTCCTCGCTGAGGTTTGGGGGTGTCAGTTTTCATTTGATCTATATGTCTAAGAGATGATTGGTGTAGAAGTCATTCTCGTAACGGACTGGTCAGTTTCCTTCTAGGGAATTTTGGATTTCTATCACCTCAAGGTGAGTTTTACATCACCATAGAGAAGGTAATTTTTGTACACAGGCTAATGGGATGTCTATGTGAGTTGATATAGAACCGAGTATCAAGGGAAGGGAGGAATGATATCCTAGATTGCAAGTTTGTATATGGATGACCAAAGAACACGTCAAATGGGTTTCCCTCTAGTGGTTTATTGTTTCAGGGATGTCTTCCCAGACAACTTTACAGGTTTTCCTCCATTGAGTGAGGTAGATTTTTTTATTGAGATAGTTCCAAGAGCTGCACCAGTATCAATTCCACCTTACATGATGGCCATGATTGAGTTGCAAGAGCTCAGGAGGTAGCTATAGGACTTCAAAGAAAAGGGATTCATATGATCCAATAATTATGCATGGGGTTCGCTGCTACTTTTTCCAAAAAAAAAGCGGACAATACCCACATGATTTTTGTGGATTATCAGAGACTGAACTAGTTGACGGTTAAAAACTAGTATTCTCTACCATGAATATTTGATCTCTTCAACTAGCTCTGTGGAGATCAGGTCTTCTCAAAATTGATCTGAGATCCTATTATCATCAACTAAATGTTAGATCATCATAAATACCATGTACAACATTTTTGAGTAGGTATAGTCTGCATGAGTATCTTGTTAAGAAATTCTGTCTCACAAAAACTCCAATGATTTTCATGGGTTTGATGAACCATGTGTACTATCCTTATCTTGACTCATTTTTTTGTGGTTTTTGTGGATGATATCTTGGTTTATTCTCAAAATCTAGGTGACCATGACAAACATCTTGAGATTTTATTTAGAACACTAAGAGAGAATAAGTTATATGATATGATCACAAAGTGCCACATCTAGATAGATCATATTCACATCCCGGGTCACATCATCTTGGAGAATAGAGTATCAGTAGATCCAGAGAACTTGAGAGAAGTAGTTTCCTGAGAGTAGCCCAAGAATGACTTTGAGGTGCAGAGTTTCTTTGGGATGGCTAGTTACAACATGAATTTTATATGATAATTCTCACATTTAGCAGCACAGTTAACATGATAGAATAAAAAGGGTACAAAGTATGTTATGAAAAATTCCTATGAAGAGACCTTTCAAGATCAGAAATTGACATTGACTTCCACAACGATATAGATTTTTCATGATATAAGAAGAAGTTACACCATGTATAATGACGCATCAGGTATCTGTCTAAGTGCAGTTATTTTGTAGGGTGGATCGAGTCATTGTGTAGGAATCTCAGTAGTTGAGGCCACATGATAGGAATTACCCGATGCACAATCTCAAGTTATCTATAGAAGTTCATGAACTATTTTTTTTGATACATTACATGATTGTAGATAATGTTTAGGGTACGTGGACCAAAAAATCCTCAAGTATATTTTTAATCAATTTGATCTGAATACGAGATAATGATGGTTGGTGGAATACCATTATCCTTTTAAGTTCAAACTTTACTACATGCCTGGTAAGGGAAATGTAGTGGCCAATGCTTTGAGTAGGAGGATTCAGTTGTAGAAAGTGAACTCGGACATTAACAAGTGGATACATATGGCGTTGTTCTATGAGATGCATTTGGAGGTGCACAATAGTCAGGTACATAAGTTTCTTTCATCCTCACCTATTACCCCCACCCAACTAGACATAGTAAGAATGATTCAACTATTGGATTATTAATGCCTAGTTATATGGGAGAGTATATTAGTACATGACCCTCCTCCTAGTTATACTACAAGATATGATGAAATTATGCATTTATAGGGTTCCTTTTGGGTTTCGGCAGTCATGCGCGAGGAGATGAGGCAAGATTTTCATGCCTTTGTTTGGAAAATGAATTCTACTGTCTCTAAGATTTATTTTGATTTACATCATCAGTATTGGTGGACAGGTAGATAAAATTATGTATCAGGTTTTTTCATACGGTGTTCTACCTGTCAGCAGGTGAAGGTAGAACACTAGAGGCTAGTTGGACTTTAATAGTAGCTACCCATTCCAGAGTGTAAATGGAATGATGTTGTGATGGATTTACAGATGGGTTTACCGAGGTCACCTTGAGTGAATGATTAAATTTGAGATTTCTTTAATAGGCTCTCAAAGTTCATGCATTTCATACCGATTAAGGAAAACTTCAGTATTGATGAGGTTGAGAGGTTTCACATCCGTGATATTCTACATTGACATGGGGTTCCAAATTCTATCATTCTAGATAGGCAAACCAAGTTTACTTCTCATTTTTGGAAATAGCTACAGAGAGTTTTGTGTACATAGGTTCTTCTAAGAATGACTTACTAACCTATATAGATGGCCTATTAGAGCATTCAATTCATGTGCTGGATGAAATTCTTTGGGAATGAATCCAAGATTTTAGGGGTTCTTAGGAAATGCATATACCTATGGTGGAATTTTCATATAATAACAGATTTTAGGATACTCTTTAGATGGCACCGTATGAGGTTTTATATGGTAGGCCATGAAGATCCCCCCTATACTGGCTGGAAGCAAGAGATGCAGCTATGATGGGACCTTTGCTTGTATAGGAGACCACTAAATAGGTACAACTGATTCAAAAGCGAATGGATATTGCACAATATCTTCAAAAATCATACACAGATTGCCGAAGATGACTTCTAGAGATCAAGGTTGGGGATCAAGTTTTCAAATGTGTTTCACTGAGGTTGGAACATAAGAGGATCATGAGATTAGGAATGATCTCACTAAGATACATCAAACCATTTGAGATTTTGGAGAGAGTCTGGAGAGTTTCCTATCAGTTGTAGTTACCTCAGAGGTACTGGTCTATGCATGACATCTCCAATGTTTCTCAAGTCCAACAATACTATTCAGAACCATCTCACAATTTAAAGCTCAGGGAGGTTGAGATTTAAGAGTATGTGTCATTTGAGGAGTATCCCATTCATATTGTGGATCGAAGAACGAAGGTTCTATTTGTCCAGTATATTCCTTTAACATAGGATCTTTGGTAGCAAGAACAAGTGCATGACAAGACTTGGGAGAGGGAGGCCAATGTTTGGTCATAATGGATATAGTTGATCTCAGATAATTCTACACCATCCTTGGAAGGGAAATTCAGGGATAAATTTCATTAAAGGGGATGTTTGTATGAACCCGATTCTTCTTTGAGGTATGGATCATGAGTTTTATATACTTTCAATTTAGTAGCTTTAAAATGGCCATGTATGGATACTCGTTGGGGTCATGAAGGGATATGGGGTGTTCAGGACTAGTCTAGACCCTGGAACCCATGTTTTGGGGGAAAAGAGGAGGCCCCAAATTTTGGAGAAACTATGCGGGTTAAGCTGCATGACCGTACGAATAGGTATACAATTTTAGCAGGCCATAACAGGTCTATTCGCATGGGTACTGCATGGTTTTTCAAACCATGTGGGGTAACCGTGCGCTATGAACCAGACATACCGTGAGTCACGCATGCTTCCTGCATGATTTGGGTAACTATGCGATCCTATTGGTTTTTTTAAATATCTTTTTATAAAAATAAATTCCTTTTAACACTTTTTGGGATCTTCTTTCTTTTGGATAGAAGTCCATGCATGGGAGCTCCCGTTTGAAACACCTAATCTAGGATTTCTCTCAATTCGTCATCTGATCTCTGAATTTATCACTGATTTTCTCTAAATATTTGAAATGATAATGCATCGATTACTTTTTATACATATTTGATTCTTCGGATTATTGATTACACTATTTTCATTTAGGCTCATATGCCCTAATTTTCTTTTCATCATTAGTTTTTAAGATTTATCCCAAACCAGAATGAATTAGAGCTTGATACTAGATGAGCTATCTAGCATGGGTCTAAGGTATGTGGTCTCATAAATTTTTCCAATTTTCAAGCTGTTTATTTATTCTAGAGTATTGCACACCCATTTTTGGGATGTCCCCTTGAATGATAAATTAAACTTTTTAATAACTGTGGTCGTTTTGGTAGTTGAATTGGTGTTACAAATCATGTGATAGGTTGGCCACCCCTTCGATGAGTGCCAAGTTTGACCAATTGATGGGTGTTTGGCCAAGGGTACCTATGAGGTGTGCCTTAAGTACCTTTTTTTGGGTTTTTTAAAATTAATTTCAGTATTAAATGAAGTTTCCATGTTGTTAGATGGTATTATACTTGGATATGGGTATGTGATAGATGAATTTCCCTTATATCCATGTTTGAGCCTATGCTTTATTAAGCATGTTTGGATGTTTTTCTCCTATTATAAACCTTACCAAATGAGTAAAATAATATTATAATCCATGTAATAGTTTTTCCATGTGTTTGTTATTATGTGAATGATGCCCATGTGAGGAATGATAGATCAAGCCTTAGAGGTTGGTCCCCTCTTGTTATACCCTTAGTGGTGAGTTGTGAAATGATTATAGTTTAACCCCAGAATGTTATTAGATTATTTACCTGAACCAATTTTGGTTGAATGATAAATAACATTAGGTGAATCATGGATTGTGTTGGAATTCCATGGAAAAACATATATGTCTATTTTACCTTGGTCTATTGAGTGAGACTTGGATTATCTTGAACCCCGAGGACGGCCACAATGGGTTTATAAATTAATGCTATGTTGTGAGTGAACAATGGAATCCATGTTTGGGATCATAGAGGGTGTGTAGTAAATGATGAGTGGATCATGGATCTTATAGGATTCCATGGAAAGGTTTGAGATACATGAATATGTCATGAGTAATACTTTGGCTCCCTATAGGACCTCCAAGGATATGCTCAATTGACATGGAATTATACCACACTTAGAGTGATATCAGGTCCTTGAGAGGCTTTTCAGGATGGTCTTTTTGGGTGTTGGTAGATTGGAACCTGGACAGATACTTGAATTCCAGTTTAGGAATTTCATGGATGGGATCGAGTTATTGTTTTTATTGAAGTTACTTATGATGCATTTTCCAAGACAAAGAACAATATTGGATTTATTTTTTTCTTATATCTTTTTAGATAGCCATATGAGGTACCTATTGTTCTTTCTGCTATACGGGGGATTGACAGTATTAGGATAGATCTCAAAAATTGTAAAAATCCACTTACCTAAAATGTTAATTGAATAAATAAAAAACCATGCATGTATGACTATTTAGTTTTGAGTACTACATAGCTTGCTACTTCACTGTTTTACATTACCTGTCACACATACTCACCGAAAGATTGGCACAAACCTTGGGTGGTTTCCTACTGGTATTTATTTTCACACCCTATTTGGGGAATACTTTCAGCCCAAAAATATTATTTGGTCGGAAGAGTAGACTTGGGAAATTTCCTTCCATCAGGTTCTTGATATGTAACATAGAAGAATGAGCTCATCAGAACAAGCTGAGGCTTGTGATCTTATTTTAATACTTTTGTTCATTTGGTACATTTTAGATCTTGTACTGTATATTATAGCATTGTGACTTGTTTGGATTTTTTCATAGAAACATGTGACATGCATCATTTTGTATATTATGTGACATCTTGTTATTTGTATCATCAGTATTACTATATATACTTCTATTGTATGGTATTTTTTATTCCACTATTGGTATGTTATTTCAATCATGTTGTACTCTTTTAATAAGGGACTAGTCTCCCCACCATCATTACCGAGACCATCATTACTAGTTGAGAGCCTCTGGAATTTAGGGAGATGCACTTGATTCCATGTTTCCAATCAGGTTTAAAGCACTGTTAGGTGGCATCTAGATCCGGGACGTTACATTAGCACTAAAATGTTTTTGGAAATGTTTTTAATAAAATAAAAATTCATTTATATCTTTAGTCAAAGAACCTATTTTCTTCTAAAAAATATTTTTTCTTAAAAGGTTTTGAAAACAATATTTATCCTTTAAAAAATAATTTATTGAATACATTTTTACCCTTTTGTTTTTTACAATTTTTATTCAAAGGAATTCTTTTGTCTCCTTAATAACAAGACATGTTTCTGAACAATTTTCCATTTAAAGGGAATGTTATTTTTACTTTATACAACATGGACGAAATTACCCATTGTAGTTTCATAGAATCTACATTTTTATGTTTAAAATGATAATTTATTATAAAAAAAGTTTTTAATTTTTTTTTCCAAATAATAGTATTTTTAAAATGTTTTTCAAAATGAAAAGGACATCATCATTAAGAATGTATCTAAAAGATATTTTTACATTATTTATAATCATCTAAAATAATAAACCTTTATTTTTACTCAAATTAGGATACATTTTATTGATACCATAAATAATATTTCTCTATATTTCTTATAATTTCATTGTCCAAGGATAATATTGAGATTCAATTTCTTGATTTAATTTTGCAGTCCCCTTGAAATATTAAATTTCTTATGATCATTGAATATTAAATTTAAACTAATTATCCATATCACTTATCATGTATATGTTCATTTCCTGAAGTGTATAGTATTTTTATATACACCGTTCACTTTAAAAATTATTCGAAACATTTAAAAATACATATCTTTTACTCAATGTCGATATTTTATGATAATGCATGTTGTTAATTAATTAAATTGATTATTTGATATATGAGTAATGATTTGGAAATAAAAAATATGGGTTGGGGATTGTTTAATACAAGCACTATGGGTTTGGGAAAATTTCATGCAAGCCGCACGATGCATCAATAGTCTCATGGGATGAATTTTTTGGCCAACCTAAGATAATGGGTTTCTACCCAGCATGTTTTAAACCATTTATAGGATATATGTTTATAGTAAAGGTATCATGTGTATGGGAAACATGACGTCATATAATGAAACATTTCCTTCATTCATTATTCAGTTATTATTATCCAGAATATTTTTTACATTGAAATTATTTATAGATGAATTTCATTCTCATTTAATTTACTAAATGGAAAGTTTTTTGGTTTTATACCTTTCCATATTATTTATTCACTTCCTTCATAGTTTATTGATTACATGTCATGTATATTTAGTTATTAAATTTCCATATTGACTATTCTCATTGATTCATTATTTATTCCCTATGCTTAACCCTTGCTAAGAATTTTATATCACCCATATTTTGTTTTATTTCCCTAGGAATCCAAGAAGTGTAATAGGAATGATTTGAAAGGATATTATTGATATAATAATGCTATCCTAAAAAAATTAATTTTTACTTAGTATATTTAATTATAATACACGTATCATGTACGTATTTTTTAACCGATACTATGAAACTCATCTTTCCATTAGAATTTGATTCATTTAAATCATACCAATGTAATGGTAGGATGATAATGGATTTGGGCTTCTAGGGTCAGGTTTCTATAGTTAGTATTAGAGGAATTGTAGTAGAAACCTTGGGAACAAGATTTAGGAAAACATATATTATATAACATAACCCTGAGGTAGACTTTAATGATATATATATATATATATATATATATATATAAGAGCATCCTAGAATTTTGGTTTGGTAGAGATTATGTGGTTTTACTAGAAATACCTACATATATAGACATTATGTAACACCCCGAGATTTTATGAAAAATATTCTTTTTAATTTCATTAATATCTTGTGTTGTACGCTACACCAAAAGGAGCCTGCACAACACGTATCCTTGACTTTCCTTTCATTACACGCAATCACGACCTTCCTTGATAGCGTGTGTAGTACGCAATACCGAGTTTCACTAAACAACGATATGCTATGAAAATATTATTAAAACTAGCCGTTATGAATAGTAATAACCACTTTTTGAAATTTTGTAAATTTTATTTTTCAAAATGAACTTCATTTTTGGATTTGGAATATCGAAATTAGCTTAGGGTGAAATTTTGGTAATTTTCGGATAACTTTCATATTTTGATGAATAATGGAACTTACTAAATTTTAATTAAAAACAACTTTTTCAATCAAAATAATTAATAGTGATAAATTATTAATTTTAGTAGTTTTAAAGTATATTTAGAATATATTTTTACAATTTAATACAATGTTGGTCATTGGATGTAATTTCACATTTAAACCAGTTATAAACAAGTGTCAATCTTTTGATAATTATTATCTCTTAAAAACACGCCTTTTGTTTTGACGACGGGAATTAATTTTTAAAATAATTAATGCAACTGATATGTTTTGAATTTGGTAAAATAGAAATCATTTTGGAGTTCATAATATCAAATATAGCTTAGGCCTAATTTTTGGTATTTTTCTGAAAACTTTCAATTTTTGATGAATAGTGAAACCACTAAGTGGTAGTTAAAAAAAACTGAATTTTTCATAAAACTTAAGTTTACCGCTTCTGTGAGTGGAATTTCAAAAATCCGAGAGACACGGTTGATGTCAGTAAGTAAAATGTGGTTCAATGAGATGAAAATAATTTTTGGTGAATAGTAACTTTTTACTTTTATTTACCACGGTTAAAAGTAAATAGGGTAATTAAGGGTAAAAATGATATTATTATTACCCTAAAACATGTCCAAATTCTGTTGGATAAGTGTAATTCGACCCAAAACAATCTTAGGAATAAAATATGACCATTTAGGCCCACTTGGATTAGATTAGGGCATTTATTATTATTTAATTCAAAAAAGAGTTAAAAGAGTTAAAATCAAAGTTTATTTACTAAAACATTTTTAATATAGGGTTATAAATAAGATAAATTCGATTGTAAATATTCATTAGAAATCTAAAACGATTTCCTACATAATGGTATTTTATTTGTAATTTTTAGACATCAAATAATTTAATTTATTTATGACACAAAGATGATGCAGTAATTATCTTATTAATGAAATATTGACATAATTGATGTTATAAATATCAAAATAAATGTAATTTAAGACTTTTTATGAATTCCACTAATTTTATAGGTTACTATGACATGTTAGTATTGATTTAATTAACGTTTTTGGAACTTATAATTCTGTTATGATTTTCAAAAAAATCAATTACTAAATAGTGTCAAAATTGACATAAAATAGTTTTTAAAACAAATATTATATTATTAATTGTTATTTTATTCCTAAAAATATAAGGTTCGGCAAAATGACTTAGATAATGTTATATATATTAATAATAAACAACTTGGGGTTCGTTTGGCTTCTTATAGTAAGTTTATTAACCTTATAGTGTAAGAACACAAGAAGACCCCGTAAAAGTAAAATTAGTTAACTTAAGGTTAAATCTAAATGATAAGGTTAAAATAGGAACCTAAACTTGTCTAAATTATATTGGATGATAGGATTTCGACCCATACCCACCTTATCCTCGAAATAAATCAATTTGGAGCTATTTAAAACCAAACTTGACTTTATAATAAAATATTATTTTTAGTTATTCCAAAGGTGCCCCTCTCCTCCCTTATAAACGGGCACCCCCTCCCTCTCTTCCTCACACAACATTGAGCCTTCAATATCGGACAACCCCTGCCAAATTCTCTTCTCCACTTCCATAGAAACCTCCTAGAGGTTTTGGTCTTCCTCAAAGAACAATTTTAGTGCCCTAAGAGGAGGTCTCAAAGAGGCACTTCAAAGAAGAGGTAATTTCCGTTACCGATTCTTTCACATTTATTTCTTCTTCCAATTCTTCTTCTTATATTGTTTCATTATGAAGTAATAGAATCAGTATCACTCATATACTGATATGTTATTATAAGTATTAAACAGTCCTATTTCACCATCTATCCATCCTACGGAAAACGAAATCACCGCGCGTGCGTACGTACGAAATACAGTCTCCACGCCGTGGTGAAATCTATTTTCCACCACCACCTTACTTGGATGGGTATAATGGTGTAAATAATAACTATATATTATTATTTTAATGTGATATTTATTCTGAAATAGTATACATACACTCCAATACAGTTCCAAGATCATGAGAACGATATCATCGCTCGTGCGTACGTACGGACTACCGTCTCCACGACGCGATGAGATTCATTCTCCACATTAACCATTCATGAATGATTATAAAATATATATAATGAATAATAATGAAATATATGACATGATAAATCTACTGGATTTATGTATATATATATATATGTATGTCATCTACTTACTTCCATTCAAGACAATAAGGAAAGGAAAACAACGTTCATGCGTACGTACGGACTACTGTCTCCATGAACGATGTGTTTCATTTTATTTATCTATAAAATATATATATATATATACTGAATATATATGATATATAAATCATGTTTTATATTATTGAAGTAAGTAAATAATGATATAAGTAATAATAATGTCAAGAACAACAAGTCCAAACACCTACGATAAATGAAACGATTTTACCCAAAACGCTTCTTTAACATGGAATTTACAAAAGAACGGGTAATATAAAGTTATAATTGAACCATATATGATATCATAACAATGAATATGATTCTGTAATAAGTTAATGACATTATTTAAATCATTATACAGGAGGTTCGGATACGTATAAAGCATATCGGACATAAGGTAAGGGAAATATCACAATCTCATTTTTATCTGAGATTGTTTATACTTTGGCATTTACTGGGGTGTATTTTATCATCCACATCCATGTTTCCTAAATATGTAATATTATTTCCATCCACTTACAATTGTTTAAATCCAATTTTACCCTTCAGTGAGTTTTTAGTAAAAGATATGAGAGGAATCTTTTGTCGTTTTTCATACGAGGTACTTTTTGACTTTTCCGACAAAAGTACGAGAATAATGTTTTTTTAACTTATACGGCATGAATGGATTTTTAAAACATTATTTCCAAGAAGCTTCTTTTACATGTTTTAAAGTTTATTTTCAATCAACTTCTTTTAGTTTAAAATTGTATGACATGTTAAGAAAGGAAAATGTTTTTGAAGTAGAAAGGATATTTTCCTCAAGAATGGAGTTCAAGTGTTTTATCAAAATTATTTTCCATCTAAGATAATATAGGGTTCTGTTTATATCCCTATTATTACATTGAATTGATTATGTTGTGATGGAATTATTTTTATGAATTCCATTTATCTTATATGAATTGTTTGATGATGTCACGATGTTTAAGATTCCCATCTTTATTACATGGGTTATGCAATGATGTATGATTTATGATTTTGTGGCACACATAAGAATGGTATCATTATGAGATGGGTGAGACCTATATCTCCCTCCAATGAATTGGGTAAAGATTTTATATCTCATGAGATAGACATGGCTAGAACGGTAGGTTATACCGGTTCATTGAAACTGGACTGAAACGAGGGTGACTCGGTTCAGAAAGGGACTTTGTCCACTAAGATAGTCTTGGGAATGAGTCTTGACTAACAAAAAATGATTCTCTATGATTATGTGTGTATGCCACAAAGTTTCATGTTTTAAGATATGATTATTGGGATTACATTTCACTACTATGATTTATCCCATGTTATGAAATCATGATCTCTTTTGCAGGTTAAGATTTCAAAAAGATATGTTCTTATGAATATGATGTGATTGATATTTCTTTTGTTTACCCTTACTGAGCATTTGAGATCACCCTTTTATGTTTTCTTTTCCCCAGGATATAAATAAAGGTTTTAGGTAAGAAAAAAAGAAGATCTTTATGAGATATGTTGAAGATCTTTCACCATGATTAGAAGATTACGTTCCGAGTTTCCAAAGACACTAAACTATTACGGTCCTTGTGTGTGTGTTTTTGTTATGTACTAAGTATTCCGCAAAAGTAATGTAATGTCCATGTACGTTAAGCTTCGGGTCTCTACAGTTGGTATCAGAGGAAAGGTTTAGTCAACCTTTGGAAACAAGGATGTGAAAACGTTAGTGAGATCCCTAGAGATATTTCTAAGGTATGTCTAGGGATGTCCCTAAGGATAAGTATACGTATAGGATATAGTCCTAGAACTATGGTAACGATTTTAGATTAAACCAAAGATGTTAGATATTAAAGTTACTTCCCATTTATTATGATTTTTTCCTCTCACACTATTCTTTTTGGGTTTTAGAAAATAGATGGAAACAAGATGATTCACGATAATGGAGGATATTATGGACAATGGAATGATATTCTTCATGAGAAACCAAATGAAATGGGATTTAGAAGTCCAAAAATCATTATTATACCGAATCAGCAATCTCATAATATGATCAATAAAGTAAAATTTGGTAAGTTTCCTGACTCATCTAATAAGAGAAAGATGGAGTTTCATGATGATCATAGAGGAAAGAAAGTTCAATTTCACCTATGTAAATCATGTGGGAAGAGGCATCAAGGAGAATGTTTCAAAGGAACTAGAAGATGCTTTGGGTGTGGAAAAGAAGGACACAAAGCCAGTAAGTGAAAAGGAAAAGGTTCAGTTAACACCAGGGATGAGGATAATGGTATTGCTACGGAATCAACAATGGTTAAATGTTTTAAATGTGGAATGTACGGGCATTATGCAAACCAATGCCCTAAGGGAAAGTCTCCTGAAGAGAATCAGTATGGTCATATGAGTAGTATTTATGTTGATGATGATGAAGAGACTACAAATGATATGTGAGGTGAAAGAATTGTTGAAGCTCGATCAATGGTTTAAGAATGTTGTGGAATGATTACATGTTTTTCCGGTGTAATGTTGTATAAGTAATCTCATAGTACTATGGAATAAAGTGACATCGAAGGATTGTTACACTGTTGTCTTTCCTGAAGTTTTGAAAGTGTATGATTAATGGTACCAATATCCATGAAAGGTTATTCAGATATTTTTGGAATGTAGATGATATGCACATAATGAAGGGATTATGAGAAAATTAAATGTTTGATAGTATTCATGAGCTCATGACTGATATAAGGAGAAGGTTATATCATGGTTTGAGTATATAGAATTTTGTGGATTTTGGTATGTGGAAAGAGTTATCTTTTGACAGCACTCATGTTTTCACTAAGATTCAATGGGTATTCATTTTCCAAGAGATTATATGATTATGGTATTCACATGACTAGAATGTGACGAACAAGATATATGAGAGATAAATGATGGCATTCACGTGATCATTTTCTCTATACTATGAGCTTGGACCGAAGTATTTTAGATAAGCCTAAAGATTGGAATGGATTATGTTGGACATAAGTTAGTAATGTTTAAGGATAGAACTATTGATATTATTTATGTGATGTTATAGTAATGTAGTTTTAGAAAAAGGACAACCTGCAGGACGGGCAACAACCCATCGTGTCGGACAAGGCTATGGGAATCGAACCCACAACCGAAGTGCGACTGGCCTTTATCGCCTACCACTGGCCTACAGGAAGTCCCTGTTTAGTAGAAACTAGTTTTTTTATATTAAGCAGTATGATATATGAAGTATAAGTCCATTTTAGGAACCATATATGATTAATCTCACTATAGAATGACTTATGTATATTAAATAACTTTTGCTAACCTTTTGTTTGAGACAAATGGAATGACCCATCATTCTATCGCATGATCTGCTAACACTTCATGAATAACAAATTCAACTTCATTTATTTAAGAGATGAAGTGGAAATTGTTCAAGGCACGAACAACAGTGAGATTGTACCAAAATAAAGTAAGTATTTATTCTAATTCAAATTCTTCAACTTTAGGGAAACGATCTTGAAAACCAAAAATGTTGTCCTAGTGCTCTTTTATCAGATTAATCAGATGGTACCTTAGATCATCACAAATTTATGGATTTGTGATTGCTGGCTTTTCCATATCCATGTTCTCTACCACTCTCCATCAGAACATGATGGTTAGATTTCTCTTCCATATCCATATTTTCACCTATGTGGAAACCTAGTGATTAGTTTATTTGGGTAACCGTTACGTTTCATACTTTTGTTTTTAAAGATTGGTTTTGGTATTCCTTTTTACAATGTGGGTTTCGATTAGAGAAACTTTCGAATAGTAAACCATTTATAACCTCGACGAATTTCGAGGGCGAAATTCATTTTAAGGGGGGTAGAATGTAACACCCCGAGATTTTATGAAAAATATTCTTTTTAATTTCATTAATGTCTTGTGTTGTATGATACACCAAAAGGAGATTGCACAACACGTATCCTTGACTTTCTTTCATTACACGCAATCGCGACCTTCCTTTATAGCATGTGTAGTACGCAATACCGAGTTTCACTAAACAACGATATGCTATTAAAATATTATTAAAACTAGCCGTTATGAATAGTAATAACCACTTTTTGAAATTTTGTAAATTTTATTTTTCAAAATGGACTTCATTTTTGGATTCGGAATATCGAAATTAGCTTAGGGTGAAATTTTGGTAATTTTCGGATAACTTTCATATTTTGATGAATAGTGGAAATTACTAAATTTTAATTAAAAACAATTTTTTCAATCGAAATAATTAATAGTGATAAATTATTAATTTTAATGGTTTTAATGTATATTTAGAATATATTTTTACAATTTAATACAATTTTGTTCATTGGATGTAATTTCACATTTAAACCAGTTATAAACAAGTGTCAATCTTTTGATAGCTATTATCTCTTAAAAACACACCTTTTGTTTTGACGACGGGAATTAATTTTTAAATTAATTAATGCAACTGATATGTTTTGAATTTGGTAAAATAGAAATCATTTTTGAGTTCATAATATCAAATATAGCTTAGGCCTAATTTTTGGTATTTTTCTGAAAACTTTCAATTTTTGATGAATAGTGAAACCACTATGTGGTAGTTAAAAAAAACTGAATTTTTCATAAAACTATATTTTAACGCTTCTGTGAGTAGAATTTCAAAAATCCGAGAGACACGGTTGATGTCAGTAAGTAAAATTTGGTTCAATGAGATGAAAATAATTTTTGGTGAATAGTAACTTTTTACTTTTATTTACCACGGTTAAAAGTAAATAGGGTAATTAAGGGTAAAAATGATATTATTATTACCCTAAATCATGTCCAAATTCTATTGGATAAGTTTAATTCGACCAAAAACAAGCTTAGGAATAAAATATGACCATTTAGGCCCACATGGATTTGATTAGGACATTTATTATTATTTAATTCAAAGAAGAGTTAAAAGAGTTAAAATCAAAGTTTATTTACTAAAACAATTTTAATATAGGGTTATACATAAGATAAATTCGATTTTAAATATTCATTAGAAATCTAAAACGATTTACTACATAATAGTATTTTATTTGTAATTTTTAGACATCATATAATTTAATTTATTTATGACACAAAGATGATGCAGTAATTATCTTATTAATGAAATATTGACATAATTGATGTTATAAATACCAAAATAAATGTAATTTAAGACTTTTTATGAATTCCACTAATTTTATAGGTTAATATGACATATTATTATTGATTTAATTAACTTTTTTAGAACTTATAATTCTGTTATGAGTTTCAAAAAAATCATTTACTAAATAGTGTCAAAATTGACATAAAATAGTTTTTAAAACAAATATTATATTATTAATTGTTATTTTATTCCTAAAAATCTACGGTTCGGCCAAATGACTTAGATATGGTTATATATATTAATAATAAACAACTTGGGGTTCTTTTGGCTTCTTATAGTAAGTTTATTAACCTTATAGTGTAAGAACACAAGAAGACACGGTAAAAGTAAAATTATTTAACATAATGTTAAATCTAAATGACAAGGTTAAAATAGGAACCTAAACTTGTCTAAATTATATTGTATGAGAGGATTTAGACCCATCCCCACCTTATCCTCTAAATAAATCAATTTGGAGATATTTAAAACCGAACTTGACTTTATAATAAAATAATATTTTTTGTTATTCCAAAGGTGCCCTTCTCCTCCCTTATAAAAGGGCACCTCCTCCCTCTCTTCCTCACACAACTTTGAGCCTTCAAGCTCAGCCAACCCCAGACAAATTCTCTTATCCACTTCCCTAGAAATATAATAGAGGTTCTGGTCTTCCTCAAAGGCCAATTTTAGTGCCCTAAGAGGAGGTCTCAAAGAGGCGCTTCAAAGAAGAGGTAATTTCCGTTACCGATTCTTTCACCTTTATTTCTTCTTCCACTTATTATTCTTATGTTGTTTCATTATGAAGTAATAAAATCAGTATCAATAATATACTGATATGTTATTATAAGTATGAAACAATCCTATTTCAGCATCTATCCATCCTACGGAAAATGAAATCACCGCGCGTGCGTACGTATGGAATACCATCTCAACGCCGTGGTGAAATCTATTTTCCACCACCACCTTACTTGGATGGGTATAATGGTGTAAATAATAACTATAAATTATTATTTTTAAGTGATATTGATTTTTAAATAGTATACATACACTCCAATATAGTTCCATGATCATGAGAACGATATCATCACTCATGCGTACGTACGGACTACCGTCTCCACGACGCGATGAGATTCATTCTCCACATTAACCATTCATGAATGATTATAAAGTATATATAATGAATAATAATGAAATATATGACATGATAAATCTACTGTATTTATGTATATATATATATGTATGTCATCTACTAACTTCCATTCAAGACAATAAGGAAAGGAAAACAGCGTTCATGCGTACGTACGGACTACCGTCTCCATGAACGGGGTGTTTCTTTTCATTTATCTATATAATATATATATATACTGAATATATATGATATATAAATCATTTTTTATATTCTGGAAGTAAGTAAATCATGATATAAGTAATAATAATGTCAAGAACAACAAGTCCAAACACCTACGATAAATGAAACGATTTTACCCAAAACGCTTCTTTAACTTGGAATTTACAAAAGAATGGGTAATATAAAGTCATAATTGAACCATATATGATATCATAACAATGAATATGATTCTATAATAAGTTAATGACATTATTTAAATCATTATTCAGGAGGTTCAGATACGTACAAAGCATATCAGACATAAGGTAAGGGAAATATCACAATCTCATTTTTATCCGAGATTGTTTATCCTTTGGCATTTACTAGGGTGTATTTTATCATCCACATCCATGTTTCCTAAATATGTAATATTATTTCCATCCACTTACAATTGTTTAAATCCAATTTTACCCTTCGGTGAGTTTTTAGTAAAAGATATGAAAGGAATATTTTGTCGTTTTTCATACGAGGTACTTTTTGACTTTTCCGAAAAAAGTACGAGAATAATGTTTTTTTAACTTATACGGCATGAATGGATTTTTAAAACATTATTTCCAAGAAGCTTCCTTTACAAGTTTTCAAGTTTATTTTTAATCAACTTCTTTTAGTTTAAAATTGTATGACATGTTAATAAAGGAAAATGTTTTTGAAGTAGAAAGGATATTTTCCTCAAGAATGGAGTTCAAGTGTTTTATAAAAATTATTTTCCATCTAAGATAATATAGGGTTCTGTTTATATCCCTATTATTAAATTGATTTTATTATGTTGTGATGGAATTATTTTTATGAATTCCTTTATCTTATATGAATTTTTTGATGATGTCATGATGTTTAAGATTCCCATCTTTATTACATGGGTTATGCAATGATGTATGATTTATGATTTTGTGGCACACATAAGAATGGTATCATTATGAGATGGGTGGGACCTATATCTCCCTCCAATGAATTGGGTAAAGATTTTATATCTCATGAGATAGACATGGCTAGAACGGTAGGTTATACCGGTTCAGTGAAACAGGACTGAAACGAGGGTGACTCGGTTCATAAAGGGACTTTTTCCACTAAGATAGTCTTGGCAATGCGTCTTGACTAAAAAGAAATGATTCTCTATGATTATGTGTGTATGCCACAAAGTTTCATGTTTTATGATATGATTATTGGGATTACATTTCACTACTATGATTTATCCCATGTTATGAAATTATGATCTCTTTTGCAGGTTAAGATTTCCAAAAGATATGTTCTTATGAATATGATGTGATTGATATTTTTTTGTTTACCCTTACTGAGCATTTGAGCTAACCCTTTTATGTTTTCTTTTCCCCAGGATATAAATAAAGGTTTTAGGTAAGAAAAAAAGAAGATCTTTATGGGAGATGTTGAAGATCTTTCACCATGATTATAAGATTACGTTCCAAGTTTCCAAAGACACTAAACTATTACGGTCCTTGTGTGTGTGTTTTTGTTATGTATTAAGTATTCCGAAAAAGTAATGTAATGTCCATGTACGTTAAGCTTCGGGTCTCTACACAATATAGGTAGATGTGGTTCTAGAATAGATGTACCTAGTTGTAATAAATCAGAAAAGGTGCATCAGGCCTCACTAGAGCATATCCTAGTAAATGAAAATGAGCCTTTCTTCACACCAGGTTTGACCCTCCCGAGGGATGTGTTTAGGATAATTCACATTTTCTATATAAACTAATAAAAATGATTTGAATATGTGATGAAAATGAATAACCTAGTTTAAAACTAATCATTTCTATATGAAAAACAATTTTTCATGATTTAGATATCATATAAATGATCATAAACTTTTTCTACTATGACTATTTTAATCCACACTATGCTTTCTAGGATTAGTTAATGGATGGAACCCCAAGTGGTCATGTTAACATTGAACATGAAGGAAAAGATGGTGATATTGAAAACCCAAATGTGGTTTTTATAGGAGTAAAATATATTATGTTGTTCCTAATAAGTTTTCATTAAATATGATTAACAACATATATCTAAAACAACTCCTGAACTCACCAATGAATAAAGGGATGGAGGTTTCTAGGAGAATGAGTGGTGGAGACCATAGGGAAAAGAAGGATCAGTTTCTATCATGAAATGTATATTGATGGAGATACCCAAAAAACTATCTCAAAATAATGGATAAATACTTTTTATGTAATAATGGACATAAAGAAAAGATTTACTGAGAAAAAAATGAATAGTACAATTGAAAGAAATGAAACTCATCCTAATGACCCATTTTTAGTTTTTTTCCTTAAAGGTGGGAAACCAGTGTATTACCTGAGCCATTTACCTCGTCTATAAGATATATTGTATACCAGTAAAAGACCTATTTGAAAATAAATTTATGTTTTATTTATGTATTAAGATTGTATTTAAAAACATAGTTAAAAGGTTATCTAATAACAAAATTTAAAGGATGTCCATCATATTGATTTTGTAAATAATATTAATTTCTTTTTAGAAAAGGAAAATCCATATATTGGGTGAAAACCCATCAAGTCAGGAAATTCTTGGATTGAACCAAAGGCTAAAGGATAATAGGGGTTTAATTACAACTACTGACCTAATAGATGTCCTTGTTAATGTCTTCTTGATTTTTAATATACAATATTTTGAATAAATATTAATGATGAACCACTAGTTTTAAATTCTAGTTTAGATATTAATGTAATAACTATATTGTCTTTGAGGAATAGTTAGATAAAAATAGAAATAGTTTCCACACTTTTATGGTCCTTAAGACCCATTAAAAGTGTACTTTTGTGCTTCATGCATCAAAGTTAATTTTTGAAAATCAATTTAATGAAGTAATGGATGAATTATAAGTTGATCAACGAACAAACAAAGGATGAAATTTCATTAATAGAAATATATCAAGTAAGTATATTTCCTTAGATAAATATATAGTAAAATAATTAATCAACGGTAGGAAAATGATCAGAAAAATGTATTTCAAATACCATAATTATTATTGAATCAGTGGTAATATGATCATCACAGATTTTTGGATTTGCGGCCCTCAAAATTCCAATGATAACTCACTTGTTAGTGATTGATGACCAAAATAAATCAAGATAAATATTTATTATTTTCCTCCATGTACATAACTCTAGTTTCCATTAATTTTCTCCTACTTATAAACATAGTTATATGTTATTCCATTTTACCTTTATACTTATCATTCTCACTTATTAAGAGGATATTTTATTAACTCATATCATTATGTGGGATTTCAATAAATAAATTTATAAATATAAAATTTTTACAACCAATATCTTTTTTAAATTGTGAGGATGAAATTTATTTAATGGGTAGGGATGTAACTCCCCAAAATTCTAATGTAATTCCATTATATTCAATAACATATATGATAAGTAATACTAAATGAATATGATAATATAATATATCTAGTCTTTATAATATATTTAATATTTTTTATCTATTCTATATATTTCAATGAATACAAACACTAATCTATCTTTCCATATATTCAAGAACGACCTTGTCTGATAGGTTGTGTTGCACGCAAGACCGCGTTTTCCTGAACAACAATATATTATTAAAATAATTATTATTTAATATAATAAAATATAACATGGTCATTAAGATATAATTTAAGAATAATATTAACTAACTTAATAAATTATAAGGTTTAAAAAAAATACAAATCGAATTCATAGGTAAAAAATCAAAAGAAAAGAACATAAGAACCAATTTAATATAAAGTGAATGTTTTTATAGAAATCTTTTTTTATGCCCACAATGGTATTTTATCCTAATAAATTAAATTAATTACTATTATTGAGTGAATTTAATTTAATATATATTATATATTAAATAAAAGGTTTTTTTAATTTATATAATAGATTTTATAATCATAAGATAATAATAAATCCAATATTACCTATAAAAGAATTTATTTTTCTAAAGGTAATTTTACTACCTTTTTATTTAAAACCTATTTTAAATAAAAAAATTTAGAAATTTTATATATTTGATAAGTCTAAATAAACATCATTTATGAAATCAATATATCAAAATTAGGTTAGGTTGAATTTTTAATATTATTTTTGGGAAGATTTATTTTTAATGAATAGTGAAAAATACAGAATTTTAATTGCAGACTTCTTTTTTTATAATTTATCTACAAGTATAAGTTAACTTATTATTGGTTTTAAAAGTTAATTAGATAAATTATAATTCAATTAATCCAATTTATGTCATTAGAATCAATTTCACTTTGAAATTGAATATAAAAATATAGAAAAATTTTCAACATTGTACTTTAAAAACCTATTTTGTAGTCTCATCTACGGGATTAAATATAAATTAATTTCTGCCACTTATGTGATTAGAATTTTGAAAAATCAATTACATAGTTTGAATAATAATAATTTATATTATATAATAGGGTAAAATTTTGTTTTTACGAAACTAATTATCAATAGTAATTAAAATTATTTGTAGTGATAATGAACAAAATTAGCTTAACACGAGACTAAACCTTAAACTTAAGGGACAAAATGACCTATAAGCATGTAAAAATTCATTTTATGGACATATTTAGACCATATAATAATATTTATATTACTAGGTCCATTATTTAAGACACTTGACATTCGAAGAATTTGGATGGAATTCCCATTTTCAAAATATACAAGAATGCCACTCCTCCTCCACTATAAAAAGGCACTCACCCTCCCACTTATTCACAACTATGAAGTTTTTTTTCACCAAAAATATGATAAAATGAGCTCTGAAAATCCCCCTAATCATACAATCCTTTATTTTTGAATAAATCAATCCAATGAATCCATTTGGTGCAAACAAAAATGTGTTACCCAAAGAAGAGACATCCACCTTCCTCATTCTCTTTTGTTTTATTTTTATTCTCCACCTCCTCAAATATTATTATTCCATGATTACATAATAAAATAAGTAGCCTAAATATATTGAAATGTTTTTATTCAATGCCTTTTACCTATAATTACTCACAATTGTATATAATGGGTAACAAACATACCATTTGAGTATGGAGATCTACCATCTCACGAAACGATGATCGATCAATTTTGCAATTACCACCTCTCTTGGTTGTGAATTATGATGGAAATGATGATTATATATTATCTATATTATATTTATAATTTATTTATTATTATTTAATTATTATATAACTCATACCTTCATGCTTCCCATTTTTCTTAAATTTTATATCATCGTTTGTGGATGTGTGGACTACTGCCTCCTCAAAGCGACATGATTCATTCACAATATACATAGAACATATAAGGAATGATTTTATAAAAAATATGTGACATATATTTAATAAATTCGATAATATAATTATAATATAAATATACATATACATACATATACATACAGATATATATATATATATATATATATATATATTTATCATTTTCTTTTCATTCTTCTAAATATGAAAAAAATGAAAGTAGTGTTCATGCGTACATATGACCTACCATCTATATGAACAATGCATTTAATTTTAAATTTTTAAATTTTATGATTTATTTTAAATAAATGTATAATGAATATATATGATATTTACCTCATGTTTTTAAATTCTGGATATGTTAATAGTTGAAACATGTAATAAGTCAAAACATACATGACAAACTAGGTAATTAACACCCAAAATAGTGAAAATAGTGAAAAAAGTGAAAATTACTAACCAATGAGTAATAAGATATTATAATAATGTAATATATTATATAATAAATATTAATATATTTATTAAATAATTTAGTAACATGTTTAAAACCACTTTAAAGTAGGTTAAAGGATATTCACCCCAAGGGAATCACAAGGTATGTGATTTTCATTTCACATTTTACATTTGTGAGATGGAAAAAATATTCACCACTATAGTATTTTATGTGGTCTATCTAATGTATATTTTGATATATAATATCATGAATTATTTTATCTTCATGTTTTATTGAGTTTCAATTTGAATTATTTATTCTAAGGTGATTTTTATTAAAATTTAACAAGTTGTAAGGATTTTCATAACTTGATTCCTTTTAATTGGGTTATATTACTTCATCATTGTATTAAATATTGTAAGATTATTTCTATAATCACATTTACAATATAATGATTTATTTCTATTTTTTAATGTAGTTTTATATTTTACACACACAATCTATCCATTGATTTATTCTCACATCAACATTATGGTCCTTTCAAAGGTTTAATTTGCAATCTCATTTTGTTGGGGACTCTTTACACTTGAATTTTCAATTGAGGAAATTATTTTATCATTGTTCAATAAAACCTTTAATTTTATTCTTCTATGGTTATTTATTACTATTTTCATGTAATAGTACCATTTTATACTCATTTTTAAATAAAACCATTTTAATAAAACTCGACTTTATTTCTCTTTTTAGTTATAGAACCTATTTTCCCCTGAAAACCCATTTTTCGAAAAAGGTTTTCAAATTTTTTTAGTCTTTAATAAATGATTTGTTAAATAAAATGTTAACATTTTTTATTTTACAAATTTCTTAAAAGGAAATTTTTTTTATTTTCCAAACAATGTACTTTTATAACATATTCACCATGAAAAAGAAATGTTCTTTTTACCCTATTCAGCCTGTATAGATTTACATATCATATTTTTTGAAGTTATTTTCATGTTTAAAAGGATAATTTTTAAAGAGAATGTTTTTAAAGTGGTTTTAAAAGAAAATTGTATTTAAAATGGTTTCATTAATGAAAAAGACATATTCTAGAAGAATGTTTTCAAAAGATCCTTTTATAGTATTTATAATCATCAAAGACAACAACACTTTGTTTTGATACACTGAGAATATGTTGTATTGATACCATCCTTATTATACCTTTGGATAGTTTATGATTTCATTATACAAGGAAATTATTGAAATTCACATCATTGATTAATTTTTTTAGTCCCCGTGAAATATTCATTTTCCTATGATCATTGAACATTTAATTTCACATTGTTATCCATATCAATTATCCAGGATATGTTCATTTCCTAAACTATATACCATTTTAACATACGGTGTTCACATTGAAAATTATTTGGAACATTATTAAATCATTATCTTTTACTCAATGCATATATTTGATGATAAAGAATTTTTTTCATTAATTAAATTGATTATTTGATATATGAGGAATGATTTTGAAATGAAATACATGTGTTGGGGATTTTTTAATACAAGACCTATGTGTTGGAAACTTGTTAATACAATCCATACAATGCATCAGTAATCTAATGGGATGAATCATTTTTCTTTCCCAAGCTAACAGTTTTCTATATAGTATATTTTAAAATGTTTTTGGGTAGATCTTTATAGTGAAGGTATCTTGTATTTGGGAAACATGGCATCCAATAATTATGAATTTTTTTCATTCATTTTCAATTATTATTATCCATGAAATTTTTTCTTTGAAATTATATATGGATGAATTTCATTATAATTTCATTGACTAAATGTCATGTGTTTCTATTATTTTCCTTTAGATATAATGTAATCACTATTTACTAGTTTATTGATTATATGGAATGTTTCTTCAGTTATTACATTTCCCTATTTACAATTCTCATTGATTTATTCTTGCTTCTGCTGTGATTAACCCTTACTAATCATTTAAACCCACCCGTAATTTGTTTCCTTTCCCCAGGAATCAATTATTTGCACTATGAAAAACATGAAAGGATATCATATATGGAAAAAAGTTATCCTTGAAAGAAAAAAAATTACTTATAATTAGTGTATTAATTTTTAATACAAGACTCATGTATGTATATAGTTTACCAATACTACTAAACTCATGACACATTGGGATATAATTCCTTGTAATCGTGATACTGTAATGGTAGCATGATGCTGGCTCTAAGCATCTGAGGTCGATACACAACAAATGGTCCTAGAGGAATTTTAATAGCAACATTGGGAACTAGATTTTAGATAACATAGATTATAGAACATTACCCTATGGAAGACTTAGAGAATAAGTATAAAAGGACATCATATAATTTTGGAAAGGTAGAGATTATGTGGTTTTCCTAAAAATACTTACCTATATAGATACTACATGTTGACATGGTTATAGAAAATATGTACCTAGGGGTAAAAACTCCAAAAAGGTGTATTGGGTCTGACTTATGCATAGCCTATTACACAACAATGAGCCTTATTGTGCACCTGGTTTGACACTCCTAGGGGATATGATTAGGATAATTCATATTTTCTCTACAAACAATTGGGAAGGATTTGAATATGTGATGAAAATGAATAAACAAGGATAAACCTAAGGTTGGTTATATTGAATATAAGGTTTCATGATTTATATATCATATATACGATCATAATCTTTTCTCACAATGACTGTTGTCACTCACACTGTACATTCTTGTTGTAGTCAAAGGTTATAACCTAAAGGAGTCAGGTTAAAAATAAATATGAAGGAAAATGTGGTGCTGATGTATAACCAAATGAGGTATTGACAAGAGTTAATGATATCATTTTTATTCCAAATCATTTTCCAAAATATTATTAACAACATATACCTTAACTAACTCCTCAACTCACCAAAGAAGAGAATGATGGATGTTGCTAAAGGCTCGAGTGGTGGAGACTATAAAGAAAAGAATTCTCAATTTCCATTAGGAAATAAAAATTCAAGGAGATACCCAAGAAATTTTCTAAGTGGAATGGATAAATTCTTTTTGTGTGAAAAATAAGGACATATTGAAAATAATTTCTAATAAAAAATAAAAAGTATTATGGGTGGAAATGAAACTCAATCTATATATCCTTTTATAGTCTGTTTCTTTAAAAATTGAAAACCTGGGTATTACCTGATTAAATGAAATCTTCTATAGGATACACTCTAAAACAATGGAGGAACTATGTGAAAATAAAATGATGATGTATTTATGTATTAAGGTAGTATTTAAGACCTTATTTTAAAGGTAATTTAAAGACTAATTTTCAAGGATTTCCATCATATTTATTTTGTAAACTAAATTATTTTGGTTTTAGAAAAGGGAATCCTATATTATTGATGACAACCCATTAAATCCCGCAAGGTATCAGGAAATAAACCCATGATCGAAGGACGATGAGGGTTTAATGCCTATGAATGACATACTCAATGTCCGTTTTAATGTCTCATTGCTTTTAGATAACCAATTTGATGAATAAATATTAATTTTGAAACTGTAGTGTTAGTTAATAGTTTAGAGATTTATTTGATAACCATATTGTGCATGTGAAATATTTAGAGACAAATGGGACGAATTTTCACTCTTTTATGCACCTTATGATCCATTATAACTATATTTTATTGATTCAAATATCAAATGTGATTTTTTGATATCCATTTCCTATTGTAATGGATGAATTGGAAATTGATTGAAGCACATCCAATAGATGATATTGTGTTTATAGAAATATATAATTTAATTATATTTCATTATATACATAGGAACTAAAATAATTAATCAAAATTAAGAAAATAATCAGAAAAAAACATTTACCTAATAGATTAATTTTTACTAAATTGAGAGTCTTATGGTCATCATAGATTTATTTATTTGAGGCCCTCGAAATTATACTGATCATTAACTTGTTTTTTATTGATGACATCAATGAATACCTATAAATATTTACAATTTTCCTCCATGTATGTATCTCTACTTTCCACAAATGTTATCAAACTTGGAAACCATGTTATATGTTATTCCATGTGATGTTTTTACTTCTCAATCTGTCTTATCATGAGGAAATTTTATTAAGTCATCGGATGATGTGTGATTTAAATAAATGTATTTCAAAATATCAAAATGATTTCAACCAAGATCAAGTTAAAATCCAGAGGATATAATTTAATTATGCAGGTGAGAATATAACACCTGAAAATTCTAAATTAAGAACATTAAATTGATAACATGTATGAAACATAACACCTAGAGCATAAAAAAATATAATATATAGAGACATCAATTTATATTTACTATTTACAAATATATTATATATAAATCAATGCAGGAAAATACTAAGAAATATTTTCTTTAACATAATAACTACCTTGTTCAACAGCCTGCATTACATACAAGAATGAGATTTACTGAACAACAATATATTATTAAAAAAATTATAATTAAATATAAAAAGATATAAACTGGATGATAAATTAGTTGTCATGAATATTATTAACTAACATATGAATATATATATATATATATATTATGCAAATAGAAAATGAATTCATTATATAAAAAATTTATTATAAATGAATATAAGAACCAATTTAATATAAAGTGAATTTTTTTATATAATACTATTTTTATGACCACTAATATATTTAATTCTAATAAATTAAACTTTTTAAAATTAGTTAGTGATATAAATTAAATATATATTATATATTAAATAAAATATTTGTTTTTATTCATCAAATTTATCTTATAATCACAATATAAGAACAAACCCAATATTACACATAAACACCAATACTTTTCTAAAAGAAAATTTTACCACATTTTTTGGAGATCCTATTTTTAATATTAATTTTGGAACTCTTATATATTTTTTTATTTTAAAATAAAATTAATTTTTTTAAATATAAACATAAAAATTTGTTTAGGGTGAATTTTCAGTATTTTTCTGAGAAGTTCCACTTTTAAATGAATAGTGTAAAATAATGAATATTAATTCGAAATAGTTATTTCGTGTAATTTCTTTATAAGGATAATTATATATTTTATATATTTTAATGCTTAGTTAGATAAATTATAAATAAATTAATCCAATTTATTTCATTTTAATAAATTTCACTTTGAAATTGAATATAAAACATAGTAAATTTTTAAACATTTTTCTTTAAATACCATATTTATCTTCCTATTTTCGGGATTAAATTTAAATTAATTTCTGCAATTTATATCATTGAAATTTTGAAAAATTGATTAAATATTTCTAATAGTCATAATTAATATTATCTACTAAGGTTAAATTATGTTTTTTACCAAAACGTTTAGTGAATGTAACTAAAATTAATTTCAACTATTAAGAGAAATATTTGATTAATAAGGAACTAATCCTTAAACATAATTGAAAAAATGACATATAAAAGTTTTATGAATCCATTTTAAGGACATATTTCTACCCTATAATTAACTTTATCTAATTTGGTATGTTATTGGAGCCATATTACAAGTCAAAAACACATGCGAAATTCACTTTTAAAAAATTTACAAGAATGCCACTCCCCCTCACCTATAAAAGGCCCTCAACCCTTTCACTTATTCACAACTCTAAATACATTTGGATTGAAAAAATCTCCTAAATTAATTTTAAAAAATACCTTCACTCATCCTAGAATCCTTCTTTTAGTATGGAATCCTTCCAAGGAATCCTTTTGGTTCAAACTAAGAGGAGTTACCCAATGAAGTGGAAACATTCTTCCTTTTGATCTTTTGTTTTAGTTTCATTCTCTACACCCTAAAATATTCATATTACATGGTTACATAACAATATATGTATAATAGATATAGTGATACTTTTATATTAAGGGTTCTAATTACACATACACACATTTCTATCTAATGGGTAAAGAACTAACCATTCATGTACGACGAACAACGACCTCACGAAACTATGATTGTTTTTTCCTTTACCACGTCACATGGTTAAGAATTATGTTGGAAACATTATTTATATATGATATATATGATTTTTTTTATTTATTTAATCTTATATAATTATTATATAACTCATATCCTAATGATTTCCATTTTCTGTAAATATTGTAACCTTGTTTGTGGAAGTGTAGAGTATCACCTCGTCAAAGAGATGTGATTCATCCACACAATACATGGATCGTATAAAATATTTTTTTACTAAATATATTTTTCATAAATGAAATAAATATTATATTATAATTATAATATGCATATAAATACATATATCATTTAACCTTTATTCATTTCAATACGAAAAAGTAATGAAAGTAGCATTCATCGGTACGTATGACCTACCATCTCTGTGAACAATGGATTTAATTTTCAACATAAAAATTTTATGATTTATTCAAAAAAATGTATAATGAATATATATGATATTTAGATCATGGTTTAAATTCTAGATATTATGAAACCATAATAGGAACAACATGTAACATGTCAAAACATACATGAGAAACTAGGCAATTAACACCCGAAATAGTTAAAATAATGAAATATTACTAACAAATGAGTAATAAGATATTATAATAAGATAATATAATATATAAAAAAATTAACATGGTTCTTTAATAATTTATTAAAATTAATGGAACCACTATATAGGAGGTAAATGTATGTTCACACGAAATGAAACAAAAGGTAATGGATTTTCATCTCTCTTTTAAATATGTGATATAACCATCATATTCACAACATTCTTCTTTTGTGGGGTGTATATACTACCTATTTTGATATATTATATCATAAATTATATTATATTTATGATATTTTGAGTTTTAAGTAGAATTATTTCTTATAAGTATATTTTAATTAAAATTTACCAAGTGGTAATGAATTTTATAACCTGATTCCTTTTCATTGGGCTATATTACATCCTCATTGTCAGTAATATTATAAGATTATGTGTGTAATAAAATTTAATATATATTTTTTATTTCCAATTGTTTCATGTGGATTTATAGTTTACATGCAGAATCTATTCATTGATTGATTCCCACTTCAACGTTATTGTCTTTTCAATGGTTTACTTCGTAATCTCATTTTGTTCAGGATTGTTTACACTAGAATTTAAATTAGAGAAAATTATTTGATAATTGTTCAATAAAACCATTATTTATATTCTTCTATGGGTATTAGTTACCTTTTCCAATTAATTGTATTATTTTACCACTCTTTGTTAAATATAATTTATTATAAAATATCTTTAAGAAAACGCAACATCATTTCTATATTTAGTTAGAGGACTTATTTTATTATAAAAACCCTATTTTTATAAAAGGTTTTTAAAAAAAATTTCTAAACATTCCAGAATGATTTATTAAATAAATTTGTGACCTCTTATCTTTTAAAAATATATTTAACGGAAATTTCTTGTCACTTTTAGAACAAGGCACTTTTCTAACCTCTTTACGATTAAAAAAGAATGTTTTTTTACCTTGCATAGCCTATATGGATTTACTAACCACCATTTATTTGAATCATCCTTTAAATATTTAAAAAGGTACTTTTTGATGAAAATGTTTTTAAAATAGATTTTAAAAAGAAAATAATTTCAAAATATTTTTTAAAATTAAAATGATATCTTCTTCAGGAATGTTTTCAAAGGATATTTTTATAGTATTTCTATTCATAAATGACCAAAGCACTTCATTTTTTACTCTACTTAGGATAAATTGTATTTACACTATCCTTATTCTTATGTTGTTTAGTTTATGATTTCGTTTTCCAAGGATAGTATTGAAATTCACTTCCATGATTCATTTTTATAGTCTGCTGGAAATATTCTACATATAATGATCATTGAAAATTTAATTTCCCATAATTATCCATTTATCTTATATTGGATATATTAATTTCATAAATCATATACCATTTTTTATATACGACGTTCACTTTGAATATTATTTGAAGCATTGATAAAACTGTATCTTTTACTCAATGTAGATATTTTTTGATAAGGCATGTTATTCATTAATTAAATAGATTATTAAATAAATAGGGAATGATTTGTACATTCAAGAAATAGGTTGGGGACTATTAAATACAAGCCTGATGGGTTAATGATCAGTTAATACAAGCCACACAGTGCATCCGTAGTCTCATGGGATGAATTATTTTCATAGCATAATCTAATGGATTTCTATATAGTATCTTTTAAACCATTTAAAGGATATATCTTTATGGTGGAGGTATCGTGTTATTTGGAAACATGACTTCAGATAATTATTAATTTTCTTTCATTTGGTATTCATTTTTCATTATCCGTGACATTTTTATTGGAAATTATATATGGTTGAATTTCATTCTCATTTCACTAACTAAATAACTTGGGTTTCTAGTATTTACCTTTCCATGTTTAATATGCACTTCCTTCGTTGTTTATTAATTACATGGAATGTTTCTCCAGTTACCTCTCCATATTGACCACTCTCAATGATTCATTATTACTTCCACTATGCTTAACAAATAATGAAAATTTGTGATCCCACTAATTTTGATTATATTTTCCAAGAATCCCGGAAGTTTACTAAGAATGATATTCAAATATACCATAGATGGTATGAAGTTATACTTGAAAGAAAAAAATCATGTTGTAGTTTGTGTATTTATTTATAATACATGAATAATATATGTATCTAGTTTACCAAGACTATTAAATACTTCAATCATTTATGATTTAATTCATTATAATAATTCTTATGTAAAGGTAGTGAACCCCCAACTACGAGATTCTAGGGCTGGGTTTCTACACTAAGATGTAGTGTAGTCAGAAATACCTAGAATGTATTCTTCAATTTTAAACATTACAGAAGTTCAAAATGTTTGTAATATTCTAAAAAACAAGAAAAAACAACACAAATTGTTATGAACATATATGAAAAAGATATATTATTAATTTTTAACATATAATAATTAAATAAACATCATTTTTACTTGCGATGTTCTTGGTATGATTTAAAGTGAATGTTTTGAATTAAAAAGTAATATTTTTGTTCAAAACACACATCACACATTCAAAACCAAGAAAATACACCTAAATTGATGTGAAAATATAATAAACAAATTATTAACACATTTTTGATATATTTTAATTTCCCACACAACATTATAATATACATTGTTCTCGGTATGATTGAAATTTTGTGTTTTTAATTTAAAATAAAATATTTTAGTTCAAAAATTGCATCACATAATCAAAACAAAGAATGAAAACTCAATTTGTAATGAAAATATAAAAAATGTTTTTTATTTATTTGGATCAAGTATTAATTATCCATACATTATTTTGACACTCTTTATGAATAATATAATTGAAGATGCATGTTTTTAATTTATGAGGGATATTTTAGTTCAAAATACACATTACATGCTGAACAATGAGTAAATTCACAAGAATTGTTTTGAAACTCTTTGAAAATAAATATTTATTTATTTATGAAATATAATGATTAATAAAACATCATCCCAAAAATAAGATGTCTTTGGTATGACTAACCATTCAGGTTTTTTATTTTTAAAATGATTTTATATTTTAAAATTTTAACCACATTCTCAAAAGAGAGAAAATGATCCAAAATTGTCTTGGAATTTTTATAAAATGATCAATTATTAAATTGATACCTTTAAAAAAATAATAAAGACATAATTCTATTATTTAGTTTATTCAAAACATCCTGAAGTGTATTTTTCCTTTTTAAGTGATAAAGAGGTTTAAAATATGATCCACATAATCAAAATTGATAACATATGATTTTATTGGCGTGAAACTCTATAAAAATATTATTTTATTTATTTATTATATGTAGTAATATAATTCATTTCATTTTTATGCATGTTTTTGTTTCTATGACTAAAAGTGTAAGTTTTCAATTTATGAATGAAATTATGTTACAATTGTAATTTATATTTATCATAACTATTATGTATTACATTGTGATTATTTATTTATTAATTTATTATAATATAATTTTTAAATTATATTTCATATCTCATAAATAAAAATACTATTTTCATCATAGGCACATATTAATATTGTATGATGTTAGATTAATCCTTTGAGAAGTTCTCCTATGAGTTATATTTCATTTAAATTGCTTACAATTTATTTTTTTCGTAAGTGAATCAAATTTAAATTTAAATATAATATATTAAAATTATTTAATATACATATATTTGTTTTGAATTGATATAATACAACTATTTTATCATTATTTAAAAATTTTGAATTACTATATTATGAATTTTGATTTTTTTGAATTATTTTTTGTAGTTTGCAGTTTATGCTGTAGAAAATTACTGTAGCTGAAATAGTGTTTATCAACTCCAGTAGCATCACTGCTAATGGTATGATTTTATCAAGGAAAAATTTAGCACTAATAAATTCTTCATTTTTTGTTAAAACTAAAATTTATTTAAGGGTAATTTTATTAGCATTAAAAGTACCATTGATTAAGTAATTCCTTTACTAGAGATAAATCTGGAATCGATAAAGGTCTCACTTGTTATCAAATTTTTATAATGATAATGGTTTCTAACCATTATTGGGACTGGTATTATCCATGTATTAATATGATAATAGTGAACTTATTGAGTGCTTATAATGGCCTTATATGTATTAGTGAATATTATATGATACAAATACATCTTGTGTTAACCCCGTTCACAAAATATTGATAGTAGGATTGAATGAAAATGGCTCGAAGAATCCTATTTGTATATTTTAGTGTTTTTATAATATATAAATTTTTAATTTTTACAACTGTATGATTTCAATGATTATTTTTAAAAAATGATAACATATTATTAATTTTTAATGTATCCAAGAGTATATATTTTGATTTTATTTTTTTGGATATAATTTTTTTGATATATAAATTATACATAATTAATATTGCATTTTTTAGGAAAGAAATTTTTAATTTTCTTATAAAAAATATAGTAATTAATGTTTGTTAGTTCTCTATTATTTGCATACTACTAATTAAACAAACATATTAATAATTAATAAAAATTAAAAAAAAATTGATTTTTTTTAAATATTTTAATAGAAATTATTTTTTCTAAATTACTAAATTTTCATTATTAGTATATTAAACTCTCTTTGGGGAATTTAAAAAATATTCTTTAAGTTTCCATAAAAATAGAGATGTGGATAATTGATTACACATATCTGAGTATTAAATACATAATCAATGGAAATATATCAAATAAGCCCACATATATATATCCCTAAGGATTATTTGTGTCCCATTTTGTTATATGAATAATAAAACCATGTATAATCCATCGATGTTTGGGAACTGGTGTATGTTCTTCCAATTCATCTTAAAGTAAAAAATATTTTTCTATGTTACCTTTTGTAATTGGTGGAAGATTCAAATTACCCTATTAAGAAAATTGTATCACCTAGAAGGATGTTGGGTGTTGGATAGAAGATTCACCCACTTATAAAATATGGATTCTAGATAGAACCTTCTCCCACATGGAAAAAAGATGACTGTTGTTTCATGGGAATCTAACACCAGGGAAATAGAGAGTTATAAATATTCCAGTCGGTAGTCCCAACTAAAAGTATAGTATATTCTGATATAAATATGAATAGTATTACAAAATCACCTATATAATCCATGTGAGTACATATAACTATAACTTATGTTATAATCACTTAAAGTGGAAAAATTGTAGGATTATTTTAAGATTTAGTATACGGACTAATAAGAAATACGTGTTAAGGATATATAACATTAATAATAGTAAATATAAGAGAATCTAGATAATATGTCTATATATCCTCCTCTTTCACCACATTATTATGTGGAACATTAACTCTATGTTTATCATTCTATTACACATTGAGCTAAGGATCACCATCTTATAGAACACAAAAAAATGGAATTATAGATTTTATCCATGGTAAAATCAGGTCTTCTATTAATATGAATAGGTCCCCTAAAACAAATATTAATTATTTTGAATGATCATATATATAATATTGGTCTGTGATAAGATCAACCTTTAAAAAATAATATGAATAATACTATTAATAAAATAAAATAAATTTAATAGAGAAAATGTTATTAATATTTCATAAATGGATACTATATGTTTCATCAGATACAATAATAACCTCATATAGTATCAGGACTCATAATCCTTCTAGTTAGACAGATGGAGACACAACATGACTACACTTATAAATTGGTATCCTCATGTATATCCCCCATTTCAGTCTATCGTGCATGAAATTTCCTCAAATATACATCAGTCAATCATAACATATGGAGTAAAAGTATCTATCTGGTAGGATTAGTAATAGGTTATAGGAACCTAAATTTCCTTATACAAGAATCCATAGAGTGATGCTCAATGATATGAAAATAGAAGAGAGGCACCCAACATGTACTAGTATTAGGCATCTTAATATAGTATTTGATATGAATTACAAAAAATAAGTCTTAGATGTATCATATATGAAACCTATAATAACAATTAATGTATTTAAAATTTGAGAAATAAATCATATCTCTATAAAAATTAATATTTTAAGTAGACATTAAAAATCTACACACATAATTTGGCCAAATACTATCTAACATAAATTAGTAACTATACACATCATGTCTAGAAGTAAGATAATGTCAATGGGTCTTCCCCCACCTACAAATAACATTATTATAAATTGAGTTCAATAATATAAATGTTTATAACTATCTTATAATAATAAAAATTTATAAATATACCATTATTCACATAGACATGAATATACATTCTCGATGGGAAATAGTGTGAAAAAATATAAAAAATATGAGACATGTTCTCTTATAAAAACATTTTTATAAATATAGAAAATCCTATAATATGTTTTTTTATCAATGATATTTTTCGTAGATAGAGATTTGTAAGTGTATTTTAGGAAAGATGAGCCGAAGTTGTATCTTCCTATCTACTAGATTTACTTATGTAAAAAAACACCTACGAAGGATGTATGTCAGAGAATGATCAATATAGAATATGTTTCTAATGAGTTTTAAAAATTAAAAACATGTTTATTTCAAAGTAGTGATGTTGTTGAAAATATCTAAAAGATGTGTAATGTTTTTATCAATCTAAGGAGTGCATAAAATACTAAAAATAGCGAACGTATAATTATCATGAACATATACACCACATAATCTATATAATAGTACAAACCAATTTCTAATTATATGTTATGTCACAACAATACTAGTTATAATAATTCCTAAACTAATTGACATATCCTATAATGTGATAGTTATCTCTTCCTTAGTTCGATGAAGATTGTGTGTCTTGGAAATCTAACCCTTAACAAATGGTACAATTATCTAGTAACAGATAAATGTAAAATCGCATATCATGACACCAAATAAGCAAGCTTTTCAATGATGTGGGATAATCATTGTATGTGGTGGAATGTGATGGAAATATTGTAATCTATATATAATCATCTAGGTAATGGGATGACATTATAAGACAAAATGAGAAACATGATAATCCTATGCCGTGAGGAATGGAATCTCTTCTATGTATATATAAGATATAAATTCTATTATTTCCATTTAATGACCTATATTTTTGTTAAAATTGATTATTTATGAACTATATGTCTAAAATGAAGGTATCCAATTATAATACATAACTAAAGACATAACATGATTCAATATAAAAATATATTTATGTGACAATGACATAATACAAAATAGACCATCAATACTGATGAGTACTTGATCCCCTTCTGCCTATATTGGGAAATTTTCTTATAATTATGACCTTTATTATGACACATAGTGAGTTATATTTCTACCCCAATTATCGAGGCCAATCCATGCTTTTTATCACATGAGTTGACATTATCCTTCCCATTGGTCATTAAATTATCATGTTAAAGACTACAATGTGATTCTCAATGGACATAAATTATTCTGGAAACTCATTATTAAGAATCCATGGTGCAGTATCATATTCAAAATTATTTGTGATTTGGTATAGGAAATAATTATGGTTCCCAAAAAAAATTAACCAATGAACAGACTATAATGAAATTTGTAAAAGTATACTTCAGATCACATAATTTTATATAATAAAAATATCTTCATTATAGTTGGACCACTAAGACTCGAGCACTATTTATTATAAGGGGGTTATGCAAGTCTACATCCAAAAATCTGCTACTTTATATATTAAATATTGATACATAAATGGTTAATACTTCCTGTAAATTCATATCAATGACTAATTTTATATTTTTTCAACAGAAAATTCCCAATTTTATTTACTGATAAACCTATTGAAATATTTTGAAACATTACATCTATATCAATAGAATTTATTCTGCCCTAAGCCAATCATTTATAGATTAATAATACACATGAAGACCTTGTAAACTTACTACCCAATATTAGTGGTCATATGTCCACATCAGTTTTCATTATTATATTTTAATCCCCATTCATCCATTTAAATATGTATCATATTATTATAAACTTCTTTATTAGACATTTAAATTCCTTCTTTCCTGTCAAATTTTATCATCTTAGACTCATATATTTAAAAAAGTAGTTATTATAGTAATTAAAATGATAATTCAAATAACTATATATTATAAATGTTTATGAAAACATACTTAACTTAATGATTACATTCAATGTTACCTCATCTTGAAAATGCTTACAAATATTATTGTGAATATTTCGAATGAAATATCAGTGATAAACATTATGATATCTTCATGATAGTCTATCATAGTTAAAAACCTATATAATCACCAAAATATTACCATACATCAAGAAAAATCCTTATATTTACATTAATTTGGTGAATATAAATGCTAAAAACTAATTCCATGATTGAAAATTATTCTTCACTATAATAGTTAATAGATGTGGGATTAGAGAATGATTCTCATATTATGAATAAATAATGAGTAGGAAACCACTATATTTTCGATAATGAAATGTTCCATTGAACTAAATAAATTGTTTACAATATGAAACTGAATAAATAAAATATCTAAATTCCCAAAATATCATATAAAATATAACCATCAATTGATCACCCTAATTAATTTGGGAGACATATTCAATAGTGTAAAAATTATTAACAAATAAATTATTGTAATACAACAATCCTAATAGTTGTAGAATAACATTATATGATATATCTTTATCACCAATATATTTGAAAATCACATTTTTACATACCATATAATCTATATTATATAATACCATTTATTTTATTAACTGATTTATCATATCAAGGATGAGAGATACAACAATTTCCTAATAAGCTTTTATCAACTCAATAATAACTATATATAATTTTTTTATTTAGTAGATAATGATCTTGTGATAGGCTTGGGTGGAAAAAAATATGTTGACCTTCCTAATTCGTTATTTTTCAACACCCAAAATCATTATACAGAATTATCTATAAGTGAATTATATATTTTGTACCATATTAATCACACTGAATGAGGTATTTACCCCTTTATAAACCTCAATATACTATGTAAAATATCACTCCATTTGATATTTATTAATCATAGGTTTCAATACAACTTTTAGTTTAAAATATCTTCCAATATATAATGTGTTCGTAGTGGTCTCACATGAATTATCTGTGATTCATGGAAATTTAGTAATCAATATAATGAAATTAAAATTAAACTATGGCACACCTTACATTACCGATATATATAATATTAATAGTGTAGGATGATTAACATTTCATGGTTTATAACTACCCAATGATACTATATTTAGAGGAATATTAAAAGTTGGCTATTATTGGGTATTAAAATTTATTTGTTCATTAATAATAACATAATTCATTTCTATCACATATCCCATCCCATAATCAAATAGTTTTCCATCATAGAAAGTCTCATTCCTTAAATCTGGTGTAACTAAAGTGATGTTCCATAAACTTATATCAATATTTTGGTCACCATGTTTCAAAATAGAAATATTTATTATTAGATAACTTATATTATATATATATAGAGTCTCTGTTATTATAATCATATGATAATATATTATATGATATTACATGGAAGGAACTAATTCAATAGATCATCCATAATACATTTTGGTAGTAGTATGTCGATATTATTCAACAATAGAAATGAATACATACTATTCCATTAAATGATGACTAGGATATTTCATGAATAATGATGATTCTTCTACAAAATCCTCACCATTGAATAAAGAATATATAATATGCCATATTAATACATCAAATTGATGATACATATAGGTGAAAAATTTTATTACCTGATTGAGCTATAATTTTAAGTGATAATGAATCCTCATACACACTTCTACCAATAAAATAAAATATTTAAGACTAGAAATTGTTATATGTTTTAAACTCTAACTAACACCTTAATAATTTTTAATTAAACCTATGTTGTAGTATATAGATGCATAAATAATTTTTTAAAAAGATTTATTGCATCATTTTATATAATTACACTTCTTCATTGAATGAATTATCTTATTAATTTATAATGTAAAAATAAATTTGACAAGATTTGAGATTTTATGTATAAATTGGTTTATCAAAGGGTTCTAAACCAATTAGAAATAGGGGTAATACATTATGAGTCTATATTGACTTGAATATCAGAAAATATCATTCTAATTTCATTCATAGTTTAGAGATATAACAGAAAACATCCTCACCTTTCACAGAATATTTTTTTACAATGTTACTCATATTAGAGTGAGGGTTACCGAGGGTATAATTATGAATAAAATTTTACCACATATATGCATATGCATAAATTATTAAAGAGGGATGAAAAGGAGGTCATAATTGATGATATTTAATTTAATTAATGAATATTAAATAACAAATAATTTATGAAAATTAAAATGAACTATTCATATCATACATTAGTTGGTGTCCCATGTGATTTATTTCTCAAGATCCCATTTTTGTTATTTTGGGTCTAACATGATGCTCATGCATTACAAATGTTGTTAGTCTCTCAATCAATTGAGATGGTAATTACGAGTCATTTTTTTAGAAAATAGAACGGTAGTCTGATTCGTCCTATGATAGATTCCCCAATATAATCCAAGGCTCACGTATATATTTATGTCATGTTTATGAAATCATTCTTAGTAAAAATACAAGTTACCCCGTTTTTGTAAAATTTTATATGTGAAAAAATTTATTTAAGAGGACACTACACATGATAAATATATTTCCCCTTATTTAATCTATGTATTCAGTCACTCTTTATATTAAATACATATATTAAGGAAATATATAATTAACAATATCTATAGAGATATTTTGATCTGATGAAATGAGTCAAGAGGTATTGTGGAGTTGATATTGGTCCCATGAAAGTGGCATCCAGCATATCCGTATAAATGGGATTAGAGAACATATAGTTTAGGAGAATTTAACAAGACACATGACACCTTTTATGGGAATGTGACAAGGACTTCAATGGGTCAATTTATGGTTATGCATCCATGAAATATTTTAAGTAGTTTAAAGTCCTCTAGAGTGGGCTAATGGGTGAAAGCTACCAAGAAATGGTTGGGGTGGGACCTACAATGATGAAATCCTTATTCATACCAAGAGAATATTAAGTAATATGTATATATTTATAGAAGAATAATAATCCCTTTAATTATGTTTTTTTTTCAAAGGGTATACAACTTTTAAATAAAATTTCTGGATTTGTGTTTTCCATTAGATTTGATTGTCCTTACATAAATCTCATTAAAAATAACATAAAAAATTATCAAATGATTTTAAGGAATATTGGAATGAATTTTAGCAATAGTAACTAATTTGGGGATGTTTGAACAATCCTGATGTTGGTTGAAATACATGATAATGTTTGAAGTTAATGTTTGGTTTTCATGTATCATTGAATTTGTAAATATTAGATTTGTAAAAGAATCAATTCAAGACCTTGTGAGAATGAAACGAAAAAAACCAGATCACATAGGACTACATATGAACTACTAATGAATGAAATATGTTCACATATTATTATATTCTTCTATAAATATACCATGGGTTAGATTCATTTTGGAAGGTCCATATATGCATGTGATTAACATATCCTAAAAGTAGAACGATGTTAGATTAAGTATGATCTCACACTAAATTATTTTTTCACTATTTAATGTGTGAATCATGTTGTTGAAGAGAAATAAGGAGTAATACCCAATATACATGTTCATTTAATAATGAAATTTGAGCTCCATTAGATTCACTAAAATAGATATGAATGATTAACAAAGATTTCACATAAGATTAAATAGAGTGTTTCAATGCCTATGTAAGAATAAATTTAGCCTATGTTAGAATGAAATAAGATTTCTAAGAGCTATCCATAAGTAACTATATATTCACATAGGATTAACTAGAAGACATCAAGGATCATGTAAAAGTAAATCAATTCTCTAAGAGGGTATATTAATAATTTGGACAAGTATTGAGTTTTGTTGTGATAAATAAGGATTATTCATCACATGAATATACTTAACACATATATATGGCTCGACATGTAAGTGTAAATTTCATGGTTAAATAGATATATAATAGTTAAAAGGGTGATATATAAATTTTAATTGTGTTTTTTAATTTTTCATGTAAGAGTTGTTTTGGAAGTTATCATGGAGTTTAAGAAGAAGAAAATATTTGTAAGAACAAATTTATAAGTTTTAGTAGCTACATGGGATTAATTTAATAAGTAGTGTGATACATAATAAAATGGTAGGTCCACATCATATTAACATAATATACTACAAATCTACATAAAATTAATTTTTATAAGATACTAATCAATATAAGAATGATTTTTTTGAATAAGGGAGACTATGATATATTAATTTCTAAAAGAAGCATGCAATGAATCAATAAATTATTTCCAAAAGATATATCTAAGAGATACAGACGAATATCATATAATTTTCATAGTGGGATATATAAGGTTTTATTTTTCTTATGTAAGGTTTCTTCTTTTCATATGTATGACAAATCAATAATAGATAAATTAAAATTTTCAAACATAAGATAATTTTTACAAACATAATGTTTTTTTATTGTATATATGAGTCACTAATAGTTTTTAGATGGATTAGTAAAGGTGAATTGTAGGAATAATGATATTCATAAAACTAACTTTGTAAGGGTACTCAGAAAATGATATGTGAGGATTACTAGAAGTTTATATTTGATATGAACAAGATAAAATATGTTTCCTTATGATATTTAAGGGTTATTTGGTCTTGTATATAGTTCTATTGTTCATATATAATTACACCATGTTTTTAACTCCACATAACAAAATTATAATAGGTAGTAGTTAACATAGTCAGACACACCACAATGGACAAAGTCACAACATGATTTATTCTAAAGTCCATAATTTGAAAATTTTCTTGATATAACTCATTTTATTCTTCACATGGCACCTCGAAATCAAAATATTTATTACCTTAATTATATAAAATGGTATATATAAGTCTTTTATATATCCAAAAGATTAATGAGTAATGTAAGGAATTTGAATTTAAGTTGAAGATCAGTTATAGGAAGGTGTGGTATTGAATTTGAATTTGGAATTCAAATTTAAATATAAAGAAGATAAGATTTATATGTAAGATATTTGTGAAATTTTTTCTTGACTGAATGACAGAGAGATACTATGGAAGTATAGATAATTTAATACTATTGTTCATATAAAGAGAGCAATAACAACAAGAAGATTACAAATATTGTTTGTTTATTATCATCACAACTATGTTGTGTTTTTATGAAGAAGTAATTTGAAACCAAATTTATAATGAAGAGAAGTGTATAAAAATAATAAATTTCATGGATATAATAATTATTAAGAAAAGGATAATACCCACCTTATTTTACCACAAGATACTAATGGAAATTTTTGGAATACTTTTCATGAGGAAAAATTATTTTATTCTCATATAACGATTTCAATGATAAACCTTTAATTTGGTATCTAAAATGATTTTTCTAGTATACTATGGGGTATCATATTTCTATGATATGATTATAAAGATTAATATATTATTTATATTTTTAAACCTTGAACATATAATTCTATTTGATTATTTTTATTCCTTGGTGTGTGGGAGTTCAATAGTGATGTTTTTAACACTAACAAAACCCGCTCTAAATGAAAAAAATATAGTGTATAAAGAAATGAAATAAAATTTCATTTAAACCTAAAAAATTACTCAATTGAAAAAATATGAGGGAACTAAAAGGAGAATCTTGACTCAAGGAATGTAAGTAAACTAAGAGGATGATCCCAACTCAAGGAATTTGAGAAAATATAAAGAGGATTTTAACTCAAGGAATATTTTAGAACCAAGAGGATAATAATGATTCATAGAATAGAAGGAAACCAATATGATATTATTGAATCATGTTATTTGAGGGAACTAATATGAGGATCTTGAACTATGGAATTTTAGGTAATTAAGAGGATGATATTAATTGATGTTATTTTCGAGAATGAATAGTTGAATCATTAATCATGAAATATGAGGAAACTATGTAAAGAATTTGGACTCAAGGAATATAAGGGAACCATGAGGGTGGTCTAAAATAAAGTAATTTTAGAAAAACAAGAGGAGGATCTTGAATCAATGAATTTTAAAAAACTAATATAAAGATATTGAATTGAGGTAGTTTTAAGATTGATATTTGGGGGGTTGTAGGAATCAAAACTCAAATTCCCTCTTACAAGTACTAGAAATTTCATAGAATGACTCAATATTATTCATATGGGATATTAATTGAAGTAGAGGGATAAAGAAGAATTATTTTGACTAGATCACATAAAATTTATTGATTTAGAGTGTGGGGGTGGATCCCTACTATTTGGTGTATAGGTAGTTGATGTAGGTGAATGATAACCAAGATAGGTTATCAAGGAAAATGGGAAACCATATGGGTTCCCTAAGAAAATGTATTCCATGGTATGTCCTTATATGTTAAGTATAATGTTATTTTAATGGACGTATACACCATTATTCTCACCTCGAAAATGATTTGCGGATAAATCATGGCTTCATTTAATGGGGTTTGGGTGCCAAAATAATTGTCCTAAGAGCGGCCTTAAGGGCTGATCATGTCTCCATTTTGAAGGAGGTAGTGTACTAGAATATTTTAATTTAGGTGGTGCAATTATTTCTAAGTTTAGAATGATTTTGAAAGAGTCTAGGTGAATTAATAGTTCACCCGGGTTATCCCATGAAGGATATGATTTATATCACTTATCCAAGGTTATTGATTCAGAAATCACCTGTAGGAGAATTATAAGAGACATGGTAATATGATATTATTATCCCCATGATATATTTATTTGGGTGTCATATCATCTAAGGCCTTGTGTTGAAAATGGGTGGGGGTATAATAAAAGAAAATACATGCACTTAGGTAACCAGTCATAAACACTTCAGCTCACAATGTAAGGATTCGAGTGGGAAAATATGGTGTGAGGATAAGCATGAAAAATATGGTCTGTGAGGTTGGATATACGAAGTTTTGGCATGTATGGAGATGGGATGACATTTAAAATGATCCATATGGGCATGATTCATCTTGGTACCATACAAGGCATGAGACATCTGGGCATGTGTGGAGGTCGGTGAGAAACCTAGAATGGACCATCTGGGTGCATGTGAATCTTGGTGAGAGGTTGGAATATGGAAAAAATCCTTCTCAAATGTTTAACTTTGAATGATAATATCTTTTGATCTATAAGTATATTTTATATCCTTGAGCTATCAAATCTAATCCTTTGAAATTAAATATACCTCTAACATATGGATTTACCAATATAATATGTTTTAAAAGGCTAAAATATTTATGAAAATAATTAAAATATATATCTAATAATAAGGGTGACCTTTTGTCTAAAAATTAATTAAATCAATAGAGTAATTATAATCATAGGATCTCACCACCATCACACTGTATTGATAAAAAAATATCAAGGATATACAACCCTTGATCTTTGAGCATTCATACGGTACATGGATATACCAATTTCTCCACATTACAGTTTTTTTATTCTTCGTCTTTGACAGAAAAATGACATCCATGTGAGGCACATATGTTGGTCATCAAACGTAATGAACACAACATTTTTCTATGCCAACAAATCATTTATCTCAAAACCACTCACCATCACATCGTTTACTAATTTCTTTATGATTATTTATTATTTTTTAACATACGTTCACATTAAAAAAATAATTAAACATTATTACAGAAAATTATGACATGATTTTTGGGATATTATCTAGTAATTGGTTTATCAAGTGGTGATAGGACAACTAGGACCTAAAATAAAATTTTTATTTGACTTTATTATATTGTGTTAAAATGTTAATCATTAATATTTTTTTGAAGTATCTATATTCTTTTACATTAACATAGTTCACACCTCCCATATTATATAAACTTCAGTTTTACAATTATAATCACATAAAACATAGGGGCACTAGGGGTAACATGATACATACAATTTACCATGGACACAAAAGACCTTAAAATATAATTAATAAGGATGATATATAGATCATAATCAATGAAATATAAATTAAAAATTAAAAATTATAAATGAAAATAGTAAAATCCCAAACAAATATTAGTTGGTATAGATCATGATCAGTCACCATTCAAAAATTCTCGGAGTATTTGTACATTGATTATTGTTATTAAAAACCATTGTTATTAATATTTAACTATAAGTTAATTTCACATAAATTAATTAAAATAAATAAATTAATCATCCAAAAAAACTATTTAAATAAATAATACATAGAAAATACTAATTAAATAAACAAAACTAATATCTAAACATTAAAAAGTAAAAAATATGTCAATATTCTTTGGAAAAAAATTAAAACCCATAAAAGAAAATATAACACATTGAAGATGAAAAATTAAATTTGAAAATGAATCACATGTAGATCAAGAGGGGTATTCTCATATTATATTGGGATTATAGGAAGTGTGAACTATTTTCACACTTTCCATCGAATAACTCAATAAATTTCAAAAACACAGTTCACCCAAGTTATCTTCGCAATATGGAACCTGTGTCAATACTTTTGATGTAGGATTTGTAATATATATGGACGAAAAACATGTATATATGTGGTGCACATAAACCACTAGAACCTATTTCATCTAGAAGTCTAAAAAAACTATATATTTATCAAAAAATCATTTTAACCTGGTTTACAATATATTTTAGTTCTAGATTGTGTCAAATGGAATAACCCAAGTGGGTATATATTTCATGATATACATTTTAGACAAAAAAAATATTGGTTTTCCTTTTAAAACCATAAGAAAATAAATGAATTATATACATGGAAAAAATTATATTCTCATATAATTAGTATGTTCTAAATTATAAAGTATCATCCTAGAATACCATGATTGTTAATTATTAATTATTAATCGAGAATATTATTTATTTTTAAGCACCCTCACATAAAACAATAATTATATTTGAGTATGATTTTGTATATATTCAGTTATCATGTAAACTTAAGTTAATTAATAATGAATCATAGCTTCAAAATTAGTAGAGGCACTAAATATTTAAAAATTTTTTTCATCACCAACTAGAATTATATTTTCCTAGGTTAAAAATAATTGCGGGGTTTTATCTTTTTTAAAATAACTATTATAATTGACCATGATAAATCTTAATTATGGTTTGTGTCATCAAACCCACCTAAAATTATTTTCGATAGTGTCCTCGAAAAGTTTTAATTTTTTTATATAATAGAATATTTTCATAGACTAAACAATAAAAATTTTGGGCCAAGAAGATAACAAAAATATTCTATTAGGGAAAGTGGTATTATTTATACCCTCACAATTTTCTAAAATAATTTTTAAATATCACTTACCAATTTGAAGTGGTAATATCTATATTGGTGGGGAAACATTATAAGACTTCCATAAATAAAAAGTGGGATAGGTGTTTTGGTGGAATATGTTGATTCAAATTCTTTCTTAGGATAAGAATATCCTTAATTATGTGCCACACATCCTCACAATCATTCATAAGGTTTAAAACATTATTCTAATATAATATTGTGATTTTGATTCTTCAAATAAATTAAAAAAACCACCTTCAATAGTATCATATTAAAATATACATACTAATCATGAATATACATTCCCTGAAAGATTCTGACTTGTTTTTCCAGAACAAAAAATCAAATGGATGTTAGGATTAATTGAATTATAATTACTTTTAATGAATGAGAGAAGTAGTATCTACAAATTTCAGAGAATAATTATTCACAATTTGAGATTATAATTATATCATTTTATTTTTAGTAGAATAATTTTGGTTTTTTCATGAATCAGAATATATTTTTCTACTTCTTTATTGAAGGCACCATCGACTTAATTAAACATCTCAAATGTTGAACATGGAATAAAGTGAATGTACACACAAGGAAGGACATGTTTTACATTAATATACCTCAAGAGACTTATATTTTTATATTTAGTATAGATTTATCAGGTAAAAAATTCCCTGAAAATATTTTATTCTTGGATTTATTTCAAATAGTGAAAAATTGATATAGTTAACGTTTTCTGATGTAAGAAATTAATTTTATTTGGGATAAATAATATAAATGCATATAGTGCCACCACCCAATGGTTATATTAATTTATTGAAATAAATAAGTGATCTTTAATAATAGTGATGATTATTAGGACTCATAAATTGTGAATATGGTTTTTATCACACTATAATGATGATGATAATGGATTTTATTCCATAATGATAGTAAAAATCTCAACTTATATTCATTATTTCGTTATATTTATATCAAAAATAAAAACTAATTATTTAATAATTAAATAAATATAATATATTTAATTATTTAAATAATGTTTGTATTTAGTGCATGGAATTATGTCAAATTATCAGTTGATATTTCTTAATTAAATTGATTAATTATTATTGAATAAAAATTATATTAAATTATAACCATCATTTAGAAATTAATTTACTTTAATAATAGTGATGATTATTAGGACTCATAAATTGTACCAGTGCAAAATGATTTTAGACCTAAGGTAAGGGGTTAATCATATCACTTTAATTTTTGTGAGATATTCCATATTCAATAATATTTTTTTACATAGTGTATTAATATTGAACATTGATTTATCATATAATGAATCAATTTATCTTTATGGTAATCAATGTTTCATTTGATCATCATTAATTCTCTGGGGCATATGGTTTGACTTTTTGCAAAGTGGTAAGGATTTCTTCCTAAACCTCTATATTTCATTCAGGTAATGCTATCTCTCTATTCACCCCACTGTATTTATTAATTAAACTTTTTAACTCCTCTGAAATTCTGTTTTTATGTTCCAAACATATGTACATATCTGAATTATTTTTTCATTGGTGGGGAAATATAGGTTTTATAAGGTTCTCTTCTCAATCCCTCTTGATAAGCAAGATTTATTAAAGAGAAACTTCCCAATGTATTACCCAATTTCAAGTACACTCCATAATCTGTTTTAAGACACAATTATTTTTTTAAAATCACTATTTTTATCATTGAATTATATATTATATGTTTTATTGCTTTATTTAAATAATTTATCATTTTCCCCTTTAAAGAAACTTTTTTATTATTATTTAAACCGTATAAAGTTTGTTTACTTATAAAACATAATAAACACTCTTTTTACAAGATTTCACTTAAGTTTCAAAATTTTGGAATGAATTTTATTTTAATATCCCTCAAATATATGTTCATTCCCTTTTCATTTCTGGGATATACATGTTTACACTATAATTTGTTTGACAAATAAAAATTATTTTCAAAAATAACTCTTCCTTCTAAAAGTAAAAAGGGTATTTCTCTAAATAATTCTTCTATGATTTTATTAGATTATATTCGTATATTTCAGAACCCTTTATGGAATCTTATGATTTATTGAAATTTATCTTTTATGTTACCGTAAAAGATATTTTATTGAATGGTTTATAATTATCTTGAAAGGGGATGTACTATCTTGATACCATTTTCTATATGACCCTGGTTAGTTTATTACTATGTTTATTGAATGGGGCCATTATTTAAATTTCATATACTAGTTTAAATATGAAAATATATTCTGATTATGTTTCACCCATTTTATATGATTAATTAATTGGATTTCGGAAGTGATGGGTAGAGTGTAACACCCTAAGCTTCCACGTTACGCTTCTCTTTGAATAATATAGTAGCCTGTGTTGTACACAACTTCGTGTTCTATCACACACCACAACCAATCAAACTAGCCGTTATGAATAGTAGTACCCACATTTTGAAATTTTATAAATTTTATCTTTAAAAATGGACTTCATTTTTTGATTCAGAATATAGAAATTATCTTATGGTAATTTTTTGTATTTTTCTGAAAACTTTCAATTTTTCATGAATAGAGAAAATCACTATATTTTAATTAAAAACAACTTTTTTAATAGAAATAATTAGTAGTGATAAATTCTTAATTTGACTGGTTTTAAAGTATATTTAGAATATATTTTTACCATTTAATACAATGTTGGTCATTGGACGTAAATTCACATTTAAACCAAACATCAACAAGTGTCAATCTTTTGATAGTTATTATTTCTTAAAAACACGCTTTTTGTTTTGACAGCTGAATTAATTTAAAATTAATTTCTTACACTTATATGTTTTGAATTTAGAAAAATGGATTCCATATTTATAATCAAGAGGTGTAAATTGTGTAAATAGGTATATTTTATTTTTAGACATTTTGAATAATTATTTCGGTAGATATTTTATTTACCATGGTTAAAGGGTAAATTCAGTAAATAAGGGTCAAAAATAATATTATAAAAATAATAAATTACCCTAAAACATGTCCTAAACCTATTGGATGATACATGTCTGACCATGGGCATCTTGGGGTCGATTTTGGGACCTCATGGATCCACTTGTAAGTGATAATGACACTTTATATTAATTAAGTTAACGTAAATAAAAAAGTGTCAAAAGAATATATCTTTTAGAAAAACAATTTTTACGTAGAGTTATATATGTTATAGTTTAGACTATAAATATTAATTAGAAATCTAAAAATATTTCCTACATAATCGTATTTTATTTATAATTTTTAGACATTGAATAATTAAATATATTTATGACACAATAATGATGTAGTATTTTCTTTATTAATGAAAGTATCAAATAATTGGAATCATAAATGTTAAAATAAATATAATTTGAACGTTTTGATGACATAAACTAATTTTATTGGTTAATATGAAATGTTAGGATTGCTTAAATGATTGTTTTTTTAATTAATAAATTTTTTATTACTTTAAAAAAAATCAATTATTGAATAGTGTCAAAATTGACATAAATGAGTTTTTAAAAACAATATTATATTATTAATTGATATTCTATTCCTAAACATCCAGGGTTCAGAAAAGGACTTATATAATGATATTTTAACATTAATGGACCACTTTTGGGTCGCTTGGATGTATATTGTAATTTTATTAACTATATATGATATAAATACAAAGTGACATGATAAATGTCAAACTAATTAGCTAAGAGTTAAAACTAAAATATAAGGTTAATATAGTGACCCAAACCTGTCTAAAACCTATTGGTTGAGTGGTTTTCGACCTATCCCCACACTAAAATTTATATAATCCACTTTTTACCCATTATAAACCACATATGAATTTTTCATAAAATAATATTTCTATCTTTTCGAAAGGTTCCCCTCACCCCTCTTATAAAAGGGCACCCCTCTTTCTCCCTAATTCAAACCATCAAAGCCTTTTTCCTCGACCAACATCTGCCAAAATACCCTCTAAAATATCCTCCCTTCATCCTAGAGGCCTTCATTTAGTCAGAAATCCATCATAAGGTTCCCTTTTGATCAAATCAAAAGAAAGAACCCAAAAACGAGGTAATGTTTTCACCACCATCTTTCATGTTCTTTTCTTCTTCAACTTCTTCTTTCTTTGTTATTTCCATTATAAAATAATAACTCCAGTTTATTATATATACTGTGATGATATTATAAATATGGTACAACCATATTCAGTATTCTATCTATCCTTTGAATGACATGTCACCATACGTGCGTACGTACAGCCTACCGTCTCCACGTCGTGGTGTAATTGTTTTTCAATATATTATTATTTGGATGGGTATAATAATGATGTGTAATTCATGTAAATAAGAAATATAACATGATAATGATTCTGTATATATTATATACCATCCAATTATATATTATTTTAATATCAAATGAATGATATTGTCGGTCGTGCGTACGTATGGACTACCGTCTCCACGAACGCGATTAGATTCATTCCCCATCGTATCCATGAAAGTATAATTCTCATTTGATGATTAAAAATAATGTTTAAGTACTTGATATAATTATGGATATGAATAAGATACAAACTATCCATAAAAACATGGCTTATGTAACAAAACGTATAAAAGAAAACGAGTATATTAACACCCAAAACGATAATAATACTAAGATATTATTAACATAGAAATGTTGAAAGATCATATATGATATCTTATTAATGTATATGATTATTGTATAATTTAATAATAAGGATTTAACTATTATAAAGGAGGTTAACCTACCCTCTAACAAGGGAAAAGTACAATGTAAGGGGTTTCTTGTCTCACTCTTAATTCCGTGAGATTTCTATTGTTCACCACTTATTTATTGAATGTGGTGTATTGTGTACTACCCATTATTGTACTCTTGTTGTAATATACTTTAATTTTTGGGAATGTAAATCTTCATTGTATGATCCTTCTTTCATGGGTTGTATGTTTTATATGTTACCAAATCGATAAGGGAATTTAAAATTTCAATTTCCACTCATTCACCTTTATGCATACTTCATTGATTATTTTACTCCAAGATTATGTAGGGAGTAACTATTCATTTTCTTATGTCATAATTTTGACTCCACTTTCTGTGTATATACTTTTGATGCACATAATCACTCCATTGATAAATTCTCATGTCATCAATATGAATGTGATAAGAGTAATTTTAACTCAATCTCCATTTATTGAGTTAAACATCTAATTCATTGGTGTTGTTTTTACAAGAATATGTGTGAATGTCCAATGATTTACTGACAATGAATATCCAATCATATTTAGTGTATTTATATTTTTCACACATAATAATGTCTTTTATTTATCCTTAAACTAAGGATGCAGTCTTTATAAGAGATTTCATCTCAATTTACATTCCATTGAGAATTCTTTGTTATTATACACCAATTCACTTTTATATGCTGTATATACTGTACTTTGACATAGTATATCATGAATACCTTTATTCTCAAGATATTATAAAGTTTTTATTATCTCAATTATTTATATTCAAGTGTCTCTCTATTGGTTAGGAACTCTAACTAAAATATCATTTTAAATGTTTTAATGATTTGTTATTCTAAATCTTACTCATTAATGTCCATGTTATACATATGGTTTTAAGGATTTATTTATATGGAAATTAATTTTTTAAAATTAAAATTAATTTTAAAAGTTTCAAAGTCGTACTGGTCACTTTGATTCAAAAATCTATTTTTAAAATGGATTGTTGACAAATAGCTTGAATTTAAATGTTTTTTAGAAATATGGGGGGGGGGGTATTTCTATCAAATAGTTTTGATGATTATTTTCATCTATATAAATATCCTTAATTGTTCTCGATTGAGGTTAATCTGTTATAGTACAATCTTCCATATTGTATTGAATGAGTTATGTTTGACTGTGGATGTGCTATTTTTATACCATTCATGGATTGTGGACAAAGTGTTGACATTTCGTATGCTAGTTTTAATACGAATGTTTATGTTATGTTTCAAACTTTTCGTATGAGGAATGCATTGGACTCAGTAAGTGACGGGTTGAGCCCACTATAGCTCCTCGATGAATCAGTAGGTCTCACGAGAAAAACTAATGTCTTGGCACAAGGCCTTGGCAAAATCTTATTTGTAGTCTTGGCACAAGGCCTTGACTATGTGTTATTGATAGTATGGAATTATGCATTCTATCATTATGAAAGTGGTTATTGATATTGCATGTGGTTATTCGACTAATAGAATATCCATGTGAATAAGTAAATGCCATTATTTCATTTTATCTTTTCCATATTATTCTGAAGTTCAAGTTTAAAAGTCTTTTGTTTTAGTTATACATTTCCCTAAATGTTTATGCTTATATGTGAATGTTTCCTCTATATTGTTATCCTTACTGAGCATCTGAGCTCACCCCTTTCAATGTTTTATTTTTCCCAGGATGTGAATAAATAATTTATGAATGACCTGCAGGGATAATATAAGGGGAAATGAAGACAAGATGTTGTTGTAATAGTTTTTCACTTTATAATGTAATGTAATCTTTATGAATGTATCTAGTGATTCCAAGGCTACTAAACTAATTGGTCTTTCAAAACATGATCTTTTATGATCATTCCAATGATATGTAATAATGCACCGACTCTGGGTAATTTGGGCGTGGTGTTACAGTTGGTATCAGAGGAAGTTTAGTACAAACCATGGAAGCTAGATTTAGATAAACTCCGATTAGAGCACATATCCCTAAAAAAGCCTTTGAGGATTAGTATAGAAGAACTTCCTAGAATTTTGGTATTGTATAGATTTTCTAATTTTTCCAAGAAATACATCCCTGTCTAGATAAGAGCAGGTAGAGATGGCTCTGGAACAGATATACCTATGGGTAAAATACGAAAACAACGCTTTGAGTTATACTCGAACGGGAACTGGTGCATGAAAATGGGCCTTGCTGCACTCTTGGTTACGACACTCCCAGGGGATATGCTTAGGATAATTTACATTTTCTTTAAAAACTTATTTGAAGTATTTTAATATAAGATAATAATAAATGACCTTGGTTAATCCTAAGGTGTTTCAAATTGAGAATATGGTGCCATGTTATTCTCTAAATGATTTTATGACTACTGTTACTCACACAATTCTTTCGAGTTTTAGTCAACGGCTGGAGTCCAAGGAAGTCATAGTAACATTGAGAATGATTTACAAGGTGGGAATGATGGTGAAAATGAGCAACAAAATGGAATGTTGATAGGTGTAAAAGATATCGTGTTCATGTCAAATCAGTTTTCCAAAAATATGATCAACAACATATATTAACCAACTCCTGGACTCAACAATGAAGGGAAATGTGATGAATGATAAGAGCTCCAGTGGTGGAGACCATGGAGAAAAGAATCCTAAATTTCCATCATGTAGAAAATGTGGAAGGAGACAACCAAGAAAGTGCCTCAACAGAAAAATGAAATTCTTTATGTGGGGGAAAGAAGGACATAAAGTGAAGAATTGCCGAGGCAAAATGAAGAGTACTATAGAAGAAAAAAAGTTCCCAAGAATCCATTTATAATCATTTGCCATAAATGTTGGGGACCTGGCCATTACCCAAGTGAATTCCCTAATCTGTAGGATATTTTCTTGGTTAAAGAAGAAGCTATGTGGAAATAAATGGTTGAAGAAATGTTTAAAATTATTAGTGCCCCTAGTTTATGGGATTACTTCGGAATAATTTTCTCTTGTATTTGTAACCCTAAACATTTCCATGTGAGAATGATATTTGAGGAAGAATTATCGTTTCTCTTGTGGATATAGTTATAATAACCTTTTGGTTTTATATGATCTTTGGGTTTGAAGAAATTATAAGTTATTATATTTTGTGATGAAAATTCAAGGTATGAGATAACATTTGTGGTTAAATTATGTTATGGTTATTTTGAGGAATTCATCTCATTTTGGTAATGTTAAAAAATATATAATTTTGAAAAAGGATAACACGCAGACCGTGTGATAACCCGTCACGTCGGACAAAGCAGTGGTAATCAAACCCACAACCAAAGTACGATAGGGATTTATTTCCTACCACTGGACTACATGAAGTCCCTGGTCAGTGTGACTAATTATTTATAGTTAAATGATTTTATTGATCAATAATAAGTTGATTTGTGATCTTATGTCTTATCAACTTAATACCATTAGTATAGGAAAACGATTTGGTGATTAAGTGATAAATGTTATTTTGGAAGATGTTCGCTTTTTTGGGAACACTATATGCCCAAGAAAAATAGAATACTATGGGGTTTCATTTTAGGAGTAATGGTGGATTTTTATCTATGATTTTATTGTGTATTTATAGTGATTTGTGTTTTTAATGGAAATGATTAACCTATAATAGAGAACATGTGATTAGGTTAATTACATTTTAGTATTTGACTTTAAGAGTAGTTGATGTAATTTAGGGATACAATTTAACATGGAAGACTACATAACCAAATTTATTTATGTTTTTGGTTTCAATATTATTTTGGATTATATTGAAGGATTTTAAGGAAATTTTTTTTTATTGAATGGTATTTATTTAGCTTTGGGATATTATAAGTTTAATTTTAGAAATTAATATTAGTGTTTCATTCTCTAAAGGAATATCGTTTTGGGGAATTATCAGATCTTGTACTAACCGTTTTGGTTTTGATTAATCTCTAAAGACAAGGTAAATATATAGTTTATCCTTTGTGGATAATGTGATTCTATAGAAGTTTATTCTAGCTCTTCCAGTGTGACCAAGTCTTCTTGAATACTCATCGTTTAAAAAAAATTAGTTAGTAGTATAAATTTATTAAAGAATGAAACTATATATAAAAAGTAAGTATATATCTTTATGTTCTTAGTCAATCTCAGAAATGAATTCCTCATCTTCTTTTAATGAAACTTAAAAGAAAAAAATGTTGTCAGTTTACTTTTCCTACTTGGAAATTAATGACCGTTTTCCCATCACAATTTTGGGGATTTATTATTGTTAAATTTCTCCTGATCATGTTTTCTATCCCACTCCATCAGAACATGACACTTAGTTTATCTTCCATATCCATGTTTTCTTATCTGGAATCCTAGTATGAGTTATCTTGGGTGACCTTCGTAGTTCTCTTACTTTCTTTTAAGGTGATAGTTTTATTGACTCTTTTTCCGATATTCGACATTCTATTATATTCCCATGCCCAATTTTAAAAATTTTTAGAATGTAATTATTTTAAGGAGGGGATAATGTAACACCCCAAGCTTCCACGGTACGCTTCTCTTTGAATAATACAATAGCGTGTGTCATACGCAAATTCGAGTTCTAACACACACCACAACCAATCAAAGTAGCCGTTATGAAATGTAATACCCAATTTTTGAAATTTTATACATTTTATTTTTCAAAATTTACTTTATTTTTGGATTTGGAATATCGGGATTAGATTAGGGTGATGTTTTGGTATTTTTCTGAAAACTTTCAATTTTTGATGAATAGTGAAAATTACTAAATTTTAATTAAATAGAACTTTTTTAATAGAAATAATTAATAGTGATAAATTATGAATTTGAGTGGTTTTAAAGTATATTTAGAATATATTTTTACCATTTAATACAATGTTGGTCATTGTACGTAATTTAACATTTTAACCGGATATAAACAAGTGTCAATCTTTTGATAGTTATTATTTCTTAAAAACATGCTTTTTGTTTTGACAGTGGGAATTAATTATAAATTAATTTCTGCCACTTCTATGTTTTGAATTTAGAAAAATGGATTCCTTATTTATAATCAGGATGTCCAAATTGTGTAAATTTTTAACTTTTATTTTTAGACATTTTGAATAATTATTTCAGAAAATATTTTATTTACCATGGTTAAAGGGTAAATCCGGTAATTCAGGGTCAAAAATAATATTATAATAATAATAAATTACCTTAAAATGTGTCCTAACTCTATTGGTTGATACATTTCTGACCATGGTCATCTTTGGGTCGATTTTGGGACCCCATGGATCCACATGTAAGTGGTAATGACACTTTATATTAATTAAGTGAAAGTAAATAAAAAAATGACATAAGCATATATATTTTAGAAAAACAATTTTTACATTGGGTTATATATGTTATATTTTAGACTATAAATATTAATTAAAAATATAAAAATATTTACTAGATAAGGGAATTTTATTTATAATATTTAGACTTTGAATAATTAAATATATTTATGACACAATAATGATGCAGTATTTTCCTTATTAATGAATGAATTAAAAAATTAGTATTATAAATGATAAACTAAATAAAATTTGAATCTTTTGATAAAAAATAATAATTTTATTGGTTAATATGACATGTTATGATTGATTAAATGAGTTTGGTTCGAATTAATAAAGTTGTTATCACTTTATCACAAATCAATTATTGAATAGTGTTAAAATTGACATAAATGAGTTTTTAAAACAAATATTATATTATTAATTGATATTCTATTCCTAAAAATATCAGGTTTAACCAAAAGACTTCTATCATTATAGGTGTATCATTACTGGACCACTTGGTGGTCTATTGGATGTATATAGTATTTTTATTACCTATATATTATAAAAATACAAAGTGACATGATAAATGTCAAACTAATTAACTAAGAGTTTAAACTAAAACATAAGGTTAATATAGTGACCCAAACCTGTCTAAAACCTATTGGTTGAGTGGTTTCAGACCTATACCCACCATTAACTTTAAATAATCTACTTTGGAGCCATTAGAACCGGAATATGATTTTATTATAAAATAATATTTCTAGGTTTTCCAAAGGTTCCCCTCACCCCTCTTATAAAAGGGCACTCCCCTTTCTCTCTAATTCACACCTTCAAAGCCTTTTAGCTCGACCAAACTCTGCCCAAATACCCTATAAAATATCCTACGTTCATCATAAAGGCCTTCATTTAGTCCGAAACCCAACCTAAGGAGCCCTTTAGATCAAATCAAAAGGAAGAACCTGAAGAAGAGATAATGTTTTCACCACCCTCTTTCAAGTTCTTTTTTTCATCAACTTCTTATTTATTTGTTATTTCCATTCTAAAATAATAACTCCAGTATATTATATATAATGTGATGATATTATAAATATGGTACAACCATATTAAGTATTCTACCTATCATTTGAATGACATGTCACCATACGTGCGTACGTATGGCCTACCGTCTCCATGTTGTGGTGTGATTGTTATTCAATATATTATTATTTGGATGGGTATAATAATGATGTGTAATTCATTTAAATAATAAATATAACATGATAATGATTTTTTATATATTATATAACATCCAATTTCATATTGTTTTAAAACAAAAGAATGATATTGTCGCTCGTGCGTACGTACGGACTACCGTCTCCACGAACGTGATGAGATTCAATCCCCATCGTATATATGCATGTATAATTCTCATTGGATGATTAAAAATAATGTTTAAGGACTTGATATCATTCTGGATATGAATAAGTTACAACCTATCCATAAAAAACATGGCTTATGTAACAAAACATATAAAACGAAATTAGTAAGTTAACACCCAAAACGACAATAATACTAAGATATTATTAACAAAGCAATGTTAAATGATCATATATGATATCATATTAATGTATATAATTCTTTTATAATTTAATAACAATTATTTAACAATTATACAGGAGGTTAACATACCCTCGACCAAGGAAAAATTACAAATTAAGGGGTTTCTTGTCTCACTCTTAATTCCGTGATATTTCCATTGTTTTCCACTTATTTATTGCATGTGGTGTATTGTGTACTGCCCATTATTTTATTCTTGGTGTAATATTTTTTAATTTTTGGGAATTTACTTCTTCATTTTATGATCCTGCTTTCATTGTTTTTATGTTTCGTAAGTTACCAAATCGATAAGGGAATTTAAAATTTCAATTTCCACTCATTCAGCTTTATGCATACTTCATTAATTATTTTACTCCAAGATTATGTGTGGAATCACCATTCATTTGCTTATGTCATAATTTCGACTCCCCTTTCTATGGATATAATTTTGATACACATAATCACCCCATTGATAAATTCTCAATTCATCGATATGAACTTGATAAGAGTACTTTAGAATCAATCTCCATTTATTGAGTTAAACATCCAATTCATTGGTGTTGTTTTTACAAGAATATGTGTGAATGTCCTCTGATTGATTTACACTGAATATCAAATCATATAGAGTGTATTTATATTTCTCACACATAATTATGTCATTTATTTATCCTTAACCCAAGGATGCGGTCTTTATAAGAGATTTCATCTCAATTTACATTCTATTGAAACTTCTTTGTTTTTATACACCAATTCACTTTTATATGGTGTATATACTGTACTTTAACATAGTATATCATGAATCCCTTTATTCTAATGATATTATAAAGTTTTGATTACCTCAATAATTTATATTCAAGTGTCTCTATTTTGGTTAGGAACAATAAATAAAATATTATTTTAAATGTTTTAATATTTATTATTCTAAATCTCACACATTAATGTCCATGTATTAAAAATGGTTTTAAGGATTTATTTATATAGACATTAATGTTTTAAAATTAAAATTACTTTTAATGGTTTCAAAGTGGTATTGGACACTTGGATTCAAAAATCTATTTTGAACATGGCTTCTTGACAAAGAGTGTGACTTCTAAATGTTTTTAAGAAAAAGCGGAGTATTTCTCTCAAATTGTTTTGATGATTATTTTCATCTATGTCAATATCCTTCATTATTATCGATTAAGGTTAATCTCTTACAATACAATCTTCCATATTATGTTTGACTGTGGATGTGCTATTTTTAGACCATTCATGGTTTGTGGATAAAGTGTTGACATTTCGTATGGTAGTTTTAACACGAATGTTTATGTTATGTTTCAAACTTTTCATATGAGGAATGAATTGGACTCAGTAATTGATGGGTGGAGCCCGCTATAGCTCCTCGATGAATCAGTAGGTCTCATGAGACAAAATAGTGTCTTGGCACAAGGCCTCGACAAAATCCTATTTGTAATCATGACACGAGGCCTTGACTATGTTGTTATGATAGTCTGGAATTATGCATTACATCATTATGAAATTGGTTATTGATATAGCATGTGGTTATTCGACTATAAGAATATCCATGTGAATAAGGAAATGGCATTATTTCATTTTATCTTTTCCATATTATGTTGATGTTCAAGTTTAAAAGGCTTTTGTTTAAGTTATACATTGCCTCAAATGTTTATGCTTATTTATGAAAGTTTCCTCTATATTTTTATCATTACTAAGAATTTGAACTCACCCCATTCAATGTTTTATTTTTCCCAGGATATGAAGAAATAATTTATGAATGACCAGCAGGGATAGTATGAGGGGATATGAAGACAAGATGTTGTTGTAGTAGTTTTTCACATTATAATGTAATGTAAACTTTATGAATTTATCTAGTGATTCCAAGGCTACTAAACTAATCGGTATTTCAAGACTTGATCTTTTGTGATCATGCCAATGATCCGTAATAATGCATCGACTCTCGGTAACTGGGGTCGGGCGTTATATAGATCCTGCTATATCCCCTCGATGTATCTGTAGGTCTCATGAGACAAACTATACTAGGATTTTACCCAATTATGTATGTTGTCTAAGAATACTAATTGAAGGTACATTTATGATATCCAACATTAGGCATTTCCCAATTATGATACTAGTAATTGATAGTCCATGTGTGTACTCTACTAGTAGAATATCCATGTTTCTCATGTGATTATTTATGGAATTATTTAATAAGATTTTATTCATGCATTATTATTTTGATGATTATGGTTCAATGGAATGTGTTTTTAGTTATTCACTATGAATGGTTGTTTGTATTTATTTATGATAAATTTTTCTGTATTTTTTTACCATAAATGAGCATTTAAGCTCACCCATTTCTTATGTTTTTCCCCGGGATACGAATATGTATATTAAGAATGAAATGAAAGGATAATATAATAGTTTATAGATGTTTCAAATGGAGTTACAATATATTATTTCATTTCAAGTCATAATTCAATAATTATGTTTGTATATAATTTTCTAAATATAATAAACTACTCTGTCCTTTGGGATACGACTTTCTTGTTTATTATACTGATTTAATAAAGTATGGAATGATATCTAGGATACTAGGGTCCTGGTATTTATAGTTCATATCATCTTATGTTTAGTAGAATAATTGGAAACAAGATTTAGAGAAATAAATACTAGGGAACATAACCATAAGATAAAATTTGAGGATAAGAATAGAAGAAAATCATTGATTTTTTGTAAGGCGGAGATTATGTGGGTCTTCCTAAGAATAAAATCATATTTATATATTACAAGTAGACATGGTTCTATAATTTTTTTACCTAGGGATAACAACTCCAACTAGGTACATCAGGGCTGATTCTATATAACCTCATACATTATAATGGGTCTTACTGTGCACACGGTTTGACACTCCCAGAGGATATGATTAGGATAATAAATATTATTAAATCTATTATGAATGATTTAAAAGTAAATATTTCCCTTATTAAAAAAGGTATATGATCATGAGATATCTATGAATAAGTTTTTAAATTTATGTTAAGATTTACAAGTTTGAATTTATGACTTGAATGGATTCAAGGCCTATAACTTTTCATTATTTTTTATAATACCCTTCTTATCTAGGTTAAGAAAGAACCCTTAAATAACCCCTAGGCCCAGTGGAATAAGTTATAGTACATTAACCAAAGTCCTATAGGCATAATACCCAATACATGAACTGGAGGTCCAACCAAACTCCACTATAACTACCCCTCCCCAGCATCTGCATAATTAAAGGCACCCAGCTCCACACCTCACATTGCTGATCAGATTGAATTTACTCATTCATATCTATATGGTGCATGGAACCGATGGTGATTTCCACACTCTCTTATTCATCCAATATATTTAGCTCTACTTTAGTGGCTTCTACTCGTTCTAAATCCTCTTCTAGGACCTTCTTTATGTCGTCTTCCTTGGATGCTCCACATTCATTGTGGCCTAGAGGCCCTTAGTGGCATGGATGCCCTAACAAGTGGATTGGTGGAAAAAAGATGAATAGTTGTTGTACATACAATATCACTACAACACTCTCTACAACACCCACTACAGTACTAATACAGTACCCTAAAAATCATCCTCCACCAGGACTAGATTATGGGTTTCATGAAAACTGACATGGTGTTTTAACAACTCAGCTACTACCCCAACCACTAGTTTGAAATTCTGAATTATGATTCATAATCTAATTTAGTGTATGCCATTGTTTTTAAATATCACCATGTGGAAGGAATGGAATTTGTTTCAACATACTTATTCCATATTGGGATTTAACTCCTATACAAGATAATGATGTTGGAATATGATCTACAACTGGAGTTGAGAAACTTATAACTATATCGAGACAACTAACTCAGGTAATGAATAATAACCTTACCCATTTATAGCATCATGATCCACAACATGGAGGAATAATGTTAGACCGACTCATGAAACCATATCTACATCATTAAATTGGGCTGAAAATCCAATCGTAACTGAGTAGTGGATACGTTCCTTAGAGAACATATTTCTCCCTTTGGTAAGTAACAAAAGGGAGAAGGTTATCATGAAATTTTATCATCTATCGGGAGATGCATATTAATGGTGGTAATTAATTCAAAACATAAATAAGGATCAAGAAATTGAAAATATTGAATGAAATTATTTTAAGGATTTTTTCATAGAAAATATTTCCCTCACTAATAGTGAGTAGATATGGAGAGACAATTCTCGAGTCTGAGGAAATATGGGGATAAAATTTTTTCTATGTATGAATCCAAATTTACAAGGTTTGTAAGGCATACTGATGAGTACATATGCAATCCAAAGAGAAAAATTGAACAATTCTTTGATAGGTTAAAACCATTCCCCTGAAGGAAACTGTTCTCCAAAATATTCTCATCATATAAATATATAGACTCATGTGTTATCAATATAGAGAAATAATTCTCATGATCTTATGAATTTAAATGAAATCAATAGAATAATTGGGTTACTGAACACTTTGAAAAAGTAAATAAGTAAAAGGTAAACAAGGGAAGAGTTTACTATCAATCCTAAAATAAATTTGTAAAGAATCATTACAGAATATACCTATTAATGATGTGAAGTTTTTACAAGTGTGGATAAAAGGGAAACCAATGCTATGATTTCAACCAAAAGAAAGAATCAACCAATGTTCCAGGCTAAAATTTTATAGATATGGGATATTATGACAATGATTTTTTTATGGGTCAAGGAAACTTTCCCTATAAAAGGACAAGGATACAAGGGAATGCTTATGCAGTCACAATATCTGAGGTTGAAGTTCCCAATTATGTGGTAGAGTGTACATTAATAATCTCATCATATTTAACTAATTTTTTATTTTTTTGATCATCACATGAATTTTTTATCTTACTATTTTATTAAAAAAATTGATATTTCCAATTCACATTAACAAGGGAGTTTTTAGAAAATACTCTTTGAGGAAACCTTATTGAAACAGATTTGTGTGGAGTAGTTCCTATTATGAATCAGAAAAATTCTATAATTTCTAATTTTTTCATAATATCTATGGTTTATTTTGATATAATCTTTTGTATGGATTGGTTTTAAAATTATAATTCTAAAATATATTGAAATGAGATAGAAATTATAATTCATGATGAAGGTATGTAATTTCTCATCATTAGAGGGGAGGATTTATCATCTGAGACATATATGGATCCACCTCCAGTAGCTCTTCTAAATGAAATTATTTTAGAAAAATAGAAAACATCATTTATAGATGAGGAAAGAAATATTCAAATTGTGGACACACCTATTTTTTTAAGAATATATTGATGTATTTCTAGAGTATTTACCTTGCAATACTCTAGATAGGGAAGTTGTGTTTTCTATTTATTTAGTCCTTGATGCAAGACCTATATCAAAGAACCCCTAGAGAATGTCCATGGTGGAGTTAATAGAGCTAAATAAAAATCTAGAAGAATTGAGCAATAAGGTATTTATATTACCAAGTGTTTCACCTTAAATAGATCCTATTCTTTTTGTTAAATATAAATATGGATCTATGAGGTTCTACATTGATTATAGGGAGATCAATTCTATTACTATAAAGAACAATTATCCACTGCCTTACATTGATTGATTATTTGATCAACTTCATAGAGCACAATATTTTTCAAAGATTGATCTTTGACCTGGATATCATAAATTGTGTGTGAAGAAATAAGATATTGAAAAGGAAACATTTCAAACCAGGTATATACATTATTATTTTACAGTAATTCCATTTGGAATAACTAATTAACCCTCTGTTTTTATATAACTAATTAATAGTGTGTTCAAAGAATATCTTGATTATTGTTTTTGGTATTTATTGATGATATATTGATATATTCCAAAATCTATGAGGACCATGATAACCACAAGAATATTGTTCTTGAGAATCTTATATGAAAAGAGTTATTTGTGAATTTTTTCAAGTGTCAATTCTAGATTCAAAAAGTTTGTTTGGAGAAATTATCTCTAAGGATGAAATATCAGTTAATCATGTGAAAAAAGGTAGTTCAAGAATAGCCTACACCAACACACATAACTGAGGTACATAGTTTCATTGTTTTAGTAGGTTAATATCAGTATTTCAATCATAATATTTCCCAATTACCTAACCCATTAACCAATCTTACTCATAAAGTGGTTATGTTCTTATGGATAATAGAATGTGAATAACGTTTTGATGAATTGAAGAGAATATTAGTGAACGATCCTATATTGAATCTATCATTGGGTAGTGTTCGATTTTCAATTTATAGTGATGCATTAAAAAACGGACCTAGATGTGTCATAATTAATACATAAAGAGTTATTGCCTATGCATCAAGGAAGTTAAAAATCATGAACAGATCTTTCCAACTCGTGATCTTGAGTTAGTATGCATAATCTTTGCTCAGAATATATGGATACCTTATATCTATGGTGAAATATGTGAGATATATAATGATCATAATATATTTAAATATATATTCTCATCGAAAGAACTCAACATGCGTGAAATGTGACGTATAGATCTACTAAATGATTATTATTGTTCAATATACTACCACCAAATGAAGGTGAATATGGTTGAAGATCAATTGAGTAGGGAGGATCATGTAGTTTTGAAAAAAATGAGGATTGACCAGGATCCTTTTTACATGGATCTAGAAAACATGGATATGATAATTATCAAGGATGGTGAAACATCATTAATTTTTCATTTGATTGACCAACCATATTTATTGGAAGCTATTAAAAGTTATCAGTCAAATGATGATAATTTTCAATGGAAAATTAAATTTGTGAATGATGATAACTTGAAAGTAATCATGTTTAAAGATATAATTATAAAAATTGGAATAGGATTGGTATTCCCTGTATACCTGAGCTAAAATGGGAGTTATTAGATGATTCCCATCTCTTAAATTTCTCTATACACCCTTATATCACTAATATGTATAGATGTCTGAAGGAATATTTCTGTTGGGATAATATGAAATGGGAAATTGATGATTATGTATCTAGATGTTTACTCTTCCATTTGGTGAAGTTTGAAAGAAAAATTACTAGAGGATTCATGTAACCTCTACTTATTCGTACCTGAAAATGGGATGAAATTAATATGGATTTTGTCACTAAATAACCAAAACCTTCATTAAAGAATGAATAAATATGGGTAATTGTTGATTGAATTACCAAATCATCACATTACCTCACTATAAGGGAGGATTTTTCACTAGAACGCATTTCAAGACTCTATATTAATGATATTTTAAGACTTCATGAAGAACCCCTTTCAATTTTGTCTGATTTTGTTCCATGAATTACATAAAAATTATGGAAATGTTTTTACAATGCTTTATACACTAAGCTTCATTTGTGTAATGATTATGTAGGATCGAAATAATGAATTTAGATGCTCAATATACAAGAGGGGGGGTGAATTGTATACTTTAAAAATTCCTTTGGAACTTTTAAAGTTGACATAAACCGTTCAATTTTTTAACAATGTTAAACAAGGTAAATTCACAATACCTCTTGGTACCACAAACTTTTAGATTCTGGAAATGTGGTTCTGGAAATGAAACTAGTTCTACAAAATTACTAGGTTCCAGAAATATGGTTTGGGAAATGAAACTTAACAAATGTTTACAAGAACAAAGATTATTCCTTAAAGAATATAGAATCTTACTTAATCACAGTACAAGTATAAGAAAGTATAAGATAGTTATACTTTCCTTAACAATCAAAATACATTGGAAAACAAACTTGAAACAATAAAAGTAAAAAGAAGTAAATATTTTAACCCAAAGAGTTGGGTATCCAATAACCTTGGATAAAGATCTGTTGATTTATGCATTCAAGAAATTCTATCTTACCCACACTGAGGTAAGCCCTCGGTACAAATATCAGAGTCTCTCTTGATATCCCCACAAGCCCTCAAACTTCAAGGTAGTCGGCACCTCTGTCTTCTTATCCCCGAAAGGCCTCGATTGTACACAGCAAAAAATCAGAGTCGCATGAAGTAATCAGGAACAAGATGTTCAGTATGCACAAATCATGAGAGTCTCTATCTATAAATCACTTCAGCAGCATGTAATATCTAGAGTCGTCGAACAATGTTGAGTTCATTCAAATGAGATCCCATTTATACGCACATCTTCAACAGTTAGCTCCTTCCTCCAATGCTAATATTTTTCCTTGAATTTCAGAGGGACCTGTACATGTGTCACTCAAACAACGGTTATTAAATAACAGAATGCACGACATCATTTTATACATATAAAAAAGGTATGAAAAATATGGATTATTACTCGAATCTAAATTTCATGAGTCTAATGTTTGGAGTCTAAAAACATTATAATTCTATATTGCATGAATATTTGGAATTCTGTTATTCAAGGAATTTCGATTCATAATTATATAGACTTAAGAGTCTGAATTCTTAGGAATTTGAAACCTGAATTCTAAGGAATTTGGAACCTTAATTCTAAGGAATTCGAAACCTCAATTATACGGAATTCAGAACCTGAATTCGGAGAATTACCGAACCAGAATTCTGAGCAATTCAGAGTCTGAATTATATGGAATTAAGAACCTGAATTCTAATGTATTCAGAGTCTGAATTATAAGGAATTTAAAACCTAAATTATAAGTAATTCAGATTCTGAATTCTAAGAAATTAGGAGTTTTAATTTCAGAGAATTCGATGTCTGGATTTCATAGAATTTGGAGTCTGAATTTCATAGAATTCGAAGTCTGATTTTGAGAGAATTCAGAGTCTGAATTTCATATAATTCAGAGTCAAAATTTTAGAGAATTCTGAGTTTGAATTTCATAGAATTTGGAGTCTGAATTTCATATAATTCAAAGTCTGATCCTGAAAAAAAATACTCTATATCTAAATATTTATAAAATTCCGAGGTTTGAGATGTGAAACTGAATTATATACTTATGAATAAAAAGATTTATATTTTAGAGCAACTAAAATATGAACAATGAAAACATGGTAAGGATAAGTTTTCCTTGGGGAAGGAAAATTTTCCTTATTATATAAAATATTAGGGAAAATGAAATTATCCTTAAGATAGGGTGTTTGTGATTTTCAAAACATGGAGGAATGGAAAATTCATAATGAAACAATGTTTACTAAAAAATCTCTCCCAAACATAAAAGAATGGAAAATTCATTGGGAAACCTTATTGACTCAATAATATCCCCCTTTTTGGAAATCAAAAACATCCTTACTAAAAATAATATAAGGACTTCTGAAATTTTATTAGATTGTAAATAAAAATATATCTCCCTTTACTTATGGATCAAAATTAATACGACTAACTCCCCCTTAAGCTTTGAAATCACTAAGGATCGTATTCTGAGTTTCCTGAATGATATTTTTCATTTTCTTGAATACAAAAATCTTTATGATGACAACTCCCCCTTAGATGAACTCCCCTTTACTTAGGAAAATTTATTCTTTACTAAGTATTCTTTTTTTAGACATTCATTTCTCCCTCTTTGTGATTTTCAAACAGAAATATAGGGAAATAGAAATGAAATTTGGTACTTTAATGATTAGTACTAAACGACCAAAAAATTTGAATAGCAACAAAAATTTCATGAGGATTCAATGAATTTGTAAAACAAGAAGATACAACAAAAAATCATATTTGAAAAGAATTATCTATCCTTCTCCTTTAGAATCATCTTCTTAACTATGGTTTTCAACTTCTTAAGATCCTTGTGATCTTCCTCTACACGCTTGAGAAACTGATCCTCATCATCAGTTTTCTTCTCTAAGGCTTTGATTTTCTCTTCCTGAGCCTTTAGATCCTCTTATTTCTTATCAATATTTTCTTAAATCTCAATTTTGAGATCCCTTTCCCTTTTCCAACTCTGAGAAACTGAATTTAGCTTCCCATTGATATCCTTAACTTCTTGATTCCGAGAAGTATTTTCAAGAGTTAGCTTTTCCTCAAAATTATTTGTGAGATCCTTGATCTTCACATATTTGGTGTCAATAGAATCCTTGACACTATCTTGAAATCAATCAAGGATTATTATATGTTCTATTGTATTCCTTGTCCAACTTGTCATATTCTTACAAGATCTCTTATGAGATTCGTATACTGAATTTGATTTTTTATTTACGAATGATGAGACATCTGGAATCTCGAGTCGATGCTAGGAAATATTGGAATAGTCCCAACTAGCTTCTTCAAAGACTTAACTACAATGTCATGTCCAAGAGAGGACGATTCTAAATCTAAGACTTTGGTTGGTGAGGATTCCTTTTCTAATTCAACTTCCTTTTTCTTTGATGAACCACAAACTTCGTTTTTTCTTTACAATATATTTTCTAGGTGTATACACAACCCCCTGTTTTCCCATATCATTCTTCAGAATGACTTATTATTGATCAGAAGATTCATGTTCACTATCTGATAGCAAAACAATTTTGTCTTCATCAACCTCTTCCTTCTTGGCTCCTGTCTCAACATCCTCTGGGTGAATGAAATAATTATTGATGCTTTCTTCCCCATATAGTTTAATTAATTCATATTCACCCTTCTCCTAATCCTTCCTAGGAGTAGCAAGATTTGACGATTCAGCTTGAGATGTTCGGAATGTTAATTTTGTCGAGTCAATAAGGATTCCTTATGAATTTTCCATTCCTTATTATTTGAGGAGATTGTTTAGGTAATAAGGTTTCTTATGAAATTACCATTTCTTCTTACTTTGAAAATCACAAACACCTTATCTTTAGAAAAATCTCTTTTACCCTCTGCTTTACTCTCATAAGGAAAACTCTCCTTCTCAAAGTAAATTTATCCTTACCATGTTTGTTTTTATTCATTATTTTTTCTAAGTGGAAAATTTAGTTTCATATCTAAAAACTCGGAATCATATTATACTTAGATATAGATAATTCTGTTTTCAGTATCCGAATTGAGATTCTCAGTTCTCTGAATTCAGACTCTGAACTCTTATGAGCTCTGACTCCGAGTTCTCTGAATTCTGACTCCTAACTCTTATGAGTTATGACTCCACGTTCTATGAAATTAGACTCTAAACTCTTATGAGTTCTGACTACTAATTCCACTGAATTTAGACTTCAAACTTTTATGAGTTCAGACTCCGAATTCTTATGAATACAGACTCTAAAATCTTTTAAGTTCAAACTCTAAACTATTGTACGTTTAGACTCTGAACTCTTATGAATTCATAATCTGAATTCTACTAAATTCAACACTTTGAATTTCCTTGAAACTCAGACTCCATAATTCTATAGAATTCAGGTTCTGAATTCTCTTGAAAACAGAATATGAATATCCTTGTATTATAGACACTGAATTTATTATTGGTTATACTATGAACTATTTTTCCTTACACTTCAAAAAATAGTTTTAATCAAGCACCATATTTTTTATTACTCATATATTTCTAATAAAATAATGTCTTTCAAATAGTTTCTAACTAAATGTTTTTTAAGTGACACATGTATAGGTCCCTCAAAAATTCAAGGAAAAATATGACCATTGGAGGAGGGATCCAACCATTGAGAATGTGCCTATAAATAGGATCTCATTTGAACGTGCTCATAACTAGTGGATAAATCTAGAGATTACATGCTGTCGAAGTGATTTCTAGAGAGATATGCTTTATTTCTTAGTGAATACTAAAATATTAGTCTAGAATTGCTTTGTGTGATTCTGAATGTTGCTGAGTACATTCAAGGGCTTCTAGGGACAAGAAGACAGAGGGGCCGACTACCTTGAAGTTGAGGGCTTGTGGGGATTACAAGACCGACTCCGATCTTCGTATCAAGGGCTTACCCGGGTGTGGTTAAGAACGACTTTCATGAAAGTATAAATCAAGGGACCTTTATCCAAGGTTGTTGGATACCCTACTCTTTGGGTTAAAAGATTTACTTCTTTTTTACTTGTATTGTTTCATGTTTTCCGCTGCATTTTTATTATTGAGGAAAGTATATCTATCTTATACTTCCTTATAATTGTACTATCTGATTTAGTAAGATTCTATCCGCTTTAAGGTGGAATCTTTATCTTTGTAAAATTTTGTTAAGTTCCATTTCTGGATTCACTTTTTTGGAATTTCATTCTTGGAATCATATTTCCAGAATCAAGCAAGTGTGTAGAACTATAGGTGTTATGAATTTTGTTTAAATAAAATTCCCTTAAGGATTTTTTAAAGTATACAATTCACCCTTCTCTTGTATATTTACTATCTACAGTATAATTTCGATCCTTCAGTTGGTATCATTAGAGATTATCATACTCCATACCAACCCAAAAATTGGTATCAGAGGATTGGTTCAATCTGAATTAATCTGATGATTAGATTCAGAAGAGAATTCTTCTTCTTCTTATATTCGGACTAAAATTTTCGGACTCATAAAGTTTGTATTCATATTTTTTTTAGAGATACTCTAGTTCTATTTTCCTTGCTTAGGATATTTTTTTTCTTGTTTACAAACTTTTATTACTAGAAAGTTTGTGTGGAATGATTTTCTTTAAGATGGCAGGTTTAAATGTTGGATCCATAGACAACCTAAATCCAACTAGACCACATTTTTTTGATGGTAATGATTACAAATATTTAAGATATCACATGAAGACATTTATTATCAATACAAGAGTGGGTAATTTTGTTATGCTTATTAGAGGATATAAAATCCATGAAAAGGAAGTTAGTACTTTCACCAATCAAGAAAAGCATGAAAATAAACTAAATTATAAGGTAGATGATACATTTCTTTGTTCTACGACTATAAATATATATAGCCGGATTTCTTCTTGTGAAGCAGCAAATTGTATTTCAGTGAAACTTGAAGTTTCACACTTTGTAAATTCAAAAGTTATTGAAACTAGAAGAGCAATGCAAAATGATGAATGTCATAGTTTCTTCTTTCCTTATAGAGAACCCATATGTAAGGTGAAACAAATATTTATGACTATCGTAAACATTTTAAAATCAATGGGTGATAAAGGATTAGATATTGAATCTCTAGTGTATATAATCGTAGACATCATTCCCAATTAGTGGGAATCCAAGAGAACAACTATTGTTGATAATAGAAAGGTAACTCAGATTTCTCTTGATGAACTTTTTGGAACTCTTGTCCAATATGAGACTAGAATGAGGAGATACGCTAATAATATTAAGAAAAATAATGGGAATGGTAGTGTTTCTTTTACAATAAATTCAAATCATATGAAATACAAGACTTTTGAGAGAGTTACAAGATCCAAATCTAAGAAGGTTGTTATTCAATCCGAGTCTAGAAGAAGCGGATCTTCAGAAAATGAGTTAGTAAATCTTGATCGAAGGATGAACAAGACTATTGGACCGAAAAAAATTTCAAACCAGATACATAAAGAAAGAATGGAAATATAAGAAAGATTCAGAAGTCACTTGTTATGAATACAAAATAGCTGGACATATAAGACCTGATTCTCCTATGCATAAGAGAAAGGAAAGGAAGGAAAAGAATTCTGAGAGAAACAGAAAGAAGTACCACAAAGCTAATGCTAAGAATGTCTTAAAAGCTAATGACATCAGGAGTGATAGTGGTGGTGAATCTTTAGATGAATCATCAGATTAAAAATCTTTTAGAGAGAAGACAATTGGTCTAATAGCCAGACTACCAATTTAAAATCATTTCTTAATGGATAAGGTACACAATGCTGAATCCATGAACAATGTATGTTTTAATACTAGTTATAGTGATAGTAAATATTATAACACTTCTGATGAAGAATCTTCTTCGGATGAAGATAATACATTACCTACCTATGAAGAGGTTTCTATATTTTCTAAACTCTTTGAGAATGAGAATTCAAAACTCAAGAAAAATATTGATAAACCAAATTCTAGAAATACAATTCTTACTAAATAAATTCCATATCTTTCTAAAGATCTTGATAAGAAATATTTTGATTTTTAAAGTATTTTAAAAAACCTTTTGGATGTAAATTATGAAAAGGATAAACTCTCTATGGATCTAGAAAATGTATTTTCTAAGAAAAATGTTTTCGAGCCTAACTCTAGTTCTAAAACTAATGTTTTGTAAGGCAAGAACTTAGTTATTAGACTAAACTCATAAATATTTTACTTGAGGAAGTGTTTTTAAAACATTACCTTAGGTACGGAAAATTTTGTAAAAATGTATCTCAAATCTGACCTCTTAAAAATAATTTTGGTTTTGGTTATTCAAGTTCAAAACCGATTTTTAGCACCAATTATTTTGTTCCTCAAACTGCTCCATTCTGCACCTAGTGTCAGTGTGGTGGAAACCTGGAAAAAAATTGTTCCTTAAACAAAACCCAGTCTTTAGGATTTAACAAAGCATATTTTTCAACGAAAATGTGGGTACCTATGATTTTTCTTTCTGAAATTTATGGATCCAATAAAGTTTGGATTCTGAAAGTCTAACATTCTTATTATCAAGAAAATAATGATAGTACCAACAAAAATACTTGGTAAATGGATAGTGGATGTTGTCAGCATATGACTAGTAACAAAAACTTCTTTGAAAAGATTATTAATATGAAAGGAGGAAAAGTAACTTTCAGAGATAATTCTAAGGGAGAAATTATTGGTATAGGTAATATCATTCATCTTGGAAAAACATTGATTTCAAATGTTTTATTTGTTATGGTTCTTAAGAAAAACCTCATTAGCATAAATCAATTATGTGATGAAGGTTACCTTGTGAATTTTAGGATTGAAAAGTGCTTAGTACACAATTACAAGGAAGAGTTTATTATTTTTGCCCATAAAAAAGATATTTTTTACACATTAAACATAAAAGACCATAGGATCCAAGACTTACCTTGACTTAGGGAAATGGAATATCATTTTTGGTTGTGGTGTAGAAGGTTAGGACACTATATCCTTATAAACCAATGAAAACACTCTAAAAGGACTTGCTAAGGATCTACCAAAGATTATATTTGATTCTTAAAAAGTTAGTGATCCTTGCCAATTTGGAAAGAAACATAAATCAAGTTCTAAATCATTCGGTGAAGTCTCAACCACTGATGCATTACAGTTGGTGCATATGGATCTTTTTGGTCCAACAAAAACTCGAAGCATTGGACGCAAATATTATGTATTTTTCTTAGTTGATGATTACACTGGATTTACGTGGGTCTATTTTCTATAAAATAAATATGATTCTTTTTTTTTATTTCAAAAGTTTTAGAGCCCAAGTTAAAAATGAGAAAAACCTTCTTTGATAATTATTCAAATTGACCATGGAGGAGAATTTCAGAATTCTAATTTAGAAACTTTTTGTAGTAGAAAATGCATTACTCATAACTTTTCACCACCTAGAACACCTCAATAAAATGGTGTTTTTGAAGGAAGATATAGATTTTTTCAAGAGATAACAAGAACCATATAGAGTTAGAATTCTGTATCCAATCATTTTTGGGATGAAGCTTTATGTACCGCTTGTTATACTATAAACTGAGTTTTAATTAGACATTTTCTTAATAAAACTCCTTATGAGTTATGGAATAGTAGAAAACACAGACTTTCCTAATTCTAGGTTTTTGTTAGCAAGGTATTCATTCGAAATACTAAAGATAATATACACAAATTCGCACCAAAATCAGATGAAGTAATTTTCTTAGGCAACTCCACATCTTCTAAGGCTAATAGAGTTTTTAATAAAAACACTTGTACTGTTGAAGAAACAGTACACGTCAAATTTGATGAAACTAACTCTTTTTTTTAAACAACCTCAACCTGTATCCTCAGATGTGTTTTCAAAAACTGATTATCATCCTTTCATAGAAGATACTTCTGATAAGGAAAATGTCCAAGAAAATAATTCTGAAGCATTTACCTAAGAAGACTTTCTACCCTATGTTGATGAACAAGTTTTACAAAACCCAAACCAATTGTTTCTAAAGAATCATCCCAGTGATAATACCACTAGTGATGTTAACCAACATATAAGGACTAGACATTCCTTAATAAATGAAGTAGAAAATCTAGCTTTTCTTTCCCAATTAGAACAAAAAATCACTATTGAAGCTTTAGGTGATGATGATTGGATAAAATCTATGCAAGATGAGCTAAATTAATTCAAAAGGAATCATGTCCACACCATGGTTGAAAGACCAAAAGAAACTTCTGTTATTGGAGTAAAATGGGTTTTCATAAATTCGTGTCATGAAAATGTGATCCTAGTTAGAAATAATGATAGATTGGTTGATAAAGGCTATAATAAACAAGAATAAATAGACTATGAAGAAACCTATGCTCCAGTAGCTAGACTTGAACCTATTCTCATTCGACTTTCCTTTGCAGCATTATTGAATTTCAAACTTTTTCAAATGGATGTGAAATGTGATTCCCATAATGGTAATGTTCAAGAGGAAGTTTTTGTTGAACAACCTCCTGGTTTTGAAGATCTAAACATCCTGAACATATTTACAGTCTTACCAAATCTTTTTTATAGAGTTAAGCAAGCCCCTTGAGCTTGGTATGATAGACTTACATGATTTTTACTTCAAAATAATTACTTTAAGGGAAATAAAGATCCAACTATTTTTATAAATAAGGATAAGAAAAATGTTTTGATTGTTCAAATTTATGTTGAGGATAATATAATTGGTTCAACTCATTAATCTTTAACTGATTCCTTTACAGATCTAAATAAATCTGAGTTTGAAATGAGTATGATGGGTGAGTTAACATTTTCCAATGGTTTTCAAATTAAAAAAAAACAGATGGAATCTATATATCCCAATATAAGTATATTAAATATATTCTTAAAAAGTATGGATGTGACAAAAATAAGAGTATAAGTACTCCCATAGGTACCTATAGTACACTTGATCTTGATGATATAGGGAAACTAGTAGATCAAACATCTTTTAGAGGTATGATAGGAAGTCTACTTTACATAACAAATAGTCATCCATACTTAATGTTTTTAGTATTCTTATGTGCAAGAAATCAATCCAATCCCAAGTAATCTCATTTAAAGGAATTGAAAATAATTTCTCACTACTTAAAGGGAACCATGGATTTAGGACACTTTTAAACTTTAGGAAATGATTTTGTTTTGAAATTTTTTTCGGATACTGACTTTGGTGGATGTAGAATGGATAGAAAAAGTACATCTGGAAAGTGTCATTTTTGAGGATATTCATTAGTTTCTTGGTCATGTGAGAAGCAAAACTCAGTAGCACTTTCCACTACTGAAGCTGAATATGTAGCAGCTGGAAGTTGTTGTGCTCAAGTGTTGTGGATTCAACACACACTCACAGACTATGGTATGAGTTTTTTCAAAACAAATTTTTTTTGTGATAATACTAGTGTCATTTCCTTAAGTAAAAAAAATTCACATCACTCTCGTGGAAAATACATAGATATTAGGCATCACTTTCTTAAGGACCACACCCAAAAAGGTGATATCATTCTTCAATTTATCGGAACACAGGATCAACTTGCTGATATTTTCACAAAATCATTACCCTCTAATAGATTTTAATACATTAAATAGAAGTTAGGAATGATAATCATATGGTAATCTTCCTTGTAAACTTTCTGTTGAAACCAATCTCCTTACTATAATAAACTCTTTTTCATAGGGGGAGTATATCTGTTTCTTTGTTTTGTAAAATTCTTTCATAGTCTAATTCTTTTATGCTTCTGTAGTCTTATTGTTTTCCAAAATATTTTAAACCTTAAAATTTTCATAATGATGATTTTTGTACTGAAAATTTTTCATAATGAAAATTTTAGGAATACAGATTTTTGTACCTAAAATTTTTCATAATGAAAACTTTTCATAATGAATTTTTTTGTAGTTAAAAGTTTTCATAATGAATATTTTCTAAATTTTCATAATGAATATTTTCTAAATTTTGGAAATAAAGATTTTATAAAATTATCATAGTCATGTTTTTCAAATTCTATTTCAATTTTTTTTCCAGAATCTAAAGATCTTCAAGAAAAATTATCCCCATTATGAATAATCTTCCTAGCAACCTGAAAGGTATGTTTCCTTTCTGGAGTTTTCATAATCATCCTTTACTAGCTGGTAGTTTGTTTTGTTTTTATAATTTTCAGATTCTTTTTTCCTTAAATCTAAATTCTTCTCTTAAAAACCTCAATGAATCAGATCCATGATTTTATTGCAATAATCATATCAACGGTTAGATCTGATCAGAAGGATTTTTATCCACTCGATTGAGTTTTGAAGATGAACTTTTACATCAAATGCATATATAATAGACCCCCAATGGATGTCCCACATTGAATATCAAGCTCTCGCGTGTTGATGTTCTGCCCTTCTACATAAGCTCATTACAATTTTTCAAGGGTTTCTCAATTCTGAATGTTTGTAGAAGAATCCTCTTAGAAAGATATGTTTACTGTCAAGACAATCTTGGAGTGGCAGGTCTATAGGGAAAGGTTGGTGAATCCGAACTTCTTCCTGAGTATGATTCGACCATCTCGAAGAACATTAAGCTGAATGAATGGGAGATTATTTGCGCATCGAAGCCAGGGACTCAAGATTTAGTATATCCAAACTTGATGGTTGAATTTTTTGAATCAGTTAGTTTCTTTAAGGCAGAAGGTAGAGATAAGTTTTCATTTCTGAGCTATGGAAAGACTTATGCTCTTTTATATACTAAGGCAGCTAGTTTGGTTGGTATTTCATATGAAGGGGAAGCTGAGTTATATTCTCATAAGTTTCCATATGTCAAATGAATATTTATTATGTAGAAGGCTATTACATGTCTTGGACTATATGATGTAAAGTCTCTGATGATCTCTCACTTGTCTACAAATAATCAGATTCTCAAATTATGGGTTCAAGGATTTATCATTCCAAGAAAAGGTGACAAAGATACACTGAAGAAAAGTGACATGTATATTATGGATTTATTGGTGAACTTGAGGAAGGTTATTATGGTTAAGCATAATCTCATTACGATTGAGAATATTAAGAATGAAACTTGAAGGCTTAGATAATAATGTATCCAGCCATTCTCTCAATTTTTATTTTTTGGTGCTTAGAATATTTTAAAAATCCTTATAGCTCGAAGCCAAGGAATTGAAAATTCATGTTATTCAGTGATGATAACCTAAAGAGGAGAAACATTGGTTTTTCCATAGACTCTAGAGGATTTTATGACTTACAAGAGGAAGAAGATTAAACTGTTTTGAAAAAACAAGAAGTGGTTGAACTATCCAAAAAGTGAGGAAGGAAGTGGAAGTTGAAGGAAGTAGTAGAAAAAAAAACAGTTGAGCCCAAGGAAATCCAATCCGCACCTCCGAAGCTGAAAAGGAAAAAAGCCTATCTGGATGTGGTAGTAGCTAAGTGTAGAGAAGAAAAGAATAACACAAAAAAGGGGATCCCAAGTTTGGAATAGACCATGCTGAAGAAAAATATCTAACGGATAAGACAACTGATTATCTAGAAAGGAAAGTGAAAGGAAAGAGAATGAAAAGAAACAAAAGAAGAAAATGGCTGAAGCGAAAATTGTTCAATCCCTTCTAAGGGATACTGAGAAAGCATTTGAAAATATTCCGGTACTAGAATCCTTCCTGGTAGAAGCATTACCTGAAACCTCGGGGAAGAAATTTGTTACTCTAGAAAAGGTAAAGAAGTTAATTAAGTAGAAGAAGATGAAGAATAAGAAGAAAGAAGTGGTGACACCGCAGAGTTGATTAATCAAGTAGAATATTTCCATGAAAAAGAAAGCCCATCGAAGAATCTCTCAATCCGAACTTCGGAAGGAGAATATTCAAAGTTGGCTACACCTGGGAAAGATGAGAAAGGAGATGATGACAAGACTGAAGAAGAAGTAAATAAGCCGTCTGAAAAAGAAAGTTCTCATCATGATTTCATACATCCAGAGGACACTGAGGAATGAGCCGAGAAAGAAGATATAGATAGTGATAAAATTGTTCAGCTGTCTAAAAGTGAACATGAATCTCTAAATGAGGAATCCATTCTAAAACCAGACAAGGGAAAGCATGTGGTTGTTGACACAACTAAAAAATATGTTGTCAAGAAGAAGGAAGCTGGTGGACCATCAAAGAGGAAACTTGCTGAGCTAGAAAAAGAAACCTCACCAAGCAAACTTTCAGATTCGGAATCATCATCCCTTGGACATGATTTTTTAGTATAGTATTTGAAAAACCTTATGGGGACTATTACTATTTTTCCTAGCATTGAATCCAGATTCCATATGCTTCAACACACCTTAATCCAAAAATCAGATTTAGTTTCCATGGTGATGGACAAGTGTGTCAAGCTTGAGGCTGATTTCAAGAATTTTTTCATTAACTATGAAGCCCATAAAAGATCATGCAGGAGGATTACCAGTTGGTCAAGGAAAACCATAGAGGACTTGAAATATCTTTATGAGTTCCAAGATAGGGTCAAGGAGGCATTTGACATTGAATATGGGAAAATCAAGGATCTCACAAGCAGTCTTGAAGAAAAGATGACTTCAGAACAAAATTCTCATATTCAAGAAGTGAAGGATTTGAATGGGAAGTTATACTCAGTTTTCCAATGTTGGAATAGAGAAAGGGATCTTCATATTGAGATTGAAGAAAATATTACTAAGTAATATGAACCGTTGAAGGCTCTGGAAGTGGCTCTCAAGGCTCGGTAAGAAATAATCAAAACCTTAGAGAAGAAGTTCGAATATCAGGATCAGCTTCTAAAGCAAGCAGAGGAAGATCACAAGGAGCTCAAAAAGCTGAAAACCATTATAAAAAAGTTGATTCCCAAGGAGACGGAAGGATTATAGATACAATCTGATATTTTTTAGTATTTTCCTTCCTTGTATTAATTATTTCTAATATTAATGAAATGTTTGGTTTCATGTCTTTTGGATATATTGTACTAATTTTTTCAGGTACCATAATTTCTTTTCCATTCCCTCAAATTCTTTTTAAAAATCACAAAGGGGGAGAAAGGAAAAAGAATAATAAGATAAGAATAAATTTCTCTAAGTAAGGGGGAGTTTATCTAAGGGGGAGTTTTCATTACAAAGATTTATGTATTCAAGATAATAAAAAATCTTATTCCAGAAATCTAGAATACGATCCTTAGTGTTCCAAAGCCTAAGGGGGAGTTAGTCATATTCATCTTTGCTCATGAGTGAAGAGAGATAAATTTTACTTTAAAAGTCTAGAAATATATTTTCTAAGTCCTTATATTCTTTTTCATAAGGATGATTGTTCTTTCCAAAAAGGGGGAGATTGTTGAGTCAATAAGGCTTCCTTATGAATTTTCCATTCCTTCTTGTTTGTGGAGATTGTTGAGTCAATACAGTTTCCTTATGAATTTACCATTTCTTCTTGTTTTGAAAATCACAAACACCATATCTTAAGAACAATCTCTTTTACCCTATGATTTACCTCATAAGGAAAATTTTCCTTCCCCATAGAATTTTATCCTTAACATGTTTTTTATTATTCAATATTTTGTCTAAGTGTAAAATTTGGTTTCATAACTAAAACCTCGGAATAATATAATACTTATATATAGAGCATTCTATTTTTAGGATCCGAATTTAGATTCTGAGTTCTATGAATTTAGACTCCAAACTCATATGAGTTCTGACTTTGAGTTCTCTAAATTCAGACTCCGAACTCTTATGAGTCCGGACTCCAAGTTCTATGAATTCAGACTCTAAACTCATATGAGTTCTGACTATGAATTCCACTAAATTCAGACTTCAAAATTTTATGAGTTTAAACTACGAATTCTTATGAATATAGACTCAGAACTCTTTTAAGTTCAGACTCCAAAGTTTTGTATGTTCAGACTCCGAACTCTTATGAATTATGACTCTGAATTCTACTGAATTCAAGAATATGAATTTCCTTGAAATTCAGACACTGGAATTCTATAGAATTTTGGTTCCAAATTCTCTTGAAAACAAATTCTGAATATATTTGTATTATAGACACCAAATTTATTTTTGATTAGACTCCAAAATATTTTTCATTACACTCTGAAAAATTATATTAGTCAAGCACCATATTCTTTCTTACTCATATTTTTGATATAAAATGATGTCATGCATTCAATTACTAACTAACCATTGTTTTAGTGAAATGTGTACACGTCCCTCTGAAATTGAAGGAAAAATATGACCGTTGGAGGAGGGAGCCAACCGTTGAGAATGTGCCCATAAATAGGATCTCATTTGAAAGAGATCATAACAAGTTGATCAATCTATAGATTACTTGCTGCTAAAGTGATTTATATAGAGATAGACTTTATTGCTTAGTGTGTACTGAACTTCTTGTTCAGAATTTCATTGTGTGACTTTGAATGTTGCTGAGTACATTCTAGGGATTCCTGGGATAGGAAGATAGAGGTTCCGACTACCTTGAAGTTGAGGGCTTGCAAGGATATCAAGACAGACTCCGATCACTGTATCGAGGGATTACCCTGGTGTGGGTAAGATATAATTTCTTTAAAGTATAATTCAAGGGACCTTTATCCAAGGTTGTTGGATACCGTACTCTTTGGGCTAAAATATTTACTTCCTGTTACTTGTATTGTTTCAAGTTTTCCACTGCATTTTGATTGTTTAGGAATGTATAAAAATCTTTTAATTCCTTATACGTTTACACTCTTATTTAGTAATATTCTTTGCGCTTTAAGGTAGAATATTTATCTTTGTAAACTATTGTTAAGTTTCATTTTAGGATTCAATTTTCTGGAATTTCATTCTTGGAATCATATTTCTGGAATCAAGAATGTGTGTAGAACGAGAGGTGTTGTGAATTTTGTTTATACAAAATGTGCTTAAGGATTTTTTAAAGTATAAAATTCACCCCCTCTTGTATAGAGAGTATCTACAGTATCATTTCAATCCTTCAGTTGGTATCATAGGATATTATCATTCTCCATACCAAAACAACAAATTTCTCAGAGAGGCTTTCCATCTCATGATATTCCTCTATCTACATTGACACATATTCGGTGTCACCAATGCCTTCTTCTTCTAATCCTTCTACTTATTATTCTTCAACTACTAATTCTTCTTCAAATAATTATTCTTAATGATTTTACAGAAATAAAAACCTCTTTCTCGGAGTCTCATGAAGTGGTTCTTGAAGAAACGACTCTGGTACCTGAACTTGTTCAGATGTTTTCTCGGTTTCCTTGAGAAGGGATTGGACTATTTCAGCTTCCGACATCTTATTCTTCTGCTTTTTCCCTTTTTGTTGCTTCTCAAGATATTCATCAACCTTTTTCGAAGCCTTTTCCTCAGCAAGATCCAATCCAAACATAGGCCCCCTTCCTTCTTGTTCTTCTTGTCTTCTGTCCACTTAGCAACTACTTCATTAGGATATGCTTTTTGCTTCTTTGGATTTGGAGGTGAAGATTGAGTTTTCTTAGCCACTGTGGTTTTTGATTTCTCTTCTATCTCCATGGCATTCCTCTTCCTTCCACCCTTATTATATGTCTCAGCTTCTTTCTTTTTCTTTTAAGGCTTCACCTTCCCTATCTGATAGATCATAAAATTATCTGTATTGAAAATTAAATCGAATCGTCGTCCTCCTATGAGTATCATCACTTATCAGCATAACCTTAGAGTTCCTCGGGTTGGAACTGCATGCAATCATGAAGGACTAAAGACAAATAACAATAATATTTTAAAGAATGGCTAGATACATGATAATTTGAGACTTAAAATTCCCATTCTTGATATTTTCAATCGCAATGAAGATATACTTGACCAGGTTAATCTTTCCGAGGTTCACTAAGAAATCCAATATATACAGATCACTCTTCTTTAGAGTATCCTAATCTTTTTTTCTCAGTATGAAGAACCCTTGAACCCATAATTCAAGAACCTGAAGGTTTATAGATAGATATACTATATTTTGAGTCTTCACCTATGAAATACCAAGGCAAGATATATCTTTTTCCATATCAAAGGAACCAAATTCAATTGGTAGTTTGGGAGTACAGAACTTAGCTTGACCTACATAAGGACTACCAATCAAACTGGCTACCTTGCTATATGAGAGAGAATATTTCTTCTCGTAACTCTTAAAAGAAAATTTATATCTTCCCCCTTCATTGAAAAAATTTATTGTATCGAAGAATTCAACCAACAACTCCGAATACACCAGATCTTGTGCTTTCAGTTTCGATATGAAAACACTCTCCCACCCATTCACCTTGATATTCTTAGAGATAATGGAATCAGACTTATCAATGAAATTTGGATGAAACAACCTTTTTCTGTAAATCTTCCATTCAGATATTTCATTTATAGAAGAAATTTCTTTTTGAGATGAGGCTTCAACAAACATTCGTAACTAAGGAAACCTTGAAGATCTGGAATGGGCTTATGAAGAAAGGGTTGAGCTTCAGCACACGAAGTCTTGAGTTTCAATGTGATAAAACCATTGGGGGTCCTCTATATAGGCAATTGAAGTGACTATTTAGCTTCCCCAATTGATCCAATGGTTAAAAACTTTTCGAGATGATCTAACAGTTGAGATGATATCCACAAAAGGATTTTGATAGAATCTAGTCTTTTGAGGGTTTTGAAATAAAACATTTGGATTTAAGAAAATGTGATTCTAATTTTTTTAAAAAAAAAAATACTAGAAAAAAATGATTATGAAGACTTAGGAAAGGAAACATACCTTCCAGATTACTAGGAATATTATTCTTAATGTGGAAAAATTTTCTTGGAGAATATTAGATTCCAAAATTTTTATTACTGAAAAATTTTAACTTTGAGTTTTTTAACTACAAAAATTTTAACTATGAAAATTTTAACTATGAAAATTCTAACTACGAAAATCCTCACTACGAAAATTCTAACTACAAAAATTTTGGCTACGAAAATTTGGGCTATGAAAATTTTAACTATGAAAATTATAACTCTGAAAATTCTCACTACGTAAATTTTGACTATGAAAATTTTAACTATAGATAGAAAGAAAATATACTCCCCCTATGAAAAATTGTTTCTTACTGTAAGGAGATAGGTTTCAACAAGATGTTAATAAGGAATATTACCATAAGGTTATCATTCCTAACTTCTGTTTAATGTATTCAAATCTATTCAATAGTAATGATTTTGTGAAAATATCATCAAGTTGATCTTGTGTTCTGATAAATTGAAGAACGATATCTCATTTTTGTGTGTGATCCCTAAGAAAGTGATGCCCAATATCTATGTGTTTTTCAAGAGAGTGATGTGTAGGGTTTTTATTTAAGGAAATTTCACTATTATAATCACACAATATTTGTGTTTTGGTAAAACTCATACCATAGTCTGTGAGTGTTTGTTGCATCCACAACACTAGAGCACAATAACATCCCGCTACTACATATTCAGCTTTAGTAGTAGAAAGTGCTACTGAGTGTTTCTTTTTTCATGACCAAGAAAAAAATGAATCTACAAAGAAATTACAAGTTCTGAATGCAATTTAGCTATCTACTCTACATCCTCCAAAGTCATCAACTGAAATATTTTTTTAAATCAAAAACATTTCGAGAAGTACAAAAAATTCCTAAATCCATGGTTCTTTTTAAGTAGAAAAAAATCATGTCCACTGCCATTAATGGAGAATCCTTAGGATTGAATTGATAGCTTTCCCATAAGCATACTGAAAAAATTAATTCTAGAGACTAGCTGTCATGTAAAGAAGACTTCATATCATACCTCTAAAAGATTTTTGATCTACTGGTTTCCCAGCTTCATCAAGATCAAGTGAATTTGAGGTACCAATGGGAGTATTTATACTCTTAGTGTTGTTAGATACATAATATTTAAGAAGATATTTAATATATTTATGTTGTGATGTTTATATTCCTTCTGGTTTTTGAGAAATTTGAAAACCAAGGAAAAATGTTAACTCACTAATCATACTCATTTAAAACACATATTTCATTATATCCATAAAGGAATCAGTTAAATATTGCTGAGTTGAACCAAATATAATGTCATACACATAAATTTGAACAATCAAAACACTTTTCTTATCTTTATTTATAAAAAGGTTTGGATCATCATTTCCCTTAACATAATTATATTGAAGTAAAAATCTTGTCATTCTATCATACCTGGCTCGATGGGATTTCTTAAATACATACAATTCTTTGGTAAGTTTGTTAACATGTTCAGGATGTTTTGAATCTTCCAAACCAAAAGGTTGTTCAACAAAAACTTCTTCTTGGAAAAAACCATTAATAAAATCACATTTAACATCCATTTGGAAATTTTTTAAATTTCAGAATGCTGCAAAGTCAAGTAGGATACAAATAGATTCAATTCTAGCTAATGTAATATAGGATTCATCAAAGTATATTCCTTCTTGTGGATTATAGCCTTTAGTAACTAATATAGCTTTATTTCTTACTAGGATTCCATTTTCATCACACTTATTTGTGAAGACCCATTTTACTCCAATAACATATTTTTTCCTAGGTCTTTCAACCAAGATCTAGACTTTATTCCTTTCAAATTCATTTATCTCATCCTTTATAGCTTTTATCCAATCATAATCACCAAAAGCTTCATCCGTTATTTTTAATTCTAATTGGGAATGGAATGATAGATGTTATACTTCATTTCTTAAGGAAGTTCTAGTACTTATAGGTTGATTTACATCACCAATGATACTATCACTGGGATGATTTTTAAGAAACAACTGATTTGGGTTTTGTTAAACCTGTTCATCAACATACGGGGGTAAATCATCTGGGGTAAATGCTTCAGACACATTTTCTTGAACATTTACCTTATCAGAAAGATATTCTATCAAGGGTTGATAACCATTTTTTGAAAACACATCTGAAGATATAAGTTGAGGTTGTTTAAAAAAAAGGATCAGTTTCGTCAAATTTGACATGTACTGTTTTATCAATAGTACTAGTATTTTTATTGAAAACTATATAAGCCTTAACGTTTTTGGGGTAGCCTATGAAAATTCCTTCATCATATTTTGCTGCATGTTTGAGTAGATTATCTTTGGAATTCATATTGAATACATTGAAACCAAAATCCTTGAAGTAGGAAAGTCTAGGTTTTCTACCATTCCACAACTCATAAGGAGTTTTATTAAGAAAAGGTCTAATAAAAACTCAATTTATATTATAAAAATAATTACTTACAACTTCATCCTAAAAATGTTTCACTATAGAATATTAACTCAACATGGTTCTTGTTATCTCTTGAAGAATTGTTTTTGTTCTTTCAACAACAACATTTTGTTGAGGAGTTCTTGGTGATGAGAAGTTATGAGTAATGAATTTTCTACTACAAAAAGTTTAAAAATAAGAATTTTGAAATTCTCTTCCCTGATCACTATGAATATTTTTCAAAGGAATGTTTTTATCATTTCTAACTTGCACTCTAAAACACTTTAAATAAGAAGAAGCTTCATATTTCTTTTCTACAAAATAGACCCATATAAATCTACTGTAATCATAAACTAAAATAAATAAATAATAGTTTCCTCCAATGTTTTCTATTTGTGTTGGGATAAAAAGATCCATGTGCACGAACTATAATGCATCAGTTGTTGAGACTTCACAGACTGATTTAAAATGTGATTTATATTTCTTTCCATATTGACAAGGATCACAATCTTTTGAAAAATCCAATGTAAGAACCGGTATATCCTTAACTAATCTTCTATTAGCGAGCTTGAATAGATTCCTAAGGATACAATGTCATAACCATCTATAGAATAATCAAGAAGATCTTCCAATACACTAAGACAATGTATATCTTGGATCCTAAGGTCTTGTAAGTTTAGTGTGTAAATATTCTCTTACCTATGGGCAGGAAGAATAAATTCTTCCTTGTAATTGTGTACTAAACACTTATCATTACAAAAATTCACAAGGTAACCTTCATCACATAATTGACTTATGCTAATGAGGTTGTGCTTAACGCCCTCAACAAATAAAAAATTTGTAATCAATGTTTTTACAAGAAAAACAATATTACCTATACTAATAATTTCTCCCGGAGAATTATTTCTGAAAGTTTCTTTTCCTACCTTCTTATTGATAATAATTTCAAAGCAGTTTTTGTTACCAGTCAAATTCCAGGAACATCCACTATCCATATACCATGTATTGTTGTTGGTACTATCATTATTTTCTTTAAAACAGGAGAGTTGGACTTTCAAAACCCTAATTTTTCATGGAACAGAAAACTTCAGAAAGAGAAATTTTAGGAATCCACATTTTCTTAGAAAAATAAGATGTATGAAAACCTAAAGACTTAGTCTTATTTAAGGAACAATTTTTTGCCCAATTCCCACCACACTGACACTTATTGCAGAATGGTGCACTTTGAGGAACAAAATAATAGTTAGTAAATATCATTTTTCAACTAGAATAACCAAAACCATAATTATTCATTTGAGGTCAAATTTGGGAATACATTTTGTCAAAATTTTCCTTTCCCAAGGTAATGTTTGAAAAACACCTCTTCAAGGAAAATATTTCTGACTTTAGTCTAATAACCAAGTTATTATCCTAAAAGACATTAGTTTTAACAGTATAGTTAGGCTCGAAAACATTTTTCTTAGAAATTACTTTTTCTAGATCCTTATAAAGTTTATCCTTCATAGAATTCACATCTTCAAGGTTGTTTGAAATATTTTCAAAATCATATATTTTCATATCAAGATTTTAGAAAGATCTGATATTTTCATAATAAGAATTCAAATCCTAGAATTTTCCTTATCAATATTTTTCTTGACTTTTGAATTTTCAGTCTCAAAGATCTTAGTAGACCTAGAAGCTTCTTCATAAGTAGGTAAAGTGTTATATTCATCAGAAAAAGTCTCTTCATCTGAAGATTCATAATATTTACTATCACTATAATTAGAATTCAAGGATACATTGGTCATGGATTCTGCATTGTGAACCTTTGCCATTAAATAATGATTTTCAATAGGTAAATTGGAAAGTAAACCAAGATTCTTCTGACCAAAAGATTTGTACTCTAAGGATTAATTAGAAGAGTCTCCACCACTAGTACTCTAGGTTTCATTAGCTTTCAAAATGTTCTTAGCCTTAGCCGTGTAGTATTTCATTGTATTCCTCTTAGAATGATTTTCCTTTCAATCTTTTCTCTTAAGCATAGTACAATATGGACTTATATTCCCTACTCTTTTACATTCATAACAAGTGACTTTAGAGTCTTTTTTATCACTTATTTCCTTATTATTGTATCTATAATTAAAGTATTTCTTTCTAACTATCTTGGTCATCCTTTGAGAAAGATTAGCTAATTCATTCTTAGAATTTTCACTTTCACTTGATTACGATAAAAGAATAACCTTATTAAACAAAGATCTAGTAACTCTTTTAGGAGTCTTGGATGTCATATGATTCGAGGTAGTTGTAGAAGCAAAGATTTCATTTCCATTCTTCATCTTATTTAGATCAGCATCTATTTTCATTTGGGTTTCAAGTTTTATAAGAGTTCCAAAAATCTCATCAAGAGTAATCTGTGATACTTTTATATTCACATCAATAGCCATTATCTTTGATTCCCACTCATTTGGCATGATTTCTATAATCTTTTTCACAATTACCTCATCATCTAAACCTTTTCACCCATATTTTGTAAATTGTTAACAATAGTCATAAATCTCTATAGTACCTTACATATAGGTTCTCCATAAGGAAAGAAAAAACCATGATACTCAGCTCAGAGCATAGCTCTTCTAGTTTCAATAACGTTGGTAGTTCAAAAATGAGTTACTTAAAGATTCTTACAAATAAAATTTGCAGCTTCCCAAGAAGAAATATGGATATATATATTCTTGGTCATTGAACACAACTAAGTATTGCATACCTTATAGTTTAGTTGATATTCTGACATTTCTTGATTAGTAAAAGTTCTGACTTCCTTATCAAGAATCTTGTAATATCGAGTAAGAATAACAAAGTTGTCAACTCTAGCGTTAATGAAAAATGTATTCTTACAATATCTATAATATTAATAATCATTAACATAAAAACTAGGTGGTATAGTAGGATTATGATTATTAATTGAATCAACATTCATTCCTATCATATCAAAGAAAAATATCTTTCTACACAAACTTTTTTGTAATAAATGTTTGTAAACAAGGATAAAAATATCCTAAGCAAGGAAAATATAGAACAATGAAAAATTTTAGCAAGAAAACTTATATGTGAATATAAGTATTTCAGAGACAAGGCCTATGCTACCAAATGTATTATCAAAATAATGAATGTAGATGCTCAATATTCAATAGAGGGGGTGAATTATATACTTTAAAAATTCCATTGGAACTTTTAAAGTTGATATAAAACATTCTATTGTTTAACAAAGAAAAACAAGGTAAATTCAAAAAAACTCTTGGATCTACAAACTTACTAAATTCCAGAAATATGGTTCCAAAAATGAAACTAATTCTACAAACATACTAGGTTTTGGAAATATGGTTTCAGAAATGAAACTTAAAAAAGTTTACAAGAACAAATATTCTTCCCTAATGCTTATAGAATCTTACTTAATCAGAGTAAAAATAAAATAAATAATAAGATAGTTATACTTTCCTTAAAAATCAAAATCTAGTGGAAAAAAACTTGAATAAATACAAGTAACAAGTAGTAAATCTTTTATCCTAATGAGTAGGGTATCCAAAAACATTGGATAAATGTCCCTTGATTTATACATAAAAGAACGTCTGTCTTACCCACATCACGGTAAGCCCTTGATAAAAATATCAATGTCTGTTTTGTTTTCCGTACATGCCCTCAAATTTCAAGGTAGTCGACACCTCTGTCTACCTATCCTCGGAATCCCTCGATTGTACACAACAACAATCAGAGTCGCATGAAGAAATCCTGAACAAGATGTTCAGTTCACACAAATCACGAGAGTATCTCTCTAGAAATAACATCAGAATCATGTAATCTCTAGAGTCGTAGAACAATGTTGAGCTCATTCAAATGAGCTCCTATTTATAGGCACATCATCAACGGTCAGCTCCTTACTCCAATGGTCATATTTTTCCTTGAATTTCAGAGGGACCTATATAGGTGTCACTCAAACAACAGTTAGTAAATTAAAGAATGCATGACATCGTTTAATACCTATAACAAAGGTACTGAAAACAAGGTTTCTTAATAAAATCTATATTTCTGGAATCTAAATTTTGAAGTCTAAAAACATTTGGATTCTATATTGCATGAATATTGGGATTATGTTTTTCAAGGAATTCAGAGTCAAAATTCTATAGACATTGGATTCTGAATTCTGAGGAATTAGGAACCTGAATTCTAAGGAATTTAGAACCTCACTTCTAATAAATTCAGAACCTTAATTCTGAGGAATTCGAAATATGAATTTTATGGAATTCAGATCCCAGATTCAGAGGAATTTAGAGTCTGAATTATAAGTAATTCAGAACTTAAATTATAAATAATTTGGAGTCTGAATTATAAGGAATTAGGAACCCGAATTCTAAAGAATTTGGAGTCTAAATTCTAAGGAATTCAGAGTTTGAATTTCAAAGAATTTAGAGTATGAATTTAAGATAATTCAGAGTCTAAATTTTCAAGAATTTGGTGTCTGAATTTCAAAGAATTTGGAGTCTGAATTTCAGTGATTTTAGAGTCTAAATTTCAAGGAATTCAGAATCTGAATTTGAAACAATTCGTAGTCCGAATTTTCAAGAATTTAGATTCTGAATTTCGGAGAATTCGGAGTCTAAATTTCAGAGAATTTGGTGTCTGAATTTTAGAGATTTCGGATCCTGATAACTGAATAATCTATATCTAAATATTTATAGAATTTTGAGGTTTCAGATGTGAAACCGAATTTTACACTTGGGAATAAGAAGAGTTAGATTTTAGAGAATCTAAAATATGAACAATGAAAACATGGTAAGGATAAATATTCCTTGGGGAAGGAAAATTTTCCTTATTAAGAAAATTTTTAGGGAAAATGAAATTTTCCTTAAGATATGTTGTTTGTGATTTTCAAAACATGAAGGAATGGAAAATTCATAAAGAAAACCATATTGACTCAACAATATCCCCCAAACATGAAGGAATGGAAAATTCATAGGGAGACCTTATTGACTCAACAGATTATCACTCTCAAACTAATAGGAAGAATAAAAGGACCATTCAAATATTATATGACAGTTGAAAACACGATCAATTCACATCAAATGATTATGGGAACATTATTTACCTTTGGTAGGGATTTCATACAATAATAGTTTTCATTTATCTTTTCAAATGGAACCATATGAAGCATTGTATGGTAAGATATTTCATACAATAACATGTGGAGATAAAGGTAGTGAAATAAATATTTTAGGCCCAAAACATTTGGAGTAAACAACAATAAAGGAAAAGACTATTGAAATCCATATAGAAGAATCTCAAAGCAGGGAAAAAAACTATATCGGTAATCAAAGGATGGATTTGTAATTTTAAGTGGGAGATCATGTTTTATTGAAATTATATCAATGTAAGGGTGTTATAATATTTGGAAAGAAAGGGAAACTGGTCCCTAGGTACATTTGATATTTTTAAATCCTAAATAGAATTGTATCTATGGCATGATTTTTGGAAATTCCACCTAACATTTATAATGTACACAATGTGTTCCATATATCTTTGTTAAGGAAGTACATGACCTAACCAATGCATGTCCTCACTTCTAAATGAATATAATTGGAAAATAATTTATCTTATTGTGAAGAGACTATCCGGATTTTAGACACATGGGAGAAGGTTTTGCAGAATCACACAATTCTTCTGGTAAATGGACTATGGAAAAATCATAAAATTTAGAGGAAATGTGAGAATTAGAGAAATTTATGATGAAGAAATCCCTAAATATATTTATGAGGGGACATTCGGGAAATATCATTGACAAAATTTTCTGAATTATGGTAAAATGTAACACCCCTATATTTTATGTTATGTATCTTATACAATTTAACATCATTGATAGTTTATACATCATACAACACCAGGTTTAAAAATGAATTATATTTTTAAATATGATTGTTGGAATATTAATGTGACCATTAAGAATAATAATATAACCATTAGAATATTAACTTCATTTATGAAAGATTAATTTTTATATGGGTAACTTATAAATGAAAATATATTATCTTTATATCATGGAATAAGTAAATAAAACTCTTAAAATGATAATTTATGTGATGATATCTTTGTGAAACATAAATAATTATTTATAATTTTATAATTAATATAATGATTTAAAATAAAATTGATTTTTATAAAATAGATTCACATATTAATATTTTTTTCTTATGATTATAATATAATTTAATGAGACCTTAATCATTTCTTCAAAGTATCATAAAAATAGTTATAATATTAAAATCAATATTTTTTGAGTATATAAGGATTTTGATTAAAAATTAAATTTATCATAATTATTAAATTATTTTCATATAATTGATTATATTTTTAATTATATACATTGATAAATGTTTAGGGATAATTTTTGGTATTATTTAAAAATAGTTGAATTTTTTGTGAATATTTAAATATAGTGATTTATGGTATTAGCTAAATTTATGAATTATTGAGTCATGGATGATGTATATCTAATTTCGGGACCATTAGTTTTAAATAAAATGCACTAGTTACAATATTTATTCACAACAATCAATACTATTGATATTATGTAGCACGAATAACAAACTAATGAATAAAATAATCCAAAAACACCCCTCTCCTCCACTATAAATACTTCTCCTCACCACCGGTTATATGCATACATCTGAATCCTTGAATCTTGTATAAGTTTTTCCCAATCACTATCCCAAATATATCCCCTGCGTTCTGGTATTTCTGGTATCACCAAAATACCATTTGAAGGTTCCTTAAGGAGGTTGTGAAGGAATGGAATTCATGAGGAAAATTCCTATTTCGTTATTTTAAATTTCTATCAATTTCTTTACTTTTCTTATCCATTGAATATCTACTATATCCAAAAATTAATGGTAACTTCGATATGTTATATATAATATAATTTCATTATGATAATGGTATGTCCACCATCTATTATTTTTTCTTCCCCTTTTAAAAAAATGAAAAAGTCATTTGTGAGGTGCTGATTCACCACTTTCATGGATGATGATTTTTTTGTTTTCTAATAATGCCTTCAAGGATGGTAAAAAATCATTTTATTATTAAAAAATATTATAATATTTCAATTACAAAGTATTTTATATTATGTAACTAGTATATACAAAAATATTAATTAATAAAACAAAACTATTACGTGATGTTAGAAAAAATGCCAAAATTATCCAAATAGTTATCATTAACATTTTATCTAATTAATCACCCTCATATCTGAAAAATTATATATAAGACAATTAAATATTTTTTAATTTCATTAATAATATAAAATTTTAATTTTGTATAACTATTCTCATGTCACGTGATCTTTTGTACATGTATACAAGTGAACCGATCGTGAAAACGAAGGAAATGAACACTTCCGAAAGACAAAATTGAATCTAAAAGATAATAAAAAATAACACAAATGAACTTAATAAAATTATGATAAATAAAGGGAATTTTTAATTGGTTATAAATTAAATTATTAATGAATAAAATTTTATTATCCAGGACATGAAGTATATGTGCATTACACTTTCAGACAAAAGGTAAGGGGTTTCTCATAACACTTTTATTTGTTTGAGATAAGCCTCATTCACCACTCTTTCTTGTGTTTAGTGTATTTATACTACAAATTGATGCACCATATAATGAATCTATTTATCTTAATGGTACTAAATGTTTCATTTGTGGTTCCTTAATTCTATGGGGAATATGGTTTGTCTATTTTCAAAGTGTCATAAGTTCCTTCCCCAACCTTTATTTTTTCCTTTGGTTTACACTATATCTCTATTTGACACAATAAAATTCTTAATTATTATTATTAATTACTCAAAAATTCTTTTTTTATGTTAAAAAAATATTTACGTATCTCATTTCTTCTTTCATTTTTGGGGAAATACATGTTTTATATGGTTCTCATCTCAATTCCCCCCGATAAGAAAACCAATTGAAGGGTACTTCCCAATTTCTCACCCATTTTCAAGTACACTCCATAATATATTTTAGGAAACCAATAATATTCTAAAATATTTATTTTTATCCAGAATAACTATCTTATCTCTTTTCTTGTTTTATATAAACTATTTATCCTTTGTAGACTTTAAATAATCTTTCATATTTTCCTTAAACAGCACGTTAGTGGCTCATTTCTAAAGTTTTTTTAACTATATTTCCCATGATTTCACTCAAAATTCTAAGTTTCATTATGAATTTTATTTTAATATTCCTAAAATATAATTTCACTTTCTTTTATTTTCCAAGATATATAAGTTTACAATATAGTTTTTTTTGAAAAATACAAATTATTTTCCAAAAATAACTCTTCCTTGCAAAAGTAAAAGTGTATTTTTCTCAACAATTCATCAATGATTATATTAGAGTATTTTATTATATTTAAAAAACACTCTACTAAATAAAAATATTTATTGAAATTTATCTCTTATATTAACATATAACATATTTTATTTAATGGTTATTATTTTTTGGACTGGGGATGTACTATATTTATACCCTTTTTTATATTGCTCTGGATAATTTACGACTGTGTTTACTAATTGAGGGTATTATTTAAATTTCATATGATAGTTTAAACATGAATGTATATTATTATTATGTTTCACACCATTCATATTAGTAATGCATGGGACATAGTTTGTGATGGGATAGGTTCTCTATAGCCCCCTGTTATATCGATAGGTCTCATGAAACAAACTAGATTGGGTTTTTACCCATTTATGTTTAGTGTCTTGAACAAAGCCTTAATTGTATATTTAAGATGTTAAGAATTATGAATTACATCATTAAGATACTAGTAATTTATAGTCCATGTAATTATTGGACAAGTATAATAACCATGGATAAGTTTCATTCTCATGTGATTATTTTTGGAATTATTTAATCATCTTTTATTCCTGACATATTATTCTCAAGATTCTGTTTTGATGGAATTTGTGTTTAGTTATTCACCGTGACTTATTGTTTATATTAATTTATGATTTATTCCACTGTATTTCTTACCATTACTAATAATCGAAGACCACCCCTTTCTTATATTTTACTTTTCCCCAAAATGTGATTATGAATGTTATGAATGACCTGCAGGGATAATCATGGATTTTATGGATATTCCCAATAGATTTTATATGTTGTTTTTTTTCCTTTAAAGTTTTAATGTAACAATTATGTTTTTATCTAGTTTTCCAAATCAACTAAAATACTCAGTCCTTTGGGATGAAAATTCCATGTTTATTATACGAACATAATAAAGTAAGGCACCAGCTCAGGGCTACTAGGTTTAGGGTCTTTAAAAATAAAGTCTCCACATACACATGATTGTAGTGTACATTTTTTGTGGGTATGAATGACATAGGTGGGTATCAAAACATAGACCCAAACATCTATTACATAATAATCATACATATATGTGCTCCTATAGTGTGTGAGATGCAATCACCTATCCCAATTTTCCCTAGAATGATTAGAAATAGTCAAAAACATTAAATGTAAATTCTTTATAATTAATTATGTTTCCTGAAATATTACCCATTTAAATGTATAAGTCATTTTTAATTTCCAAAATATCTCATTAATTTACCTAACCAAATTTAATTATATCTTAGTAAATTTATACCAATAATAGTATTTTTAGGTGATGACTTCCTCACATGGACAATCTATAATATAAAAATACAATGTGACTACCTCATATAATTGATCTAGGAGGTAAAAATACTTTCTAGTGATGTATCACATTATAATCAAGGTATCTATTTTTCATGACAACCCCAAGAGGGAAAATACACGGTAACCTTCTCACAAAATTATACTGAAAGGGTAATATATAAATCATTTCATTTTTCACATCATTATTGAAATAAAATCAACGTAAAATTAACATGTTGTTGGAATTATAAATATTGTTCATTCTACTAGATTTATGAATAATGTTAGAGACCCATATTATGTGGATATAGGTACCATGCTAATGGATTAAATTTTAGAAACACATTACACTACAATAATAAATTTTGGAATTATTTCCTCAAATCAATGTTAGGATTTTATACACAATTTTTTCATGTATAACTGGTTTTACTTAAATAGTGAAACTATTTTTCCTCTATGTGGACATATGGTATCCTCAAACAGTGTGAAAATATCTAATTAATTTCTTTCTTTTTATTTAATACATGTTCTATTTTCTATATTCAGCATCATTTATAGAATTATGACATCCATATAAATTATTCATTCATAAAATATAAAATCAGATTTTGGGTTTGGAATATTAGGGAATATTATTTGTAGTTGAATTATGTAATGAACCTCTGATTATCACTGGACTTAGATTACAACAAGTCATTACTGGGTCTTAAGTGACATCCCCAAGATGCCAAAGACTGGAAATAAATTACAAAGGGTTTAAAATACATGTGGAAGATGATTTACCATTGAATAAATAAACCAATAATCCAACAACCCATTCACTAAATGATGCATGTAAAAAAGAAAGACAACTCAACAACTTTATGTAACTCAAAACTACATCAAAGTGTTAAAAAGAGAATGACCAAACAAGTATCAAATTAAACAACAGATAAAAAACAAAAGACTCCCAAGATACCACAATACTCCATGATCTACAATATCCATGCTCCATAATCACTAAAAATCCTATGTATCACGAGGTAGTGTTAAAAATCTGTGAAATGTTACCTTTTCCCCTGTCTTAGAAGATAAAATCTGCAAAATCACCAAAGTGCCAAATTAGGGGTGGGTATAAAACTCATTATGTTTTCCCCAATGACTTCCCTACTCAAGACAGTAGGTTAGAATGGTTAGCATATTATATAAAATAGTTTATGTAAAACAATTTACCAAAATAGCTTATATCAAAATATAAACAGGTTCGAAAAACAATTATAACCAAGTTCAAACAAAAGTAAATGGAACTATATTTTAGAATGTTATTTTTCCAAAAATAACTAATCAAATATTATAAAAAAATTCCATTTATTATTTTCGCATACCCATTCCATAGTTTAAAACACACCCACACATCCATACATTGTACGAAAGTTCCATACTCATGAGTGATCTCTTGTCCAATCACATTGTATCCCACTAAAACCTACCCCCGATTCAGGATCACATACCTTTTAACCCAATGATACTCATCCCATATTCAGGGCCAATTCTACATGAACTCACACCGAAACCATATGTGCCAAATATTTCCATTACCAAAATAAACAACTTCAACAAAACTGAACTTTTATTGAAAACCAAAGAACAAAAAAATTCAAACCAACATTTCATTTCTATAAAACAATACCTTTTATTGAAAAAATATAATCAAATTCATGGTCCGGAACATGAGCCTCAGCCTAGTTGGTGGGGTATCCTTAAGTGCATCCACATGACCCAGGTTCAAAACTAGGTAGAGGCGTATTTCCAGGGTACTGTAGCAGGCACTGTAGTAGTATTCTAGTAGTACGGTACACTGTGCAGGCACTGTAGAAGAACTATACACTGTACATGTACTATGCAGAACTGTACACTATGCGGGTACTGTAGAAGGCACTATAGTAGGTACTGTTCGGTACTGTAGTAGCTTGAACTATTCACCTTGGGTCATTGGTTTGGGCTTGGAGTCCTTAAGGATTTTGGGACACCCATTCCTTTTGGTCAGTAGGTATTTCGGGACACCTTTAAGGCCCTAGGAATACCTCATGGCCTTCGGGCCACATTCGGTTTCCCCCAGACACACTACAAAAAAAAAGAGCAGCCCCAGAATAGGATTCAGAGCAGGTGAACTCACCAGAGCAGAGCCAAATGGATTTTTTAGAATGAGATGGTATGGTTATGACATTGGGACTAGCCTGTGCTTGAATGAGGATCCTATCTAGATAACCTTGCAGAGGTGGAGAGCTACTATCATGACACATATGTTGGGGAGGGGCAGTTCCTTGTAGATAGTCTGGTTGAATTTCCTAAGACCTTCGGGTCTTGTATCTTTTAAGCCAACGGGCCTTGTAATCTCTGAGCCTACGGGACTTTTAAGGGTTCCCCCTCATCCCTTGAAATGGGGGTAATCAAAAATCAATAAATATGAAGGCCATCGGGGTATTCGGTAAATGTTCCAAAAATCCAGAAAAATCCCCATTTTTAAATCCATATTTTAAAACCAAAAACCAAATAACTTTTCACATTAAACGAATTTTCAAGATTTTAAAAACTGTCACCCAAGAAGGTTTCCAACAAGTGTTCAACAATCATTTCACAATCAATTCATCAAAATATAGTAAATTGAAATCATTCCAATCAGTTATATTAAGAGGAGTTCAGAGTGAAGCCTCCTACCTTGAAGGTTTTGATGAAATCGAACAAGGGAAGGAGAGTGCTCACAAAAACCAGGTTGATTTTTCAAAGAAACAACCATAGATCCCTTCTCCTATAAAAAATAAATCCAACTATGTACCTAATTGGAAAACAAAACCCTATAGATACCCATAACATGCATAGATCATTGAACCAGGTGTAGTAGAGAAGTAGATATAATAGAAAACATACTCAGAGAGATGTACCATAGATGCAATGAAGATCCAAAGTCGATCAGATCTACCTGTAAGGAGTGCCTCTCAAAATATCCTAGGGAGTGTCTAGGGTCAATAGTATGGTGGTCTAGAAATAATAGATATAGAGGAACTACCAAATTCATAACATTAATCTAGGTGTGGTCTGGCTCACTAGATGTACCCACTGGTCACGATGTAAAGGCCAGGAGGATATGTACACAGAAAAAACCCTTCAACATGGGTAAAAAACAATATTTAAACATTACATGATGTGTATCCTAGTTGCACGACATTTACCAACTCACAGCATGGATGCCACTTCATAACATTAATCTGTCCCTATGTAAACGACATGTACTTCAGGTACATTGCGTGTACTTCAGGTAGATGACTTGAAACCTCCAGAAAACCCCAAAAAAATTCTTTTAAGGATTCATTATCAAAAGTTGACTTATAAAAGGTGGAAAACATAATCTATCAAGGTGACATGATGCCACAACCTAGAAAATGTGGGTACTATATTCTCCCCACCATTGGTCTTTATGTCCTCAGAAAGTAGAAAACCATCGCTACCTCAAAAGAGTTTTGGTCATTGATCTTTCATTTCCTTATCGCGTTCCCAAGTCTCTATCTAAATTTTACCATGCTTCTATAAAAACCATTCTAGAATGATTCATTTTCCATTAAAGAAATTATATTGCCTCTCAAAAATCTATACAAGGATTTGTATCAACGAAACATTTGAATCTATGTCAACGTGATCCCATCAAATCACATGTTCTTGATTAGGCTAATACTTTTTCAACTGGGATACATGGAAGACATTATGCACCGAACTAAACCATTTCGGTAATTTTAGTTGATCTTCCACATCTCCGACCTATTGTAGTATCTAAAAAAGGCCATTGTATCTAGTATATAACTTTCCCTTCTCCCTAAAATGAAGATGTCCATGTCTTGGAAAGAACCTCAAGAACACATGACCACCCACAATGAACAATAATGGTCTTCGACAGTGATCTGCATATGATTTCTGAAAACTCTGAGCCATCGCCATCCACTTTCTAATCAACTAGATCTTCTTCATTGTTTCTTAGTCAAGGATCGAACCAACTAGTAAAGTCTCACCCATTTACACCCATCACAGTGGAGAATAACAAAGACGCCCATACAATGATTCAAATAGATCCATATGTATCAAGTCCTGATAGATGTTATTGTATGAGAACTACACCAAGGGTATATTATCTTTCCATGATCCACCAAATCCATTACAGAAGCCCACAACATCTCTTCCAATGTCAGTATTGTCCTCTCTGAATGGATGTCTATCTACGGATGAAACACTATGCTCATAGTCAACTGAGTCCCTAGGGATTTTTGAAGGATTTCCAAAAATGATATGTGAACCTTGGATCTATATCCAACATGATTGAAATAAGTACTCCTTGCCTCTTTAAAAATACTTGGATACAAATTTTGGGCAGATCCTTCACCATGTGAGTTTCAAAAATATGGATGAAATGGGCCGACTTGGTAAGATGATCCACTATCACCCTTATGGAATCATGTTTCTAAACTATTCTTGGATGACCTGTAACAAAATCCATCACTATCTGCTCCCATTTCAACACTGGGATAAGAAAATACTGCAACATACCTGATAATATCTGATGTTGTACCTTATTGGCAAGTTAAGCACATGGAAATGAACTTGGAAACATTCCTTTTCATTCCTCTCCAACAAGAATATGCATTTAATGACTTATACGTGTTATGTGTGCCTAGATGTAAAGCCCATCTCGAATGGTGGTAAGCATGAAAGAGTTATTCATGACAATCCATAGGTATAACCATCTGATCTCTGAAACAAAAAACTAAACATCCATCTAGTTTCCAGCCCCCAATGGTCTCCCCACCATTAAGTATGGAACTCATAACTATACATTAATCATCATATTTTAGTGCCTCATTATCCATATTTACTAAATTTGAAAAAAAATAGACAAAAAGAAAACAATAACATCACATCCGTATTCACATTCCACATGCATGTCATCTAGGACTGACATCAACTGCCATTCATCTGAAGATTATTTCTCCAAATGAAAATATGAATTTCTACTCAATGCATCTACCACTGAATTACCTTTTCATATTGTATACATAAAGTCAAAGTCAAACATCTGAAGATACTTCCATCCATATCATTTTCCTTAGATTCAAATATCTCTATGAGAAAATATGTTTCAAGATTTCTTGGTCCGTGAAAAGAGTAAATTTCCCACCCATGTGATAATGAAAACATGTCTTTAAGGAATGTATGAATACAAATAACTCTAAATCATGTGTTGGTTAATTATTCTCATGCACCCTCAACTTCCTTAAACCATAAGCAACCACATGGTCTCCTTGCATTTGAACACAACCCAAACCAGATATCAGAGCATCACAGTACACCACATACCACTATCCTGATTCTGGAAAAATCATGATAGGTGCCCATGTAAGAAGAAATTTCAGTTCCTAGAAATGTTTTTGGAATTCTTATATCCTTTGGAATGGAGCATTCTTCTTTTCTAGGGCTATCATTGGCAAAGCTAGTCATGAGAATTTATGAAAAAACCATCGGCATTAACTTACTTGACCAAGAAAAATTCATATCTCAAAGAAATTCTTCAGTGGTTTCCATGAGATAATAACTTCTATCTTTTTAGGATTAACCAAAAAGAATTTTTCTGAAATGACATGTCCAAGAAAACTTACATCATGTATCCAAAAACCACACCTTGATAGTTTGGAATACTAATGGTGTCCTCAATAGATTCCCATAACTGTTTCCATGTGTTCCTCATGGAAAGACCTTTTCTTTGAATACACCAAGATGTATTCCACAAAAAAACAACAAAAGAGTCCATATATCACATGAATATCTGATTCATCAAATCCATGAAGACTACTGGTGCATTCATCAGACCGAAAGGCATGACTAATTATTCGTAGTGGTTATATCTTCTTATGAAAGTTGTCTTTGGAAGGTCTTAATTCCAAACTCACAATTAGTGATATCCTGGTTTCAAGTCAATCTTGGAGAACCATCGATACCCCATGAATTGATCAAATAGATCATCAATACATAGAATTGGGTACTTGTTCTTTATCATAACTTAGTTGTGATTAAGATAATAAACACACAGCTGAAGAGTTCCATCTTCTTTCTTCACAAAAAAGATTGGTGATGCCCATAGAGATGTACTTGGATGAATGATACCCTTGATTTCCAGTTCCTCCAACTACACTTTCAATTCCCATAACACTGTTAGTACCATCTTATAACATAGAAGAAAAATTGAACTAGTCCCCAAAAAGAGATCAATCTTAAACTCCACTTCCCTTAGAGGTGGTAACCCTGAGAAATTATTAGGAAATAAACCTATAAATTGATCCAAAACTACTGAAAAACTATTTTCCTCAATCTCTACCATTGATGGAAAAGTCAGCTCTACCAACTGATAATATATTGTTCCCACCGTAGGTGCCAACAAGCTCTTTTCACCTTTCATTACCATCCTCTCTCATCTGAAGAGATGCTCGATGTCATCCTCAATCATGAAACAAACCTTTCTCCTATAACAGTCGATGTAATACTTGAACATTGTCGACCAATCCATACCCATGATTATTTCATAGGCATAAATTTCCAACACCGAGAAGTCCTATTTCATCTCAACTCCATAGATAGTTATAGCATATACTCTAAACAAAAAGGCTTGACATTCTATTTCCCCAAGAGAAGTCTGTTGTTTTAAAACAAAAGGAATAATTAACAAACATAAACATAGAAAATCAACAGTAAGAGAAGAAATAAAAGAAAATGATGCACTGGTATCAAAGAGAAATTGTATAAGGGTAGAATTAAAATGAATCATACCTCTCACTGAAGATGGTCCAGCATGATCATCAATAATCATATGCTCAGCTCCTTACAATTTCTTTTTCACTGCAATATTCTTCTTGTTTGCCTGCAATATTTCTCTAGATGAAGAGTTATGGTATTTTTAGAATCACCATGGATAAATCTGCTCGGCTGAGGAGACTGATTCGGATATCCCCACCCAGTCAAAGCTAATGATGCCCGTGATGCCTGAGAAGTGTCTTGAGCATCTGAAATTGGAGCTCTATGATAGTAGAGCTAAAGATGACCCATCTTATAGTATTTATGGAATTATCTAGGTTGTGTCGTACACTCTTGCTTAATGTGGTCAAGTTAACCACATTGAAAACAACCAACTTTTCTCTTGGGTTGTGGGAGAAGGTTCACTGGTCCAGTCATCTGATTCTGATTTCCACTACCACATAAGAAATAAGTTCCCCTTTTCCTCTTATTTCCAGTGTTTGAGTTCCCACCATTCTATATAGGCATCATCATACCTCCTCCAATAGATCCAGAGATATCAAATTCAACAAAATTTACTCTATTCACTATCTCTGTATAATCCATAATATAGAGCACCACAATCATCGATCAATTATCCTTCCATAGCCCTAATTCAAAGATACATTCTTTCAAGGATGAACTTTCCACAACTTCTATTGAAAAACACACGAAATTCTTGAACTTATCTATATTCTTTGTGATAGAGAGATTGTATTGTTTCAGGATGATGAAGTCTATCATTTTCTAGATCTTGAACGTGTGAGGATAGAACTATTTGTTTAAAAATTCCTCAAATCCGTCCCATGTAATACCTTCATCCAGTTTATCCTAAACCATTAAATCCCACTAGTAGCATACAATATCCTCGAGAATAAAAGTCTTTATCTTGACCTTTTGCTCCACCAGTGTGCCGATGAACTTGAAGATACATTTCATTATAACAATCCATACCTCCGCCTTCTCAGGTTCATAATCACCCAATAGTTAGGTCAATTATAATTCATGAATTGGATTGTATAATCCACATTCCATGGCCCATTATTCTGATTCCATGTATCCACAACTTGAAATGATTGGACAATACTAGGAATGAGCTCCTGTTTCACCCTTGTTTTAGGTGAAACCACATTATCCACAACTTCTTTATGTTGTTTTCAATGATGCCTACGAGGTCCCATTTTTTAAACCAACAACAGAGTCCATCAATCTCAGTCTCTCAAAACTGATGGCTTAGCATTTAAAATTCTATCACATCAATTATCACAACATTGTTTTCCAAAAACAACCTTTTTTCATTTTTAACCATTTTTGAAACATTCTACTTTATTTTTGAAATATAATTCATTTTCAAAATACCATAAGCATTTCCACTTTCAAAACCTTTCGTTTGAAAAACAATTTAATACTTTTTCAAAAAATCAACATTTTTTCACAACATGAATCATTAATCAAAATAATATATGCCCTCATAGAGGGAATTCATTCCTCTATAATAAATTTCATGATAATTTCATTTTCTAAACCCATAACGATGAGATTCACAACATTCTAAATTTTTTTCTAAAACCCTAATGTACTCAACTCCTTGGTAACATGAAGTTTAGCATAAAAGGGTTAGGTACGTCCTTTTATGCTATAAATTTTATGTTCAAATAATCATAATACTAACTAAGATTCTAACTCGAAGACCTTGAACAATCATGAACACTTGTTTGGAAAGGAACAACTATGCGGATAACATTTGTACCACAAAGGAAGGACCAGACTGATACCATCTATAATGACTCGCCAATTTTCATTTTATTGAGGGTACATCGATTCATTACTGAGCCTTAAGCGACATCCCCAAGACAGAAAAGGCTGGAAATAAATGCCAAAGATTTTCAAATACAAGTGGGGGTGATTTATCCTTGAATAAATAAACTAATTAACTAACAACCCATTCACTAAATGATGCATGAACAAATGAATGACAACTCAACAACTTCATATATCACAAAACCACACTAATGTGTGAAACATCAGAAGACTAAACAAGTATCAATGTAAATAGAGGATAAAAAACTAAAGAATCCTAAAAGACCACAAGACTCCATGCTCTTCAAGATCTAATATCCACAATCACCGAACAACCCAAGTATCACATGATAGTGGTAATAATGTGTGAAACATTACATTTTCCCCTGTCCCAGAAGACAACATCTACAAAAGTAGAAAACTACCAAAGTAGAGGTGAGTATAAAACTCAATAGGTTTCCCCCAATGACTTCACTACTCAAACCACAAGGATAAAATTCTTATCACATTATATAAAATAGTTTATATAAAACAATTTAACAAAATGTCTATAACAAATTAAAAACAAGTTGGAAACCAAGTATAACCAAGTGAAAACAAAAGTAAATGAAACTATTTTTAAGCAAGCTATTTTCCTGAAAATAAATAATCAAAGCATATAAACAATTCCGTTTATTATTTTGGAATACCTATTCTATAGTTCACAACACTCCCACACATGCATGGTTCTTTTGACAGTTCTATACTCATGAGAGGTCTTTTGTACAATCACTTTGTGTCCCACTGACACCCTCCCTTGATCAAGGGCCACATACATTGTACCCTAATGTTACTCATCCCTTATTGAGGGAATTATCAGCATGAACTCACACTAACACCATGTATTCAAAATATTTCCATTACCAAAATAAACAACTTCAATAAAACTGAACTTTTATTGAAACCCAACACACAAACAATTTCAATGAAACATTTAATTTCAATTAAACTTTAACTTTTATTGAAAATGTAAAATCCAATTCATGTGCCAACAATACAAAAAAAATCCCCATGTTAAAATCAATATTTTAAAACCAAAAACCAAATAACTTTTCATAATAACCCAATTTTCCATATTTCACAAATCGTCAATCAAGAAGGATTCCAAGATGTCTTAAAAAATCAAGTCATAATCGATTCAGCACAATACATTAAATTGAAAGCATGAAAAACAATTCTACTTAGAGGATTGGAGAGTGAATCCTTATACCTTGAAGATTTTGGAAGAAACTAAAAAAAGGATGAAGAATGCTTACAAAATCTGGGTGGATTCTTCAAAGAAACGACTGTAGATACATTCTTCAATTAATAAAAAATCCAACTTTAAAACTAATTGGAAAACACAGACCTTGATCTACCCATAATGGTCATAGATCTTAGATGTGTTAGGATAGGAGAAGTAGATCTAATAGAACACTTACTCAGAGAGACATATTGAAGATGAAATATAGATCCATAGCCAATCAGATCGATCTGGAATAAGGAGTTCCAATGAAAATATCCTTGGGAGAGTCTAGGGGAGAGATCAAGGAGGTCTAAAAATAATAGACTGAGTGGAACTTCCAAATGTGTGACTTTAAGATGGGTGTGTTCCGACTCATGATGTAAAGGCCACAGTAGATAAGTATGCTCAAAATAACATTACCTCAAGTAAAAAAAAACAATATTTAAACATTAAACGATGTGTAGCTCAGGTACACGATGTGTACCGGATCACAATGTGACCCCTGATTCATGACATGAATCTTCCCCCATGCACACGACATGTACTTTATGTACACATCATTTACTTCAGTTATATGAACTGAATCTGGTAGAAAACCCCATAAAACTACTTTTCAGGATTATTAATCAAAAGTGGACTTAGAAAAGGTAGAAAACATACTCTATCAAGGTGACAGGATGTCACAACCTAGAAACTGGGGGTACTAGAAATTATGAAAATATATGATGGATTATTAAGGATCAATCAATTTCATAGAACCCACTTTAATTTCTATAAAATATATAATTATGTCTATATTTATAAAAAATGACACACATACCACCTTTTGGAAAATAACATGGTGATATGGACAATGGGGATTGAGATTCATTAGTTCATAAATCTATAGGAGTTGGGTATTTGATGTTGGCATAGAATATATAACTGAATATTTAAGTAGATAATATAAATAAAATAATTATGAAATACTGATAAATTTGTATGATAATATTTTAACATCAATCAATTTGTATCATATTTGAATATTATTTAACCTAAAAATGATTAAATGTTGATGCATTTAAAACCAAATGAATGAGTTCATCAAAAAAATATTTATTATTGGATGTTAATAGATTTAATGATGAAGTGATCACATTTTTTTTATTTTCAATATTACATAAAAGTTAGAAATGAACTATTATAGGAATGATTATTCATAAAAACCCATGCCTTTTAGAACACATGATTATGAGTTTAATAGAAACAATTTAATTTTATTAAATTCCCAGGATATTTTTGTTTTAGAATCTTACAAAATTAGGAAAAACTAATAGATATCAAACCCTTTCAAAACAAAGTGGAAATGTACCCTAAATTTTCATTTTTCCCATAAAAGGAAGATTCTTAATTTTTGACACATGTTTTATTCAATACAAGTATACTTTATTTAAGATAAATCCCTATATAAGAAAGATAAAAATTTATATAGTTCTTACTCATCATTTAGAGAAATGATTTTTTAAAACATAGTATCTGTAAAAAAACTCATCAAGGGATATGAATAGAAAAGGAATACATTAGTCCATTTTAAAACAATGAAATCCAATAGAAATTTTTCCCTTATTCAAAAAAACATTTTATCTCAATTATTTTTTAGTTAAACATGATATCAATTTTATTACCAAATTATTTTTTCAAATATTTAATAATAAATAATTAATGAAAAATTATAATCATGAGGGTTTCTTAGAAAACCTGATAACCCTTGAGAAACATTTTCTTTAAGAACATTCATTTAACCCTTATATGAGTTATAAAATTTCTTAAAACATAACCTCATTTTATTACCCTGTCAAATCTATTGATTTATATAATAAATAATTTTAAAGAATAGAAAAGTATTATTGGTACCTTGGGGCATAATAATCTTGAAGCCCTTAAAAAACCATTTCAAATGGAATAGCCTACCTGATCAATTTCAACATATCCCATAAGTGTAATTTTATCCTGATTTACTCTGTCACTTTACCCAATTCATTAGGGAGGTATATCATGATCACCAAGAACCATAAACAATGTACATGGACCATAACATATATAAAACACATAGAATGTTTCATTTTTAATACAATATATCATAAAATATATTTTTTAATAAATATGAAGAAACAATTTGCGGATTCACTTAAAAATAAGGGTAAAAATCATTTTTCATTGAAAACCCTTTAAAAAAAATTCCCATGAATAACCATAAATAATATTATATTTTGAAAAACCAAGAACAATTTTGGGGAAACATCTTATAGAGAAATTGTTATGATGGAAATAAATTACGCTCATGTCATTTACATTAAAATAACAATATCTTTAACTTTGATAAAACAAGAAAAAAATTTCATGTATAGAAAATGTAAAAAATATTCACTTTTAAGACATTTGTCTACTATCCTGGATAGTTTAGAATGACTTTAAAAGCTCATTTTAGTATATATAATAACAATATTGAAACAATTTTAAAAACATGTATACGGAAGAAAAAAGATGAAAAAGTTGATAAAATATTTTAATGAAAAATACCTTACCACAAGTCTGACTCACCACATAAAATAATTAACACATTTATAATTAACATTAAAACATGATTAAGAAATTTTTTAAGGTATCTAAATTATCATATTAACTTTTATTTTTTTATTTACATGTCTTATATTGTTAATAAATAGATTAAGTTCATTACATGAGTTTTGCTGATGTCTGGATCATTATCCCAAAACAACATTGGTAGGTTGAAAAAATTTAAAGTGTTAATGGTTAAGAAATATCTAGAATATTATTCATGAAATTATTATTTTTTCATATGTTAAATAAAATTCTCAAATGATCCATGAAAGGAAGACATGAAAAATGAATCACATCGCTTCATGGAGGAGGTAGTCCACACGTACAAATGAGAAAAATTATCATTTACAAGGGTTAGAAGGGAAATAAAGAAAGAAATATATTATCAATAGTGAGTAAATTTTATTACATAAAATTTTTATATATTAATTAAATACATAAAAATAACCATTCTTGTGAGGTGGTGAAGAAAAAAACACATCGCTTTGTGGAGGTAGTTGTCCACTTGTATGCACGATCGAAATTTTCATTACCTATCAGATAGAAAAGATGATGAAAATGGTTCTGAAATAAACAAAATAATATTTATGTATATTCTATATACACATATTATCATATCATATTAGCTATATTATATTTTAAGGATGTGGAATAAGAAATAAATATAAAACACTTAGTGAATATTTATACCACTTATTTGAGAAAAAATTCATTTGGATTACACCTTAATCAATATAGGATGGTATTTTGAAGAAAACAATTTATCAAAGACATGTTTAGGTATTTTTAAAACATATTTGGGTAGTAATTGGTTGTGTTAATTGGAAAAAATTATGTAACTATGAGTGTAGAGGAAATTCAATTTTAAAGGCAAGGAGAGTGGAACTCTTGTAATGTTTTCAATGTTTAAAAAAATAAATTATTATTCATAGTAATGGGGAAATAAATCATTCCCATTTATCATATAAGGCAATAATGGTTGAAATGTGCTAATACAATAAGATTTAAGATTATATTTTGTGACTTTATCACTTAGTTTGACCATAATTTAGCTATTATACTCTTTACCTTGGTGATAAATTTTACCATATTTAATGTTTATTATGATCAAAATACATATCATAATCATTAATAAATTTAAAATTTATAATTCAAAATGTAAAATATTTAGTTTAAGATTCAATTTTTTTATTGGCAAAATTAATTTTAATTTAAGAACGCAGAATGAAACAAACAATAGCTTTAAAAATTCATTTTGAATCCTAAAAACGAGTTTATGCCAATACCAAGAATAATTTTGATTAATATTGAATTATATGAATTAGTTTTAGTTAAATTAACAAATTTTACTTTAAAATAAATACAAAACACAATGGGGCTTTAAAATATTTAAAAATAAATGATAGTTTTTATAAAAATTAGTATTGTCCACTATTCACCCCAAAAGAAATCATTTTAGAGAAATAAAATAATTCACCCGAAGATTTATCTGATATTTCGATATATAAAATGAATTAAATTTTATAAAATAATACTTCTAAAATTTAGAAATTTAACTCTTAAATAAAATGATATAATACATGGGAATAAATTTTTTAAGATTGAGACTATTTATATCATCTTTTTAAAAAAGCATATGATATTGTTATAATGAATGTGAATCTATAAAATATAATCAAGAATATTGATAAGATATAAAATTATTTATTATTAATATCACCTATGTTTTCACATTCATTTTTTGGATTTGGATTCCCAGAAAAATCTTTGATGTACCTTATGATAACATGTATTCAGTATTTTGAATATTAATAAACTCTTTATTAATTCAAGATTATTATTCTACATAACATAGTATGTGATAATTTAGCAAGAACAGATGTTACTTTGAAATTTAATAAAAGTTCCTTGATTTGATGAGAACGCAGAATTTCCATGATAGTATTTTTAAATATATGTTCTATCACCGAATGAAATAATTTTATGGACACAAATGATTCTGTCTATGAGGGGTGGAGACTCATTGTACCTTGATGAACCTCCTCATGGTGTATTCCCTTGGTGATATCTAGTGTAGAATATTATGATAATGAGACCCACCAATTGGAAATAAAAAATTATATATTTTATTTCCTGTTCCTATCTATGAATGTGTGTATTGATCCTTATAGTTTTGGATTATTATTAATGAGTGTTTTTAGTTTCATTCTTTGATATATATAAAAAAAATTCTTAAATATGTTCATAGTGTGGTAGGATATGTTTGGTGCATCACAAGTAATATTTCATTAATAAATAATCTAAGAAAGGATTTTACCTATTAATTCTTTAATAGAAGCTAATATAACATTCCCTTTAATGGAAATGATATAACATAAATAAAGCCATGGCCATGGTATTCTATAGGAAAGTTTGATTTTAAAAAATTCAAAGATACGGACATCAAGAACATAGGATGATGGAACCAACATCGATCCAAATTTATCACAGATATCATGATAAAAGAATTAAATTTTACTGTAAGCATCTATATGATCTAATATGTCATTGGAACATTAACTTCTTTCTCTATGGGTTGCCTGGTATGTTTCTAGACAATATATTTAGACATTAGGCTTCTTATCCTAATGCCACCATGAAAGAGACCTAGTGGTTCACACAGTAAGTGTACATAAAATATTAGTTAGATAATATATTATTATTTACTACTGTAAGAATGCGGACCTTCTTTTCAGGTTTGACTTTTTCTTTTCTGGTGTTTTTGAGAAAAAGAGGAGAATCTGGAAATTTAAGGGGTACCCATCTTGTACTTAGGAATATATGTCATATACCTAGTTTCCACAGGTGACCATGTACTGGCCGTGTAATGGCCGAGTACAAGGCCGTGTGGGGTGACCTGGAGACCACCTAAAGTAGGGCCTGGTAATGGCATGTACACGCCATGTAATCCTTAACTGTGTGACTAGCTATGTGGGAAGAGACACGGGATTGGGAAATCTTTTGTAGCACACACCATGTAACGAACAAACACGTTATGTTGTATAAACCATGTGTCCATCCATGTCACTAATGACATGTACATATGAAACTCATGTAGTACATTACATGTTTAGTTTGAACATGTCATGTAGAGTTGATTGTGCCGCTGGCCATGTGACCAATGACACGGGTTGGTGAAAAAATTCTAGTACACGCCCTGTCTGGTATGCACACGCCAAGTAGTTTTGTTCTAGGTGAATCATATGGAATAGCCATGTAGAGGAACTCAGGAAGGGGGAATGATTCAAGTACACCTCATGTCCTTGGGAGGAACACATTGTGTGTAGGGTAGTTACAAAACCAGTTTTCACAGAAGTACATGCCCATGTAATGGCTTAAAGGGACACACCGTATAGGTTTAATACATGTCGTGTATCTATGTTTTGGAAAACATTAATGTATTATTTCTCCTGTAACTTTACTACACTTTTATGTTTCAGTCCTTGATAATCCTAAACTGAGGTGTGCATTTGACCTTACAAAATCATGCCACCATGATGTCCTTCAATTGTTCGTCGGATACATGGAAATGATCAGACACCAGACATGTATGGTGAGGTACTATCAAAATATCCTACCATAGTGCCTGTCTTGGCAGCATCCATCATTATAGAAATAGGTACTGATGTACAGTTCCGAGAAGGCTTCTTGAGGTTTATGTAGACCTTCCAAGAAGTGCCACATCCTGCCCCGTCTATGGAAGATATAACATGGGGTTTTCAGCAACAACATCCTCCAACCTTCTCAGGGGATGGAGGACCTCTGTCTTCATAGTTGTGGTTAGAATCCATGATGTTGATCACTGAGCATCTGGAGACACCTCCAGAGATGAGGGTGAAGGTCTCTACCTAAATTCTTCAAGATTCCACCAAAAGATGGGGGGATGTGATCTCACAGGAGGGACGACAGTAGGTTATGGTTTTTGTTGAGTTTTAGTGTACCTTCTATGACTACTTCTACCCAGATACATTGACGGATGATCAAACCTGAGAGTTCATGAGTTAGGAGAATAGTACTCTTTCAGTCATGGAGTATTCTTCTCGCTTCACAGAGCTACATCACATCACACCCATTCTAGGGGGTGATGAGTTTTTCCTAGAATGGATGCTTGAGGATGGTATCAGGAATGACATCTAATCTTAGGTGAACATCTTCAGTTTGATGATAATATCTTCCATAGTCAACCCTGAGCTGATAACTAAGTGTATCCCGAGGGATTCTTGAGATATGGGCCAGGGAAGTTCCGCATCTAGAGTTGGTGCTTCCCCGATTAATAGTAGGAAGCGCTGTAGGGATTCTACACATGGAGATCTAAGTAGGTGCGATATACCTTCAGTTATCCATCTGATATGATACCAATGTGGGAAAGGTGGAAATATGAGGCCACATTTCCTGTGAGACAATTTGAGTGCTGATGTTGTATCAAGATGGGCCATCTTTAGTGATTATGTTAGTTTTTCTCACCATCAGCTGGTGATAAGGGTTCTTATATGACTCCTTATTCAAGAGTAAGACCACCAATTTCCCATCAGTCTGAAAACTGGAATTTTTCTGGACACTCTGAGCGAGGTAGAGGTCTTGGCCATGGTAGAGGTCTTGGTCATGGTAGCCAGTTTCCAGGCTTTCAGTTACATACAGGGCTTTTGCAGCAGTTAACTATTCACAAGTGTAAGTGGAATGATGTCATGATGGACTTCGTGAAAGGAATACCAAGGTCTCCTCAAAGGATCGATGCATGTTGGGTATATGTTGATAGACTCACGAAGGATTACCACTTCTTACTAGTCAAGGACACCTTTAGTGTTGATGAGATGAGATGTTTGTACATCCGAGATATTGTACATTTACATGGGGTTCCACAATCCATCATTATAGAAAAGGACACCCATTTATCATCTTGGGGCTGACTAGGACTATAGAGGGCATTGGATAAGCAGGTACATCTAAGTACAACTTACCATCCCTAGATAGATGGACAGTCTGATCATATGATATAGGTTCTAGAGGACATTCTTTAAGTATGCGTCCTTTATTTTAGATGTTCCTGGGAGAAACACATACCACATGTGGATTTTTCCTACAATAATAGTATTTATGTAACTATTAAGATGGCTCCTTATGAGGATTTGTATAGTAGGACATTTTTATCACCCCTATGTTGGATGGAGGCAGGAGAGGCAGCTATGCTGGGACTTTTTCTTCTCTAGGAGACCATGAAATAGATAGAGTTGATTCAAAAGTGGATGGAATCTGCACAGTAATGACATAAGTCTTACTCTGATTAACGAATATGAACTCTGGAGCTTGAGGTCGGAGTTCAGGTTTTTCTACGTGTCACACTGAGGATAGGACATTGGAGGGTTAAGATATAGGGAAAGAATTCCCCGAGGTATGTTTGACCATTTGAGGTTTTGGAGAGAGATATGCCAAATTCTTATTAGTTTTAGTTACCTCATAAGTACTGAGCTATGCACAACCTCTTCCACATTTCTCAATTATGATGTTACTTATCATACTCATCTCATGTTTTTCAACCTGACGAGGAAGAGTTGGATGTGGACGCATCGTTCTAGGAGAGTCCTATTAGGATTTTTGATCATAGTGAAAAGGTCCAACGTGGCCAGTCTATTTCTCTAGTATCTGTGCTAGGGAAACATGGGTGAGTACATGAAATGACTTGGGGGAGGGAGGCTGATGTATGATCATAGTGGCCGGAGCTATTGGAGGATTATTCTTCTGTGCCGCCTTGCTAGGGAAATTCAGGGACAAATTTCATTATGGGGTGAAGTTTTTATGAACACATATTTCATTTTCAGGTATGAGTTTTTCTATTCTCATGTTTTTGATGAAAAGAGGATAATTTGAAAATTTAAAGAGTACATGCCATGTACTTAGTAGTACACGCCATGTTCCCGGTTGCTTCAGGTGACTATGTGCTAGCCGTTTAACAACTAAGTACATGGTCATGTGGGGTGGCCTTACGACCACGTAAAGTGGGTCCCAATTAAGGAATGGACATTCCATGTAATCCGTAACCGTGTGACTGGATGTGTGGGCAGAGACATGGGGTTGGGAAATCATTAGTAGCACACACCGTATACCGGACGTACACGTCGTGTTGTATAGACCATGTGTCCAGCCGTGTGACTAACAACACAGATTGATGAAAATCAGGTAGTACATGTCATTTCTAACTTGAGTACGCTATGTAGATCCAATCATGTAACCAGCTGTGTGAACAACGACATGGGTTAGTGAAAACCTTCTAGTATGCGTTGTGTCTGGCATGCACACACCATGTAGTTTTGTTCTAGGTGAACCATGTGGCTTATCCATGTAGAGGAACTCAGGAAGGAGGAATGATTCAGGTACACGATATGTACATGGGAGAAACACGCTGTGTGTAGGGGTGTTACATGACCATTTTTGGCATAAGTACATTCCCATGTAATGGGTTAAAGGGACACACCGTTTAGGGTTAACACACGCTGTGTATCCATGTTTTGGAAAACTTGAATGTCTTCTTTCTCATGTTTCTTTCCTGCAATTATAAATTTAAGTCCTTGTTAATATTGAATTTAGGTGTGTGATTGACCTTATAGAGTCACGCCACCGAGTCGTCCTCTAGATGTTAGCTATATATAGGGCAATGATCAGTCACCAAACATGGTTGGTTAGGGACTTGCAGTAGAACCTCCCATCATTCCTGTCTTAGAACCAACCACCATTCTAGAAATAGGTACTGATGCACAGTTCTGAGAAGGCATCATGAGGTTTATGAACAACATCTAGGGAGTACCACATACTACCCCATCTATGGTAGAGTTGATGCAGGTTTTTTAGGAACAACATCCTCCCACGTTCTCAGCGGAAGGAGGACCTTATTCTATAGAGTCATGGTTAGAAGCCATGATATTGTTCTTTGAGCATCTAGAGATGCATCTAGAGAAGAGGGTGAAGCTCACTACCTACATGATTTAGGATTCTTCCAAGATCTGGTGGGATGTGATCTCACAGGAGGGATGCCATCAGGTTATGGTTTGGGCTGAGTTCTTTAATACCATCTATGACTACTTCTACCCAGATACATTGAGAGATGATCAATCCTGAGAGTTCATGAGTGTAGATCATGGTAATCAATCAGTCATGGAGTATTTTTCTCACTTCACATAGGTGCATCTCTTCACACCCATTCTATTGGGTGATGAGATTTTCCTATCAAAAAAGTTTGAGTATGGTCTCTGAAATGAAATCTAATCTCAGGTGAACATCTTTAGGATGATGACCATATATTCCATATTTAACTAGGTGATGATCACTAAGAACAACCTGAGGGATTTGGGAGCTATGTGGTTTGGCGGTTTGACATCCAGAGTTGGTGCCTCTTATGTTGAAAGTTGGAAGTGTCGTAGGAAGTCTACACGTGGAGAACTAAGTAGGTGGGTTATATGTTCATATAGCCAGGTTATATGATAACATTGTGAGAATGTTAGGGATATGTGGCGTCATTTATCGAGAGATCATTTGAGTTCCAATCATGTAGAAAGGTAGGTGATCTTTAGCATTTTTTTAGTTCTTACCATTAGCATCTGGTGATAAGGGTTCTTGTATGACTACTTCTTTAGAAGCAGGACCACCAGTCTCTCATCGGTATGGGAACTAGTGTTCTTCCAACTGCTCTGGTCGAGGTGGAGATCATGGTCATGGTAGCCAGTCACCAGGCTTTTAGCTACCAGAAGGGCTTTTGTAGCAGTTACCTATTCCCGAGGGGAAGTGGAATGATGTCGCAATGGACTTAGTGAAAGTATTAAAGAGGTCGCTTCTATGGAATTATACAGTTTGGGTTGTCTTTGACCAACTCAAAAAGGTTTCCCACTTCTTACTGATCAAGGAGACCTTCAGTATTGATGTGCTGGGAAGGTTGTACATCCGAGAGATTGAACATTTACATGGGGTTCCACACTACATCGTTTCAAACATGGATTCTCATTTACATCATGGTTCTAGAAGGGACTATAAAGTTCATCGGGTATGTACGTACTTCTGAGTACATCTTACCATCCTCACATAGATGGCCAGTATGAGCATATGATATAGGTGTTAGAGGACATACTTCGAGCATGCGTCCTAGATTTTTGAGTTTCCTTGGACAAATAAATACATCTTGTGGAGTTTTCCAACAATAATAGTTTTCAAGAAACTATTCATATGGAACCTTATAAGACTTTGTATGGTAGGACATGATGATCACCTCTATGTTGGCTGGAGGCAGAAGAGGAAGCTATGCTAGGACCCCATCTTGTCCTGGGGAGCACAAAACAGATAGAGTTGCTTCGGAAGAGGATGGCTATTACACAGTCATGAAATAAGTCTTATGCTGATCGATGGAGATGAAATCTGGAGTTCAAGGTTGGAGATCATGTTTTTCTACATGCCTCACCCAGGTTGGGACATAAGAGGATTAGGAGGCAGGGCATGCTTTCACCGAGATATGTTGGACCGTTTGAGGTTTTGGAGAGAGTCATGTCTGTTGCCTATCAGTTGAAGTTACCTAAAAGGTATTGTGCAATGAACAATGTCTTCCAAATTTATTATCTATAACACTACATCTCATTCCCATATCATATTTTTCAAACCGAGGAGGCTGGGTTGGAGGTGGATTCATCATTCAAGGAGCATCCTATCCAGATTGTTGTTTGAAGTGAAAAGGTTCTCCATGGCCAGTTTGTTCTTCTGGTATGAGTGCTATGGAATCACGAGCAAGTACATTATGGGACATGGGAGAGGGGGGCCTTTGTATGATTGCAGTGGATGGAGCATTTAGAGGATTTTTTACGCTGCCTTTCTACGGAAATTCATGGACAAATTTCTTTAAGGGGGGAAGTTTTTAAGAACCCAAACATTCTTTACATGTGTGAGTTTTTCTTTTCTGGTGTTTTTGATAAAAAAGGATAATATAGAAATTTAAGGAGTACAAACTGTGTACATAGGAGTACACGTCATGTACTTAGGAGTATACATCGTGTACTTAGGAGTATACACTGTGTACCCAGTTGCCGCAGGTGACTGTGTACCGGTCATGTAACGGCCGGGTACATGGCCATGTGGGAAGACCTAGAGACCACATAAATTTGGGCCAGGTAAAGGCATATACACACCATGTACTTTTAAAAGACTTTCCATTTACTTTTCTTTTTATTTTTTAAATCAAATAACGATCACGTCTAATTGGCAGAAATGCCTTCTTATCAACTCATCTTGTTTAGGAGAGACCGTAGGGTGCAGTTCTTCTCTGATCCCCCAATCAACCGTCCATTCTCTGAACCAACTGTCGTCAGTTGCATTTAGATCACCAAGGTGAGTTCTTCATTCTTATAGTGCTCTGTTCCTTGATTTATAATCTTTCATGATATATCCTTGGTTGAACGTTAAAGACATTTTTTCATATCTATGTCATTCTAGGCTGATTCATCGGCTGACACCAGATTATATTGATCGTATAATGCCAAAGAAGCTTGTTTGTTCCTTTTTGTATATTTTGGTTGAATTATTTGTGCAAAATTTCCCAATACCCTAGTTTAGGGTATCACGTAATTTGGGAATTTACCCCTGTTAATGTCTGCCATTCCTTGTTTCCTTGAGTATGGGTTTTTTATTGTAAATAAAATTTTTTTTACCTTTATATGGATGTGTTTGAACATGTTTGTTTCTATTTTGGCCATTGGGTCTATAATTTCTTATTCGACTATTATGCTTTCCACACCAACAATTGTTAGGATAGAGTTGATATTATATGACATGTTGTGATAAGATTTGTAACTATTTATCCAAGTATTACTTTTAGGTTTAATTTGGATGTTGAATATCCTTGTGCACAATTACTTTACATAGGGATGTGGGAACCTCAAGTAGAGGGACCATAGGGAAAATTGAAATTGAGGGATTCCCCAAATGGTATGTTATACTTTTCACAATGCAAGACCATAGGGGGGATTGATGTTTATTTCTCCCTCAAAGTATCTATAGTTATCATTATGAGACCACCAGAGGAATTTTTGATTAATGATTCCTCATAGAATCTGTAGTTTATCATTAAAAAACTATAAGGGAATTGACATTGAGTGCTTCCTCATAGAGTCTTTATTTTCATGAGACCAAAGGGGTTAGACCATGTTAGCTACCTACCATGTCATTATATTCTGGAGATTGTTTGGTTGAACCAGAAGGGATAGGCTATGAGAACTTCTAAGAGGGATGCTTGTTTTTGTTTGGTTGAATAATTGATGAATGTAAATGAATTTAATTGAAACTATAGAACAGTTTACTTTTGTGTACTTCCTTTTTTATCACATATATTTTATTATTGCCTGCCATATATTTTTATGTAATTTTAGGCACAAATATTTGGATAGTTTCCTACTAGAATTCATCTCACACCATTTTTGAGTCATGCTTCTAGGACCAAATAGTTTATATTGTTGTAGGTATAGATAATGGAATTATCCCTTCTACTTCAGGTACTTGATTGTTGTAGAGTTGGTGTACATCTGACCAAGTTCAGGCTTGCGATGATGTTGGAGTTTTTTACCTATTTTTCCTTTGTACTTGGATTTAGTACTGTATTCTAGCATTGTGAATTTTTTAGATTCTTTCCTAGATACTTGTAACATGCATAATTATTCATATATATATATATATATATTGAAGTTGTTTATTTACTTAGTATTCCACTATTTTCTGTTGTATGTTATTATTATTGCTTCTGCTATTGTTGTCTGTTTATTTTGGATGCATTACTCCTCCAAAATGGTCATAGATTCCCCAACATCATACCCTCGTCCCTCACTACTAGTCAGCAGTCTTTGGTGTTCAGGGAAATGTGCTTGAGGCCATGTGACCATCCGGTTAGGGGGTAGCTTTGAGAGGAACACAAAACTAGGATGTTGCAATTATTTAACAAGATCAATAAATATTATTAAAAAATGTGGTTTAACAATTATTCATGTTTTATTGATAGAAAATATTACATCATTATTTATTTGAGGAATATTATATGTGTGAAAAATTTAATAAATTTTTATTTACTATTTAATGAATATATTATTTTATTTATTTATGAGCAAATAATATAGTGATATTTATTTATTATAGAATAATGTAGTGATATTTACTTATTAAATAAATAGTCATAATTGAATGCTTGATAAATACTGTTGTGGAATGGAAGACCTAGTTTAATGATCCAGTGAGACATAAAATATATAATTGATATTATTTGAATAAATAATATTTTATTAATTCAAATTTTTAAAACATGTCAACAAATAATAATAATATTATTAAAATTATAGGCATGGGGTTTCACAGGGATTACCAAAATAATAAATTGAACAAGTGAAATTATGATTTTTTAACCTGAGATATATATAAACACAATTATATTATTCTCTTAATAGATATAATTCATTTTATGTAGTTCAAAATAGGATCTGGAGAGAATCCTCTCAAGCCCTTGAGAGCTCCCTCTCCCAGCATGCTCCCATGAATGGAGAGTGATCTTCCCTAACCTTTCATTCTTGAGTCTAGTGAGATGAAGGATAATCCTTTGGATGTTATTATCATGGAGATCATATGATGATGGTGAATGTGGTAGGATCAACCATTCTATCACCCATTGATTCCTATAGGGACATCCGGAGATTCCGAGAACATATGGGGAACACTAATAGAGAGAATGTATTCTTGATTCCTAAAATATAATGATGGTTTGAAATAGATCCATTTTCATATCTGTTAAAAAAGAAATAATTTCTCACAATATAATTTTGTAATTACATAAATTAATTATAAATAATATATGGAAATGCTATGCTTCTGTTCCAGTGTCTATAAATTTTATATTTTCTTTGATTTAATTCCTTTGACCACAATATTCATTATTATGTAAATCTTAAATTAATCATTGATCATGAGAAAATGATGAGTTGGGAATGAAAAATATAATGTTTTGACAGTTCACAGATCCTTCAAGTGGTATTAAACTGGTCAAATAATTATTTATAATTATATAAATATAATTTTTTTATTTACACATTTGTTATTTGTTTTTAATTCCTCATTAATCATTCTTTAGTATGAATTGAATGATATTCTTTCTACCTCTTTGTTTCTTATAAATATAATCTAATTGATTAATTTTATGATTGAAATAAATACGAAGATCTAAAATGGAGGTGCTGAGGAGTCTGACTAGATAACACAATAGTACATAATATGTAACCTTGAGGTACACACTATGTACTAGTGTTTAATGAAAAAATAATTAGTTTATAATTAATTCAAGTTACAGGTGTTTATTACATATAGTGTATTTAATTATGCAACACATGTTTATCAGGACAACCTGACACAATGTCATATGGAGTGGACTTTGTGTGACTTTAGTACACGATGTGTATTCCTTTAGCCAAAGACGGTCTGTGTATTATATTACAAGACCTACATGACTGGTGTCCATGTAACTCAGAGACCACATGTCATGTATCCCATGTATACATTTTTTACTTCAAAAGTTTCTATGGAATGGTTACAAACTAATTCCCTTGACTTTTTCCATTGATAGATGGCGAAAAAATACACTTCCATTAGCTCGAATGTATAAGTTGTGTACTTTAATAAAATTATAATGATTTAAAAAATAATCTAATATTATATGAAAACTGATCAATATGTATTCAGTGTGCCCAATAAGTTGATAGTACACACTATATGATGGGTTATATATATATAAATGTCTAATTATTTTCTACATAATTTTGAGATCTACATATCATTTGTAATTCATATTACAATTATTAGTCTATACACATTGAAGCATAAAATGCTATATAAATACCATGTGTGTCTTTTGGTCATTACATTGATAGTAAAAACCCTAAAATTACATGCTAGGTCATGTATTCAACATTTTCTAATGTTTAGATCAACATATATTATAATTCGTTGCATTCATATGGATGATAATGATCATATATAAGAAATTTTAATGTGATTTTTTTCATTTAATTCATTATTAAATTAAATTGTTTTCTTGTGTGTCACCTCTAATCTCATTAATAAAGGGCTTGAGTTCCCATGGTATCTTTTATATATACCTCTTAAGAAATATTTTGGTTCCCTCACCTGTATATGAGTAATAGAATATTTAATGGATGGAGCTCCCAAGAAATTGGAGGTTGTTCATGTTTGGAGGTAAGGGGACAAATATCAAAGAGATACATATGTGGACAGGCAGTAAGATACAAAAAAACATAAATGATTCATGGTTTTCCTCGACATTGATGATTAGTTTATCCTACAATATATAAACTAACCATTATTAAAATTTTATGATCATACCAAATTATTATGTTATTTCTATCAAGTTTAACAAATATTTCATTATGTTTGTTTTATCATGATCACACAAATAAATTAATTAATAATCATAGAAGATTGAACTAAAATAAATGGTCTTATGTGTAAATATTATCTAATACATGGTAAATAAATTATGTAAATCCACTTAACATTAACAATAATGAAACAAAGATAATAATTACAAATTTTCACATAAAGGTAAAATACCAAAAATATATATATTAAGTCAGTATAACATTGTACTACTTTATTTGAAATTGAACTATAGTTCAAAGTGATTGACCAAAAAAAGATTTTGTAATTTAAATTATCTGGGAATTATAACATGATGTTCTTGATTGCATACCATAGTCCACTTAAAGGGTTTACTTACAAAGATGAACTTGGTGTAACTAAGGGGAAAATGTTGAGGAAATCCAATTTAAATATTGTAAAATTCAGGATTCCACTCAATAGATCAAGGATATAGTTGGAATTTGAAATGATTACCTAAAAGAATTTGAATTTATTGACTTGGAATATTCAATATGATGAGAAGGGTATTATAGATCCTTACTACTAGAATGTCCAAGAAATATTATATTACAAAGATAATGGTGAGGGATATTGGGTTTTGATAAAATAGTGGGAGATTGACAAATTTAATATTTATTTATTTTCCTAAATTTTATCAGATAAAGTACAAATATATGATCATATTATTTGTAGAAAAAAATTAATAAAAATGAATTAAAAAATATCACTATGATAATTAATGATCACACTATGATAATTGATGATCACACTATGATTATTTGTTTTAGTAAATGGGTGAATCCTAGAGGAATGATGCGAACACGGAAATTATTGTGTAATGAAATGACCATAATCATGATAAAAGAAAGGGAATAAGAGTTGGGAAGTAATATCTTGTGACTATGCTCACTAAACTCTTTTAATACAATAATGGAAATGTAGATCATGTGGAACTTATAAACTCACCATGTAGAGATAAAAATCTTATTGAATCATTTATGTAACAATATACAACCTCCCTCTATGGTTTTTTTGATCCGCGGGTTTATGAAAAATTGATAAATGTGATGGAAAATATATTTTCTATTATTCAGTGCTAAGAAATGAAAAATATTTCATAACTATATATCATTTTGATGGTGAATAATATCAATAATGGAATCATATTAATAATAATAGGAATGAAAAGGAAACTAAATCCATGCAATGTGGGTGAGTTTAATGGAATATTTTCCAATAAGTACTTCCCTCATAATCTATACACAAAAATAGAGATGGAATTCCATGATTTTATGCTGAAGGATGATGAATAAATTAGTATCTATGGGGAACCTTTAACATGACTTTCAAAGGATTGTTTAGGTTTAATCATTATTCTTGAATAAAAAACTGATTGATTCTTTAGTGGTTCAAAACTAATCCTTCGAAAGGAATTAACCCTAATGGAATTTTGAATCAACGAGAAAATCATTTTATTTGAACTAAATGTGTAAATGGATGATCGAAACCCTAAATGTTATGTTGATAAGAAAAGAAATATATATATTAATGTATATCTAGTGGTTTAAATTGTGTATTGAGGATAATATTTTAAACTCTTACTTTCCAAAAAAAATTGAATGAGCACTCAGGTGAATTCCTAAATGGAATAAGAAAATGATTCAAGTGTAGGAAGCCTGGACATTGGGAAAAAGAATTTAGAATTTATGTAAAGATGCCAATAAATGAAATGAATGGATAGAGAGCTCAACAAAATACACTACTGACAATCCAGTTTTATAACTACAATGATTTTTGGAATTATGATATAAAATGACCTAATCTAAGGGGTAGTGAATATAATAATCTAGAAAAAACATTGAAGTCAAATGAAGAAGGTAAATCATATCAAGTTAAAATAGTTAAAGTGAATCATGATAGTTAGCAAACACTTATTCTTTACTATTGAATTAGAAATTCCTTGTTTATGTTTGTAAGAAAAATCAGTATTAAAATTTATACTTAAGTGAATTTTATAATATTCTAAACATTGATAATATCTCTAAATATAGATTCCATATATATATATATAATAAATAAATCATATTTTATATTTTTAATCAACTTATGAGCGTCTATCGATACATTGATGAACTCAAACATCAAATGAAAATATTTTGAGCAAATATAAGAGATTATTTAATGGATAAAGGTGAATTATCTTTTGAAACCATATAGGATTTTTTGGGAATTATTTTTAGGAAATTATTAGGTTATATAAATTTTGTATTAGACTTTATGAGTGACTTAAATTATTTCAACATGATTGTTATGTTGATCATGGAATGTTATGAGATATTATAATTATATTATTTGTGATTAAATGTTGGAAAGTCATATTCTGAAGTAATATTATGGTTAAATATTTATGGAATGTATTAATTTGATCCATGGATGTTATTGGAAAAACATTTAAATCCATTTTTTTGTTAAATATTTATTCATATAAGGAACGAAATATGGATCTTATAATTTGATAAAAAAAAATTAGTTCTTTAAAGATAAAAAAATAAATCTTCAATATTTATTTCTTAGAGTAAGAGATGAAGTATGAATTGATCAAAGAAAACCCAAAGGAAGTTATTAGAGAAAGAAATCTATTAGGATCATATCTTTTTTAGGAATTGATAAATAATGTGTGATCCATTTAGTATCACATCAAGGAAGCTTATAGTCAATATATACGTTTTGCTGACAATCGTCAGTGTGTCCTAAAATATGACGAGTCTAGGAAGGATTTATTTTTGAATGTCTCCATGGAAGAAGGTTATGATTTTGGGAATGAAAGGGAATATATTCCCAAGGTTAATTTAATCTTTTGATATGATTTATCAAGATGGGATTGTAGCATATCATTTGGATCTTCCACCGATCCTTTCAAAATTTCATGATGTGTTCCATGTATCTCTTTAGAAGTAGTATATAATTAGTCTATGAGATGTGATAAAATAAAAGGAAATATATGTGAACATTTATTCTTAATTTTAGGAACATCCATTAAAAATATTTCAACGTAGATATAAAGTGATAAAAAATAAGATATTTTAAAATAGATATTTTAAGAGAGATGTAATTATATAAAATATCCTTATTTGTTTGTTTTATTGTGATAAATATCAATAAAAATCCCATTTTATGGAATTATAATGTAAAAACCTAAGATGTAATGATATATATATTTGATGTATATTTAATATCTTAAATAACATTCATTACTCACAACACAGAGTTTAAACAAATTACATTATATTATTATGTGACTTTTATAACCAATCTATTAAATTAGATGGTATAAATAGGATTAAATAAATTACAAGATATAGAAAAAGATAATGCTCAATATATATTTATTTGCAAATTCTCAGTAAATAAACATTTAATTTTTTGTATCAAAATTATGTTATGTGTAAAAAATTGATTTTATTCAAAATTACTGTTATTGGTTTTTGAGAGAAAATATTATATTTAATTTTTGAAAAAATAAAATTTTTTATTTTAAAAATATATCCAAATTATTGAAAATATCATAACAAATTATTTTAATGTGAATTTTAAAAAATTTTCTAAAAAGATTGATTTTCTAAGGAGAAGTGACAATCATGATTTTTATTCAGAAAAATATTTTTGTTTCATGAAAATACTATGTTTTATTTTTTATTTTAAAATGTTTTTAGAGTCAAATTGGTTATATTTTAGTTTTTATAATCTTAATTATGTTCATTGTAATCAGTATAATTTTCTAATTTAGTATTAAAAAATATTTTATACTTAAAAATGCATTTTCCTCAAAAAATATTTTTATGCACGAAATGCGTTTTTATCTAAAAAAAATTAAATTAATCACTATTTTTGAATTCTATTTAATATATATATATATATATTATTAAATATTTTTTTTAAACATTCATCTAATATTTTTTCTATGCATGGATATGGATAAATTCTGTTTTATGCTTAAAAATAATATTTTTCTAAAAACGATTTCATTCTATTTTATGAAATTACTTTAAAATTAATTTATGACATTTATTGACATTTAATTTTATAAAATATATTATATATTTGGAATCCGGAGGTTCAAATTTGTAAATATTCCCCATTTTTTTCAATATGAATAGTAATTGTGGTAAAATTTATCACCTTGGAAGATGGTAAATGAGTTTAATATATAGTAAAACTATGTTATAAAGACATAATTTTTCATCATAATTATTATTGGATGAATTTAATTCTAAAATTAACATCTTAGAATCTAAAGTTTAATGTTTAATGGGTATTTGTATTTGAATATGACCTATATAATATTTAAATTAATAAAATTTACCAAATTCGACCTTCTTATTTTTAAAAATATATTATGTGTACATATACAGATAAATGTATATTATGAATGAATATAAGAGTTTATTTTAATACTAATAAAATTATTTTAATGGTATTTTTTTTTATTTTTTAGTAATAATATAATGGCCCTAAATGCTTATAAAACACCGATGAAATATTTCTCTAATAAATAAATAAAAGAAAATAATGATTTTGAAAATGTTAAAAGTTATATATTTTTAATGTGTTAATGTGTCCCATGAATTTTATATATTTTATGTTTAATTGTAGGGAGCTGTGAAATTATTATATCAGAATTCCCATTTTTTATTGATATACTTGAATTCCAATTAAATGAATAGTTTTAAAAGTAAAATTAATTGTATTTTATAAAAAATAATAATTTATAAAATGATATAAAATTTTAAAAAAACTTATATATTTACTAATAAAAGGGATATAGTATTAAACATGAACCATAGTACAATTATTTGTCATTTATCATTTTATATAAACATTATTTACCCTCAAATGGTTGAAATATATAATATTATGAAAATTATTTAAAGAGTTATCACAGGGTTAAAACTAAAATATAATGGTAAATTGTGATTGAAACACGTCCAATTTATATTTTATGAGAGTATTTTAACTCATCATAAAATTATATTCTAATATTATCAATTTGGATCCATTTTAAAATAAAAAATAATTTAAATTAATTTAATATTTTATTAAATTTAAAGAGTTCCTCTCCCCTCAATTAAAAAAGGGAATCACTCATTTGTCTTATTTACACAACTTGGGCCTTATCGCTTGACCAATCTCTTCCATGTTATCTAAATAATTACCTATAAAAATTAGGTAGGTGATGTTATTTCCAAATTACTAAACCTAGATCTCTTAAAAGTAAATCTAAATGATTAATTTCAAATAAGAGGAGGTTCCAATGCATATAAATGAAGTCAAAACTATGGTTAAGGAATTCTACTTTATCTTGTATTTATGGGATATGTACTCCAAATTCCCCAGTTGTTTATGTTTTTTTGTATGCTACCAATTTTACATGATACTCATTAATCTACTTATTTTCATGATATTTAAAGATTTATTTGACAATATTTTTAAATTGGGCTTATGATTCAAATGATTTCCATTGCGGTATGGGATTTTGTCTCACTCTCATATTCACCACTTATTTTTTGTATGGTTTATATAATAACCATTAAGTTATTTTAAGATTCATATTATAGAAGTTATGTGGATTTATATATCCATATAAGTTTCATTATTTCAGAGGTCTAATGATTTAAAAGTTACCAATGTACTAAGGGTTTTGTATTATAATCTATTTATACACAGGGATTGTTTATAATTAAGTCTCTAATGATAAAATACTATGATATATTTCTCATATAACTCACAAATTTAATTCTCATATATTAATTTCATAAGAATACATATTTTCCTCTCAATTTCATCTCCTTAATTACTCAAGAGACAAAAAAATGTGTATTTAAGGAAAGATGAACTTATTTCTCTCTTTAGTTGAAAAACAATTTTCTTTGACATCCATGTTTTATAAAAAAAATTTATATAATATTTTTAATATTCCTTAATGATAGTTTAAAGTCATTTTACCCTTTTTTGACTTTTTAAAAATGGTTTTAAAATGAATCTACATGTCATTTTCAAAATGAGGTACTTTTTTAATATTTTAAAATAAATGCAAGGAATACTTTTTTAACATATACAGCAGGAAAAAAATTCCTTCCATCATGAAAGATCTATTTCTTTATATAAATTTAAAATTTTCCATTTTTATTTTCAAAGAAAATTTGTTTGATAATATATTTTAAATTTTTTGATTTTAAATATTTGATTTAAAAAGGGATAGGATAATTTCCTCAAGATTGTTTTTATAATGTATAATCTCAAATCCAATCATAAAAGAAAAAAACCATTATATACTTTATGATTTAATTTGTATATTATTCAAGGATACTATACTTATTTCTTCTCTAGATGTTTTATGTTTATAATGAAAAAATTTCTATAAAACCCATTTCTTATCCACAGGTTATACTATGATGAATTGGATATAAAACTCATTTTCTTTTTCATGGGTTATGATATGGTGAATGTTTAATGATCTTGTGGAAACAAATTTATTATTTTAATTATGATATTGGTGGTACTTATATCTCCATCCTATTTATTTGGTAAATATGGATAACTTTTAAGATAAATATGTTATTCTTGAACACGATTTAATGTTCACAATTTTAAATATAGACCTGGTTTTCATATACAAAAATATTTAGAGAGGAACTAGATTCTATGCACATAAATTCATGCATAAACCAGGTTTTCATGTCCATATGTTTGTGTTTTTACATTTATTTCATGTCCATAAGATTATGAATGGACCTCATATCTTGTACATAAATTTATGCAAGTAACTGATTTCATGTCATTATCTTAATGAGTGAACCTGTTTCTATTTATACATTTTTATAGAGATATAATCTTATATATTCCAAAACAATAATTTATTATGATAATTTTATGTTTTAATGGATATTTTTATTTTATTACACAACTATTTATGTCATGTGAATTTATAATCACTATGAAATGACTCAAGATTATTATTTTCGATATGAAGGGGTTGGTTTATAAATGTTAAAATCATGTTCATCTACACTTATTATCATGATATAATAATATGATCATTAATATCTCCCTTGATTACAATTACTGAGAATTTTATATCATCCTTTGTTATGTTTCCCCATTTTACAGTGAAAGGATTTATGAATGATATGTTTATGAAGGGTGATACTTATAAAGAAATCAATTGGAGGATCTTATGAACCAGTTTTTGTGTGTTAATGTTTCCAGAGACATTGGACTCATAAAATTATGTTGAGAATTTTTATGTAATGTAAGGAATATTCATCTATTAATATATTATATCCATGTAGGCAAAGTATGTGTTTTCATTAATAAGCCTCCAATCTTTGTAGCACGGTCTACACGACCCTATATGCATAAAAAACTTATAAATGCGACAAAAGAGATATAATACATAATAATTTAAATACCAACATAACTAAAATTTAGAGGATTTTATAGTAAAGATAATAAAATATTTACCACTCCATGGCATCGATATCATATTTTATCTTTGTATTATTAACCAATGAACATAACTGATGTTTCACCATGAGATTTTATGAATTTTATTTTGAATTAATTTAATAATTATGATATTTTTCATTTCATGAAACACTAAATATATCTTGTTTTATATAAAATCACTATGTGTTTCTTCTGTAAGATGAAATTCATAGTTCCTTTGATATATTGCATTACTCGAAAGACCTAGTTTTGAAAAACTATATTATAAGATTAATATTATTTTTAACATTTTATTATAGTTTTCACCCATCCATTGTAATGGTAGTTATGATTAAGATAAATTAAAATATGAAAATATGGTTTATAGATTTATATTAGAAAAATTATTTGGTGACTAATTAACATTAATTAAAAATAAAACCCTTTTATATATATTGGTAATATTTTGCTGAGAAATAATATTTATGCAATCAAAAATTCTTTACCTCAATAAATTAATAAAAGAACTTTTGAAAAATGATTTTAAATATATAAATATATATATTATTCATTCAACTATTTAACATTAATCTTATGGTTTTTACAAATAAGAGAAAAGAATAAATTTGATTTTACAAATAAAGATATATATGTTTTCTGAATAGAAATTTTTAAACATTTTAATGACATGCCTATTTTAAATCTAACTTAACAACATTGTAATATCTATTTGGAAAAATAAAATATTTTTTTTAAATCTTAATATAAAAATTTACTTTATGTGAATATTTGTTATTTTTCTGTGAAGTTTCACTTTTTTTAATGAATTGTGAATATAATAAGTTAGATCTTCTTTTCACGTATGGATCTTGTTTTCTGGTGTTTTTGTGGAAAAGTGAGTATTGAGAAATTTTAGGAGTACACACCATGTACTTAAGAGTACACACCCTGTACCCTATTACTGTGTATGACGGCATCTTGGGTGTGTCATTACTGAGACATGGCCGTGTGTGGTGACGTCATAGTCCGCTAATATCGGAGATGGTTTAAGTGAATACATGTCATGTTCATTAATAATACATGCCCTGTACTTTTTCATTTATTTATTAATTCAGACCAGGGTTGCATCTCATTCACAGAAATTTCTTTTTCTAGCCTCATCTCATCCAAGGGCGACATGAATCACTGAATCTTCCCTGAGTAACAAAATCACCATTCGTTATGTGAATCATACACCATAGATTGCATTAGAATTACCTCGATCTACGATGTTCCAGGTCGATTCAAAGGTTTAGGTTCAACTATATCGATCATATAACATCGAGGTAGGTGGTTTCTACCTTTCCGTAGTTGTCTTTTGATTATATTTTCACAAAGTGTCAAGTACCCTAGTTTAGGTTATTGTGTGTATTGAATTTTAACCCTATTGATGTTTTATATGCTTTGTTTGCATGAGGAAGGACTTTTGATGTTGAATAGAGTTTATTACCTTTCTTATGGACGTTTTTCCCATGTTTTCTTGATATTGGTTGTTGGGTCTAGAAATGCATGTTAGGCTGTTTTGTTTCCATTCCTAGTGTTGTTATAATGGAGTTGATATTATATGACATGCTTTTTTTTATTCATTTTAGTTACTTATCCTTGTAGTATTTGAGATTCCTTTTGCTTCTAGATATCATTTGTGCATGATTGTATTACACAATGCTGTGAGAACCTAGTGTAGTGAGACCATAGGGGGAATTGACATTGAGGCCTTCCCCAGAGTGTCTGTTATACATTTCATGTTGTGATACCATAGGGGGGATTGAAGTTGAGTGCTCCCTCATAGTGTCAATATTATACCACTACGAGACCACAAGGGGAATTGAAGTTGAGTGCTTCCCCAGAGAGTCTATAGTTTATCTTTAAGGAGCACATGGGGAATTTATAGTGAGTGCTTCCTCAGAGAGTCTTTGTTTGCATGAGACCAATGGGGTCAGACTGTATGAGGAATCCAAGGGGGTTGTTATATATTTATTGTTAAATAATATGTTGAACCAGATGGGTTAGGTTGTGAGAACATTCCCAGACGGATGCTTGTGAATTTTTGGTTTAATAATTGGTAAATGTAAATGAATGTTGTTTGAAACTGTAGGATTTTTTACTTTTGAGTACTTCTTTGTGTATTACATCATTTTTCTTACCGACTCCAATATATATATATGTATATATTCATTGATATTTAAGAACATATATTTGGATGGTTGCCTACTTGGATTCATCTCACATCATGTTTGGGTTATACTTTTGTGCCCAAACAGATTATATTGCAGAAGTTATAGATAAGGGAAAGCTCCCTTCTACTTCAAGTACTTGATTATTGTGGAGCTAGAGATCATGGGACCAAGCTGAGGCATGAGAATCTATTGGAGTTTATTTACTTTTTAGTATTTTGTTTTTGATTTCGAATTCTAGCATCATGACTTGTTTGGATTCTTTCCTAGATATGTGTGACATGCATCATTTATATACGTGTTCTAGTTGTTTATTTACTTTCTTTTGTCCACTGTTTACTTATTGTACGGTATTACTTCTTCCGTTGATGTAAATTATTGTTATTGTACTATGTTACTCAGCCAAAGAGGGCATAGTTTCCCCACTATCACACCTAAGGCCCTTACTACTAGTCATAAGCCTATGGTATTTGTGGAAATGCGCTTGAGGCCATGTGACCAACTAGGTACGTGGTACCTTTCGGTGGGACCCGGAACCGATACGTTACAAAGTGGTATCATAAGAATTATCTTATTCTTTGAATTATTGTTTGGAGCCTATAGATAGGGATATGAAGGAATATGTAGTTTATAATAAGTTGTCCCTAGGATTAGCTAACTCATGTATAGGGATAAGACAATATTCCCTGATTATTGTAATTTTCTAGTTTTACAATTGTAATAATTGATTTTATTTCACCGTTGGGTGATTCACATGATTTGTGTTGTTATCATTGATATTTGAGGTTCTATTTCTGTTGCAACCTGATTAGATGATGGTATTCCATCTCATTCATCATATAGGTACATGCTATAGATCACATGTCATACATTCTCATCATTCCATTTAAATTGAATTACCAATTGCATGTTTTTGTGATAGATGTTGTGCTAAATATGCATTTTTTCCTGATAAATGTCATGATAGAATAGCTACTTTTTGATAGGGTATCGCTAATATGTAATGTTTATTTTGGATGAATGCCAAAATTTGGTTCATGAGGTGTTATGGGCCCTTATAGATAAGAATTTGGTGGATCATGTGATTTATTTCACTGTTATACTTTGTGATATACATGAATATGATTCCAAGATTTGATTCGTAGGAAGTATGGGCCCGCACATATCATAATTTGACACTTTAATGTTTATTTATGTGTTTCATATGGGGTTCCAAAGTTGTTTGTGAGGATTACTATTTAAAAAAACCAGAATAAAATGTTTGTAATGATGAATACACACCATGTATCCTTCTTTTTGGGATGGAACAACTTTTCTTAAGTACATGTTGTGTACATTATGTACTTGTTGTGTAGACCTTGACTGTGTGACTGATTGTGCGGGCATAAACAAGGGGTTGGGAATTTTTTGGTGGAAAATGCTATGTACTGGGAGTACACATTGTGTTATAAGGACCATTTATCGACCTTGTTAATAATGACATGGTTCAGTGAAATTCTTCTCTTACACACCATGTTTGGAATAAACATGTCGTGTTGTATAGATCGTGTATCCATCTATGTGACCAATGCCATAGATGGATGAAACATAAGTGGTATATGTTTTGTGTATGGTGAACACTCTGTGTAGTGTTACTAGGAGGGAACAATGTGGTTTTGACCTGTAGAAGAACTCGAGCAGGGGAAAAATAATTTGAGTACACGCCATGTCACAGGAAGAAGAAGTCGTGTGTTGGGGTGTTACACAACCAGTGATGGCCGAAGAACATTCCCATGTAAAGGCTTAAGGAAACACACTATGTATGGATCATACACACCATGTATCCATGTTTTGAAAAAAAACTTGAATGGTTTCTTTCCTCTATTCCTTACCTTCACTCCTAATGTTTAGTCCTTGATAATCTTGTACTAAGTTGTGTGCTTGACCTTGCAGAGTCATTCCACCAAGACATTATCCAGTTGTATGCTAGATACATGCAACAATCAGACCTCAGATATGGTAGATCAGGTACTACCAGTAGATCCTCCCATCGTGCATGTCTAGGAACCAACTGTTAAACTAGACATAGGTGCTGATGTATAGTCCCATGAATTCTTTATGAGGTTTATGCATTCCTTCTAGAAAGCATCACATCTTACCTCGTCTATGGGAGAGTTCATGCGAGTTTCTCAGTAGAATCATCCTCCAACATTCTCAAGGGATGTAGGACCTTAGGATATAGAGTCATGGTTAGAATCCATGCTTTCTATCTTCAATCATCTTGATATTCCTCAAGAGAGGAGGGTGATTCTTGCTACGTATATGCTTCGGGATTCCGCCAATAGATGGTGGGATGTGATTTCACAGGTGTGAAACTAGCCATTTATGGCATGGGATGAGTTACATCATACCTTATATTACTACTTATACCCAATGAACTTGAGGGAAGATCGAGATCGAGAGTTCATGAGCTTGGATCATGGTACTCTCTCAGTAATGGAGTATTCTTCTCACTTCACGGAGCTGTAGTGCTTCAAACCCATTATTGGGGGTGATGAGTTATTTCTGGAGAGGAAGATTGAGGATGGTCTCAGGAATGAAATCCTATATTTGGGGAACATCTTCAGGTTGACTTAAATAACTTTTATAGTAAACCAGGCACTGATCACAAAGGGTAACATGAAGTATTCTAGAGATATGAGCCAAGGAGGTTCAACATACAGAGTTGGTACTTCTCCGGATGATAGTAGGAAGCACTGCAGGGAGTCTACATGAAGAGATCCAAGTAGGCAGGATACTCCTTCAGGTAGCCAGGTGGTGTGCTACCAGTGCAGTAGGATCAGCCAAATGAGGCCACACTGCTTAAGAGACCCATTTGAGTGCCAATATTGTGGCAAGATGGGTCATCTTCCATGTTTCTGACAGTTTTTCTCACCAGCAGCTGGTGATAGGGGTTCTGCTGTGACTACACGTTCAGGAGAAGGACCACAAGTTTCTTATCAATTTGGGAATTAGAGTTCATCCCGCCATTTAGGCTAAGGTGGTGGCCATGGTCATGGGAATCAGGCTTCATGTTTCCAGCAACATCCAGGTGGATCAGCTCAGGGTAGTTAGGTAGGGTCACAACTCCATGGAAGAAGCCCGAAACATGCAGTGGATCAGAACCAGCAAGAGTAAGATCTCAGACCCTCTATGGTTAGAGGTACGATTTTAGTTTCCATAGTTTTATCTTCTACTATTTTTGATACATGGGTTTCCCATAGTTTTATATATGTCACTGTTCTGAAGAGACTTGGGCTCTATATCATTATTTCTGTTGATATCTTGATATTGGACACTCCATTGGGGACTAGAATGGCTACTGTATGTCTGTTTAAGGAGTTACCTCTTGAGGATGGTGGGTTTAACTTCTTATGGGACCGTTTTGTATTGGATATGACGAGCTATGATTTCATTCTTAGAATGGACTGGTTAGATACCTTATAGGACCTTGTCAATCTCTATCGTCGTAGGGTGAGTTTCACGTCACCATAGGGCTGTTTGTTTCTATATAAGTGTGAATGGGATGTCCAAGGGAGCAGATCTGGACTTGAGCATCATGGGTTGAGAGGAATTACAACCCATATTGCCATTTTTACTTTGGTGACACTACTGGAAAATGGGTCTATACCCACGGTTCTACATAAAACCGTGGGTATAGGCCCCCCCTATACCTACGGTTTTGGGAACCGTGGGTATAGGGATAGTATTGGGACCTATACCCACGGTTCTCCAAAACCGTGGGTATAAGTCCCCTTTACCCACGGTTCTTGGCAAAACCGTGGGTATAGGTTTTTTTTGAAGACCTATACCCACGGTTTTTCCAAAACCGTGGGTATAGATGTTGTTCTACAGACCTATACCCACGGTTTTCACAAACCGTGGGTATAGGTGGTAACTTTTTCAAAGACCTATACCCACGGTTTGTCAAAACCGTGGGTATATCGTTCCCGCGTTATGGCGGGAACGAAAAATTACACGGGACCGAATTTTTTTTTTGGGTGAAAAGACGATATGAAATAATATAAATATAGGGATATCAAATATTAAACCGTATAAAATATTTAGGTTAGTTGGTCACTCCCTAAAATCCCTTAGGACAGGTCGCGGGTTCGAAAACCCGCGTATTGTTATTTTTTGATTGTAGCAGATATATTATTATAAGAATATATAATTATAGCCGTATATCAATTGGGAAGTCGGCTCAGTTGGTCGCAGTTACTGTTCAGCGATTGTGAAGCGCGGGTTCAAAACCCGGAAGGCTTTTCTTTTCCATTATAACTGTTATATTAATATATTAAAATGAAATTATCAATATATATCAATAACGGCGATAGACTGGTTGGTCGCTTGGTGCGGCGCGGTCTTGAGGCTTTGGGAGGTTGCAGGTTCAATTCCCCGCTGGGATTTTTTTTGAATTCAAATCCCCCTCGCCGCATCTTTTGAATTTTAATATCCATTTCGATTATATTTATATATATACGCAGATGTCTGTGTACAAATAAATAATAATCACAGCTTGGTTGGTTGTTAGGTGTGGAGCGGCCGTGAGAATATTCGGGAGGTTCGGGTTCGAAACACGCTGGATGTTTTTTGGAATATTAATACCGCATATTAATATAAATGAACAGATATATGAGTATATAATAGATTGAAGGCGCAGCTCGAGTGGTGTGTTGGTGCAGTCGCGACTGCCCGCGTAGCGCGAGGTCTGGGTTCAAAACCCCCTGGCGTCATTTTTTGAAGAAAAAAATTAAATCCCCACGGTTCTCAAACCGTGGGGTAAATGCGGTGCCAGCATGTCCATGCACCTGCCACGTTGTGGCATTCCTATCCCCACGGTTTCTTCAAACCGTGGGTATAGGTCGACCCCCCTATCCCGACGCCGTTCCAGCCCACGGTTCCCAAAACCGTGGGTATAGCCTATACCCACGGTTTTGGGGGCTATACCCACGGTTTTGAACCGTGGGTATAGGGCAGTTTTCCAGTAGTGTGACCAGGTGACTTCACAAATTGACTTTCCTAAAATGGTGGATCATTTTAGATATGTCTTCCCAGATGACTTTCCAGTTTTACCTTTAGAGAGAGAGGTAGATTTCCTTATGGAGATTGTGCCATGAGTGGCACCAATGTCCATTGTTCCTTATAGGATGGCTACACTAGAGTTATAGGTGCTCAAGAAGTATTTAGAGGGGTTATAGACCAAGGGGTTCATCTGACCTAGTACTTTTCCATGGGGTTTGCCTGTACTATTTGCGAAGAATGCGGATGGTACCCTCAGACTTTGTGTTGATTATTGGAAGCTATACAAATTGACTATTAAGAATTGATATCCCTTACCACAGATTGATGATATCTTTGATAATCTTTGAGGAGCCCATGTGTTCTCGAATATTTACATGATATTCTGTTATAATCAGTTGTGCGTTAGACCATCAGATGTACCTCTTACAACCATTCAGATTTGGTATGGTTTATATGAGTATGTGGTTATGTATTTCGGTCTCACAAACATGCTGACAGGTTTCCTGGCATTGATGAACCGAATTTTCCATCCTTACATGGATTCTTTTTTGGTAGTCTTCGTGGACGGTATCTTGGAGTACTCTCACACATGACACGACCATGCTACCCATCTTGAGATCATTTTGTGTACACTAAGGGAGCATCAGTTATATGATCAGATCTCAAAATGCACTTTCGGATGGACCAGATTAACTTCTTGGGTCTAGTTATCTCAGTGATATAAGTATCAGTAGACCTAGAGAAAGTGAGAGCAGTAGTTTTCTGGGAGTATCCAAAGAATTTCTTTGTGGTGTGTAGTTTTCTAGGGCTGTATGGTTACTAAAGACATTGTATATATGACTTTTCACACTTAGAAACACTACTGACGGTCCTGACTAAGAAGGGTTCACGGTACCTATGGATAGATTCATACGATTTAGCCTTCTAGGAGCTTAAACGAAGGATAAATTCAGCACCGATACTATTTTATTCAAATATGGGAAAGAGTTATACGGTTTACTGTGATGCATCAGGTATCAGGCTGTGAGCGGTTCTTATGAAGGGGTATGTATTAGTTCCATACGGGTCTTGGTAGTTGAGGCCACATGAGAAGAATTTCCTCACACATGATCTTGAGTTGGCTACAGTTTTTTTCCTTGCACTATTGGAGATATTACCTTCTTGGAGAGAATATTTTGGTGTACACTGACCAAAAAAAGTCTCAAGTATATCTTCACCCAGTTTGACTTAAATTTGAGACAACTGTGCGTTGAGTACCTTCTGTATTTTGAATTTGAGCATGCTTACACACCTAGGAATGTTAACGTAGGGACTGAAACTTTGACCAGGAGGACTCAGACATAGGAAGTTCAGGGGGGGCAGCTGTGAGTGGAAAATTATGGATATATTCTCTGAGATGCATTAGGAGGGGCATGATATACAGGGGAAGACATTTCATTCTTATTTAGATGTTACTACTACTCTAATTGATCGAGTGTGAATGAGATAGCTATCAGATTTTAAAGGCCTAGTTCTATGGGAGAGTGCATCATGAGAGGACCATATTCCCAGATGAAACATAGGTAAGGATGAGATATTTCTTTTTCATTGTCTCATGTAAGTGCTAGTAGACATACATGAGGAGATTTTGTGGGATTTTCATTCCGCAGTTTGGGCAACGCATCCTGGTGTCACCAAGATGTATCAAGATCTAAACTACTAGTATTGGTGGCCATGCATGAAGAGAGATGTTGATGATTTTGTAATGAGGTGTTCCAAATATTAGTATCTGAAGGTGGAGCATCAGAGAACATCTAGTCTTTTAATGTAGTTAACCATTACCGAGTGGAATTGGAATGATGTCACGATAGATTTTGTGATGGGGTTGCTGAGGTCACCTTGAGGAAATGATACATTTTGGGTTGTCATTGAAAGATTCACTAAGGTTGCACACTTCTTTCTGATCTAGGATACCTTCAGTGTTGATGAGATGGGAAGGTTGTAAATCCGAGAGATTTTACTTTTACATGGCATTCAAGATGCCATTATTTCAGATAGGGATGCCCAGTTTACAACTTGGATCTATAAAGGACTATAGAGTGATTTGGGTACATAGGTACTTATGAGTATAGATTAACATCCCTTGACAGATGGCTAGTCCGAGGATAAAATTTAGGTGCTTGAAAACATGCTTTGAGCATGCATCCAAGATTTTGGAGGTCTTGGGAGAAACACTTACCTATGGTGGAGGTTTACCATTATTATTGTTTTCAGGAACTATTTAGATGAAACTTTATGATGATTTGTACAATAGGCCATGCCGACCACCCCTATGTTTTCTAGAAGCAAGAGATGCAACTATATTGGGACCTCATCTTGTCCAGAAGACCACAGAGAATGTATAGTTGATTCACAAGAGGATTGATATTGCACAACCATGGATGAAGTCTAATAATGATAGAAGGAGATGACTTCTAGAGTTCAAGGTCAGTGATATGGTTTTCCTACGTGTCACACTGAGGTTGGGGAACATGAGGATTAGGAGACAAAGAAATATTTCACTGAGATACGTTGGACCATTTGAGGTTTCATAGAGAGTCGGTTCGGTTCCCTATTATTTGTAGTTACCTCAGAGATATTGGTGTATGGATGACATCTTCCACATTTCTTAGCTACAACGTTATTCCTCTGACACATCTCATGTTTTTTAACCCATGGAGTTTGAGTTGGAGGTGGATGCCTCATTCAAGGATAATTATATCTAGATTGTTGATTGAAGCATGAAGGTTCTCTTTAGCTGGTATATTCCACTTGTACGGGTGCTTTGGCAGCACAGAAGAGTACAAGATGATACTTGGGAGAGGGATAATGATGTGCGATCGTAGTGGCCAGATCCGTTTGAGGATTTTTCTTTGCCACCTTCTTTGGGAAATTGGGGAAATAATTTATTTAAGGGGGGAATTTTGTAAGAGCCCAAATCTTCTTTCGAGTTATGGATCATTTTTTCTGGTGTTTTTGAGGAAAATTTAGTTTTTGTAAATTTTAGGAGTACATGGCATGTACTTAAGAGTAAACACCGTGTACCATGTTACCGTGTATGACTGTGTCATGGGCATGTAAATACCATGACATGGTCGTGTGGGGTGACATGGAAGACCGCTAATGTTGGGATCAGTTGAGGTGAATACATGGAGGGTTCATTAATAATACATGCTATGTAATTTTTCATTTATTTGTAAAAGTGGACTTGGGTCTTACCTAATTAATATAAGAATCTTCTCCTAGCCCCTTCATATTCAGGAGAGATAGGAATCGCTAAATCTTCCCAGATAAACCGACTTGTTGTTAGTTCTCTGAATCATACACAATGTATTGCATTAGAATCGCCTTGATCTTCAACATTTCGTGTAAATTCAATGACTAAGGTTCAACTATATCGATCGTAGAACATCGAGGTAGGTTTTTTTTCTTTTCCATAGTTGTATTTTGATTATGTTTTCACAAAGTGCCGAATACCCTCGTTTAGAGAATTGTGGGTTTTGGATTATAACCCTATTGATGCCTATTATGGTTTGATTTCATGAGAAAGTGCTTTTGATGTTAAATAGGGTTTATTACATTACTTATTTATGTGTTTTCTATTGTTTTCTTGATATTGGTAATTCAGTCTACAACTGACTGTCAGGATATTTTGTTTCTATGCCCAGTGCTATTAGGATGGAGTTGATATTATATGAGATGCTTTTTATATGCCTTGTAGTTTCTTATCTTTGTAGTAGTTGTGATTACTTTGGATACTGGATATTATTTTTTCAAGATTTTATTACACAGGGCTGTGGGAACCTGGTTTTGTGAGACCATAGGGGGAATTGATGTTGAGGGCTTCACAAGAGTGTTTGTTATACTTTTCAAGTTGCAAGACTATAGGGGGGGTTGACATTGAGTGCTCCCTCAAAGTGTATAGTTTACCATTATGAGACCACATGGGGAATTGACATTGAGTTCTTCCTCAGAGAGTCTGTTGTTTACCATTAAAAGCCCATAAGAGTAATTGATGGTGAGTGCTTCATCATAGAGTCTTTATTTTCATGAGACCAAATGGGTTAGACTATGTGAGATATCATGAAAGATCATGTCTCGAAAGACAGGTTAGTTTAGTATCCTTGGAAACACTAGATACATTCGTAAGTCATACATTACATGATAAAGTGAAAAACTGCAACAACATAGTCTCCATAGTTCACACTCATATCCCCTCAAAATATCCCTATAAGTCAGTCATAAAATACTTTTTCACACCCTGAAAAAAACAAAACATAGAAAGGGGTGAGATCAGATGCTCAGTAAGGATAATAATATAGTGGAAAATTTAATAAATAAGCATAAACATTTAAGGCAATATATAACTAAAAAATCCATTTAAACTTGAAATTCCTCATAATATGGAAAAATTAAAATGAAATAATTCCATTTACTTTTTTACATGGACATTCTACTAGTATAATAATGAAATTCAATATTAATAAACACTTTCAAAATGATGGAATGCATAATTCTAGACTATCATAACCACATAGTCATGGACTTGTGCCAAGACTACAAATAAGATTTTGACAAGGACTTGTTCCAAGACACTAGTTTTTATCATGAGACCTATTGATGCATCGATGATCTATAGAGGGCTCCACCCATCAATTAGTAAGTCCAATGCATTCCTCATATGAAAATTTTGAAACATAACATAAAAATTCGTATTGAAACTAGCATACAAAATGTCAATAAATTATACACAAACCATGAATGGTATAAAAATAACACATCCAGAGTAAAACATAACTCATTCAATACTATATGAAAGATTTTATTGTAACAGATTAACCTTAATCAATAATAATGAAGCATATTGAAATAGATGAAAATAATCATCAATACTATTTGAGTGAAATATCCCCTTTTTCTAGAAAACATTTAAAAGTCACAATATTTGTCAAGAAGCTGTTTAAAATAGATTTTTAATCAAAGTATCACATACCACTTTGAAGATTTTAAAAGGAATTTTAATTTTAAAACTTTAATGTCTATATAAATAAATCCTTAAAACCATTTTTAAAACATGGAAATTAATGAAAAACATTTAGAATAATAAATCATTAAAACATGTAAAATGATATTTTAGTTAGAGTTTCTATCCAAAAGAGAGACACTTGAATACAAATAATTGAGGAAATCAAAACTTTAATATATCACAAGAATTAAGTGATTCATTATATACTATGTCAAAGTACATTATATACACCATATAAAAGTGATTTGGTGTATAACAACAAAGAAGTCATAATAAAATGTAAATTGAGATAAAATCTATCATAAAGACTATATCCTTAGGTTAAGGATAAATCAATGAAATAATTATGTGTGAAAAATATAAATACACTCAATATGATTTGATATTTAGTGTAAATCAGTCATAGTACATTCACACATATTCTTGTAAAAAGAAAACCAATGAATTGGATATTTTACTCAACAAATGGAGATTGAGTTAAAATTACTCTTATCAAGTTCATATCGATGACTTGAGAATTTATCAGTGGATTGATTATGTGTATCAAAATTATATCCATAGAAAGGGGAGTGGAATTTATGACATAAGAAAATGAATAGTGACTCCAAACATAATCTTGGAGTAAAATAATCAATGAAGTACGCGTAAAGCCGAATGAGTGGAAATTGAAATTTCAAATTCCCTTATTGATTTGGTAACTTACGAAACATACACCCATAAAAGAAATATCATACAATTATGATTTAAATATCCATAAATTAAAGTATATTACACAATGAATAAAATCATGGGAAATACACACACCACATGCAATAAATAAGTGGCGAAAAATGGAAATCGCACGGAATTAAAAGTGAGATAAGAAACCCCTTACTTTGTACTTTTTCCTTCTCCGAGGTTAGGTTATCCAAATTTATAATGGTTAAATAATTGTTAATTAATTATTCAAGAATCATATACATTAATATGATATCATATATGATCTTTTAACATTTCTTTGTTAATAATATCTTAGTATTATCATCGTTTCGGGTGTTAACAGATTCATTTTCCTTTATATTCCTTGTTATGTGAGTCATATTTGTTATGGATGGGATTAATAATATTCATATCTAGAATTATATCATGTCTGTAGATATTATTTTTAATCAAAAAATGAAATTTATTCTTGAATGGATACGATGGGAAATTAATCTCATCGCGTTTGTGGAGACGGTAATCCATACGTACGCACGAGCGACAATATCATTCTTTTGATATTAAAATAATATATAATTGGATGGTATATCATATATACAGAATCATTATAATGTTATATTTATTATTTAAATCAATTACACATCATTATTACACCCATCCAAATAATAATGTATTGGATAACAATTACACCACGAGATGGAGACAATAAGGTGTACGTACGCATGTATGGTGACATGTCATTCAAAGGATGGATAGAATAATGAATATGGTTGTAACATATTCATAATAACATTATAGTATATAGAATATACTAGAGTTATTTTTTTAGAATAGAAACAACATATAAAGAGGAATTGGAAGAAGAAAAGAACCTGAAAGAGGGGATGAGATATTTTCCTCTTCTTGTGGTTCTTCCTTTTGATTAGATCAAAGCGGCTCCTTATGTTGTATTTATGACTAAATAAGGGACTCTAAAAATAAGGGAGGACATTTTATAGGGTATTTGGTTAGAGTGTGGCCGAGCTAAAAGGATTTGATGGTGTGAATTAGAGAGAAGGTGGAGTGCCCTTTTATAAGTGGGGTGAGGGGAACCTTAGGAAAAGATAGAAATATTATTTTATAATAAAATCATTTTCAGTTTTTAATGGATCAAAAATAAATTATTTAAAGGATAAGGAGGGGATGGGTTGAAAACCACTAAACTAATAGGTTTTAGACAGGTTTGGGTCACTATATTAACTTTATTGTTTTGATTTCACTATTAGTTAAATAGTTTGACATTTACCATGTCTCTTTGTATTTTTTTATATTATATAGTTAGTAAACATACAATATACTTAAAAGGGACCACCAAGTAGTTAATAAATGCTAAACCTATCATTATATTTTTTATTTGGCTGATCTTTAGATTTTTAGGAATAGAATATCAATTAATAATATAATATTAGTTTTAAAAACTCTTTTATCTCAATTTTGACACTATTTGGTATTTTTTTGTAAATTCATAACAACATTATTACTTCAAACATAATTCAACTAACCAACCCTAATATGTCATACTAACCTATAAATTTAATGTAATTCCTAAAAAGTCTCAAATTACACATATTTTTTAGTTTAATATTTCATTAATTAGGTAATTATTGCGTCATCATTGTGTCATTAATAAATTAAATTATTTAATGTATAAAAAATATAAATAAAATTCCATTATGTAGGAAATCGTTTTAACTTTTTAATGAATATTTATAGATGAATTTATCTTACATATAACCCTATATTAAAAATGTTTTAGTTATTAAACATTGATTTTAACTCTTTTAACTCTTCTTTGAATTAAATAATAATAAATGTCATAATCTAATCCAAGTGAACCAAAGCAGTTCATATTTTATTGATAAGGTCTTTTTGGGTCTAATTATACTTATGAAATACAATTAGGACATGTGTTAGGGTATAATAATATCATTTTTACCCTTAATTAATCTATTTACTTTTAACCGTGGTAAATAAAAGTAAAAAGTTACTATTACTAAAAAATTATTTTCATCTTATTAAACCAATTTTTTTTACTGATATCAACCATGTATCTCTAATTTTTGAAATTCCACTCACAGAAGTGGTAAAATTAAGTTTTATGCGAATTTAAAATTTCTCCTAGGAGGTGGCTAAAAGATGGTGGAATGTTCAATAAACTTTTTATAAATCTAAAATTATTTTAAACAGTCTCAAATGAATTAAATTGAACTTATATAGGTATTATGTATCTATTTTTACCTAAAATAAATTTAAATAAAATAAATAATTATTTAAATAAACATTCGGTTTTGAACTATAACTCAGTGTTTTTCACTATTCATCAAAAATTAAAAGTTTTCAGAAACATACCAAAAAGTCACCCGAAGATAATTTTGATATTATGAATTCAGAAATGAAGTATATTTTACCAAATTAAAAACATTGAAATTGAAATTATTAGTTTAAAATTAATTTCTGTTGTCAAAAACAAAAAAACGTATTTTTATGAAATAATAACTACCAAAAGATTGACATTTGATTATGTCCATCTTCAAAGTGAAATTACTTCCAATGACAAACATTGGATTAAATGGTAAAATTATAATATAATTATACATCCAAAAAATTCATATTTATATTTGAACACTATAAATTAGTTTGATTAAAAAAGTTGTTTTCAGTTAAAATATATTATTTTTCACTATTCACCCAAATATGAATGTTATCAGAAAACCACTAAAATTTTATTGAAACTAAATTCTTATGTCCTGATCCCAAAGGATAAGTTTATTTTGTCAAATTTAATATCTAAAAATTTCAAATATTTTATTTAAAAATGGTTCACCATTAAAAGGCAGCAAAATTGAATTTTTTGAAAAATACTTCTTTTATTTGAAAAAAATCAATTTGTCCTTACATTATGTCTAAGAAAATAATAATATGGATTCTAAAATTATAAGGGTTATATAATGGTCCAAATTATATTAATACTATTCATAACCGCTTTTGAACGGCTAATTTTGAATGTCATGGTGTGCTTGAACTTGATGTTGCCTGTAGTGTAAGTTATTGAATTACTTTGAAAATATAACATAATATGAAATATTGGGGTGTTATATTCTTCCCTCCATCAATAAATTTCCTCCTTTTAATTTTTAATATTGGGCTTGGTAATATAATGGAAAGGCCCACATCGAAAAAAGAGTGAGTAAAACTATCACTTTAAAAGAAAGAAAGAGAAGTACAATGGTCACCCAAGATAACCCATACTTGAATTCCATGTAGGAAAACATGGATATGGATGAAAGACTATGTAACGCCCTGACCCTAGTTAACCAGAGTCGGTGCATTATTACATAACATTGGCATGATCATAGGAAAGATCAAATCTCAAAAGACCGATTGGTTTAGTAGCCTTGGAAACACTAGATATATTCATAAGTTTTACATTACATCATAAAATGAAAAACTACTACAACAACATAATGTCTCCACAGTCCACACTATTATCCCCTCATAATATCCCTGCAGGTCATTTATAACTTACTTCTTCACATCCTGGGAAAAATAAAACATAGAAAAGGGGTGAGCTCAAATGCCCAGTAAGGATAACAATATAGCGGAACATTCAAAAATAAGCATAAACATTTAAGGCGGTGAATTACAAAAACAAAAGCCTTTTAAACTTGAACTTCAACATAGTATGGAAAAATTAAAATGAAATAATGCCATTTACTTGTTCACATGGATATTCTACTAATCGAATAATCACATGCAATATCAATAACCACTTTCATAATGTTGGAATGGATAATGCCAGAATATCATAACCACACAGCCAAGGCCTCGTGCCAAGACTACAAATAAGATTTTGTCAAGGCCTTGTGCCAAGACACTAGTTTGTCTCATGAGAACTACCGATGCATCGAGGAGCTATACCGGGCTCCACCCGTCACATATTAAGTCCAATGCATTCCCATATGAAAAGGTTTAAACTTAACATAATCATTCATATTATAATTAGCATACGAAATGTCAATAATTTCACCATAAAGTATGAATGGTATAAAAATAGCACATCCACAGTCAAACATATCACAAAACCTTCAATACAATATAGTAGTTTTGTATCATAATAAATCAACTTCAAATAAGCGTAAAGTCTTTTAAAGGATGTTGACATAGATGAAATCAAAACTCTTTTTAGAGAAATATCTCTTTCTATTGTTGAAATCATTTAAGAGTCATATATTTATAAAATAAAACATTTTCTTTGAAAATATTCTTATAAGATTGTAGGGGAAGCTTTGATGATTTTATAACGGCGGAAAATAGCCGCACCCGCTGTATAAGTTAAAAAAAAATTCTTACCTAAATTCTGTCGAAAAGGGTAAAAAGGACCTTGTTTTGAAAACGACGAAAGGATTCCTCTTATAAAAAGTCAAACAAGGGTATAAATGACTTTAACCCATATTCTTGTAAATAATAAAAATGTTTTGAAATACATTTTGAAGAAACATGGATGTGGATGATAAAGAGATCCCAGTAGATTATTACATATAAACAACCTCGGATAATGAAGAGATTGTGAAATAACCCTTACCTTGTACTTTTCCTTGGTTGGGGTAGGTTATCCTCCTGTATATTGGTGAAATAATTGTTATTAAATTATACAAGAATCATATACATTAATATGATATCATATATGATCTTTTGATATTTATTTGAGAATAATATCTTAGTATTATCATTGTTTCGGGTGTTAACTTACTTGTTTTCTTTTATATGTTTTGTTACATAAGACTTGTTTGTAAAGGATAGGTTGTATATTATTCATATCCATAATGATATCAAGTCCTTAAATATCATTTTTTGAATCATCAAATGATAATTATACTTGAATGGATACGATGGAGAATGAATCTCATTGCGTTCGTGGAGACGGTAGTCCGTACGTACGCACGAGCGACAATATCATTCTTTTGATATTAAAATAATATATAAATGGATGGTATATCATATATACAGAATCATTAACATGTTATATTTATTATTTACATGAGTTACATTTCATTATTATACCCATCCAAAATAATAATATATTGAATAACAATTACACCACGACGTGGAGACGGTAAGCCGTACGTACGCACGTATGGTGACATGTTATTCAAAGGGTGGATAGAATAATGAATATGGTTGTAACATATTTATAATAACATCACAGTATATATATGATACTGGAGTTATTATTTTAGAATGGTAACAACAAAGGAAGAAGAAGTGGAAGAAGAAAGGAACTTGAAAAGGGGTGGTGAAAACATTACCTCTTCTTCGGGTTCTTCCTTTTGATGTTATCAAAAGGGCTCCTTAGGTTGGATTTATGATCAAAATAAGGCCTCTAGGTTGTATTGAGGGAAGTTGGGAGAGTATTTGGGCAGAGTTTGGCCGAACCAAAAGGCTTATAAGGTGTGAATAAATGAGTAGGAGGAGTGCCCTTTTATAAGAGGGGTGAGGGGCACCTTTGGAAAAGTTAGAAATATTAATTTATAATAAATTAATATTCGGTTTCTAATGGCTCAAAAGTTTATTATTTAAATGTTAAGATGGGGATAGGTCGGAAACAACTCAACCAATAGAATTTAGACAGGTTTGGGTACTTATGTTAACCTTATCTTTAAGAATTAACTCTAAGTTAATTAGTTTCACTTTTACAATGTCTCTTTGTATTTTTATATAATATGGTTAATAAACTTACTATATACATCCAAGAGACTCTAACATGGTCCATTAATGATTAAACTATCATGATATAAGTCTCTGGGCTGAACATTATATTTTTAGGAATTTAATATCAATTAATAATATAATATTTTTTTAAGAACTCTTTTATGTCAATTTTGACACTATTCAATAGTTGATTTTTTTGAAACGCATAAAAGATTGATTACTTCGAAAAAAGTAAATTAAATCAATACTAATATATCATATTATCCTAGAAAATTAGTTTAATTCATTAAAAGTTTCATATTATATTTATTTGGGTATTTATAATATCAATTAATTTAATTTTTCACTATTTTAGTAATTATTGCATCATCATTGTGTCATAAATAAAATAAATTATTTAAAGTATAAAAATTATAAATAAAATATAATTATGTAGGAAATAATTTTATCATTCTAATGAATATTTATAATCTAAAATCCAACATATATAACCCTATGTAATAATTGTTTTTCTAAAAAATATATGCTTGTGTCATTTTTGTATTCATTTTAACTTAATTAAAATAAAGTGTACCTATCACCAACAAGTGGCACCATGGGGTCCCCAAATCGACCCAAAGATGCCTATGGTCGAAAATGTATCAACCAATAAGTCTAGGACACGTTTTAGGGTAATTTAGTATTATTATAATATTATTTTTTAAACCTTATTTACCTGATTTATCCTTAACCATGGTAAATAAAATATTTACCACAGTAATTATTCAAAATGTATAAAAATAAAAGTTACCTATTTAAAAAATTTGGAAATCCTGATTCTAAATATGGAATCCATTTTTCTAAATTCAAAACACAGAAGTGGAAGAAATTAATTTAAAATTAATTTCCGCTGTCAAAACAAAAATCATGTTTTCAAGAGATAATAACTATCAAAAGATTGACACTTGTTTATGTTCGGTTTAATTGTAAAATTATGTCCAATGACCAAGATTATATTAAATGGTAAAAATATAATCTAAATATACTTTAAAACCACTCAAATTCATAATTTATCACTATTAATTATTTTGATTAAAAAAGTTGTTTTTAATTAAAATTTAGTAATTTTCACTATTCATCAAAATATGAAAGTTATCCGAAAAGTACCAAAATTTTACCTTAGGCTAAATTCGATATTACAAATCCATAAATGAAGTCCATTTAAAATATAAAATATATATAATTTCGAAAAGTAGGTATTATTATTCATAACGGCTAGTTTAATTGGTTATGGTGTGTTAGAACTCGGTGTTGCGTACAATACCCGCTATCACATTATTCAAAGAGAAGCGTACCGTAGAAGCTTGGGGTGTTACATTCTCCCCTCCTTAAAATAATTTCATCCTAAAAATTTCTAGAATACTACCACATGAAAAGACTCGGGTGGTTATTCATCATAAGTTCCTCAGGTTCCCACGTTGCCTCTTCCATCTTATGGTTTCTCCACAAAACTTTTACCAGACGCGTCGTCCGGTTTCTCAGTACTTGTTCTCTTGTATCAAGAATCCTGACATGCTCATCACAATAAGACAGATCGGGTTCCAGTTCTAATTCCTCATAGGTGAGTACATGCGTTGGGTTAGGCATGTATTTCCTCGACAGAGATACGTGGAACACATCGTGAACTTTGGAGAGACTTGGCGGCATTGCCAATCGGTAAGCTACAACCCCAATTCGTTCTAGAACATCGAAAGGTCCGATGTACCTGGGAATCAATTTACCTTTCTTACCAAAAGTATGACTCCCTTCCATGGAGATACCTTCAGGAAAACATGATCACCGACTTGAAATTCCAAATCCTTCCTTCGATTATCGGCATAGCTCTTCTGCCTACTTTGAGCTGCTTTGATGTGATTTTGGATTACCTTCACCTTTTCCACCTTTTCCTCCACCACTTCTGGGACTACAAGTTTTCTTTCACCAACGTCATCCCAACAGGTTGGTGTACGACATCTCTTTCCATATAATGCTTCATATGGTGCCATCTGAATACTCGAATGGAAGCTATTGTTATAGGAAAATTCTACCAGTGGTAAATATTGATCCCACATACCCTGAAAGTCAAGTGATCAAGATCTCAACATGTCTTATAAGGTTTGAATAGTCCGTTCTGATTGTCCATCTGTCTGAGGGTGGTAAGAAGTGCTCAAATGAAGTTCAGTATCCAGGGATTTCTGAAGACTTTTCCAAAATCTTGAAGTAAAACGGGGATCATGATCAGAAACAATTGATAGGGGTACCCCATAAAGTCTCACAACATTATTAATATATAGTCTTGCTAGACATTCCAGGGGTAGATCTTCTCTTATAGCAAGAAAATGTGCTGACTTGGTAAGAAGATCAACAATAACCCATATTGCATCGTTCCTTCTATGAGTCTTTGGTAGACCCATGACAAAGTCCATCGTAATATTGTCCCATTTCCACTCCGATATGGGAAGAGGTTGCATGACTCCTCCAGGCTGTTGCCTTCCAGCTTTCACTTGTTGACAAACCATACATCTTGACACAAAATCAGCAATCTCCCTCTTCATGTTGTCCCACCAAAAATGTTCCTTCAAATCTCTATACATTTTCGTGCTCCCAGGGTGTATAGAGAAATTTGAACTATGATCATCATCCAATAATTCCTTTTTTAGATCAGGTAAATCGGGAACAAAAAGTCTCTTCCCGAATTTCAAAATTCCATCTTCATATACAAAGTCTCTCAATCTCCCATCATTCACAGCATTAATATTTTTTTTAAATTCTTCATCATCGGTCTGAGAACTCTTAATCCTTTCTAGTACAGATGGTTTGGCAACCATTTGAAAAATAATTGATGTTTCACCTTCCCTGGTTATTCCAATGTCCATATTCACTAGATCCATGAAAATTGGATCCCTTTCAATTCTCATATTGTTCAAAACTCCATGGTCTTTTCTACTCAAAGCATCTGCCACCTTGTTTGCTTTCCCTGGGTGGTAGTGTATCGTACAATCATAATCCTTGAGTAATTCAAGCCATCTCCTTTGCCTCACGTTGAGTTCTTTTTGTGAGAAAATATACTTCAAACTCTTGTGATCAGTATAAAATATCACATTTTTCACCATAGAGGTAGTGCCTCCATATCTTCAAAGCAAAGATCACAGATGCTAACTCGAGATCATGAGTATGATAGTTTTGTTCATGAATTTTCAACTGTCATGATGCATAGGCAATAACTCTATCATTCTACATAAGGACACAACCAAGTCCTTTCTTTGATGCATCACTATAAATAACGAACCCATCATTCCCCGATGGTAGAGTCAATATAGGAGCATTGACTAATCTTCTCATCAGTTCTTCGAAACATTCTTCACACTCTTTTGTCCAAACAAATTTAACCCCTTTATGTGTGAGCTTCGTTAATGGGTTAGCCAATTGGGAAAAATTCTGGATGAAACGTCGATAATAACCTTCCAAACCAATAAAATTACGTACCTCAGTTATACTCGTAGGTGCTGGCCATTCTTGGATTGCCTTGGTCTTAGAAGGATCAACAGAGATTCCATCTTTAGAGACAATATGGACAAGAAAAGAAATCTCTTGAAGCCAGAATTCACACTTGCTAAACATCCCATATAATTCATGCCTCCTCAGAGTCTTCAAGATAATGCGCAAGTGATTTTCATGATCTTCGTAGGTTTTGGAGTATACCGAGATATAATCAATAAATACCACCAAAAATTCATCGAGATACTCCTTGAAAACTCTATTAATCAGATCCATGAATACAGAGGGTGCATTAGACAATCCAAAAGGCATTACAGTAAACTCGTAATGCCCGTACCTGGTTCGAAATGCTGTCTTCAGAATGTCTTCCTTCTTCACACACAACTGATGGTTTCCAGATCGAAGGTCAATCTTTGAAAAGTATTGAGCTCCATGCAGTTGGTCAAATAAATCATCAATGCGAGGTAGGGGATACTTGTTCTTTAGCGTTATAGCATTGATCTCCCTGTAGTCGATACATAACCTCATAGATCCATCTTTCTTTTTAACAAAAAGAACAGGGGCTCCCCATGGAGACACACTAGGGAGAATAAATACTTTATTACTCAATTCCTCTAGTTGTTTCTTTAGTTCAACTAATTCTATAGTGGCCATTCTATAAGGGGCATTCGATATAGGCCTTGATCCAGGAATCAAATCAATGGAAAACTCAACTTCTCGTTCTGGAGGATGTCCAGGTAAATTATCCGGAAATACATCTACGAATTCTTTCACAATAGGTACATCCACTATTTGAACATTCCTTTCCTCACCCACAGTTATTTCATTCTCTTCCTTCCAAATAGTTGAATTTAGTTGAGCTATTGAGGGTGGATCTAAATAAGAGTTAGGTGGTGACGATTCTGCTCTAAAGATAAGGTGTTCCTTATCATTATCATCAAGAATCATAACCTCTTTCTTCATACAATAAATCTTCGCATCATAGTCCGAAATCCAGTCCATACCGAGGATTATGTCAAACTCAATCATAGGTATGACGATGAGATCAGCAGATAATGAACATTTATGTGCTTTAATGGGGACTGATTCACAAAACTTTGTTGCAATGATACTTCCCTTAGGAGTTTTAACTGACAACTCCCTTGTTAAATCAAATCGGAAATATCTAATTTTCTTAGCAAACTGGGAAGATATGAAACAATTTGATGATCCAGAATCAAATAATGCATTTGCTAAACATGAGGAAACCATTAAATTACCTGCCAGCACGTCTTTCGGAGCTTCTACCTCAGCAGTAGTGATAGCATAAGCCTGGCCTTGATCCCTTGGCCTTTTCTGAGGTAAGTTCTCCTGACTCTTAGGACATGCATTTTCATAATGCCCCATCTCCCTGCAATTGTAGCACTGAACGTTGGTAGCTTCCTTATTCCCTTTTCAATCACGAGCTTGGTGGCCTTTTTCACCACATTTATAACAGACGCCCATTCCCTTCAAGCAAGTACCGGGGTGTTTCTTCCCAAATTTACCACAAGATGGATATTCAACCTTTCCCTTCTTCCCCTTATTCCCATTACCTAATTGATCAGAAGGTCTCTTCCTCTCTTACTTTGCTTTAAAGTCATAAGACTTAGAGAATTTCTTTTCGGTCTTGATAGCACATGAGACAATGTCTTCGTACGACGAAAAGGATTGTGAGACTAATGCTCGACGAAGAAATGGTTTTAACCCATCAAAGAAACAATCAATCTTACTTCTTGGGTTACATATATAATCTCTAGCATACCTTTCTAACCTTGTAAAGTTAGCCTCATACTTTGTGACATTCTCATCCTCCTTTTTTCTCAGACTCAGAAATTTCCTTTCCATATCTGCTCGATGGTCGCAAGGAAAGTATTTTTCTAAAAATAGATCTTTGAACTCCCTCCATTCCATATTTGATACTTCATCATCTTCCTTCATGTTTTGAATCAATGACCACCATTGATCAGCATCACCAGTGAGGCGGTAAACTGCCATGATAACTTTTTCCCTTTCACTGCTCCCCAAAGCCTGAAATATTTTCTCTAGGGAATTTATCCATTGCTCAGCTACTAAGGGATTTGTACTCCCATTGAACGTTGGTGGTTATTGCCTCATGAATCGATCTAACATTGATCCTCCACGCTGTGGATCAGGGTGCTCCATACGAGTAAGGTTGTTATTCATAACCTGAGTAAGTTGTCCCAGTATGGTGATTAGCTGATCGGCACCAGTTGCATCACCAACTCCACTATAATTATCTTGATCAGGAGGGAAATCCCTACATGGAGTGCGTGCATTGATACGGTTTCCATTTCTTCCACTAGGCGCCATTTCTAAACAATGTCATAAACTAGATCAGTTTATGAATCAAAATACATAATCCCATACTTATAAAACACTTAACATAAATTGAACTATTTATGGATATAATCCATAATCATAAAAATGTTTTCTTTGAGGAAGTATATACTCATAAACCCTTCATAATGATTTGTAAATAAAATGAGAGTTATCCTAAGCATATCCCCCGGGAGTGTCATAACCAAGAGTGCAGCAAGGCCCGTTGTCATGCACCAGTTCTCGTTCGAGTCTAGCTCAAAGCGGTGTTTTCGGGTTTTACCCCTAGGTACATCTGTTCCAGAGCTGCCTCTACCTGCTCGTATCCAGACAGGGATTTATTGCTCGGAAAACTCAAAAAATCTCTACAATACCAAAATTCTAGGAAGTTCCTCTATACTAATCCTCAAAGATCATCTTAGGTCTACGTGCTCTAATCAGAGTTTATCTAAATCTAGCTTCCAAGGTTTGTACTAAACTTCCTCTGATACCAACTGTAACGCCCCGACCCTAATTACCCAGAGTCAGTGCATTATTACATAACATTGGCATGATCACAAGAAAGATCAAATCTCGAAATACCGATTGGTTTAGTAGCCTTTGAAACACTAGATATATTCATAAGTTTTACATTACATCATAAAATGAAAAACTACTACAACAACATAATGTCTCCACAGTCCACACTATTATCCCCTCACAATATCCCTGCAGGTCATTCATAACTTACTTCTTCACATCCTGGGAAAAATAAAACATAGGAAAGGGGTGAGCTCAAATGCCTAGTAAGGATAACAATATAGCGGAACATTCAAAAATAAGCATAAACATTTAAGGCAATGAATTACTAAAACAAAAGCCTTTTAAAACTTGAACTTCAACATAGTATGGCAAAAGTAAAATGAATTAATGCCATTTACTTGTTCACATGGATATTCTACTAATCGAATAATCACATGCAATATCAATAACCACTTTCATAATGTTGGAATCCATAATGACAGACTATCATAACCACATAACCAAGGCCTCGTGCCAAGACTACAAATAAGATTTTGTCAAGGCCTTGTGCCAAGACACTAGTTTGTCTCATGAGACCTACCGATGCATCGAGGAGCTATACCGGGCTCCACCCGTCACATATTAAGTCCAATGCATTCCCATATGAAAAGGCTTAAACTTAACATAAATATTCATATTATAACTAGCATACGAAATGTCAATAATTTCCCCATAAACTATGAATGGTATAAAAATAGAACATCCACAGTCAAACATATCACAAAACCTTCAATACAATATAGTAGTTTTGTATCATAATAAATCAACTTCAAATAAGCATAAAGTCTATCAAAGGATGTTGACATAGATGAAATCAGAACTCTTTTTAGAGAAATACCTCTTTCTATTTTTGAAATCATTTAAGAGTCATATATTTATAAAATAAAACATTTTCTTTGAAAATATTCTTATAAGATTGTAATGGAAGCTTTGAAGATTTTATAACGGTGGAAAATAGCCGCACCCGCCGTATAAGTTAAAAAAAAATTCTTACCTTAATTCTGTCGAAAAGTTTAAAAAGGACCTTGTTTTGAAAACGACGGAAAGATTCCTCTTATAAAAAGTAAAACAATGGTGTAAATGACTTTAACCCATATTATTGTAAATAATAAAAATGTTTTGAAATACATTTTGAAGAAACATGGATGTGGATGATAAAGATATCCCAGAAGATTATTACATATAAACAACCTCGGATAATGAAGAGATTGTGAAATAACCCTTACCTTGTACTTTTCCTTGGTTAGGGTAGGTTAACCTCCTATATAATGGTGAAATAATTGTTATTAAATTATACAAGAATCATATACATTAATATGATATCATATATGATCTTTTAATATTGATTTGACAATAATATCTTAGTATTATCATTGTTTCGGGTGTTAACTTACTTGTTTTCTTTTATATGTTTTGTTACATAAGACATGTTTGTAAAGGATAGGTTGTATATTATTCATATACATAATGATATCATGTCCTTAAACATCATTTTTTAAATCATCAAATGATAATTATACTTGAATGGATACGATGGAGAATGAATCTCATCGCGTTCGTGGAGACGGTAGTCCGTACGTACGCACGAGCGACAATATCATTCTTTTGATATTAAAATAATATATAAATGGATGGTATATCATATATACAGAATCATTAAAATGTTATATTTATTATTTACATGAGTTACATATCATTATTATACCCATCCAAAATAATAATATATTGAATAACAATTACACCACGACGTGGAGACGGTAAGCCGTACGTACGCACGTATGGTGACATGTTATTCAAAGGGTGGATAGAATACTGAATATGGTTGTACCATATTTATAATAAAATCACAGTATATATATGATACTGGAGTTTTTATTTTAGAATGGTAACAACAAAGAAAGAAGAAGTGGAAGAAGAAATGAACTTTGAAAAGGGTGGTGAAATCATTACATCTTCTTCGGGTTCTTCCTTTTTATTTGATCAAAAGGGCTCCTTAGGTTGGATTTATGATCAAACTAAGGCCTATATGTTGTAGTGAAGGAAGTTGGGAGAGTATTTGGGAAGAGTTTGGCCGAACCAAAAGGCTTTGAAGGTGTGAAGAAATGAGAAGGAGGAGTTCCCTTTTATAAGAGGGGTGAGGGGCACCTTTGGAAAAGCTAAAGATATTAGTTTATAATAAATTCATAATCAGTTTCCAATGGCTCCAAAGTTGACTATTCAAATTTTAAGGTGGGGATGAGTCTAAAAAAACTCAACCAATATAATTTAGACAGGTTTGGGTACTTATATTAACCTTATCTTTAAGTATTAACTCTAAGTTAATTAGTTTCACTTTTACAATGTCTCTTTGTATTTTTATATAATATGGTTAATAAAGTTACTATATACATCCAAGCGACTCTCAAGTGGTCCATTAATGATTAACCTATCATAATATAAGTCTCTTGGCCGATCCTTAGATTTTTAGGAATTTAATATCAATTAATAATATAATATTTGTTTTAAGAACTCTTTTAAGTCAATTTTGACACTATCCAATAGTTGATTTTTTTAAAACTCATAACAGATTGATTACTTAGATAAAAGTAAATTAAATAAATACTAATATATAATATTATCCTATAAAATTAGTTTTATTCATTAAAAGTTTCATATTCTATTTATTTGGGTATTTATAATATCAATTAATTTAATATTTCACTATTTTAGTAATTACTGCGTCATCATTGTGTCATAAATAAAATAAATTATTTAATGTCTAAAAATTATAAATAAAATATAATTATCTAGTAAATCTTTTTATCTTTCTAATGAATATTTATAATCTAAAATCCAACATATATAACCCTATGTAATAATTGTTTTTCTAAAAAACATATGCTTGTGTCATTTTTGTATTCATTTTAACTTAATTAAAATAAAGTGTCCCTATCACCTACAAGTGGCACCATGGGGTCCCCAAATCGACCCAAAGATGCCTATGGTCGAACAGGTATCAACCAATAAGTCTAGGACACGTTTTAGGGTAATTTGGTATTATTATAATATTATTTTTTAACCCTTATTTACCAGATTTACCCTTAACCATGGTAAATAAAATATTTACCACAGTAATTATTCAAAATGTATAAAAATAAAAGTTACCTATTTACAAAATTTGGACATCCTGATTCCAAATATGGAATCCATTTTTCTAAATTCAAAACACATAAGTGGCAGAAATTAATTTAAAATTAATTCCCGCTGTCAAAACAAAAAGCGTGTTTTCAAGAGATAATAACTATCAAAAGATTGACACTTGTTTATGTTCGGTTTAATTGTAAAATTATGTCCAATGACCAAAATTATATTAAATGGTAAAAATATATTCCAAATATACTTTAAAACCCCTCAAATTCATAATTTATCACTATTAATTATTTTGATTAAAAAAGTTGTTTTTAATTAAAATTTAGTAATTTTCACTATTCATCCAAATATGAAAGTTATCCGAAAAGTACCAAAATTTCACCTTAGGCTAAATTCTATATTACGAATCCATAAATGAAGTCCATTTTAAAATATAAAATATATATAATTTCAAATAGGTATTACTATTCATAACGGCTAGTTTGATTGGTTATGGTGTGTTAGAACTCGGTGTTGCGTACAACACACGCTATCACATTATTCAAAGAGAAGCGTATCGTAGAAGCTTGGGGTGTTACATTCTCCCCTCCTTCAAATAATTTTGTCCTCTAAATTTCTAGAATACTACCGCATGAAAAGACTCAGGTGGTTCTTCATCATAAGTTCCTCGGGTTCCCACGTTGCCTCTTCCATCTTATGGTTTCTCCACAAAACTTTTACCAGACGCGTCGTCCAGTTTCTTAGTACTTGTTCTCTTGTATCAAGAATCCTGACAGGCTCTTCACAAGAAGACATATCGGGTTCCAGTTCTAATTCCTCATGTAACAGCCCGAGATTTTATGAAAAAATATTCTTTTTAATTTTATTAATGTCTTGTGTTGTACGCTACACCAAAATGAGCTTTCACAACACACATCCTTGACTTTCCTTGCATTACACGCAATCGCGACCTTCCTCGATAGCGTGTGTAGTACGTAATACTGAGTTTCACTAAACAGCGATATTCTATTAAAATATTATTAAAACTAGCCGTTATGAATAGTAATAACCACCTTTTAAAATTTTAGAAATTTTAGATCTCAAAATGGACTTTATTTTTGGATTCGGAGTATCGAATTTAGCCTAAGGTGAAATTTTGGTGATTTTCGGATAACTTTCATATTTTGATGAATAGTGAAAATTACTAAATTTTAGTTAAAAACAACTTTTTCAATCAAAATAATTAATAGTGATAAATTATTAATTTGAGTGGTTTTAAAGTATAGTTATTATATATTTTTACAATTTAATACAATGTTGGTCATTGGATGTAATTTCACATTTAAACCAGACATAAACACGTGTCAATCTTTTGATAGATATTGTTTCTTAAAAACACGCTCTTTATTTTAACAGTGGGATTTAATTATAAAATTAATTAATGCAACTTCTATGATATGAATTTGGTAAAATAGACTTCATTTTTGTATTCGGAATATGAAATATATCTTAGGATGAAATTTTGGCATTGTTCTGAAAAACACCAATTTTTGATGAATAGTGAAACTACTAAGTGGTAGTTAAAAAACTGATTTTTTCATAAAACATAATTTTACCGCTTCTGTGAATGGAATTTCAAAAATCCGAGAGACACGGTTAATATCAAGGACTAAAATGTGGTTCAATGAGATGAAAATAATTTTTGGTAAATAGTAACTTTTTACTTTTTTTACCGCGGTTAATTGTAAATAGGGTAACTAAGGGTAAATATGATATTAATATTACTCTAACATATGTCCTAATCCTATTGGACAAGTGTATCTCGACCAAAAACAACCATAAGTGTAAAATATTATCATTTAGTCCCACTTGGATTAGATTAGGACATTTATTATTATTTAATTCAAAGAAGAGTTAAAAGAGTTAAAATCAAAGTATATTTACTAAAACATTTTTAATATAGGGTTGTACATAAGATAAATTAGATTTTAAATATTCATTAGAAAGATAAAAATATTTCCTACATGATGGTATTTTATTTGTAATTTTTAGACATAAAATAATTTAATTTATTTATGATACAACGATGATGCAGTAATTATCTTATTTATGAAATATTGACATAATTGATGTTATAAACACCAAAATAAATGTAATTTGAGACTTTTAATGAATTCCACTAATTTTCTAGGTTACTATGATATATTAGGGTTGATTTAATAAACTTTGTTCGAACATATAATTCTTTTACGACTTTCACAAAAATCATATATCAAATAGTGTCAAAATTGACACAAAATAGTTTTTAAATAAAATATTATATTATTAATTGTTATTTTATTCCTAAAAATCTAAGGTTCGAACAAATGACATAGATAAGGATATATATATTAATAATAAACAATTTTGGGTTCGTTTGGCATGTTATAGTAAGTGTATTAACCATATAGTGAAAGAAAACAAAAAGACACGGTAAAAGTTAAATTATTTAACTTAGAGTTAAATCTAATTGATAAGGTTAACGTAATACCCTAAACTTGTCTAAATCCTATTGTTTGATAGGATTTAGACCCATCCCCACTTTAGCTTCGAAATAAGACCCTTTGTAACCATTATAAACCGATTTTGTCTTTAATATAAAATAATATTTTGAGATATTCCTAAAGTGCCCCTCTCCTCCCTTATAAAAGGGCACCTCCTCCCCCTCCTCCTCACACAATTTTGAGCACTCAAGCTCGGCCAACCCCTGCCATTTTCTCTTCTACACTTCCCTAGAATAATCCTATAGGTCCTGGTCTTCTTTAAAGACCAATCTTAGTTCCCTAAGTGGAGGATTCAAAGAGGCGTTCCAAAGAAGAGGTAATATCCATTACCGATCTTTTCAATTTCTTTCTTCTTCAACTTCTTATTATTTAGTTGTTTCATGATAAAGTAATAACATCAGCATTACATACATACTTATATGTTATTATAACTATGAAACAACTCTAATTAACCTTCTATCCATCCTACGGAAAAAGGAAATCACCGCGCGTGCGTACGTACGGAATACCGTCTCCACGCCGTGGTGTAATATATTTTCCACCACCACCTTAATTGGATGGGTATAAAGGTTTAATGAGTAACTATATATGATTATTATAAAGTGATATTGATACTGAAATAGTATACATACACTTAAACACAATTCCACGACCATAGGAACGATATCATCGCTCGTGCGTACGTACGGACTACCATCTCCACGACGCGATGAGATTAATTCTCAATGATTAACCATTCATGAATGATTATAAAGTATATATAATAAGTACTAATGAAATATAGGACATAATAATGATACTGTAATTATTTATATGTATGTCATCTACTTAATTCCATTCAATTCAATAAGGAAACGAAAACAGCGTTCATGCGTACGTACGGACTACCGACTCCATGAACGGTGTATTTATTTCCATTTACTGATTTATTATATATGTATATTATGTATATATATATATATAAATCATGTTTTATATTCTGGAATTAATTAATCATGATCCAAGTAATCATATTAATAATTACAAGTTAAAAACACGAACGACAAATGAGACGATTTTACCCAAAACGCTACTTTAACATAAATTTACAAAAGAAAGGGTAATATAAAGTCATAAGTGGACCATATATGATATAATAACAATGAATATGATTCTGTAATAAGTCAATAACATGATTTAAATCATTATACAGGAGGTTCAGACACTTACAAAGCAAGTCGGACCTAAGGTAAGGGAAATATCACAATCTCATTTTTATCCGAGATTGTTTATTCGTAAGTATTTATTGTGGTGTATTTTATCATCCACATCCATGTTCCCTCAATATGTAATATTGTTTCCATCCACCTACAATATTTTAAATCCAATTTTACCCTTTGGTGAGTTTTTAGTAAAGAATATGAAAGGAATCTTTTGTCGTTTTTTCGTACGAGGTGCTTTTTGAATTTTCCGACAAAAGTACGAAGAATGTTTTTTTTAACTTATACGGCATGAATGGATTTCTAAAAAATTATTTCCAAGAAGCTTCCTTTACAAGTATTCAAGTTTATTTTTAATCAACTTCTTTTAGTTTAAAATTGTATGATATGTTAAGAAAGGAAAAGTGTTTTTGAAGTAGAAAGGATATTTTCCTCAAGAATGGAGTTCAAGTATTTTATCAAAATTATTTTACATCTAAGATAATAAAAGGGTTATGTTTTTATCCCTATTATTACATGGATTTTATTATGTTGTGATGGAAATATTTTTATGAATTCCTTTATCTTATATGAATTGTTTTATGATGTCTTGTTGTTTAAGAATCCCATTTTTATTACATGGGTTACACTATGATTTATGATTTATGATTATGTGGCACACATAAGAAAGGATTCATTATAAGATGGGTGGTACCTATATCTCCCTCCAATGCATTGGGTAAAGATTTCATATCTCATGAGATAGACATGGCTGGAATGGTAGGTTATACCGGTTCAGTGAAACATGACTGAAACGAGGGTGACACGATTCAGAAAGGAAATTTGTCCACTAAGATAGTCTTGGAAATGAGTCTTGACTAACAAGAAATGATTCTCTAAGATTATGTGTGTATGCCACAAAGTTTAATGTTTTAAGTTATGATTATTGTGATTACATTTCACTTCCATGATTTATCCCATGTTATGAAATTATGATCTCTTTTGCAGGTTAAGATTTCCAAAAGTTATGTGCTTGTGTATACGATGAGATTTATATTTCTTTTGTTTACCCTTACTGAGCATTTGAGCTCACCCTTTTATGTTTTCTTTTCCCCAGGATATAAAGAAAGGTTTTAGGTAAAAAAAGGGAAGATCTTTATGGGAGATATTGAAGATCTTTCACCACGATTAGAAGATTATGTTCCGAGTTTCCAAAGACACTAAACTATTACGATCCTTGTGTGTGTGTTTTTGTTATGTACTAAGTATTCCGCAAAAGTAATGTAATGTCCATGTACGATAAGCTTCGGGTATCTTCAGTTGGTATCAGAGGAAAGGTTTAGTCAACCTTTGGAAACTAGGATGCGAAAACGTTAGTGAGATCCCTAGAGATATTTCTAAGGTATGTCTAGGGATGTCCCTAAGGATAAGTATACGTATAGGATATGGTCCTAGAACTACGGTAACGATCTTAGAATTTAACCTAAGATGTTAGATATTAAGGGTACTCCCCATTTACTATGTTGTTTTCCCTAGCATTATTTTTGCCTCTCACACTATTATTTTTGGGTTTTAGACGATGGTTGGAACCCGAACGAACCGTGTTGCTCAATGCAATGGACAATGCAATGATTTCCCTCCTGAACAAACAAATGTTATGGGAGATGGAGTGCAAAATCTTATTGCTATACTTACACAAGCTATGAATCATTCTGGACTTCCAAATGATCAGAGAAGGGAACAATATTCTATTGATTCCTTCATGAGGCAATGTCCACCTTCTTTCAGTGGGTCTTCCAATCCACTTGTTGCTGAACAATGGATCAGTACCACTGAAAAGATATTTTCAGTTCTTCAACGTTATGAACATGATAAAGTCATCTTAGCAGTATATCGTTTGGAAGGTGAAGTTGATCAATGGTGGAATCTTATCAAGAATACGAGGCCAAGAGATGAAATTGAGTCCATGGAATGGGACGAGTTCAAGAACTTGTTTTTCAGTAAGTACTTCCCTCGTATTCTTCGAACAAAGATGGAAAAGGAGTTTCTTGAGCTAAAGTAAAAGGATGATGAATCTGTTGGTATATATGAAGAGAATTTTAAAAGACTTGCAAGGTATGCATCTGGCATTATCATCCAACTTGAAAGTAAAGTTGATCGATTTTTCAGTGGCTTAAAACCAAGTCTTCGAAGGGCATTAGCTATAAGAGACTTCAGTAGCTATGAGGAAATTGTGTGTTGTGCTATCAAGGTAGAAATGGAAGTTGGTGTTACATATCCATCTCATGGTTTTGACAAGAAACGAAAGATGGAGTTCAAGGAGAAATCTCAGAATAATGGTGAAAAGAAGATTAATGTTTCCTTATGCACAAAGTGTGGAAAGAAGCATGGTGGAGATTGTCTTACAGGGACTAGAAAATGTTTTAAGTGTGGAAAAGAAGGTCATCGAGCAGCTGAGTGTCGAAGTAATGGAAAAAGGGTTTCTAATGATGTGAATAAAGCAAACACTGCAGAGAACGCACCACCAACACTTCAATGCTTCAAGTACAAGGAAATGGGGCATTATGCTAATAAATGCCCTAATCCAAGGGTTAGTGATGATCAACATGAGAAACCACTAAAGGCAAAGGACAAAGGGAAGTCACATGCGATCACTATTGGTGATGTTGAATATGACAACGATGTGGTGGAATGATTAAGTGTTAAATGTTTAGATATATCAACAGTTTGTGTAAACCGTTGGTAAAAATCTTTACAAAAAAATATTCCAACAGGTTGAAACCATTGGAATAGTATGTTTACCAATGGTTTCAAACCGTTGGTTAAAAGTTATAAATATTGTTTGACATAACATTTTGTATAATTTAGATTTCCTAACATATACCGATGGTTTTCTAGAAACCGTTGAAATATGTTTTCCCTACCACTTACTTCCCTGTGGTTTGGATAACCGTTGGTATATATTATACCAACGGTTAAAGCGTTCATTTCTAGTAGTGATGGTTTATGAAATTAAATTTGTCAATTTGATTCATGATATACATTAATAATATTATTTAATTATATGGATCATTACACATATTCAATGAAATAAATTTCCAGTGACACAAAAAAATGATGAATTATTACTGGTATGTTTATCAGCATAATCTATAATCGTGGAGATTTCTATGTGTGAACTTATTGAAATAATGTTTGATCACATTCTGAGTACTCATACTTGAAAATAAGAATCATTTAGGTCCAATAAAGTGATGTAATATTAGCATAAGAGTATTTTTATTGATATATTCACTACATTTCCAATTCCACATCATATTGGGGAACTACAGATGAATATTTTATATGTGAAAGATACTCTAAGAAAATATCACAATCAATTTATAAAATTATAACATCTATATGGGATAATATATTAATATTCAAATGTTTGAATATATATATATAGGTAATCTAATTTAAAAAAGGATCTAGGAAACTAACACCAAGAGGCTCTAATAGAGACTAAATACAATTAATAATGACATTTAGTATATTATCCATACATGATGTATATGCTTCTTTCAAGAAACATATTTAGTCAATGGATTCACCATGTTGTATTATATGAAAGGTATAATTTCCCTAAAATTACATATCTATGATAATTGATACATTAATATATTTTTCTAGAGTATGTGTTTTATTTTCTAGAAGTGGCCTCTGAGCGGTGTCTTCCCAAGCTCCCACGACGGCTAGGGTTCCACCTCCTCTTCATTTCCCCTTCCCCCTCCGGCCTGGATCGACTTGGATCCTTCGGGCCTCGGCTCGGCGTGGCATCTTCATGTATGACGCTTTTGGGTTATGAGGTTTCCTTCTTCGGATTCCTCTCCTGGTGGCGTCAGATCGGTGGTGTTCTGGCTAGCGGCTTGGAGTGATCGTGTGGACGAAGTATCTGCTATGGTGTTCTCCATCGACGATGCCTCTTCAGATCTATCGGATCGTATGTTCTATCTCGGTTCTTCCGCCGCATCCTGGCATCACCCCAACTATTTCTGGCGGGTTTCCGTGGGGCGCTGCGTCGTTCTTCTGTTCCAGAGGGGGGAGTTATTTTAATCTTGCTTATGTGTGTTTTCTATAGGGTTTATTCTTGATTGCTTCTGGATGTGATATTTGTTTTCTGATTTGGATTTGGATCTGGATTTTTGGTTTTCGTTTGGAGTGTTTTGACATTGTGGTGGCAGCATGCTCCAATAATGGATGAGCTTGAAGGATAGTTGTATGGTTTTGAAGGAGGATTGGCTCTAAAGTGTATTCTGTAAGAGGCAAGAGGAGAAATGGTGGAGTTTAAGAGGAGTTTGTACTAGTTTTTTCTGATCCAGTGGTTGAAGATGAATTTTTCTATTTAGATGAGTTGCTGAAGGCACAATTGAAGAAGGGACTGGTTGGTCTCTACCAGATTTTGGTTTGATTCCTATGATATGTAATTGTCTGATTTTGGTTTGGAGTACATTTTGGGTTTGGGAATGATGTTCAACCTCATCTATTTCCTTGTTTACTTCACTTTTTATTTCTCTTTAATAAATGGTTAGAGGTTTTGCCTCTGACTGAGCTTTTCTGGTGGTTTTATTTTTAAATGTGGTAAAAACTCTTTTCTGAGAGTTTTTATTATAGTATCAACATAATATAGTGTGATAGAGTTCTTACTATTTGAAACTACATTATGTTATTTGAATATGTTTTGTATCCAACCCTCATCCTTAGGAACATTAGAATTTATAATATACTCAAAATCCTCCATTGAATTTATTATCATAGAGTTAAATTGGATTTATTGCTCCTATAATCTCTATTGGGAGTATGTTATATCCTAAAATTAGTTTTAGTACATCTTGATCTATATATAATGTGTCATATGTATGTCATCTGATAACTAGTTCTTCATGTACATAATAAATAGGAACATATCTATAATATTCCTCAGATACATAGGTATATTCATGAATTTTGACCAATTGTAGTCACATGTGTCAACATGATATCTACTTCACTTAATATAGGGTAAACTACACACCTAGTACATAACATAAAGATTATGACTAACACTATCATAGATTTGTATGTGATACTAGGCAATATTTTTCACACTTTAAGTTTATGCAGACACATCTTAAAAAAATGAGGAATTCCATGAGACATTGGAAACAATCCATTCATGGATTTTTCAATATTGAATCTATTTATTATCTTGTTAATGTATGTAATTTTACATAATATAAGAATACTCATGGATATATCATGATGTTAGTTGATCTAAATAATGTATGTCCCTTCACCAATGTATTTCATATAGAATCAAGAGTTTAGAAAATTCATAATGATCATCAGTACTATAATTTCATTTCTGATCAGTAATACGACATCTACATATTCAATCAAGAAAATTATTAATCCCCAACTTAACTGACTAAAAACATAGGTCCCCACTTCATTGTTTATAAATAAAAATTTTAGTATGGACTCATCAAACTAAATTCTGAATGTTTTGGATTTTCATTTTAATACTTAAAAGTATATTTTTAATTTCCATGACATGAGGGAATTATATTAAATAAAAAAACATATAGTTGTTTATAATAACATCTTATTGGTATATATAATTAATGAAATACATTTTCATATCAGTCTTCAAAATCAGATCATCATGAAAATTGTATAATGAAACTATAACTATGTTGGTTTTGAATATTGGAAAATGGAAAAGGGCTTTTAATTGTCTATTAATTGAAAATTTTAAATCATTTTTAGGGCCATTAATTCCATATTGGTTCAAAAATTTCCTTCCATGTATGTTTTATTCTAGAATTCCCATTTTCTTCCAAATGTATTTACATCCACTGGAGGGTTTAAAAATATACATACATATTTTTGGTACATCAAATCCAATTTAAAATTCATGAATTATTTACACATATAATCATGTATGAAATTTAGGGCTTCCTTTATGTTTTTGGATCATTATAGTCAGTTATTAATGCTTCCTCATTTTAACTAAGAAGAAAATCATATATTCCATGTTTTCTGGTCTATCTTGTATTCCTATTAAATACATGTTTCTTCTAAATTTTATCTTTCATAGGAATATATTCAATCAAGTCATGTTCCCACTATTGTGTGTCTATATCCTTGAATTCATAATTTTCAATCTATATCTCACTATCTCTTTTAGAGTTGAGCTCCATTTAATAAAATAAGAAACTATTGTTAACAACCTAATTCTTATCTGAATAGTTATAAAAGTAATATTGATTAGTTTCTTTAGGATATCCTATAAAGACACACATAGTTCCTCATGGAGAATGTTTGTTTCCTTGGATAGCCTTAATAAACACTTCACAACCCACATTTGTAGATTAAACAACATTGGATTGTTTTTACTCAATAAATTGAATGGAATATCATTTTACACATTACATGACACACATTTTAGCTTGTATAATATATTTTATAATCCATATATACATAATAATAATAGATTACTTTCCTGACACATAATTGATCTCACTGTGTCTGATAATCTGTGGATCCTTTATTCAATTATTCCATTACATTATTATGTATAAACAAGAGTGAGTTGTGATAATATCTCAAACACCGATATATAATTAATAAAATATTGTTTATTATATTGTATTTAATATTATGAAAAGTGTTTATTTGTATTCTTACCATTTTTCTCCAAAATTATTATTTTATTTATCAAATTCCACAAATGATTATGAATTTTACATCCTTATGTAGACATATCCATGATTACTAAAGTTAGCTGTAAAAATATGACATATGAGTATCTACCCATTTCATTAACTTGAAATGTTCTAGACCAATTTGTATAAACCGACATAATGAAATTTTTTGTTCTCTAAAATATTCTAATAAATAGAGTTTTGGTCATTTCCTTACTAATAAGGATGGAATATTCCATGTATTATAATTCAAAATAATCCATATATATATATATATATATATATATATTAGTATAATTTAATCAGGGCATTTTAATTTACATGAGATATGTGTTTATTCAATATTTGAGGGTGATATGAGTCATTCAAAAAACAAGCTTTATCGATTAAAATTTCATAGTTCATGTAATTAAACATATGAATATTGTTACTGAAATATTCCATACATAAAATATTTATCTTTATAAGAGAATAAATATATATTTACAAAAAAAAATATGTGCATCTAAATCAATATTATACTAGGGGATAATGTTATTGGAAAGTGATTGAATATAATAAAAATCCTTCGAAACAATTTTCACTATTGTTTGTAAGGAGAGGTTATATTCTCCAATAGTAAATTTAGTGATCTTATCTACATTTTTCAAATTTATATTCCACTTTCCATGACTAATATTTCTTAATATACTTGGTTTTTTTAATTAAATTAATTTATTATCACCATATGATATAATTAATAAGCAATTATTTTATGTAGATAAGTTTATTTCAACAAAAAACACATGATGTATTTTCTTGATTATTTTGTATGGTGATTTTCTTCTTCATGTGACCCTTATTTCCACATTATAAAATGATAATTTTAGTCTCCATTTCTCTCCCCATGATCACACATTTCCTGAATGAATGTTATGAAGAATCTATATACTTGGGGATAGTTTTGGGTCCTTTTTTCATTCCATTCATCTTGTAAGGTGTTATTGTTACCACCCTATACATATTAGCACATATTCATTGGTTACTTTATTATATTATAACTTTATGCAAGAGATCATATCATGAAAGATTGAATAGTTTAGTAGTCTTGGAAAACTAGAGACATACATGAATCTCGCATTAAATTTTCAAAGGGAAATTATAGAATAGTAATTTCTTTGATGAAAATTATCATTTCTAATTGAATATAAATAAATATCAGCCATTTCACACTTTTTGAAATCTCAGTGAAGCAAATAAAAGAAAAATTTTTAATTGAATTTCTCATTAAGAAATATTCTACAGAGTAAGTAATCAAACAATAAATAAGGCATGATTGATATAGAAGAAAAAAATAAGGGCCAAATAATGAAATATAAATAATAAAATGATCATTCAACTTATCCATGGAAAACATTACTATTCAAATAAAAACATGAATATCAATAACTAATTTTATAATGATGGAATGTATAATTTGGGACATATTAAATGTCTCATTGTTGACACATTCCAATAAATCACACATAAATGGGTAGTAAATATTCTAAATTCCAAACCTATTTTTTCCATTGAGACCTATATATTCATTAAGGGGATATAATTTTTTATACAAACACTTTTTATAAAAATTCCAATGAATTTATCATATGAATAAACAATAAAACTAACAAAAAAACATTAATAATCCATAATTTTCAGTATTTGATGAAATAACATACAGAATACAAATACATTCCACAATAAAAATGATCATAATCCATCTAGAGAAATGTGGTGATTGGTACGATTACTGTATATCCATAGTAAAATTTATGATTAATGAAATGAAGTTAAAATTTAAAACAATATTATAAAAATGTAATCATGATATTTCTTGAAGAAAATAACCTATACATTTCAAAATAAATTATTTAAAAAGAAAAAATCAAGAATATTGGAATAAAAATAATTAAAAATAAAAAATGTAAATTTTTAATGGAAACATAAACCTATAATTTATTCATTTCAGTAGGAAAAATCATATGTGTGGAATATGTAAAGAAAAAAATTATGTTCAGACTTTCCGAAAAAAATTCATTTTTCAGAAAATGATAAGAATGTTTATTATAAAACTTTTTATAGATTGTTAATCATGGGTAAATTTTATTTAAATGATTAATTGTAAAATAAAAAAAACATTTTTGATGATTTTTTAATGAATGTATTGTCATGGAAGAAAAAAGTCCCAACCAAATATGTAAAATGTTGTTGGTTATTATTAAATTTTGTTTTCAGAATTATGAATACATAAATAGAATAAAAGATTGGATAATAGATAATTTATAGAAATTACATTACAAAAATAAAATAATTGTTGTTTAATATTTATGGATAATATAATTCCTCTAATACATTGTTAAATATAAACCATTCTAAAAAAGGTTAAGATTGTGAAATAAACCCTTACCTTTGGTCTAATTTTCTATGTTAGTGATTTTAGGAATAAAATATAATTAATATATATTATTTTTTAATTCTATACCAGAACCATAATCATGTTTATATTATCCCATATGGACCACTTATAGAATTTCAACACCCTATCATTAATAATTCCTTACTAAAAAATCATTTTCATTTGTTAACAATTTTATTTTTATGTTACGTTTAGTTTGGTAGTTTTGGCCCTTGAATGATTATCATGGTTCAATCTTAGAAAAAACATTAATCATGATAAAAATTTTATATACATACATTATATAATTTGTTCAAATCATCCTTTAAATGTATCCCATATAAACTAAGAACTTCTCTAGGTGGAGGTAATAGTCAACACATATACATGAGTGAATAATCATTTTTAATGGGATGATGGGTAAGAATTTAAATGATATATTAAATTTTATAAATCATACACATGATATAAACATCCTATATATTCATTATTATTAAATTTAATACTATACATTTATAGGGGGAAGAAAAATAAATTCCACTACTTTATTTAGACTATAAGTTGTATGAATTCATAAAGGAAGTTTCATTTTCTAGAAGATGAAAAGGATATGAATAATGATTTTACCAGTAGAAGAATATAATTAATTTAATTTAATATACTAATGTCATTATATTATAATGTTTATATACTATTATAAGGATATACATGGTCTAATAAAATGAAAATACTTGGTTTAGAGTTAAACCTATTCTTCGAAAAACCATAGTCACATTAAAACACATGGCTTCTAGGATGGTCCTTTAATGTGGATTGATCCAATAATACATTATAAGTAGTATTGAGAAGGTTTCATTGTAGGCATTATTCTATATATGTGGATCATGAGATGCGGACATTAAAGGATAAGTGGTTCCCTTTTATAAGTTCTGTAAAGTAAAAATATATAATTTCATAAATGATTTTAATAATATAAAGTCATTTTCAAATGAAAGTGAATCAAAGAATTAATAGAATATAACATGATAAGGTTAATTTTGGAATTAAACAAAATAATTTTGGTTATTAACGTTTTTTGTCATGTCTTGATGTTTTATGCCTTCAGTTTCAACCAATTTACCCTAAATCAAGGTGATAAATATTTTCCATGGTTACTATTAATTATGACCAAAAATTATATAGACATTATTAAGTAATATTAATAATTTTATTTAAAATATTTTATACGTTTTATAGTATTCAATTTCTTTTAGTTTAAAAAATTAATTTTTATATAATTGTGAAAAATTGAATGAAAATCATTTTTATAAAAAAATTGTGTTATCGATAAAAATAATTTGACCATAAAATGAAATATATATTTTTTGTAGTGGAATTATTTGGACTAGGAAAAATCAATGTATATTTAGTTTCCATTAAATCAAATTGAAAAGGTAATGGAAACCTTTATACACATTATCAAGAGAAAAGAACTAAAAATTTATTAAAATAAAAAAAATTCAAATATTTCTAAAACATTAAGAATATATTTATATGGTAAAAAATATATTTATATATTAATTATAATACAAATTAAATATCAATTTTTCCTAAAATAAATGTTTCATAAAATTTTAATTCATTGTTTTATTATAATTATGATAAATGTTCATGTAAAATTGATAATTTTCTTGATTCGCCCAAAAATAAACTATTTCCAAAAAATAAAAAAGGAAATTTCTTAAATATAAATTTGACACGATGAATTAGAAATTATATTTATTTTATCAATATAAATTCACTAAAATTTTGAATTTAGGTTTTATTGATATTCTTAAATAAAGATATGTTCATTCTGTTATTGTTTCACTAAAAATAAAATCATACAATAATTGATACTCAGGTATTGCATTCTTTTTGTCACCACCCACATTCACCAAGATGAGGGAAGGGATAGAAAACTCCCAGACCCTTACTCATGTTTATGGAGAGATAATAACCCCGATTCCTTCCTTCATTAGGACCTAGAGTTTCGACTAGTACAAAGGGTATATAATCACATGTAATATGGAAGGAATTTCCCTATTTATTTTGTAGGATTGGGAGATATGATAGTAAAAACCCAAAAAATCCAAAATTGAAGGTAAAAGTAAATCCAAAACCTATTACCATATGCATGTGCAAAGATAAACCCATATAAGTACAAGAAAACTCCAAAGGGAAAGTTCAAAAAATAATGAAAACAACAGTGGAAACTATCTCAACGTCTGAGATTTTACAGTCCCGCATGGTCCCTGAAGTCCTCCTGGAATGGTGAACGAAGTTTTATATACATTCGGTGAGTATAAATGTATACTCAGTAGGGAAAAAGAGCTATCCTTAAAAAGTGGGGAGGCATTCTAATGCCCCATGAGAAAAAGGAGATAACCAAAGCACCTAGTGAGAAAACTATCCACCCAAGCTCACCAAGGCACAATCCCCAAATAACTCTAGTCGAGTAAAAATAATATTAATATCACATAGATGATTGGGTACCCTGCACCACTTTCACCCTAGTTATTAAAGACATCCTACGTGTGATACCTCCCTCACTATTTTCACTACAGTCCCAATGTTGCCTCTACAACAACCTGATGGGCCACCACAACCACGTATCTTGCCTGAAGACACCTGGGCCACCACAAGCACACATCCTGCCCGTAAACACCTGGACCACCACAACCATATGTAACCACACCCATAGTCACATGGTCTATTACCCCTACTACTATGCCCAAAGACAGCTCTGCCTCATCCCAAAAGACATGGGAAAAACCCACCCACCCACACCTAGGAAAACCACCACCACCACCCTTCCTAAAAAATATTATTCTATAATGGAAATTTGGCTATCAAAACATTCCCGTAGAGTCTTGGGATACTCGGGAGTGGGAGATGAAATAGAGATTGTGACCATACACTCCTAGGGGTGTTGGAAAAAACACCCTCCCTCATGAAATGAGGGTGTTGGCATGAAGTTATCAACATGGGTGGTGTGAGAATAAGAAAAACAAGAAATAAATTTATAAAAATTGGTAGGAAATCACTCAACCCAACCTAAGGGTTCCGAAACAAGCCCATACACAAACAATCTCATTACATTTCATTTTTGACCAAGCACAACAACCACAACCAACGAATAAATAATTTGTAGGAATCAATTCCACATTGAACCGATTATTCTTATCATATTCAAGGTATTTAATTTAAAATAATATTTACTACTGGGAAACTAACAAGAATATCCAAAAACCAAATAAGAATAAAGATCCAAGAAGTTGTTTAAGAATTCACACCTAGTTCTTATGTAAAGACACAAAAATAAAATGTATTTCTGAGATCCCTCGAAGTACTCGAATCAAACCAAGCACCATAGTACGAACCCATACAACCTCAGGTCCAAAACAAAAAACTCAACAAAAAGGGACCCCATTACCATCCACTTCACCCTACATGATGTCAAACATAACAACTATACACATCACCAGAACAGAACAAGGGAGTTCTAAGATTTAATCACAACATTCAATAGGTTTCGTCTTTCAATTTGGTTAACTGGGTTGATAAAACAAGGATCCTTTTTTATTGAAAATCTATTTAATAAAAACAAGGTTACATGATTAACTAGTTTCCATGTTACATCCATTCAATCATAGGATTATCTAGAAAACATAGGTTTATTAGTGCGTAAGAAAGGACCACCAATGGCCACAATTTTAAGTGGACATATTCCCTTATAATTTAAAACATATAAGAAAAGATAAAGGATTACAAAACATCATCAATAACACCCCTAAATTATATAAAAATCAATTATTATCTTTATTAAGGTTTTGTTTCATCCATAAATTAAGGAAAATTATTTTACTCATCCAGCATGATATACAGAAAAGGGAGATAAAGGAAAAACCTACCTGGATTATCCATGATCGATGTTTTCTTCCTCACACCAAGAAATAGGGATGCATGATTTATAAGGGAGGAATTATAAAGACTCCAAGAGTGAGTAGGAGAGGCTCTAGTAAGGGTTCACAACTAGCCTCCAGAAGATAGGCTACAAACACACCGAGGAAAGGAAAAGAGACCAGACATGAAAGAGAAAGAAACTCTATACATTTAAGGTTGAGATCTTGGAGTTACAGGATATTAAATCTTGTACCAATTTAATGGTTTATCATGGTTTATCCATGTGTTTGGGCTGTAACACATGATGGAATTAATTTTTATTTAATAATTGTCCTCAAAGAGGAGGTGATAACGATTGTGAGTTAAAGTATTTCCTTTAATCGGGGGAAAACCACGTAACAAGGGAGAAGATGAAAAGAATGGGAAGAAGGGGTTAAATTGAAGAAAAATCCCCAAATTTCACTAATTCAAGGTTCTCCCAGCTCATGAGGGACATTAGATATCATTTATTGGTTAAAAATGGATTTGAAAAGGGTATTAAAACACTTTAACATCAAAAGATTCATTGTGGGAGAAGAATTGGAAAATTTCGGAAACTAGAAAAATAGAAAATAGTGGGAAACAATTTCGTGAGACACTGTACTGGTTCCACCATCACAGTGCCACCATGATGGTGTGATTTATTTGGTGGAAAACCTTAACGGTGCCACCGTTTTGGTGTGAAACCTGTACGACGCCACCATCATGGTACCACTATTTTGGTGTGAGACTGTGATGGTGTGACCACTAAAGTTCCACCGTCATTGTGCCACAACCATGGTGACACCATCACGGTTCTTCCCTGACTGGTTCCACCATGATGGTGCTCCCTTGATCGGTGCCACCATTTCTGTGGAACTATTTTGTGGAACTGAGTTTTTGGAAAACTACTTAATGAGTCACTTATGGTCCCCTGGATATCCCAAACACCAGAAATTTGGAAAATTAAAGGACCAAGAGGGTACATGACATTACATAAGATACCCCTCAAACTATTCTCATCCTCGAGAATCCAAGATTAATCCTGAAGAAAAGATTGGGGGCCTGAATGACCACCGCACGGGATACCTCTCAGGAGTAAACCTCCATGATATATAGGAACACCTCTCCCTCATACTGATGAACTATAGATGAACTACCACTCTCTTACCTTATGAAGCCACACAAACATGTAATGTTCATACTGTATAGTCATATGGATTAGATAATCCCATCCTTTATGTCAGGATACTATTTGCATTGGGTGGCACTAACTCACCCACATGAGTTTAATCGCATCCTCCTAAATTCTTCTTGATAGGGTTTTGGTACTCCCCTACCAATAATCTGGACTCTTCACACACATTCATAAAAAAAGGGAAACATCTAATCTCATTGTTTAAAAGGTCAAGAATTACATCATAGTCGATAACAAATCAACATAACACAAAACTCAAAATAGCTTTGGGTACTAGGCATGCATCTACACTTCCCGTTCCCAGGTACTATCCTTGATACCACCATGCCTTCATAAAACATGAAACAAGGGAATGGTTCACCCATGAATCACCTTCTCCGCACAATCCTTGAGCCTCACTGGTCACTCTATGTACATTGCTTCATACTTGATATCTAGCTTCCCCCTATCGAGGATGTGTAGTCATCCTATATATACTGATAGAGCTAATACATATGGAAGATTTCGTTCACCCTATGTAGTGGTGGTTGTAGAAATAGTTGATAATCCACTTCGTCGACCCTCCCTAACTGTAACGCCCAACCCTAGTTACCCAGAGTCAGTGAATTATTACATAACATTGGCATGATCACAAGAAATATCAAATCTCGAAAGACCGATTGGTTTAGTATCCTTGGAAACACTAGATATATTCATAAGTCTTACATTACATCATAAAATGAAAAACTACTACAACAACATATTTTCTCCATAAACCACACTCATATCCCCACATAATATCCCTGCAGGTCATTCATAATTTACTTCTTCACTTCCTGGGAAAAATAAAACATAGAAAAGGGGTGAGCTCAAATGCCCAGTAAGGATAACAATATAGCGGAACATTCGAAAATAAGCATAAACATTTAAGGCAATGAATTACTAAAACAAAAGCCTTTTAAACTTGAACTTCAACATAGTATGGCAAAAGTAAAATGAAATAATGACATTTACTTGTTCACATGGATATTCTACTAATCGAATAATCACATGCAATATCAATAACCACTTTCATAATGTTGGAATGCATAATGCCAGACTATCATAACCACATAGCCAAGGCCTCGTGCCAAGACTACAAATAAGATTTTGTCAAGGCCTTGTGCCAAGACACTAGTTTGTCTCATGAGACCTACCGATGCATCGAGGAGCTATAGAGGGCTCCACCCGTCACATATTAAGTCCAATTCATTCCCATATGAAAAGTTTTAAACTTAACATAAACATTCATATTATAACTAGCATACGAAATGTCAATAATTTCACCGTAAACTATGAATGGTATAAAAATAGCACATCCACACTCAAAAATATCACAAAACCTTCAATACAATATAGTAGTTTTGTATCATAATAAATCAACTTCAAATAAGCGTAAAGGCTATCAAAGGATGTTGACATAGATGAAATCAAAACTCTTTTTAGAGAAATATCTCTTTCTATTTTTGAATTCATTTAAGAGTCATATATTTATAAAATAAAACATTTTCTTTTAAAATATTCTTATAAGATTGTAAGGGAAGCTTTGAAGACTTTATAACGGCGGAAAATAACCGCACCCGCCGTATAAGTTAAAAAAACATTCTTACCTTAATTCTGTCAAAATGGTTAAAAAGGACCTTGTTTTTAAAACAACGGAAAGATTCCTCTTATAAAAAGTCAAACAAGGGTATAAATGACTTTAACCCATATTATTGTAAATAATAATAATGTTTTGAAATACATTTTGAAGAAACATGGATGTGGATGATAAAGAGATCCCAGTAGATTATTACATATAAACAACATCGGATAATGAAGAGATTGTGAAATAACCCTTACCTTGTACTTTTCCTTGGTTGGGGTAGGTTAACCTCCTGTATAATGGTGAAATAATTGTTCTTAAATTATACAAGAATCATATACATTAATATGATATCATATATGATCTTTTAATATTGATTTGATAATAATATCTTAGTATTATCATTGTTTCGGGTGTTAACTTACATGTTTTCTTTTATATGTTTTGTTACATAAGACATGTTTGTAAAGGATAGGTTGTATATTATTCATATCCAGAATGATATCAAGTCCTTAAAAATCATTTTTTAAATCATCAAATGATAATTATACTTGAATGGATACGATGGAGAATGAATCTCATCGCGTTCGTGGAGACGGTAGTCCGTACGTACGTACGAGCGACAATATCATTCTTTTGATATTAAAATAATATATAAATGGATGTTATATCATATATACAGAATAATTAACATGTTATATTTATTATTTACATGAGTTACATATCATTATTATACCCATCCAAATAATAATATATTGAATAACAATTACACCACGACGTGGAGACGGTAAGCCGTATGTACGCACGTATGGTGACATGTTATTCAAAGGGTGGATAGAATACTTAATATGGTTGTACCATATTTATAATAAAATCACAGTATATATATGATACTGGAGTTTTTATTTTATAATGGTAACAACAAAGAAAGAAGAAGTGGAAGAAGAAATGAACTTTGAAAAGGGTGGTGAAATCCTTACCTCTTCTTCTGGTTCTTCCTTTTGATTTGATCAAAAGGGCTCCTTAGGTTGGATTTCTGATCAAACTAAGGCCTATAGGTTGTAGTGAGGGAAGTTGGGAGAGTATTTGGGAAGAGTTTGGCCGAACCAAAAGGCTTTCAAGGTGTGAAGAAATGAGAAGGAGGAGTGCCCTTTTATAAGAGGGGTGAGGGGCACCTTTGGAAAAGCTAGAGATATTAGTTTATAATAAATTCATAATCGGTTTCCAATGGCTCAAAAGTTGACTATTCAAATTTTAAGGTGGGGATGGGTCTAAAACAACTCAACCAATATAATTTATACAGGTTTGGGTACTTATATTAACCTTATCTTTAAGTATTAACTCTAAGTTAATTAGTTTCACTTTTACAATGTCTCTTTGTATTTTTATATAATATGGTTAATAAACTTACTATATACATCAAAGCGACTCTCAAGTGGTCCATTAATGATTAAACTATCATAATATAAGTCTCTTGGCCGAACCTTAGATTTTTAGGAATTTAATATCAATTAATAATATAATATTTGTTTTAAGAACTCTTTTATGTCAATTTTGACACTATCCAATAGTTGATTTTTTTGAAACTCATAACAGATTGATTACTTCGAAAAAAGTAAATTAAATAAATACTAATATATAATATTATCCTATAAAATTAGTTTAATTCATTAAGAGTTTCATATTATATTTATTTGGGTATTTATAATATGAATTAATTTAATATTTCACTATTTTAGTAATTACTGCGTCATCATTGTGTCATAAATAAAATAAATTATTTAATGTCTAAAAATTATAAATAAAATATAATTATGTAGGAAATAGTTTTATCTTTCTAATGAATATTTATAATCTAAAATCCAACATATATAACCCTATGTAATAATTGTTTTTCTAAAAAATATATGCTTGTGTCATTTTTGTATTCATTTTAACTTAATTAAAATAAAGTGTCCCTATCACCTACAAGTGGCACCATGGGGTCCCCAAATCAACCCAAAGATGAATATGGTCGAACATGTATCAACCAATAAGGCTAGGACACGTTTTAGGGTAATTTATTATTATTATAATATTATTTTTTAACCCTTATTTACCAGATTTACCCTTAACCATGGTAAATAAAATATTTACCACAGTAATTATTCAAAATGTCTAAAAATAAAAGTTACCTATTTACACAATTTGGACATCCTGATTCCAAATATGGAATCCTTTTTTCTAAATTCAAAACACATAAGTGGCAGAAATTAATTTAAAACTAATTCCCGCTGTCAAAACAAAAAGCGTGTTTTCAAGAGATAATAACTATCAAAAGATTGACACTTGTTTATGTTCGGTTTAATTGTAAAATTTTGTCCGATGACCAACATTATATTAAATGGTAAAAATATATTCTAAATATACTTTAAAACCACTCAAATTCATAATTTACAACTATTAAATAATTTTGATTAAAAAATTTGTTTTTAATTAAAATTTAGTAATTTTCACTATTCATCAAAATATGAAAGTTATCCGAAAAGTACCAAAATTTCACCTTAGGCTAAATTCGATATTGTGAATCCAAAATGAAGTCCATTTTAAAATATAAAATATATATAATTTCAAAAAGTAGTTATTACTATTCATAACGGCTAGTTTGATTAGTTATGGTGTGTTAGAACTCGGTGTTGCGTACAACACACGCTATCACATAATTCAAAGAGAAGTGTACCATAGAAGCTTGGGGTGTTACAAACTATGTGTCAAGTTCTGGTGGATAGGGATAGAAAACATGATAAGGATAAAGTTAACAACAATAAAAGAAAAAACTTGTGATGAGGCAAACAGTCATTAGTTTCCCTGTAGGAAAAGTAAACAGACAACATTTTTTTTTGTTTTAAGATACATTTCATAAATATGAGGAATTTATTTATGAGATTGAAAAAGAACATAAAGATATATACTTACTTTATTTACGTTGAGTTTCATTATTTAATAAATTTCTTCCACTAACCCATTTTTTTAAATGATGAGTATTCAAGAAGATTTGGTCACACCAGAAGAGCTAGAATAAACTTCTAGAGAATCACATGATCCAGAAATGATAAAATATATATTTACCTTGTCATTAGAGATTAATAAAAATAGAAACAGTTAGAATAATATTTTATGATCCCCCAAAAGGGTATTCCTTTAGATAAAAAAACACTAATATTAATTTCTATAATTAAACCAGTAATACCCCAAAGTTAAATAAATACCATTCAATAAAAAATTTTCCTTAAAATCCTTCAATATATTCCAAACTAATTTTGGATCCCTAAACTTAGAAGAATTTGTTTGTATAGTCTTCCATGTTAAATTGTATCTCCAAATGAAATCAACTAATCTTAATGTCACATATTTAAAAGTAATTAACCTAGTCACTTATTCTCTATTATAGGTTAATCATCTCCATAAATAACCCAAATCACTATAAATCCATAATAAAAACATAGATAAAAATCCACCATTTCTTCTCAAATTAAATCCCATAGTATTCTATTTTCCTTGGGAATATAGTGTTCTCAACAAAGTTAACATCTTCCAAAATAACATTTGTCACTTAATCACCAAATCATTTTGCTATATTAAGGGTATTTATTTGATAAGACATAAGATCCCAAATCAACTTATTATTGATCAATAAAATCATTTTAACTAAAAATAATTAGTCTCACTAACCAGGGACTTCACGTAGTCTAGTGGTAGGCAATAAATCCCAATCACACTCTGGTTATGGGTTCGATTCCCACAACTTTTTCTGACGTGATGGGTTGCCACACAGTCTGTGTGTTATCCTTTTTAAAAAACGTTATTTTATAACATTACCAAAATGAGATAAATTCCTAAAAAATAACCTTAACGTCCTTTAACCACAAATGTTATCTCATACCTTGAATTTTTATCCCAAAATATAATTACTTGTAATTTACTCAAACCCAAATATCATCTAAAACCAAATGGTTATTTATAACTATATTCACAAGAGAAAAGATAATTCTTCCTCAAATATCATTTTCACATGACAAACTGAAGGGTTACAAATACAAGAGAAAGTTATTCCAAAGTAATCCCATCAAAAAGTAGCACTAATACTTGTAAACATTTCTCAATTTATTTATTTCTACGTAGATTCTTATTTTACCAAGAAAATATCCTCTAGAATAGGGAATTCACATGGGTAATGGTCAGGTCCCCTATTTATGAAAAATGACTGTAAATGGATTCTTGGGACCATTTTTATTTTCTTCCATAGTACACTTCATTTTTCCTCAGAAATTCGTCACTTTATTTCCTTCATTACCACATTTAAATAATTTATTTGTTCCATTGATACACTTTCCTGGGAGTCTCCGTCCACATTTCCTGCATGATGGAAACTGCGGATTCTTTTCCACATGGTATCCACTACTGGATCACATATCATTCATCACCTTTCTCTTTTTTTTGATTCCGAGAGTTGGTTAATATATATGTTGTTGATCATATTTTTGGAAAACTGATTTGGCATGAACACGATATCTTTTACGCCAATCAACTTTCCATTTTGTTGCTCAATTCCACCACCATTCCCACCTTGCATATCATTCTCAAAGTTACTATGACTTCCTTGGAATCCAGCCATTGGCTAAAAGAAGAAAGCATTGTGTGAGTAACAATAGTCATAAAATCATTTAGATAATATCATGACACCATATTTTCAATTTGAAACACCTTAGGATTAACCAAGGTCATTTATTCTCATATTATTTTAAAATACATCAAATTGATTTGTAAAGAAAATGTAAATTTTACTAAGCATATGACTCAAGACTATCGTAACCAAGAGTGCAACAAGGACCATTTTCGTGCACCTATTCTTGTTCGATTCTAGCTCAAAGCGGTGATTTCTGGTTTTACCATTAGGTACATCTATTCCAGAGCTTCGTCCAGCTACTTGTATCCAAATAGGGATTTTTTGTTTGGAAATATACAAAATCTCTACAATACCAAAATTTTAGGAAGTTCTTCTTTACTAATCCATAATGTCTATCTTAGGGATATGTTCTCTAATCGGAGTTTATGTAAATATATTTTCTATGGTTTGTACTAAAATTCCTCTGATACCAACTGTAATGTCCCGACCCCAGTTACCCAGAGTCGGTGCATTATTACATAACATTGGCATGATCACGAAAGATCAAGTCTTGAAAGACCGATTAGTTTAGGAGCCTTGGAAACACTAGATTTATTCATAAGTCTTACATTACATGATAAAGTGAAAACTACAACAACATAGTCTCCATAGTTCACACTCATATCCCGTCAGACTATCCCTACACATCAGTCATAATATACTTCTTCATATCCTGGAAAAAATAAAAAATAGAAAGGGGTGAGTTCAGATGCTTAGTAAGGATAACGATATAGCGGAAACATTCATAAATAAGCATAAACACTTAAGGAAATGTATAACTAAAACAAAAGCCTTTTAAACTTGAAATTTAGCATAATATGGAAAAAATAAAATGAAATAATTCCATTTACTTATTCACATAGACATTCTACTAGTCGAATAATCACATGAAATATCAATAACCACTTTCATAATGATGGAGTTCATAATTCCAGACTATCATAACCATATATTCAAGGCCTTGTTCCAAGACTAAAAATTAGATTTTGTTAAGGCCTTGTGCCAATACACTATTTTGTCTCATGAGACCCACCAATTCATCGAGGAGCTATAGTGGGCTCCACTCTTCACTTACTAAGTCCAATGCATTCCTCATATGAAAATTTTGAAACATAACATAAACATTTGTATTGAAACTAGCATACAAAATGTCAATACTTTATACACAAACCATGAATGGTATAAAAAAACAAATACACAGTCAAACATAACTCATTCAATACAATATAGAAGATTGTATTGTAACATATTAACCTAAATCGAGAATAATGAAGGATGTTGACATAGATGAAAATAATCATCAAAACTATTTGAAAGAAATATCCCATTTTTCTTGAAAACATTTAAAAGTCACACTATTTATCATGAGGTCATTTAAAATATATTTTTGAATCAAAGCATCCCATACCACATTGAATCTTTTAAAAGTAATTTTAATTTTGAAACTTTAATGTTCTTATAAATAAATCCTTGAAACCGTTTTTAAAACATGGACATTAATGAGAAATATTTAGAATAATAAATCATTTAAACTTTTAAAATGATATTTTAGTTAGAGTTCCTAACCAAAAGAGAGAAAATTGAATACAAATAATTGAGGAAATAAAAACATTACAAAATCTAGATAATAAAGGGATTCAAGATATACTATTTCATAGTACATTATATACACCATATAAAAGTGATTTGGTGTATAACAACAAAGAAGTCTCAATATAATGTAAATTGAGATGAAATCTCTTATAAAAACTATATCCTTAGGATAAGGATAAATCAACGAAATAATTATTTGTGAAAAATATAAATACCCTCAATATGATTGGATATTCAGTGTAAATCAATTATAGTAAATTCACACATATTCTTGTAAAAACAACACAAATGAATTGGATATTTTACTCAACAAATGGAGATTGAGTTATAATTACTCCTATCAAGTCCATATTGATGACTTGATAATTTATCAATGGAGTGATTATGTGTATCAAAAGTATATCCACATAATGTGGAGTGGAAATTACATCAAAATAAAATGAATAGTGATTTCATAAATAATCTTGTAGTAAAATAATCAATGATGTAAGCCTAAATCCGAATGAGTGGAAATTGAAATTTCAAATTCCCTTATTAATTTGCTAACTTACAAAACATACACCCACAAAAGAAGTATCATACAATTATGATCTAAATATTCATAAATTAATGTATATTACTCAATGAATACAATCACGGGAATTATACACACCACATGCAATAAATAAGTGGCGTACAATGGAAATCTCACGGAATAAAAATTGAGATATGAAACCCCTTAATTTTGTACATTTCCTTGGTAGAGGGTAGGTTATATTCTTATATAATTTTGAAATAATTTATTATGTTATACAAGAATCATATACATTAATATGATATCACGTATGTTCTTTTAACATTTCATTGTTAATAATATCTTAGTATTATCGTCATTTCGGGTGTTAATAGATTCATTTTCCTTTATATTATTTGTTATGTGAGTCATATTTTTTATGGATTGGGTGTATCATATTCATATCTCCAATTATATCATGTCTCTATACATTATATTTAATCATCAAATGAAATTTAGTCTTGAATGGATACGATGGGAAATAAATCTCATCGCGTTCGTGGAGACGGTAATCCGTACGTATGCATGGGCCACAATATCATTCTTTTGATATTAAAATAATATATAATTGGATGTTATATCATATATGAAGAATAATTATCATGTTATAGTTATTATTTACATAAATTAAATATCATTATTATACGCATCCAAATAATAATGTATTGAATAACAATTACACCAAGACGTGGAGACGGTAAGCCGTTCATATACACTAATGGTGACATGTCATTCAAATGATGGATAGAATAATGAATATGGTTGTAACATATTCATAATAAAATCAAAATATATAGAAGATACTGGATTTATTATTTTATAATGGAAACAACAAAGAAAGAGGAAGTGGAAGAAGAAAGGAACTTGATACAGGTGATGAGATATTTACATCTTCTTCGGGTTCTTCCTTTTGATTTGATCAAAAGGGCTCGTTAGGTTATATTTATGACTAAATGATGGCCTCTAGGATGAAGGGAGGACAGTTGAGAGGGTATTTGGGTAATTTTTGGCCGATCCAAAAGGCTTTGAAAGTCTGAATTAGAGATAAGTGTGAGTGCCCTTTTATAAGAGGGGTGAGGGGCTCCTTCGGAAAAGCTAGAAATATTATTTTATAATAAACTACATTATGGTTTTTAATGTCTCCAAAATAGATAATTTAAATGATAAGGTTGGTATGGGTCGAAAACCACTCAACCAGTAGGTTTTAGAAAGGTTTGGGCCGCTATATTAAAATTATCTTTTTGATTTAACTCTTAGTTAAATAGTATGACATTTACCATGTCACTTTGTATTTTTTATATTATATAGTTAATAAACAAACTATATACTTCCGAGATACCCTCAAGTGGTTCATCAATGATACACCTATCATTATATAATTCTTTTTTCCAAACAATATTTTTTTAGGAATAGAATATCAATTAATAATATAATATTTGTTTTAAAAACTCTTTTATGTCAATTTAAACACAATTTGGTATTTTGTTTTTTCTAAATTCATAATAGCATTATTACATCAAAACCAATTCATCTAAACAACCGTAATATGTAATATTAACATATTTAATTAATGGAATTTATTTAAAGTATCAAAATACATTTATTTGGATATTTATAGAATCAATTAGTTTAATATTTCATTAATTAGGTAATTACTGCATCATCATTATGTCATTAATAAATTAAATTATATAATGTCTAAAAAATATTAATAAAATACCATTTTGTAAGAAATCATTTTATATATTTAATTAATATTTATAGTCTAATTTATCTTATGTATATCCGTATATTAAAAATGTTTTAGTTTTTAAACTTTGATTTTAACTCTTTTAACTCTTCTTTGAATTAAATAATAATAAATGTCCTAATCAAATCCAAGTTAACCAAATAGGTTCATATTTTATTACTGAGGTTTTTTTGGGTCGAATTATAATTATTCAATAGATTTTGGAAAATTTTTAGGATAATAATAATATCATTTTTACCCTTAATTACCCTATTTACATTTAACCGTGGTAAATATATGTAAAAAGTTACTTTTCACCAAAAATTAGTTTCATCTTATTGAACCAAATATTTCTTATTGATATCAACCTTTGACCTCATATTTTCTAAATTCTACTCACCGAAGTGGGAAAATTATGATTTATGCGAATTTGCAAATTTTCCTTGGAGGTGGGTAACAGACGGTGAAAAGTTCAATAAAATTTTTATATATCTAAAATTATTTTAAGCTGACTCTGATGAATTAAATTGAACATATATAGGTTTTATGTATCTATTTTTACCTAAAATAAATGTAAATAAAATAAATAATTATTCAAATAAAAATTCGGTTTTGAATTATAACTCAGTGTTTTTCACTATTCATCAAAAATTAAACGTTTTCCGAAACATACCAAAAATTCACCCTAAGATAATTTTGATATTATGAATTCAAAAATTAAGTCTATTTTACCAAATTCTAAACATATAAATTTCATTAATTAGTTTAAAATTAATTCCCGTTGTCAAAACCAAAAAACGTATTTTTATGAAATAATAACTAACAAAAGATTGATATTTGTTTATGTCCAATTTCAAAGTGAAATTACTTCCAATTACCAACATTGGATTAAATGGTAAAAATAAAATCCAATTATAAATCCAAACCATTCATATGTATAGTTGAACACTATAAATTATTTTGATTAAAAAAGCTGTTTTCAGTTAAAATATATTATGTTTATCTATTCACCCATATATGAATGTTATCTGAGAAACACCAAAAATTTATTTAAACTAAATTCTTATGTCCTGGTCCCAAAGAAGAAGTTTATTTTTTCAAATTGAATATGTAATGTTTCAAATATTGGATTTAAAAATGGTTCTCCATTCAAAGTTGGTAAAATTTCATTTTTTGAAAAATACTTTTTTTAATCAGAAAAAATGAATTTATCCTTGCGTTATGTCTAAGAACCTCATAATATTGATTCTAAAATTATAAGGGTTATAAAAAGTTCAAATTTTTTTTATACTATTCATAACCGCTTTTGAACGGCTAGTTCGGTAAGTCGTGGTGCGCTTGAACTCGATGTTGCTTGTAGTGTAAGTTATTGAATTACTTTTAAGAACTAACATACTATGAAATCTTGGGGATTTATTGTTACTTGTGAATATTTGTTTGAATAAATGATAAATGTAAATTATTGTAGTTTGAAACTATAGGATTGTTTACTTTTGTGTACTTCCTTGTTTATTACTTCATTTTCCATATTTCCTGCTATATATATATATATATTCACTAATGGATAGGAACATACATTTAGGTGGATTCTTATTGGGATTAATCTCACACCCTGTTTGGTTCATGCTTTTGGGCCTAAGACATTATATTGTTGTAGGTATAGATAAGGGATAAAACCCTTTTACATAAGGTATATGATTGCTTTGGAGATAAAAATCATAGAACCAAGATGAGGGTTACAATGCTGTTGGAGGTTATTTACTTTTTAGTACTTTGGTATCTATTTTGTATTTCAGCATTGTGACTTGTTTGGATGATTTCTAGAAATTAGTGACATACATCATTTATATTGCTCTCAAGTTTGTTTATTTACATTCAATCTTCTACTGTTTACTTATTGTATGGTATTACTACTTATGATTTTTATATTGTTTTTATTCCACTGCATCACTCTGCCAATGAGGGCATTGTTTCCCCACTATCACACCAAAGTCCCTCTCTGTAAGTCGGAATCCTCTGGCATTTGAGGGAACACTCTTAGGTCCGGTGACCAACTAGGTACGGGGTACCTTTGGGCGGTACTCGAAACTCAGACGTTACTGTGAAAACCACTAAATTTTAATTGAACAAAGATTTTTTATATAATTTATTTACATAGTCATATTATATAAAAAATTGTTTTTAAATAATATTTAGATATATTTTAAATATATTAATATAATTTTGGTTATGGGAATCAATTTCACATTGAAATTTGATATAAAAACATTTCGAAATTTTGAACATTTTCACATGAAAAACTTGTTTTTTATTCTTGTATGCAGGAATAATTTTAAATTAATTGATACACATTATATTTTTTAGAATATAGAAAAATGGATTCCATATTTTTAATAATAATAATTTTTAATTTCTAGTAATTTATAATTAGTTTTTGGCCAAAACATTAGTGAAATCAATTAAAAATAATTATAACAATTAAGGTTAAAAGGCATTTACATAGTGGTAAAGCTTTAACATAAGGAGATATATATCCTTGAAACATTTCCAAAATTCATTTTATGTACATATTTATACAACAGACTACATTTTATTTAAAATGGACCTTTATTGGAGGAATATGATTTAAGGTAGACCTATCTATAATTTTTACCTTTTTATATTTACAATAATGCATCTCCTTCTACACTATAAAAGGCTACTCACCACTTCACTTCTTCACACATCTAAAGACATTTTCCACATAAAAAACCAGCAAAAAATAATCTACCAAAATCCCTACTATAATTCCAGAAGCCTCAATTTGGGCATAAATTTAACCAAGGAATCCCTTCGGTATAAACCAAAAGTAGTTACGCAAAGAAGTGGAAACATTCCTCAATGATCACTCTTATATTATTTTTCTCTCCACTCCTTAAATTATTCTAAAATAAAAATTATTTAATAAACTAATTATACTAAATATAATTATAATTTTTTATTCTATTTTTATGACTTTGAAATTCACACAATTACATCAAATGGGATACATAATCATAGTTTGTGTGGGGGCGGGGGGATAAACGATAACTTCGTTTGTGGACATGTAGACTACCATCTCCACAAAGTGATTTGATTCCACTACGGGAAACATGACTTATACCAACTGTTTCAAACCATTGGTAAATGCATGAAAATTATTGGTATAAACTATACCAATGGTTCTTTAATCCAATTTCTAGTTAGACATCAGGATAGACATATACCAACACTTAGAGTATATCCATTTGTATATGGCTTCAGAATGCAAATTATACCAATGGTTTCAGCTATCCATTGGTATAAAATTATACCAAGTATTTATAACCATTGAAAATTAATGAATTTATGATATATTACAATGGTTATGAAACCCTTGACATAATCCTTTACCATTGGTTTTCATAAAACCATTGGTAAATATTGATTATAGGTTTTATACCAATGGTTTACTAACCGTTGGTATATAGTTTTTCCAACGTTTTTATGAAAAACATTGGTATAAAGTTTCTTCTCACACATATACAAATAGTTTATAACCATTGGTATAGCCTTGCTGAAATTTCTATAACAAGTCAGCCTAACTCCCCCTGTACAATCCCCTATGCACCTGCAATTTTAAGTATGTAAATGCAGAACTGAATACAGAATTTAGAATATAATTGAATTCATAATTTAATTCAGAACCCAATTACCCTATACAATACTGAATTCCAAATTGAATTCTCAATCGAATTCATACTAAATGAACTATGTACTTAATTCTGAATTATGAATGAATAACACATATAAAATGTATTAGGAAGTACATACAAAATTGTGAATTATGTATAGTGTATTAAATTCATAATTAAATACAAAAATAATGTAATTACGTATAACACAAACAAAATATGGTATACAAAATTGAATTAAAAGTATGGCATATAGAATATGGATAAATGACTAATATTGAATACTAAATAGAATATAACTAATATGGCACACAAAATATGACTAATTTGGAAAAAATATGCCAGATAGAATATGAATTCAGAATTTAATTCATAGGAATGGGTGATTTTAGATTAAATTAGTGTGATTAAAAATTGACTAATACTTTTCTCATGTAATTATATATGAAAATGATTAAATGACTTCAAAAATTTGATTTTCCAGGGGGTTTTCCAATGTGGTGGGGGCTATCCAAGGGGCGAGGGTATCCACGAGGTGGGGGTGTCTAGGGGTGGGGGTGTCTAGGGGTGTCCTAGGGGTGTCCAGTGGAGGTGGGGGTAGTCAAGGGGGGTGGGGGTCTAATGGGGTGGGGGTGTCCAAGGGGTGGGGACTGCATGGGGGGTGTTATCCAAGGGGGTGAGGGTATACAGGGAGGTGAGTTGGTGTCCGGGGCAGGGGGGGCAGTCCATGGGGGGGAGGGATGTCTAGGGGGGTTGGGTGTGGGTGGAGGGGGTGAGTGGTGAGGGGTGAGGGGTGTACAGTGTGTTGGGGGTGGGGGTGGAGGGAGTGAGAGGTGTCTAGGGTAGTGGGGGTGGGGGTGGGGGGCTATCCAAGGGGGTGGGGGTGTCCAGGGGGTGGGGGTTGTCCAGGGGGTGGGTGGGTGTCTATGGGGGTGGGTGTGTCCAAGGGGGGTTTTCCAAGTGGGTGGGGTGTCCAGGTGATGTGGGGGGGGGGGCTATCCAGGGGTAGGTGGTGTCCAAGGGAGTGGGGTGTCCAGGGGTGGGGGGATGTCTAGGGGGTGGGGCTTTCCAAGAGGGTGGGGGTTTCTAGGAGAGGGGTGAATCAGTCCCACATATATTCAGTCATAAAAAATAATCAAGAAATTTTTTTATTTATGGATAATGAAATAAAGATAATGTAACCGACCTAATCACACGTATATTAAATCACAAAAAACCATCAAACATCAAATGTCAGTAATATCAGTCAAAAATTTAATGGATCAATCTGTCCCTCATCACCATCACTATCATCGCTATTATCATTAGCCTCATCCCCATCCTCGTTGTCATCCCCATAATCAGCCTCACCCTCCTCAATACCCCCTCCTCTCCCTCGTACTCCTCCTTAGACTCCTCCTCACCCTCCTCCTCTTTCTCAAAATCCTCCTGGCCCTCCTCCTCCACCTCGGCCTCCTCCTCACCCTCCTCCCCTGCATCATCATCCTCCTCTCCATCTTCATCGCCAAGAATGACATCATCATGACCACCACTACAACATCCACTTGGTGGATCATATATAGAACACAGAGAAGAAATATATTCATCACATTATGTGATATCATCTGGTGAAAGTTTTGGACTTAACACTTCCATTAGTTTCATAAATGTTGTGTTTCCCCTAGAAAAATATTCTGCCATCTCGGTGGCCCTTTTTTCAGCTTGTTCTTCATGTTTCATAACCAACTGGAACTCTGTGGTACTACAACTCGTACATGTATATGACCAATACCTCATCGGGTCTATAATCTTCCTAGGTCGGCAGCGTACTCTTCCAGGGTTCTCAACTCCCAACACCTAATGTAAGTGATCATTTGGTCAAAAATTGTTAGGTTTCTGGACATCAAGGGCCTCTAAAGTAGCTTGTTACGAATATAAATAGACTATTAAGGTAAAAAATAGTTATTAAAATTTTAAATAAACAAAGTGAAACTTAAAATATGCTGCTGAGTCGGTTCGTCAACCACACTTCCATATTTTTTCCTTCTACTCGAGCAAAATAGTTTTTCTCGAGGCACACATCGTTCAATATTCAATGTTTGCCTCTACAATGAAATTGAATATAAGAATCCCTAATTAAAAATAGGTTACGATGATTAATTTCATAACTAATATTATATGAAAACTTAAAAAATCAAATAAACTATGGATGAAATAATATAAAATGCAAGTCGTAAAGAAAAATTATAAACAACTATCAAACCTGCTTCCTCTCATGATCTGACATTATAGTACATCCCAATGTGTGGAGGTATTATTTTGAATCAATTTTCTTTTATTTATTTAATATGATTCCTAAATAAAATTCAATAATTCAAAAGAAATGATTAATGAAAAAAATGAAAATTTTTATTTAAATACCACAAAAGTGATTAATACATTAAACTGGATAGTCATCCATTGAGTAATCCTCAGCTGAGACTATTCTATCAGATAATCATATGCGATAAGTACCCGATCTAACATTGGTCCAACTCTATCACACCATCCAATATACAACTTTTAATTATAGGCTCTCCAAATCTCACCTAAATCTTTTAGACGTTGTTAGGTCCACAAGGCTAAATACCCTGAGGCGGTGGGGGGTGAATCAGGGTATGAAAAATTTAAAATTAAATCCCGTTCTGATCTTGTTTCACTGTTAAGGAAACACTCTTCTCTCTCTTTCCTGTTGCACAATAGAGAGCTGTTCAAAATATAGATCGATGTCAAAATTTGTTCCTTCTAAAATTTATCTAGTTGGTCCTTGTAAATAAGCATCATTCTGGCCATGTTGTTGATGATCCAATTTCTCCTCTCAACCACTCCATTCTATTGGGGAGTTCTCACTGATGAAACTTGATGCCTTATTCTATATTTCTTAAGATAGTCTTCAACTTGACTGTTTGTGAATTCTGTACCGTTATCAGTATGAAACTTCTGAATTTTCTGCCCAAGCATCTTTTCTGATTCCCTCCTATAATACTTTATGAAACTGAACACCTCTGTCTTATGGTTAATGAAAAATACCCAGGACATCCTTCTATAATCAAAAATGAAAAGAACATAGTACCTTTTCCCACTTATAGATCTTGGTGAGATAGGTCCATATACATCAACATGAACCAATTCGAGCACTCTAGTTGATTTACATTCCTTTGGCCTGTATATATTTCTGATGATCTTTCCATATTTTCAAGCATCACACATATGAGTATGATCACGTGATAGTTTGGGAAGGTCTCTAGCAGCATCACACTTTACCTGATCTTCCATAGATGGTTGGCCTAGATGACCAAGTCGCTTATGCCACAACTGGTTTTCTTCCTATGTGGATAAAAGGCACGTATATTCTCCCCTTCATGAAAGGAAAAGATTCCCCTTTGTCCTTTTCCACTATAGAACAACTGCTCCATATTTTCCTTTTACAACACACTTCTTCTTGGTAAATCAGATAGAATTCCCAGAGTCACAGAGTTGACTAACGCTGAGCAAGTTATGACTAAGACCCTATACTACCAAGACATCAGCACGCCTCATTTCTTTTCCCCCAAACTTGGCTTTCCATGAGCCAACAATATTCAGGCCTTCATCATTTCAAAATTTTACAACTCCTTCTTTGTCATATTTTATGCATGTAACAAGATCCTTATTACCCGTTATGTGATATGTGCACCCACTATCAAGGATCCACACACCAGAGCGATCTGATGCTCTAAGGGAAATATCTGCCACCAAGGCCTTCTCATTTTTCTTCTTCATGGTAAATAGTTTTTATTTCACACTTGGCAAGGATTGAGGCTTCTATTTTCTCTCAGAGTATGATGGACCAGCTTCATCTTGCAAAGTCAAAAATCTATTCTGCATTATCAACTCACCCGTCGGTTTAATGATCTGCTGCTTGTGAACGTTTTGATTCTGCTTTGGCACATCTCTCTGAATGGTCAAAGTGTAGTACCTAGCCATGTGCCCAAATCCTCCGCACAAAAAACCATGTCCTTCAAAATTTGTTCAGGAAAACTGTTCTCTGTTTGGCTGCCACCTCTATTCTTCTTCCTTTAAATATCTCTTGGTTATGGAACACACATACTGTGAATGTCCCATCTTCCCAAAACAATAACACCTGATGCAAGGTGAATTCCTTTGTGTTACTTCAACACTATGAGTTTCGCCTTGGGATCTATGAATATTCTGATTTAGATTTGTGCCCAAATCGGCCTTCAACATCGGAATGGGTGCTTGCGGTCTGACTTCAATTACCACAGATTCTTGCTTCTTATCAAGCCCTGAATAAGCCTTAACGTCTGAGCGCAATTACTGCATCTTTCCTGCTAAACTAGTAGGCTCCTGTTTCATCTTTTGATTCTTCTGAATGACTTTCTTTCCCAAGAATGTATTGGGAATCAAGGGTATTTCCTAGTCTTTATCTTTTCTTCACAGACCGACAACTTCTTCTTCAAGCTCTTCGATATGCTTGATGTGGTCTTTCACTTTTCTGTTATGGACATCAATCTCCCTTTTCTATTCTTCAATCTTTAGCTTATGCTCACTAACTGATTCTGAGTTCTCTGGTCTTGATAACTTGAGTTTTATCAATTTCATCCATCAACTCAGACTTCTCTTCTTCCTGCTACAACATATAGAGTTTGGCATCATGACCAACTTTATTGGATTTCTCCGTTTTGTCTCTCCAAACATCTATATCCTCAAGATATTCTTCCAATTCGGATTCCATATCAACTCTTCCTTCTAATTCTTCTTCTTCTCCATCGTTAGTTTATTCCTTTTCCTAAGAACTATTGACGACTCCCACCATAGCATTTTCTCCTCGATCTTTGTAGTTCTCTATTTAGTCAACCTCTTAAAACTCACAGTCATCTGAACTGTCTATTTCTTGTGGAGGAAGATTCTTCTTCTTGAAGAAATTTCTCTTGAACTACTTCTTCCCTTTCACAGAGGCTTAATATTTATTCTTGGGAATTTCAACACCAATTTCATCATTTTATTCTTGAAACTTTTTGGGACATCTTGCTGCGAGATGTCCACCCTTTCCATATCTAAAGCATGCGAGAGGAAGTTTCCCTTTGAACTTTTCTTTTCCTCTTTGAAGATTTGAGGAGAGGAATGACATTACCTCATCTGTTTCCTCTTCCTCTTGAGAATCTTCAATGGTGAGCTTTTTCATGGCCTTAAAAGCCACATCTTTGGATTTTCCCTATTCCAAAGCTTTGTCATGATCATTTCACATTTCATATGCAACAAGGGTGTTGTGCAGGTTATCCAAATTCAGTTCTTTTGGGTCTTTATCTTCCAAAACAGAAACTTTCAGATTGAACCGAGGTGGATGTTTTCTCAAGATGCGCTTCACAATTTTTATGTCTTCGGTAATCTCACCAAGACCTCGCATGTCTTCTACCACATCATTTACCCGGTCAAAGAGTGCATCAACAGACTCATTCGGGTTCATTCTCAGATCTTCATACTTGTTCCACAACACTTACAACTCTGCCTCTCTGACCTTTGTATCCCCTTAATATATATTCAAAATCTTTTCCCACATGGCATGTGACGTATTTCATGACATCAACTGTGTATAGATGGTATTGTAAAGTGAACCCCCTAAGATATTGATTGCTTTGGCATCATCATCCAACTCTCTATGCTCAGCTTCTGATAATTCACCACTTGTAATATCATATGTGATACCATGCATAGCTGCTGAAAACACATCCATTCCCAAAGATCAGAAATAGTGTTGCATTCGATCATCAATATTTGAAAATTATATCCATCGAAGATTGGAATCCCTTTAGGATTAGTGACCTCAATTGAGAGAAGAATTAATATCAAAATTTACCTCTGATACCAATTGTTAGGTCCACAAGGACTAATACCCTGAGAGGAGGGGGGGGGGGTTAATCAGGGTAAGAAAAATTTAAAATTAAAGCCCGTTCTGATCTTGTTTCCCTGTTAGGAAAAACACTCTTCTCTCTATTTCCGGTTGCACAGTATAAACAGAATGTAAAGAAAGAACAAGATTAAAAAAAATTTACTAGGTTCACCGCTAAGGGCTACATCCAAGGAGAATATGCCAACAGGTTCTCGGTCATACTAAATTCCACTAAACTTCACTAGCTGTGAATTATAAGGTTTGGGCACAGTCACTCTATTCCAGGATCAATACCTTTACAAGGTTTAGGGTCATCTCACTGCTTTCTCAAGGGTCACTCCCTGTTACTCTCTCTATGACTCACTACTGGTGGAGAGGATCACCTTCTTCCTCTTCCTTTTCTCACTGCGTCAGAAAAGATCCAATCACAGTTTATAGAATTGTAGGTCTCTTCATTATCTCTAATGAATACATCCTCTGATGTATGTGGATGCTCTGTTGAAGTCCAACTTTCAACCGTAGATGAATATCTCTTTGCACCGAAGGTATCGAGAAAACATCCAGCTTCCACGCAGCCCGAAAATAATGCTGAGGAATCAACCTTACTTGGTGTGTAGGTCTATTACGACACGCAAGTATCGGCGCGCAGGTCACAACTGGCACGTAGGTCCACCTCAACTACCTGCGTGGCAGAAACCTCTGATCCTACAAACCTACGTGACTCAATCCATTTTATGCCCAAGCCAATATTGGCGTGAAACTACCAATTAACGCCCAACTTCAAACACTGGCGCACAAGTCAACTTCCGTGACCACACACCACTCGGTCGATTTCCATAGCTGTGCGACGGGAGATCTAATTTTTCTAAGTGTTGAACTCTATTACCAATGAGGAGGGGTGGTCCAGTATTTATAGGCATTTGGTAACCCTGCGAGATGGCGTGCAAGAATTATCCTTGAATTCATTTGGAAATTGTCTCCATAATAGTGGGTTGAAGGGAATTATGTCGGAGTATTTGGAAAGCATCTCCAAAAAAATCTGACATTACTACCCTATTTTTCTAACATTTGATTGTCTTCATTGTAGTCCACCATTAACTATGTGTGGCGGTTCCACATCGCATGCACGAGTGTATGCCCCCACTCCACCTCTTATCTGTAGATGTATCTATTATGAAATAAAATCAAATATTTTATCAATACATGTTATAATGAAAATTCATAACAGAATAAAAATTTGTAAGGGTTTTATAAATATACTTGTGACAGTTTGATCAATGGGCATCGCTGGATCTGCAGAAATTGAAGGAAAACCTTGTATATGTGGATTGGGTCCAAGTGTATTCTTTGTAGGGATAGACTATGGAAAAATAGGTGTCGAAGAAGATGTAATATAGAATCTCATCGAGAATGAAGTATAAGTAAACGAAGATGGCATAGATGGCTGAACGAATGCTAGAAGGGGAGTGGGACTCATCATCTAATATGGTAATGATGGGTGAAGAAACACATATGTAAAGGGTAGTGAAAGAATGGGAGGCCTAAATATATTATGTGTCCCTAATGACGCACTAGAATCAGAATGTGAGATAGACAGTATTTCAGTGGGAGAGGCATGGTTTAATATGGTACACCAACCAGATCACTTAACTCTTATACCACCCACCCTCGTACCACCAGCATGAGTACTGGGAAAAATACTAGGTTGATCATCAAATAATTGTCCCCTAAGAGGTGGATCATGAAAAAAACAATAAAAAAAAAATTAATCAGATGACATTATATATAATTTAAATATATATATTTGAAATAAAAAACTCACTAAAGGCACAAGTGGTGGAACACCCATTTCAGCCATGTGATGATTGTTTTTCCGTCATATTTTTTCATCACCTCTATTCAATTGGTTTAATTTCCTACATTTGAAAAAAAATATTGAAGTAATTTGAATAAGATAACTAATGTGTAACCCAAAAAACAAAAATATATAAGAGGGAATAGGGGGATTCATGGATAATTTAACTATCCATTATTTTAGGTGTGCATGAATAGATATATTCTAAATTCAATAAATCATAAAATTTATAAAAAATAAACTTATTTTTATTAAGATGGTTATTTACGATGTTTTACTAGTCAATTAAAATCAGGGACCATTGATTACGAGGCTTTATTTCACTCAAAAACCAAGTGAGAAATCATACTGAATTGTCCCTCAAGAAAATTTATATAGTTATATATTATGAATAATTAAACCCTTAAGATAGTTAGAAATGATGATATAAACCTATGAACCAAGATACGGTACCTACTATATTCATATGTGGTAAATAACTTGTCTAAATTAAGGAAAATTTTAATTTCATTAGCTCAAGTAGTTGATGTAGGAATCTATTAATGTTATGTAGAAGAAGGAAACCCATCATGTTCATTATCTAGTGAAATGATAAAGGCATGTCTTTAAGTTATACTAAATTTATACATGGTCAATAAAGATTTGAAATTTTCACCAGGTTAGAAATGTTGGTTTTGTAGGTTTGAATATAGTTCAATTCCAAATTAGAAAATGAAATTTAAATAAAATTGAAAACAATAAACATTACAATTTACATTAAGGTCAAGTCGAATACAACATATTTGTAATCAATATTAAATCGATTTGAAAAGTACCAAACTTAACCACCTATGTCAAGAAAAACCAAAATAAGCGAGAACATGGATGGATGATTCTATTTATTTGCTACTATAACTTCATGTTCACAATCAACTCATAAAATTGAGCTATTGGATTCATCAAAAGTAATAAATGGATCAGTTCCAATGGTAGTAGGGACGGTGTCAATTACATCATCACATATATTCTTTTCAATGTTCATTATTTGAAAGCAATGAAGTAAAAATTGGTTGATTAATAAGGCAAATCAAATAAGATACTCCTCTTCTTCTAATTGTGACAGGTTTTAGTGGAAACATTCCATATCTTTACAGATTTCATTTGACCCTTCCTGAATAAAAAACTGAAATCTTTCAATTCATTAATCACATCAGTTCTTTAAATATGCTGAGTTGGATCATGAGTCTACATGGTATTGTTAAGTCTTTGATGATTATTTCTATATTGATGGTCCATTTTCAAGAAACATCGATGTCCCATGAAACTTAAACTACAATGACGTTTCAATATTTTGGATCGTGTATTCCTCATACAAGTAGGACATGATAATTTTCCCTTCATTCTCTATACATACATCATTAAATAAGTAGGAAAATCATTGATCATCTACATATGAACATCAAACAATTGAAATATGAATTTTGAATATGCATCATATGTACACACTCTCACATCCCAAAGAAGATTCAACTATTTTATTTAATGATGAATTTATATGTCTATATCACAGTCATGATCATAAGGGATAATTATGAGTATAATCATGAAAGTGAAAGGTTTCTTCATACATAACCATGTGGGATGGTTATAAATATGTATAAAAACCTACCATGTGCTATGTGAAGTAAGCATATACCCGAATGGATCAAAACCATCACATGAAAGTCCCGACCTCACATTATGTACGTCATCTGAAAAAGCAGGATATTGAGATCAAATATCTTCCATGAAAATCCATCTACTGGTTGGACCAACTCATCAATAGTATTCCTTCTCTTAGTATCATGGAATCACATTTTTTTTGATATTTCATAAAACATAAAATGATTTAGGAGCTTGGTTATCAATGGAAAGTGCCGCATTACTTTATGTGTCACATGAGATGGTGTTTCATCAGCTTTTGGATTCTAGTGGGATGTGCCACATTTTATACAATCATTTTGTTCATCATTTTACACCCAAAATATACTGCCATCATTCAGGCAAGCATGAATTTTTACTTCAAAATCTAAGTTCCTCAACTAAATTCCATGACATATAGTGGTTTGAAGGAATATCTATATCATCTAAAATTAAGTACTTCAATAAGTTAAGAATTTAATAGATAGTAGTATTAGAAATACAGTACATAGTTTTCCCAAGAAAAAATCAGATTAAAAATTACAGATTTTTCAATTTACCACATTGTCAATATACTGGAGTTTTGGTAGCAACATTAAATTTTTTCACCCGGACAACATCTTCACTTTTATTAGATGCATCATGTGTGCTCATATCAAAGCCTTCATGGGTTAGAATCCTTTCTTTTTCTGGATGAACATTAAATGGAAACCATTCATATAAGAATTTATCCAATCTAGTTCTCTCATTTGGATCATCATCATTTCTAGATTTCTTTTTCTCCCCATTTTGATACCACACATAGTAGTTTTCGTGAAAACCATATTTTTTTATGTGGTAAATGACTTCTTCATGGCTCAACTAAGGTATTCTAACACAATTATAACATGGGTAGTGTAACTTACCACTATATTAAGCAATGTTAATTGAAAAATCTAAAAATCTCTCCAAATTGTTTTGAAAATCATTTGAGATCCGATCAGTTTCATACATTCAATATCTGTCCATTCTATAAAAAAATTTATAAGCCATTTTTTAGAGATCAATTCAGGAATATTGAAGTTTAATTGAAAATATATTTATGTAAATGAGAATTTTTCACTTTATATAAAACTTTAACTAACACATTACTCTATATGAGAATTATAATATAAAAGTCGAAAAATACTATATTTATAATAAAATACTATAAATTAATATAAATAAAAAAACATGAATTTAATAATAAGTATAATACCATGACATTTTTGCATATTGAGAAAACATATATAATCTAGGGGAGATTTTTGAGAGTCCTATACATCTCGTGCAAAAGAGAAAGAGAGATTTCGAATCCATGAGCCTTTGTAGAAAGAGTAAATCAAGACTATTTTTTAAATACTTAAACTAGAAAATATTACATGCTACAGAAGATCATATAGAATCCATATTTTCAATATGGAATATTATACTTAAATAATATTTTGTGTTAATTTATTATGCAAGTTGGAAAAGATGAATGTAGTGGATATTTAAAGAACCTGCACAAACTGTCGGAGAATTCTAAGAGATCAAAATAACATATATAAAACAATGAGTGATATCCAGGGAGTGGGGGATTTCCAATGGTGTGGGGTATACAAGAGGGTGTAGGGTTTTTCTAGATGGTGGGGGATATCCAGGGGTGTCCAGGGGGTCTATACAAGGGGGTACGGGTCTGCAGGTGGGGTGTCCAGGGGTTGGTGGGGGTTGTCCAGGGGGTGGGGTATAAAGGGCGGGGGGTATCGATGGGGGTGGGGGTCTGCAGGGGGGCTGTCCAGGGGTGTGTGAGGGGGGGGGGATATGTCCATGGGGTGGGGTGTGCGGGGGGGGGGGGGGGGTGTGTTCTGGCGGTGGGGATGTGCAGTAAGGTGTGGGGCTGTTTGTGGGGGTGGGTGCTACAGAGGGTGGGGGCTATAGTGGCGGGGGTCTGTCTAGGGGGGGTGATGTCCAGTGGGGTGGAGGGTGTCTAGGAAGTGGGTAGTTTAAATGGGGTGGGTGGTGTGTATGTGGAGTGGGGGCTGTAGGGGGTGGGGTTTCAAGGGTGTGTGGGGGGGGGGTTGTCTTAGGGGTGGGGGTCTGTAGGGGGTGGGGGTTATCCAGGGGTGGGAGAGTTGTCCAGTGGGTGGGGGTGTGAAGACAAAAATAACAACATGAATGAACAACAAGAATGGACAATCATGAATGAACTATCATCTTCAAACACTGTTTGTGTGAAGGAAAATAACAACTTGAATGAACTATCATCCAAAACCACTATTGAATGATCAATTTGGGGTTACATAATCACTTGTAACTTGGGGTTTTAAGAGTAGATTACGATTGTGAGAACAACCCAACATAGGAATCCTCTCCCGTTTGTGGAATTGCATGAATGGATTGGGAGTATATGATCATATGTCTCTTTTAGGGTTATAAAATTGTGTATATTGATCACATGACCCTTAAGGAGTCATGAAATCCATGAATAAATTATTATTTCTCTTCAAAATGTTTCTCACCAAAATGGTACCCGTGTTTTAGGCATTTTCACCTCTTTTTGTTTCCAATTTGTATCTATAAGTCATGAATAAATACCCCCCTCATAAATGAAGTCCAAGAGAGGAAGGGAGGACATACCCCAACCCCTAGAAAACCAACACTCCCTCCCAACCAACAACTTACACACACCCCCTCCCCAATTGAAAATCCCCCACCCCTCCTGGATAGCCCCCACCCCAACTGGACAGTCCACCCCCTCCCGGAACATCCCACACCCCTCCTAACCTACAACCTGCGCACCCCCTCCCAACATGCATAGCCCCCACCCCACCTGAAAAGCCCACCCCTCTCCCTGGACAGCCCACACCCCCACCTCTCCCTCGACACCCACACCCCCACCTCTCCCAGGGAAACCCACACCCCCTCCCAACATCCACAACCCACCACCTAGACAACCCACACCCCCACCTCTCCTTGGATATCCCACACACCCCTCAAACATGAACCCCCCTCCCCACCTGGACAACCCACCCATCCCTGTACAACCCACACCCCCACAAATCCCTAGATAGGCCGCACCCCCTCCCCACCGGCAAAACCCACCCCCACCCCACCTAGATAGCCCACCCCCTCTCTAGATAGCCCACACCCCCACATCTCCCTGGATAGCTGACACCCCCTCCCAACCTGCGACTTGCAAACCTGCTCCCCACCTGAACAGTCCCTACCCCACCTGGAAATCCCCTCACCCCACCTAGACATCCGACCTCCCTAGATATCCCACACCACCACATCTCCCTGGACAACCCAACCCCTCTTTATATAATCATGACTCGTAAATAAGTTCATTTCATTTAAATTAAAAGGAAAAAATAATTATACATTTCATTACTTTTACCATTACAAGGGTATCAAAATAATCACAGTGAATCATTCTCATCATGAAATGAATTTTTATGATTAACGTTAATACTTTAAACAATTAAAAATCCATAAAATTAATAAATGAATCTGGAAGTATTAAAATACATCCATTTCACTAATGGAATTTATTTACATCATCACAGAACATCCCAAAATAATATTCACATGTTCTTTCATCAAAATTTTTTTTTGGGTGGGTATAATTCCACTAAAAATTTATATAGGAAATCATACTATCTTACATTCCAAATGACCACAAAAAGTTTGATCAATGACCACAAAAACCTCTTATTTTTTCCAAATCAAAATGGAAAACAAAAAAGACATAAAACATTAAAACAATGGAGTAAATTATGTATTTGAAGTGTAAAAATATTTTTTTTAATTGAAGATTGATCTATCAAGTGGTATAAGTTTTGTAGACTAGGATAATGAGTGTTATTATATTTAGGGATGTAATCATGTGTATGGGAACTGAAGGCCATGAATGTATTTGGGAAAAAACATTACCAATGATTTTTTAAAACCATTAGGAAAATGGGAAGTTATCCCAACGGTTTAGTAAAATAGTTGGGATAGGTTATGTAGCCCTATTTATACCAATGGTTTGATGAAACCATTTGAAAAACCCACCTCAGAAAAATTATACCAAAGGTTTTTTATAACTGTTGATATGGTATCCTTTTCCCTATGGATTAAAAAACCATTGGGATAAATGCATTAGTTTATGTAGGATTTCTTCTAGTGTTCAGTCATGATTTACATGGAATGTATTAAAGATGAGTTTAGTAAAAATATTTGATATATATGACATAATAATTCTACCATATATTATATATATGTATCATTTAATTTTTTTAAAAATACTACACAAAAATGGAAATAACTTTCATGTATACGTACGACCTACTGTCTCCATGAACGGTGTATTTTATTTCATATTTATATATTTCATAGCTTTTTTATAATTTATTATACACTAAAAATAAATGATATTTATATCATGTTATAAATTATATAAATAAGTAAATCATGATCTAAGTAAGAGGATCAATAATAACATGATAAAACATATATGAAAACAATGTGGTTATTACCTGAAACGTAACTTTAACATGAAATTATTAATTAATGGGTAGCATATAGTCAAAATAAAATAATATGTTTTATTAAATATAATAATATAGTTCTTTTTTAGTTTTTTATTAAACTTATACTTATAATACATGATTTTTTAATTTGTACAAATCATGTCAAGACTTAAGGTAAGGGTTTTCTTGTCTCAATTTTATTTCTATGAGATATATGTTATATTCCCCACTTATTTTTTGTGTGTGGTGTATATAATACCTATAAAATTATATAAAATGAATTTAATTTTTTTCATGATATTAAAAGTCTAAATATATTTTATTATTTCATGCATATCATGACTCAAAAGTTACTCAAGTAGTAAGGGGAATTCTAATCTTTCTTTGATTTTCCATGAGACCTAAGCCATGTTCACCACCTATTTCTTGTATTATGTGTGTTTCATTACCACATATATATTTTATGATTCAAATACTGATAATTATTAGGATTTACATATCCATCTTAGGATCTATCATTCATGGGGTTTACAGTTCAAATGTTACAAAATCAGTAAAGGGATTTTTTCTCAATTTTCCTTCTTTGAGACGTATATTATTATATGAACCAATATTATTTTATGAAGTTTATATAATACCAAATTGAAATGTTATATCAGGAATAAAATTATTTTTATGATATTTTAATATTCATGCAATTTTAATCTTTTATTGGTATTGGGATTCAATACTACCAAAGCGGTAATTGTTTGTCTCTATAATCTAATAATTTATCTGGATTTGTTATGATTATGATTCTACTGATGAAATATTTTTATCTATTTCTCATGAAAAATAATTAATTTCTTTATAATATAGTAATTTATGATATATTTAAGTAATGGTACCAATTTTTTACTCTTTAGTACAAAAGATAAATTAGAAAATACTTTTAAGGGAATCCGACTTTACCTCTCTTTAGTCAGAAATATGTATTCCATCAAAATAATGAATTATAAAAAAGATTTCAAAATATTATTAAATGATATTTTAATGTCATTTTCAATAAAAATATTTATATAACTTTTTATCATTAAAAAGGGTTTAAAATAGTTTTCAAAGCTTCGTTTAAGGGTTTTCAATGTTATTTTTAATGAATAATATTTTCAAAAGGTTTTAGGCTTTAAAGATAAATTTTCAAAGTGGAAAGGATGTTATACTCAAAAAAATGTTTTAATTTATCATTTTGAATAATTTTACATTTAAATTATATCCTTTGATGTTACCTATACCGTAATTGGGTTAGGTTTCAAATTTACCATTCATATTCTTTATCTGAATAGTTTATATTTAAGATGAAAAGGTTTTAATGAAACCCTTTCTTTTCCACAGGATATACCAAGTTAAAATGATTATGAAATTGGATTCATTTCATGTGTTATTATATGATTAAATTATTATGAAACCTGACTCTTTTCTGTAAGCTATTAAATGAGAAAATGTTTATCATACCCATTTCATTTCAAGGGCTATGATAATATGTTTATGAGACCCTTATATTTTATGGTTCATGATAGGATGAATATTTATTATCTCATGGAACATGTATTTATGATTTCATTATGTGATGGGTGGGTCCATTATCTACATCAATTTTTTTGGGTTATGGTAAATGTTCTATGATATCCAAGGATATATGGTAGGGCATCCCAAGGTCATTAAAAGATGGTAAATGGGAGGGAATTTCAAGCCCGTAAAAAGAGGGTATACATGATGGAATCCCAAGACCCTATCTATAGGGTATATAAGAGGGATTCCCAAGACCATTAAAAGATTTTACATAGGAGTGAATTCCATGCCCATAATAAGAAGAAACACCATAGGGAATCCCATGCTTGAAACAAGACTGTGCACAGGAGGTCATTCCATGACCGAAGAAGGAACACCTCTGACTAGCCCAAGACTAACATGTTATGAGGGTATTAGTATGTTGCCTTGAAATTCTATATTCTATGAATATGTGTATGATACAATTCTATTTCTAAACACTATATTATTATTTCTGGTATTATGCTTTTGATTATGTTATGATTCATGTCTAATAAATTTCTAACCATTTTTCCATGATTATTAATTATTATCTTTGATATGCAGGGTATAATCTTAGAATATTATATTCATGTTCTCATACCCTTATGATCAAGTTATGATTATATATATCACTTGTTTACCCTTACTAATCATCTAAACTCTCCACTTTCTTATGTTTCCTTTCCGCATGTTATAAATAAGGATTTTAAATAGGAGCACTAAAGGGGAAGATCTATAAGGGAAATTTTAAAGATATTTAACCAAGATAGAAGATTATGTTTACAATTTAACAATTACACTAAACTATTACAGTACCCAAGAATTTATTAATTTGTAATGTATTGAATATTCATCTAAAATGATGTAATATACAAGTTTTTTAGCCCTAGATAACTGTATTAGGTGTCAAAGGAAAGGTTTATTAAACCGTTGGAGAATAAGATGAGATAACATTAGCGAGATCCCTAAGAATCTTTCCTAGGATATGTCTCATGATGTATCTAAGGATAAGATTAAGGATGAGTCAAATTTCAGGAAAATATCATTGTATTTTAGTAAAGGATTGATAGAGTGGCTTCCTAGAAACAAATATTTATATGGATACTATGAGTGGATGTGGCTCTAGAATAGATTTAAATTGGGGTAACAACCCCCAAAACACTGTATTGAGATAAAATATATTTGTAACTGGTTCATATTAATGGGCCTTTCTGTACACTTAGTTTGACACTCTTAGGGTTAATGCTTTGGAAATCCAAAAAACTCTTTATAAACCATCAGGATGAATTGAAATAGATGAATTCATATTAATAACGTAGGATAATGAAAATGTGTAATATATTTCTGATTTAAGTTTCATGATTTTAGACATCCTATATGTTTTTTTCATGATTATGTGGTTTTACTCTATGATAAATATTTCTCATGGAATTTTTTCTTAGTTCTGTCAATTTATAGAGCATAAAGGATCCTTTTTAATAAGGAATGAAACTGAAAATTCAATGCTAATCCTCTTGAGAATCCTAATGTTATGAAATATGGATTGAGAAAACTCATTTCTATGACCACCCAACATTATTAATCCATAAATCACACTGAGTTTCAAAATGACCAAAGGAGGGAGCAATGTTTTCTTGAATCCATATTAAGGAAATTTTTGCATTATTTTAATGGAACTAAAGATACACTAGTTACTAAGAAATGGAAATATACTGTTGAAAAGATATTATTCATTCTCAATTTCTTATAACATAAAAATTTTATTTTGGTCACTTATTTCATGGTATTTTTTGAAGGGAATCAGTAGTGGAACTTTATAAAGAGTATGAGGCAATAATATAAAAGTTTCTCTATGGGTTGCGAAGAGTTTAAGACCATTTTTTTTAGTATATACATTCCTCATATTCTTCTTAATCAAAAGGTAGATGAATTTTTACCATCAATATCATGGTTATAATAAGAAAAGAATGATATAATTTAAAGGGAACACTTAAAACATAGTATATGATAAGAATATATTTACTTTATCCACAAAGTGTGGAACGGAAACTAGAATAAATTGTCTTAGGGGAACTGATAAATGTTTTATGTGTGGAAAGAATGGTCATCAAAAAGATGAATGTAGATGTAATGGGAATAGTGATAAAGTTACAAAGAATTCACCACCTGTAATTTTTGTGTTTAAAATATAGGGAGTCCGATAATTATTCTAGAATGCCATTAAAACCAATTGTTAATGATGATGATTGATGTTAGTAATCTTTTAATATGAGGGATAAAGATAAATCTCATGTAATCGCATTGGATGCAGTGAATCAAGATAATTAGGGCACACTTATCCTCCCCTTCTATGTTGGGAATTTAATGTTTGATTATGTATGAATAATAACTATTTAAAATATTATTGTTTTTCCTCTAGTACAATTTCAGGTGATTACCTTGCTTTACATGGATTCTATAACTATTAAATCACATTTTATATTTTATCAGTTTAAGGTCAAACCCGTGTTTAAAATGATTATTTTTGAAAAATATAAGACTTATTTATGTAGAAATGGTGAATTATATTTTATAAAGTTTATGAGGTTAAACATTTATTGAATTGTTTATGATATGCATTGGATGGGGTTTTATAGATTAAATTATTATCTATTTATATAGGGATTTATGCATATTGGATAACTTAACATGACCATTTTTTCTATGATAAAGATAGATGGAATGACATATCATCCGATTTATGGATATAATGATATGTTAATTATTGAGGAATGAAAAATTTTCCAATATTTATTGTAAAAATATATGAATTATAAATTGATCATGTCACAAAAAAGGTGAGATTGTACTGAAATCAAGACAATATATTATCTCATGAAAATTATTCAACTTTAGAAAAAGGTTATTGAAATAAAATGTTATCCAATTATCATCATTTTTTATGATATCAACAACCATATTAAAAAAAATTTGGGTTATGTATTTGTGATCATCTGATTTATGAAAACCATGTTCTCTATCACACTCCATGAGAACATAATAGTTTGATTTCTCTTCTATCTCAATGTTTTCACTTTCCACCTATGTTCTTCTATGTGGAAAACTAGTTATGAGTGACTTTGCGTAACTGTTATGTTTCCAAATATCCATATTTAAAGGCTGTATTATTAATTATTTATATTATGTTTTATATATTAAAAACATTATAGTATTAAACCATTGACTACCTAGATGAATTTCAATGGCAAAATTTATTTAAATGCGTGTAGAATGCAACGACTCAAGAATTGGGGAAAGATTTTTTTAACTAATAAAGTAATTAAAAAATTAATTTCACTTAACAATATATATATTTTATTATATGAAATCAATATTTTTAGCTTCTATTACACGCAATTCTGAGTTCTTTCAATAGCTTATATTACACGCATGACCTAGGTTTACCAAACTGAAATGTTATATTAATAATATTGTTAGAAATATTTATATTTTTTTCAATTAGATATTTTAATATTTGTTAGGAATAATATTAATTAAATTATGAAAATATGGTTTCAAAATTTATATAAGAATAATTATTTTGTGAAAAATTAACTAGAAATGAAAATAAAACACTTTTGAAAATATAAGAAATATTTTACTGGGAAATAATATATAAAAAATCAAAAATGTTTAACCTTAAAAAATTAATTAAACAAATTTGGATAAATTATATTAGTGAAATATATATGTCGTATGATATTAATTAAACTATTTAATGTTCATTTTATGTGTTTTATAGAGAAGATATATGAATATAAAGTATTTTTCACTTAATAAAAATATTATTTATACAATGTATTTTAACCACCATTTAATGTGCTGAATATTTTAAATATAATTTTAAAAACAATAAATTTATTTATAAAATCAGAATATCAATATATACTTTTGGAGAATTCTTGTTATTTCTCCAAGAAGTTTCATTTTCTGATGAATAGTGAAACACTGAATTTTAATTAAAATTTGTATTTTGATATAATTAATTTCTATATTTAAATTATATTTTCAATTGGTTTTAAGTTATATTTAGATAAATTATACAAAAAATAATATAATATAGTTCATCTAAATAAATTTAACGTTTAAATTTGATATAAATACATTACAATCATTTTAATGTATTCAATTTAAAAACCTGTTGTCTTATCTCAATTTCGTGAATACTTTTAAATAAATGTATATCAGTTCCATGATTATTATTTGTAATAATGGATTAAATATTAGGATAAAAAATAATTTATAATTTCTAGTAATTTCAAATAATTATTTACTAAAAATATTAGTGAAAGTTATTAAAATTAATTAAAAAGATTAATGTAAAAATAAGTTGACATTGTGATAAAACATTAAATTAAGGGAAAAATAACATAGATAAATATTTTGAATCCATTTTATAGAAATATATAGACCATATACTCATATTTATATAAAATGGACTATTTTTTTGGGTACCTTTTTAAGATAAACCTCTCAATAGTGTTTACCTATTTATATTTACAAGAATGTAACTCCTCCTCCACTATAAAAGAGAACTCACCCCCTAACTTATTAACACCATTAAAAAAATTAGGATCATAAAAAACCTGACCAAATAATCTCCAAACATTCCTCATCTCATAATAGGAGACTCCCTTAGGGATGAAATCCTACCAATGAATCCCTTTGGGGAAAACGAAAAGGATTTATCCGATGAAGATGTAACATTCCTCAATGAGTAGTCTTGTTGTATATCATTATACAACCATTAAATATTTATTATATATAGATTATATAATACCTATGTATCCTAAATATACTTATATTTTTTTATTATAAGGTTATTAATAACATGTTCACACACTCCCATCAAATGGTATACATAATCATCATTTATGTGTACGTCGGACTACTACCTCACAAACCGATGTCATTTATTATTCCATTACCACCTCTCAATGATTTGAATAATGATTGAAATAATATTTTTATATGTTATATATAAATTTTATTATTTATTTATTCTTATTTAATTATTATTTAACACTTTCCTTCATGCTTTCCATTTTTTGGGAATACCATAACTTCATTTGTGGACGTGTGGACTACCACCACTTGAAAGCGATGTGATTTGTTCACAAAATATATGGAATTAATTAATGATAGGATTAATATAAATATGGAAAATATATGAAATAATAATTATACTTTAATTATAATATATATATATATATATATCATTTACTTTTTAGTTTATAAAAATATGATGAGAAAATGAAAATAACGCCCATGCGTATGTAAGGCCTACTGTCTTTATGAATAGTGTATTTTATTTAATATTTATATATTTCTAATATTATTATAAATACATATATTTATAATATATATATGATATTTATTTTTTGTTTTATGTTATGTAAATAATTAAATCATCATCAAATTAAAAGGACCAAGAATAACAAGTCAAAACATATATGAAAAAGAAAGTGGTTATTACCAAAACGTATCTTTAACAAGAAATTGTTATTAAAAGGGTAATATAAATTTATAAAAAATATATGGTATGATATATAAGAATAATTTTATTTGGTAGATTTATGATAAACATATATTTATTATATAGGAGGGTTTAATGTGTATAAAGAAAGATAAGATTTAAAGTAGGGTTTTTCTCATCTCATTTTTATTTCATTGAGATATATGATATATTAACCAATTATTCTTGTAGTGTGGTCTATATAATTACCTATGAATTTTTTTTATCAATTTAATATTTAAATGATATTAAAAGTTTCAGTTGATGTTATTATTTCATGGATCTGATGATTCATAAGTTACTCAAGTAGTAAGGGTATTTCTAGTCATGATTTTATTTTCCATGAGACAGAAGCCATGTCCACCACTAATTTATGGTAGATGGTGTGTATATTTACCATGTATTTATTTTATGTTTATTATAATGAAAATTATTGGGATTTTTATATCTATTTTAGAATATATATTTCATTGGTTTTATTTTTTAAAAGTTACAAAATCAGTGAAGGAATTTTGTCTCAATTTGCCTTCTTTGAGAAGTATATTATGATATTCATCTATATTCCTTTATGAGGTGTATATATTACCAATTTGATATATAATATCATGAATATAATTATTTTAATGATATTTTATGCTTCTTTTAATGTTATTATATCATGTGGATTATGATTCAATATTACCAAAGTTGTAATAGTTTGTAGCTATAATCTCATTGTTTATCAAAATTGTTTATGATTATTATTCTGTTGATGAAATATAATTATCCATCTCTCAATAATACTCATGAATTTTATTATACTATAGTAATTATTGATATATACATGAAATGGAAAAAACATTCTCTCTTTGGTACTAAATATAATAAAGAAAATGTTTTTAAGGGAATCTGAATTTACCTCTCTTTTGTCAAAAATCATTGTTATGTCAAAATAGTGTTTTCTAAAAAAGTATTCAAAATTTATTAAAATTATGTTTTAAGATAATTTTCAATTAAATTTATTTTCTAAATATTTTATGTTTTAAAATATTATTAAACTGGTTTTCAAATATTCCTTTACAAATTTTTAAATTTAATTTATAAAGAAAAAGGTTTACAAAATGTTTTATGTTTTAAAAATAATTTTTAAAATAAGAAATTACATTTTCAAAAATAATTTTTTAAATGAACCTTAATAATTACTCTAATTATAATATTACATTAATTGATGTTAAATATTCCTTACAAGGTTTATGATTTTAGGGTAACATTTATATTCTTTCTCTGAGTGGTTTATTTTTACGATATGAAGTTGTTTATGAAATATGTTACTCTTCTATGAAGTATACCATGTTAAATTATTATGAAGCCTAATTATTTTCATTGGTTATTATATTATTAAATGATTATGAAACTTATATCTCTTATAAATGTTAAGATATGATTAAATTTGTATGATACCTAATACATTTATTCGTTTATGATATAATTCTTACGAAACCCATCTCTTTTATGGGACATGATATGATAAATGTTTTATTATCTAGTGGAAAATGTTTGTATTATGTAATTATTTAATGGGTGTGACCTATATCTCCCTCCAACTAATTGGGTAATGGTAAAATTTCAATATGCTAAAAGGGTACAGAAGTGGACATCTCAAGACTGTAACAAGAGGAAATATGTGAGGGCATCCAAAGACAGTAACAAGGGGTTATACATGAGGGTCTAACAAGACCTTAACAAGAGGGTATATGGGAAACAATACCAAGATCGTAACAAAGTTGTACACATGAGGGAAACCTAATACCATAAAAAGAGGTTACATTAGAGGGCATAGTAATCCTAAAACAAGATGGTACATTGGGGGTTATCCCAATATTGATGAAGACACCCAAGTTATTATCCAAATCATATCATGTTATGCGGGTATTTTTAGGTAGCCTTAAAATAAGATTTTCTATGTATGTGTATTCCAAAATTCCATGTCTTACTGTTATATTATGCTTTCATGGATTATTATCTTTATTACCTTATGATTCATGTATTATGAACATCCAACCATTACGCTATGACTCTTAATAATGATATTTGATATGTATGGTAGGATATTTTATAATTATGAACATGTTATCATACCATTATGCTCATGCTATGTTGAAATATATTCCTTTTTACCCTTACTAAGCATCATAGATCACCCCTTTCATATATTTTTTATCCCTATGTTATAAATAAATGTTTTAAGTAGGATCACTAAAGTCTATGATCTTTTAGGGAGATGGTGAAGATATTTCACCAAGATAGAAGATTATGTTTCCATGTCTCTAAATACACTAAACAATTACAATCCTGAGGCATGTACTTTTGTAATGTGTTGAATATCAATCTACCATGATGTAACATCCCTATCTTCTAAATCGGGGTCTTCACAACTGATCAAATTTAAATTCAAAATGTTAAATGGAAATAATTATCTTCAATTGTTCATAACATCCCCAAACCTAGAATATACTTTTCATAACATTGATCCATCCTTCAACTATAACTCGATACGCGGTTCCACAAATTTTAGTGGGTTCTATTTCCTGAAATATTCTGTTATAGAAATTTTATGCTATAAAGAGTTTTATGTATTTCTATAATGGGTACGAAGATTAATATATTTCACTATCCATGTGGAAATTGTTAACAACCAATCTGTTACAATTCTATCCATTATAGGTTGTTGATTTTGAAGGCTATTATCCTCAATATTCCCTTTAACTTCATCTACCATTTTTCATTGGTGAAAAACCATTTCGAAATAGACATAGATTAAATTAAGAAAAATAAGAACCCCTATATATTTTTCTTGAATATATAATCCATTGATTATCTTCTCTAATTTTTTTTAGTAATATCCTAACCTCGAAATTTATGTAAACCATGATATGATATCAACTATAATAACATGTTTCATTAAAACCCCATAGTTTAGAGTTTAATAGAAATGATTGAATTTTCCTACAATCCCATGATCATTTAGGTTTATAGTTTTAGAGAATTCTGATAGAATATTAAATATCAAACCCTTAAAAAATAAAGTATTTCACTTCACTAAATACCATTTTTTCAACAGAAATAAGATTTATAAATATAAACTTTTATTTTATTCAAAACACATTCTCCAATTTTAATATAAATAACTATTAAAGAAAGATAGGTCTATATTTACTTTATAATAATCCTTAGGCCATGGGAATTTGGTAAAAAATAAAGTATTAGAACAAAATATAAATAAGGATATAAAAAGGAAAGGACCTGGTTACTCTATTGTCAAAACTATTAAATCTATAAGAAAATTTTCCCTCTTCTTAACAATATTTGAGCTCAAATATTCATTTACTTAATAATGAGATTTTATTTATTTATCAATTTTTTTGGTTAAAAATTTCATAAGAAGAAATTAATGAAATATCATAATTTTGAGGGTTTCTTATAAATCCTGAGATCCCAAGAAAAACCTTCTCTTTAAAAACATAACTTTTTATCTTATAGGGGTAAAATAATTTATTAAATCATATGACCATTTCATTATGATGTCATATAATAATATATCTAAATTAAAAAAAAATTGATGTAGGTTCCTTGGGGAATCAGGATTATAGAAACCAAACATGAATCCTTATAAAATAGAATTACCTACCTGGTTAATTCCAATATATCACTATGGATAAACCTAATTCCAATTAACTCTATCACTTTACCTAATGTATTAGAGAGCTATATTGGGACCACCCATCATCATAAAGAATGTAAAATGACTATAAGATGTTTAAAAAATATACAATATTTAATTTCCAAATTAAAATATCATAAAATATTCTGTTCAAAATATATTAAAATAAAATTCATGATTTATTCAAAAATATGAATAAAAATCATTTTCCTTTGAAAATATTAAAACAATAATTTCATAGAATAAGGAGGAAAATATATTTTTTCCAAACCCTGGAAATACCATAGAGGAAACTTCTTAAACAAAATTGGTTATCATAGATGAAAATTATACTCAATCCATACATGTTTAATAAAAAGAATCCATTTTCACTTTTGTAAAAAGACTCAAAAGTGATCCATGTGGTAAATGTTAATAAGATACCCTTTTGAAAACCTTTTTTAAAAATTCAAGGTGATTTGAAAATTTATTTAAAAAAATAATTGGATTATATATAATCACATTATAAAAACATTTTAAAGAACATATATATGAAGTAAAAGTATCATTAAACATCTAAAAAAATATTTTAATAAAAAATATCTTATATTGAGTCCCAATCACCACATACATTATTTTAATATTATATAATAATTTTTTATTAATTACTTTATATATTGATAATATTTTTTAGGTTTGTAATTTTATAATAACCCATTATATTTTATTTATTTTGTTTTTTGATATATATTAGAAATCAATTATGTTCTTGTGATACCTTTTGGAGATGTTCTGTTCATTATATAGAAACAATTATAAAAGGATGACCATCATATATGGGGTCATATTACTATAGTTTACATAATATTAATCCTTAAACAATTTTAATTTTTATAAATTAAATACAGTGTTATAACCATCCATGAAATGTGGACATGAAAAAACATCACATCGCTACTTGGATGTGGCAGTCTTCATGTATGCATTAATGACCTTATAATATTATAATGGATGGAAGGGTAAGAAGGTAAGTAACATATAATCGTTAAAAAAATTAATATTATGTTATAAACATCAAATATATTAATTAATTACATCATAATAACCATATTTATTATGCAATGATGAAAAATGAAACACATCTTTTCATTAAGTTGGTAGTACACGTACACACATGAGTGGCGTTTTCATTTCCCAAAAGATAAAAAATGGGAAAAATAAGTGTTTTGAAATAAACATAATAAAATTTCAAAATATGGAAGATTTTTTTTATAATATAAGTATGATTATATAACATTTCAATGTTGTGGAAAAAGAAATAAACATGAAAACACTTGATTTAGAGTTTTACCTCCTTTTGGGAAAACACCATTTGGATGTCATATTAAGCCTTTTAAGATGGTATTTTGTGGAAAATAGGACCATTATGATATGGTTAGTGATACTATGAGGGTTTTTGGGTAGGTAATGCGTGATATTAATGGCTAAAAGTATGGGAATAAGAGAGGATATGTGATTTCCTTTTATATGTGAGGGGAGTGGTAGTCTTTTAATTTTTTTTCAGTTTTATAAAATAACATAAATGATTATTCATGGTAATGTTTTATTAAATCTATCCAATTTAAAAGTAAATGTCATAATATTCAAAATAAATTAATATAATAAGATTTAATATGATGTTTTATAACCTTATAACATACTTTTAACCATTATTAACCTGTTTTACCCTTTGATGTTGTGACACGTTTTTATCGTTGTTACAATACATTATGAACAAAAATTAAATTTATCTAATTTATAATTTTAATTTAAAGATTAAAAATATTAAATAAATTTCTCAATAAAATTTTTATAAGGTTTAGAAATTAATTTTGATATAAGATTAAAAAATGGAATGGAAAATAATTATGTTAGAGAAACGCTGTTAAGAAAAAAAGGATTTTATATCAGAATAAATAAAATTTATTATTAATATTGAATTATATTAAGTATTTTAAATAATATTAATTATTTTACTATGACATAATTACAGAAAATAATGGTACTTTGTAAATACTTATCAGGAAATGACAATTTTTATAAAAAAATTATTTTTCATTATTCACCCAAAATTCACTCTTTTTAGAAAAATTAAAAAAAAATTACCACAATATATATCTGATATTATGATAAAAAAATATATTTTATAAAATTAAATTTCAAAAATTTAGAATTTTAAATTTAAAATAAAATGATATAATAATGGTAAAAACTTTTATCAGAATAAGAAAATATCTTTCTTCTATTTAAAAAATCATATAAATATATTTTAATAAAGTTAATATATAAAATATAATAAATAAAATTTTGAAGAAATTAAATTTATTTATTCATTACATTACTTGTGTTTTCATTTAATTTATTAATGGAATAAAAAAATAAAGCTAAATAATTTTTGAGGTATAATGGTTTTTTAAGATATTTATAGTAGACATTCAGGTAGTGAAATTCCCCTATCCTAAACTTATGGATCTCATAATAAACATATATAATTTTACAGATAACATAAATTATAAAAAACTCATAAAATCCAATGTTTTATGTCTATGGAAACCAGGTACATATCACAACATCAAATTATAAAATTTACTAAATCCCTCTTCTTAAATCCCATATAATTTTATTAGAATATATATTTACCTTATGATCTCCTAGATAAATGATAAAGTGAGAGTATGTAATTAGTATTTGGGAAATTATTATCAATGTTATATATAATTACAAAAAGATAATAAGACAATGATATATGTGATTATTGAAAAACAACACAATTTAAAAAATAAGATCACGACATCATAAGTAGTGAAAATGTTGTATGGTATCATATTCTTATATCATGTTATACTTTTTATAAAATTATTATCCTAAAACTGTGTCATATAGATATCAGAGAACTCTATTGTTGGTTTTAACTCCTAGGTGGGGCTCGTATAACCATCCCTAATGGGAGTACTTTTCTCATGTCCTAAGAACATGGAATATACATAACCTTAGAAAATACGAAGCATATGTCAATGGTAATTACAAATACCATCATATAAATTTATTAAAGGATAATTAAACTTGTTACACACATAAAAAAAATGGAAAACACTTACCATATCTATATTATTTATAAAATTGTTGAAAATACTAGCAACATCTGACACACACAAAATTATATCATAATATATAAATCTTTCCCTAATGAATTGTTGGGATTTAGAATCCATGTAAAACCCATAACATAATTATATACACCTAAATATTTTTCCATTTTAATTTGAATACAACTATAAATCTATTTATATTATATAATGATTTTCCCATGGAATCAAAATTGACATGCAAATAAATAATTTAGCTATTTTGGTAAATAACCTTTAATGAAGATAAATAAGTATATGGTGTTTAAAAAATTTAGGAAAAATATATAAAGTTAAAATAATAATTCCCATATCCAATTAATTATATAACTATTTAGTTGAACAACCTGCAATCAAAACAAAGATGTGAAGTGTAAGGATGTGGACTTAAACAATACATCTTATAGTATCTTTAGAAAAGAAATAATTTTATTTTATTCTAGAATATATTTTAGGTCAAGTGTTTTATAGAATTAATTCGTCACACATATAAAAATATATACTACCACATAAAATGGATGATCCCATTTATTATCCAGTTTTCTCATTAAACAAAACTTTTAAGATATATCATGTTTTATTTCATAAAATATCATAAAAAAATTTTGTATTGACCTCATACTTTTCCATCCTCATCCCTTAAACCCGGTGAAAAACATTTTAAAATATGGGATGTGGGCACAAATCTATGTAAGGGACAAAAAAATTATGGAATGAAAGAAATTTTCTAGTCTATGAATACCTACACAAATTTTCCATAACATAATAAACATTATGGTTCAAAATAAACATTTTATTACCCATGAAATAAACTTCTCTACCCCAATAATCTTGTAAAAAATTTCAAAATATATCTTACTAGTAAACAATGAATAAAAAACTAATATTTTATATCTTGAAAAATCCATAGAAACCTTTTCACAATTTTATACTTTTGACACTTAAAAAGCAGTGCACACATTCCATTAAATATAAAATTATTAACGTACCTTGAGAAAACATGTGATTTCAGAAAAAATCCATAGAAATAATAGATAAACCCTATAGGTATATTGTGTAATCATTTCTATATCACTCTTACAATCAATCATAAAAATGGAATAATAAATACGACCAACTTCTCTACCCATTGAATTAAATGGATATCAGAGACCCACCCATACTTGGTATATAATAGAACCAACCATATGTTGTTATAATCTAACTATCCATCCATAAAAATTAGAAATAACAATAAAATATTCATAATAAATAAAATATTTTAATTTCCAACATTTCATTCATTTTTCATTATATACGTTAAAATAGAACATTTAATTTTTTTCTTTTGTAAATAATGTCAAAATGTCCCATATAAAATATAAAAATTTATTCATTTTGAAAATCACGGAAATAATGTAAAAAAATCATAAATATTATTTTGTAATTAATTTATGTCCATATAAATACATATATAAAATAATTTAAATAATATGTACATGGAGGAAAAAGAGTTGGAAAAATAATCATTAAATCTTTTTAAAATAATGTTTTTGATGTAATGTATCTCTTACCTTGAGTCTGAAAAGTCACATACATTAATCATATTATAGAGTAATAAAATAATATCAATTAGTTACTTTTTTTAAAAAATTAATCACATTTATTATTACTTTTATCATGTCGTATTAAATTACATAATCAATTAAGTTCACATTAGACGTTTTTACTATATTCATCTCATATGTCCAAAATGGATATATTATGTTGACTATGGTCACAAAGTAATTACCACACCATAAATATAAGTATAATCATGAGAAAATTATAATTTTTATATATTTATTATTATTTTAAAACCAATCATGATATATGGTCTTGAAGGATGAACTACGTCACATTCAAGACGATGGTAGGCCATACGTACACATGAGTAACATTTATATTTTTCAATGATCATTACAGAAAATGGTATGTATAATATTATCCTTTACAAATTAACTATATATTTTTAAAACCATATTTTCCCATTATATATATAGATATATGATCCAAGTGATGCAGTTATGAGAAATGAATCACATCGCTTCTTAGAGGCAGTAGTCCACACACACACACACACATAAATGTCATTGTCATTATTTAGTGAATGGAATGGTAAAAATATAGGAGTTATATTAATTTTTAATAAATATAAATATTTCATTAATATAATATTAATACATTAAGTCTAAAAATATTACCATCCTTTAAAGATGGTGATGGGAAACAAATTTCATTGGTTTGCTTGGCAGTAGTCCTCCATACACGCGAATGCTGAATTCCTTTCCTATTTGATAGATGATACTGATGGAAATAGAATATGAAATTAAAATAATAAAATATAAGTATATTGGAGATAATAATGACATAATATCATCAAGGTTAATGAATATTTGAATGAGGTGGATGAAGAAAGAGGAAAAAAATATTTGGTTAAACACTGTACCTCTTCTTCAAGAAATCTATTTTCTTCATTACTTAACACCTGTATGGTCGATATTATTCACAAACTAAGACTCCTAAAACACAAAGACGGATGTTATCATGATATTTGGTTAGCTATTTTCCAATAAAATTTAATTTGTATTTGAATAAATGAGAAGAATAGGTGCCCTAATATTAGTGAGGGGAGAGGCACTCCTGAATTTTTTTTAAATATAAATTTAATATAAATTTATTTTGACATCCAAATGGTTCAAAATAAACACTATTTTAATATAATATGAGTGTAATTCTAAATAAACTCATAAAATAAAATTTTTACAAGTTTGGATGGAATTTTTACCCAATTACTTTTTATATAATCATTCATTATCCCTTTTGACAATTATGATGATATTAATGTTTTTTAATATTATAGGGTTAATATAGTTTTTATAAAATAAAAAAGTGACCAAAATAGACCAGGGTTGATTAAAAAAAATATTCCATTCATGTTTCCAAATATTATATTTTTAGGAATTTTAAATAATTTGACCCAATATTATTTATTATAAAATAACATTAATGTAAAATTTTAAACTAAACAATTAATTTTACTTTCAAAACTACAATACATAAAAGAAATTCGAAATGAATAAAAATATCTATAATTTTAAATTTGTATATAAAAAATATTTTAACATTGAAAATATTTTGAAATATATTAATTTTATTGTTTTTAATATCATTTAATTTATTTTTCTATTAATTGAACGATTACCATGTCAATGTTTTGTAAGCTTTAAAATAAATTATTTATTCACTAAAAATTAAAATTAAATACTATAATAGAAAAAATAAATAATTTTTTAAAATTAATTTTATGACTAAAAATTTATCCTCTATTTATCACTATATTAAAAATATTATAGTTATTAAAAGTAGGAGTGTTACATTTTATGGATTTACATTCATCTTAATATTATAAATTTCCAAATCATGAAAAACTAGAAAAACACATATATTAAAATTTTGGATGATTATGTATGAGGTATAATTATCCAATAAATGTAAGGAAAGTGTTAAGGTCAAATTTTTAGTCCTTATAATTTCATTTATAAAATTTATTATCTTATTTAACCTTGATCGTAGTAATAAATATTATTAAGGTTTCTATTCATATTGAAAAAATAAAAGGAAACTTTTTGCAAAATTTTTACTCCCAGATTAGAAATGTGGAATACATTTTTAAATATTATAAAACATAAATTTTTAAAAAGAAAAAAATTAATTTCAAAGAGTATAATTGGATTGTTTTTAATTAAAAATATCTAATTATATTTTCAAACTAATCCAAATTATTATTTTATTTATAAATACTATAAAAGAAAATACACTTTTCAATACAAATCAATATTTTTGACTATTCACTGAAAAATATAACTTAAAAAAATACAAAAGTCACCATAATATAAAGGATACAAATTCTTGAAACATCAATTAAGACATAATAAATTTTTATAAAACATTATCATATTTTTATTATCCAAAACCATTTTTTATTATTTTCTAAAGGCCACTTTAATGATTACCGGTAACAAGACCTTTAAAAAATTAAAAACATCACCTAAAAAAAATTAAAAATAAAAAAATTAAAACCAACAAACTTCCCCACTGAGAAAAAATCAAATTCAAACAGACAAAACACATTGATTCGTGCACCACAAAACCTCATAGGGATTCAAGATCTTGAACAAAATGACACCTTGATTCATGTTCCTTGACAACGAAACAAAGTACCAAACCAACATGAATCTAACAACTACCAATATATGGAAGAAAACCCACATAACCAACACACAACATCAATATGAAACATGTGATTTTTGATATCATAGAACCACCATCCATTGATGTTGGAGGAACAATATTTCACCACTAATGGCCACTATTATCATAACAACATCTCGCTACAAAAACAAAGTTGTGCCATTACATGAACATGATCCAAAGAATCCATCACCCACTCGGTGAAAAATCAGAACAAAAACAAATCCTACTTCAGATTCAAATGAATGATGAACAATAAACGAAAAACCATTGCAGGGAAAAGTACCGACAAAAGATTCACCTCTTATATCACCCCATAACTCCTATAAATAAATCCCAAAACCTCTTGTGATCCATCGTAACCAACTGACCTGGGAGGGAGAAATGGACCTAGAAGCCAGAGCATCGAAAGAGTGAATGAGACCTCAACAGTAATCTGTGATTGAGAGGGTTCTGTCATCACATCCATAAAGCATTATCACAATACTTCAAAAGAAGATAAAAATATGACAAAATATAGAGTAGAAAAACTAATAACACCTAAACATATGACATCAAAGAGTAGGACCGAGAGCATCAAATATAGAAAGAAAAAAAAGGTGAAAATTAGATAACCTAGGTCACAAAATAGATTATACCATTTTAGACGGAAACTCAAGATAGAGAATCCTGGAAGTGAACCATGAGGTAGGGAAGGTGGGAAAGCATAAATGGAAAGTGATGAAGAATATTGGAGGGACTGTTATGAGAGGCTAGGGAGAAAGAAGGTAGAAAACCCAAACCGCCGAAAAAAATTACAATTAAGGGGAAATAAAGAGTCCCAGATATGATAATGAATAAGTGACGGAAGAAATGTTGGCCCTAGATAAAGATAAAATGGAGACAGAGATAAAGAGTCCCAAAAGAGGCAACAAATATGAGAGTGAGGAGAGGGAAAACCTAGATGCTAAGATCTCTATCCAAAAAGGAGGCCATTAATACCTCTATATCACCATTTTCATTACTCCCAAAAGGTATTGATTTCATTTTACATATTTTCCATATTTTTAATACAAAACCTATTATATAATGATTCTTAATTCTCATAATATTTTCAATATATCATAATATCATTGATAAACACACCCTTTATTCAACATATTTATTAAACATTTACCAATTATTTTTCATCATATTCAAAGATAAGAAATATGTCTTTATGATTCTCCAATATCAACTCAATCATCATTCATACTTAGAACATAAGAAAATAATTCATTCCTTAAATCTATACATCAGGGTGTTCCTTTATGTTTTTGATATCCCTACTCATCTTTCATCGTGATGTCCATTTCTCAAGAAAATAAAATTCCATGTCCATGGTGGTATTTCCCTTGATGAATGAGGATGATGAGTTGATATTTTGAAATAATATATTTGGTATTCCAAGATTCATATAAATTATTGAGAAATCAAAATTTGTTGCATAGATCAATGAGTTTATTTCAGAAGATTTGTATTTTCAAAACACAATCAAAATAATGTGAATCATATTTTCCATTATAACGATTATTAAATAATTTTTTAGGGATATAAAGATTGTGTGAGATCCTTTATATTCCATCTGGATAATTTTTTTACTCTTAATAAAATATCATCATTAAAACATGAAATTAATTATTTTAGGTTAAAATGAAACAATGTTCTTTTTAATGTAAATACCCATAGAAATTCAATGATAATTTAACATTAAAATCCTAAAAAAACATAAATAATTTCAATGTTAAATAGGGTTTTAATCTCAAAGAATAACTCAAGAATTTTCACTTATATCCCCAAACTGTAACCAAATTCTTCTGAAATAATCCTTCATGTTAAACATAAGAGAAACATATACCACAAAAAAATAAAATTTATCCAAAAATATGATTAATCGCTTTTAAATCCAATCACTTAAAACCTCAAAAGGATCATATAAGACCTTAAACATTTGATCAAACATAATAATATATAACCATGATGGTACCCATAACTCATTTTGATAACCTCACATGAAAAAATTATAATATCCAATGTTATGGAAACCTTTCTTATTATACCAACCATAAGGACCCAGACATAAACATTACCTATTATGATATCTTTATAAAATAATTCATTTTCATGTATTCTCAATGTTATTATAGGTTAATAGTTTCATAGAATTAATTAATCACCCATACACAAACAAATTTCACATCACAAGGTGTACACTTTTAGTTAGTATCAATTTTTCCTATTAATCAAAAAAATTTATGATATAACATGTTTTATTTTCATGGAATATAATCACAATTTTTACTCTGGACTTATTCGTACAACTAATCATCCTTAAAACCCTATGAAAAATATTTTAAACCATGGGATAAGCACAAAATTCAATGTAAGTGTCGTAAAAAATAAATAAATAAAGAAACTAATTAGACCATGAACACTTACAAATTTTTTTCCATTAAAAATAATCATTGGGGTTTAAAATAAACATTTTACTACCTCTAAAACACACTTCAAAGAAAAAATATTTCCATAAAAAATTTCAAAATAAATATTAATGGAATAAACAAGATTCATAATGTTTTCTTTGAATTCATGAAAAAGTCATCATAATATTTTCTCAACGCCATACCTTTCACCCTTAAAATATAGAATATATATTTCCTTTAAACATAAGATCATTAACATTCTCTAATAAATCATAATATTTCCATAAAAACCTACATGATAGATATATAAAATATTCAGGTATCATGGGGAATAATTTGAAAATCACTCTTACATCAATCATAAAAATTGAATAAACAATACAATAAGCTTCTATAGCCAATTAATTGGAGGTATATCACAAAATAAATAGTCCTTGGTTTATAATAGAACTAACCATACTTGTTTTATAACGGAATTAATCAACCATAAAAATTCCCAATAACCAGAACATAATCATTAAAAAATAAATTATTTTAAAATTCCATTATTATACTCATAAAAGATATTCTTTAGAACCAAAATGAAACATACCCTGATATTAAATTATCCATTCCATTAAAAAAAATCAAATTAAATAAAACATAGGGTATGCATGATTTTATTAAAGAAAATATGAAATATTATAAATTAATTCAAATATCTAATAATATATATAATGAAAAAAACTCATTAACACTATATATATTAAAATAGAACAAAAATTTTTTCTTTTATAAATACAGTGAAAACATTCCACATTTAATAATTAAAAAGATTTATTTTTAAAAATAAAAGAATGAAATTTAAAAGATACATAAATTTTTTTTACAATTCATTTGTTTATATATAAATACATTTATTAATTTTTTACAAAAATATATACATGGAAGAGAAATATTTGAAAATTCAATCTTAAAAACATTTCAATACAAGGTTTTTAAATTAATGGGTCCTTTACCTTGAATCCAAGTGACCACATGTGTTATTTATATTACTGAATAAAAATTTATTTTAATAATTCAGTTTCTTAATAACCTTTTTCATATTTCTGATTTCTTTTATAATGTTATAAGAAATTACTTAATCAATGAAGTTCAGGTTAGATGTTTTGATGATATTTGAATCATATGTCTAAAATGAATTTGGTAGGTTGACTATAGTCAAATTGATCATTAACTCAACATATAAAAAATAAAATCATTAAATAATAACAATTTCATACAATAATTTTAATTTTAAAATGAACTATGATATATGGTTTTGAAAAATGATCAATGTTATAGTCAGGGAGACGGTAAGTCGTACGTATGCATGAATAACATTTCCATTTTTCAACAATATTTATAGAAATAAATTAATTATTATTTTATCCTTATATAATTTTCATTATATCATTAATTACATGTTATTAAATTAAATAAATTTATATATGTGTCTTTAATGTGATGTGGTGGCGAAAAATGAATCACATCACTTCATGGAGGTCGTAGTCCACACATATGCATGAATGATGTTATCATTTTTAGTGAATGAAATGTTAAAAAAATCATTGTTATATTACCCTTAAAGAATCATAAATATTACTTTAATATCATATGTATACAATATCTCAATCATTTAACCAGCCGTCTGAGACAGTGATAGATTAAAAAATTATATTGGTTTGTGAGGAGGTAGTCCATCGTACACATGAACGTTGGATTCCTTTCCCATATGATAGAGGTATGAGATTGATATATGTTATTAAATTAAAATATCAACACACATATATATATATGGTAGATATTAATGTTAATATATGATCATGGATATAGAATATTTGAAGGAGGTTGAAGAATAAATGGAACAAAAATATCCAGTTAAAAACTATACCACTTCTTTGAGAAATCTACTTTTCATTATGCCTTAAGACCTTTAAGGTTGATATTGTTCCCAAAATAATACCACTCTAAAAGGTGTTGTGATTTTAGGAAGTTATTTAGGCAGTTATTGGATAGAAAAATGGATTTTTTTAGTGTGAAAAAATGATAGGAATAAGTGTGTTTTAATAAGAGAGGGGAGGAGAAATCTTAGAATATCTTAAAATATTAACTTAATTAAAATTAATATTAATGTCCAATTGGATAAAAATTGATAAGATTAGGATATTAGACGATGATAATTCTAGATCCTTCCATCTAATTAAATTGAAAAACATTGGGTCACATTTGCCACATTATATTTTTGTTTTAACCCTTTATTAATCGTTTTGATAATTACGATGATATCAATGTTTTTTACTCTTAAGGAGTTAATACATATACTATAAAATGAAAAAAACCACATGTGGACCATGGATTTTTTAGAAAAACAATATCCAATTCATTTGGATGAATATAATAATTTTATAAATTTTAAATCAATTAATAAAATATTATTTATTATAAAATAACATTAATGTAAATTTTTTGAACTATTCATTTAATATGACTTTTAAAACTACATGACAATAGTTGAATTAGAATAAAATGACTCAAAAATTATATTATATTTCAATTTTATCCAAAAAAAAATTGATACAAAATATTTCAAAGAAATTATGTTAATTTTTAAATTTTAAATATCATTTATTTAATTTTCCCACTAATTGAATAATTAGGGTGTCATCATTGTGTATGTTTTTAAGGTAATTATTTATTATCAAAAATATTAAAATAAATTACTAAAATTAAAAGATAATTTATATTTAAAATGAATATTCATAAATGGACATATCCTCTATTTATCCATATATTAAAAATATTATATCTATTAAAATTAATACTCTTATATTTTTGGCTTCATATTCACTTAAATATTACAAATGTAAAAATATTTTGAAAATGGAAAAAAGGAAATATATTATACTTATGTATGATTGTGAAAGATATATATCCATAAAATAAAATTAAGTAAAGTGTTAGGGTCATTGTTTTAATCCTTATCATTTTATTTTTAACTTTAATTACCGTGTTTACATTTGATCATGGTAACAAACAATTACTTAGACTACTAATCATAATATACCAACATAAAAGGAGATAATTTAACAAATTTAAACCCCATAAATAAAAATATAGAATAAATTTTTTATGATCCAAAACATATAAGTGTTTGAGTATAATTTAAAATAAACCAGCCCAATGCGATGAAAAACAGTGTTTTTAGAAAAATGTCTTTTAAGTAAAAAAATTTTTATACTAAATTAATGTTTACTTTTAAATAAAAATACTATAATTGGGAATTTTTTAAATAAATAAACAAATTTATGTATTAAATATTCCAAAATTGAATTTTACCTTGAAAATAAGTAAAAAGATAATACAGTTGTCATTAAAAAATATATTATTGACTTTTAATTGAAAAATCAACCTTCAAAAAAATATTTGAAATTAAAAATAAAATAATTATGATAAAATTAATTAAAAAATTATTTCATTTATATCAAATAAGTTTTTTTAATTATTCATAAATTAATTATGATATTTTCCCTTGAAGAAAAATAAATCCATTCTGGAAGAAACGTATTTTTCATGAATAAAATGACTTTACTAAAAATCACGTGATTATATCCTAAGAATTAATTAATATATTTTTATTTTTTAATAAATAAATTAATATATATATATATTATAAATTTTTAAGTGATATTCATACTCACCAATTTAATAGTTATCTTATAATTATAATATTCAAATGTCAATATTTCAAAATTTGTTTGATTTCAATGTTGCATATATTGAATTATGTCTAGAATAATGTAGTTATTTTAAATTCATGTGGTGTTACATATAGAGTACTCACAAAGTAAATACAACATAAGAAATTTTATCATATATATATTGTTGAAGATAGGGAAATACAAATCCAATGATTGATCATTCCTCTAGTAGAGATTTCATTTCTCCCACACCCCATAAACATATGTAATTTTATAATGGATAAAATGATTAATATAGAATAGGATAAATTTATGAAAATAATACATTTTGATTAAATAGAAAATAAGAAAGGGTTATATGGTGGAATGTTCAATATTATTCAAAAGAAGAAAAATAATTCATAGGATTAAATAAAAAGTGAAATTATTTTTTGAAAATAGTCATTTAGTCTTTGGAAAATAATTAAGTAAATAAAGAAAAAATTTAGTATTTACGTAATGATATAAATGTAAAAAACTAATATTATAAAATTTAATAAATTCATTGAAAAATAATATTTTTAATAATTTATATGAAAATAGAAAAGAAATTAAAAAAACATTTTCATAACATTCAAGGATTTTGTCATAAAACATCTAAGATAAATTTTAAAAAGTGATAAAATTAATTTAAAAAAATTATAAAATATCCCAATAATATAATTAGGAAAATAAATGGATTTAGAGTAAATGAAACTTTTTGGTAAATACAATAATACATGTCAAATTTTATTTATAAATACCATAGTGTTTTAATTATGATATGTAATAGAAGGGAAATTTAAATATATGTGTAACCAAAGGAATTGAAAGAGGATGAAGCATAAATAAAAAAGGAATCATATTAAAATGAGGGAAAGAGGAATCTAGTTTGATAGAGAGAAACATGGAACATGACCTCAATAATGAGAAATGGCATGAGAAAAATCTTATGAACAAATTAAGGTATGAACTATTAATAAAAAGGTATTAAATAAATTGGATTATAAATATAAAAAACTAATATTTCAATCATATGAATAAGACTTTAATAAATGGGACAATTGAAAAAAACTCTTGCCTTGAGTTCTAAGTCGCTTCACATATCCTCTAACTTATTGAATAGTCAAAATATATTAAATATTAACTTATATTATAAAATTTTACAAATTTATTTAATTATTATGATTGTTTATAATTCATTTAGTATCATGATGAATTTATTTAATTTTTTAATTTTTCTTGTGGTATCCAGTTTGAGGTAGTTTGATTCATTATTCCAAAACATCTTTAGTGAAATTGTGGCAATCAATGGTCACAGTAAGACGGTTTAATAATATATAAAAGTTAAAAGTTATAATTTTCTTGTCATTATAGAATAATAATATTTCTATAGTTTTATATATTCTATAAAGTTTCTCTAATAAACAATTGTCTTTATAATCCCATTTTAAATAGTTAAAATGATTATGATTGTTTAATTTTAATAGCATTATTATCATGACTATACAATCATTCTGGAATAATAAACATGATATTATCTGATTATTATTTTAATAATAAATCGTGAAAAAACATTTTATAAGTATCAATAAAAAGAATAAGTTAAAATAAGATATCATTGTTTGCGTAGGAAGTGTAATCCCACCTCAATGAATATTTTTTTAAAAGAGTTTAATAAGAAGGAATGTATAAAGAAGGATTTTGGTCTATATATTGAAATGGAAAGTATTTTGGATGTGGGGAGAAAGGGGTGTGGGGGTTATTACATAGATAAGCGGGATGATTATTTTAAAATAATTTATTAATTATTTCGTGATATAAGATAAAAATATGAATACTGTTGATTCCCATGAATTTTAACACTCTATGAAAAATAAATGGAGGTATATTTTAAATTTTAAAACATCCCAAGTAGAAAGTCTTATTATAAATATTTTTTTCAATATAAGGAATTTAAATTATTTTTTTTAGAATATAAAATATCATAGGTTTTGGAAATTAATTTATTGGTATGTAAATTAATTTTTATATTTTCAAATATATTATTTTAATAATTTACCAAATTTTCATCACTATAAAATTTTATTATAAATTTTGTGCCATATTTATATCTTGGTGATGTCATAGAAATTTCAGTATATGAAAAAAAATATTTTTTATTATTCAATAAAAACTAAAAATTCATATAAAATTAAAAATAGAATCCTAGACTATAACATCTTGAGTATTCAAAAATAAACCCTACGTTCAATAGCATACATGATACACCAAATTTAACTTAAAATAACAATATAATAATATTATTTAACAGGATAGTTATCACATATCAATTAGAATGTTAAAAATCAAAAAATATAACTGAATTATGAAAATATTATTTAAACAATTTTATATAATGATTCATTGGTTACCAAATCAATTAAGAAATTAAATAAAAAAACAATTAATTATAAAGGACGTGTTTTTATGAAAAAAATATTTAAATGTGAATAATCGTGTTTATAAAATAATAAAATCACACTTTTTGGATTATATTAACGAAATAAAAACTCATTATAATGTTTAAAATTCAACTTATATATTCCATAGGTCTAATATACAAATAAATTATATTTTATGCAGAAAGGGATTATTTTTTAAAAAATAAATTTTTATGGCCTTTTGATTGAGAATAACTTTTAAATCATTTATTTTTCAATTATATAATTTCAAAATGACAAATAAAATTTCTTATATGGAATATGGACAAAAAAGTTTACCTTGAATTATTTTTTGGTATTTTTCTGATAATATTCCTTTTAAAATGAAAAGTGAAAAATAAAACATTTTAATTAAAAACTATTTTTTTTAAAATTAATTATATAGTTATATTATATTTTTACTTGGTATTAATGTATAATTATATTATGTTTTTATAATTTAATCCAATATAGGTATTTATAATCAATTTTATATTGAAATGAGTTATAAAAACTATGTGAACTTTTGAATATTTTACGTTAAAAATCTGTTTTCTTATTCCGTCAACGGGGTTATTTTTCAATAAATTTATTCCAATTTTTTGTGTTGAATTTTGAAAAATGGATTACATATTTGGAATAATAAGGTTTAAAATTTTTAAATATGTATTTTTTTGGACATTATGAATAGTAACTTTAGTATTTTTTTAACACGGTTAAGGGTAAATCAGGTAGTTAAATGTTCAAATAATATTATAAATATTTTAAAAATACATGAACACTTATCCTAATATTATTATATGATTTATATTTGACGAAAAAAATAATTAGGCCATAATTTCAGCCTTTTTAAGCCAGTTGGGTTTTATTAGTACACTTATAACATTTTTTTAACGTAAAGAGAAAGTTGTCGTAATCACATCTCTTATTCCTGAAAAAAATTTAGAATGTGGTAATATAAGTGCTATCTTAGACTATGAAAAGTATCTAGAAATATAAAATTGTTACTTACATAATTGTAATTCATTTATAATTTTTAGAAAATAATTAATTAAATCAAATGTTTACAAAATGATGATGCAGTAATTACTTAATTAATAAAAGAATAAAATAAATGATATTTTAAATACTAAAATAAATAGTATTTTATTGAATTTATTAAATAATCTATTTATATTGATTCATTTGACAAGTTAGTGATTATTTAAAGGATTTATTTTGAACATAACATGTTGTTATGATATTTTTAAAAAGTAAATTAATGAATTCTGTCAATATTGATACTATTGGTAATTTAAACAATAAAATATTTTAGTAAATGTTATAAAATTCTTTATATCTATGATTTGAAAAAAAACAGTTTATATAAGTCTATAAATTTCATTAATTACTCATTAATTGGTCATTTTTCATGTTATGTATTTAATTTAACCCTCAAAGTGTACATTACTCGATAAACAATTAAAAGCTAAAATGGTTTAAAAAAGATAATGTTTAAAATTAAATTAATGAATATCTAAAAATTATTGGTTTAGAGGAATTAGAACCTTCCCCACCCTATCTTAGATCTAAAAAAATTGGATTCATTTTTAGTTAAAAATTAATATATATTAATTTAATATTTTAAGGGGTTTGAAGGGTGCCTCTCCCCTATCTTATAAAAGAAACCCATTACTCTCTATTTGTCACACTTCAAAATCATTTTTGTTCATTAAAGACCTATAAAATACCTACCCACATTCTTCAAGTCTAATTTTAGGCATAACAACCTCCTTAGAGGTGTTAATGTGTTACAAATGGTGATCATCTGAATGAAAATAATATAATGATTGTACATGATGATTCATACCAAATGTAAATGAATTCACACCAAAATATCCTTTCATTGAGCCATATTTTTTTGTTATAAAACACATTATTTTATATGGTGTATAATAAACCAATTTTAATTTTAATTTCATTCAATGGGTTTCAAAAAAATCATATTATATTGAGAGTTTTACTAAATGAAAAATGCAATGGGTTTTAACATATATGGTGACAATGACTTTTCTGCTTCCAATTCCATTATTTGATATTTTACTTCCTCTACAAGACATAATGTTTCTAAACAAAAAAAATAATATTTCACTTTTTTTGGTATTTTGGTATTGAAAATTATTTTGGGAATGGATTGATTATATAAATATCCTGAAATGGTATATTTTGATTGCAATGTGGAAATGTAATTTTTTCTTTAAACTTGCTATATGTGCAATGATTAGGTTATGGTTCATGGGCATTGTTTATTTATACGGGTGGTTCTATGTTATTCCAAGGGTGGGTTATCCCATTATATCTCCCCAAAGTATTATGTAATGAGACAGGGTTAAGAGGTTGTATTTCTATGAAGTGAATCAAGGAATATTCAGTGATGGGTATTCTAAACGTACCCATGAAGGTTACCCCCTTTGTAGTTAAGAATGATTCAATGTAAGTATTTTATGGATTCCACAAGTTACTTGTATGATTTATGATTTCTATGAGTTTTATAGGAATCTTATGATTTCATATGGTGATATAAAGGGTTTATGTTTTATGGGGGAAAGGTATGATTTTGTGAAACTATTTTTATTCAGTTTAAAATATTCATAGACTAATAGTTTCTTTCTAGCTTTTATTAACCTTATTGATATTTTTGTGATCGTCCCAAGTTTTAAAATGTTTTTCACGGGTCTTAATATTTTTTAGGGAAAAATTTATGTCAAGGTTAAAGGATAGAAGATGTGTCCTAATAAGAAATCATATTTTATTTATAAAATGGTTTCTTTTGGTGAAAAATGGATACTATTTAGAAGTGTCCACTTTGTAATCTTATGGTTATTTATGTATGAGTTATGGCTTAATTGTTTAAATTTCTAAATTTAAAATGATCCTCAGGGTGAAATAAAGAAAATATCATAACTTACTTCAAGGATATTTAATGTCTAATGTTGAGTCCTTATAATTGCTATGAGATGAATGGTTTTGAAAACTTTATAGGTTAGGGTGTTATTTAATAAGAAGTTATATGTGGTCTATAACCATAATAGATAACATGATAGTAAGATTCATAGTTAGTTCATATAAATTTAATGAGTTAGTGATAACATGAATGAGGATATCTTAGTGTTTACCTTACTCATAGAGTTTCATATGGTACTTTTTTTATTTACTCACACAAACCATTTTTTAGTTTTAGTAAATGGATGAATATAGCATGCACCAATGTAATAATGGATGTGACATTAAATTTGGTTATTTTCTGAATAAGAAAGTAAATGTAATAAAATATTCAATTAGAACTCTTGTGGTTATTCTAAATCATCTTTTAGGATTCATGATTAACCACTTAAACCTTTGTGATTTTTATAAGGCATCATATATGAAAGAAATGAATCCCTATAGATGTTGAAGTAATAATTATAAAGGTTTGTATATTAAAGTACATATGTGTCATGTATGTTGAATGAAACACCTAGAAAACCGTTTTAAATGGATGGAAATATGTTATAGATGTGGTAATGAAGGTAAAAAATCAATAACCAATAAAGGAAAAAAGGTAGTATTTAGTTGACTCTAGGAAAGGGAATGAAGTTATTTTTGAGTTATCAGTTGAATGTTTTCAATGTGGGGAGAATGATCATTATTCAAATCAGTTTCCAAAGAATAAGGTTTTTGAATGGGATCAGGAGGACCATACAAATATATGTTTAGAAATACCTAATTCTATTCCAATTTAAGTAGAAGAAACTGAAAATACCCTATGAAAGGCATGGTTTATTTCTTGTCCCATGTTTTGAAATTATTGAATAATATGACATGATTCATGTTTTTGTTTTTCAGAAACAAGTATTAAGGAATAACATGGAAAATCATGGCTAATAAATCATGAACATTGTTAAATTGTTAATAAGTCTACATATAAACTATTGAAAATTTATGACAGACTATAGTATGATGAAATATTTAAAAGTATTAATTCTCTTTTGATGATGGGATTACTTGGGAAGACTTTTTTCTAGTTTGTGTAAACTTGGAGTTTATTATTAGAAAATGATATTTAAATAATAATTATATTTTATTGTATGGAAATTATTATAATGGTATGAATAACCTTTGGGGTTTATATGATATTTGATTTTGAGGTAATTATGGGATATTAAATTTTGGGGTGAAAAATGAAGGGCATGAGATAAACATTTAGGTTGAAAAATGTTATGATTATTTTTGAGGACTTATATATCATTTTTGGTAATGTTACAAGAATGATATATCCTTAGAAAATGGACAACACAAAAAAATTGTGACTAATCCATCATGTCGAACATGGCTACTAGATTCGAACCCACAAAAAAAGGGAGACAAGGATTTATCACCTACCATTATCCTATGGGAAGTCCATGATTAGTATAATAGTTTTGTTTTAGTTAAACGACCTCATAGAAAAATAAAAAGATGATTTTGGAAAATTATGCTTTATGAAATAGATATCCTTGGTATTGGAAAATGATATGTTTATTAAGTGATAAATTTTATTTTGGAAGATATTCACTATTTTGGGAACATTATATGATTAAGGTAAATAGAAACTATGGGATTTAATTGAGTAGTAATGATTGAATTTTATTCTGGAAGAATATATGATTTTAATTGTGTACTTATTGGAATTATGATATTTATGTAAATGATTAACCGAACTTAGAGAATATGAAATTAGGGTATTTACTTTTTAGAATGAGACATTAAGAGTGATTGATGTTATTTGGAGATAAATGTTAAAATTTATCCAGGAAGGACATGTAATCAAATTCGTCATAGTTTTGGGTTTCAAACTAGGTTTGGGTTATTTTGATAAAATTTTAAGGATAGTTATTTATCAAATTGTTTATGTTAGACTTTGGGTATTAATTTTTAATTTTCGAGAGTAAATGAAGTGATTATGCTTTTAATGTTCATTATATTTGTGTAATTAACTAATTTTATGGTAATTTTTTTGGTTAATGTTTCATAACTAGATGAATATTTAGTTAATATTTTATAGATCATGTGATTCTGTAGAAGTTTATTCTAGTGTTTGAATTATAAAAAAACCCACTTAAATACTCATCATTTGGAGAAAAAGATGTGTTTTGGTGGTATTTGATTAATATATGAAACATGTATAGTCATTTCAGTATATTTCCTTATGATCATAGTCTAGGTAGTAAATTAATTCCCCAACTATATAAAAAATCATAGAACAAAAACATTTTTCTTATACTTTTACTTCTAAGAAATCAAATATTGTTTAACTCATCAAAAATATAGAGTTTTCTGATTTTTAAATTTCTCATAATTTTTTTAATATTACTCTTCATCATAATATTTTTTTACAAATCCATGTTTTTCTATATGGAAACCATGTATGGGTTATCTCAGGTGACCATCATAAATTCTTTTATTTCTTTTTTATGTTGCAGTTTGGTTAATCCTTTTTCCGATGTGGGAATATAATAAATTTATTATGAAAATTTATTTCTTAGATACCAATAAAAAATTCAAGTTGTGAGGATTAAATCTAAAATGTTGAGGGTGAGAATAAAACATCCTGAGTTTTTAAAAGGAAACACTATGTTTGATAGCATTCATGATACTCCACATTTACCATAATCGTGAAACTTAATATTATTTTTTATTATGATATAATCACATAGCTATTAGAATGGTGGGAATTAAAATTATTAACATAATTATGATAATATGTTTTACACATTTTTATATAATAATTCATTGGTTACAAAATTAATTAGTAAATTAAATAAAAATCAATTGAATATAAAAGATGTGTTTTTATGAAAAACTATTTAAATAAGAATAATTATGTTTATAAAATAATAGAATCATTTTTTTGGAATTATATTAAAGATATATAAATTTGATAGAATTTTTAAAAAACATCTAATGGATTTTCTATACCAAATAGAACAACGAATTCAGTTTTACACATAAAAGGAGTATTTTTTCAAAAAAAGAATTTCAACCGCCTTTTGATGGAAAACAAATTTTAAATATAAATTTTTAAATTATATAAATTATAATTGAAAAAATTAAATTATTCTATGTAATTAGGAAATAAAATATTACTTTTAATAAATTTTTGGTATTTTTCTAGTAATATTCATTTTTTAAATGAATAGTTAAAACACTACATTTTAATTCAAAACTAATTTTTTGTATATTTTATTTATATAGTTATATTATACATTTACGTGGATTAAAGGTATAATTGGATTATGATTATATAATTTAATCCAATTTAGGTCATTGTAATCAATTTCATATTGAAATTGGATATAAATACTATGTTAACTTTTGAATAGTTTTCTATGAAAACAAGTTTTATCATTCGGTCAACTAGATTAATTTTTAATTAATTTCTTCCAATTATGTTATTTGAATTTAAAAATATTGATTCCATATTTTTAATAATAAGCTTAAATTTGTGTAAATATGTTTCTTTGGTTTTTTATGTTATGAATAATGAATTTAGTAAATATTTTTCTTTCCACGATTAAGGGTTAATTGGGTAATTTAAGGTTAAAAAACTATAAATATTTTAAAACTATCATAACACTTATCCTAATTTTATTTTATGAGTTATTTTAGAACAATACAATACCTATTTCCCAAATTGTGGCTATTTTAATCTACTTGGGACTGATTATGAAACTTAGAACATTTTATTTAATGTAAAGGGAAATTTTTTATAATCATGTCTCTTATTACTAAAACAATTTTAATATGGGTTCATATAAGTGATATATTCTAGTATAAATAAAATTTATGAATAAAAATTGATTAAATAAATCATGTTAATTTATTGATAATTTTTATAAAATAAAAAATTAAATTAAATGGTTACAAATTTATGATGCTTTAATTTCTTAATGAATGAAAGAATAAAATTAATGATATTATTAATACTAAAATAAAAACAATATGATAGAATTCATTAAATAATTTAATTTAATGGTTCATTTTACATGTTTTGGATGATATAAATGAGTTTGTTCGAACTTATCGGGTGGTTATGATATTTTTAAAAAGACATATGATGAATAGTAAATTTTTTGACACAATTGGTATTTTAAAATGTATAATATTTTATTAAATTTTATAAAATACCTAAAAATGTAATATTAGAATAAATGGTTTTTATTTATCTCAAAATGTAATTAATTATTCATTTATTTTTCATCTCACATGTTATGGTAATTAATTTATCTCTAAATGTTTATAAGCTTTAAAATAAAATCAATGCATCCATAAAAATTTGTATTTGAGATGATTTAAAACCGTCATCACCCTATATTATAACAAAAATAATTTTTAGTCATTTATAATTAGAAATTAATTTATATTAATTTAATATTTTAAGGGTTTCCAAGCATACCCTTCCCCTCTCATATAAAAAGGCAGTCATTCCTCTCTATTAATCACACTTCAAAATTTTTTTGGTTCTTCAAAGTCCTAATGAAAACCCTTCCTATAATCCATCCCACATTCCTAAAGCCTTACATTATGTATAAAAACATCCTTATAGGTATTAAAGTGTTAATAAAACTAATCATATGAAGGAAAGGATTATAATGATTGTACGTGACGACTCAGGCTCAATGTAAGGGACTTTGTCTCAATCTCCTTTCATTGAGGTGTGTTTTGATGTTATACACCACATTATTTATAGAGTGTATGAGTAAACCCTTTAAATTTTAATTCCATTTAAATGTTTTCAATATGACTATTTTTATATTATGTGTTTTACTAAATGAAAAAGGAATGTTTTTAACATATACGGTGACAACCCCTTTTCCACTGTTGTGGCCAGTATATGATATTTGGACTCCTCTACGAGACATAATGTTTCAAAATTGAAAATAAATACCATTTACATTTTTCATATTTTGGTATTGAAAGAGGTTTTATAATGTATTTATTATATCAATATCTTGAAATGATATCGTGTGAATACAAAGTGAAAAAGTTAATTTTTTCCTTTATACTTATTTTTTCTATTTTGATTATGTTATTGTTCTTTATTGATTTATATATATATATAGGTGTTTCTCTAATAAAATTATAGTAGGTGAGCCCATTATTTCTCTCCAATTCATTGGGTAATGAGACAGGGTTAATCCATTGGGTTTCTAATAAAAGATTTAGGCAATATATCGAGATGGGTATTCCAAACGTAACTGTAAAGGTTACTTCAATTATAGATGTGAAGTATACAATGTATTTTTTCTATGGATTCCGAAATTTAACTTTATGAATTTTTATTTCTTTGAGTTTTATAAGAATCTTATTATTTAATGAGGTAATATAAAGGGTTTATGTTTTATGGGTGAAAAGTATGATTTTGTGAAAATATTTTCATGACTTTAAAATATTCATGGATTAATTATTTTTTTCTTACTTTGATTCCCCTTTCTAAGTTTTTTGTGCTCCTAAAATTTTTTAAAATTCATTTCATAGGTCTTTAAGATTGTTAAGGAAAAGTAGGATGTCGTGATTAAAGTATCGAAAATGTGTCTTGGTAAGAAATCATGTTTTATTTTCAAAAGTGTTTGTTTTGGTGAAATAATGGATACTATTTGGAAGTGTCCATATTGTATTTTTATAGTTTTGTTATGTATGAGTTATTTCCTAATTATCTAATGTTATAAGCATGATAAGATCTTAAATGTGAAATAAACAATATTTTGTGATTTACCTCAAGATTATGTAATTTTTAAGGCTAGGACCTTACAGAAACTAATTTAAAAATTTAGATTAAAAAAATGATCATAATTTTACTAAATTAACATTGTAAATATTATAAATAAAACTTTTAAATAAAATATTATTATATATAAAAACATTCTACCTCAAATAAATGATATTTTCCTTACAAAAAATGACTACATTTTTAATTATTATTTTTTATAAATTATTATATGTTTTCTAAATAACTATTTACACATTAAAAAAATAAATTACATAGAACTCATATCCTAATGAAGTGGAATTTATATTTTCAATGCATGCATAATAAAGTAGGTTTGGTGTTGTGGAATTTATGTACTATGATTACAGTTTAATGAAAAAATGATTTTATTTTTTCTTATAGCTACATTATAAATTTGTAATAACCATATTTTGATAATAAGAAACTAAAAAATTTATGGAATAAAGATTTAAAATAAAAATAAAAAGTTATTCAAAGTGTTAATTATATGTAAAAAAATTTGTTTTTAAGTTTTTAAAAGATATATTTAGAATAATAAAAAAATAATATAGAATATGATAAATATACCATGAACATTTAATTTTTATAAAATTAGAAATTAATAATAAAACAATATTTTACTGTAAAAGTATATTGTAACAACATATATTATAATATTATAAACATGAAATTTCAGATGACAATTTAAATTGGTACATTACTTTAAATTGGTATATGATACAATATTATGACTTATAAAACATATTCCATACATGGTTAAAATCATTTTTTAATATCCATATAAAAATGAAATTATTAATAATAGTAATTTACTCATCAAATAAAACTAAATGTCTAAAAATAATCATGAATTTTTTAAAATCTATTTTTTAATTTTCTTTTCTGAATAATTTTTACATATAAAACTTAGCTAGATACTTGAATTAAAAAAATTACTATTATTCAATAAAATATTTTTAATGGATACGATATTAATTTTTGGAAAAATATAAATATGAAAAATTAAAGTTATGTTATCATTCTTTAAGGATTATATATAACGATATAATTTTTATTTAATTAATTTTAATTATCGACTATTATTTAAATAATTATTTTAACAAATTTTAATTTAATAATATTAAAAAAAGGAAAATTTAAAAAATTATATATATATATATATATATATAATTTGTGTGAAATTTCTTATTGAAAATATGAGATGTGGTAGGACGATTCCCTTATTCCACTTAAATCACTGATATAAGGGGGTTATTTAAAATATATGAAAATCAAAGTGAAACACCACAATCTTGTGGGAAGAGTTTAAGCAAGTCAAAATGTCTTAATACAACATGTTAGCATTTTGTTAATAAATAGCATGTCTTGAGGGAATGTAGGGGGAAATTTAAGATTCATTAAAACATCTCACCATGAATAAAACATGAGATTATGGATAATATATTATAAGAAATTCATATTTTAATAGAAAGAAATTATTTTTGATAATGCGTACGACATGAAACACCGAACATAATCGAACAATGAATTGTTAATATTTAAATATGACCATTATAACACAATTGCTGAATTGTTTGGAATGAATAAGGATTAAAAACATTAAGATATATATATATATTTGTCCCAATTTGTATAAATGTTTTTATTAATTCTTTGGGAATAAGAAAGCAATTTTAAGTAAATTCATTTTATTCTTTAGATATATTTTATAATGGTATTTATTGTTTTTTGTGAGACTATATTATAATTATTTTTATGAAAATTTTATAAATTTTATTTTATAAAAAGGATATATTTTTGAAATAATATTTTCAAAATAAATTTATGGAGAATTTTTTATATTTTTGAAAAAATGTTTGATTTTTCAATGAATAGTGGAAAATTATATGTTTTCCAATAATTTATATTTTTAAGTATTTATAAAGTAAAATTTTATTTTGGAATATTTTAAAATTATAATTAATTCTTTCTTATTCATAATAATTTGATTATAGTTTCTTAGAATTAATTTTTTATGAGAATTTATTATAAATATTTTTTTACTATAAATGTATTTTTCTAAAAAAAATGATCACATCGCCTTTTCTGAGTCAGATTTTCAAATAAAAAAATTCACTTACATATTTTTAATGTAGGAAAATAGAATCTATATTTTTTATTATGAGTTCATAATTAGTTAAATATTTAACTTTTATTTTTTATGAATACAAATTGTAATCATTGTAAATTGTTTTACTACGGTAGAGGTAAAATTAGTTAGTTAAGGGTATAAATAACATGATAAAGACTAGAAAGTTACTACAAAACATGAATTAATTTTATTTTATGATTATATTTTATAAATTATCATAAAAAATATGAACATATGAACTTTTCTCTATATAACCCTGATTTTGAACATTATAATATTTTATGTAATGAAATGTAAAAAATGACATTCTTTTTGTTTTACTAACATTATATATTTTACATAAGGATTAAAAGAAGGTATGTGTTGTTACAAATATTAATTTTAAATATAAATAATATTTTATCATGGTCATTTAGTTCTAATTTTTATTGATTAAATAATTTCATTGAATGGCTACACAACATTGGTACCATATTTATTCAAAAAATACAAAAATAAGATAAATGATTTTAAATTTTTTAAACATAATATAATTTTAATAATTTATTGTATTACAAGAACTTTTTAGATCAAAATGTCTTATCAAAGATATTTTTATTTTTTATATTCTAATTCCATTTTTGTCTTGTAGTTTAAAATGTCAAATTAAATAAATAGTTCTAAAATAGAAAATAATGTAATTATACAATAAATAATATTTTATTAAATGACATTGAACTAAAAAAGATCATTTACTAAGACTTTATTTGGGTATGGTTTAAAAAAATAAGCCATTTTACATTTTTGGGATTATTTTCCTTTTATATTAATTATATTAAAACATAAAGAGTAAAAAATATTTTTTATCTTGGTAATCATCAAAAGGGTTAATATGGGTAAAATGATTACCATGGTGGATTAATCACCTAAAATTGTTACATTTTTATTTAATGAGATTATTTAGAGTTAATATCATAATATATTTAAATATTATCAGTTTTGAGTCATTTGAAAGTGAAAATTAATTTATATTAATTCAATACACTAAGAAATTCTTAGAGTTCCCCTCACACCTCTTATAAAATGGAACCAAAAATCTTCTTTTATTCACTATTAAAAAACATTTTGGTTTTCCAATAACTAACTAAATATTCTAATTAGATCCCTCGACACATCTTAGTGGACTTATTTTTATCATAAAAAAATATCTTAATTGTTCTAGTGTAATATTTAAGTGGTTTCTTGAAGAAGAGATATAGTTCTTAACAAAACGTTTTTATTATTTTTATTCTATCTGCTTAAAATATTATTAAAAAAGTATTAAATAATAATAAAATTTCATAAATATACTTCTATATTATTATGTGAATGAAGAAACCTATATCCATATCTTCTTCCATCAAATGGGAAATAAAACCATCGTTTGTGTGTACTGAGGACTTCAGCCTCATGAATTGATGTAATCCATTTTATACCACCTCATATTATGAATTATTATAATTATGTATTTAATTTATATATTTGGTATTAAAATAATTTTTATCATTCATAAAATATAATATATCATTTAATTTCTTTCCTTTCCATTCACTAAAACTGATATCATCATTCGTTCATGCATGTGGAAGACCACCTCCATGAAACTATGTGATTCTTTTTTCAATAACAAATCACATGGATGATATATATATATATAGAAGTATATTTAGAAGAAGTAATATAGTATTTAATATATTATTACAATTATTTATGATAACATAATACTTACCTTTTTTATAATGATCATTGGAAAAAGGAAACGTTACTAAGGCATATATATGACCTACTGTCTCCATTATTTTATCATTGTTAAATTTTCATTAACACATTTAATAGTTAGTTTTCTAAGTATGATAAATTAAAAAAACTATATTTTTTCAGAATTAATATTCAGAAGATGATGTAATAATGATCATTTTTACCATGATTAACATATTGAATCCATTTTAAAATTGTTGAATGAATATCCTATAAAATCTTGATATAAACATAATTAGTTATTTATTTAGATATGTCATCAAAATATATAGAATAAATTATTTAAACATGAGTAATTAATCCTATAAAATTTTCTTAATAAATAATATAATTGATATTAGTTCGTAATACAAGTGTTAAAGAGTATCCGTAGAAAGAATGTAAACGAGGAAAAGGGTTTCATATCATATTACATTAGTTGTGAACTGTTTTAAAATTATTCACATAATGTATTATATATAGTGTATATACTATTATTTTATATATTAAATCATGAATAATTCATAATTTATTTTATTTTATGTTTCAAATGGAATTATATAATCTATGGGGACTTTACCCGAATGTTACCATATGGTAATGTGTTTCATAACTCAATTTCATTTCATTGGGTTGTAACAATTTTTTATTTATTTTTTATGAATCATTATCTATGAATTGATATCAATATTTATTTATTCAGAACATCCATTTTTTGTGTATTTTTTTAGAGATAATTTCTCCACTTATTAATTCTCAATTAAATTATACAATCTTTGTAATAATTATCGATATCAAATTTTATTTCATTTGTATATAAATTTATGATATGAATCTATCCCCTTTTATGAAATGTATATAAAACTTCAAAAAATTAAATCTTGAATCTATTTATTTTCCCGATATTTAAATATTCACTTGAAGATACTATTTCATGGGGATTTCGATTGAGAAGTTACTAAAGTGGTAAAGGATTTATGTTATAATATTATTTCATTCCAGGATTTTTTATGTACAAGGTTCTATTGAAGGAAATAATATATTATTTATTTCTTAAACAACATCTACTTTCTTATCTTCTTGCTATTATTTTGTTTTGACTTTTTAGTTTCCATTTCCTCCCTAACTGATTAAATAAACCTCATGAACATTATTTGTAAGCCACACTGACCGTGAATCTTCTTTAATATTGAAAATATCTCTATTCCATAACAATGTTTTCCAAAAAAAATCAAAATTTTTTGTTTAATCCTGATTGATTAATTAATGTTATTTTAAATTATCTTTTAAATTATTTTAAAAGTATTTAAATGGAATCTTCTTAAGGTTTTTTAAAGGGATCAATTTTCAATATCTTTACAATTTTTTTAAAATAATTTTTAGTTTTAAAGTGTTTAAAATGAATAGATTTTTATACCATTAAAATATTATTTTCATTTAATATTTATTAATAAGTTTTAATAGGCATTTTCAAGGAAAAGTTTTTTCATAACATTTTTTGATTTTTTAGTTTTTAAATGTTGTTTTAAAAGTAAAATGGTATCTTCCTCAAAAATGTTTTAATGATTTTTTAAGGTTATTTTCCATTCACCAATTCCAAAAACCCTAGATTCTATATATGCTCCACTATGCATATTTTTTAATGATGTCATCCTAATTCTTTCTATGAATGGATTGTGGTTATTTCAAAGAGACATAATGGGAGCCATTTATTTTCCAATGGATAATAAATCTATTGAGGGAATAATTATTTTAACAGTTAATTTTGTGATGAAATTCAAGATATATGTAATTTATTCATGTTTTTATTCTTGAAAATTATTTATAATGGGTAAGACCAATGTAGATCATAATGATGAGTGACGCAAATATAGATTTTATGATAGGTGAATCCAGATAGTTTTCCTATGCATTGCGTAATGATTTTGTTCTCTTGAGAATTATATTGTAGGTTGGTCATATAGTTATTAAAATTATAAGGGTTATATAGAGATAATGTTCCATGATACAAACACATTTTCCTTATTATTTCTATAGGGTATTAATGATTCCTTGATCAGGATTTACATCACATTTCTCATGATCATCAAATTATATTACTATTTTCTTTTTTTAATATTATGGAATATTTCATGACTGATAATTCAATTATTGGTGGGTATGAATTCTATTATGTTGTGCTCATGCAATAATATTGTTCCATTATACCATTAAACTCATATTATTCTTAGTGATGACATTCAAATGTTAATTATTAGGTATACCCTTTTAGATAATTTTAGCACACTCTTCATATTTTCCCTATTTTCTCGGTTATGAAGAATGATATGAAGTGAATTGTGTCTAGATAGGTTTTATATGTCTAAAACTTTATGGTAGATATTGAAGAATTATTATGGAATATGAAATGACCATTATAGTAGAAAAATACTATCAGCAATTCATGGGTATTGTTTATGTAAGAGATGTTTTCCTATGTATATAAAAATATAAACCTAAATGGACAATGGGAATGTATGTTATACATTATTTAATTATGATATTATATTTTTTGTGGATGTCAATGAAATTGTGTCACTTTGTCTAGTATCATGTGATAAAGGTAATGATTATATTTTTGGATCCGTATTAAGGAGTGTGGGTTCGAGCATTTTATAGTTGGGATTATAGGAGAGTTTAGAAAGATTTTAAGATTAGTATATTCTAATGCAAGGTTATATAAATATTTATGTGTACCGTTATTCATTTAAGACTTTAAGGGTTTTCATAAGTTCAACACATTAAAAACACATTTTGAGGTTTTAAATGATGATATATTGAGGTGATTAATGATATATTTGGAGATTGTTTTAAGGTATATGTATCCATTATTTATAACATGATGGATTATCTCAGATGAATTCTATAAATTTTTTCGAAGATGTATGTCTAATGTAATGAGATACACATTGAGATTAAAACATTCATTAATCTTTATGCTACTGAGGTTATTTATTTATTTATGAAAATGATTAGCATATATTGGATGAATATATTATCAAATAATTATATTTTTGGGGTTTCATTATTAGTCAGTAATATATTAAATAATTGTATAGACTCTTATTTTTGAAAAAATTTAGTTTGAACTTTGGGTATTACTGTTTACTTTTAAATAATAATATAGTATTTCTACATATAATTGTTTATTCATTTTGGGAATTATGATACCTTATAATAATAATTTTAGTTTGGGATACTATATGAATTTATAAGGAATAACTTTTAATCCTATTTTCTAATTATGTGATCCTTTATAAGTTTATTTCAGTGAACCAAGAATAAAAAAACAACTTGAATACTCTTCATTTGGAAAAAAATATGAGATTTTTTGGACATATATTAAAGGATTAAATAATTCATTTCAATTAATTATATTTACTTATAGTTTAAGTCATTATAGTATTATAATTCAAAAAATTTAGGGAAAGGATCTTAAAATAAAAATTTTATCCTATTATATTAATTATTAATTAAAGGATGGTCGTTCCACCCATAAAACGTTTATGGTGTAGTGGTTGGTAACTGTCTCATGGTCATGTTATTTATCACTCTCAAAAAGTAACTGAGAGTTATTTTTGTTCCATGTGTATATTTTCACTTCTTAATATTGTTAATATATTTCGAAACCTAGTACATGTTATTCCAAATAACCTTTGGATTCCTCTTTCCCTCTTTTCAATAGTAAGTTTCCTTAACCCTTTTTATGAAGTGAAATTTTAAAAATGTTATTTTTATATGGAAAATATTTGACTAAAAAGATAAATTTAAAATTTTGAGTGAAATTTTGTGGGGATGAGACTGTAAGAATATGAGATTATAAAATAAAAACAATGTGTTTTATAATGTGTATGACAAACAACATTATGCTTAAACGAACAATAAAATGTTATTTTTTAAAAATAACCATTATATCATAGTCATTGAATTCGAGGTTATGAATAAGATTAACCAAAATATGATATATATATATATATATATTAATAAATATATATGCATTGAATAATTATCAGGAAATAAGAACTCAATTTTTATTAAGAAATTTTATCCTTCAAAAATACATTTCATTCAAATATATTCTTTTATTAGTTAGTATTATAATTAATTAATGAAAATATTACAAATTTTACATCATATTAGTGATATAATTTTCTAAGTCAACATTTTAAAAATATTTCATAGTGAAAATTTTCAGATTTTTGTAAAAAAAATATACAATGATTTGTAAAAAATAATGATTTTATTCAAAAATGTATATTTTTAATATAATTTTAAATTAAAATTCTATTTTGGACTCATTTTAAAATATAATTAGTAATGTTTTAATAAAATTAATCCTGTTATAGTCTTTTGAATGAATTTTATATAATAATTTAGTATAAAAACATTTTTAAATGTAAAATGGTAGGTTTTTGAAAAATTATTTTTCATCACATATTGTGAGATTAATTTGAAATTTAATTCTTCCACTTATGTATTTTTAATGTTAAAATTGTATTTATTAATTTTAATTTTTATATAATAATTTATTAAGTACATTCCCACTATTTTTTTGTTTATGAATAGTAGTCATAATAAATTTTGACACCACAGAAAAAGTAAAATTCTTTAGATATGGGTAAAAAAATATGATAAGGACTCATAAAGTGTCCATAACACTTTATTTAATTTTATGGGATGATTATGTTTCGTCCATAATCATGAAAAGTTATAATATTTGATTTTTTATCACTATATGGCCATGATTTTGACCATTATAATATTTTAAATAAATAAAATATAAATTTCATTATCTATTTTTGTTATTTTTAATTTTTTACAATTAAATAAAAAGAGGGTATTTTAATTTATAAATAATCACTATAAAGAGATCTTATTATTATTTATCATGATAAATTATTTACATTTTTTAGTGATGAAATACTTCCATAACAGACATTATTATTATTTTATAATAAATAAAATTTTATTAAATGATTTAAAATTACAAAAAAGTAATATTTTACAATAAAGTATTATGATATGGTTTCAAATATAAACTAGGGCCCATTTATGGTTCAATTTTTCTTCTATATTATCAATCTTGGTAACTAAATATGAAAACACTGTTTTCAAGATAATCATCAAAGGGAACCTTTTCTATTATTTTATTCACATGTAAAAAAGATTTTGGTTCATCCAAAACATACCCAAATACATTATTTAAATCCCTCCCCATTTCATTGAGAATTTTGTATATTAAAACCAATCCATGAAATATTTTTGTGTAAACCTTAAGAGGTTGTCTGAAGAAGAGGTATAATTCTTTAAAAGTCATTTTTGTTGTGTTTCTTATTCTACCTCCTTAAAATATTTTCCAACCATAATGATATAATATAATCCATATATTTAGATTAATTATATGTTATTATGTTTATTTCATAACATTTATCCATATTATCCTCCACCAAATGTGAAACGAAACTATCATTTGAGTGTACGATAGAGTAACACCTCATGAACTAATATAATTTATTTTCCATCACCTATACTTACATCAGATTGTAATAAAGAATTTATTTTATATTATATATTTAATTTAAATTTATATACTTCTAAAAAGATAATACATTAATTGGTTTCTTACATCTCTTTTCACAGAAAAAAGGTAACGTTTTTCTTTTGGGCATGTGGATTACCACCTCCAAGAAGTGATTTGATTCTTTTTTCATCCCCACATAACATGGATTTTATATATAATTATATTCAAAATAAATAATATTTTACTTATGAAAATATTATCATTATATAATGAGAAAATAATATATACCATCTTTACATAAGGATGACTGAAAAATCGAAATGTTACTCAAGCCTATATACGATATATTGTCTCCATTATTGGAATGTAGTAAATTTTTAATAACCAAATTTAATTCTTGCTTTTATAATTATAAAAAATGTATAAAAAATGTATATATATAATTATTAATATTTTTTCGGTGATGTAACAATTACCCCATTGACTATTGTCAGTATATTGAATCCATTTTTAAATCATCGACTGAATATCCTCGAAACACCCGACATGGACTAAACTGATTAAGTATATAAATATGTGGTTAAAATAATTGAAATATTTTCTTAAAGAATAAAATATTATTATTATAAAATTTTATTCATAAATCAAAAATTTGTTACATTTTTATTATATATGTGTTAAAGGGTATTCATGTAAAGTCTGGACTCAGGGTAAGGGGTTTCGTCTCAATTTACTTTCTATAAGGAATGTTAGGATTTTATGAAACTAATATATTATTTATGGTTTAAATAAATAAATTTTAGATATTATATCAAAAATAATTAATACTTCAGGGACTTTTTAGTTTAAACTTAAATTATTTCATTTAAGTTGCTTTGACTTAGAGGTTACTAAGTGGTAAATGGATTCTTAACTCAATTTTCATTCACTGGGTTATAAATCTTCTTCATTGACTTTTTTATGCCATGATTATGTGTAAGTTAATTCATATATTGGTTTATTATTTATTTCATTTTTTTGTGAATTTATATTTTTTACTCACAATCCCTCCATTGATTAATCCTAAATTCTATGATATGATATTAGTAAGGGTTATTCATCTCAAATCATCTTTCTTTGGGACATATATTTATTATATGAACCTATCTCTTTTTATGAGGTGTATATAATTACCATTTACATGTTATATCATGAATATAATTACATTCATGATATTTAATGATTCATTTTATGTAATTAATTTGTGGTTTTTACGATTGAGAAGTTACTAAATTGGTAAAAGATTTGTGTTATAATCCCATTTCTTTTCAGGATCGTTTATGTAGAAGGCTCATTTAAATGAAATAATATTGTATTATTTTAATAAACCATTTATACTTTAATATCCTCCTGATATTAATATGGTTTAAATTTTTAGTTTTCATTTCCTCCCTTATTTATTAAATAAACACCCAGAAAGCTGTGTTGTAAGTGATATTAATCATGTATCTTCTTTAAGATCGATAGTATTTCTCAGCAATATCAAATCTTTCTATATTTTTTTAAAAAATATTCATTTATAAACATAAATTATTTCTTGAAATTATTTTTCATGATCTTGGACCTTCTTTATAAAGGATTTAAAAATAATTTTCATAACATTTTCTAAATGGGTCACATTAAACTCTCTTTAGAAAATGTTTCAAAAGAATATTTATTTTTCAAAATGCATGACATGATTAGATTTTCCCAACATCATGAAAATAAGTTTTTAGTATATTACTTTATATGTTTCCAATCAATTTTTAATTAATATCGTTTTCATAATATTGGGTAATTATTTTTTCAAAGTGATTTTCAAAGTGAAAATGGAATTTTACTCAAACATATTTTTAATGATATTTTAAGGATATTTAAATTAATCAACACCAAAAATCATTGAATTTACTTATGATCCACTGGGTATATTTTGTAATTATACCATACTAATAATTTCTAAGATAAGATTATGATAGGTAAAAAATAAATCATGTAACCTGATTATTTTTCATTGTTTAATCAAGTTATAAAATGATTAATTATTATTCCTATTAGTTTTATAATGCAATCAAGGGAATATGTAGTTTATTAAAGTTTTGTTCATTGGAAATTATTTATTTCAAGTGCGCTTAATATTCTTGTTGATGACGAGTGAGCTCGATATAACTTTTTGTAACACCCCAAGATTCTATGGTACACTTCTCTTTGAATAATACAGTAGCGTTTGTTGTACGCAACTTCGAGTTCCAACACACCACAACCAATCAAACTATCCATTATAGGTATTAATAACCACTTTTTAAAAATTTATACATTTTATCGTTCAAAATGGACTCCATATTTGTATTTAGAATATCAAAATTAGCTTCAGGTGAATTTTTTGTACTTTTCTGATAACATTCATATTTTGATGAATAGTGAAAATTACTAAATTTTAAGTAAAAACAAAATTTTTAATCGAAATAATTAATAGTGATAAATTATGAATTTGAGTTATTTTAAAGTATAATTAGATTATTTTTTTACCATTTAATAAAAATGTTGGTCATTGTACATAATTTCACATTTAAACTGGACATAAGCAAGTGTCAATCTTTTGATAGTTATTATTTCTTAAAAACATGCTTTTTGTTTGGACAACGAGAATTAATTTTAAATTACTTTCTGCCACTTATATGTTTTGAATTTAGAAAAATATATTCCATATTTATAATCAGGAGTTCCAAATTTTTTAAATAGGAAAATTTTAGTTTTAGACATTTTGAATAACTACTTCGGTAAATATTTTATTTACCATGGTTAAAAAGTAAATCTGGTATATAAGGGTAAAACAATAATATTTTAAAAATATTAAATTACCCTAAAACGTGTCTTAACCCTATTGGTTGATACATGTCCGACCATGGTCATCTTTGGGTTGATTTTGGGACACTATGGAGCCACTTGTAAGTGATAATGACACTTTATATTAATTAAGTTAAAGTAATTACAAAAATGACATAAGCATATATCTTTTAGAAATACAATTTTAAATGGTGTTATACGTGTTATATTTTAGAATATAAATATTAATTAGAACGATAAAATTATTTCCTAAATAATGGTATTTTATATACGATTTTTGAAACATTTAATAATTAAATTTATTTATGACACAATAATGATGCATTATTTTCCTTATTAATGAAATAATCAAATAATTGGTATTATAAATGTGAAAATAAATATTACTTCAATGTTTTAATGGAATACACAAATTTTATTGTTTAATATGACATTTTAGGATTTCTTAAATGATTTTTTTTCGAATTAATCAAGTTTTTAAGACTTTAACAAAATTCAATTATTATATAGTGTCAAAATTGACATAACGGAGTTTTTAAAACAAATATTATATTATAAATTAATATAATATTTCTAGAAGTCTAATGTTCGGTCAGAGAACTTATATAATGATAGGTGAATCATTAATTAACCACTTGGGGGTCTTTTGGATGTTTATAGTAATTTTATTAACCATATAATATAAAAATAAAAAGAGACATAGTAAATGTCAAACTAATTAACTAAGAGTTAAAACTAAAAGATAAGGTTAATAAAGTGACCCAAACCTGTCTAAAACCTATTGGTTGAGTTTTTTGTGACCCATATCCACCCTATACTTTAAATAATCCACTTTAGAACCATTATAAACTGAATATGAATTTAATATAAAGAAAATATTTCTAGCTTTTCCTAAGGTGCCCCTCACCCCTCTTATAAAAGGGAACTCCCCCTTCCCTCTAATTCAAACATTCAAAGCCATTTTTCATGGCCAAAACCTGCCCAAATACTCCCTCAACATCCCTCAATTTTTCTTATAGGCCTTCCTTTAGTCATAAATCCATCTTAAGGTGCCCTTTTGATCAAATCAAAAAGAAGAACACGAAGAAGAGGTAATGTTTTCACCACCCTCTTTCAAGTTCCTTTCTTATTCCACTTCTTCTTAATTTTTATCTGCATTATAAAATAATAAATATAGTATATTCTATATAATGGGATTTTATTATAAATATGGTACATCCATATTTATTATTCTATCCATCTTTCGAATGATATTTCACCATACGTGCGTACGTACGGCTTACCGTCTCAACATCGTGCTGTAATTGTTATTCAAAACATTATTATTTCGATGGGTCTAATAATGATGTGTAATTGAAGTAAATAAAAATTAAAAATTATAATGATTCTTTATATAAGATATACCATCCCATTATATACTATTTTAATATCAAAGGAATGATATTGTCGCTCGTGCGTACGTACGGACTACTGTCTCCACGAACACGATGAGATTCATTCCACATCGTATCCATTCAAGACTAATTCTCATTTGATAATTAAAAATAAGGTTTATGTAAATGATATCATTATGTTTATTAATAATATAAAATATATCTATAATAAAACATGGCTTATGTAGCAAAACATATAGAAGAAAACAAGTAAGTTAACACCCGAAACAATGATAATACAAAGATATTATTAACAAATAAATGTTAAAAGATCATATATGATATCATATTAATGTATATGATTATTGTATAATTTAATAACAATTATTTCACCATTATAGGAGGTCAACCTACCCCCGACCATGGAAAAGTACAAGGTAAGGTTTTATTTCATAATATCTTCATTATCTGAGGTTGTTTATACGTAATTATCTACTTGGACCTCTTTATCATCCACATCCATGTTTATTAAAAATCTATTTCAAATCATTATTAATATTTTATAGACTATGGGTTAAGGTAATTTATACTCTATTTTTACTTTTTATAAGAAGTTTACAAAGGAATCTTTTCATCGTTTTCCAAACAAGTTCCTTTTTAACCTATTCGACAGAATTAAGGTAATAATGTCTTTTTTTAACTTATACGTTGTGTGCGGCTATTTTTTGCTGTTATAACATCATCAAAGGTTCCCTTACAAGCATATAAGAATATTTTCAAAATATATTTTTTCTTTATAATTATGTGAATCTTAAATAATTTTAAAATAGAAAGCGATATTTCTCTAAAAAGGATTTTGATTTCATCAATGTGAACATCCTTTGAAAGATTTTAAGTTTATTTGAAGGTGGATTATTATGATAAAAACCTTCCATATTGTATTGAATATTTTGTGATATGTTTTACTATGGAAGTTCTATTTTTATACCATTCATGGTTTACGGTTAAAGTATTGACATTTCGTATGCTAGTTTTAATACGAATGTTTATGATATGTTTTAACTTTTTCATATGAGGAATGTATTGGACTTAGTAAGTGATGGGTGGAGCCTGCTATAGCTCCTCGATGAATCGGTTGGTCTAATGAGACAACTAGATGTGGAATTGGCCAAGTCCCTTTCCCATTTTGACATATGGTGTTGGCCGAGGCCTTATTCATTTTTAGATGTCTTGGCCGAGGCCTCGACAAAATGTTTTAGAATGTCCAAAATTATACACAACCTCATTATGGAAATAATATTAATGGTTCATGTGGTCATTCGAAAAGTAGAATACCCAAGACTATGTTTTATTATGGAATTATTTACTCATATCATATTCATTCCATACAAGTATTCATGTTTATTATTAGTAAAGGCATGTGGTTTCAATTATTCACCATGCTTAATATTAATTTCATTTTCCGCTGTATTACTTGACCTTTCTGATCATTTGAGCTCACCCCTTTCTTATGTTTTATTTTCCCAGGATATGAAGAAGATAGCTATGAGTGACCTATAGGCATAATCTAGGACCCTTGGGTGTTTCTAATGAAATATATTTGTGTTGTATTTCTCTTCAAGCTGTAAAGTTGAACATATGTATGAATATTGTTTCCAATAATACTAAACTGACCGGTCTTTTGAGACATGATTTCCTTGTGATCATGCCAATGTTATGTAATAATGCACCGACTCTGGGTAACTAGGGTCAGGGTGTTGCAGTTGGTATCAGAGGAAGTTTTTTACAAACCATGGAAGCAAGATTTTGATAAACTCTGATTAGAGCACGTAGACTTAAAATATACATTGAGGATTAGTATAGAAGAACTTCCTAGAATTTTGGTATTGTAGATATTTTGTGTGTTTTCCGAGAAATACATTCATGTATGGATATGAGCAGGTAGAGGTGGCTCTGGCATAGAAGTACCTAGGGGTAAAACCCGAAAACACCACTTTGAGCTAGACTTGAACAGGAACTGGTGCATGACAATGGGCCTTGCTGCACTCTTGGTTACGACACTCTCGGGGGATATGCTTAGGATAATTCTCATTTTCTTTACTAACTATTATGAAGAGTTTATGAGTATATACTTCCTCAAAGAAAACATTTAATGATTATGGATTATATCCATAAACTGTTCAATTTATGTTGCCTTTTTTACAAGTTTGGATTTATGTATTTCGTTTCAGAATGTAATCTAGTTTATGCCATTTTTTAGAAATGGAGCATAGTGGAAGAAATGGAAACCGTATTAATGCATGCACTCCATGTAGGGATCTTCGTCCTGCTCAAGATAATTATAGTGGATATGTTGATACAATCGGTGCTGATCAGCTTATCACGATACTGGGAAAACTCACTCAGGTTATGAATAATAACCTTACTCGTATGGAGCACCCAGATCCACAGCGTGGATGATCAAAGTTATATTGCTTTATGAGGCCACAAACACTGAAATTCAATGGGAGTAAAAATATATTAGTAGCTGAGCAATGGATAAATTCATTAGTGAAAATATTATTTGCCTTGGGGAGTAGTGAAAGGGAAAAAGTTATCATTGGCAGTTTACCGCCTCCCTAGAGATGTTGACCAATGGTGGTTGTTGATTCAAAACACAATGAAAGATGATGAAGTATAAAATATGGAATAGAGGGATTTCAATGATATTTTCTTAGAAAAATACTTTTTTTGTGACCATCGAGCAGATATGGAAAGGCAATTTCTGAGTCTGAGGAAAAAAGATGATGAGAATGTCGGAATGTATGAGGATAACTTTACAAGGTTAGCGATGCATGTTGTAGATTATATACGTAACCCAAGAAGTAATATTTATCGTTTATTTGATGGGTTAAAAAAATTTCTTTATCAAGCATTAGTATCAGAATAGTTTTCAGCATACGAAGATATTTTCTCGTGTGCTATCAAGACAGAAAATAAATTCTCTAAGTCTTATGATTTTAAATCAAAGTAAGAGAAGAAGAGATCTGCTGAACACTCTAGGAAAGGATATAAGGAAACATAGAAGAAGTGAAGAATTGAATTTCCACCCTATGATAATTGCGGAAGGAAGTACCCTGGTGCCTGTCTTAAGGGAAAATGATTATGCTACAAAAGTGGATAGAAATGACATATAGATAGTGATTGTGAAGGAAAGAAAGATGCTACCAATGTTTAATGTTACAATTGCAGGGAGATGGGACATTATGAAAATTAATTTCTTAAGCGACAGGGAAACTTACCTCAGAAAAGGCCAAGGGATCAAGTTCATGCTTATGAAATCACTACTACTGAGGTTGAAGCCCCAAAATACGTGGTGGTAGGTAATTTAATGGTTTCCTCAAGTTTAGAAAATGCTTTATTTGATTCTGGATCATCACATTGTTTCATATCTTTTCAGTTTGCTAAAAAAATTAGATATTTCTAATTTGATTTAAAAAGGGAGTTTTCAGTCAAAACTCCTAAGGTAAGTATCATTGAAACAAAGTATTGTGAATCGGTCCCCATTAGAGAACATAAATGTTCTTTATCAGCTGAACTCATCGTCATACCCTTGATTGTTTTTGATATAATCCTCGGTATGGATTGGCTTTCACACCATGATTCCAAAATTTATTGTAAGAAGAAAGAGATTACGATATTTGATGATGATCATAAAGAAAACCTTCTCTTCAATGTATAATCATCTCCTCTTGATTCTTATCTAGATCTACTCCCTAGTAGCTCAACTAAATTAAGTTATTGGGGAGGAAGAGAATGAAATAACTATGGGTGAGGAAATGAATGTTGAAATAGAGGATGTACCTACTGTGAGAGAATATGTTGATGTGTTTCTAGAATATTTAACAGTTCATCCTCCAGAATGAGAAATTGAGTTTTCTAGGGATTCAATTAATGGTTCAAGTCCCATATCGAAGACCCCTTATAGAATGGTCACTGTGGAATTAGTTGAACTAAAGAAACAAATAGAAGAATTGAGTAATAAGGTATTTATTCACCCTTGTGTTTCTCCATGGGGAGCCCCTGTCCTTTTTGTTTAGAAGAAAGATGAATCTATGAGGTTATGTATTGACTACAGGGAAATAAATTCTATAACAATAAAGAACAAGTATATCATATCTCACATTGATGATTTATTTGACCAAATGCAGGGATCTATGTACTCTTTAAAGATTGACCTTCGATATGGATACCATTAGATGTGTGTAAAAAAGGAAGACATTCCAAAGATAGAATTTCAAACAAGGTACGGGCATTACGAGTTTACAGTAATGCCTTTTGGATTGAATAATGCACCCTTTATATTCATGGATCTAATAAATAGAGTTTTCATGGAATATCTCATTGATTTTGTGGTCGTATTTGTTGTTGATATCTTGGTATACTCCACAAGATACAAAGATTATAAAAATCACTTGCGCATTATCCTGAAGACTCTTAGAAGACATGAATTATAAGGGAAGTCTAGAAAGTGTGAATTCTGGCTTCAGGAGATTTCTTTTATTGGCCATATTGTCTCTAATGATGGAATTTCCGTTGATCCTTCAAAGACCAAGGCAATCCAAGATTGGCCAATACCGACGAGTATAATTGAGGTACGCAGTTTAGTTGGTTTAGAGGGTTATTATCGAAGTTTCTTCTAGAATTTTTCCCAGTTGGCTAACCCATTAACAGAGATCACATGTAAAGGGATTAAATTTGTTTGGACAAAAGAGTGTGAAGAATGTTTTGATAAACTGAAGAGAATATTAGTCAATGATCGTATTATGACCCTACTATCTGGGAATGATGGGTTTGTTATTAATAGTGATGCATCGAAGAAAGGACTTGGTTGTTTCCTTATTCATAATGATAGAGTTATTGGCTATGCATCACGACAGCTGAAAATTCATGAGAAAAACAATCCTACTCATGATCTTGAGTTAGCAGCTGTAAAATTTTATTTGAATATTTAGAGGCACTATCTCTATGGTGTAAAATGTGAAATACATACCGATCACAAGAGTTTTAAGTATATTTTCTCAAAAAGAGAACTCAACATGAGGAAAAAGCAATGGATTAAACTACTCAAGGATTATTATTTCACTATACACTACCACCCGAAGAAGGAAAATAAGGTGGCAGATGTTTTGAGTAGAAAGGATCATGGATTTTTGAACAAGATGAGAGTTGAAAATAATCCTATATATATGGATCTAGTAAATATGGATATGAAAATAACCATTGAAGATGAAACATCAATTCTTTTTCAAATGGTTTCCAAACCTTCTTTACTAGAATAGATAAAGAGTTCTCAAACCGGTGATGAAGAGTTTAAAAAGAAAATTGTTGATGTGAATGATGGGAGATTGAGTGAATTTTTCTATGAAGATGGAATTTTGAAATTTGGGAAGAGACTTTGTGTTCTCGATATACCTGATCTAAAAAGGGAATTGTTGGATGATTCTCATAGTTCCAATATCTCTATACACCCTGGGAGCACCAAAATTTATAGAGATTTGAAGGAACATTTTTTGTGGGATAACATGAAGAGGGAGATTTCTGATTTTGTGTCAAGAAGTATGGTTTGTCAAAAAGTGAAAGCTAGAAGGAAACAAACAAGAGGAGTCATACAACCTCTTCCCATACCGAAGTGGAAATGGGATAATATTATGATGGACTTTGTCGTGGGACTACCAAAGACTCCTAGACGGAACGATGAAATATGGGTCATTGTTGTTCGTCTTACCAAGTCAACACATTTTCTTGCTATAAGAAAGGATTTAACGCTTGAATGTCTAGAAAGACTATATATTAATGAAGTTGTGAGACTTCATGGATTACCCATATAGATTGTTTCTGATCGTGATCCTCGTTTTACATCAAGATTCTGGAAAAGTCTTCAAGAATCCCTGAATACTGAACATCATTTGAGCACTACCTACCACCCTCAAATAGATGGAAAATCATAACGAACTATTCAAACCTTAGAATAAATGTTTATATCCTTCTCACATGACTTTGAGGGTATGTGGGATCAATATTTAACTCTATTATAATTTTCCTCTAACAATGCTTCCATTCAAGTATTCCGTTGGCACCACATAAAGCGTTATATGGAAGGAGATGTCGCACACCAACTTATTGGTATGATGTTGGTGAATGAAAATTTTTAGGCCTAGAACTTGTTGAGGAAATGATGTAAAAGGTAAAGGTAATCCAGACCCACATCAAAGCAGATCAAAGTAGGAAGAAGAGCTATGCCGATAACTGATGGAAGGATTTGGAATTTTAAGTAGGAGATCATGTTTTTTTTTGAAGGTATCTCTATGGAAGGGTGTTATATGTTTTAGTAAGAAGGGAAACTTGATTCCCATATACATAGGACCATTCGAAATTCTAGAATCAATTGGGGCTGTAGATTACTATTTGGCAATTCCATCAAGTCTCTCCAAAGTTCACAATGTGTTCCATGTATCACTGTTGAGAAAATACATGCCTGACCGAACGCAAGTACTCAACTATGAGGAATTAGAACTGGAACCCAATATGTCTTATTGAGATAATCCTATCAAGATTCATAATATGACAGAACAAGTGTTGAGACACCAAACCACTCTTCTGGTAAAATTTCATTGGAGAAACCATAAGATGGAAGAGGCAACGTGGGAACCCGAGGAACTTATGATGAAAAATCACCCGAGTCTTTTCATGCAGTAGTATTCTTGAGATTTCAAGGACAAAATTAATTGAAGGAGAGGAGAATGTAAAACTCCAAGCCTCCATGGTATGCTTCTCTTTGAATAATACAGTAGCGTGTGTTGTATGCAACTTCGAGTTCTGACACACCACAACCAATCAAACTAGCCATTATGAATAGTAATACTCACTTTTTGAAATTTTATACATTTTATCTTTCAAAATTGAAATCATTTTTGGATAAAAAATATTGAAATTAGCTTAGGATGATATTTTTCACATTTTTGATAACTTTTATATTTTGATGAATAGTGAAAATTATTAAATTTTAATTAAAAACAACTTTTTTAATCGAAATAATTAATAGTGATAAATTATGAATTTGAGTTATTATAGAATATAATTTTATTATATTTTTACCATTTAATACAATGTTGGTCATTGGACATTATTTCACATTTAAACTGAACATAAGCCAATGTCAATCTTTTGATAGTTATTTTTTCTTAAAAACACGTTTTTTGTTTTGACAACGGGAATAAATTTTAAATTAATTATGCCACTTCTGTGTTTTGAATTTAGAAAAATGGATTCCATATTTAGAATCTACAGGTATAAATTGTCTAAATAGGTAACTTTTATTATTATACATTTTGAATAATTACATCGGTAAATATTTTATTTGTCATGGTTAAAGGGTAAATCCGATAAATAAGGGTAAAACAATAATATTATAGTAATATTAAATAACACTAAAATGTGTCCTAACCCTATTTGAAGATATATTTCCGACCATGGTCATCTTTGGGTCTATTGTTGGACCCCATGGATCCACTTGTAAGTGATAATGACACTTTATATTAATTAAGTTAAAGTAAATACAAAAATGACATAAGAATATATCTTTTAGAAAAATAATTTTTACATATCGTTATACATGTTATATTTTAGACTATAAATATTTATTAAAAATATAAAAATATTTCCTACATAATGGTATATTATTTATAATTTTTAGTCATTGAATAATTAAATTTATTTGTGACACAATAATGATGCAGTATTTTTCTTATTAATTAAAGAATCAAATAATTGGTAGTATAAATGTTATAATAAATATAATATATACATTTTGATGACATCCACGATTTATATTGGTTATTATGACATGTTAGGATTCCCTAAATTAATTTTTTTATAATTAATCAAGATTTTAAAACTTTAACAAAAATCAATTATTAAATAGTGTCAAAATTGATATAAAGTTGTTTTTAGAACAAAAATTATATTATGAATTGATATAATTTTCATAAAAATATAAGGTTCGGTCAAAGGAATTATATAATGATATTTGTATAATTAATGAACCTATTTGGGGTATCTTGGAAGATTATAGTATGTTTATTAACCATATAATATAAAAATAGAAAGAGACGTGGTAAATGTCAAACTAATTAGCTAAGAATTAAAACTAAAAGATAAGGTTAATAAAGTGACCCAAACCTATCTAACACATATTGGTTGTGTTGTTTTCAATCCATACCCACTTTATCACTTAAATAATCCAATTCTGATCCATTATAAACCAAATATGAATTTATTATAAAATAATATTTCTAGCTTTTCCTAAGGTGCTTGTCAGCCCTCTTATAAAAGTGAACTCCCACTTACATCTAATTCACTCCTTAAAAGCCATTTGGATCGGCCAAAACCTACACAAATATTCTCTAAACTTTCCTCACTTAATCCTAGAGTCCTTACATTGGTTATAAATTCATCTAAAAGAGCCCTTTTCATCAAATCAAAAAGAAGAACCTGAAGAACAGGTAATGTTTTCACCACCCTCTTTCAAGTTCCTTTCTTCTTACTCTAATTATTTATTTGTTATTTCCATTATAAAATATTAACTCTTGTATCTTATATATACTTTGATGCTATTATAAATATGATACAACCATATTCAGTATTTTATACATCTTTTTAATGACATGTCACCATACCTGCATACGTACGGCTTACCGTCTCCACATCGTGGTTTAATTGTTATTCAAAACATTATTATTTGGATGGGTATGATAATGATGTGTAATTGAAATAAATAATAAATATAAAATTATAAATATTCTGTATATATGATATACCATCCAATTATATATGATTTTAATATCAAAAGAATGATATTGTCACTCGTGCGTACGTATGGACTACCGTCACCACAAACACGATGAGATTCATTCCCCATCGTATCCATTCAAGAATAATTCTCATTTAATGGTTAAAAATATTTTTTAAGGACTTGATATCATTCTGGATATGAATAAGATACAACCTATCCATAGCAAACATGGCTTATGTAACAAAACATATAAAAGAAAATGAGTAAGTTAACACCCAAAACGGCGATAATACAAATATATTATTAATAAATCAATGTTAAAAGATCATATATAATATCATATTAATGTATATGATTCCTATATAATTTAATAACAATTATTTCACCATTATAAAATACTTAAACCTACCCTAAACCAAGGAAAATTACAAGGTAAAGGTTTATTTCATAAGCTCTTCATTATCTGAGGTTGTTTGTACGTAATTATCTACTGGGACCTCTTTATCATCCACATCTGTGTTTCTTAAAAATATATTTCAACGAATTCTTAATATTTTATAGACTATGTGTTAAGTTCATTTATACCCTTGTATGACTTTCTATAATAATTTTATAAAGGAATGTTTATGTTGTCTTCTAAACAAGGTCATTTTTAATCATTACGACAGAATTAAGGTAAGAATGTCCTTTTTAACTTATACGGCGTGTGGGGATATGTTCTCCCATTATAACATCAAAAAAGATTCCCTTAAAAGCTTATAAGAATATTTTAAAAATATTTTTATTTTTTTATAATTATGTGGATCTTAAATAAATTCGAAATAGAAAGTGATATTTCTCGAAAAAGGATTTTGATTTCATCTATGTCAACATCCTTTGATGGATTTTAAGTTTAATTGAAGTTGATTTATTATAATAAAAAACTTCCATATTGTATTGAAGGTTTTTTGATATGTTTGACTATAGATGTGCTATTTTTATACCATTCATGGTTTATGGTTAAAGTATTGACATTTTGTATGATAGTTTTAATACAAATGCTTATGATATGTTTAAACTTTTTCATATGAGGAATGTATTGGACTTAGTAAGTGATGGGTGGAGCCCGCTATAGCTCCTAGATGAATCATTAGGTCTCATAAGCCAATTAGATGTGGAATTTTCCGAGGCCATTTCCCATTTTGACATATGGTTTTTGCTGAGGCCTTAATCATTTTTAGACATCTTGGTCGAGGCCTCAACAAAATGTTTCAGAATTTCTGGAGTTATACATTCCCTCATTATAGAAATAATATTAATGGTTCATGTGATCATCAACCAGTAGAATAACCATGATTATGTTTTATTATTGCATTATTTACTCAGCTCATATTCTTTCCATAAAATTATTCATGTTTATTATTAGTAAAGGCATGTGGTTTCAATTATTCATCATGCGTAATATTTATGTCATTTTCCTCTCTATTACATACCCTTACTATGCTTTTGAGCTCACTGCATTCTTATGTTTCATTTTCCCTAGATATGAAGAATTTAGTTTTGTGTAACCTGCAGACATAATCTAGGAGGCTTGGATGTTTCTAATGAAATATATTTGTGTTGTATTTCTATTCAAGATGTAAAGTTGAACTTATGTATTAATCTTGTTTCCAATAATACTAAACTGACCAATCTTTCAAGAGATGATTTCCTTGTGATCATTCCAATGTTATTTAATAATGCACCGACTCTGGGTAACTAGGGTCGAGGTGTTACACTTATACTATGGGTGCACCTAAATAGTGATCCAATTATTTTTTTAATGATTATATTTTAAAGAGAATTATATTAGATGTTGACTGTATAACTATTCCAATTTTTTTTTCTATAATGTTTCTATCAATATAGATTTCCATGAAACAAATTCATCTTCATTATGATCACAATGGGGTTTTAATGATTCATTTTATCATGATTGACATCGTGTGGATTGTGATTATTAATTCACGTGACTCTTTCTATTTTAAGGCTTATTTAATATTTCTGGATTTATGATCTAGGTATTAATGTTTAGAAATTATCTTATGTTATGCTCATGAACTTTTTTTCATCATATCGTATTTCTCATATTAGTCTCACTAATTACATTCAATTGATAATGCTTATGTTTTCACCTATAAAGTATTTAAGCTCACTGTTTTTATGTTTGAAATTTTCAAGGTTATTAAAAATTATTTTAAATGATTTTTGTCTAGAAAGATTTTATTTATGGGATATTTTTTTAATTTTTTTGAATAATTATTATGGAAAATGGAAAGCTTGATATGGTGAAAATATATGCTATTGAAGTCATGGGTATTGTTCATGTAAGAGTTTTTTCTAATTATCTAAAGCTCTAAACCTAAAAGTGTAATTTATGAAGTAATTATAGAATTATAACTTTTAAAATTTAATGATATATTTGTGAATCATATAGTAATTTATCTTTAAAAGTTATTCTATTTTTGATAGTGTACCCTATATGCAAAAATGGTTTTCTCAAAAATATTATGTTGCACACAAGATTTAGTTATACCAAAAAATAATATATTATTAATGTTAATATTTTAAGTTGTAGTAATCAAATATATTTTAGAAGATTAGTAATGAATGATATTTAAAAAATTGTTAAAATATGGTTTACACATGAATATATAATTATTCATTTGATAGAAAATTAATTAGAAACGTAAATAAAAACCAATTGAATATGAATGATGTGTTTTTATAAAAAAACAACTTAAGAGAGAATAATTATGTTTATAAAAAATTAAAATAACTATTTATGGATTATATAAATGATATGTTAATTCAATATAATATTTAAAAATTATCTAATTTGTTTTCTAGATATTATATAATAATAAATATAATTTTATGGATAAAATGTGTGTTTTTCTTAGAAATGCAGTTTTAACATATTTTAATGGTGAACCCATTTTAAATATAGTTTTAAATCCTTTATAGTTTATATTTTACAAAATAAATTTCTTCTTTAGTATAGGTAGATCAAAATTTAATTTGGTTGAATTTTGGTATTTTTCTGATATATTTTATTTTTTAATGAACAGTGAAAAACAATTCATTTTAATTTAAAAGTTGTTTTCTTTTTACTTAATTTATATTGTTATATTTTCATTTTAATTGGTTTTAAGGTTTAATTATATTAAGTTTTTATAATTTAATCTAATTTAGTGAATTGTATGGAATTTCATATTGAAATTAAATAGAAAAACTTTTTGAACTTTTGAACGTTTTACTTAAAAAACTCAGTTTCTCATTCTGAGAACTCGATTAATTTTAAATTTAAATTTTCCACTTTTTTCAAATGAATTTTCAAAAACTATCATACATGGTTGTAATAATTACAAAATTTTATTTCAATATGATCAAAATAATTTTTGATGAATATTAACTTTAGTATTTTATTTACCATAGTTAAGTAGTAAATCAGGTAAATAAGGGTAAAAAAATATTATAATCCTATAAATTTCCCTAACACTTGTCATAATCTTATTCGATGATTTATGGATGACACATAAAATTCTTGGGGCGAAATTTTGGCATTTGGAAGCCACTTGGGTGTGATTATGACATTAATAACATTTTATTTAATGTAAAAATAAACATATAATAAAAAATTCTATTTTTACTAAATAAATTGAAATATAGTTTTATATAAGTAATATCTTAGACTATAAATATAAATATAAATATAAAAATATTACCTACATCATTTTAATTGATTTATATGTTTTTGGAAATAAATGATTAACTTTAATTATGATACAGTGATGAAGTAATAATAGGTTTATTAATAGAAGAATCAAATAAATGATACAACTAATATAAAATAAATATAATTTGAAATATTTGATACAATAAAATAATTTTATATGTTACTATACCTGTTATAAGCCTATTGAATTTTTTTTAATGTTATATTTTTGTTTGGATTTTATTTAAATTCAATAAAATGAATGGTATCAAAATTGACACAATTGATATTTTATAAAATTAATAATTTATTAAATTATTCAAAAATATTAAAAATGTTTTAAAATTATAATGTAGGAGTAATAAATTCTAAAATTTCATAAAGTTTTAAATTATGTGCAATTGACCCCATATATGTAAAATTAATAGACTTTATCATTTAAAATGTTGTTACAAAAATTAAAATTAAAAGAGAAATAATAAGGGTAAACCGAAATGAAAATGTTTAAAATAAAATCAATACATGTCTAAAAATTATTTTATGAGAGGACATAGAAAATTACTCATCTTATATTGGACATAACTCATGTTTGAGTCAGTTATATTAAAAAATAAATTTATATTAATTTAATATTTTATGAGTTTCCAAGGGTGGCGCTCCCCTATCCTATATAAAGGCACACACTCTTCTCTAATTATCATACTTCAAGAACCATTTGGTTCAGTCATGTTCTGGAAAAATACTTACTATAATACATACCTACATTATTGAGGCCTTATTTTAGGAAGAACACTCTTATTAGAGGTGTTAAGGTGTTCTTAAAAGGTTATCAACTGAAGATATGGTATCATTTTTTAAAGTGTTCCTATTTTAGTTCTTCATCAATTCCTTTAAATATTATTCATACATGATAAAATGATAAATCCAATATACTCAATATAATTATATGATATTAGTTTAATATTATCAACTAAATCCATCTCAAATTTCATCAAATAAGAAATGAACATTTCGTTGATGTGTACTACGGACTACCGCCTCACGAACCGATATAGTTCGTTTTTCATTAACGTCTATAGAAACCATTTATAATGATGAAATCAGTATTTATATAAAAATTAATGACTCATTTAACATTTTAGAAGAATAATATTTCAAATATATTTTTACTTTTCACACACAAAAAAATAATAACGTCGTTTGTGCGTACATGTGAGTTATCACCTCCGTGAAGTGATGTGAATTTTTTTTATTCACTGCATAACTATTATGATATATATATTTATATATTAATATTAATATTTTAATAATTTTATAATAATTCACGAAATATAAAATAATAATTACCTTATTTTTATAATGATCAATGAAAAATGGAAACGTTATTCTTGTGTACGTACGATCTACCATCTCTATAAATATAACATTGTTAATTATTCATAACATAAATAATTAGTTTGATTAAGTAGTATAATTTATGTATAAAAGTTATAATTATTTAAAGAATATTATTTTGGAGATGATGGAATTATGAACACATGGAAAATTAACATCATAAGAGGTTCATTTTCAACTCATGTACCGAATATCAAAAAAATGTCTGATAAAAACTTCAATAAATATGTAATTTTTATAACATGGTAATACGTGATATTAAATGAATAATAAACATGTAAAAAGTTTTCAATCAAGTATTAATTATCCAAAGCATATTATTTTGGAATATAATGATTGTTTTTGACGAGTCAGACTCCATGGTAAGGGATTTTGTCTCAATCTCTTTTCATTGAAACACTTCTTGATGATATGAAACTTTATTCATATATAAATTGTATATAAAACCCATTTGAAATTCCATGTCTATATTATATCTATACTAATGTTATTTAATGACTTTTAAAATGTTATACTTCTATTTGGATTATAAATAAATGTTTAATATGGTAAAGGACTCTTTAACTAAAACATAATTTCAAATGTTTTAAATATGTATTCTTATAAATAATTATAATTTATGTACATGATTTCAAATTGGTTTTAAGGAATTATTTATATAGACATGAATTCTTTAAAATTATAACTCTTTAAAAAGTTTCAATGTGGTATGCGACACTTTGATCCAAAACTATTCTTTTCAAATGTTTTAATTATGTTTTAAAAATGGAATGATTATTTAAATAACATGGAATGTTTTTTTACATTTATACCATGAATGGTATTTCTCATTTCCATGTTCATATATTTTATTGATGTTTAATTTAGAAGTTTACCATTATATTTTAAGTTAATGTTTTTCATTTATGAGTGAGTGATAAACCTAGACAAGGAGAGCCCATGATAGCTCTCCAATTCATTGGGTAATGAAAAACTGTAAAACAATAATGTTTCTCCTAAGATATTTAAGAATATTCTGTGATGGGTATTCCATATGTTATCATGAAGTTTAATCATTTTGTAGCTATGAAAGCTAATATTTAAGTATTATATAGATGCCAATAGTTGCTTTTATGAATTATGATTGCTAAGAAGTGTTTTTTAGAATCTTATGATTTCATGTGGTATGTTAAATAACTTATGTTTTATGGGTGAAAAGTATTATTTTGTGAAAATGTTTTTCTGTGTATAAATTTTTATACAATAATGGTTTCATTTATTACTTATAACCCTTACTAATATTATTTTTCTCACACAATGTTTTTGAATTTTTTTCTACAGGGAGTAAGGATGAGTAAGAGAAAGGACTAAGTCAATATGAATATTATGATGTTTTATATAAACAAAAATCATGTTTTGAAGAGTTTTATCTTGTGAAAGAATGGATCATGAGTATAAGTGTCTACTTTATAGTTTTTGAGTTGTTATGTAATAGTTATGGAATAACTATTTAAAACACTAAACCTAAAAAGATCTTCCATGTGAATTCTTGACTTGACTCAATATTGTGTAATATTTAAGGATGGAGCCTTATAATTGGTATCAATGGAATTTTTTAGAAAACTATTGGGATTATGAGTTTTCATTAAACATATGGTAACATTATATGTCTATTATTTTGGTTAAATCCTGGTTCCATAACTTTTTCAGATCAAGGAAGGTTGGTTAAAATGGAAAGAGGAGGATCTAAAATAATATTCTTATCTCATCCTGATGATTTTGTTGCAATAATTATTTCAAAGTCTTGTCTAGATGATTCTAAAACTTTTTCAATCATACAAATCATTGGAAGGCAGTAGTTTGAGATATCAATCACCTCCACTATACCTCAACACCATTGTGGATCGTTGATTATTTTTAATCAAATATTATTTTTTAATATTATCACATTCTCAAAAAATTTAAATATTATCAAGGAATTTTTTAATATTTTACCATATCAAAAGATTAAAAAGAATTCTATGATTTTGAAAATTTTGTTTAAGTAGGATACCCTTACTCATCCTATTTATATTTTATTTTTAAACTATAGTCTTCCAGTATATACTTGTGGTATTTTAAAATGTCCTTTGATTGAATTTTTTAAAACAAACTTGATCTGAATTTTTTATAAAAAGAAATTATTTTATGGTGTATTGAAATTATATTTCATAAAAGATTATTTTCCAAGAAAAAAATCAACGACCACACATAATCCAAGTTGTTCAAGGTGTATTTGGAAAAATGAATCAAGTGATTTTAATGAATCTCTATATCATTTTTTCAACGCTCGAACCATATATGTACGTGAAAAAAAATGAAAATAAAACCAGGAGGACAACATGATCAAGGTAGAGTGTTATTTCTTTTGGAAATAGTTCTTTTAAATCCTTTTAAGGTGAATATATATATATATATATATATATATATATGAATTCGTGAATTTAGATGTTTATGTCACTATGAGTTGGCATGAAAATGAGAGGCATAGAACAACCATTATGGTTTAAACATGTTATGGTTATTTTTGATGGTTTTATCTCATATTGGGAGTACTTTAAATGAAAGACCTAGTTTTATAAAAAGGATAACCCCTAGTATGGGTGAAAACCCATCACTTCTGGAAAGGCCATGTGGCTCGAACTTAAAACTAAAGATAGACAATGGTTCATCACCTACCCCTGGCCTATGTGAATTATCTAGTTAGTATGAATTCTTTTATTAGTTAAATGAGTTTAAGGAATATGAATATGTCAATTTTGGTAACTTTTGTTTTATCAAATTCATATACTTGGTATAGGAAAATGATTTAGGGATTGAGTGATAAAGGTTATTTAAAAATGAATTAAATATTTTGGGAACCCTATATACCTTATAAAAATTGAATACTATGGTATTTTATTTGAGGAGTAATGGTTTAATTTTATTTTTGATGAATCTATGTTTTTATTGTGGATTTAAGCAAATTTTGGTTATTTATGGAATGATTAACCTATCATGGAGAATATTTAATTAGGAAATTAATTTTTTGTTTGATACATTATGAGTGTTTGATGTTATTCAGAGTATAATGTTAGAACTTATTTTAGAATATTAATTGATTAAATCCTTATATTTTTTTGGATTAAATCATAATTACAATATTAGTGATAAATTTTAATGTTAGTAATTTGTTGAATGGTTTATGTTGGATTTTTTTTATTACAATATAATTCGGGATATTAAAAGTAGTCATGCTTCTTTTAATGGTCATTATATTTGGGGAATTATATTATATTTATCTTTACATTTTAGTTTTGATTAATGTTTCAAGACATGGTGAATATATTGTTAATATTTTTTGGATTATGTGATTCTCTATAGGTTGATTCTAGTGTTTCAGGTGTAAAAAAATCATCTTAAATACTCATCATTTGTGAAAAAAGATGAGTTTGTGGTGGAATTTGATTACAGGATGAAACAAAACTTTTCAACTAATTGTAGTTCCATATGATCTTAGTCTAGGTAGTAAATGAATTTCACAACATTCTAGAAACTAGCTTAAAAAAATTCTATTTACTTTTCATATCATGAAATAAAATACTTTTTTCCAATTAGAATTTTGTGGTATTCTAATTGTTATCTTCTTCCTGATCATGTTATCTATCACTCTCCATCAGAACAAGATGGTTAGTTTATCTTCCATAATAATTTTTTCCTACATGGAATCCTATTATGTGTTATCTTAGGTGACCTTTGTACTTCACATTTTTTTTAAATTGGATGTTTTATTGACTATTTTTATGATTTGATATTTCAATGATTCAATTTTTAAAACTAAAACCTTAGTTACCAAGTCCAAATTTAAAATTGTGAGGATGAAATTTCCTAAAGCGGGGAAGGATGTAACATCCCAAGTAATTATAAAATAATACCTTTTCATAATTTTTAATATTTATTATGTAGATATTTATTTTAATTTAAAAGGGATTCTATGTTCGATAGTATAACTAACACAAAATAATGGGTTTCTCCAAAATCTTAAGTTCTATACAACAATAAGTTATAACAAAACAATTTATAATATTAATATTATTATTTTATGTTGTAGTTATCTCATAGAAATTTAAATGTTGGGAATGAAATATATAAAATTAATTATGAAAATAGGGTTAATACTTTTGTATAAAATGATTCATTTGGTATAAAATTAATTATAAATATAAATAAAAAACAATTGAATATAAGAGATGTGTTTTTATGAAAAACTATTTAAGTGAAGATAATTGTGTTTATAAAATAATAAAATTACTATTTTTGGATTATATTAATGAAATGTTAATTAAATATAATATTTTAAATTCCTTATATGTGTTTTCTAAACATTATATAAGAACAAATACAATTTCACAAATAAAATGAGTGTTTTTCTCAAAATACAGTTTTACTTCCTTTTGATGGTGAACCCATTTTAAATCTGGTTTTGACAAGTTTATTGGTTCTATTTGGAAAAATTAACTTTTTATTTGGATAATTTACATGAAAATTTTATTTGGTTGAGTTCTGGTATTTTTTGATAAAATTAATATTTTAATAACTAATGCAAAACAAGGAATTTTAATTCAAACATGTTTTTTCGTAAATTATTGTATATAGATATATTATATCATTAATTGTTTTTAAAGTATAATTATATTTATTTTCTTAACTTTTAATCTAATTTAGTTCATTGGAAGAAATTTAATATTGAAATTGAATAAAAATACTGTGTGAACTTTTGAACATTTTACTTAAAAAACTTGTTTTCTCATTCTGACAATGGGATTAATTTTAAATTTAATTTTTCCACTTATATGAATTTAATTTTCAGAAACTAACATACATGGTATTAATATTTTTTAAAAATTTGATCCAATATGAAAAAAATAATTTTTGGTGAATAAATACTTTTTTATTTTATTTACCACAGTAAAAGCATAAATCATGTAAATAATGGTAAAAATAATATTATAATAATATAAAACATCCATAACACTTTTCATAATCTTATTGGATGAGTTAAGTCTTGAAAAGAAAATAATTGGGTCAAAATTGTGACCTTTGGAAGCCACTTGGGTGCGATTATGACATTAATAACATTTTATTTAAAGTAAAAATAAGAATATCAATATCATGTCTCTTATTATAAAAGTAATTTTAATATGTTGTTAAAGAAGTTATATCTTAGAATTTAAATAGTAATTATAATGATAAAAATATTACCAACATCCAGGCAATTAATTAATAATTTTTAATAAATAATTAATTAAATTTAATTATGATACAATGGTGATGCAATAATAAATTAATTAAAGGAAGAATCAAATATATGATACTAATAATATTAGAAAAATATAATTTAAAATATTTGGATCCATCCAATAATTTTCTAGGTGACTAGGACAAGATATATGTCTATCTAATGTGTAAGATCCTGTGTTTTTGAACAGGGTTTATTTTACGAATGTTTCTGAATTTCTATTTCGGTTTATAAATGGGTCATTCTTTCTAAACCGAGCTCTGGAATTTTATTCTGAGTGTTAGAACACCTAAAGTTGTTGTTCTTGATCTTGATTGAAGGTTTGAGGATCAGGGGAAGTTGCACAGGCAGCGCATGATTTGTCTAACCGTGCGGCCAAACCGTGCACAGTTGGAGTTCTGAGGCAGTGGCTAACGCACGGTTAGTGCATAGATTTTATAACCATGTGGCCTAACCGTGCAAGGAGTGTTTTTCGAGACATTAGTTAACACATTGTTAGCACACATTTTCTCTAACCGTGCGGGCACTTAAAATGAGATCCTTAAATTGTGGATCTCTCTTGTTTACGCCTCTAGATGGCTCATTTTTCCTTTTAAGGATCCATAACTCAGGATTACTCTCCCTACAATGAAGGAGAACCTCTACCATGCGTTTTAGAGGTGATCTGAAGGCTTCTCTTAGAAAATTGAAGCTAGATTCTTGAGGTAGGTAGACATTCTTCTTCGTTCTTGTTTGGTTTCTTAGATCTACACAGATCTACATCTCCTCTTCTCTTGGTTTCTTAGATGTACACACATTATGGGTAAATATATGTGTGTAGAAGACACGTATGATAAGTTTTGGTCTTCTTCTTGGTAGGAGAAGTGATCTAAGCCGGGTTCTTGAAGAATCTACCCGTTTCTCTTGAGGTTTCATCATTCGTTGTGTTTTCCGTCAAAACCCCAAGGTAGGGTCCCAAATCATTAACCCTTTATTTAAGAATTATAGTTTCTTTAAATAAATGAGGAATGTGGGTATCCTTGATTATGATATATTGATACATGACACTTTTACGGTTATTAAGTAATTTCACCATTGTGAGATAAATGAGGACTTGAACATGTTTTGATTTATGCATGGATTTCTATTATAGTTAAAGTTATATGATTAAATAATTGTATTATTTGAATGGAATGAATTATAAATAGGATAATTAATTATAGAATTAATTAACAAGTGATTAGTTGGGATAAGATTGTGGCTTTTACAGATTATTGGGAATATTGAATATTTGACATGTTTGGGATATAATTTGGAACCATGTAAAAATTAAGGGATGGATTAATTATTACATGTTAAATTCTATATGGTTAACTAATTTATGATTGGTTAAAGAGATAAGATATAATTAATTAATTGTTGAAATAATTAATTTGCATTCATTAAATTAAGATTGTGATTTGATTGTTTGTTACAATTGTTGGACATGAGTATCTTTTGATGCATATTAGTTTTCCATGTCTTATGTTGTCTAGGATGGATTTGTTAGAAAATATGATATGTTGTGAGAGATATATTCTAAATATCTTGGCTTTGTTCAGTATGTTTTGTGATGATTACGGGATGCTTGTAGATTGTTAAAGTCCTGGACGAATAACTATTTGAGTGAACAGGTTCAGACTTATTAAGAAATTTGGTTAATTAAGTGTTGAATTATCTAAATAGAGATTTGTGTTGTTAATTAGTTGTTGAATTAATTAACATATTAGTTTTGTGGTGTTAGACATGGTATTCTACACCAATGGTAAATATATATGTATGATCGATGAATGGGTTGTGAGACAAGGACTAAGGCTCCAAATAATCATAGGTGTTTAGACATGGAGTTGTACACCAATGATAGATGTATATATATGATTGATATATGGGTTGTCAGATAGGGACTGATGCTTCAAATACTCACAGAGTGCTAGACATGGCATTCTGCACCGAGCTTTCAAGCAAATATTCTTTTATGGGACATGGACTAATGCTCCAAATACCCATGGGTTGTGAGATAATGACTGATGCTCCATATACTCACAACGGTGATATAAATGATGTTCTATATCCATTAATTAATATTGGACTTTGGTTCTAGATGATCGTGCATGAAATGAGTTAATGGTTAATGTAGGCTGTTGTGACATGATGATTTTTGAATTGATTATGAGAAAGGGTTTAGACTTATTAATAAATTGGGTGAACCACTGTTAGTGGACAGACCCAGGAGCGAATAACTATTTTAGTGGATGGGATTAGACATAATATATGAATGATTAAATTGAATATCTTATGACGCGTTATCCAAGTGAAAGTATAAGCTTAGATTTGATGTTTACATTGATTACTTAGAGGGTCTTTAGATACATCTGTGGTGAGTGACTTATACGGGGGATGTTGGGCGTAGGCCAAATATTATGACTTCCATAATAAGATTTGAGTAATTTATAAATGAAAAATGATTATGTTATGATTTTTTAGTATGCAAAACTAATGAATAAGGTTGGATCATACACCAGCTGAGTTCTGATGCAAGTACTTGAGTATATAATTACTTTGTACTGGTTACTTTATTTTATTCATGCCTTCACGTGTTTTAAATTATTTATTAAATTTCAGGATTTGGGGTAGACATCGATGGTTCTGGCGTACTGAGATTTATATTTCACTCCCTACTCAGGCTTCCATTGCACTAGGTACCCTAGTAGATTCAATTTGGTTGCAGGACTATGTTGTTTGCACTTACATGGGAGATAAGAGTAGAGGACTGAGCAGATGCTCAGGATTCTCGAGGAGATCACCCTTGGGGCTTTGAGTCATTATTTATTTATTTCTGTATTGGAATTTAAAGCATGTTGTTTTGTTCATTATTTTCTAATTTTGTATCATTGGCATGTCATGCGTGCATCTGCTGTATAATTTGGCGTTGGACACTATTATAAAAAGAATATTGTTTGACTTCCGTTGTTTGTCATTTACGAGTAACTACATCCTCTATTGTTTGTTACCTACACTGATATACTATTGTGCAACTCTGATAAGAGTTTATAGTCTCCCCATTGACTATCCTTAGACTCTCACTGCTAGTCGGAAGCCTCTAGAGTACGAGGAGGTGCACTTGAGTTCATGTGGTGACCGGTCTAGCCACCGGTTTAGTGGTGAGTTGGGTCGGGACATAACAAAGTGGTGTCAGAGGTTTAGGTTTCTTTATTTTCCGTTGTCTTATTTTTTTGGGGTTGGTTGACAGGAGACTAGGAATATGTCGGCTCTTGGTTTAATAGCCGTGCTTGGTACTGATCACCTCATGTACAAGAAATGACCAAGTGTCCAGGGATGGGAATTTATGTTTGTACTATTAGAGGTTACAGTTGATATGATTTCACCTTGAGTGACTGGTTTATTTTCCACTATTTATTGATTTTGAGAATTTTTAAATGAATAATTTTCTTGGCCTGATATGGCAAGGACGTTTCATACATGCATCATCTTAGGCACATAGAGATTCACATGGCATGCATATAACATGCAATTTAGTTGCATTAGTTGGATGCCTTCTAATTTGGATTGTGTTCCTTGGGGTGCAATTCCATGTTTGATCTTATTTAGCATGCCTCTTTAGATAGCATGTTACGGTGATAGATTTAACATGATTGAGTGATTATATTCCGTACTTCCCTGGTTATTAGCATGATTTGTTGTTGTGACATGCTTTCGTGTTATAACATGTTGTTGTGTTACTCCTTATGTTAACATGTTAGAGAAGTTTTGATATGTGAAAGGTCTTCTAAAGTTAAAATCTAAAATGAATGTTGATTTTGTTAAATAGGATCCAAAATCCATCGATAAGGTGTATGGGCGCCTTATCGATTGGTAGGTGGCCACCCATATAATTTGGACCATTAGGTTGATAATGTTAATTTCTGAATTGACATTGATATCAATGAATGAGAGCCATTTTTAAATCCAAGGAGTGTATGGGTGCTTCAGGTATTTGGAAATGACGACTCATATTAAATGTGATGAGTAGATTCCATGTGAAATTCTTATAAATGTGAAAAAAATTAATGTTGATCTGAAATCAAAGGGCTAGATTCTAAAATTCAACTAGACCCAAGTAGGTCAGTAGGGGAGTGAATTTATGAGATAACTCATTTGGGTGTTTAAAATTTTAGTACATGTGCTTTTTCTATTGGGTTTATTTATAGAGAACATAGTTTGGTAAAAATGGGATCCTCATAGGTCGCCTTATCTCCTTAAAAGGAATTTATTTTGATAAATTTACTGAAAATGATGGGCTATTAACTAACGTAAATATTTTTTAAAAAAAATGAGTTTTATGAAACTTTCCTCTTTTACCTTAAGGAATTTTGAACATGGTACGTCGATGTTTGGATTAAATTTTTTGACGATTAAAGAATAAATGTGATTAAATATAAGTGTCTTGGAAATGGAACCTGTTGTGGTGTCCACTGTTTAAAACCCTCATGTAAAGTGTATATCAGAATTCTCTTGAGTTTCCTTGGAATAGAAGCATGAGTACTTTCCATTGGCATTCTTCTCCTTAGAAATGACCGTATGTTTGGGTTTTATGTCTAGTGAATTGTTTGACATAACCCGGTTTAGGGTTGACAGTTATTCTTCTTATGGGGATAACCTATGGCCAGTAGCGCCCTCAGATCTTAAATACCTTGCTAGCGCTATGGATTTTCTCATGCTTTTAGTGTTGTTGGGTGCCGTTGTCCCAGGTAGTACTTCTAGTTCCCAGGCCAACCTTGTTCGAATGGGTGGTGATGTATTTCGGGACCTTGTTATGGGCTTGAGAATCAAGAAATACTCTTCATCAGTTGGTTAAATGTGCCTCGGGCATAGTTAGCTGCATTGTTGTTTGTTTGACCCTTTGTACTTAGTAATGGATGATTGTTTATAGCGTTGTCTAGGAAAAGGGTTGTGTGAGGCAATATGAATCCGTAATAAGTCTTTTTTGTTCTTTTGAGTATGGTCTCAGGTCAAATCCATGTTGAGTAACATTAGTGTTAATGAATCAGTTTCATTTTAATACATGGAATGGTTTTTGAAAGACCTGGGTGTTTTGACATGCCGATCTTGTTGTTAATCTAGCATGCTGGTGAGCGGCTGAACATTTCTTAAGGTGTCATGGGAAATATTAAGGTTGGTATTGCCACTTGTTCACGATGAATGTGTTGGCAGGTGATGCTGATATTTTGGAACAGAGTTATCCAGTAATGGTTTGACTGATCTTCTTCATGACCTCAATTTTCTCTTAGTGCATCTTTCTGGACACGACGATCATGTCCCCTATCTTTACCTCATCATGGAGACACTAAGATAGTGTCAGCCTTTTTCCACGCTACAGTTTAAATGTAGTTGGTCTTGAGGAGTTGATGTTATCTAGGTAGTATGCGGAATGTGTTGGTTGTTTGGGCTACTTTTCTTTTCATGTTTATGCATGGTTGTTTTTAAAATAACATTGAGATGGGTTGACTTGGAAAATTTACCGGATGTTGGGTAAGGAATTTGATATACTGGCGGTGGTTTTGGAATAGTTTTAAAGGCACGTCATCAGATAAAGGGAGAAAGTGACATTTGTGTCAGCGACGTCTTTCGAGGGAATCATGTGAAACATATTCTTTTGATTGATCGAGATTAAACCTTTTATGTTGACAAGGTCCTTCTGATGACCTAAGATAAAAGACTTGATTCAATTTTTAAACTTTAGAGTAGTCTTTTGACCTAGTTAAAAAGGCATATCCATCGGGTTTGAGAAGGGTTAAAGGTGTGTTTGGCATTGGGAACGCAACACGTAACATCTAACGAGATTACATGACCTCTGTAGGTTGGTTGTTTTAGTAGTGGTTCCCGATGGCTTCTTGGGGACGAGAAGTTTTTAATGTGGGTATAATGTAAGATCCCATGTTTTTGAACTAGGTTAATTTTATTAATGTTTGTGAATTTCTATTTCAAATTATCAATGGGTCGTTATTTTTAAACCAAGCTTCAGAATTTTATTCCACGTTTTGGAACATCTAAAGTTGTTGTTCTCGAACTTGATTAAAGTTTTGGGGCTCAGGGGAAGTTGCAGGGGCGACACACAGTTTGTCTAACTGTGCGGCCAAACCGTGCATAGTTGGAGTTTTGAGGTAGTGGCTAACGCACAGTTAGCGCATGGTTTGTCTAACTATGTGGCCTAACCATGTGGGGAGTGGTTTCCGAGATAGTAGCTAACACATGGTTAGCACATGGTTTTTCTAACCGTGTGAGAAAACCCTGCAGGCATTTAAAATGAGATCCTTAAATTGTGGATCTCACTCGTTTCAACCTCTAGATGGCTTTTTTTTTCTCCTAAGTGGCCATAACTCAGGATTACTCTCCCTATAAGGTAGTAGAACCTCTCCCAAGCATTTTTGAGGCAATCTGAAGGCTTCTCTTGTAGAATCGAAGCCGGATTCTTGAGGTAGGTAGACGTTCATCTTCATTCTTGTTTGGTTTCTTAGATCTACTTAGATCTACATCTCCACTTCTCTCGGTTTCTTATATCTACATCCATTATTGGTAAATCTAAGTGTGTAGATGACATGTATGATAAGTTTTGGTCTCATTCTTTCTAGGAGAAGTGATCAAAGGCACGTTCTTAATGACTCAACACGTTTATCTTGAGGGTTCTTCGTTCATTTTGGTTTCCATCAAAACCCCTAGGTAGGGTCCCAAATCATTAACACATTATTTAAGAATTATAGTTTCTTTAAATAAAATAGGAATGTGAGTTTCTTAGATTATGAAATGTCTATGAATGACACTTTTAATGTTATTAAGTAATGTCACCCACATGAGATAAATGAGGACTTGAACATGTGTTGATTTTAAGCATGGATTGCTACTATATTTAAAGTGATATGATTAAAAAAATGAATGATTTGAATGGAAAGAATGTGTAATAGGACAATTAATTGTAGAATTAATTATCAAGACATGATTTGGTATAAGATTGTGGCTTTTACAGATTATTGGGAATATTGAACATTTGACATGTTCCGGATATAATTTGGAACCTGGTAATAATTAATGGATGGATTAATTATTACATGTTAAATGGTACATGTTTAACTAATTGATTATTGGTTGAAGATATAAGATTAAATTAATTAATTATTGAATTAATTAATTTGTGTGCATTAAATTACGATTGTGATTTGATTGTTTATTAAGATTTTTGGCCAAGAGTATCTTTTGATGCATATTTGTTTTACATGCATTAAGTTGTCTTGGATGGTGGTGTCTGAAAATATGATATGTTGTGTGAGATAGTTGCCAAATATCTTGGTTTTTTAGCATGTTTTGTGATGATTATGGGGTGCTTGTAGATTGTTAATTTCCTAGACGAATCACTATTTGAGTGGACGGGTTCAAACTTGTTAAGGAATTTGGGTAATTAAGTGTTGACATCTCTGTATAGCGATTTGTGTTATTAATTAGTTGTTAAATTAATTAACATATTTTTGTTGTTGTGTTAGAAATGGTATTCTACACCAATGGTAAATATCTAAGTATGATTGATGAATGGGTTGTGAGACAAGGGTAGAGGCTCCAAATACTCACAGGTGGTTAGACATGGAATTCTACACCAATGATATGTATATATATGATTTATAGATGAGTTGTGAGATAGGGAGTGATGCTCCAAATACTCATGGGGTTCTAGACATGGCGTTTTACACCCATCTTGCAAGAAAATACTATTTTATGGGACTGGGACAGATGCTCCTAATACCCATGGGTTGTGAGACAAGGACTAATGTTCCAAAAACTCACGAGGGTGATAGAAATGATGTTTTATATCCATTAATTAACATTGGACTATGGGTCTATTTGTTCATTCATGAATTGAGATAATGGTTCATGAAGGCTGTTGTGACATGATGATTAGTGAATTGATTATGGGAAATGACTTAGACTTATTAATGAATTGGGTGAACCAATGATAGTGGATAGACCCAGGAGAAAATAACTATTTTAGTGGATGGGCATAGACATAATATATGAAAGATTATATTGAAAAACTTATGACGCGTTATCCAAGCCAAAACACAATCTTAGATTCAGTCTTTATTTTGATTACTTTGACGGTCTTTAGAGACATCTATGGTGAGTGAATTATACGGGGGATGTCGGGCATAGGTCGAATCATTCAACTTCCTTAACAAGACTTGAGTAATTGAAAAATGAATAATGATAATTTAATGATTGTTGAGTATGAAAAACTAATGAATAGTGCAGGTTTAGACAACAGCTGAGTGCTGAAGCAGGTACTTGAGTATATAGTTACATTGAACTACTTACTTTATTTTATGAATGCCTTCACGTGTTTTAAATTATTTATTAAATTTATGGATTTGGGGTAGACACTGGTGGTTCCGGACTACTGATATTTATATCTCACACCCTACTCGGGCCGCCATTGCACTGGGTACCTGAGTAGATTAAATTTGGTTGTAGGACTATGCTGTTTGCATTTACAGAGGATATATGAGTAGAGGACCGAGCAGATGCTCAAGATGCTCAAGGAGAACACCCTCGGGGATTTGACACATTATTTATTTATTTTTGTATTTGAATGTAAATCATTGTGATTTGTTTATTGTTTTCTACTTTTGTATCATTAGCGTGTCAAGAATGGATCTGTTGTATAATTTCGGGATGGCCACTATTATAAAATGAGTATTGGTGGACTTCCATTTTTTGCCATTTATGAGTTACTACTTCCACTATTGTTTGTTATCTACACAGATATACCGATGTGTAACTCTGATAAGAGGGTATAGTCTCCCCACTGACAATCCTTAGACCCTCTCTAGTAGTGGGCAGCCTCTGGCGTACGTGGAGACGCACTTGGGGTCATATGGTGACTGGTCTGGCCACCAGTTTAGTGGTGATTTAGGTCGGGATGTTAAATAATAGGTTTTTTCAATTTTATCTCTCTGTTTAGATTTTATTTAAATTCAATAACACAAATAGTGTCAAAATTGATGTAATTGATATTTTATAAAATATTAATTTCTTAAATTATTTAAAAATAATAAAAATATTTTAAAATAATTTTTTTTAAATACATTCTATAAGATCATTATTTGTCCAATTATTTGTAATTTAACCAATATAAGTAAATATTATAGCCTCCGAATATTTTGAAATGATGTTACCACATTAAAAATTAGAAGAGAAAAATTAAGGTTAAACCAAAAAGATAAGGTGTAAAATAAAATAAACACTTTTATAAAAATTATTGGACGAAAGGATTTAGAACTATAATAATATTATATTCTAAATAACTCATTTGGGATACATTTGGATTAAAAAATTAATTTCTATTAATTTAATATTTTAAGAGTTTCCAAGGGTGCCCCTCCAATCTTATATAAAAAGGTACTCACTCTTCTCTAATAATCACACTTCGAAAACCATTTTTTATCCATAATATTCCCAAAACTCTTCCAATAATACCTCCACACATTATTGAGGCCTTTTTTTAGGTATAAAAACCTTCTTATAGGTGTAAAGGTGTTTTTTAAAGGTGATCTACTAAATAAGATGTATAGTTTTTTATGTTTTTCTATTTTATTTCTACTTACATTTAATTTAAATCTATTTCATCCATGATGAATTGATATTTAAATTACCCAAAATATACTAATAACATATTATGTTGATATCATCCCCTAAGACAATCTCCAATTTCATCAAATGGGAAATGAACATTTTGTTCATGTGTATAGCGGACTACCACCTCGTGAACTGATATAGTTATTTTTTCATTACTATATATAAAGAAAAGTTATAATGATAAAATAAATGTTTATATATGTTATTAATGACATATTTATCATTTTCAAATAATAATATTTCAATTATGTTCTTATGTTCCCTACACATAAAAATGATAATTTCATTCGTGTGTACGTGTGAACTATCACCTCCACGAAGTGATGTGAATTATTTTTATTACCCACATCACATGTATGGTATATATATAAATATATTTATAGGTTAATGATGATTTTAATAATATTATAATAATTTTTTAATGATAAAATATTAATTACCTTATTTTTATAATGATCAATGAAAAATAGTAATTTTACTCATACGTACATATGACCTACCATCTCTAAGAATATAACGTTGATAATTTTTCATACCATAAATAAATGGTTTGATAGAAAAGTAAAATAGGTATATAAAAGTGATTATTATGTCAGGAATATTATTCTATATATGATCGAATTAAGAACCAAAAAGACAATTTACATCATAACAAGTTCATTTTCAACTCAAGTACCAAATATCGAAAAAACATCCAATATAAACATAAATAATTATGTAATTTTTTTAGCATGGTAATAAGTAATATAAAAAGAATAATAAACTTGAAACATTTTCTAATGAAAGTATAAATTATCCAATTTTTTTATTCAGGAATATAATGATTGTATGTGACGATTTAGACTCAAGGTAAGAGGTTTCATCTCAATCAGCTTTCATTGTGTCACTTATCAAAGACATGCACCTTTTTTAATTTATAATTTTTATATAAAAACCCTTTTAAATTACATATCTATATTATATATATAATCATGTTATTTAATATTTTGTAATATTTTCTACTTTAATATCGGTTATAATTTAAATTTTCAAAATTCCAAAGGACTCTTTAACTAAAACATCATTTAAAATGTTTTAAATAGTTATTAATTTAAATATTTCTCATTAATGTACATGTTTTCAAAATCGTTTTATGGAATTATTTATATTGACATGAATTTTTTAAAATGTTAACTCTTTTCAATATTTTCAATGTGGTATGGGACAGTTTTATTCAAAAATAATCTTTTTTAATGTTTTAATTATGTTTTTAAAATAGATAGATTATTTCAATAACTTGGAATGTTTTTTACATATAGTCCATGAATTTAATTTATTGCTTTCCTATATCTATATACTACATTGATGTTTAATTTAAAATTGTATCATTTTATTTTAAAGTTATATTATTTCATTTATGAGTGCATAACTTTTAATATGAAATATGATTCAAAGGTGGAAAAGTTATTTTTTCCATTATGCTTGTTTTATGTGTTTTGATTATTTTATAGATCTCGGAAATTTATTATGCATATAGGTGGTTCCATGATTAACTAAGAGTGAGTGAACCCATGATATCTCTCCAATATGTTGGGTAATGAGATGTAGTTATAAGATAAGGTTTCTTCTAGGTGATTTAGGGAATATATTGTGATGGTTATTCCAAAAAAAAAGTCATGAATGCTACTCCCTATGTGGCTGTGAAAGCTACCATGTCAGTATGATATGGATTCCACACGTTAATTTTACAAATTACGAATTCTAAGATGTTTTTTAGAATATTATGATTTCATGAGGATTGTTAAAGGACTTATGTTTTATGGGTGAAAATCATGATTGTGTGAAAAAAATTCATGAGGTTAAATGTTCATGGACTAATGCTTTCATTCCTTATTTGTACCCCTTATTGAGATTTTTTGTGTTCATCCCAAGTTTTTGAAATTTTTCCCATATGGTATATGGATATGTAAGAGAAATGAAGAACTTAATATTATTGTTATCATGTTTTCTATCAAAAATAATAAATAAATTATGTTTTAAAGGGTTTTATCTTGGGAACAAATAGATAATTATTAGAAGTATCTGATTTGTAATTTTTGAGTTGTTTTGTAATAGTGATGGACTAATTCTGTAAAACTCTAAACCTAAAAAGATCCTTAAATTGAATTCATGACTTAACTCAATATTATGTAACGTTTAAGTCCGAGTCCGTATAAAATGATCATTGGGTATTTATCTAATATGATATTTTAATTTTATGTTATATGTTTTTAATGTCAAAAAATTGTGTTATGTTATTCAATATCAATCAATAAATGTAATGATTTTTAGCATCAAATTTGGGTGTGCAGGTTCGAGGTTTTTATAAATACTGTTGTGGAGTGTAATATATTCCCACCTAGTTTTTCATTTTAGAATTAAAATAATATTTATATTATATAGAATTAAAGAATTTATAGAGTATTTATATTTAAATGATCTTTATAAAGGTGTATATTATTTATAAATAACATTTATAGATTATAGAAAATGGTAATACAAAATGAAAACAATTAATGAAAGTCTTCCAGTTTTTATGAATGAAAAATATGTTTTTGGGATAAGAAATAATATTATATCAGTCATGAAACTTAATGGTGTAGGATGTGTGAACACTTTACTAGTTACATAGATTAGGTTGTTGAAGAAGATATATTTATAGACCATTTAGTGAATAATGATATAAATAATCCAATAACATTTTTTATTTACATTGTTAGAATAATAAACTTATATTATAGAATCATAGTTGTATAATTTTATATTATATTAATAGAGTGATAAGAGGATGTCAGTTCTATACTATAAAGGAATACCACCAGGGTTGATTTCATTAGAGTTTATGCCATTCTATGATTATATATATGAAAGGTAAAAAAAGTTGACTTTTGAAAACGTGTGTAGAACATTGAGGGATTGATTGTTATATATGGTAATCATAGATTTTTAGGGTATGGAAATAATATATTCACTCTATGATCACAATATTTCTTTTCATTTTTAAAAATATTGAGAAAGAGGGGTATATATATATTATTGTAGGGAATCTAATGAGTTTACTATATTTTAAATACAAAGTAATCTAATAGAGAAATAAAATTTGGTCAATGATATTATTAACATTTATATTAATGTGGAGAAAAATATGATTGTGAATAATTTAATTATTTATTTACTAATAATGGAATTTAATTGGGGTAACTATTATGGGTAAACCAAAATAGAATAGTTTTGAAAAAAAATGAAATCCGTAGGAGCCTAAGGCTATAATTAAAAAAACTCTGAATTAATGGGTAGAAGAATTGAATATTAAAGTGTATCTTATCTATAGTGGCCAACCGGTTCTAATAGGTCAACTTCAAAAAGTAGAGATCTAGTTAAGAAAAGAGGAAAGAATATCAAATATATGATTTTTTTATCAATTTTTATATTTCCATATAGATTTTATTTCAAGGTAAAAGTTTGGTTCAAATTTAAAAAAATATAATTATTGGATATAGTGACATGGATTTTTTATACAACATATATGATGATGAGAACAATAAGATTATTCAAAGTTGGAATATGATATTTTATAATGGAATCACGTATTAAGATCAAAAAATTGGTTAAGACCAATAATGGGATAAAACAAATAGGATATCACATGAGTAAAATAAAATTTGGGTACCCTTCCATCTTAATGCTTATCTAGTTTATGGGACTCATTGTAGACTCTCCATAATGAAATTATAATTTTTTATATTCCATAGGTTTAATAGATACACATATACAATCCAGATATAGAAATCATTTCTCATACCTAAGATTTCACATTATTTCTATTTTACCTTTCATAGATGCCTAACAAATAACTAACAACTATTGTATAGAATATCGACACTTAAGGTCACCACTATCAAAAGTTCTAAATATTTCAACTAAATTTTAGTTCCAAAAAACCATCAAATAAATTATAATTTTTGTCACCTCATAAAAATATTTAATTCTTAGGTTAGTCATAATTTTAAAATAAAAAAACCTACGAGTCATAATGTATATAGACTTGGAATACTATTATCCAATGTTTGAGTCATATGTCCCTAATATATTTTATAATTTTTAAAAACTGATCCAAATTACTATCTAAATGATTAAAATTTCTAGTGATTATACAATATTATGTTTTTACACCAATGCAGCTAGAAAATTCCTCCTAACACTTAAAATTTTAAGGTATAAGTTGTTTACATGATTTAACCTTCAATGTAATACTATCCATTTTTTCCAGAAAAAACTAGATATCCCTTATAATTTTGAATGAATATATCTAATCAAAACTCAAATAAGTCATCAATTTTTACTCAATTCATAACGTATTTTCAATCCATCACATATTTCCAACACATTAATCATTATATTAAATAATTTATCTCATAAACATATATATATTCCAGATATAATTTCCACACACTCATCTAATTTAATATCATTCATTACCACCCCAACAAGAAAAATAAAAATATAATAGGAGAAGCCTATATGTTTTTCTAATTTTTTAATTATTATCTCATTTTCTTATATAATAATACTATTATTAGTAATAATAGAAATAATAGTGATAATACATAACAGTTTTCGTTAGTGAAAATAATATTATATTTAATTTTAAAAACATTAAATAATCATGTTCGAATGTGACATTATAATATAAATAGGAAATCATCATGTTATTGGGGGAACCATGATGAAAATTCAATGAATAAATACTCAGAGAGTATTTTTGTGGAATAAGTAGCTTCATAATCATTCTTGAGTTGACTCCATCTCTAAGTATGTATGACACACCCTCACACACGCTCCCCTGCTAGCCCAATTATTTTCTCAATCCTCTGGAGATATTAATATGTCACATTCACTATAGAATCAAATTTATATGTGATCTCTAAGAATAAAAATAATTATCGTACTTCTATATACATTTACACTTCAAAACATGTTTCTCCAATATGAATAATCCAAACACAATGATCATGAAGTCTTTGTTGTTAAAGGATGAATGAAGAGTAAACCAATTTGAGGTAATATTTTTCATCTTCAGATATTTTATTGATGAATCATTTAATGGTTATTAGAATGACTTCTTTTTTACCTTTTAAATATTAATAATATATTTACCTGCATCAATATTGAACATTTCATCTTTAACAACCCAAATACTAATAAAATAATTTATTTTCATTCATGAATTAAATAGTAAAATATTGATTAAAGTATAATGAAATATGTTGTATTTATATAATTTCAGTAACTAATAATGAAGGAACAGTAAATTAACCTTAAAATTAGTTATATTTACAATAGAATAGTAACCTCACCTATGAATCCATAAATAAAATTTAGGTACTTTATAAGTGTAATCATGATATATATTTATATGTATATGATGGAATAATTAAACTAATGTTTTTAAAATGATATATTATGTGTTCGCATTTCTGTAAGTCATAAATATGTATTTACAATTTTATAATTAATAAAAGGACTGAAAAGAAAATATATTTTTATAAAACATTTTCCTAAATAAAAATCTTGTTGTCATATGATAATGATATAATTTTATGAGACCTTAATTATTTATTTAAGGTTTCATAAAATCAATTATAATTTAAAAACTAGTATATTTTGAATAAATTATGATTTTAATTAAAAAATAAATTTATCATATTTAGAAAATTAATTTCAAAAAATGGAGTTCATTTTTTAATTATACAGGTCAAATAATGGTTAAGGTGAATTTTTTGTATTTTTCTAAATTATTTGATTTTTTTGAAACCTACCTATTCAAGGAAAGCCAAGAGAGGAAGTGGTCTTTTCAATTCCATAAAATTTGGAATGAGTCAAAGATGATGAAGATAAAAAAGAAATTATCCAACATGTGAAAACTATGGATAGAATCACACTGGTAAACGATTGATATGATTGGGTGTTTTTTATAAGTGCATTGAAAAGGGTCACCAAGAAAAAGAATAAAAATTGAAGAAGGAAAATACTAATATATAGTGTTAAAACTACATGGAGATTGGGCACTATAAAAATTAATTCCTCAAACACCAAGAGAATATTCCTCTGAAGAAGCTAAGGGATCAAGTACAAGAATTTATTTGAGAAAAAATCGATGTGGAATGATTAATGTACTTATGTTTTTGGATCTAAGAGATATATCATTAAAGTATTTTATTTATGATTTTCTTATCATATTATTTATGAAAAATTAAAGGATTGTACTATAGTACTTTATCATTAAGTATTTTAGAATAATAAGCTGAATGGTACCAATAAAATATATTTAGTAGAAAGATATACAACCGTTAATATGTTCCTAATTTTGAGGTAATGATGGAGAAATAATTGATTTGGACAAGTACTGACAACCTTGGAACTGATTACTCTCTTGTAAAAAAGAGGTATATTATATCATTGATGGAGTTTAGAGCAATTTTTTAAATTATGTAATATATACAACAACATTTTTTTTACTTATGTAATATGGAAGAATGCATGTTCCTAATAACGTATTATTGCAATTCATGTTATTACCATATTTCAATAGGATACATGATGAAGTTATTGACATGTTTACAATGTGAAAATTTAGATCTACTTTATGTTGATTAAATGATAATCATAAGTTAATTTTTTTAATTCATTGACCTTACTTCAAATGTGTTTGATTGTAATCTTTTGGAATAGTTTTCCATTTATGAAATGTTCTATGTTGATATTTGGATGATGTTTTTGAGGTTAATGTATTACTTCACCTTATGATGCATCATATTATAAGAGATGATGTAGTAATAGTTCAAGGTGTAATAAAATGAAAAGAATATGTTTATATAAAAAATGTATATTTAGTTATATTCATAGATAGTTATCGAATTCCCCAACTAAAAAAGTGTTTTGAGACAAAAATTATTTTCATTTAATCACAATTTTTTATGATATCCCTGGACTTTATTCACACCCATGGTTTATGATTTTTTGGTCAAAAACATTCATTCTAAAATGTCCTCTAGTAATCTCTATCAAAAAAATGTTGTTAGATTTCTCCTATGTATCCATGTTTCCAATTCACACATATGTTCTTTTAATAGGAAACCTAGTTACAAGAACATTTTACTTTCATTTATCTCTTATTAAGAATATATGTTATAAACTATATTTATTATATGGATTTTATAACAATAGTTATTATAAATATATATACCATGATTACTATGAACAATTTTAAATTGTGAGGATGAAATTTAATTTTTGTGGGGAGAATGTAACAACCTTAAATTCTAAAGTATGAACCTTATATTAGATAGTGTGCATGACACATGACAAAAGAATATTAAAAAAATATAATGCCCTAATAATTTAAAATATATTTAAAATATTAAATATATTAAATATAATATATATATTTTTAATTCATGAATCACTGATTTAGATTGTGTTACACTAAATATATACTTTATTTGAAAGAATACATTACATGCATGGCAGAGTATTAATGAACCAAAATATATTATTAAAATATTATTATTTAATATAATTGAACTTAAACTAGACATTAAACAAGTGTTAATAAATATAAATAACTAAATTATGAAAATATATTGTTTATAAGAATATAAAAGTTAATTCATTGGTTAAAATTTGATTACAAATTAATATCAAAACCGATTGAATATAATGGAGAATATTAAAAAAAAATTGTTCACAAAGGTGTTTTACCCAAACAAATTAAATTAAATAAAATTAGAGTGTGGTATTAATGTGATATATATATACATATATTATATTGAACAAAATATTTTTGATATTTATCCAATACATTTTATAGGATTAAGATAAGAACAAACCAAATACTACACAGAAAATAATATATTTTAATAAAGGTAGTTTTGCCAACTTTTAAGAGAGATTGCATTATCAATCATTTTTTCACCCTTTCATAATCTTAATATATCAAAATAAACATTATATTTTTAATAGGAACCTGTTTATTAGTTTAGGGTGAGTTATTGTTTTTTTCTTTGAGGTTTTATTTTTTTAATTATTAGTGAAAATACTGAATTTAAACTCAAAAATAAGTATTCATCTAATTAATATATAATTATTTTTTATTTTTTATCTTTCTTTAAAAGTTTAATTAGATAATAATTATATTAGATAATACAATTCAGGTCATTTGAATCAATTTAACATTGAAATTGACTATAAAAACATAGCCAACCTTGGAACATTTTTACTTTATACCCCCACATTATTGTCCCATTTTAGGGATTAAATTTAAAATCATTTCTACCACTAATGTGATTTTAATTTGAAAAAAATGATTCCATATTTTTAATAATTAAAATTTATAATATTTAATAATATAAAATTGTTTTTTTTCAGAAAATTTTTGTGAATGTAATTAAAATGAATTACAATTTTAAGGAAAAATTAAACTTGATAAGGGACTAAATAGTAATATTAAGGGCCCAAATGACCTTTAAACATGTCAAATATCCATTTTAATGCCATATTTATACCCTATAAAATATTTTATTTACATTTGTACATTATTGGAGACACATTAATGATGAAAAAAATTATGTAATTCCTTTGTAGAAATATTACAACAGTGCCACTCCTTCTCCACTATTAAAGGCCTCCAATTCTACCACTTCTTCACATCTACCATGCCACGTTTTCTCAACCAATATAGATCGTAATAGATCATGAAAATAATTACCATAATCCTATAATCCCCCTTACTCATAAATCCATCCAGGTAATCCTATTTGTAAAAATCAAAAGACATTACCTGGTTAAGAAGAAATTCCTTCTCTCAAGATCTCTAGTTTCATTTACTTTATAAACCCCATAAAATATCCTTATTATATGATTATATATAAAAACAATTATCCTCAATATATTAGGATATTATTATGTGATATTTTGAACCTACACTTACACACACTTTAATCTAATGGATGGTGAACATATATTTTACATAGATGGAAAGCTACTGCCTCACAGAAATTTAATTGTTCATTTTTAATTTACCACCCCTCATGGAGGAAATTATGATTGAAAATATATTTATATATTATATATATGATATTTAAAATTTATTTATTCTTGTTCTATTATTTTGTAAAAAATACCTCTATTAATTATATTTTTGAAAATATAATTACATCGTTTGTGGAAGTATGAACAACCACCCTCTCAAAGCAACGTGAATCGTTCATTCCATAAATTAAATGTATAAATAATGGTTTTAATAAAACTATGTAAGATATATAACATGAATATTTTAATGTAATTATAATATACATATTTTTTTCACTTTTCCTGAATGTAGCATTCTTGCATGCATATGGACTACCGTCTCCATGAATAGTGCTCATAATTTCAGACCTATAAATATTATGGACAATTATAAATACATATTTAGGTAATATATATGATAATTAAATCATGGTTTAAATTTTTAAGATCATTAAACCTTGATTTAATTAAAAATATCTACAAATAACAACTTAAAACATACTTTAGGAAACTAGGCAGTTGACAACCAAAGTAGTGAAATTAATGAAATGGAGTTAACAAATGGGTAATAAAATATTATAATAATTTAATATATGAAATTCTAAAAATTATTATGGTTCTTATAGAGGTTAATAACACATTTCAAAACAATATAAAAGTGTATAAAACCACACAATGGGAAGGATTGTTAATTTAAGGGGTTCTTCTCTAACTTTTATTTCTGTGAGGCATACACCATATACACCACTTACTACTTTTTGGTAGTACATCGAATACCCATTTTGATACATTATATCATAAATCATTTTTTATTATTTAAATAAAAACAATCCTTCATTTTATTTATGATTTAAATTTTTATAGTTGTATGGGACACATTGAGATGTATAATGTTTATTGTCCTAAAAAATGTTCTCAATGATTATCACTAAATTCTCATTTTGTTAAGTGATTGTTAACATTATATTGAAAAATAACTTTATTTCAATAAATCTTCATTATAAAATACCTTTAATATTAATATCATCACACAATGGATATAATTATTTCAAAAACCATATATCATTTTACATTCAATGTTCACTTTGATAGTTCTTTGATTAACTGGGGAATTATTAATAATTATGTATCCTCTATTAAACATTGAAACATTTTTATAAGTTAAATGTTTATTAAATATATGTGGAATGATTTTGACGTTAAATACATGGTATGGGGACCATTTAAGGGAATACAAACAGGTTGGGGACTAGTTAGTGCAATCCTCTCGATACATTTGTAGTCTCATGAGATGAATTAGTTAGAAAATTCAGAATAGATAAACTATCTCTTGATGAAAAAGGTGTCATGCACATGGAAAACATGGAATATAATAATTAACCATCAAATTTATTGATAATTTACTTATTATTTATACATTATATTTTACATCGACATATCTATAGATGCATTTCATTTTATGTTTATTGATTTAATGACATGGATTTTCAGTTTCTTACTATACCTAAATAATATTGCATTATATAGTTATTTGAGTGTAATTTTTTATCAGATTTTTACCCTTCCATGTTAGTTTATTCTCATTGAATCATTATTGGTTAAATTTTTCATACCCTTACAATGAATTTTAGCTGACCCTTATTATGTTTCCTTTCCCCGGATTATGATGAATAAATATTTGAATAATACTTCAAGGATGCTATTTTCTTATTTTTATTATATATAATGTTTTTATTTCATATTTCCAAGTGTATTATGTGTATCATATAAATAATCTCTCTTTAGAATACTACTAAACTGAATATTTCTTAAGTATTCGATTCCTTGTAATCAACATAATGTACTAGAATAATGCACCAGTTCCGAGATTCTGGGATCTGGTCGTTACACACTATATGAAAGGGATGTCAGCTTTGGAAATATTATTTTCAAAAAAATTATACTTTCCTAAATGATATAAGCATCATTTGGGAGGAAACTGTTGAAAAGAATGATTTTATAAAATGTGTGACATCTTGATGGAAGAAAAGGCTGATGGAACACCATCCCATGTGCCAAAAAAAGTAATGTGGAAATTTCCATTGAACCCTAGAATCCAAAATATTTTGTCGTATGATAAAATATAAATAAAAATGTGATGGTATTATAATAAGATAAATAAGAATAATTATTAGTCATTTCATATTGTAGATGGATTTTTAGGGAAGTGACTTTATGCTCAATATTCTGGTTTCATAGCTAACATGCATAATGTGAGGCTGGGTCTTTCATGTTATGGTTTTCATCCAATTGGAATATTTTTAATTAAAACAACACATTCCCAATTGTCATACACATTTATAACATTTCTCAATTAATGTGAATTAAAAACCCTTCAATTAATTGAGTATACTCATATCTGGAACTTCTAATCCTGGTGGGGATAATGTGGTATTCATGCATGCTTTTATAAAATAGATGAAACATATTTAGAATATCATTGTACACACATACGATTCATGTGTGAATGAAATATTTCCGATGAATGTTGTTCTTATGTGGATGATAAATGATTTTCCTACTTATGCAATGGTTTCTGGATGGAGCACAAATGAAAAACTATCATGTCCTATTTTCATGATGAATACATTATCCATATGACTGAAATATCACCATCGTAGTTTCAGATTTATGGGACATTGATGATTTTTTTCAATTGATCATTCATATAATAATAATCATTAATGATTTTCCAATATCATGGAGATCGAAAATCCATCTCAGTGTATGCCCAGAAATTATGTTCTTAATGAGTTTCAACATTTTATTTTTTCATTCAGAAATGGTCATATGAAATCTATAAATAAGAAAGATGTTTCCCCTAAAACCTATTATAGTTGGAAGAATATGAGTATCTTCTTTGAGTTTTCTGCCTGGTCAACCAATGTGTAACATCATTACTTAGAAGTAATTCCCATTTAAAATAATATATTTAAAATATTTACTTCAATTCTTCTAATTTTCAAGAGAAATAAAAAATATGACTTGTGATCCCAGCATGACCTGGGGGATTGGGTCATCAAACTAGGATTGCTTAATATCTGTGTTAGTGAATATAATCTGAATGTTCCATGTGGTTCTTATGTGATGAAACCTACAAAAAAACTTATGGAATTACTTGTGACTATTAATGTTTTTATGGATATTCAAGAAACATATCAAAATGGGTCAACAGAAGATATTTGAAGATGAAATAATTAAAACTCTTTATTATCACATCCTTCTTCATGAGTTGATTTCAATAGAAATATGTCATATTCTTTCCAATAATTTAAGGGTTTTAGTAATTTAGTTGTTCCATTTCATAAGATATATTTTTGTGATGATGTTTTCAAATACATTCCTTCGAAAAATTGTGGTAGAGGAACTATTATGTGTTTGTGAGTTATAGAAAATATTTCACCCATGTTTTTTCACATTCTTGCTACATCTAATTTTCCATCTAAATACTAAAATACTTATCAAAACACCTATTTATTTTCTATGGATTTATATAAATTAAAGATACATGTTCACATTTATGTATTAGGCCTATAATAGATTTGAACTTGAAATTTCTATCATAAAATATTATTTCGGTCAATAATGTATGGATTTATGTTCAATGTATTTGTCTAATCTGACTATGAGATGAAATAGGCCAATTAAAAATGAATAAGAATAGTATAATAAAATTAACCCTATTTTTACATCACTTCTCCAAATATGAGGAATTTTGGGATCATATACATTGAAAACATTAGTCATTAATGAGTGGGAGCTAAACAATCACATAGTTTTGTTTAACTGTGATTTGTTCAATGGCTACATCAAGTATGTAAATTGAATATGTATATATTATTTCATCAAATAAAATTTTACATATATGTTAATCTATTTATATATTTTTATCCAGGAACATAAAACAAAGATAAATAAAAATAATTGTTCTCAATCATTGATAAAGAGGGATACATTGCCCAGAAAATATTTTTCTTCTTGGTTTAAATTGAAGGTATAAATATTATCATAGTAAATTAATATAAGTAATATTTAATTAAGTAGAATATTTAATTATATTTTATTAATTGATTTTTTCTTCTGGTTTTTTCTATGTGGAAACAAGATCCTTGGATTTGGTCCTAATTTCATGGTTCATGAATGAAAATCAATTGTGAACATTGGGTATAGATTTATTATCACCAAATTATTAAACAAAGTTAGAACACCACATGATGGTGTTATGGTAACTACCAAAATTGGTTTTTATGTGAGTGCATCAGATAGTGGACCTAAATTTTAAAATTTATCTTATTATAGAGTCACTGAGAAAAATACTAAAATTGGTTTATCACCCTCATGGTCGAGTAAATCTAATGAAAAGATAGTGGTCTAATTCATTGATGTGGTATGGCACATTTGATGATTATTATGGATTTCTAGTTATTGAAATTACTTGAGATCATTTTACTGATTCACCATATGTATTTGGCATCAAATGGTATAAATGTTTTTTATGTCATAGATCATATTCAACTTGAATTTTATGTCATTATTAAAGTAATCCCATGAAATATTTTTTATGATGATGATGATAGAATTGACCACACCCCTTCTCCCATTGGATATGATTCATTTATTAAATATTATGACTCCAAAACATCAATGGTCATAGTTGATTAGAAATATGAAGATATATTGAAAAATATATTGAATCACTCATCCATGTTCTCGGTTATTTTGGTATAGCTTGACTTGGTGTTTTGAGGTTGGTGAAACAGAAATTGATTTAGTATTGATTACAAATATTTTTTATCCAACTAGACCTTAATGTTCATTTTCAATATTTATTGGTTTTTGGGTTTCTTTGAGTCAAATATTCTCATATTGAATTGAACTATATTCAATTATAAAAAATTAAACAAAACCAAAATAATTAAATTTTAACAAATTACAAGATGAATTGAATTAGAGATAATAATCTAATTTAAATGAAAATTAAAACCAATTAAAATAAATTCGTATCAAAACATTGGAAAAATGATCTAACCAAAAATATGAACCAACTGATGTAAGACAAATAAAATTGGAGAAATGATATAATCAATTGAAAAAAATGTTCGATATTACATAGGACAAATAAAAATTAACAAATGGCCTAATAAATTGACCAGCATGAACCAAATGACCTAACCAAAATTAAATTAGATCAAATTTAAAATAAGAGAGAACTATATCATATGCATGATAAACATGATAACTTGATTGTATGGTTTTTTACGATATGTATTTTGTTTTCATATTATTCTCAGTAGATATAAATTGTTTTTGTCATATCACAATGTATCCTATATTTGGTTTGAAAAATTGTATTCATTGATTAATTCATGTTTCATTTTGTTTCTTGTTTTTATTACACATTAGTAATGGATTTATAATAAATTCTATATTTCTCAAGTGAAAGAACTGAAAACAAAATCCAGATAAATGAATCGGAAAGAAGGAAAACAAAAATCACCCAATGAGTGATAATGACATCCCTCCCCCTGTTCCAATTGAGAGTATTTTATCTTAAAAATATATGTCAATAATATATAGTTTTATGTAGTTAATTTTGTTTTTAACATTTAATAAATATCCACCACCAATGTTCTAGTTATTCACCAACCAACCTTGTGGTTTTAATGCTCGTGATGGAGATTTAAGGGGGCAGTACTACAACTAGGCTCTCTACTCATCATGCCTAATCACACCCTACCCCTCCCGTGACATACCGTCTAACACACATTATCATCCCACATTTTCATTACAAAAACGTGGGATATGTTGGCCACCATTGTTTGAACATCCATTTGAATCTAATCCCCCACCTCCATTTCCTATATTTCATGATGAATCCTACTCCTTAGTCTTGTTATGAATTTTCATAGCCATATATGCCATCTTTTTTTCCTTCTAATTCCTTCTACCCAATATAAAACATTCTTACATCTTTGACTATTTCTATGACACATTCTGATCAGGTGAAGCATGAAATTAGTCCCACTCCATCAATATAGGAAGATATTCCTTTAGTTCATGTGGAAACAACAATACCCGCTAATCAGAATACCTTAGGTATGTTTATATAACCCACGTAATTTTTTTACCATCATATATTTTCATTATAATATGAATTGATATAATTTTTTTTATTTAATATATTTATCTACTAATAATATATGTGAGAATATGGGAATTTATATGGTGTGGAACCTCCGCACACAGAAGATGGTAGAGTACAATAAAGACAAACAAAATGATTAGAAAAAATAGGATGGTAATATATGATTCTTTTGGCAATGATTTCTAAATAATCTGACATCATTCTCATCCATCCACTCTTCAAGACACACCTTATAAATAAAAGATAATGGTTGGACACAAATATGGGTATTAAGATTCATTGTATTTAATGTCATGTTATTATTTTGTTTATATGATTAATATTTTTATTCCAACTTTTCATAATTTTTTTTGGTGGCGAGGTTGTGAGGCCAACACAACATATGGAATTAGGTGAACTATGGAGAGGCTAATAAGAATTTATTGTATAGTGTATGGCTTGCTAGAGTTTTCCTAGACTAAGAGGCCACTCCTATCATGGATGGCTATCTGGTAGAATATTATAGGGAAATGATTACTCATTGGATGAGTACTGAGTTCAAGGTATTAATACAATTTTTTGTTTTGAAATGAAAATCACAATGATTCAAATTTATAAATATATTTTTAATATTGAATTTTTTTAAGAATCATCATGAACGAATGTAAAACCCACAGATTCTATGACATACATCCACAATTTGGGGTGGACTACAATGACAAGCCATGAGAGAAGTAGGTATGCCAATCATTTACATAGATTTAATTAATTTTTTATATCTATAGAAAATATGGGGTAAATCATCTTAAAAATTACCTTGAAAAAAATAAATCTAGTTGGATAGGTTCTAAGGGTAGACCCAAAATTAGAAAATTGGAAAAACTGGTTTTATAGACAAATTTGAAAAGTGGTGAATGTAGAGATATAGTTCTTTCTACAATACAATGAAATATAGGTGAAAAAGATAGTTATGTTTTTTCATTTATTCTGAAAAGATGTTGGAAGAGTACATCCAGTGGAGGTGTTGTAAAAACTGAAATTTTAGTTGTTAATATCCTACATGATCTTGGTTATGGATCTCAACCAATTAATAATAGTCGATCATCCATGGGTTTATTGGAATCTTAGTAACAATAATGAATTTCGTAGGAATAAGTAAATTTGATTTGATCCTATGTAAAGTTATATGTGAGATTATATAATAGTGAATAGATAATATTATGTGCTATATAAATATTGATATAAATTTCAAACGTCTATGTAATTTTATATTAAAATCCATATGAATCTAATTGAAACTTCTAATAGCTTGTGTATTGGTAAATTAATAATTGTGCTTAGGTCATATGATATATCTAAGAACTACTAAAAGGTACTTAATAATTTCTAAATGTTACATGTAGATGGATTTAAATAGATACAACCTAGATTAATATATTTTAGAAAATCTTGAATTAATCTATAAAAATACTTAACAACTTATTTAGGAATATGGCTGTTGGATTTTGTGATAAATATAAGTCGAATGATGAATTTTAATGAATCAAGTGAAGTTAAAAATATGAATTCATTCAGTTTATTGAAACATTCTAGTTTGGAATTTATATTCTCTAAAGGAAATTGTAAATGAGATAGATGGGGTTTTATTTTCTATGATTATTCCTAGATTATTTGATATTATTCTATAGTGATTTCAAGTGATTTAAGAGAACTATAAATAATTTTATGAGACCGTTCTATTTATTTTAAGAAATATAAGATTCTCAAGTTGAGGCTACAAAATTTTTAATTATTTATTTGTGTTTGTGTCATTTTGATCTCCATATGAGTCATTCCTGACTTTGTATGATCAATTTTTTGGAAAAGTCATGAACTATGTATGATTTTTTTCAAACTTTATATGACTAATTTAAAATTTTTGTATTGGTAATTATGAACATTTTACGAGTAATATAGACCCATGAACAAGTCATATATCCTTTATTATAAGTGATATCATGCTATGAATGAGTCACATGGACTTTAATAGGAGTCAATTTTGACCAAATTTTTTTTATTCTTTCTATATATTAACATGTGTGTTTTCAAAAAGTAAATTATGACGAATAAATCATCAACAATGATTCTAAATCTATTATTTTAAACTATAAACATAAAATCACCCAAAATTGTAAGTGATTTCAGCCTGAGCTTTTTGGAAAACTGATAATCAATTGTAGAGAATAATATTAAATCATTATAATGATTGAGAGACTTTTTATTTTCTAAAACTGGATTTATAATAATTTTTATTTTGGGGTGCAATATATATAATATTTTTAAAGTCATACTTTCAGGTTTAATACATAATTATTCATTAATAATACATGATAGAAGAATTATATGAATAAGATAATATTAAATATTTTCTTAAGTGTAATATTAAATTAGACCACCAGTAACTATTCCTTTTGTAATTGAGGTAATATTATATAAAATTATCCATGTATCATAAAATAATCTACCTCTAGAGGAGGTGGAGAAATATTTTTCTTTATAATGATAAAGTATAAAAAATTATATGTTTCAAAGAAGAGAATAAATGTTAGAGAGACTATCTTATTTGGAAGAATCATAAATAGATGAAGCAGAAGCAGTAGTACTCCCATGAGATATTTCATGTTTTGAGGATGAGAAGAAACAAATATTTTGTGTTTTTAACTGAAAGAATGAATCTACAATTTATTGATTGTATACCTCCTTGGAAAAAAAAATTGGGTTGTGTTCTTAGAAAATTTATGAATTTTATGTCACTTTAATTAAGGTAGTGGATAATAATTTTTCATGTTAAGAGACATCCATTGATAGATTTCTAATATACATTAACTAGTTGATGGAAATTTAAATAACTTTTTGGATTCAAGTATATTGAAACAAATTGGTATGTTTTACTTTTTCATTTTTTTTAATATAGTTAATTCACACTCATGTTTGATGTTGGGTGTATAGTTTTAGGATAATCCTAGACATAAAAACTATAATTGGAAGGACTTGGTTGACTATAGAACACTATATTTAATTGAAAAATATTGAATAAAATGATAAATAGAAAAGTTGTGGACTCTTGGAAATTTATAGGGCATAATGGTTAGAGGGAATAGTAATTATGGGATATTGAGAGAATTCCATGTTTGAAATAGTTGAGAAATAAAGTAATGCACATAGTCACCAAATTAAATGGGTTATTTTTTATTTAATAATACAATATCTAATTCTTAGTGACATATATATAAGATGAAAATATAGTTTTATAAAATATGTTTGAATAAATAAGAACAAAGATCTGTTGTGCTATAAGAAATATCAAGAATAACACTCTCAAACCAAATCAACTATACATTAATAATGTTGAATGGAATAAAACTGAATCAAATACAACTAAACTTACTTAAACTAGATTATGAATAATTTAACATACGATAGAAAAAAAAACAGGTCTACACTATTTTCAGTAGAGGTAACCCACCTTAACTAGATCTAAAAAATACAGTAGTTGTTAAATAAAACATAAATGAGCTAAACTAACAATATCCAAAATAAATAAAAATATATAAAACCAATATTAAAAAATAGAAACAAATATAAGATAAGATAATAACTTTGAATAAAACTAAAGGAGGCAGAACTCACTAAAAATATTATAATAGAACTAAATCAAACATACAATACATAACTCGACTTGATAAAATCAAATTGAAAACACTCACAGGACCCAAATTAACCTAGAACATATAAACCATATTATAAATGAAGATAAAATAGTAGTATTAAATAAATTGAAATCAATTCAAATCAAACATAAAGAGAAGTATACTCATGTTATAACTAATGGGGTTGAAATGATCGGAATGAAATCTCAATGAATCAATCTAAAATAAACTAAAATTAATCACTTGAAAAATCATAAACCAAACAAAAAATAGTTTATAAAATATAAGGGAATATGATAACTACATATCAAATGAACCAAAATATATTTTACCTAAATTAAACATACCTAATGAGTATAAAATCTGAATACACTAAACTATTATAAACTAAATTAAATCAAAAAACTAATATTTAAAAATACTAACTAAACGTGAACTAAACTAGATTTAGGGAAAAAGATAAAATTTAATCAACTAAATATGAATTAAACTTATTAGAAAAGTGATAAACCCCCCCAAACAGTCTTAACCAACCTATAATGTTTTTGAACCTAATTGAACACAACAATTAATGTTAATTAAAGAAAAATGAAGTGATGTGAGACAAATTGACATTACTAAAAAATGTTCTTACCTAAAAATGATCCACATAATTTCATATCTCAATGGTTAAAATAAGATATCAAAAATTTTCTGTATCCCTTTTTAATAAATTCACTAAATTCAAAAAAAATTCTACTTATTTCACGGATAAATTGTTTCTTGAATCTCAGTTAGATTAATGGTCTTAAAATATAATATTTTGGTGGAGTTTCTAAAAAGATAATTTTGAATTATATGTTGATTTAATTTTAGAGTTTTATATGGTTATTACACCTTTAATATCATTTAAAGAACATATTATGATCTTATTTATTCAATATCCTTTCCATTCATAGATGTGATGTCCATGAAACATGATATTGGATGAATTTTAGATAGTATTTTTATTTTATCTTGATTCCTATCATTGTATTAATTTACATGTAGTTCAATGCAATCATTAAAATTATATATTAATGAATTGGTATTTTTATTTACATTATTTTTGTTTGAATTTGTTTAGTTTATGACTTTTAGATTTGGTTCAGATCTGGTTGGGTATATTTATTCTATGTTAGTTATATGTATTTCAATAAATTCATATGGCTTTACTTTAGTTCAATGGATGTTTGCAGTTGATTGTCGGTTATCACTGTATAAATTAGGTGATGGTGAAGAACCACTATCCAAACCAAATTTTTATTATTAAGTCTTAACAAAACATAATTACATTAGGTTATAGTTATGATTAGAGTGTTAATAACCTAGTCACACATATTTATTTTTTATAGTAATACATGATCAACTTTTCATTAATTATGGTGATTACACAACCACCTTGTTATTAATTACTTTGTTAACCTGTTCACTTATATATAAGTTATATAAATTGATAACCCATTAACTAATACTTAGTTATAATTCATCAACCATATGTTTTTTTATTCATATGGATTTAGAATTCATATCCAATTGATTCTATTTATAAAATCTATTATTAGTAACCTATTTTCAATTATAGTTTCCTTTATTCAATGTTATTATAGAGGTAGTTGTTATATATCACCAAATTTCATTATCTAGAGAGGGAGGAGGAATGCTACTAGGCATTAAGTGTTGTTCCGAAGGCACCAAAGTCTGGAAATAAATGCTGATGGATTATAGAATAAATTGGGGAACGATTTTCCCTTCAGATACAACTAACCAACGGAACAGTACACTAACAACAAACTATGTGAAGCATGTTGATAAAACATCCCAACCCATACAATTACAAAAGACAACCAGCTAATCCATAACGAACCCACATGCTAAATACAACCAAACACACTAAACCATATTTGAGTACCATGTGGAAGACTAAAAAAGAGACCCAAAATAAACCAAGGAACACTTCCCAGCTCCACACCAAGCTCCATGCTATAAGAACCAACACATCTCCCAAACATCACCATGAGCCACTAACAATGAGATTATTTTCCTTTACCTGTGTCCCGAAATATGACATCTGCAAAAGCAGAAAAGTTACAAATAAGGGGTGAGTACTAATACTCAGTAGGTTTTTCCCAAATGAAATCACTATACACACCACTAGGATTAAATTGTTATCAATTTTATATAAAGCAGTTTATATAATATAATCACAAGTGAAACCATTACCCTAAGCCAAACATACCCATACCAAACCACCTCATCCAAACCAAGAAACACAAATGAATACCAAACAATAAATTCCTAATATATCTCTCCATTTAACATTATCCCAACAATTTCCATCATTCAAATAAATTCACTACACGACAATCAAAACAGTGGATCTTCTGTACAACCCGTTCACCCATTACCACTAGTTGTAATCCCCGCCAATTTAACCTTTAATACTGGCCGTTCTATCCACTATCCATACCCTTATTATAGTGGTGCTTCTTTCCCACTTCCACACTACATTGCAAAAATCCATAACCAAGAATATAACCCACCAACACCATACAACATGAATATAATCATTTCCATCACATGTCAACCCACTTCAATAAATCACCTATTTATTGAAAACAACATTTAATAATTTTCCATGCCAAACAACATTTCAATAAAACAACTTGATTATTGAAAACCCATTTTTTTTCGTCAACCATTTTCATAAATCAATATCAGAAAGTCATTTTAAAATCCACAAAAAGATCATTTCCCCCCATAATCCCCTTTTCCCAAAAATCCCCAAAAAATTCACCAAAGGGATTTCCAACAAATTTCACACATCAAAAACAAAATTAATTTAGAACAAAAAAAATTATTGTTACCAAGATTCAAATCTAGACATGTGGAGTCAAGAGAGAATCCACCTAACTTTAGAGTTTCAGAAAATTCGACCAACAAGAAACCACACCCAAAATCTAGGAAAACGCTTCACTACAACCATTCTTGATCCCCTTCCCTATCATCCACTGGCCTTAAAATCAACACCCAAGGCAAAAAAAACCCTAGATCTACATGTAACAGATGTAGATCAATAAAACCATGAAAGGTAAAAGAGTAGATCTAGTGGAAATCGAAGAGAAACCATGAGAAGATACTTACCCATGAGAAACCACCTTCAAAAAAATATCAATCCCCTTCGATTTTCTTCCAAAACTTGTGGGAGCGACCCTCCAACCCATGAGAACCAAAAATACTAAGTGAGAATTGAGTGGGAGAATATTTGGAGAGAAATAGGTCAAGACCAAGGGATCCTGGATTAAAAAACCCTAAATTTATTTGTCTGCATGGTTAGTCCATACGGTTTGGAAAACCATGAGCCAACCATGCACACGCCACTGTCTTGATTGAAGGGGTCCTCACGGTTGCCTCACACTGTTTGGAAAACCATGTGTAGGCCATGGAAAGCCTACTATCTCCCCCTATATAGTTTTCTGGATAACCCTCATGGTTTCCCCTAACCGTTCTCAAACTGTGCACCATTAGAAAAGCCTCCAAACTTATTCAAAACCATTCCAGACTCTCCCAACCTCTTCCCAACTCATCCCAAGAACATTAAACACATAAAAAGGCATAAAAATTCTATATACATCAAAATTAGGGTGCTAAATTCTCCCAAAAATTGTACTTTATGTCCTCGGAAAGTAGAGATCAATCTTGTTGTCGAAAGAGATGGAACTATTACTCGGCCATCCTTTTCCCCCGCTCCTAAGACTCCTCTTGAATCTGACCAAGTTGCCACAAAACTTAAACTAAAATGATGCTTTTACCATGAAAGAATTTCTCCGATCTATCCAAAATCCATAATATCATGGACACCAAAGAAGAATTTGGTTCTAGATCCATAAGATCCCAACAAATTACATAGTCATGAACCTGCTAAAACTTTTTCAATTGTGATACCTCAAACACATTGTGCACCGCACTAAACTATGGTAGAAAATCTGATCAATAATACACCTATCAAATCCAATCATGTATCCCAAAATTCCTAATATACCTTGGAGATTATTTACCCTTATTACCAAAATGATAGTGCCAAAGTCTAGGAGATATTCTCAAAAAAACATGATCACCCTCCTCAGATGACCACAACCGTCGATGATGGTCTGTATACAACTTCTAACAACTCAGTGTTGTCTCCATCCTTTTTTTGATCATCTTAATGTTTTATATAGTCTCTTGGACAAGGATCAGTCAAATCATTGAAGTATCTACTATTTCCACCGAATATTGTGGAGAACGACACATACGCCCATATAAAGCCTCAAACATAGCCATATGTATCGAATCCTGATAATTATAATTATAGGGGAACTCCAAAAATTGAACTGCTCCTACAATGAACCATAAGAATCCACTACACAAGAACTTAAAATACCCTTCAAGTTTTTTAATCGCCCTCTCGGATTGGACATCTGTCTTCGGATGATACGTCATGCTCATAGTTAACAATGTTCTAAGGGTTTTTAGTAAGGATTTCAAAAAACAAGATATGAACCTCGGATCTCTATCTGATATAATCGAAACTATAACACCATACCTTCTTACCACCTCCCAAATATTGATTTTGGATAGATCCTCCACTGTATGAGATTTACAAATCCAGATGAAATGGGCCAAATTCTTGAGTCAATACACAATTACCCATATTGCATCGTTCTTCTAAACCATTAATGGGTGACCCGTCACAAAATCCATTGCTATTTGCTCCCATTTCAACGCCAGGATAGGTAAATACTTCAACATGCATGTTGGCTATTGATGCTCTTCCTTGACTTGTTGACAAGTTAAGCATCTTGAGACAAACCCAGCCACAACCCTTTTTATACGAGCCCACAAAAACTGTGTTTTCAATTCCTTATACATTTTATGGATTCTTGGATGGAAGGAACACCTGGATAGATGATAAGCCCTTATATGTTCCTCCCGATAATCCAATGGTACTAACATATGATTCTAAAAACAGAAGACTAAATTCATATTCAGTTCCCAGTTCTCAATGGTCTCCCCACCATTGAGTTTTGACCTCATCGCCATACACTTGGAATCTGATGTCTGTGCCTCTTTAACCAAACTAACCATTTTAGGAACCAAAAAACTAGAATAAAGACCACACTATCACCCTAGTCCTCACATTCTTATCGCATGTCGTTTATCACCGACATCAACTACCACTAATTTGATTCATTTTTCACTAATTGATCATATGATTTCTTACTTAATTCATCTGTCACCAAATTTCCCTTACCTGGTATGTTCATTAAGTTGAGATCAAACATCTGGAGATATTCCATCCATCTCCTTTTCCTCATGTTCAAATATCTTTGTGAGAAGATATTCTTTAAGCTGTTATGGTCAGTAAACACTTTAAATTTATCACCGAAGAGATAATGACCCAACATTTTTAAAAGAATGAATCACTTATGCCAAATCCAAATCTGGCGTTGGGTAGTTCTTATCATAAAACCTCAACTTCCATGAGAAATATAAAACCACATGACCCCCCTACAAGAGAACACATCCCAACCCTGATCCTATTTCATTGAAATACACCATGTACCCTTTCCCTTATTCTTGAAAAACCAAGATTGGTGCAGATGTAAGGCAACCCTTTAGATCATTAAAAAATATCTGACACTGCTCATCCCATTGAAATTAAACATTCTACATTCTCTAGGCTATAGTCGGTGAATCAAATCATGAAAAATCATGAACAAAACATCGATAATAGCCAGCTACACTAAGGATACTGCATATCTTGAAACCACTCTTTTGTAGTTTCCATGAGATAACAACCTCTATCTTTTTTGGATCAACTAAAACACCCCTCTTAGAAATCACATAGACAAGAAAATGAACCTTCTATATCCAAAAGTCACACTTTTACAATTTTTCAAACAACCAATGATCCCTCAAGATCCACAACATGATCTCCAAGTGTGGATCAAGCTCTATACTAGTCCTCGATTACACCAGTATATCATCAAAAAATTCCACCACAAAAGAATCCAGATATCTCTGAAATATATGATTCATCATTTCCATGAACACCAATGGTGCATTTTTTAGACCAAAGGGCATAAATACATACACATAATGGCCATATCTACATTTGAAAGCTACATTCAGAATATCCTCCTTCATCATATGGATTTGGATATACCCTGACCTCAAGTCAATCTTGGATAACCATTGAGCTCCCCTCAACTAGTCAAACAAATCATCAATGAGTGGAAGTAGATATCATTTCCTTATCGTAACCTGATTAATTCTATGATAATTGACTTAGAGCAGCAAGGTTCCATCGTCCCTTTTAACAGACAAAACTAGTGCTGCCCACAAATCCATTCTCGGCTGGATGAACCCTTTTTTATAAATCTTCCAACTACACATTTAATTCCAACAATTCTGATGGTTCTATTCAGTAAGACGGAAGTGAGATAGGACTGGTCCCTTTAAGGAGATTAATCGTAAACTCAACATATATCACGGGTGGAAACCCTGAGAATTTTTCTGGAAATACATCCATAAACTAATGCACAACTACTGGAAGAACATTATTCTCAACACCTTCCACCTATTCCAACAACAAGGCGTCTAATTGATATGAGATCATTCTAACTATTTATTCCAATAGATCTATTGATCCCATATTTTCATTCTTATATCCTCTAAAGAGATGTCTAACACCATCCTCTATCACAAAACTAATCATTCACACATAGAAATCGATATGGGCCTTAATCATTTCCCACAAATCCATTCCCAGGATTATATCATAAGCATCCATTTCAAGCAATGATAAATCCCACATTAATTCAATGTTTTCTACAACTAAGCAACACACTCTATAGAGGAATGCTCTACACTGTCTTTGACCTAGAGGAGTTTGAAGTTTCAGAACCGAAGGAATCATTTCCACCATTAAGCCTAAAGAATATACAATGTGATAAGGAAGAAATGAATGCAAAGAAACTATATCAAACAAATCTTGCACCAATTGGGAATTTAAAAGAACCATACCTCACACCGTGGATGGTCTCTACTGATCATCAACCACAACCTGCTCAGGTCCAAACAACTTATTTATTGCCACACTGTGCTCTTTATTAACCTGTTGAGGTGTCGTGGTATTGTGAGAATCACCATGACCCGATTTACTCTTCTTCCAAGGGTTATAGTGCTTCCCCCATCTCGTCAAGGAATAAGACCCCTATGACCCTTGAGGAGTGCCATGGTAACCCGACCTTGGAGAATTCCTACAATAACATTGATGATTCCCCATCTTCTTATAATTATGGCATGCTCTAGGTTTTGGAGTAGAATCCCACTTGATGTGGCTCATAGAATCACATTGAAATCATCCTAGATTACTCTGAGGCTTGAGAAGAAGAATCATCGCTCCTGCTATTGGATTCTAAACTATAGTCCCACCTTGGAAATAAGTGTCCCTCTTCTGCTTGAACCCAGTGTTCGAGTTCCCACTATTCCCTATGGGTACCAACATGCCCCCCCCCCCTCCTGTATCCCCCACAAGATCCCAATCAACCACCGTAGATTGATTCGCCATTTCTATGTAATCATCTATAGAAAACATATCTTTCACGGAACGAATTTCCTGGTTCAACGCAGCTTCCAAAATTTATGCCTTCAATGATGTACTACCTTCCACCTCAGTTGAAAACTGTACTCACATCATAAACATAGCTGCATATTTCATCACTTCCATGTTCCCATTCTTAAAACTGAAGAAATATTTTGTACATTGGATTCTAAATGTAAGAGGGTATAATTTTTTGTTAAAAAATTCTTGAAACCTCTCTCATGTCACACTTTGGTCCTTCCTAGCTTGGACTGCCTACTCCAACCACCAAAGAGCATGATCTTCCAACATATAGGTGGATAGTTTCACTTTTAGCTCTGTTAGTGTTCTCATGAAGCCAAATATCCTATTCATTCTATTCAGTTATACTTCAACCCTCTCTAGCTCTGAATCACCCATAAATATGGGTGGAATCTTATTTGAAACTAAAATGCATGATCTACATGCCTTGGTTCATCTGGTTTATGCACAATTCCCACTACATGAAAAGCATTCACTATACTTTACACAAGCTGTTGGTTCACTTGGGGCTTAGGTGCAACCACATTTTCAGATACCCCCTCTTGTTGGTCTCTATGAAGCCTACCTGGTGCCATTTCTATCAATACAATAACAACAATAAGTCCCACTCTCTTAACAAGAAAGGGTGTAAAATTTATAAATTCAATTATATAAAAACTATCATAACCAGGCTTTCCACAAGTTCACATTTCCCGTTTGTCACTATTTTGAAAATTCCACCATGTTTTGAAAATCAACCCATTTTTGCAATACCATAGGTTTCTATGTTTCATACCCATCCATTTTGAAACCCAATACAGATTTTTGAACTCCAAACATTAATATCACACCATAGATCATTATAAAATAATGAAATATGAATCCTAGTGGGTAGTCATTTTTACCATGCATGAAATGTGAATCTCATTGGCTACACCCATTACAATGAGATATCCAATGCCTATAATTTCCTTCAGAAACTTATATACCCAAATACATGGTATTTGAAGTTTATCATAAAGGGTTAGCTATGTCCTTTTATGTTATACATTCCATGTTCTGACAATCCTATGCCTTGCTACCATCTTGACTCAAGGAATAGGCCAAGAATGAATGTCTACACCAAGACCGATGATCAACACTAAGGATTGAACAACTTCTATCACTTGAAATCCAAAAACTGAATAAACTGATACCACTTGTAACATCCCACACAATCTAATTAGCTTGAGAGGACAAATGAATGCTACTGGCCCTGAAGGGAAGTCCCAAGGCACCAAAGGCTGGCAATAAATGTCTAGGACTTATAGAATAAATGGGGGAAATATTTTCCCTTGAGATACAACCAACCAACCCAACAATCCACTAACAATAGACTATATGAGTCATGCCAATAAAACATCCAAACCCATACAATATCAAAAAGACAACCAGCTAATCCATAACAAAACTGCATGCCAAATATAACCAAACACTCTAAACCATATCAGAGTACCATGGGGACGACTAAACAAGAGACCCAAAATAATCCAAGACACACTCCACCGCCCCACACCAATCTCTATTCTCCAAGAACCAACACATCACTCAAGCATCACCATGATCCACTAGCAATGTGATGCTTTAGCTTTACCTGTGTCCTAGAATACAATATCTACAAAAGAAAAAAAAGTTCCAAATAATGGGTTGAGTACTAATTCTCAATAGGTTTTCCCAAATTAATTCCATACACACACCACTAGGATAAAACCATTAGTAAATTAATATAATGTAGTTTATGTAAAATAATCACAAGTTCAACCATTAACATAATCCAAAGATACCCTTACTAAGAAATCTCACCCAAACCAATAAACCCAAAGGAAAGATAAAAAATCATTCCATAATTCGTCTTTCCATTTAACATTAGCTCAACAATTTACATCTTGAAAATCCATTCACAACTAGACAAATAAAATGGTGGAGCTTCCGTCCAACCTGTTCACCCATTTCCAATTATGGTACTCCGCACACACTTATCCTTTGGTGGTGGCCCTTCCATCCACTATCCATCCACTTATTATAGTGGTGATTCCTAACCACTTCCAAACAAAATTCCAAAATTCCATAACCAACCATATAACACACCAAGTCCACACAACAAGAAAATAATCATTTCTATCACATTCTAATCCACTGCAATAAATCACCCATTCATTGAAACCACCATTTAATCATTTTCAATAACAAAACACATTTCAATAAAACCACTTATTTATTGAAAACCATTTTTCCCATCAGACATTTTCACAAATTAATCCCATAAACCCATTTTAAAATATCAATTTTATAATCCACAATAAGAGCATTTCACCCCATAACCACCCTTTTACAATAATTTCTAAAAAACAAAACCAAAGTGATTACCACCTAATTTCAGACATCAAAAAAACAATTAATTCTGAAAAAACAAATTAATTGTAACCTAGATTCATATTCTAGAAATTTGGAAATGAGAGTGAAGCCACCTACCTTTAGGGTTTCGTCGAATTCGACTCATAACTAACCACACCCAAAAATTCGGGCAAACACTCCACTACAACTGTACTAGATCCCCTTCTTTATCATCCAAAAGACATAAAATCAAAACCCAAGGCATTAAAACCCCTATATCGACCTGAAATAGATGTAGATATAGAAAACCAGGAAAGGGAGAAGAGTATATCTTGAGGAAATCAAAGAGAAACCAAGATAAGAGACTTACCCTGGAGAAACCACCTTCAATCCACCTTGAAACCCCTTCGATTTTCTTCCAAAATGTGTGGGAGAGCCCCTACAACACTTGAGAACAAAAAATCCCAAGTGAGGTCCGATTTAGAGAATATTTGGATAGAAATAGGTCAAGCCTAAGGTAGTCTAGATTTAAAAACTCTACATTTATGTGGACGCACGATTAATCTGCACGGTTTGGAAAACTGTGCGCTAACTATGCGCACGCCACTATCTCAAGAGGAGGGTTTTAATAGTTTTCCTCACACGGTTTAGAAAACCATGCACCAGACATGCAAAGACTACTATCTCCCCCTGTACGGTTTCTTGGAGAACCTGTATGGTTTCCCCTAACCGTGTTCAAACTGTGCGCCCTTAGAAAAGCCTCCAAACTTATTCTAAACCATTACAAACTCTACCAACCTATTCCCAACTCATCCCAAGAACATTAAACACATAAAAAGTCATAAAATGTCTAATTACTTTAAACCATGGGGTTATACATAGGTTTTAAATATTGATGGTTGTGTTCCTCGAACAAATTTTTTTTCTTTAGCCGAAAGAAAAAATATGGAAGCGTGGTAAACGAACCTACATAGTAGTAAATTTTATGTTTTAATTTGTTGATTTCAATTTAAAATAACCATTTTTAATTGAATAGTCTACATATATTTGTAACAGTATTCCATAGAGGCCCTTGATTTCCAAATACCTGAAAATTGTGTTCCAAACTATCACTTATATCATGTTTTGGGAGATGTGCACTATGTAAGATTATGGTGCCGAATAGGGAAGAGTTTTGTCAATATAAGATATTATACCACTTCAGGTGTAGGCTCAAGTAACATTGAGTTATAATAACTAGCACAAGTTGAGGATAAAAAAGAAAATGAAAAACAATGGCCTTACAGGTGAAAGAATGCGTTCAAAGGGAAAACGCTAAATTTATGAAACATGTGGAAGTTTTGTGTCCATAACATCCACCAGAGACTATAACAACATGTGATGCATATATTTCGATGATTTGTACATTATATAGTGCATTGTGAATAATTCCACCTAGTGGTCGAGACAATGGTGTTCTTGTTGATTGTGTTTGTGAGGATGTCTACGAGGAAGAGGGAAAGGATGATACCAGGGAAGAGGGCATGTGTGTGGATGATGATTATGATGAGGCTAATGATGGAGGTGATTATAGTGATGCTGATTAGGTACATATTTATATGTTACATTTTTTAATTATATTTATGAAAAAAAATTGATGATTGATATGAATGTATATATGTGATAATTTTCCTGTTTTTTATCATTTGTTAAATGCATCAATTAATTTCCTTTATTATCATTATTTATGTATTATTTTTTTATATGAGGATTATTTATTGGTTATATTTAAGGATATTTATTTTTAGTATGTTATGTGGGTTTCATTTCATGTGTTCTATTATGATTACATGTGTATTGGTCTCTTGATTTGAGTATTTTATGTATTCTGTTTTGACGTTCTGATTTTGGCTGTATTTAGTAGTGTAGATTATATTCTATGTTCAATTTTGATTGTTTTGTAGGTAATACAGTGGGAAGTGGGGATTCTACTATATGGGTAGTTTGGGGGGGGGTCCATACAAATCCTTTCATAACTGTTGGCATAGTAAAATGAAATTTTAACCCCTTATTCTAATAGTCTACATTGAATCTTTAGTATAGGATTTTCCAATTAGGTTTGAACCATTCAAAAACCTCTTTCCCATTGATTTTAAACCATTGGTATATATATTTCCCAATGGTTTATAATTAAATGTTTTTAACATGAAATTTTCAAAACCCTATACCAACGATTTAGTGTAAACTATTGGTATAGTGATATCCCAATAGCCCACATACCAATGGTTTCTAGAACTACTGGGATAACCTATCCCAACTATATCAGGGGCTAACCCAATAGTTCAAACAAATTAGGATATGTTATGTTTTTAGTAGTTCATCTCATTAATTTGGAATACTACGGTGATCCACAATATATGATCTAATTTATACTAGAAAGAATATGAGTCTTGTTACTACCACTATCATAATTGTTAATTTAGAACACCCTTACCATCCTAAAATCACTCATAGTGTTATTATTACCATTTTAAACATTATTATGCATGAGGACACTAATGTTTGTCCAAGATTTTTTTCTAAATGGATGATATCCTATCGACATTGATTAAACTATCAACACATGATTTTCCATTAAAATCCTCCAATGACCCTTAGATATAACCCATAACATACAAATGTAATTCCAAATGTATATTATAATTTTCTGAACCAGGGTCCCCTAAACTCGTTCCCCAAACCAATGGGTAAAATGGTCTCAAGTGTGCCTCCCCATACTCTAAAGGCTTATTACTAGTAGTGCATGTGTGAAGGTGGCACTATGGGGATACTATAACCTCTTACCAGTGTAAAACTACAGAAAAAAAATATATTCATAAACATACATCAATGGAATCATGTATGATCATACAGAATAATAATACAACAGGATCATAAATATTACTAAATTACTGTATAATGATATCAAAAGCCTCATTTTAAGTGTCATATATATTGATGCATGGCATACTGATATACATAAAGGGAGTTGGGTAAGAGACATATAATCATGATATACCAATGTTAGACGAATAAAAGGCTCACTACTAGCATCTTGAGTGTAAACTTGGTTATCTACCCCTCAGATCCAATTATAAGTTAAAAATCAACAACCTGTAATAGGGTGCTTTTCATTATCAACAACTGTAGGAAGATAATCTTTTTAGTAAACAAAGGCATTCAGAGTAGTGTGTGAGAAAAAACTCTTATTAGGTCACAAATAATGGTGTATATGTGTAATACAAGTAGTTCTCATAACTGAATAGTATATAGGAAAAAAATTAAATGGTAATGAAATGTGGAAATAATGAACCAGCCCCCTCATGTTCATATAGGTCACATGGCAGGTTTACTTACTTCAGTTCATGGATGAGAGGAATTTCTGACCAATCACTATATATATTGAAATAATATAAATATATATAGTATAGTTATATATTTCATCAACCTATATTGACCAAGTACATGTGGACATAAGTGTCCATATATGTAGAATACATATTTCTATATTGAATGGGTTGTAACTCAATCGTTCATTATGAGCATAAGGATCTTAAGAGATCAAGAAATAGCGTACATGACATACATCACATTAAGAGAATGAGATATCATGAATGACAATCGGGGTGGTGAGTGTGCCATATTGTCATCACTCAAACAAAGAAACATGGTGGGTAATGCCCAATGTGATGATAATTTCAATGGTGTGTGATGTCATGCTCAACACCAAATGTAAGGGGTCACGAGACATCCTTGATCAATAGTTCCCTTACCTTCATATCACATCCTATATAGAGGTTTCACCACTTTCATAATATGATACATGATTCAATTACTTATTATGCATTTTATTAGACAAATTCCATTACATTCATGTAATTAGAGTTCTCAACGTACGTTTATATATGTATAACATAAGGTGAGGTGTTACCAACCTTACGACTCATTACGAAGAATCCATTTTATTTATTAAAGGAAGTAAAACCATTATGAAGAAGTAAATCCAGTCAGTCCATTTCATTTAAACCATTTTATTTCATTTATGTAAAAAAACATCACGGATAGGTGATTCCATATAATTTTAAGACCTTAAATTTAAAAAACAATGAAATATTTCTTAATAAGGATAAATGGGTGTCTTAATATGTGTCATGGAAATTAAGGGAATTACCTACTTGGGTAATTCCATGTCTATGTTTTCCAAACACATTAGTGGTATATTGGGTTCTATAAATGACCCATATAAAATTGTAAATTTCATTTAATGTCTAATGTGAAAGATAAATAGGCATTCCAAGCATTTGGATTAATTATATGTTATGTGAAATTTAGCTTGGCACACAAAAGTTGTGCCCTCAAAAGAGACCAACAACCTGTAATCCATTAAATAAGCTTCAATAAGCTTGTATCAATGTGAAAAGATTAATTTTACATGAAGAACATAGTATAAAGGGGATACTCAAAAAATAAGTCATGTAGAAAAAAAATCACAGATACAAAGAATGAAAACTAATGGGGTAAATGATGAGACCTCCTACCTCAAGGCCATTGATGACCCCTCACTCGATATCAACCTTATATTTGAAGTAGGAAGGAAGAAATATCATAAAAAATATAACTCCCTATAAATACGATAAAATAGTTTTCTACTAAATGTACTAATTTATTTTTAAATAATCAAATATTTAAAGTAAGAGACTAAATGGTCTTATCCAGATTGATCCAATTATTCTAACAGATTGTGTATCAGACACCAGAAAGAAAAGTTATCTCTAAACCTATATAGATGAGGGATTTGAGCTATGGGAGTGAGAAGAGGTTATATATTATGGAATGGTTAAAAGAGAATATAAAATTATATTTATGTATTATAGATGGAAACATTATAATTTTTTTCAAAACGCATGGGTGGATGGTTTTTTCACATGGTTTTTCAAATCATGTACCAACCACACATCATTTTCCATTATAAAGGGGAACCCTGCATGGTTAGGTAAAAAGTTTATCTAATCGTGTCAACCCCATACAAAATGGAGAGGTATCGAACCTGTAATTTTTTTCATGGTCATGTTCTTGGGGTCACATTGTTGTAGAAAAATTGTGATTCCCCTGCTATCCACTATATCAAACCACACTCCTTTGGGAAATAATGCTGGCTAGGTGGCATAGTTTTCTCTAACTAAGAGGCATCGTCTATTCTTCCCAATTCAGGGACATGGGATTTAAACGATCCTCAGACGGACCTGATACGTCATTTTCTTAGTTAGGAACCATTATTAGGGCCTTTTAAATGAATTAAAACAAAAATAAAATGGTTCGTACCATTTTAAGAAGATGTGTCGTTACAACCTACCCTCCTTAAAGAAACTCATCACTGAGATGGAAGTCTAAGGGTAAAGGGATATCATTCTCAATGAGCTCTAACCATTGATTTCATATATCAGATTCTCATTCAAAATTATATTCTTTTACGTGACCATGCTTCTAAAACACCCATAAAAAAGGAACTGACCTACCATAGAGTGTCTTCACACTACAATCCACTATAAACACTAGATACTCCCCGAAGGAATCATATACATACAATTCAACCTCATCGATATGAAGGAATTTTTTTAAGATATAGATGATATTTGTGAATCTAAGATAAATGAAATAAAACATGCATAGAATGATATCTCCGAGGAGGTTCTAATTGGTAAGAGAATGGTCTGAACTATTTCACAACCTAAAATTGTTCAATGAACCTCTAGGATATCTTAAAAAACCTCTAAATTCATCTACAACCTATACTATAAGAGACTCACATGAAAACCCAATCTCTGACCTCAATCATAAGAGGTCACCAAAATCATTTAGCATAGTACTTCTCTCTAGAATGACATTTCATCATGCATTTTTGGATCAGATAGATATACTCCGTGGTCCCTTTCATGAGATGTGGTCTGATAATATCTACCTTAACTGCCTCTAGCTGGCATAGAGATGAGCAGTAAGGCCTACCATACAAGGGTTTATAAGGATCCATATTGATGGTAACTTAAAATCTGTTGTTATAGGAGAACTCAACAAGGGGAATGTGTTTCTTGTAGTAACCCCAAATTCATGGATATAAAGATGCGGCTTGTCCTCTAACACCTGAATACAGATAATCCTCTCGGGTACCAAAGGCAGCCTGAGTAGGGTGTGAGAAAAAAATTCAATAGGAAACCACCAATGGTGTCTACACATAATCCAAGTAGAGCTCGTAACTAGACTATGTGCGTGAAAAAATAGAATGAGAATGTAACGTTGAAATAAATAATTATCTCATGCAGGTTCCTATAGGACACCTATCGGGTCAACCTAGTTTAGCTCGTGGTTGGGAAGAATATATGATCAGTCATTATATATATAGTAATATATATATATATATGTGTGTGTGTGTGTGTGTGTGTGTGTGGTATAGTTATATATTTCATAAACCAATATAAACCATGTATGTGTGGTTGTATGTTTTTATATACATTGGATACAAATTATTGGCTAGACTAGGTTGTAACTCAGACATCCATGAATAGTCTAATAATCCAAAGATCACAAGTAATAGGATTCATGTACTACATCCTAATAAGAATTTGATACATCATGAAAAAAACAAAGGATATTTTATAAGACATCATGTAATCCCTCGAATAATGAAATTTAGCATGTCATGCCCAATATCCTTATAGTCTCAGCGGTGTGAGACATCATGTTCAAAATCTAATGTAAGGGATCATGATACCTCAATACTAAAAAGCTCCATTACCATCATATCACATCCTATTTTAATGTTTTATCACTTTTATAATATGGTACATGAGGTAAACACCTTTCATACATCTCATTAAGCATGATCCATTGCATACAAGACATTTCCATTATCAAAAAAAATTTATATAAGAATATAGAAGGCGATGCCTTACAACCCATTACAAATCATTACAAAGAACCTCTTTCATTAATGTAAGTAATACTACCCATTAAGAATAATTCATTCCATTAAATCCATTTTATTTTAACCATTTGATTTATTTAAGGAAAATAAAACTACCATGCATAAGTTATCACATAAAATTCCAACACATTCGATTTTCTAAAAAATTGATAGTTTCATTTATAATCATCAATGGGTCTTTTTAAAGGTTTCATGTCTATTAAGGGAATTGCATACTTGGTAAATTCCATTTCCAGGTTGGCCAAACACCTAGGAGGTGCCTCTAGTTCTATAAAAACCCATATAATATGGGAAATTTCATTTTAAGTCTATGAAAAAAGCTAAAATTTCATTCCAAGCATTTGGATAAACTAACCATTATGATAATTTTAACTTCATGCCCCAAGGTGTGTAAAAAATGAGAAATAAACCTATAATCCACTAAAGAAGTGTCAATAATCTTTAAACAATGTGAAAGGATCAATTTGACCTGAAGAACATAATGTAATGTGGATGATCATAAAAATATGAAATGAGACATAATGAAATATCTACAAAGCATATAATCTGATGGGGAAAAAGAGTAAAACCACTACCTTAAGGTTGTAGATTACACATCACTTGATAACATCCTCAAATTTTTAGTTCGTTTGATGAAATCTAAGTAATGTTCCAACACCTTTAAAATAGGGGAAAAGGACTTACACCTATATAGTGCAATGGATTCAGAATAAAAATTAGGTAGGAGGTTAGAGGATACAGTATCTTACCAAGACTATTAAAATGATTCTAATGAAACACGAATAATACATTGGATGGAAGTGTTATATCCATGCCCATATCGAGTGATGATTTGAGCTATTGGAGGGACAAGAAGTGATTCATGCTAAAATGGGAAAGGAAAGGAGAAAATTTGATTCAGGAATAAATATGGAAAAACAATAATTTCACCTTAAAACACAGGGAAACATGGTTTGGATATATGTTTCACCAAATATTTTTCCAACTATATGACATTTACTAATATAGAGGGGTACCCTGCACGGTTACACACATGGTTTATCTAACCATGTGCAAACCCTACAAAAAGGATATCTCCCAAACCTGCAATTGTTCACATATTTACGTGACTAGGGTTGCACGATTTGAGAGAAAATGTACCCCATAATTCATCATTGACTTAAAAAATATGGTTTGGAGAAACCATGTGGGCCAGACTACATTATCTTCACTTATCATGGGGCCTTGTATTTTATTCCCAATTCTGGGCTTTAGGTTCAGAACGAGCCCTGAAAACAACTGGGATATTATTGTGTTGATTATAAATCTTCATTAGGTATATTTAACATAATTAAAAAATATGATATCTAACTTTGTGATAATATGGGTCGTTATATATTTCCTCACTAACCCCATCCATTTTTAATAGGAAAATAACATTGAACAACCTCCAACTGACCTCCTTCGAAAGTAATTTTCTTTTTAAACTCCATATCAAATAACCTAATCTAGATGTATTTTATCCAAGAGGTATAGTGATTATTTAAGGAACCCTTGCCAAATATATAACAGAATTTTGGTAAGGTCCTCTTACTATTCCATTCCCAAATTTGATCCACTATCGATCCACAACACAATCACTAACATAAACAAGATTGAAAACTCTTAGATCATCACAGATCAACCCAAGCCTGATTCCCATAATAATAATCTACCAATCCCATATTTGAACATATTTATGGAATTTATTTAGAAATATAGAAATAAATTGTTTCATTTATCCAACATAATACAAAAGTTAAAGCAGACATCATAAAAAAGTTTTCAAGGTCCCATGGCCCTCCTCACTTGAAGGTCGCCCACCAATAACTGACCTCACCCTCCCCACCTTATTCGCATATTGTTCATTCCACCAATGAGAAAAAGTTCCTAATTACCAAATATAATGACTCGTCGAACATTGGATATAGTGAAGACCCTAGATAATAACCTCTGAAATCCTGATCTCTAATGCAGATGCCACACGTCACTCGTTTTTTCTATCTAAGAACTATCCCCCTAGCACTAAATGAGTTTGAATCCCATTGAGTGTCACCACCCTCAAATAGAAAATAGTGTAATAACCACCATATAACATAATTAAACCACTCATTGAGTTAAACCCCCAATAAGAACATTTATCAAACTATAAAATCTATTTATATAGCACATTTTACAATTATCACTCACTAACTGTACTCAAAAAAATGCCACGAAATAAGGAATGATCTATTGAAAACAATGACTACAATAGGATTTCATTAACTATCAGGTATCACCTTTTTTGATCCATACTCACATCAAAATAGGTTATAATCCACCTACCCAAAAGCAAACACCATGCCTCCTAACAATGCATGTTAAGGACTACTCACATGTCAACCATCTCGCAACACTAGATCAATTGTCATGTTAGCCCTCATCATCAGCCACTTACCACAATTTTACAAATTCTCCAAGTCTCCTTTCCTAGAATAATCACATCATTGAAAACAATTCTCTATCTCATATAACTAGAGACTCACTGATTTGAAATTTAAATTGTTCCATGAACAAATAACATGTATGATTTTTATCTCATCTTGCAGAACATGTGTACAATCCCATAACACATGGTTCAAGACATGAAACATGGTCCACATGATCCATACATGAAGAATTAAATGATAAAAATGATACACAACAAATTATATTTTAACATTACATGGTATTTCTTATAACTCCGATTTAAAATCAAACTCCTCATCTGTGCCATGATTTATCAAATGACCACCTGCCTGAAGGAAACATTTTTGTAAACAAATAATCAACCACACTACCTCTAATCAACTAATACATGAACCCTAATAGTTATTCCTAGTGAAACCGTCATCGATACATAGGTTCCCTAGTTTTTTCCTCTAAATCATTAGGAATCACAAAGCCTATATCACAAAACCCAATAACCCTCGATGAATTTCTATCAAAAAATGTATACTACCAAGATAACTACTTAAATAGGAATAAATATGATCCCAGTAAAATATCTCTTTATGGTTTTCCTTAATCAATCCAAATCTTGTTGACTCACTATAGTCTTATTCAAAGAAATGTTCCTTAATATCACCAACTAAGACCTATTGATCATGTATCAAATAGGGAGAAAAGTTATTTCCACATATTCCTAAGGTCTCTCAAACAAAAAATATAACCCATATAAGGTAATTTCTTACATTTCATATAATGTTCCTGTAAAATATATCAAAAAGAGGTAAATTAAATAATGTGATGAAATTATCGACATATGGGGGTTAGAACCTGTCAACATTTGCGTAAAAACATCACCTGTCAAGAATCAATCTAGAAGTTCCTAATACACTTTGAGTATCCTCATAGGGGAGTCATACATATAGGGTCACAATGCCACTATAAAAGGATAAATATGTTACACTCACTACCTATCCTTATATGGTAATACCCCCTCATGGTTCATCTTATCAAAAAACAACCCACCTCTCTGGTGGTGTTTTTTTCAACTAATAGTTATACCTAATTCCAATGGTCAAAAGAGTATAATGTACAATTCCAAAAATCGTGTCTCAAAAACCAACACAATACCCATATAGAAGGGAACAAAAACCATAGGATAACCCATCATTTTAACATAAGGAATTGATTTAAAACTAGTGTCATGCCTAAAAGATCACTATCATCTACTGACTAAACTCTAGGATCATGGAAAAATAAAAATGATTACAAATAATACCCATGAAAATGATTACCTTCCCATTCAAATTGTATCTCAAGGAAATTGAAATGATAACCATTAGGCTATGGTTCTTCAGTATTAGCATTTTGAAATGGTTTTAATTTATCATATTTTTATTTTTTAATTTTTGTATAAATATTGAAAATGGATTATACCAATGAAATTTCATGTACCACTATTAGAGAAAACTACGAATGGAACAAATTTAGATAATGTCACAGAATTTTCATGGGAAATTATCTCCAAAATTCCTTTTAAATATTAATTTGAAATAGGTTCTCATAGTATAGATCAATTAAATAAAACAATCATTAAATGCTCTATATGAAAAAACCCTTTTAGTTGTAAATGGAATTTTAGTTAACTAAAACCTCATATCAAAATTTATCAAAAGGGAAGAATACACTTATCTTATAAATTTAAGGGGATTGGTCAAATAATATTCCACTATAAATTTATAAATAAAAACAAATGGGTTTATTCAGACACATTAAATAACAAACCCATATAAAAAAAGCATACCATCAAGGGGCTTAATACCAAGGAATGTAAAGAATATAATATAACTATAAGGGTAAATATGTCTCATCCTTGGTTCATTTATACTGGAACCCATTACCAATTTATGTATTCAATGATCAATATATAGTAATTGGAACCCTATTTTCATGAAACTCATTCACAATCAATTAATTAATGATTTAACACACCCTTAATATTTTTATATCATATAGGAAACATGCCAAAACTGACCTACATTAGTCAACTTGTGCATTAAGACATTAATTCATATAGGTTTTCATTCCCAAGTTAAATGGTACTATCCTTTTTAAGTATAAATTGAAACACTACTTAACTAAAATCCGCCATTGAGAAGTTTGATTGACTAATAAATAAAAGACATAATTACATTGAAGGATATTATTTTATATGAGTATACTAAAAAGATTAACCTACATGGATTGAATCAAGAATATAAATATCTATATATACTAGTTTCCATTTTCAAGTTATTGAGTAAACCACTCAATATATTATAATTGGAAACGTGTTTAATATGAATCCATATGAAATTATTTTAATTTTTCAAAAAAATCTCATTGAATAACATTTATAAACTTAATTTATGATAATTTATTAACAATTTTAAAACACTTTTATTAAATTAATTAATTTTTGTATGATTAAATATAATTACACCACTAATGTATTCCAAAAAGCACCACATATGGTGATGTAGACACATTATTTAACTCACCCTATACCAATACTATATACCTGAACGCTCTCACATTATCATGGAATACAAGAATATAATAAGGAAGGAATTGATAAAAGTTACATTCATAAACATTACAATAATGTTTGAATCTAATTTTCATGAAAATTATTCACGAACATACCTAATCTATTCCCATATCAGTACAAGAGGTAAATCATCTAAATTAATATCTTCCATAAAAGTGCATCAATCAATAAAGGTGAGATAATAATAAACAATAATACTTAACAAAAAAACAATAATAATATCCCTTAAAGCATGATCATTCCCTTATTCATTGGTTATCCATTCTCATATAGGATCTATCTATCATGTTTTGAAACATTCATAATCTCTTGTATTCCATAAAAAATATTAACAAAAGAAAAGAAAAATTGATACCAATTTTCCTTATCATGGACTGGGATCCAATGAACTGGTGGCTGACATTGTTTTCCAAATGTCCCCATGAATGCCTCCCCCATATGGTAGAGGTTGTTGAATAATAGCGAGGGTCTAATTGAGGTACAATGTGGAGACAGTACCCAATGGAATCAAACTAATTAGTGGGGTAATAATGAAGAATATAAGAATAAATATATATTAATAACTGAGTGATACTAATAAACAGGCTTCCTAGAATGTGCTAGTAAAACATCCATGCATGAAAAGACTATGTCCAGAATACATGGTAGTCATTATACAATAGTTAATACATAAAACAAGTCTTGACTGAAATGTGAATAAATAAATAAAATACTCTAACTCAAGAGGGTATCCTAAGAACATGATTAGCTGCTTCTCCCACGGAATGTCCTACATAATAATATAAAACATATATGAAGCACATGCTAAGACCTAACCTATAGTCATGATAACTTTCTTGGTACCAAATGGTTGACCAAATAGGGTGTGAGTAAAACACAGTAATCTAACACCATTAGTGACTAATTCAAATCCAGTATTTGAATAAATTATTTATTATTAATAGGAATATCAATGTCATGAAATTAAGTAAATAAAAACCATGTCTAGCTTAGGATCCTCATGGGATTTTTGGACAACTCTACCTATATCAGCTTAATCCAGATATGTTTGAACATAATTACATATAAGTAGAACTACAATAGAACATGTAGATATAGGCGCATGCATCCATGTGTTAGACTAGTATTGTGGGACCTATGAAAAACCCATGGGATCAACATATAATGATGGTAATATATGGTTATAAATGTTTCCTAGAATTATGATTTAACAATTAAGGTTAATCATAATATTAATCAAGAATAATATAATATAAATTTACTTGTGATCCCATCCTGGGTATTTCAATCCAAAATCCAAGTATTTCCAAATGAAAAATACAATTTCATTATACCACTATGCCAACTTAAGACCTTAGCTATACAGAATAAATGTATCTCCCGATAATTAATTTAATCTAGTTATCTTATGAGCCCATAACGTACATTCATTTTAAGAAATTCGTAAATCTCCTGAGGCATAATATAATTTCTTTAAATCCATAATCACATCTAAGGAATTATTTTTAAGGAAACTATGTATCATTCATAAAGAAATATAATCCATAGGTCCAATGAACCCATCCATGGCATTCCTTAATAGAATCCATGTATCACCCCATGAATAAGATTACAATGAGGGTCATCGTATTTAGTAATTATAAATTGTTCATCACCAATATCTATTCCAATTTAGAATTCAATCGTATATTTAATTAAATAACTTAGAAGTCCCCACAGAATATAACAATACATTCAATTTCACTTATCCAATATATTTATATATATATGGGAGTGATATAAGCCTAAAGTGGGAATAAATCATTGAGAATGTAAGATAACCATTACCTTTTCACAACTCACATAACTTCATTTATTAATTAAATAATTAAATATAAGACAACAAAACATCAGAATGTGTTTCATCACATTGGAAAAAGCATGTTCATATAGAACATATAACAAAACACATCGTAAGAGGTGGTTCAACCATGACCATCACCCTCTAATGGAACCAAGGGATTTACAATGGCAGATGGAGAAACATAATTATAGGATTTACCCTATTGTTAGATTCCATTTTTATCTCAATGGAATAGTTAATAATTTAATATTTTCCATGTAATTATAAACACCCTATATCAAATCATTCAATTAATTTATTATCATTTAATAATTTTATGTGTTGTGAATAAATAAAAACATTCATAAGTAGTGTTTTGGCCAATAAAAATCAATGTATATTAATGATAAATAAAAGGAATCACCCAAATGAATGGCCCAAGTTGTGTTCATAGACCTCCAATTAGGCTAATAAGTCAAATGAAATTCAACTATGAAGTCTAATAATTAAATTTAATGCATTTCATTATTTAGTAACAATGCTTAGAGAGTCCCGTATGTGGTACAATGGAAAACTTTTACAAATGATTATACATTGAGGGAATGTTTCTTATACCAATTACGTTATCCATGCAAGATTCACTCATAATGTCACGACCCGTCCTCGGGGCCCGTGCCGTGACTACCCCAAGCCCACCTTCCATAGGCCAGGGGCTGGTGACTAGCACCAAGGCGTAAATCCCGGTAAAGGGAAGGCATTGCCTTTGTAATGTAAAAAAACAAACACCACAGAGTAAGACAGAAGAAGTAAACACTAAGTAAAAACTGGTACAACAGTAAGTGCCGAAGTAAGTAGCCCAGAATACAAACCCAAACTGAAAGTAAAGTACAACTAGAAAGGGAAAACAACAACTGAAAAAGTAAAGCCGCAACGTCGAGTCGTCCACTGGAAGTCCCACCTGAAGGGTGGGTACAGATAGCCTCCACTGCTCCTCGGGTCCAGCCGACCACTCCGAGTACGTCCCACCCAGTGGTCCACCTCCAGGTACCGTCCTGCTCCGCAAGCCTCCACCACGATTAGCGATGTCCGTCGTCTGCAACCAACACAATGTAGTGTGGGCATAGCCCGTGCAGGGGTGAGTATAAGCTACTCATTAGGGACCCCGATACCCCCGAAGGTCTCCCATAATCCACAAAGGATAATCCACAAAGGAAAGATACAATCACGAAGTAACATCCGACACTGCTTAGGTATATTCCCATACATATACCTTAGTCATCAATTCTCACTCGACTCCAACATCCGAGCTCAAGTACAACCCAGTCCACACAGGAAAGAAAAACATAAATCCACACAGGATAGCACAACACAATCCACAAAGGAAAGAAAACGTAAATCCCCACAGGATAGCACAACACAATCTACAAAGGAAAGAAAAACAGGATTCAGCTCACACAGGAATACTACTCCGTAAAACGATAGAGATGACCAGATGTATCCACTGATTCATCTAATTCATCGGACCCACAAAGTATCGGTAGGTACTAACCCTCTCAATAACCCACACAGGATAGATCAAGAAGTGAAGACCATAGATATTGGGTAACTCCTTCCCTATAAAGTAGAGTGGGTATGCCGCTACAACCGAGCGCTTCCCTCTAACCTTGGACTACTATAGTACTCCACCTATCGAGTACTGTGGGCCTGCTGCTACAACCAAGCGCTTCCCACGATGGGTTTGCCGCTACAACCAAGCGCTCACCCTCATAGCCCCTAGAGGTACTCCTTCTGTTGATTACCACGGGTCAGCCGCTACAACCAAGCGCTCCTCTGTCATGGGTCTGCCCTACAACCAAGAGCTCCCCCGTGCTGCTACAACTAAGCGGTCCTCCGTCGTGGGTCTGCCACTACAACCAAGCGCTCCCCCGTGCTGCTACAACCAAGCGCTTCTCCGTCGTGGGTCAACTGCTATAACCAAGCGCTTCTCCGTCGTGGGTCTACTGCTACAACCAAGCGCTTCCCACTCGGCTATCCGTAATAAACCGAGTCGTTCGATCAGTAGTCGTCATGTCTCAACCGGCTCTAGGGTTTCTGCACACAGCAAGCTCGCTCGGGAGGGTCCACTCCATGAGCCGAGGGGCTGATACATCAACTGACACATAGTCCAGATTTGATGTATCCAAATGTTCTGTATCGCCAACAGGAACTCAATGTCACAGACGGCGCGTCAAACGGATGCCCGGTCTGAGAGTTATTGGCTTTTTCGTCCCAGGGCCCGGTTGGGTTTTAAGGCAAAACCAACCCGACCGTACTCCACCTGCATCCAAACCTCGGGCGGAGTAAGCCAAAAGATGCGTCTCACTTAGAGGAATCCACCAAAGCTGAAGGCACGTCAATCAGTCGTCTGAAGCTCAAGATATGAGCGTTTCCGCTCCGAGGGCCTGGTTGGTTTCATGTACGAACCAACCCGGCCGAACCGAAAGTATTCTGAAACCTTGAGTGTGATATACCGAAACGACCGTCTCGATCCAAGGATCGGATCGCCGCTGACAGTGCGTCGTTCGGAGGCCAATAGCTCAAGTTATGAGCAAAAGACAAAAAATGTCCGGAAACGGGGGGTCTGGGCCCGGACCGACCCGGCCTGGGTGCGACCCGGCCTGGCCGGCGCGTGTGCGGCCCAGTCGGCTGGCGGCTTGGTCGTAATAGCCGAGCGGGTGCAAGGGGGCGCCGACCCCCCTTGATAGAAAGCCGCGGCCCCGCGTGGGGCCGTTTGGTGTCACCGGACGCAGCTTAAGCCGCGTCCCTTCCTCCGCGGTCCCGCGCGGCCGCAAAACCGGCCAGCGCATCCGCGGCTTCAGCCGCGGTGGGTCTTCCTGGCAGCGCGCCGGGCGCCGCCGCGTCATGGCGGCCAGCCGCCGGCGGAGACTTCCGCGGACCACCGAATGCGCTCCGTTGGTCTGATTCGCCTGCGGTCTTCGCCAGTGACCGTCTCAGGACCTGACCTTCGCTGCAAAGCCTTCAAAATGCCCGAGCAGCTTGTTTTGTCACCGTCCGCCATCCGCACACCAAGAACGAAGGGCGGTGGGTTCAAACTTGTTCGTTGGTCCGCACCCACCGCGTTAGCGGTTTGAAAGTCTCACAACAATCATTTAATCACAGGCCGCGGATATAAATCACAAATATTTAAAAGAATCAAACCCCTACCTTGTCGTAGTCATCAGACAAGTTCTTTGCAGAATTGACCATCGCGGAAGAAGATGATCGTCGCGTCGCGGAAGGGCGTCGTGTCGTTGCGGTATACGGCGTCGCATCGACGATCTCCGAGGTTTAAAGAAAAACACACAGATTTTATTTCATGAATTAAATCTGTGTTAAGGATAAAATCCACAATGGAAAAAATAAAAGTTCCGAAAACTCCTACCTCAAGCAGTTGATCGAAGATTTGTCACGGTAGGAGAAACGTCGCAGACGAACGTCGCGGGAGAAGAATCGTCGGCATCGTGGAACACGGCGTCGCATCGTCGATCTCTGAGGCTTCGACGTTCTTCGCGTTCTTCGCGTTCTTCGTGTCTTCGCATTCTTAGCGTTCTTCACGAAGGAGGATGAAGATCTCAAGCCTTGGAGTCTTCTCCAAATCCTCTCAATGAGCAATCCTCAAGAAGACAAGCGTTGGTGTTATTTTATTTACTTCCCAACAAATTGAAAAACAAACTAAGTAACGACCCATTAATTCATAGAATTAATTTCAACGAATAAACCGCCCAATTAATAGAATCGTTTAAGATTATAAGAAAATGTCCTAGTTGACTTTCATTAATGAGGAGTTTTCAGGGGAGCGTTACTTAGAGGAAAGGAAACGGTGTGGCTCGTGCGGGCCCCACCTCACAAATTTCCTACCAAGAGGGTAGGATATTCTGGATTGCACCCTATCTGATTCAACTTAGCTCAAGTGGATTTAAGTGGCTTTTAAGTGTCTTTAAGAGAAATAAATATAAAGTTGTCGCACCACTTTATTTTACTTCTTAACTTAACCCCAAAAATTTAAAAACCACACCCGAGTAAATGCAACTCTGGAAGAGGTGTTTCTAAGCAAATACCGGCACATTGATTCCATCGGTGCCCTTGGAATTTGATTCTGGGAACCGGTTCAAAAGTTAGAAAAACCCGCTCGTTCGTTCACTGAACGTACCCAAGCCAAACTTCAGCAAATGATTCTGGGCACATCGGGCCTTGGAATCAGGTTCCGTCAGAAACTACGTTCTTGTAAAATTCCAAAGAAAATTAAGAAAAAAATTTCCTTGAAATTTACTGGTCTTTACATCACTCCCACCTCAGGGCTTTACGTCCCCATAAAGATACATCATAAACTAGGGAAACAAAAGTGGTTACTGAGCACGCATCTAAGCCTCCCGCTCCCAAGTGCTCTCATGGATGTTCCCGTGCTGCCATCTGATGCATACAAGAGGAATCGATCGTCCACGTAGGACCCGCTCCTATCGATCCTCGATCTCCACCGGGACCTCTACAAAAGTCACCCCATCATCAACGTCTATCTCCCCATAGTCAATGACGTTCGTCAGGTCGCGCACGTATCTCCTCAGCTAGAATACGTGGAAGACATTGTGCACCCGGTGAAACTGAGGTGGTAGAGGCAGGCAATAAGCCACCTTTCCAAATATCCGTAACTCACGTCGAGGTGTGACACGTAAGGAAATGTGGTCGCCATCCTCGAACTCTAGTGGTCTCTGCCTCCTATCAGCACAAGACTTTTGTCGGCTCTGAGCTGTCCTCATCCGCTCTTGGATGACTTGGACCTTTATGGTCCTACTCGAGCTGCTGAGATTTTTTCTTTGCCGAGAAGATAAATCTGGTCTCATCCCCTGGATGAACCACGTTCATCACCTAATACAGTCAATACCATCATGGATGATACAAACCCATAGCAAGGATGAAGTCGTAAGGCCTCGACGCTACAACCAAGAGATCCAACCGTTACTCTCGCCTCTAAGGGTTGAGTCACACTGTCGGCATCAGTGTGTGGTCACTAGGTCTCCTCTAGTAGGTATCTCAAAGTGAGGGTCAAGTCAACGGTTTTTAAACCAGAACCTCTTAGTAAGAACACAAAGAAAGGGCAGGAAGGTAAACGCCAAAAGAAAGGTGTCTTTTATTACTGCAGCTCAAAGTACAAAGACACAAAACACCAACAAACAAACATCAACAACGCTAGAATCAACATAAACAAAAGTCTCCTGGTCTGGAGCTAGTCCCGCTCCTGTCCATCTGCTCCCGGAGCTCCACGATCGTAGGCCTCAGCTGCCGGAAACTGAGCTCTCCCATATCCACCAGCTCCCTGCAGTCGGGGTGGACCTCCTGGTGGTGGTGGTGGAAATACCTTGAAGCGTCGTCCACCTCCAGCTACATGGCCATCTCCCCTGCCACGGTCTCCTGCTCCATGCGATCCGCCTCGATCGAACCTATGCCTCTGGCTGGGAGGTCCTTCGTTCATCTGCAGGTCATCCGTATGGTGGGTCGGACAGTCACGAGCCATGTGACCAACCCCGTCGTAGGAGTAACACTGTCCGCTCATGGTAAGTCGTTGTCCACCCCGGGTGCCTCACACAAACGATCATGTGTCACGCGGTCGACCACCAGTTGGTCTAGTCCTCTAGGACCCCTGCGTCATCTGTCTACTGCCTGCTGTAGAAGAATCTGCCGCATGCCGGCTAGTGGTGGGTCCTGTTTCTGGAGACTGCTCAGCAAGGAAACTCTCCACTAAGAGGGATCGCTCCAACACCCCTATCTGTGTCCGAATGCTGTGAGAAACAACTGAAGCTCTGATCTCTCGCCTGAGCCCCTGCTCGAAGGTTCGGGCCCTGAAGAATGTGTCCCGTACCATGTCCGTGGAATAGCGCAAGAGATCGGTAAACCTCGCCGCGTACTGGGCTATTGTCATGCTACCCTGCCGCAGCTGTAGTAGCTCCTAGATGTGCACCGCTCAGAGGGTGTCTGGGATGAACTCTGAGCGAAAAAGGCTCTCAAAGTCCGTCCAAAGAAGTGATACCTCGTCGTGCAACAGGAGCATCAAGCTCCACCATCTGCCTGTTGCCGCATGCAGGAGGCTCGCTGCAAGGACCACCAGAAGGTTTGCTGGTGTCCTCACTAACCGGAAAACTCGTACAACCACCTCCAGCCAGTCCTCGAATGCCTGGGGATCTGTCTCCCAATGGAACCTAGGTGGCCACTGGCGCTGAAACTCATGCAGAGATCCAAGGCTATGTGCATCGTCAGTGGCTAGGGCTGGAAGCATCGATGGCTCGGTGGGTAAAGGTATCGCCGATGGCTCAGCTATCAAAGGGCCCTGCACCGAGGCCTCGTCGCTCGGTGGGCTGTCGTCACGCTCAACTCTCAGAGCCCTAGCTGGCTGCCATCGTGGGGGCATCCTGAAAAGGAAACAGGTGCACCACGGTCAGAACAGTATACCTGGTGAGCTGATACAAAGTAATCACAAAGAAAACTTGAACACAAATGCAATCAATGTTTTCGTTCATTAAGTCAGAAATCAGAAGTCAGGGTCCTGGTGTACGGATACGTTGGCCGCCACACCAACACTGGACTCCCTGGACTGATAACCACACCCAATACACTTAACACTATTGCTTCACATAGAAAAATATCAGAGTCTGTAGTAGAACCAAACTCCTCTGATACCAATTTGTCACGACCCGTCCTTGGGGCCCGTGCCGTGACTACCCCAAGCCCGCCTTCCTTAGTCCAGGGGCTGGCGACTAGCACCAAGGTGTAAATCCCGATGAAGGGAAGGCATTGACTTTGTAAAGTAAACAAACAAACACAAAAGAGTAAGCAAGAAGAAGTAAACACTAAGTAAAAACTGGTACAACAGTAAGTGTGGAAGTAAGTGGGCCAGAATACAAACCCAAACTGAAAGTAAAGTACAACTCGAAAGGGAAAACAGCAACTGAAAAAGTAAAGCCGCAACATTGATCTGTCCACTGGAAGTCCCACCTGAAGGGTGGGTATAGATAGCCTCCACTGCTCCTTGGGTCCAGCCGACCACTCTGAGTACGTCCCGCCCAGTGGTCCACCTCCAGGTACCGTCCTGCTCCGCAAGCCTCCACCACGATCAGCGCTGTTCGTCGTCTGCAACCAACACAACGTAGTGCTGGCATAGCCCGTGCAGGGGTGAGTATAAGATACTCAGTATGGACCCCAATACCCCCGAAGGTCTCCTATAATCCATAAAGGATAATCCACAAAGGAAAGATACAATCACGAAGTGACATCCGACACTGCTTAGGTATATGCCCATACATATACCTAAGTCATCAATTCTCGCTCGACTCCAACATCCGAGATCAAGTACAACCCAGTCCACACAGGAAAGCAAAACGTAAATCCACACAGGATAGCACAACACAATCCACAAAGGAAAGCAAAACAGGATTCAGCTCACACAGAAATACTACTTCATAAGACGATAGAGATGATCAGATGTATCCACTGATTCATCTAAGACGTCAGACCCACAGTGGATCGGTAGGTACTAACCCCCGCAAAAACCCACAAAGGATCAATCAAGAAGTGACGACCATAGCTATTGGGTAACTCCTTCTCTATCAAGTACAGTGGGTATGCTGGTACAACCGAGCACTTCCCTCTAACCTTGGACTGCTGTAGTACTCCACCTATCGAGTACTGTGGGCCTACTGCTATAACCAAGCGCTTCCCACCATGGGTATACCGCTACAACCAAGCGATCCCTCTCATAGTCCCTAGAGGTACTCCGTCTGTTGAGTACCACGGGTGAGCCGCTACAACCAAGCGCTCCTCCGTCATGGGTCTGCCGCTACAACCAAGCGCTCCCCCGTGCTGCTACAACCAAGCACTTATCCGTTGTGGGTCTGCCGCTACAACCAAGAACTCCCCCGTGATGATACAACCAAGTGCTCCTCCGTCATGGGTCTTCTGTGACAACCAAGCACTTCCCACTTGGCTATCCGTAACACACCAAGTCGTTCGATCAGCAGTAGTCAAGTCTCAACCGGCTCTAGGGTTTCTGCACACAGTAAGCTCGCTCGGGAGGGTCCGCTCCATGAGCCGATGGGCTGATACATCAACTGACACATAGTCTAGAGTTGATATATCCAAAAGTTCCGTATCACCAATAGGAACTCAATGTCGCAGACGGCGCGTCAAACGGACGCCCGGTCTGAGAGTTATTGGCTTTTTCGTCCCAGGGCCCGGTTGGTTTTTAAGGCAAATCCAACCCGACCATACTCCACCTGCATCCAAACTCGGGCGGAGTAAGAAAAAAGATGTGTCTCACTTAGAGGAATCCACCAAAGCCGACGACATGTCAGTCTGACGTCCGAAGCTCAAGATATGAGTGTTTTCGCTCCGAGGGCCCGGTTGGTTTCGTGTACAAACCAACCCGGCTGAACTGAAAGTATTCCGAAACCTTGAATGTGATATACTGAAATGACCATCTCCATCCAAGGATCGCATTGCCGCTGACAGCATGTCGTTCGGAGGCCCGTAGCTCAAGTTATGAGTAAAAGACCGAAAAGGTTCGGAAACGAGGGGGTCTGGGCCCGGACCGACCCGGCCCGACCCCCCCCCCCCCCCCCCCCCGGGTCGGCCCGAACCGGGTCGACATGACCCTGCCCGGCCCGGCCCCGCCAGAATGGCCTGGCCCGACCTGGGCATGACCCGGCCCGGCCGGCGCGGGCGCGGCCCGATCGGCTGGCGGCTCGGCTGTAATGGTCGAGCGCGTGCAAGGGGGCGCCACCCCCCCTTGATGGAAAGCCGCGGCCCCGTGTGGGGCTGCTTGGTGTCACCGGACGCGGCTTAAGCCACGTCCCTTCCTCCGCGGTCCCGCGCGGCCGCGGAACCGGCCAGCGCCATTGCGGCTTCATCTGCGGTGGGTCTTCCCAGCGGCTAGCCGGGCGCCGCCGCCTCCGGCCGCCGGCGCGGCGAGCCGACGGAGACTTCAGCGGACCACCGAACGTGCTCCGGTGGTCCGATTCGCCTACAGTCTTCGCCGGTGATCATCTCGGGACCCGACCTTCACTGCAAAGCCTTCAAAATGCCCGAGAGGCTTGTTTTGTCACCGTCCGCCATCCGCACACTAAGAACGAAGGGCGGTGGGTTCGGACTTGTTCGTTGGTCCGCACCCACCGCGTTAGCGGTTTAAAAGTCTCACAACAATAATTTAATCACAAGCCGCGGATATAAATCACAAAGATTTAAAATAATCAATCCCCTACCTCATCGTAGTCGTCGGACGAGTTCTTTGTGGAATTGACCGTTGCGGAAGAAGATGATCGTCACGTCGCGGAAGGGCGTCGCATCGTCGCGGTATACGGCGTCGCATCGACGATCTCCGAGGTTTAAAGAAAAACACACAGATTTTATTTCATGAATTAAATCTGTGTTAAGGATAAAATCCATAAAGGAAAAATAAATGTTCCGAAAACTCCTACCTCAAGGAGTTGATCGAAGATTTGTCGCGGGAGGAGAAACATCGCAGACGAACGTCGCAGGAGAAGAATCGTCGGCGTCATGAAACACGGCGTCGCGTGGTCGATCTCCGAGGGTTCGGCGTTCTTCGCATTCTTCGCGTTCTTCGTGAAGGAGGATGAAGATCTCAAGCCTTGGAGTCTTCTCCAAATCCTCTCAACGAGGAATCCTCAAGAAAACAAGTGTTGGTCTTATTTTATTAACATGCCAACAAATTGAAAAACAAACTGAGTAACGACCCATTAATTCATAGAAATAATTTCAATGAATAAACTGCCCAATTAATAGGAGCATTTAAGAGTTTAATAAAACGCCCCAGTTGACTTTCATTAATGAGGAGTTTTCGTGGGTGCGTTACTTAGAGGAAATGAAACGGTGGGGCTCGTGCGGGCCCCACCTCACAAATATCCTACCAAGAGGGTATGATATTTTGGATTTCACCCTATCTGCTTCAACTTAGCTCAAGTGGCTTTAAGTGGCTTTTAAGTGGATTTAAGTGAAATAAAAATAAAGTTGTCGCACCACTTTATTTTATTTCTTAACATAACCCCAAAAATTTAAAAACCACACCCGAGCAAACGCAACTCCGGAAGAGGCGTTTTTAAGAAAATACCGGTGCTGTGATTCCATCGGTGCCCTCAGAATTTGATTCCGTGCACCAGTTCAAAAGTTAGAAAAACCCACTTGTTTGTTCACTGAACGTACCCGATCCAAACATCGGCAAAAGATTCCGTGCACACTGGGCCTCGGAATCAGGTGCCGTCAGAAACTGCGTTCTTGTAAAATTTCAAAGAAAATTAAGAAAAACATTTCCTTGAAATTTACGGGTCTTTATACATAAATCAATAACCATGGATTGATCCAAGAATGAGATAAATCATGAAATCAAAAAATTACATGAAAATAGATCATATGAGACCCTATGGAAATAACATCTAATACAAAAATGAAAATGGGGAAACCCATCAAGAGGATTTAGAATTTAACTAATAAGACTATAATTCATTTCTGTAACATCCCAAGCTTACACAGTACTCTTGTCTTTGAATAATACAATAGTGTGTGTTGTACATAGGTTCGAGTTCTAACACACCACAACCAATCAAACTAGCTGTTATGAAAAGTAATACCCACTTTTTGAAATTTTATAAATTTTATCATTCAAAATGGACTTAATTTTTGGATTCGGAATATAGAAATTAGATTAGGGTGATTTTTTGGTATTTTTCTGAAAACATTCAATTTTTAATGAATAATGAAAAACACTGAGTTATAGTTTAAAAATGAATTTTAATTTAAATAATTATTTATTTTATTTAAATTTATTTTAGGTCAAAATAGATACATAATACCTATATAATTTCAATGTAATTCATCAGATTTGGTTTATAATAATTTTAGATATATAAAAAATTTATTGAACTTTTTACCGTCATTTACCCACCTCCTTGGAGCATTTGAAAATTTACATAAAACATAATTTTACCACTTCTGTGAGTTTAATTTCAAAAATACAAGCGACACGGTTGATATCAGTAAGTAAAATATGGTTTAATAACATGAAAATAAATTTTGGTGAATAGTAATTGTATACTTTTATTTACCACTGTTAAAAGTAAATAGGGTAATTAAGGGTAAAAAGGACATTATTATTACCCTAACACATGTCCTAATTCTATTAGATAAGTGTAATTTGACCAAAAAAAACTTTTGGAATAAAATATGATCCTTTAGGTCCACTTGGATTAGATTACAAAATTTATTATTATTTAATTCAAAGAAGAGTTAAATTTGTTAAATTCAAAGTTTAATAACTAAACCATTTTAATATAGTTTTACAAATAAGTTAAATTAGAATATAAAAATTAATTAGAAATATAAAAATATTTCCTATGTAATCATATTTTATTTATATTTTTAGACATTAAATAATTAAATTTATTTAGGACATAATGATGATGCAGTAATTACCGTATTAATGAAAGATTAAAATAATTGATATAATATATATCCAAATAAATAAAATTTGAGACTTTTTATGACTTCCACTAATTTTATTGGTTTATGTGAAATATTGAGGTTTTTTAGATAAATTTTTTTCAAAGTAATAATGGTGTTATGAATTTAGAAAAAACAAAATAACAAATAGTGTCAAAATTGACAAATAAGTGTTTTTAAAAGATATTATATAATTAATTTATATTAGATTTCTAAAAATATAAGATTCATCCAAAATACTTATATAATGATATTTTTACCATTAATTAACCAATTTGGGTTCTCTTGTAAGTTTATAGTAAGTTTATTAACCGTATAATATAAAAATACAAAGAGACATGTTAAATGTCAAACTATTTAGCTAAGAGTTAAATCTAAAAGATAAGGTTAATATAGTGGCCCAAACCTGTCTAAAAACTATTGGTTTAGTGTTTTTCTACCCAGACCCACCTTATCCTTTAAATAATTCATTTTGGAGCCATTAGAAACCGAAAAGTATTTTATAATAAAATAATATTTCTAGCTTTTCCTAAGGTTCCCATCACCCATCTTATAAAAGGGCACTCCCCCTTCTCTCTAATTCACACCTTCGGAGCCATTTCGCTCAACAAAACATTCCCCAAATAACATATAAATGGTACTACATTCATCTTAGAGGCCTTTATTTATTCATAAATCCAACCTAAGGATCCCTTTGGATCAAATCAAAATGAAGAACCCGAAGAAGAGGTAAATATTTAATCACCTCTTTCATGTTCTTTTCTTCTTCCACTTCCGCTGTCTTTGTTGTTTCCATTATAAAATAATAAATCCATAATATTATATCTACTGTGATGTTATTATAAATATGGAACAACCATTTTCATTATTCTATCCATCCTTTGAATGACATGTTACCATATGTGCGTACGTACGGCTTACCGTCTCCACGTCGTGGTGTAATTGTTATTCAGTACATTATTATTTGGATGGGTATAATAATGATGTGAAATTAATGTATATAATAAATATTAAATGATAATTATTTTTTATATATGATATTCCATCCAATTATATATTATTTTAATATCAAAAAAAATGATATTGGCGCTCATGCGTACATACGGATTGTCGTCTCCACGAACACGATGAGATTTATTCCCCATCATAATCCATTCAAGACTAATTTTCATCAGATGATTAAAAACAATGTTTAAATACTTAATATCATTCTGAATATGTATAATATACATCCTATCCATAACAAACATTACTTACATAACAAATTATATAAAGGAAAATGAATCAGTTAACACCCGAAACGACGATATTACTATGATATTATTAACAAAGTAATATTAAAATATCATATATGATATCATATTAATTAATATGATTATTTTATAATTTAATAACAATTATTTCACCATTATACAGGAGGTTAACCTACCATCATCCAAGGAAAATTACAAGGTAAGGGTTAATTTCACAATCTCTTTATTATCTGAGGTTTTTTACATAAGTATCTACTGGGACCTCTTTAACATCCACATACATGTTTCATAAAAACACATTTCAAAAAAAAATTTACTATTTAATAGACAATGGGTTAAAGTCATTTATACCCTTATTTTACCTTATGTGCGTTTGAAAGGAATCTTTCCATCATTTTACAAACAAGGTACTTGTGGACCATTTCGACCAATTTAAGGTAAGAATGTTTTTTTAAATTATACGATGGGTGCGACTATTTTCTGCCATTATAACATCATCAAAGAATCCCTTAAAAGCTTATAAGAATATTTTCAAATTAAATGTTTTCTTCATAATTATTTAATTTCAAAATAGAAAGAGATTTTTATCTAAAAAAGGTTTCGATTTCATCTATGTCAACATCCTTTGATGGATTTTAAGCTAATTTGAAGTTGATTTATTATGATAGAAAACATCCATATTTTATTGATGTTTTTGGGATATGTTTGACTGTAGATGTGTTATTTTTACACTATTCATGGTTTATCGATAAAGTATTGACATTTCGTGTGCTAGTTTTGGTACGACTGTTTATGTTATGCTTAAACCTTTTCATATGAGGAATGAATTGGACTTAGTAGGTGATGGGTGGATGCCGGTATAGCTCCTCGATGTATCGTTAGGTATCGTGAGAAAAACTAGTGTCTTGGTACAAGGACTTGACAAAATCTTATTTGTAGTGTTGGCACAAGGCCTTGACTATGTGGTTATGAAAGTTTGGCATTATGCATTCCATCATTATGAAAGTGGCTATTGATATTGCATGTGATTATTCTACTAGTAGAATATCCATTTGAATAAGTAAATGAAATTATTTGATTTTTTTATTTCCTATATTATGCTGAATTTAATTTTTAAAAGGCTTTTGTTTTAGTCTTTACATTTCCATAAATGTTTATTCTAATTTATGAATGTTTTCGCTATATTGTTATCCTTACTGAGCATCTGAGCTCACCCCTTTCTATGATTTATTTTTCCCAGGATGTGAAGATGTATATTATGACTGACCTGCAGGGATAGTCTATGGGATATCAATGATTTTTATGGAAACAATGTTGTTGTAGTTTTCCATTTTATGATGTAATATAAACCTTGTGAATGTATCTAGTACTTCCAAGGATACTAAAATAATAGATCATTCGAGACATAAACTTTTGTGATCATGCCAATGATACATAATAATGCACCAACTATGGGATTCTGGGGCTAGGGAATTATAGTTGGTATTAGAGGAAGTTTAGTATATACCTTGGAAACTAGATTTAGATAAACTCTGATTAGAACACATAACCCAAAGATAGACATTGAGGATTAGTATAGAATAACTTCCTATATTTTTTGTATTATTGAAATTTTGAGTGTTTTCCAAGAAATAAATACATGTCTAGATATGAGAAGGTAAAGGCGGCTCTAGCACAGATGTACCTATGGGTAAAACTTGAAAACACCACTTTGAGCTAGACTCGAACAGGAACTGGTTCACGACAACGGGCCATGCTGCACTCTTTGTTATGACACTCCCGGAGGATATTCTTAGGATAATTATCATTTTAATTACAAACCATTATAAAGGGTTTATGATTATTTACTTCCTCAATGAAAATATTTTTTATGATTAAGGATTATATCCATAAATGTTTCAATTTATGTTAAGTTTTTTACATGTTTGGAATTATGTATTTCGATTCATAAACTAATTTAGTTTAAGAAATTGTTTAGAAATGGTGCCTAGTGGAAGGAATAGAAACCATATCAATGAATGCACTCCATGTTAGGATTTACCTCCAACTAAAGATAATTATAGTGGAGCTGGTGATGCAACTGGTGCTGATCAACTTATCACCATACTAGGATAACTCACTCAACTTATGAGTAATAACCTTAACTATATAGTGCACCCTTATCTATAGTTTGGAGTATCAATGTTAGATCACTTCATGAGGCAAAAAAAAACAAAAATTAAATGTGAGTACAAATCCATTGGTAGCTGAGCAATGGAAAAGTTCCTTAGAAAAAATATTCCATGCCTTTGGGAGTAGTGAAAGGGAAAAAGTTTTCATGGTAGTTTATCACCTCACTGGAGGTGCTGATCAATGGAGGTCATTTATTCAAAACACAAAGGAAGATGATAAAGTATCATATATAGAATGTAGGGAGATTAAAGAAATTTTCTTAGGAAAATACTTTCCTCATGACCATTGATCAGATATGGAAAGGCAATTTCAGAGTCTGAGGCAAAAGAAGGATGAGAATGTCGCAAAGTATGAGGCTAACTTTAAAAGGTTAGCGAGGCATGCTACATATTATATACGTAACCCAAGAAGTAATATCAATCATTTATTTTATGGGTTAAAACCATTTTTCCGTTGAGCATTAGTCTCATAATCCTTCTCATTGTATGAAGATATTGTCTCATGTGCTATGAAGATCGAAAAAGAATTTTCTACATCTTACAACATTAAAGCAAAGAAAGAGAAGTAGATATCTTTTGAACACTCTAGAAATGGAAATAAGGGGAAGAAGGTAAAATCTGAATATCCATCCTACAATAAATGTGTGTAGAAACACCCCGGTACTTGCTAGAAGGGAATGAGATTCTATTACAAGTGTAGTGAAAATGGCCACCAAGCTTGTGATTGCAAGGGGAGGAAAGAGGCTGTCAATTTTGAATGCTACAATTGTAGAGAAAGAGGGAATTATAAAAATTAATTTCCTAAGCGTCTGGGGTACTTACCTCAGAAAAGGCCAAGGGATCAAGGCCATGCTTATGCTATCACTACTGCTGAGGTTGAAGCTCCGAAAGACGTGGTGGTAGGTAATTTAATGGTTTCCTCATGTTTAGAAAATTATTTATTTGATTGTGGATCATCGCATTTATTCATATCTTCCCAGTTTTCTATGAAAATAATATATTTCTAATTTGATTTAACAATGTAGTTGTAAGTAAAAACCCCTAAGGGATGTATCATTGCAACAAAGTTTTGTGAATCAGTCCCCATTAGAGCATATAAATGATCTATATTTGCTGCTCTCATCATCATACCTATGATTAAATTTGATATATTCCACGGTATGGATTGGATTTTAGACCATGATGTGTAAATTTATTTTATGAAGAAGTAGGTTACGATTTTTGAAGATGATGATAAAGAACACCTTATCTTTAGAGAAGAATCACCACCACATGATTCTTATCTAGATCCACCCCCAGTAGAATAACTAAATTCAATTATTGGGGAGGAAGAGAATGAAATAATTGTGGGTGACAAAAGGAATGTTCAAATAGAGGATGTACCTATTGTGAAAGAATATGTTGATGTGTCTCCAGAAGATTTACCTAGACATCCTCCAGAATGAGAAATTGAGTTTTTCATTGATTTAATTTCTGGTTCAAGGCCCATATCGAAGACCCCTTATATAATGGCCATTGTTGAATTAGTGTAACTAAAGAAAAAACTATAGGAATTGAGTAATAAGGGATTTATTCACCCTAGTTTTTCTCCATGGGGATCCCCTGTCCTTTTTGTTAAGAAGAAAGATGGATATATGAGGTTTTGCATTGACTACAGGGAGATAAATGCTTTAAGAATAAAGAACAAGTATCCCATACCCCATATTTATGATTTATATGAACAACTTCATGGAGATAAATACTTTTCAAAGAATGACCTTCGATCTGGATATCATCAGTTGTGCGTGAAGAAGGAAGACATTCTGAAGACATCATTTTGAACCAGGTACGAGCATTAAGAGTTTAGAGTAATGCCTTTTAGATTGACTAATGCACCCACTATCATCATGGATCTAATTAATAGAGTGTTTAAGGAATATCTTGATGAATTTTTAGTGGTATTTATTGATGATATCTTGGTATACTCAAAAAGCTACGAAGATCATGAAAATCACTTGCACAGTATCCAGAAGACTCTTATAATACAAGAATTATATGGGAAGTTTAGAAAGCGTGAATTCTGGAATTAGGATATTTATTTTCGTGGACATATTGTCTCTATGGATGGATTCTCTGTTGATAATTCTAAGACCAAGGCAATCCATGAATGGCTAGCACCGATAAGTATAACTGAGGTACTCAGTTTTATCGGTTTAGCACGTTATTGTCAACATTTCATCCAGAATTTTTCCTGGTTGGATAACCCATTAACAAATCTCACATGTAAAGGGGATAAATTTGTTTGAAAAAAAAGAGTGAAGAATTTTTTGAATAAATGAAGAGAATATTTGTCAATGCACTTATCTTGAATCTACCATCAGGGAATGATGGGTTTGTTATTTATAATGATGCTTCAAAGAAATGAAATGGTTGTGTCCTTATAAAAAATTATAGGGTTATTACCTATGCATTACGATAGCTAAAAATTCATAAGAAAAACTATTCTACTCATGATCTTGAGTTAGTATTTGTAATCATTTCATTGAAGATATGGATACACTATCTCTATGGTCAAAAATGTCAGATTTATACTGATCAGAAGTGTTTGATGTATATTTTCTCATAGAAAGAACTCAACATTAGGAAAAGATGATGGCTTGAACTACTCAAGGATTATGATTTCACTATACACTACCACTCAAGGAAGGAAAATAATGTGGCAGATGATTTGAGTATAAAGGATCATGGAGTTTTGAACAAGATGAAATTTGAAAGGGAACCTATTTTCAGGGATCTAGTAAAGATGGATATCAGAATAACCATGGAAGGTGAAAAATCAATACATTTTCAAATGGTTTCCAAAAAATATTTACTAGAAAAGATAAAGAGTTATCAGACTAGTGATGAAGCATTTCAGTAGAATATTAAAGCTATGAATAATGGGAGATTGAGTAACCTTGTGAATGAAAATGGAATTTTGAAATTTGGGAAGAGACTTTGTGTTCCCAATATACCTGATCTAAAAATTCAATTTTTGGATGATGCTTGTAGTTCCAATTTCTCTATACACCATGGTAGCACTATGATGTATATAGATTTTAAGGAATATTTTTCATGGGACCACATAAAGAGGGAGATTTCTGATTTTATGTCAAGATGTATGGTTTCTCAACATGTTAAAGTTGGAAGGTAATAGCCTAGAGGAGTAATGAAAGATTTCCCATACCTAAGTGGAAATGGGATAATATTACAATAGAATTTTTCATGGGGCTACCAAGGACTCCTAGAAGGAATGATGCAATATGGGTCATTATTGATCATCCTAACAATTCAGCACATTTTCTTGTTATAAGAGAATATTTAACACTTGAATGTTTAAAATGATTGTATATTAATGAAGTTGTAAGACTTCATGGAGTATCACTATTGATTGTTTCTGATCATGATACCCGTTTTACATCATGATTATGGAAAAGTCTTCAGAAATCCTTGGATACTGAACTTCATTTAAGCACTTCCTACAACACCCAAACTAATGTACAATCAGAATAGACTATTAAAACCTTAGAATACATGTTGAGATCATACTCACTTGACTTTCAAGGTATGTGGGAACAATATTTACCATTGGTGGAATTTTATTATAACAATAGCTTCCATTCAAGTATTCAGATGGCACCATATAAAGCATTATACAGAAAGAGATGTCGTACACCAATCTGTAGGGATGATGTAAGAATAAATAAACTCATAGGCTCAGAACTTGTGGATAAATTGATGGAAAAAGTGAAGGTAATACAAAACCACATCAAAGCAACTTAAAGTTGGCAGAATATCTATGCCGATAACTGAATGAAGGATTTGGAATTTTAGGTAGGAGATCATGTTTTCTTGAAGGTATCTCTATGGAAGGGTGTTATACGTTTCGGTAAGAAAGGTAAATTAAGTCCCAGGTATATTAGAACTTTCAAATTTATAGAATGAATTGGGGTTGTAGCTTACTGTTTGGAAATACTTCTAAGTCTCTCCAATGTTCACAATGAATTGCACATATCATTGTTGAGAAAATACATGCCTGACCCAACGCATGTACTCGCCAATAAAGAACTAGAACTGGAACCCGATCTATCTTATTTCGAAGATCTTGTCAAGATTCTTGATACAAGAGAACAAGTGTTGAGAAACTGGATGAATCATCTGGTAGAAGTTCTTTAGAGAAACCATAAGATGTAAAAGGAAACATGGGAACACGAGGAACTTATGATAAAGAAACTCCCACGTCTTTTTATGCAGTAAAATTCTAGAAATTTTGAGGACGAAATTATTTGAAGGTGGGGAGAATGTAAGACCCCAAGATTCCATTGTACGTTTCTCTTTGAATAACACAATAGTGTGTGTTGTACACAACTTCGAGTTATAACATAGTATCGCCGCTGTTGAACCCATGAAGGATCCCGGTACAGTAGTCATCGCTGGCAAACCCGTGGAGCATCCTGGTACAGTATTTTTGTTGTCAAACCCACGGAGGATCCTGGAATAGAATTAGTTGTTGTCAAACCCATGAGCATCCTGGTACAGTATCGTCACTGTCGAACCCAGGGAGGATCCTAGTACAGTATCCTTGTTGTTGAACCCATAGAGGATCTTTTCATCTCGGTCGCAGCCAGCCATAAGGTTCATGCACACAACACGATCGATTTCGAGATGGTCCACTCCTCGAGCCAAGTGTCGAAACCTAAACTACCACGTTGTCTCGAGTTCATGTATCTTGTATTTAGATCTCATCATAAGGATCTCAACGCGATAGACAATGCATCAATCAGACGCCCGGTCTGGGAGTTATTGGCATTTCAGTTCCAAGGGACCGGTTGGTTTTTAGGTTCAAACCAACCTGAACATACCCCAACTTTGTCCAAACTTCAAGTGGGGTATGCCAAAATAATCATATCATTCCAAGATTTCTGTCACTATATATGGTTCGTCGATCAGACACTTGTAGCCCGAGTTATGGGCGATTAGGTGTAATCGGGTCTGACGGGTTTGGGTCTGGTCCGACCCTATTGGACCAACCCGACCCAACCCGACCCAGGTCCGAAATAGGGTCTGACCTGATCCTTGCGTCTGACCCGACCCGAAGGGGTGGCTTAGACCAAAGGTGGCCCAACCCAGCTTGCCATTCGGCCCGACCCGGCTGGCCACGTGGCCCGGCCTGGCAGTCCGCGTGGCCTGGCCTGGCTGGCCGTGTGGCCCACCGGCGGGCCGTTAGGCCTGGCCGACTGGTCGTGGATGGCTGCCCACGTGGCCCAGCTATCCATGTTGCGTGGCTTGGCGAGCCACGCTTTGGGGGGGGGGGGGTGTCGCGCCCCCGGTTTGATCGGAACGACCGGCGCATGGCGTCGTCTGCTGTAACCGTGGGACCCAAAGGGTCCCGCCTGTGTAGTGCGCACCAGCGGCTGGCTCAGCCGGGCACCCTTCCCTATCCACCACGGCCTTAGGCCATGGGTCTTCTTTAGGGTGACGTGACGGTGCCACGCCCCTGCTCTCCCGCCGCGGCCCGCCCTGGCCGCAGTCCTGCAGTATCGGCGCGGCGCGACGGTGCCGCGCCCCTCCACCACGGCCAGCCTTGGGCATGGCTCGTCGTGGCAGTGGCACTCCTCCAATTAGCGAGGTGGTTCCACTCCCTCTTGCTGACTCATCGGCCTATGCTCCGCTGGTTTCTTTCACGGTCGGTCCATCGTCGACCGTCGTTGTTCGCCGATGTCCGTTTGTCCGTCATCAACAAACAAGATCAACCAAAGGGGGAAGGGTCGGCCGTGTTGGTGTGGTCCAAACCCCCCCATGTTATGGTGATAACATTCATCATAACTAATACCAAAATATAAATGACGTAGAATGGAAACAAAACCACTCAAAACCCCCTACCTCGATTCGATGAACGTTGACGAAGTCATTGAAAAAGAATTCGAATATGTTGTTGTACGTTCCGCTCGTCACACGCCGCTGGTCCCGGGATCGAGCGTCCTCCTCGTTCTTCATCGGAGATGGTGCGTTCTTCGTTGGAGAGTATGTTCTCTCAATTACTCCAAGGCTCCACCAGATGAATGTTCCAACCAAATAAAATAATATCTTTGCCTATTATTTTATTGTTTCCATGAATTTAAATAATTCAAATAATTAATTAATGAACCATTAATTAATTCATGTGGAGTTGGCACTTTAATGAGGGAAGAAGGGTAAAGAATTTCAAAGGATTCCCCTGATTTATGGAGAGTTACAAGGGGTTTAAGCTTGTTTGGGACCTACCCCTTTGATTGCAAGAGTGGTTAAAACTTCGGGTGGGCCCCCCAAAATAATATCCTCCCAAGGAAGGTTATGCGTGGGTGGCCCCACCCCCAACCTCCCCTTGGAAGATTAAACCGCCACAAATAAAAATAATAGTAACATTTTTATTTTTATTTAACTTAATTAAAAATTCCATAAACTAACATCCAATCTCGTTAATACACAACTGCGGTGATGGTCTCCATAAAAGAATACCAGCACTACGAGTTCAACGGTGCCCTCAGTTTTCAATTCTGAGCACTGGTTTAAAAGTTATAAAATCCCTCTCATACGTTTACTGAACGTACCTGAACAAAACATCAGAAATTTATTCCGAGCACAACGGGCCTCGGAATCATGCACCAGCATGAACTGCGTACTCATAAAATTCTAATGTATTAAAAAAATCCATGGAATTTCTGGGTCATTACAGCGGGTGTGGCTACTTTCTGCCATAATAACATAATAAACACTTCCCTTAAAAGCTTATAAAAATATTTTCTAAATAAATTTTATCTTTATAATTATGTAATTTCAAAATATATAGAGATATTTCTCTAAAAAGGTTTTGATTTTATCTATGTCAACATCCTTTGATTGATTTTGAGATTATTTGAAGTTGATTTATTATGATACAAAACTTCTATATTGTATTGATGGTTTTGTGATATGTTTGATTGTGGATGTGTTATTTTTACACAATTCATGGTTTATGGATAAAGTATTGACATTTTGTATTATAGTTTTAATACAAATGTTTATGTTATGTTTAATCCTTTTCATATGAGGAATGCATTGGACTTAGTAAGTGATGGGTGGAGCCCGATGTAGCTTCTCGATGCATCGATAGGTCTCATGAGACAAACTAGTGTCTTGGCACAAGGCCTTGACAAAATCTCATTTGTATTATTGTCACAAGGCCTTGACTATGTGGTTATGAAAGTCTGGCATTATGCATTCCATCATTATAAAGGTGGCTATTGATATTGCATGTGATTATTCAACTAGTAGACTATCCATGTGAATAAGTAAATGGAAATATTTGATTTTTATATTTTCCCTATTATTCTGAAGTTCAAGTTTAAAAGGATTTTTATTTAGTCTTATACATTACCTTAAATGTTGATAATTATTTATAAAATCTTCCGCAATATTGTTATCCTTAATGAGTATCTGAGCTCACCCCTTTCTAAGTATTATTATTTTTAGGATGAGAATAAGTCTATTGTGACTGGCCTATAGGGATATTCTATGGGATCTCAATGTTTTCTATAGAAACTGTGTTGTTGTAGTTTTCCATTTTATGAAGTAATGTAAACATTATCAATGTATCTAGTACATCCAAGGCTACTAAACTAATAGATATTTTGAGACTTGATCTTTTGTGATCATGGAAATGATACATAATAACGTACCGACTCTGGGATTCTGGGGTCAGGGAATTACAGTTTCAATATGATATAATAATCCCAATAAAAAATTATATCCACCCATTAAAAAGATTAGAAGAGGAGGCCGCATGTGGAGGGATTCTTGTAGAAGTGATGGTGGAAATGGGGTAAAACCCCATTTAAGGTTTGAGGGGAAAATGTAAATGTTCCCATTTTTATAAGGAACATGGTTATGCCACATGGTAAATAAATATATGCTCTAAATATGTGGAGCCACTATCCAAGGAATACTAGGACACATGGTTTCCTCGTATGGTCTACAAACCATTGTCCAACTACGAAGGCTTCACTACCCACGAATACCATACCCATGACAGTTATAGTGCAGAGTTAGAAAAACCATGTGTTATCCTTTTAGGGTCATATACACCTTTTCACCATTCCAAATGACTCAATATATCCCACACATAGTATAAATAACCATTTTCGTATGTAAACAGTCTATGTGGTATGGTCCTTGCAGTTAACATTAATCATTCGACAACCACGCATCCTAATTTTTCTCTCTAGAAAATGAGTTCTCAAACACTGATTCTTCCAAAAAATAGTAACATACTTAAGACTCTTATTAGACTTAAAAACATTCAAAAAATAGAAATTTAACATTTCCCAAATATCATTATTTCATTATGGTTCTTTATATAATATTTGGATCATTCGCCAGGAAAAATTCAAATTCATTAAGAATTTAAAACTGGTTGAAAACATGGTATATTACACATTGAAAATTTAAAAGTTATAGAAGATTATTTGGAGAAATATATTAATAAATTAAATATAGTACATGAGTGGGTGGTTAGTTCCAATTACTCCACATTATCATAAATACTCACAAAAACAGTTTTATTCGCATAGGAAATCTATAATCCTAAAATATTCGATAACATATCATCCTTGAAAGACATTGTATTATACCGTTAACTTGAATATGTTTAGTGTTTATTGAATTTATGATATGTAATTCTTAATGGTTCCTTCCAATGAAATATTTTTCATTTCACCCTTTCTACTTAGTTCTTTAGTTTTTCGTATAAATTAGTTGTTATATCACCTACTTTACAACATATAATGCATATTTTAGTTTCATTGATATATTTCCTTATGTGATTCTTCCCGTATTTTTTACAATAAGGTAGTAAAATATTTTTTAATTTATCAAATTCATGAAATTATATTTCATGAGACTATATCCTTATCAAAATTAGAGTTTTTATAATCTCAACTATGTTTATTCATTAAACATAATTATGTATGGTTGTTTTGGCATGGTCATGAGGTTTAGAAATCGATATCTTATCACATTTAGTTTCTTTTTATAATAATCTTCCTACTATATATGATGAAATTACTAAATTTTTTCTTTCAGACTTTATCTAATTACAAAACTAAATATCATTAATCTTGAGTGATGAATATATATCAATAGTCAAAAATTATTTTTTTATAATTATAAGAAAATATTATCCTAAAAATCCCTTACATTTCAAAAATAATAAAATGGATTTTAATTATACTTTAATCACAATAATTTACATATATTTTTCACTATATTTTGTTATATCATAATATTTATCCTAATTCCTTAAGATACTAAATCATTTGAAATGGTTAAAAAATATAATAGCACTAAACAAAGAATATTCCCCATGAGTGTCAAACTAAGTTTTTGGAAAGATTTTTTTTACCAAAGGTAGTCATTTATTTAATATTCAAAATTCTATTTTAGGTTTATTATCCCTAGATATATATATGTAAACATATATTTCCACCTTTAGTATCTAAATAGGGATGGTACTTTTAGGAAAACAACAAAATATATACTTTATAAAAATTTCACGAGGTTAGCATTTACATAAACATATCCCTTTGATTTACCACTTGGGGTTTCAGTAATGTAATCTTATCGTAAATGCTAAAATATTCAATATTACTTACACTAAATTAATGTTTTATATATACCTGTGAAATGGTGATAATAATTCACTTATAAACCCATACTTTATCCTCATCCAATATCATTATCTCTAATGTCACCAAAATCTGGCATTGATACCAATTATGACTCCCCATTTAAATGACTATCTCAATTACATGACTATGTAAAACTATTGAATTATAATATAATTTAATATCCTTTTATATTTATTTTTTAGGGAATGAAGAAAAAAAATCAACTAAAAAATCACTTCTTTTACAACTAATTGATTTTTCCCTTCTATATAAGAAGTTATTAAATCTGTTAAATGTATTCAATATCTCCCACTAGATACCCATATATGATTATCTTCGATAAATTTTAAAATTTTTATATATTTATATAAAAGGTAAATGGAACCATACAAATTCTATGAGAAAGGTTGATTATTAGGGGAATACATAAGATATAACAATCAAAGATCATAATGTGATCATAATATGAGCATATGAGGATATTCAATAGATATATGAAAATCATATCCAACAATGGTAAGATCATAAAACATTATTCATCGAATGTGAAATTGAAAAATCCAAATACATCAATCATGCGCCTTTGAAAAAAAGAGTCAATATACCTTATTCATTAGACAATATTATTTTCAATAGAATAAGAAAAATATAGTATAACAACATTATAATAAGGAAGTTTCACCTTCCAAATATTCGAATTTGTACCCATTCTTGCAATATAACAAAATTTTACACATGTATACATCAAAATTGTTAGTCTTAAACCTAAAAACATGCTTCAGAACTACTAAATTGTTCCCATGTAAACATATCTTATGAGATATAAACTTTTAACTAATTAATTTGAATTAGATATATTAATACACCTATCATTCGTCATTATAACCACATACCACTAAAATAAAGCATCAAAACTTCTTAAATAACCCATATAATGAAAATGGATTTATTTATCACATCATAAAGACCAATGTAAAAAAACATGGTTTCATATTATATTCAAATTGATTCTTATAAATAAATCATTCATTAATATGTCAATATTCTAAAAATGATGAACCCATGGATAATTGATAGGTATACAAAGATATTCAGTATCTTTATAGTTAAATACCAACAAATCTAGATCATAAAAAATAAGATATTCCCATTAACATATAATGGGTATATATTTAATTAAAAAATTTATCAAATCAATAAAAAATGTAATCTTAGTGAACAACCATTAATCAATGGAATAAAAAATAGTGTTTTCACATAGGAGAAGAATTCAAAGAATAATTATAATTATATATAAACAATGATTAAGAATTGAAAACTAAGTGATACATAATTTATACCATATAGATGTATTGTTTATTATTAGTGAAAAATATGTAAATAATAAACAAATATATGATTAATACATTTAGAATATTTGTAAAATTTCAACAAGAAATGAATGCTGAAAATGGCCATTTTTTTAAAATAATTAAATAAAATTAATATAATAAATGTTAAATTTTTTTATTTTTATTACCATAAAGCATGAAAAACAATATTCAAAATAATGGAAAATCCATTCATGTGATCATGATTTAATAAAGATTTTTCTGTTCTTAATTTTATAAAGAATGTTTAAGAAACAACTTCTCTTGTTTCATTTGAAAAGTATCATTCATAAAATATGAAATGAAATAATTTCATATATATTAAAAAATCACTTTTTAAGTTATCAATAATAACGCATTCCTAAAATTGACATAATTTATTTATAAAAAATGAGTTTAATAAAAGAAATATATCCCTTTTATATTGAATATTTTAATATTTTATACAAATTTATTAAAAACCCACATTGTAAATATGGAAAATAAATTTAAAAATAAAAATTTGTGATGTTATTTAATTGGATCAAATGAGTTAATACATATCTTTTTTCCCAAAAAGGGATGAAACCACTTTTGATATAGAAAATAGAAACATTGAATAAAACATTATTTAGCAAAAACTTGAGTTTTTATTATTAATATTGTACTATATTTTTATAAAATATTTTATCACAATGGTTTTTTTGATAATGAGAAGCATTTATCAGATAGAACCAGACAAAATAACATATATAATAATAAAAAAATTAAGGCTCAAATAAATCCTAAACAATATATTCAAGTAAGAAAGATTATGATCCAATGTATACTAAGTTTACTTTATGAAACCCCTACTATAATGAAAACATTTTTATAAGAACCCTTTAAAGGTTATGATTTAAAATTAAACATTGAATACCATGAATAAAGAGTTTATCATGCTATAAAATAATAAATGTGTTTCAAATACCCAATTGAGAATAAAATATAGTATATAATTAAAATCATATTTCAATGTATTGAAAATTGGGACATGATAACCATAACTTAATTTCTAACATTGAATAAATCACTTGAGTCTACTATATAAATAAAATAAATATCTCAATCATATATTAAGCTCCTTATTAATATATATATACATACATATATATATATATATTTAAAAAAATTATAATTATTCTCTACATGTATTTATTATCTATTTTTAATAGCATGTGTGAGTTTTTTTTACCAAATTAAACATGTTTTGTAACAGTGGTGTTTTTCATTATTATTATTATACAAATGTAAATCATTACAAGATGATTTATGAGACTGTAATAGATAATATATGTTGATTTATAAATATCTTATCTAGTTCTATTTAAATTTTAGTTATAATTAATGAAAATTGAATATGTGTAGTCTCGTTATTGGTAATTTTAGCTATCAAAGATGATATTTTAATTATAAGTTATAATTTTAATATAAATATTCATGAAATATAACATTTTCATTATATATCTATTAAATTATAATTATAATTTAATTTAATTTCCCATAGTCATTTATAAAATGGTTTTATTTAATTTTTCAAGTAGTTGGTTAGATTGACCCAGTCATGAACATACCATAATTTTTTGGGGGATTATGAATAATTTTTTTTTATTTTAACATAATATCATTATAACATTTGAATAATGATATTAGTTATATTTTTCATGGTTTTGAATCATATTTTATTTTTTAAATTGAATTTAAATCAACATGAAGAAAATAATATAATGTGGAGGTGGTTGTCTACACAACACATGAATATTATTTTCTTTTCATGATGAATGGGAGGAAATGATGGTGGATTATAATTTTAATCATAATATTTGTAATTGTGATATATATTTTACATTAATTTTTTAATTCTATCTTTACAACCAATGATGAGAGGCTGTGGTGAAAAATGTAATATGTCACTTTATGGATGTAGTAGTCCACATAATACACGATCAATATTATTTTTTTTCTTAATGGATGGGAAGTAATAAATAAATAATGATACATTAATATGATAGTTTTTTATTATAATTATATTTGGGTTACTATATTACTATGTTGGATTTATTTTTTAAGGGAAATAATAAGTAGAAAAGGTAGGGAGTGATTGATACTTATGTCGACCCATTTTACTTCCACTTGATAAACACCTTGTAAACAATGATGTTAGGATAACTTGATTTTATTAGCGTCTTTTGAAAATAAAAGGGACATATATGAGATTAAAATTATTCAATGTATTAAGGATACTTATAAGGGAATATCAATCATAGAAATGGAGGAATTAATCCCAAATTTTGTGTTAATATAATGTCAATTTTGTGAACATACATTACATTTAAATGATATATTTACACTATTCAAGGATAAAAGATTCCAAAATTTATAAATAATGGGTTTTGGGGTGACATTGGATAGTTAAATCCTAAAAAAATATTCTTCAGATGTTTTAGGCATCTTGGATTTCATTTTATATTATATTCTCACTTTTACATGTTTTTAAATTTTTACTGTAGTTTATAGAATGTACCTAAGTAACTTTTTGTATAATACTGAAATCATAATTTCCCAATAAAAAAATTTAGATGTGACTAAAATAAATTAAATCACCATTTATCATAATTCATATTCTAAATAATAGATAATTAACTATTTAATCAAATAAATTTCTATATAGAAAAATTATTTTCCATAAAAAATGTATTTTAACAATTTTGTTCTATTCATATAATAATGAATTTATTACTACTTAAATGTGTGTAAATATAATTATTTGTGTTTTTAAACATAATTTTATATTTATTTATTAAAATATATCAATTTTATTTATTATATAATATTTGAAAAATCCTCAGAGAAAAATTATTTGATAATTACCCTTTCACCGTTATAGTTGTCATTAAAATTATACCTAGTAATCTCATTTTTATGAAAATAATTAAGTTGAACATATGAAATATTTCATAATGTTGTATTAAAATATTAAATTCACTTTTTAGAATTAATTTCTATATTTGATAATGACGAATTTTATATATAATGAAATAAAATCAGTTATCAGAGTAAATAATTACTTCAAATCCAAAAACAATAAACATAGATTTTAAAAATCTAATATTTTATTTTACTAATGATATATATCTCTAAAAAAGGCTTCAAAAAATTTAGGTTATACAATTATAGTATTATAATCATTGGTTTATTTTTCACCATTCACCTTCAAAACTATAATTTTTGAAAAATATCAAAAACTCATAACCTTCTAATATTATCATACTTAATCTCAAATGAATTTAATTTTTTTTCAAAATAAAATTATAATATTTATCATTTAAATATTTAAATGAAAATATAATATAGAGAGGAAAATATATTTTATTGGTAAAATACTATTTTAAATCGTTACATTTTTTATAATATTTTTTATTGATTTACAATTGATTACTATGTTTTTATACACCAATGGTTTTAATATTTTTAAAGTTTTCTTATCAAATATGTTAAATATTCTTTTAGTCATGATTTTCATGTAGAACAAACTAATTAAATAGAAATTAATTAAGGAATCTATATAGTGAAATTTTTTTATCGTTAATAATGGGTTATTGAACCAAATTATAAACTCTACTTATTTACTATCATTAAAAATTCATATTCACCTCACGATTCATTGGTTCTTGATGATCATTAAAAATTGATACAACACATAAATATTTCGGATTAATAGGATTAGGCCTAGGTCAACAGGTTGGCTAGATGAATTCTATCGAACCTAGTATTTTTTTCATTACTTTTCACCTTAAACTTTTTATAAGACGTTTATGCTACACCACACATCAAATTTTGAAAAAATATTCACCTTCTAACAATTACTAAATTTTAATATTACAAATATATTATTCTTAGTCCATGGTATAATCACCATGTGGATAGGACATTATACATAAAATTTGTTAATCATTAAATTAATAGTATTAAAATACACTATTTAACACATTATATAATAAATAATGGAAACTTATTTTAAAAAACCAGAGAAATTTCCCCAATTAATTGAACTCTTTTTTTTCTTAAATTATAATTTTAAGGGATTTGGATCCTATATTGAATATCAAAATCCCCTCCATTTTCCCCATATGATATAAAATTCATTTTCTATGTTGTTACCACCCTAAACTGAGTATAATAACCCAAAAAGGGACATTGTCAATAGAAGTTCTATTTGAACATGATGTTGTTTTCCTCACTAAAAGATAAAATTTCAAACCTTTTTTCATAGATATAAGGTATGAATCACATATACTAACTAGGATTCCACTATAAATTCTTCATAATTTTATTATTTTTTATTGAAATTCACTCTCAATAATCCCAATTATCCAATTTTAAAAACACTAAAATTACCAAATTGTTTTCTTCCAAAATTTGAAAAATGGAATATTGTAAAATCCTACTCCCATATTTCTTTAATGATACAAAAGTATTACACATTAATTTAAATTAGATTTTTATTATTTATAGATCCATGAATCAAATTCATAACAAGAGTATCCCACTATTATCCATCATACCACATTAAAACAAGAACTTTTTATATGACATATAATTTTTAATTACATAACTATTACGTGATAAATCACATTGACATGGTCCTACGGATAGCCATAGAAGACTTTTTGAAATTGAATTCACATTTCTAGATAACTTCTTAAAAATAAATTCTGAAATATATCATTTAGACTAATGATTATATGAATTTTATATCCATCCCTTTACTCTAAATGGATTTAAACTCCTATGAATTACATTGTGAGTTTCAAAATTCAATAGAACCATAATCTTATTATATAAAATGTAAATGTGAGCCCACTTCATATTTATAATAGTATTTGATATAATACCAATTTCATACATTCATTTTCCAATAGGGTTCTCAATGTTATGTAATTTTAAGAGACTAATGTCATCCAAATTTAAAAGGTAGTTGATATAGTATTCACTGGATTCTTTAGCAATATAGTTTTCTTTGATAAAACTTGCTATATGACAATGATTTTTTATGGTCCCTTTCAAATATATTTATTTACCATTCAATGGGGTACATCAATGTATAATGTATATGTCAGCATAGTTGAATCTATACAACCTTGGTAACCACCATTTGATACTTTATACCAATGACTTTTTATGGTAACAACATCTACAATACATATAATATGACAAAAATTTAATTTTCCAAAGATGGAAAATTTGAATGCACTATAATATTATATTATAAATATTTGAAAATGAATCAATATATGGTTAATTTTTATTGATCATTTTTAGGCAGAACGTAATTTAAAACCAATGGTTTCAAATATTACATAAAAATAAAAATAATGCGTTTATAAGATCTTTAACTTCAAATAATTCATTAGTATGATATTCTTGAAATTTTAAGAAAACCATTTTTAAGAATTACGCATTTAAATAATATGTAAAACTAAAAAATCAAATTATTTGGAAAAGTTTAATTCATTGGATGAAGAAAAATCCATATCTCACCCTCACTAGTGAAAACTCATCCCATATCCCCATTTCTGTCAGTTCTAACCTTAAAAAAATACAACATTTTTCTAGGTTCAATTAGTACGATGACAATAACAATATCTCATATATTATCTTTCGATTGTGTGACATTAAAAAATTATGGCATACAAGAAATTAAAATACATTTATTTTAAAAAAGTATATTCTATTAAAAAATTTCATAATTATTGAGGAAAATGGTTTACGATAAATGCTTAACAAAATACATCATTTTTCTAGGTTCATTTAGAATGATGACAATAATAATATCTCATATATTATCTTTTGATTGCATGACAGTAAAAAAATTATGGCATACAAGAAATTAAACTACATTAATTTAAAAAATTTCTATTCTATTAAAAATTTTCATAATTATTGAGGAAAATGGTTTACTATAAATTCTTACAGTATCCCTTACCTTTTAAAATTTTTCATCACCTATTAATGAGATGTTGATGTACCTCATTATAATGTCCCATAATTTTTTTTCTAAGAGGAATATTTATATAATTGTGGAAAAATTATGATATATATAAAATTTATCTTCACGAATTGTTTCAACCACACTAAGTGTGAACCTTATTCAGAAATTAGAAACCCTAACAATGTATTCACACAATATCCTGGAAAATTTATAAAAATAATAATGTCATTTTGCCTCCCATAAAACATTGATATCAACATGAACTCTGTCTTTTATTTATCATCATACGAAATACACCTAAATCCCATATCTATTTCATATTATTGATTAATAGTGCCAAAAAATATCAATATTATTTAGATCATGTTTTTTTCATGATATGAGCTGAGAAAAAACAATGTATTTATGGTTTTTTCATTACAATGATTGAGAGTTATTATTTTCTAATATAAATAAATATATAATTTGACTATTAATTTATACACATAAATTGATTTTTCTATGTTTAGGTAGTAAAAGAGATATGTTTCATTAATATGTTCCACATTCTTGATACTCATGATCAATTTTTCTCAAATAAGTAGTGTCTTCTGGGTGATGAAGTTTCCCATCTTGAATCAATGTATTTTTGTTCCATAAATTTTTATTTTTAGCCTCCTCACATCTATATAGTACTTTAAACCTCTGAATGATTAGAAATTTTCATACAGCTTTAGAATTACTTTGTTCAAATTTGTAGTATTGTGAAACACCACACTTAGGTAATTTTATATACGAAACATAGTCTTTAAGAAAAAATATGTAATCATTTTTATAGAAATGTATTATTTCATATATCATAATTCTTGAACATATCCTTTGTTTAATAGTATTTATTCATTATATAAACATATTATCTTCTTCTAACATATCATTCAAGAGATAAAATTCTTCTATAAAGCTACTATCATTCCATTGATTTCCACCTGTCAAATTATATAGATTTAGATAGGTGGAAAATTTTGTATATTTATTACAAGCATCATATAATTAAATCATTACATATCCCTTTAACTTCTCAAATATATTTGGACAATCAAAAGCTCACCATAAACTGCTATTTTCATTTCCTTAATATTATGTCCATCATTTTTCTAGTTTTACACATTTAATATCATCCATAAAATATAGTGTTATTATAGGTAATAGTTACACCTATTTATTTTATGTGTTTTTTCAAATATATATAACATATATCTAGTATGAAATAGATATATTGTTCTTACAAATCATCTAGATAAATTCCTCTAGAATAATAAACTTGTAAATGAAAAAAATGATTTGGGAAGGATCATTTCCACTATCTATTAGAATACTATGAAATTAATTACAACTATCCCTAGAATCATTTATCATATTACTAGGATCTATATATTTTTTCTTCATATTAATCAAAATTGATTCAATAATATTCACATTTAATAAAAAATCAACAAATACACCTAATTTATGCATATATTGTATCATTTTATACATGAAGCTATTATATAAAATATATCATTTATAAATATCATTATAAATTACAAGACAAAAATATATAATGTACATAAAAACTACCCAGACATTATAACCTTTTCGAAAGTGAAATGGCGGGGTTGTGATTCTTTAAAAACTTTTAGATAATTTTTGAAGTAGAAATTAATATGTGGGAATTTATTTTTAATTTATGGGTATATTTATAGAAATAAATTTATATATAAATACTTTAATTTAACCTCAATATTATAAATAATTAATTATGAAATAGTTTCAGAGAGAATATTCCTTTCCCTCAAGGACCTTTATTTATTCACTGACATGGTATAAATATGTGGGTATTTTTTAATTCAATTTGACACATCTTTAATCATTTTTAGCTTATTTTAAATGTTGAAATAAATTTTTTTAATTAATAATCAATAACTATTGAAATTTTTTTACATTACTGCAAAAATAATAATTTGCTCTGAAACTAATGTATTTTAGTTATTAATCTTTTCTTTTTAAATGATTTTAAAATTTACTATTCATTCTGCTTTAGATAACATTTTTTTAATTTAATTTATAACTTTTTATTCTTTTTATTCATTCATTATTTTATTATAAATATTTATTTTAGTTAATTATATAATTCAATTTATTTTTTAAAATAAATAAAGAAATATTTTTTTATTCATTAATTAATAAAATTATTCCAAAAAAATTAATTCTGGTCACTTCTTCCCATGACTCATCATTAGCAGTCCCCCTGTAAATGAACCACAATCAAACACAATTCCAGCAGATCACTATGATGAACAAAATCAAATTCCGGATACCGTTACAGGTAAATCGCATCTGAATCCTCACTGGACTGCTTCCCTGCTCATCGGATTTGAGCAAAAATCTGCCCCATCTTCCATTCGAGGTTTTTACCACCACACTTGAACCCTAAGTTGCCATCACCACCCTTCAACTCCCCACCGTTCGTACCAGGTCAAGTTCACTCCCATGATTCCCTCTTGCTGCAACCGCAATCCGCCAAGCATCTAAGTTGTGCCCCCACATTACCTTCTCCCCAGTCTGCCCTGTATATCATTCCCCACCCCTCTCCCTTGTTCTTCCTCTCAAAACCAAACCCCCCAATTTCACTTCTTTTTAATTTTTCTTATATTTTATAAAAAAATATATAATATAACTTAGAAATAATATATAATTATTATATTAATTTGTTTAGTATTTTATTTTTAAAATTTATTAATTTATGAAGACATTATTAATTACAATATATATCAAAATATTTAAATAGAGATTAATTGAATTTTAATATTATAAATTTTCAATACATTTTTTATTAAAATAATAAAAATATGAAAAATGTGTAAATATATTTTTATAGTATTTATTATATTAATAGATTTTCTATAATTACTTCTTTAAGTAATTAGTTTCTTTTTAGGTTTAAATATTATATAATATATATTATTTTAAAGTAATTATTTTTATAACTTAATTTATTTATTACTATTTGAATTTTGTTCTGTAAAATGGGGGAGATCATGGTTCATGGCATGGACTTTTCCTTCGATTACGGGAGAAACTATTTTAGTGACAGTTGAGGAGGAATTTGGACTACGAAAGCCCCATGTGAAGGTCAGGGAAGTTATCCATAAGCAATGACAAATACTTATAGGAAGAATCCGGAATAATCTAGAAGTAGTAGAGGCAGTAAACCAATTTTTCATCATTCATTTCTGACACACTTGTAGATCGTATGAGTACCACTCAGGAGCACATCATCCAGAGCTTCTTGATCATCCACCAAGAAATCTGGACTTCATCACTCCATCTTCCATGAGAAGATTCCCAAACCACATCCAGTGAGTAGTAGATGCCAAAATACTATCACACTTCTCGATTCCTAGGGCTTGAGATCAAGAGCACCTCATCATCACCATCAGGAACGAGTAGATAACAATATATTGGGAACTTGAGGTTTTTTAGAGATCAAACACAGAGAAAACAAATACTTATCTCCTTTACCATGTTGTCTAAATTTTTCTACAATATGAATTAAATTGGGTTAAATTCATTTAATCAATTGAATTCAATCACGATGCGTGGATAATTTCCCTTGGGGGAATAGGCTGATCGATTAAATATAATATTCCCTTTGTTTATGCATTTATTTTATCTATTGGTTCTCTCTCTCTCTCTCACTATTGAAAAAACCATTCATTTCAAGACATCAATTATCATTAGCACTTGAATTTTATTGTATTCAATTTTGAACCATTTTTAATCTTAGGATTCTGTTGAAAAGTGAATAAAGATCAAGAGAGTGAGATTCACTAAGTTTAACAAACAATTTGAAATCAGTGATTTTTTGTTTTCCATACTAGTTGATGGAGTGGTTTCTACTTTTTAAAAAACTATAGGGATTATTCAATCACTAGGTGACTAAATGAAAAATATGGCCAACTAATTTCAAATAGATCTAGATATTTGGGTTTAATTTCCTGAATAATGGAAATCATATTGAATCCATCCAGCCAAATTCCCGAACTCATCCATTGATTGTTTTCTCTACTTTCATTCCTACAGACTGTCTATCTTTCCTTCCTACACACATTTTCAAATAAACTCTCACAGAAAACCCTTCATTAACTTTACATTCTCCCCAACATTAATAACTATATGTTTTTATTGAGTGTTTTTATTGTTTTTTTTATTTTTTTGGTTCATTAAGCATAAATTCCTATGAGATACAAGAATGAGATATGATGAAGAACTGAAAAGATATAGATAAATAGAATATGAAACTGACTGTAGGTGATAGAATTAGATACTAAAGAATATATAAAATGAAAATAAAATAAATTATATGAATGAAAATTGTTATATGAGAAAAAAGTAAAATATGAATAATGAGAAAAATTAGAAAATAATTGAAGAGATGTGGATAGGTCACAATTCTCCAAAATTTGAGGTCGTGAATCATTGAGCATGCCACATGGATGCAACTATTACTGTAAGTCAATGTTTATTTTTTATTTTTTTGTTGTCTCAATAAGAATCGAGACATTTCCTCTTTAAATAGGTGGTACACTCCATAATATATTCCATTCCATACCACTTCATCACTAACTGGGACTCATCTTCGACATTGGAGATGGACACCAAAATCCCCCATCTTCATCCCCCTTCCATGCACTATTTTCTGTGTTTTAATTTTTATTTATAAATATATGTGCTACTTTTTTGATGAATTAAATTATTTTTTGGTTTATATTGTGATGTTTATGTTGTTCGTGTTTCTTCTATCTCCATTGTTTTGGGCCGTTATCTGAAATCTCTAATGATGGAGATCTAATTAACAGTTCCAAAACTAGGCTATGAAACCTGTAATGATTTGGTGATCTGATCCTCACCGTGATCATCATTTTTACTTCATAGCCTTTGTAGATAGTGATTGTGATCTAGTTGAGTAATAGAAAAATCTAGTTTATGAACGATATGTTACATTATCGCCTTATCTATTCTACACTTCCAATATCAATTTCTCGAACTGAGAAATTGAGATAGGATGTGTAATCCAACAAAATAAATAGGCTTACTCTGATTAGTGACATCCTGGATAGGATGAGACCTTTGAGGCATTCAATTTTTAATTTGGAGGAATGATTAAACATGGAAGGCTTTCAGTGTTTAAATGTTCCATATATAGGTCAGATAAGTTCATGATCTAAGACATCGATCATACAATGAGTGAGTTGAGATTTTTTTTGATTTATTAAGTCGATTGTGGATAGTAAATTTAGGGTGGATTAACCTACTTTGGGACTTGTTTTTTACTAACTGTTATTTATGTGTCTTGAACATTTTCTTGTTCTTATTAGTTTTTTCCTATGTCTTTTTTGTTTCCTCTTTGTTTATTCTATTTCATCTATTTTATTCCCCCTCTATTATTTTTATCATTGAATTTATTTTTACCATTTTACCTTGTTGTTTTTAAAATTATAAATAATAATTTTGTAAATACCACTTAAAAATTCGATACTACTTCCTTGAGAGAAACCTCAATGATAAACACTATGCTATATATTGTGTACTATAATTGTAGAATTCATTATCCTTGAGTGTCACCTACATGACACACTAGGGTATGGGTCCTCCAACCACTTAGTGGTACCTCTTACAACACAAAGGTGTGGGTCCATTATCTACTGAGTAGAACCCCTTAATGAACAATGGTGTGGGTTCTCTATACACTATTCATTACCCCCTAACACACCAGGGTGTCAGTCCTCTTTTAGAGATTATGCCTCCTTGGGCTATAGAGCAGTGGAAAGGTGCAAGACCTACATATTGATTTCTCAAATAGAGACACTAGATAATGTAAATATGAAATGGACCCTTGGATCCATTGGGAGGCTCATCATACTAGGATAGTCTATAGAGATAGGTATCCACAATATCAATCTTTTACATTCAATATGATCTTATTTATATATTATTTGTCTTTCCCTCTTGATATGGGTTGACCCAACTACTATTGAATGTTTCTATTGCTCCCATTGTGGGTTTTAAGGTGTCATACTGGGTTTGTATATACTAACCTCATCATGGGTTTTTCTTATACATATCATTTCATATAAAGACGACAGAACATTTATTGGTGATATTAGAGGATCATAGTGATACATGGGTCCACATGCTATGTATGGTGGACATATGTGGAGATTAGTTTTCAGTGTCTCTAAATTTTCATTTATTCTTGTTGATACAGGTTTGGGACTTCATTTTTTTTTGGGAATGTATTTTCCCATTTATAATTTTGTTTTATTCTATTTTTCTCATATGTATTCCCAATAAGTTATTCAGTTCATGGGTTTTCTCTATATTTTATATCCATTTTCATAAATCATTTTCCCTTTTTCATAAAGAAGTTTGGGTTAGTGCATATATGTAAACTAGGAGAAGTAATATCATTACAGTTATTCATTCTTCACCCTTGTCTCCATCCCCTCAATATTGTAGGTAGGATTGGGGTTATCACACCCATCCAACTTCTAGCTAGGATAAACCCATTGGGGTTTCTCCTCATAAATTCATCCAAAATTATTCTTCAAAAGTTAATTTATTATTTAGTTTCCATGAAAGAATGAATAAAAAATAAGGATTTGATGGACCATTAGATAAAAAAGGATAACTATGTTCGATAGCATATATTACATGCAACATTGATCTTAAATTAACCATGAAATATTATTTAAATGTTATAGTTATAACCAAGTCATTAAATTTCCATATATAAATAGTAATAACTATATTTTGAGAAATATGTAAAATGATTTTATATTATAAAATTATAAGTATTAATTAATAAAAAAACTATTTATTATTCAGAAATGCCTTTTTATTATTCAAAGATATGTTATCTTAAAAAATATGTTTTGTTCAAAAAAACATTATTATATTTCTGAGTGAATGTTCTAATTATAGTTTGTTACATAAGAGGTAAAAAAGTGTGATATAATAAGGGGATTAAACCCATGTAATGGATTTAATAACACTGTTTATTTTTTTAAATAAATGTAATATACATTATATGGAGGGAGTCGATCCCTGTAGGAGGGTGTTCCATGTCCTTTTTGGTCTTCGAGAGTTTGTATTGTTTCCTTTGATTATAAACACATGAGAAATAAATATATTATAATTAAATCCTATAGATTTTATAAAATTTGTAGATAAAAAACATATTATATTTTTATATCATAAAATTAATATTATATTTTTTTGATTTTATAAGAATATTTTTTAAAATATTTATTTTCAATGAATAATGAAACAGAATTTTTTAAAAGAAGATTTTGTTTTCATTAAAATTCCCATCATTATTTAAATTTGATCTCAAAGGAACATATGATTTTGTCAATTAAATATAATATTACTAATTTTATGTAAATCATCATTAAACTAGATATTGGTATAAGCTCACTTTTGGGCATAAATCACATTTATTTAAAAATAGTTTTTCATTTCATTTCACGCATTTGTATTGAATTTTTTTTTCTGTCACAATAAGGAATTGAATGATAGAAATTGGATTCCAAAAATGGAATCAGGAGGTTCAAATTTGGATGATATCTACCTATTATATATTTTTTATTATTAATAGTAATATTAGTAAATATATGTCACCTCATTAAGGGTAAAATGGGATAAACATGGTTTAAAATATGGAAGAACACATTAGAATAAAATTAAAATATTACATTAATTTATTTTAAATTAGTATTTATAAAATTATAATCCAAGATAAAATATTATGTAAATTTTGGTTCATTTTTCTTTGACAATGACATTTAAATTATATCATGTTCAAAAATATCAAATCTCACTGTCTTTTCTTTGAAAATTATAATATTTTTCATTATAGGTAAAAAGAGTTTATGGTTGGTTCTAAATAATTATTTTTCCTATTAATAATTTTTTTATACTACATTTATTTTTTTGAAAATATTAGTGAAGGTATAATTAATTTAAATATATACGCAATTCTAAAACAAAGAATGTGAAAGAAGTAGAAAAAATTAATAAATAATTTATGAAACATTAAAATAAATATTTTTTAGATTAATTGTAGTGTTTCATAAAATTTACTTGTAATTATACCCTTTTTTATTTATAAGGATTTTATATTTGGAATACATTGTTCTGTACCTAATTTTAAATTCAAATTAAATGAAAATGGTAAAAAATGACATTAATGGTTTTTTAAGATATATAATATTTTATTAAATGATTACAAAATAATAAAAAATCATGAAATAAGACAATTGTTATTTGATATGGGATAAAATTTCATCTATTTTCCATTTTGAGTAAATTTTTATATTAAAAAAAAATTTATTGTCACGACCCGACCCAACCCAGGCTCGAGTCGCAACTACCCCAAGCCCGCCTCTATATTCCAGGGGCTGGTGACAAGTTCCTAAGGCTTAACAACTCAGAGAGGCATTTTCCTGAGTACCTGTACCCACACACGTAACCCAGTCAATGCAGAACTGTAGAGTAAAAGAAAAAGTAAAGTACTAACTGCTATAAACAACCACAAAAGTGAATTTACCTCTAAATAGTACAAAGATAACACTGAAGGTAAACTGAAAAGAAAAGGGAAAAAACACGTGCCCAAACAGAAAAGTGCCACAACCCGATAATAGGTAAACCAAAGTAAATAGCTGGGAGAGTGCCACACCTAGAACCCGACTACGACCACCATACAGGGTCCAAGATCTCAAACTCTTAAGCCCTGCTGAAGTCACGTCCAACCTATCTATCATCTATAAGGGCACACCAAGTGCGGGCAAAGCCCATGTAGGGGTGAGTATAAAAATACTTTGTAGGATTCCCTGAAGGCTCGAGGGAGCAACGAAGGAGGTACTGAAGAGGTGAGAAGTAGATCGAACAGGAAAAAGAAAAGGAGTACAGCCAAGAGGGAAGAAAAGAGTATAGCTCATCCCAACGAGAGGAAGGAAGTAGACTCTTCCAAACACAAGGAGTTATAAACAGTGAGAAGATAAACTTCTCGTTGACTCTTCGCTACCTATAGCAGGAGAGTAGACATGTCCGACCACGAGAATCTTGAGACGGAAAGCATGTGTCATACCCCACGCGTCTTCTCCTCTCCTAGAAAGAGAGTAACCAAACCCAAGAAGTGGGTACTGGAACAATGTATATATATATCCACATGATCAAACAAGAAACTCGGACAAGATCATAAGGGTATCTCCATCTCATAGCTTCGCCTAAGAAGGTTAGTCGCCAACAGTCCCAGAAGTAAACACCATCGATGAGCAATATCCCACCCGACTACCCCGAACTGCAAGTCAAGGGGCTCAAATCACCGCACCTTGACACTCTCCACATTGGGAGGCACTGACTCACCCACATGGTTTTAGGCCGTGTCTCAAGGACGTGTCATGGTGGGGAAAGCTCCCCTCATACTTGAGAGTTCTGGGTAAATTCAAACCAAACCTCGTCACTGTCACACAATCGAGAGCTCTTCTCAATGTAAAAGTTGTCACATCACTGACCCGTACAATCAAGGGTCCCGCTCCGGTAGTCAAAGAGAAAAGCCATAGACTAGCCTAGTAGAAAAAACAGAGTCTGAAAGATGTTGTCAGGTAACCCACTACCCAGCCCCATTGGAGAGTAAACCATAAGAGGTCTTCGGGTAACCCACTGCCCAGTATCTACTGGAGGGTAAACCCTAAGAGGTCATCGGGTAACCCACTTCCCAGTCTCTCCTGGTGGGTAAACCCTAAGAGGTCATCTAGTAACCCACTGCAAAGTTTCTACTGGAGGGTAAACCCTAACAAGTCAATGAGAAACCCACTGCCCAGCCCCGCTGGAGGGTAAACCTGAAGAAGTCGATGAGCAACCCACTACCTAGATCCACTGGAGGGTAAAATCGGAACTGCTCTGGCCATCCCTACTAGATGGTACAACATAGAACAACATAACATGGAGTGGGTGTCACACAACTAGCCAACACCAGAACAATTCACCTAGTAGAGGTTCATCGCCCGTGTAACATGGGTTACACCGATACCTGGAGCTCTGCCTAGGGAAACACGTCATTGTAGATAGCATAAGGAGGATATGATATCGATACCCGGCTAGGGAATCTGCACCCAGGCTCACTGGGGCTCCATACCCAACTGGAAACAACCTCCTGGGTAGAGGATCAGTGCCCGCATAATATATTAGTCACACCGAATCCACAAAAAAACTCTACCAGGTAACACGAAGGGATGTGATACTAAAAGCCCACATGGCTAAAGGAAAAAGGGGAACCCAAACAACTCTGCCGATCACACCGTCGAGAACATAACCAGTGGAAACCACTACACCCTGTTGGTTTAATCCATCGTGAACAGAGGGACCCCTTATGTCACGAGAGGTCAAAGGTACATAAAATATAACATGATACGTACATGGGGCCCTCACAACGTATGGACCTATATCATCTCAAAACCACGTACACAAACATTATCAGGTACAAACTATAATATGTACCTCTAGGAAAACCCATATAATCCCAGAGTATACCAAATTTCAGGCCAAAAGGCTATCGTGCACACGACATCCAACGTCAACATAAAAATGGTGGAAACATAAGTTCTCCAACTTGCTTCAACCATGGCCCTAGAATAACCAACCACACCTCTTAAAAAAATTTATTCACTCTCACATGAGTGCTCACAATCACATGCCAATGGTTCTCTGCAAACACAGCGGAAAGAACCTCCACCCATACACCTTTCATGCCTCCAAATTTCATGAGATCTCGAATGAGGCTTCGCACATCCAAACTGATTGTATTTTTATAATCCTCATTAAATATCAGGTGAGGTAGACTACCTACTCGCCTCAAATGTATATTCGACAGAAAAGTTTTCCAACACCACTTTATGCCAGAATGATGTCCCGTGGTCCCAAGCCTCTGTCCCGAAAATAGTTGGGCACATTTCACCATTGTGATTCCCTTGGAAAAACACGTCAAATTGACTTCTTACACATGTAGAACAGATATCCAGAGAAAAATATGAATTTTTTCAATCCGCACATGAGTGTTCCAATGTGGGACCCACATCTTGGCCCCGAAGCGCTACGATCGGATCACACCGTTGCGATATTCTTGAAAAAAGTAAAAAATATTGACTATTCACTTGTCCAAATCGGGCACCTGGTTAAGAAGATGGAAATCACCACCAACTCCCAAAACGACCCTCATGGGGCCCACACCACCATGTAGAATTAAAGCGGGGGGATTGAGCCTATGCAATACCCTCGAAAAAAATACCCAGAATCGACTGCTCGCACTCCCCGAACGGGCATACGATGAAAAAGTTGTTAACCGCTACTCACAGCATAAAAGACGGGCCATGGGAGCCATGCCTTGACACTGGTATCAACGACTGAAACCACAATAGAAAAATCCTCCTCAGCGCTAGGTTCCCAACACCACTGACGGCCCTCAAAACAGACTCCAGATGTGTTTGCGCCGTCCAAAATAATAACCCCCCAGAATAACGTCAATCCACTTAAAGGTGTGTCGCGCTACCGAGGCCCCAAATTTTGGGAATTAAAAAACCCAAAACCATCTCAAAAGCTTCGTCTCGACACCTAGAATGCACTGCTACAAATGGGACAAAAAACAGACACCCGTAGTGAAGACTACGGGTGTCCGAAGACGTGGGGACGAGTCCCCTTGGGGTGGACCGGCCTAGGCCAGCCGGTCCACCTGACCTCGGACGGCCCGCGCCGGTGTTCCCAGATCACAGCACCAACCAGCGGCTCTACCACGCGGCCCGGCCGTGGACCCCGGGTCCACGCGGTGTTGACCGACCCTCGGGGCCAGTCGCGTTCGTGCGCGGAGTCCCACCGCATGCTGGTCGCTGTTCCCGCACGGGGTCACGTGCCGCGACCCTGCCATTGTCGCCCCCCCCCCCCTCGGCGAGCTCGCCCACTGCCTGGGAGCTTTCGCCTCACCCGGTCACCTACCGCGCATGCTAACCGGGTAGCCTCCGCCCTCCACCCTCGAACGTAATGCCCCTAGCCGGATCAGTTGAAGCCGTCGCCGCGGACCGCCCGCCGGACCGCTGTGCGAACCTGCCATAGAACCTCGATCTGCCGGAAAAACACCCAAAATCTCCCCGGAATTCATCGGATCACTACGGTCACCTTGGGACAAGTATTTTTGAATCGAAAAGGCATTATAAATCTTAGAACGATCCCTAATCATATATGGTAATCTCTTGACAAGATAAAGGCAATTCGACGCATATATATGATTTAAATGAAGGTGCGAAAGTTTAAAATGAAATTCGCACGATCCTACATTGTTGGGCATAGCCCGGAGCTTCGCTGTCGATCCGCCATAGCCATGCACCACCTTGGGGAGGAGAGGATGGAGGAGGGCTTGTTTGAGGACCTCCCTTTATTGAGTTTCCTTCTTCCAGAGAATGAGAATCAGGAAGGGAAAAAGAGGGTGGGTTTAAGTTTAAATAAAGAAAAACTATTTAAAATTTTAATTAATTTAAGACCCCAAATTAAACCACATCCTAAACTCTTGATGGGGTCGAGGTTAAGCCTCCCCAGGGTAAAAACCACCTCCCAAGCACAAGGACAGCCTCAAAATTTAATTCTGAGCTTCCATTTCCAATTTATAAAGTTTAACGCCCGAGGCTTCTAAATTACAAAAATTCCCCTGGTGACATTTTTCATAGGAGGACCGCGCCCACAAAAATTACAACCCACATAGGGTAAAAACATTATTTGGACTCAACAGTGCTCTCGGTTTTCCAATATGAGTTACCGTTTAGGAGATAATCCATTTATTTGGCATACTTCGTGTGAACGCAATGAAAATTTAATTTCGGCCACATCGGGGCTCGGAATCGCACGCCGTCTGAAGGCCTGCTCTGGAATAACATCAAGAATATTCCAAAGTATTTTATAGAAAAAATGGGTTCTTACATCATTAACTCATTCAGGATTTTAGTCCCTGAAAATAAAAACCAGGTAACAACTCTGGGGACTATGCCCACACCTGCCTCTTTCGTACCCAGAAGAACTATTGCACAGTTCTGCGCCACCTTACATAGACCAAAGGATTTGATCGGTTCAGGTGAGGTCTGCCCTCACCGATGATGTTCATAGGAGCATGCACTCTTCCTCTCAGGTATGTCACATGGGAGATTTTATTCACCCAAACCAGCCTTTTGGGTTAGGGCCAGGCAGTAGACAACCTCGTCATCCCTTCGTGTGGTCTCAAACAACCCGAGGGCCTTCAGGGGTAGCTCAACTCCCTAGTCAAACCTCTACATTGTACTCCCTGACTGGAGTCACCACTTGGACCTAAAAAAAATCTCAATGATTCCCTCCTTCAGAAAATCTATATGGTGAAACCCTCAAGGATATCTAGCCACGCAAGGTTTCACAGTCGACGTCCCACGACCAAGACCCTCTTACACGCTCGTAAAGCGAAGGAGTCGATACCATCGACTAAAGAAAAGGTTCCACATATTCTACTCTACTAACACAGGGTTATACCGATGCCCCGCATCACCCAGCTAACACCTCAAACAAGGAGGAGAGAGAACATAATTTCACATAGAGAGTCTAAAAAATATACTACAAAAATTAAAAGAGTGGTAGAGCATACCTCTTATCACCTCATGTTTTGAAGGATCGTAGATATCCAAAGATCACAGCTATCTGTGGTCCCAATTTTCAGATCCTGGAGCCTAACGTGGACCGCCTGGTGGTGATGGGAAGACCTCGTAATGTCATCCCCCACTTCTAGCTCCTCCCGGTCATCTTCTAGCACCACCTCTCTGGGGACTACTCTGATCACGGCACTACCTCTACAACGGTGGTGCGCCTACTGCCTGCCCGAAGTTCTCAGCATACCTGGTCGGGCAGTCCCATGCCAAGTGACCTCGCCCATTATAAGCATAACACCGACGCTCTCTGGGCTGTCTAGTTCCCTCTGGCGCCACTATGGTGTATGACCACGACCCAGAGTCCACTCAAAGAAGGGTTTCATTGGCTTATGCCCTACGATTTGTTGCCACAGTGGTGCACGACCACGTCTCCAAAACCGGTGTTGGGAAGGCCACCTGTGTCGAGGTTCTGTCATCTGATTCCTACTAGTTGCAGCAGATGTTTCGACTCTATCGTGCCTACTACCACCGCCAACTGCAAAATGTGACAGAAAGCTCTCTGTCACCATCGCTTTCTCTAGAACATCGACATAAGTGGGGATGCACAAGGGTGTGATGATGGAACAAATCTCTCCACCGAGACCCTACTTGAACTTCTGTACTCGAAATTTCCGTCATGGACCAAGTCCGGGTAAAATAATGCACGGTCCGTGAACCTCGGCTCATACTCAGTCACCATCTTCCCTCCCTGCTAAAACTGCAAGTGCTCCTGGTTCTGAACAGAGCGCAACCAGGAGGGGTAAAAATCCTCATGAAACAATAGTTAAAAGTCATCCCACAAAAGTTATGACTCATCATGTAACTAAGTCACCAGACTCTACCAATGACCAGCTGATCCATGGAAAAGGCTGGCAGACAAAGCCACAATCTGATATGCCGGTGTCTGCGCCAGCCTGAAGAGGCAAACCACTGTCTCGAGCCAAACCTCTACTGCCTGAGGGTCTGGCTCACCACTGAACCTCAGTGGTCTCTGATGCTGTAACTCACAGAGCGCGGTCATCCTGCGCTCAAGTACCATCTGCTCTGTAGGATCTTTCCGTTTCTCACTAGGTGGGGGTGCTACTACCAGCCCACCCGGAGAAATGGACTCGCATGATGTGTCTTGGATTGAGGCCTCATCGCTTACATGGTCATCATCACGAACCAAAGTTGGTATCCTATCTGGCTATCTTCGTAGAGGCATCTTGAATGTTACCAAGAGCACAGTGACCAGATGAGCATGTATGTATATGACAGTAACAACAATGTGGAGCTAACTCAAGAAAGAAAATCAAAGTCCCAATCCTTTGTGATGAACAAACCAATTTTCCCTACAACGGGTGTCTCAGCATGCTGATTAGACAAGCAGGTTATCAGGGTCCTGGTGAATGGATACGTTAGCCACAAAACCATCACTAGACTCCCTGGCCTGAGAGACACTCTCGAGACACGTTGACACTGTTTCCCTAGACCCCAACCAATTCCTTTTAAGGGACGTCCGAACAATATCCCAATGAATGAAACACCTCGGATACCTCTTTGTCACGACTCGACCCTACTTGGGATCGAGTGGAAACTACCCCAAGCCCACCTCTATAGGCCAGGGGCGGGTGACAAGCGTCTAAGGATTAAAAAATCAGGGAGGCCTTTGCCTGAGTAACTATACACACACACACAGCCCGCTCAATGCAGAAGTGCAGAGGAAAAGTAAAAGTAAAGTATTAACTGCAGTAAACAACCACAAAAGTGCATCTACCTCTAAACAGTACAATGTAAATGCTGATGTTAAACTAAAAAAAGGGGGAAAAACATGCTCCCAACTAGAAAAGTGACACAACATGGAAATAGGTAAACAAAAGTAAACAGCTGGGAGAGTAACACACCTGGAACCCGACTACGAAATCTGTACGCAGTCCAAGCTTCTGAACTCCATTGCTCTGTTAAAGTCACAACCAACATGTATGTCGTCTACAAGGGCACACCAAGTTTGGGAAAATCCAAAGTAGGGTTGAGTTTAAAAATACTCGGTAGGAAGCCCTGAAGGCTCGAGGGAGCATCAAAGGAGGTACTGATGAGGTGAGTAGTAGATCGAACATTAAAAGGTAAACGAGTACATCCAAGAGGGAAGTAAAGAGTAAAACTCAATCCAACAAGACGAAGGAAGTAGACTCATCCAAACACAAGGATCTAGAAATGATGAGAAGATGAACTTCTCATCGAGTTTTCGCTACCTATTGCAGGAGAGTAGACCCGTCCAACCACTAAAACCTAGACAAGGAAATAATGTGACATAGACCGCGCGTCTTCACCTCTCCTGGAAGGAGAGTAACCAAAAATCAAGAAGTGGGTACTGGAAAAATATATATACATATCCATAGGCTCAATCAAGAAACCCAAACAACATCATAAGGGGATCTTTATCTCATAGCTTAGCCCAAGAAATTGAGTTACCAACAGTCCCAGAAGTAAACACCATCGATGCCCAACATCCCGCCCGACTGCCCCAAACTGCAAGTCAAGGGCTCAAATCAACACACCTTGACACTATCCGCTTTGGGCGGAAATGACTCGCCTGCACGGTTTTAGGTCGCGTCTCAAGGATGCATCTTGGTGGGGAAAGCGCCCATCGTACCTGAGAGTTCTAGAGAAAGTAAAACCGCAACTCGTCACTGTCACACAGTCGAGAGGTCTTCTCAAAGTCAAAGCTGTCACATCACTGACCCATACAACCAAAGGTACCACTCTGGTAGTCACGGAGAAAATCCACAGACTAGCCTACTAGAAAGGACTGAGTCTGAAAGAATTCATTGGGTAACCCACTGAACAGCCTCGCTGATGGGTAAACCCTAAGAGGTCATTGGGTAACCCGCTACCCAGTCTCTGCTGGAGGGTAAACCCTAAGAGGTCCTCGGGTAACCCACTGCCCAGTCTCTTCTAGAGGGTAATACCTAAGAGGTCTTCGGGTAACCCACTGACCAGTTTCTACTATATGGTAAAACCTAAGAAATCAATGATCAACCCACTGCCCAACCCCGCTGGAGGTTAAACCCGAAGAAGTCGATGAGCAATCCACTTCCCAGCCCCGCTGGAAGGTAAACCCACAACTGCTCTAGCCATCCATTCTGGATGGTACAACACTAGCCAGTAGAACATGGAGTGGGTATCGTGCAACCAGCCAACTCCTGAACAATTCATCTAGTAGAGGTTCAACACCCATGTAGTGTGGGTCATGCCGATACGTGGAGCTCTTCCCATGGAAACACGTCTCGGTAGATCACGGAAGGAGGATATGATCTCGATACTCGGCTTGGGAATTTGCACCAATGATAACTAGGGCTCCATACCCTATAAGAAACAACCTCCTAGGTAGATGATCGGTGCCCGCGTAATGTATTGGTCACACCAAATCCACAAAAAACTCTACCAGTTAACACGAATGGACGTGATACTGAAAGCCCACACGGCTGAAGGAAAAATTGGAACCCAAATAACTCTACTGATCACACCGTCGAGAACAGAACTAGGGAAAACCACTCAACCCTGCTGGTTTAAACAATCGTGGCAGAGGGACCCTCTACATCATGAGAGGTCAAAGGTACGTAAAGTAGAACACGGTACACACATGGGGCCCTTCACAACTTGTGGCCCTATCTCATTTCCAAACCACGTACATAAACATTCTCAGGTACAAACTACAACATGTAAATCTAGGAAAACCTGTATACTCTCAGAGTATACCACATTTCCAGCCCAAATTCTATCGTGCACATGGCATCAAACGTCAACGCAAAAAGGGTGGAAACCTAAGTTCTCCAACTTTCTCCCACCATGGACCTAGCATGGCCAACCACGCCTCTTCAAGCATTTTCTTACTCTCATAGGAGTGCTCACAATCACACGCCAAGGGATCTCTACAAACACCGTGGAAGAACCTCCACCCAAACACCATTCATGCATCCACATTTAATGAGATCTCGAATGAGGCTCCGCACATCCAAACAGATCCTAACATTGTAATCCTCATGAAAAAACATGTGAGATAGACTAGCTACTCTCATCAAATGAATATCCAATGGAAAAGTTGTCAAACACCTCTTTATGCTTGAATGGCGTCTCGTGGTCCCAAGCCTCGGTCCCAAAAACAGTCAGGTGCATCGCACCATTGTGATCCCCTCAAAAAAAACATGTCAAATTGACTTTTTACATGCATGGAAAGGATATCCGGACAAAAAGATGCATTTTGTCATTCCACATATTAGTGGTGCTATGTGGGACTGGCATCTGAGTCCCGAAGTGCTACGAGTTAATCACACATTTGCGATGCTCTCGAAAAAGTACACAAGCTTGACTATTCACTTGTCTGAATCGGACACCCAGTGAAGAAGATGGAAATCACTACCAACTCCCAAAAAAACTCTCATGGGGCCCGAACCATGGTGTGGAAGTAAAGATGGTGGATTGCACCATTGAAATGCCCTCAGAAAAACACCCAAAATTCTCTAATCGCACACCCGGAACGGGCGTTCGATGAAAAAGTTGTTAACCGATGCTCACAGCTTTAAAGACAGGATGTGGGGCCCATGCCTCGATACCGGTTTCAACGCCTGAAACCACCTTGGAAAACTCTGCCTCGGTTCTAGGGTCCCAACTCTACTAACGGCGCTCAAAACGGACTCCAGATGTGTTCATGCCACCCTAAACAAGAACCCACTGAATCACGTCAATCCACTTAAAGGCATGTCGCACCACCGAGGCCCCCCGTTTTGGGAATTAAAAACCCACAAAACGATCTCAAAAGCATTGTATTGATGCCAAGAATGCACTGCCATAGAAGACACACAAAACGGACACATGTAGTAAAGGCTACGGGTGTCCAATGTCATGGGGATGAATCCCCTTAGGCTGGATCGGCCTGGGCCGGCCGGGGCCGGCCCGTGGCTCAGCCGCACGGCTCGGTCGTGGACCCCGGGTCCACGAGATGCCAACCAGACCTCGTGACCGGTCGTGGTCAATCATGGAGACCCACCTCATGTGGGTCTCTGTTCTCGCACGGGGTCGCGCGCTGCAACCCCCGCCGTCGTCACCCCCGCCCCCTGGGGCACTCACCTGTTTCCTGGGAGCCACCGCCTTGCTCGGCCGCCTTCCGTTCTCACTCGCCTGGTAGCCTCTGCCATTCGCCCTCGACCGCAACGCCCCCGGCCGGCTCATTTCAAGCCACCGTAGCAAACCGCCCGCTGGACCGTCGCGTGAACCTGTCGGATAACCCCGATCCGTCGGGAAAACACCCAAAAACTCCCCGAACTTCGTCAGATCACTAAGGTCGCCTTGGGACTCAGAATTTCGAACCAAAACAGGTGTTGTAAAGATTAGAATGATGTTTACTGATATATGGGATTCTCTCGACAAGATAACGACAATTCAATAGATATATATGAATTAAAAAAGTCACAGAAGTTTAAAACTAAATACTCACGATCCTACCTTGTTGGGCGTAGCCCGAAGCTTTGTCGTCGATCCGTCGAAGCCGTGCACCACCTTGGGAAGGAGAAGATGGAAGAGGGATTGTTGGAGGAGCTCCATTTATTGAGTTTCCTTTTGGTAGATGAGGAGAAATTGGAAGGGAAGAAGAGGGGTGGGTTTAGGTTTAAATAATGAAAAATTAATTAAAATTTTAATTAATTCAAACCCCCAAATTAACCCACATCCAAAACTCTCGATGAGGTCGAGGTTATGCCTCCCCTAGGGTAAACACCACCTCCCGAGCACAACAACGGTCTCTGAATTTTATTTATAGCTTCTGCTTGAATGTAATTAAATTTAACCACCGAGGCCGCTAAATTATGAAAACTCCCCCAGTGACATTTTTCACAGGAGGCCCGCGCCTGTGAAAATTACACCCCTCCTAGGGTAAACGGCACGCTATGGACTCAACAATGCCCTTTTTATCCGATCCAAGTTACCGTTTAGTATTTTTTCATTTATTTGGTGTGTCCAGTGTGGACGTACTAAAATTTTAATTCCGGCCACACTGGGGCTCGAAATTACACGCCGTCTGAAGGCGCTGCTTTGGAATAACATCAGGAATATTTCAATGTCTTTTATAGAAAAAACCGGGTTCTTACATTTATGAACATTTATTATTGAAAAACTTGTTACCCAAATTAAGGTTAAAACATCTTTACTAGGGTTTTAAATAAACTGATAAAGCATAAATTGACCTAAACGCTTGTATAATTCCCATTTAATGTATTAATTCCAATCCTAACCACCTAAGTACTGAAATGGAATTAGTTATGGGACAAATGCACTTTAAAATGACTTAATAATAAATAAATATAAACCACTCTCTTCTAATATCCATACATGAATAGACAATTTGATCAGCCAATCCATATAAAAATCCCATCCTAAAACACCATCCCATTTCTTTGAGGTATTAATTGTGGAATAATATAAATTTTAGTGGCATTAAGCTGAAAAGGAATGGATGTTATATGAATAAGATCCATATATTTTTCCCAAATGTTTTAATATTATTTCATCTTAAACTTAATTCCACAAACTTATATAATTTTTTACATAATTAAATAAATATGGACCATATAATCAGATTTTATTTTGTTGATGTATTGCCTATAATCATTCACATTATTCATCGATTAGGAAACAAAACCATCGTTCGTGTGCACGACAGACTACCACCTCTTAAATGGATATAATTTGTTTTCTATCACTTCTTATGAAAGATGGAAAATGATAGTGTATTTAATATATATATATATATATGATATTAATGAAAAAGATATAGTTTAAAAAAAAAATATCTACTATTTAATTTTCATTCCATCGATTGAAAAATTATATCATCATTCGTGCTACATGTAAATTATCACCTCTAAAAAGCGTTGTGATATGTTTTTCATCACCGCCACATATTGATAGTATATATTTGTTTATATAATGATATTATAATATTTTTATTATATAATCATAATTTTTAATTATAAAATGTTAATAATCTTTTTTCCTTTATGTTCATTGAAAAATTGATATGTTATTCATGCATACACACAACCTGTCGTCACTATGATTTAATTGCACTTCATTATTTCTAAACACCAAACATGGTTTATTTTGAAAGTATAACTAATGTATAAAATTGAAAATTATATAATGTTTATTTTCCTATAGATTATGAAATATGGACATCTTTGACCAAGGACAACATATTAAAAGTCATTTTTAAGTTACAAACTAAACATACCCAAAACACAATTCATGGAGATAACTGATTAACTAATTAATTTTTTCTTAGAAATAATTTAAATTAACAGTTTATGGATAAGTTTTTAATCATATTAATGGTTAATAATTAATTAAATGTTTTTATAAATGTTTTTTATATAGGATATAAATAACATATGTGATAAATACGACACAATGTAAGGGAAATTTTACCTTAAAACATCGACTTAATTGTTTTACAGATTTATTTCATAAATAGTTCTATTTCATGTCCATAAAAATAATTTTTTTATGAATGTATATATGTACACATAAATTAATTATAAATGGAATTTTTTCTCTCTTTTTATTTCTATAAAATAGTTTCAAAAGGATGTTTTTTATTTTTTGTATAGAACATATTGAATTTTTTTCTAATGGAAATGAGGAATATTATATTTTGGAATATAAGATAACGAAGGATTTTCATGCATCTATAACCACTATTTAAAATTTATATCATTTTATAATAATTCATCTTTATTCATAGAAAAACCTTCCTTTTATTTTTTAGGGTATTTTAATTTTAAAATTTTGGTTTTCAAGGAATGAAATATATAAATATATGAAAACATTTTAATTATGAGTTTAAAAGTATATAATGATGATTATGATGATTTAAACAAACAATTTCAACTATTTTGAATGTTTTTGTAGTTCTTAGAAATTATTTATTATGAAGGGTGATCCAGATATGGCTCAGGATGATGGGTGAACCCAATATATCTCTCTAATGCATTGGGTAAAGTGTCTGAGTTAACTAGTTATAGGTTTCTCCAAATAGATTATTGGAATTTACTGGGTAGGTTATTATAATTGTATGAGTTATTATAACAGAGATATGAAAATGATATCCTCATTTACATACATCAATTTTCAGTGATATCTAAGGAGGTTTCATACACAATATATGTTAATGATATTTTATTTTATTGGGATGATTATACAATTTTTGGTAAAATGATATGTTTTCCTATAATTTTTTTTCATGGTTTATCATGTTCTATATGAACCCTAAATGATTATGATTTCACCTAAATGGTTTTCTATACAGTTCTTTATGATAAAAATTGGGCGGTATAGCTTATTTCATGTGTATATAAACAATTCTTTGAGTTTAAAGTTTTATATTTAATAGGAAAAAAATATCAAGTATGACCTCATGGTTTTGAAATAGAATAACGGGTTTTAAATATTTTTCTATATGTCCCTTTATTATATTTTTATTCTCATCCAATGTTTTATAATTGTTTTTCACATTTATTAAAAAGGTGTAAAATATTGAATAAATTCACATTCTAAATGTTTCCCTGAATGAAGAAATAATTTCTATATACAGAACTAGTTTTATGAAAAAATAGATAATTTACAGAAATTTTCACTTTGAAATAGTTTTTCTTAATTATCTAAAACTTGAGAAATAAATTTTCTCTTGGAATTTGAGTATTATAATAGATTTTTTATTATATTGTAAATTTTTTTGAGAAATATTGGGTCATTTTTTTGGAAACAAAGATAGAAGTATGAGTATTATTTTTTTAGCGATGTATATGGGAGTGCTTGTTTGAGACTATTAGAGTTTTATTGGATAAAGGTTTAAGAAACATTTGAAATTGGGTTATTTTCATGTGTTTTTATCTTAATATTTAAGTATTCCATCATGGGTTTATGTTTTTAATGTTGATCATAAGTTAGAAGGCATGGACACCCCGTTTTAGGTTTTAAGTGATTGGATTTTAGGATATTTACGAGTATTTTGGGAGAAATTTATGTTAATATATTCCCTGTGTTTGGTATTTGTTTTATAGAGAAATATATTTTTTAAATGATGATTTTATATTTTATGTACATATGTATAAAGGTATTGATAACCTTTACGGGAAATATGAACATTGATTTGGCCGAAATTATGGTTAATTAAGATGAAAGGGTTATTTAATTTTAGAAACATATTAATTATCATATAGATAATCGTGTAATTGAAATGTGATATGGTGACAAAGTGATTAATGATATTTTTTTAGAAGTTCACTATTAATAGTGCATTATATTATTAAGGTAAATGAAAATACATTAGGTTAATATGGGTTTTTTTACATGAGGAATAATCAATGAATTATATTTTGGAAGAATATAGGATTTTATTTTGGATTCACTATAATTTAGTTTATTTATGGGAAAAAATTATATTTTAGAGATTATTTGATTATGGAACATAAAATTTTATTATATGACATTTTGTGTGACTAATATTCTCTATAGATACATGTTATATTTAAATTAGAAGATTATAGGATCAAATCACTATATATTTTTAATTATAAACTTAGTTTGGAATATTTCTAATAATTTCATGGTTAGTTATTTTTCAAATGTTTTAACTTGATATTTGGGTGGTATTATCGATATTTTGGAGATTGATGTATGAATATTTACTCATATTAAATATTATCTTATCTTTTGATAACCATATTGTTTCCTATTAACATATAACGAAAGGATGTATAACTTTTTCTACTTTTAGGGATATTATGATCAATTATAAGGTTATTTTTGTTCTTCATTGATGAAAAACTCTTCCTGAATATTCATTGGATGGAGTATGAGAAGCGATTGATGTTGTAAATGCAAGAAACACAATAAAGGGAAGAAATTATCCATTTAGAATGAAAAAAATGTATATTGTCTCATATTTTTATCATGTTAGTAAAATATTACATTAAGTCTAGGAAACAAATGTTGACACTAAGAATTTATCCACTTATAATCATTTTTGAAGAATTTATTGTCATCATTATTCATCATTAATTTATGTTTTTTGGCTATTAATGTTATTATGATTGCATTGTCTTATAGTTTTGGTCATTCAGAATTTTTTTCCTTTATATCCATATTTTCACTTTGTAATAATGCAATCCTATTTGGGAACATACACTACGGAAAAAAAGGCATTTCGTGGCGGTTTTGAAAAACCGCCGCGAAATCGTGCATCGGGAAACTATTCACGGCGGTCTTCAAAACTATCGCAGAACGTTTCGCTACGGTTTTTTAGCGGCGGTTTTTTTAATTTTGAATTTTTTTTATTTTTGTTATTTTTGTTATTTTTGTTATTTTTGTTATTTCTGTTATTTTTTTTTAATTTTATATATTTATTTATATATGTATTAATTAATTTATTAATTTATTTATTTATTTATTTTGCATATTAATTTATTTATTTATTTCGTATTAATTTATTTTTTTTGTATTTATTTATTTATTTATTTCATATTATTGTATTTACTTTATTTATCCATGCATGCACATCCCATGCACATGCACAAGCATGCCCATGCAATATAAAGAAATTCTGCATTTGGTGAGATTTGAACCCCTAACCTCTTGCATATTTTCCAAAGACTATACCACTCCAGCAAGCTCGCCATGTGGTTAATAAACAGAATTTGATATACTTATATATATTAATTGAAAAAACAAATAATACATATATAATAGATATAAACTAAATAATAATAAATAATAAATAATAAATAAATATAAATAACAAATAATAATTAAATATAAATAATAAATAAATATAAATAATAAATAATAAATAATAAATAATAAATAATAAATAATAAATATTAAATAAATATAAATAATAAATAATAAATAATAAATAATAAATAATAAATAATAAATAATAAATAAATAATAGATATAAATAATAAATAAATAATTGATATAAATAATAAATAATAAATAATAAATAATAAATAATAAATAATAAATAATGAATAATAAATAATAAATAATAAATAATAAATAATAAATAATAAATAATACATAATACATAAATAAATATAAATAATAAATACTAAATAATAAATAATGAATAATAAATATATATATATATAATAAATAATAAATAATAAATAAATATAAATATAAATAATAAATAATAAATAAATATCAATAATAAACAAATATAAATAATAAAAAATTATAAATAATAAATAATAAATAATAAATAAATATAAATAATAAATACTAAGACAATATAAATAATAAATAATAAGTAAATATAAATAAAAATTACTAAATAAATAATAAATAATAAATAATAAATATAAATAATAAATAATAAGTTAATATAAATAATAAATAAATATAAATAATAAATAATAAATAATAAATAAATAACAAATCGTAAATAAATAATAAATATAAATAATAAATATAAATAATAAACATAAATAATAAATTTAAATAAAAAATATTAATAAAAAATATGAATAATAAATAATAAATAATAAATAATAAATTATAAATTATAAATTATAAATTATAAATAATAAATAATAAATAACCAGTAACAAATATTATTATTAATAATAAAATTTTATTATTAGTAATAATAAATAAAAAATAAAAAAGAATAATTAATAATTACTAATTAAATATAAATAATAAATAAATAATAAATTATAAATAATAAATAATAAATATAAATATAAATAATTATTAATAATTAAATATAAATAATAAATAATAAAAAATAAATAAATATAAAAAATAAATAAATATAAATACTAAATAAATATAAATAATAAATATTATATAATAAATAAATAATAAATAAATAAATAATAAATAATAAATAAATAAATAATAAATAATAAATAAATAATAAATATAAATAATAAATTTAAATAATAAATATTAATAATAAATAACAAATAATAAATAATATATAATAAATAATAAGTAAATACAAATATTATATAATAAATATTAAATAAATATAAATAATAAATAATAAATAATAAATGATAAATAACCTGTTACAAATAATAGATAATAAATAAATTAAAGTATATTATAAAAAATAAATAATAAATAATAAATAATAAAGGAAACACATGTAAAAGTATGAGAAGACGTGATAAGGGATGAAAAATCATGAAAACGCATGAAAAATGATGGAGAATCATATGAAGAATGAGGCTTTAGAAAGAATGAGAACGCCTGAAAACTTGTGACAACTCTGGAAAACTCATTAATAATTCAACATAACCATCATAATAACCCACAAAAAACCATTGATAAAGATAACAAGTCATGGAAACCCAAATAAACTGTAATAAATGGAGCAACCGTTAAAACCCGTCTAAATGGTCATAAACAGACACAAACATTGGACTCACATTAACAAAGATAACATATGATCCGAGAGTCCATTTTAGATTCGTGACCTGTCAAATCAAAGATATTGAAACGATCTTCGACCTGAAAGGTTAAAGAGTCCAAATGGACAAGAGGATCAGAAGTTACGGCCATTTAAAAAAAAGCTAACGGGGAATGGGTGCTAGAAACGAGGCATTAAAAAACATAACAGACCTGATACACACTAAAAAGGCCATAACATATGATCTAGGAGTGCATGTGGGCGCCGCGACCAGTCAAACTGAAGCTCATAGAACGAGCTATGATCTGGCAGGTGGAGGAGGCCAAACTGACAAGGGGATCGAATGTTAGGTCCGTTTGAAGACAAGTTCGACGGGACACCGGTGACGGAAATGGGGTTTTGGAGGCCTTTAGAGGGGTTTTGGGGGTCGAAAAACACGACAAAAGTATGCTTGTGTCGACCTGGTGCATATCTCTCTTCGCTGGATTTGATTTAATATGTGGTAGAGCCCAAACGGACACCCGGAGCGAAAGTTATGGTCGTTTGAAGTTGGAGAACTTTTTTCAAAATTCTTATAACTCTAATATCTTCCCAACCCTAGACCGTCTCACAGTTTTTATTATATGTGCCTCTAGATCTCTTCATAAGCTTCGATTTGACTAGTCGTGGTGCTTCAATGGAAGCCCGGATCAAAAGTTATGGTCGTTTTAGTGATTTTAGGGTTTCTCGTGTTTTTTTATTTTTTCATTTCATTTCGTGGCGGTTTTACCGAAACCGTCGCTATTTCGCGGCAGTTTTTTAAAAAACCGCCACTAATCCACGAATAAAATAAAAAAAATAAAAAAAATAATTTTTTTTTTGCATTTCGCGGCGGGTTTTTCGCGGCGGTTTAGAAACCGCCGCGAAACGACGACCCAAAACGCGTTTAGCGGCGGTTTTAAAAACCGCCGCGAAAAAACCGCCGCTAAATGACAGTTTTCTTGTAGTGATATTTATCTTTTTTTTCTACATGACTTCATTATTTATCTTTCCCTTTATTCAAATGTAATTATTAATAACCATTTTTTTAATGAGGTTTTTTAGAAAAGGAATTTTTTATTACAAAACCCTTGATCATTAACATAATGTTAAAATTGTGAGGACATGATTTATAAAAGTGAGAGAAAATTTAGCATGATAATAATTCAAAATATTATTATGTTTGATAGTGTACACGACAAACTACACAAAGCAAAAAAAATCCAATAAATATTATTTAAATATATCAGTTATAATCTAACCATTAATTTAAAAGGTATGAATAGTAATAAAAATATAAAAAAGTATATTTATAATAGTTTTATATAATGAAAATTTATTTAGAAATTCATAATAAATAATTACTCATTTTTATGTAAAATAATTTTATGCTTCAAAAATATTTTTCTTTCAAATATAATGTTATTACTTTCTTGAGAAAATATATTAAATATATATTTATATATTTTAGAATTATAGTTTATAAATGATATATAATTTTTCAGATATTCATATCAAATTGTTTTTAGGGTGGAATGTTTTTTTACTAAAATCATTGATTTTGTAATGAATAGTAAAAAATACACAGTTTTGAAAATCTTCCATTAGTTTTCATTTAAAAGTATCATTATTCCTTGAATTTCACATTAAACTAATATAATTCTTATTTAATTATATATGACATAATTAATTACCTATGAACAATAATTTTACCTAATTTTTTATATGTTCATTATTGGGTTTAAAACAAATTTTTAAATACTTTTTATAGCGACCCTCACCTTTCATAAATTAGCATTACATAACATTTATAGAAGACTTAAAACATTATACAAATTGACATTAATAAAACATATTAGTCTAGTGCCTTTTGAAACATGGAAATATAAACACTGATACATAAGTGAGCTACATTGTCTTACACTTGGTTTTTTTTACTATAACCCATCATAGACACATCAAACATAATACATATCTTCATAACATGGGGAAGGAAAAAGGTGTGAACTCAACTGCTCGGTAAGGGTCAAGAAGGGAGATATGTAATCAGAATCACGTGCATAAGGGTATAAGAACATGATCATGAAAATATAAGATCATACCTTATATATAAAATATCATATACATGAATCACGACATAAATCATGGTAGTTTATGAGACACGATTCATAAGTAAATAAAAAACATAATCCATGAAAGTATATCATAGGAAGAAAACATGGGATTGTGGTAGAAACAAAAGCCTATAATATGAATTCCTTGGTAGCTAAGGAATCTCTGTGAAGACCATCTTAGTAGTATGGTTTCACTCCCCATACTATCTTGGTAGTCATGGTTCAATCCCATAAACATCGTTGTACCATGAGTTCACACCTCATACCATCTCTGTAGTCATAGTTCACTCTCATTTCCAACTTAGTAGTCAAAGCTCATTCCCTATACCATATTAAAATATCTCATGAGATATAAATCTTTACCTAATGCATTTCAGGGAGATATAGGCCTCACCTATCTCATTGTGAAATCATACATACATGTTCCATATGATTATAATTATTCATATCATAACCTATTAAATAAAATGGGTATTATAAACTTTATTAATATCATAAAATGTGGCAAAATATTGGTTTCATAATAATTTCGTCATAAACATAATCAGTTAAAAGAATGAGTTTCAAAAGAATATAACCCATGAAAGAGAAATGGCTTTCATAAACATCATTTCACCAAAAAATAATCCAATCATAAAAAGAATATGAATGGAAGAATTGAATAATTTCCCTAAATAGGCATGCGTAACACCAAAAGATATTATATTATATGGGAAATATTTTGTAATTATCCTTTAAAAACGTTTTTAGAGGATAATATCATTTATGCATGGAAAATGATTTTTAAAATACAATAAATTTGATAAGATTTTTTATTTGAAAATATTTTTGAAAACATATAATTGAAACTTTTCAAACAATAATTTAAAAAAAACATTTTTCTATAAAACAATCTTCAAATATATTTTGAAAATATTTTTGATTTTTTTTGAAAACATGGCATATGAAATATAAATGATTACTGACCGAGGAGATAAATACAATCATATTTCTCCTAAAGCCATTTTTTAATTAACATTTGTACCAAAGAGTGTAAAAATGGTAACAATACCTAGATATATCTTAAATAAATTGAGGATAAGTAAATTCATGAGTTTTCTTGAGATATGTATCATGATATTTCATTAATTGAAGCACAATCATTAATAATCTCAAAATGGGATGAGATAGTTTCAATAAACTATATTAAGTTCGTAGCTTGGGATCAAAATCTCTATATAAGAAAATTAAATCACATGGAGATTAAAAATCATCAAAATAAGGAGACTCATGATATTATATACATATAAACATATATGTCATTTCCTTTCTTTCTTTAAATACAGAAATAAAAATAGAAACATCATCATGCGTACATATGACTTACTGTCACTATGAACAGTGTACTACAATTTTCACTTATATATTATGTAGATTATCCTAATAAAAATATAATGAATATAAGATATATTTATATCATTGTTTACATTCGAGAAGAAAGATATAAGTATAAGGACCAAATATATAACAAATTAAGACACATGAAAAAATAAAATGTGTTATTACTATTCATATATCAACGTTTAACTTCTAGGTTATAATTATGTCATTGAAATAATTATAAAAGTAAAATGATATTTCGAAGATACATCAGTGTTCTATGTAACTTATTCATAATCTATGTTTCATGTAACATATGAAAATTTTATTTTCAATGTAACATATCTAAGGTATGTTCCATGTGAAAGGAATGATTAGATTAGTTCATTACATGACATAAATGAAAAATGTATTTATTCAGGAGAAAAAAGGACCATAAAAACATGGGGTATTACATTATAACCCCTTTAAAATGAATTTATCATTTCAAAATTTTCACCCAATTTAAGAAAATAAGGATATTTCTACTTTATCCTATCCTCAAGTTCTCACATAGATTCTTCAAACTAGTAATTTCTCCACAAAACATTGACAAAGTGAGTGGTCTTGTTTCATATAAATTTCTCTGCAATATCCATAACCTTAACTTGTTATTCCTCATAAGTGAGATCCTACTCTAGAGGTATGACCTCTATGTTTAGTAATTGTGAAGGGTTAGGCATGTACTAACTCATGAGAGTTATACATAACACATCATAAACTTGAGATAGATTTTGAGGATGTCCCAAGTGATAGGCTACCATCCTGATATGATCATGAATCTCAAATAGTCCAATATACCCAAGGACTAGTATCCCTTTATTCCCGAGTCACATTACATTCTTCTTGGGTGAGATTCATAAAAACACATTTTCACCAACTTTTAATTCTAGATAACATAGGTTGTTATCAACATAACTTTTCTACCAACTTTGAGCTACCTTGATATGCTTCTAAATGGTTCTATCCTTTTTAACCATTTCATTAACAATATCATTTCCCAATATCATTATTTCTCTATCCTTATCCAAGCTTGTTGGAGATCTACATTTCTTCCCATATAGTGCTTGATATGGTGCCATATTAATTATTAAGTTAAAAATATCATTGTAAGAAAAATATTCTAGAGTAATGGGTGGATCCAAACCACATTTAAAATCTAGAGAACAAGATCTCATCATATCCTCTATGGTTTTAATTTTTCATTTATAATAACAAGCTGTCTGAGGATGATAAGCTATTCCAAAACTCAATTCTATATCAAGTTATTTTTAAAGACTTCTCCAGAACTTTGAGATGAACATCAGATACCGATATTATATAATAAAATGATTTAATCCATGTATACTTATCCCTTTTTGAATTTATACCCTTTAAATATAATCTAGAAAAAATATACTTTGATATAAACAAAGTGTTCTAAGTTAGTATGATGATCAAATAACACCCATATATAATTAAACCCTTTAGATGTTTTGGGTAGTCTAATGAAAAAATGCATAGTAATTTTCCCCCATTTCCATTTTGGAATGGATAGTGGATGCAACTAAGATTTGACTATTATCTTTTAGCCTTAACTAGTTGGCATACGAAGAACCCTGATACAATATCTGTTATATCTCTCTTCATTCCATCCCACCATAATCATTATTTCATGTCCTAATACATCTCCATACTTCTAAGATGAATAAAGAATGAATAATAATGAGATTACTTTAATAACTCCTTCAAATCTGGCATGTAAGGAACACATATATGGTTTATGAACCTTTTCATTTCATCAAGATCAAAGAAAAAATGAGGAACATTTCAAAATTCATTTTTCAGATCAATATGTACCTTTTGTACCTCGTTAATATTCACTTTGAAAGAGTTTTGACCATTCATTTGATAAAGTTAATATTCTCCCCATCCATCAGGATTTCAAGATCAATCCCTTGGAAATCTATAAATATTGGATATGTTGTGATCCTCATAATGGATAAGCTATCAGGATCATTCTTACTCAAAGCATCATCCACCGTGTTCTATTTCTAATGGTGGTAATTTATTAAGGATCCATAATTCTTTTTCAACTTTAACCATATTCTCTAGTGCATGTTTAACTCGTTCTATGCGAATATATATTTCATACATTTATGATCAGTATATATATCACACTTATCTCCATAAATATAATTCCTGTAAATATTTAATAAAAAACACCATTTCTAACTCCAAATTTTGATTTTTGTATTTTACTCATGAATATTCAATTTTCATGAGGTAAAATAAATAAAAAAGTTATTATACATGTGAAAACATATCAATCCCTTATTGGATGTGTCACTATATATTAGAAACCCTTATTCACTATAGGGTAATGCGATCACATGTTCACTAATGAACCTTCCCTCAAGTTCCTTAATTTTCCTTACATTCACCTATCCTTAAGAACTTGACACCCTTACAAGTAAACATGGTCACAGTATTAGATATTCATGAGAAATTCTCTAAAAATGATCGATAATATCTAGAAAATCAAAGAACAATAAAGATCTCACTAACCATGGTTAGTCTAGGCCAACATTTAGTAGTGTTCATCTTCGATGGATCTAACGTTATACCATCTCTTGAGATTATGGGACCCCAAAATGAATACTTTGGAAGCCAAATTCACACTTAGTAAATTTTTCATATAGTTTCTCCTTAGGGTGTTTAGTAAAATTTTCAAGTGTTCTTCATGCTCTTCCTTGATAGTTGAATAGATACGAATATCATCTATTCATACTACTAAAAACTGATTGAGGTAATATATAAAGACTCTATTCATTAAATCCGTGAATATATAAGGGAAATTTGTAATACCAAAAGGAATCACTATATATTCACAATGTCCATACCTTGTACGCAAGCTTTTCATTGGTATATACTCTTTCTTTAACCTCAATTGATGATATCTTGAACAAAGGTCAATATTGGAAAAGTATTGAGCTCCCTGTAGTTGTTTAATAAATTCATCAGTACGGGGGACATGATACCTTTTATGGATTGTGATATTTTTAAACTCCCAATAATCAATTCATAGCCACATTGATCCATATTTATTTTTTAAATAATGAATAGGTTCACCCCAAGGTGACGTATTTGGATGAATTAATCCCTTATCATTGTTTTCCTAGAGTTTCCTTTTCAATTCATGCCACTCAATCAGGGCCATTCTATAACGAGTCTTTGAAATTGGTGTTGAACTAGGTATGAGTTCTATTGAAAAATCAACTTCATATTTTCATGGAAGGATAATAAACTATTATGTAAATAAAAATAAAAATTTTTAAATAAAGGTCATATCATCTATGTTGAATTTATCCCCAACCATTTGAGATAAACAACCATTATAAATGAGAATTAAGACCCATACATTGGATTTAATCTCTATATGAAGTTCATAATTATCATTACATGGATGAATGATCATAGGATAGTTTAAAATATAAAATTTATCTCCTCTTACTTGAAAATTTATTTGGGATTTCTGGAGTTAAATACAATCCCTGCCTAATATGACATAAAATTCAACCAAAGGAAGAGTGAAATTATTTACAAGAAGTGCATTAAAAATACATAAATATGAGAGGAACTATAGACTTGAGATACAATCAATGTACAATTGGGGGTTTAAATTTCTAATTCCACATATAATTATTTTATAGGAATCTTAAAACTTAAAAACTCTTTAGATATGAATGAGTGGGTAGATCCAGAATCAAACATGACATTAGCAGGTCTAGAGTGGATTTTATGTGTACAGTTCCTCATGTCATTATCACACCCCTCATTAGAAATAGTTATTATTTGAGATTTTTCCTTATCCCACAACGTAATAGGTTGTTTTCATTGATCTGTATCACTAGACATTGAGTTTGGGAAGTGGATAACATAATACATGTTCTCCTTACACTTGTAGCACTGAATCGTGGGAGGTGCATTTTGTGTCAATTATCCCCATTCTAAACATTAGATTACATCTTCCCATCACTTTGGTAATAAAAAACCTGATGTCCTCCCCTTGAACACATAAAAAATTTATTAGACTCATTCAAAAAATTTCCTCCTTGATTCTTTCCAAACATAGATCATAATGGAAATCTCATCTCCGTCTCTTCATGGTTGTTAAATTTTATTTAAACTCCATCTTCATTTTCTTTTAAAAACCATGAGACTTATATGTGAATCTTACCTCAATATCAACATTTCTTTTATAATTCAAAATCTCTCTATATTTACTAAATTATCTTATGGAAAACACCCTTTTTAGACATGACATTAATCCACTAAAGAAACTATCAAATTTTCTTTCAGGTTGGATGAAAATTCATGAATCGTACCTCAACAGTTTCATGAAATAATCCCATTAAGTACCATGAAACTCATCATAAAATTACTTTAACTCAAATAACTAATTATCTATATTGGTACAAATAATCGTAGGAAATTAAATATTGAAAAACAAGTTCTTGAACTCATCCCATTCCATGGACTCGATCTCATTTTTCTTTCTTGTAAACCAAATTAGAGTCCACCATTAGTCTACTATGCCTTCGAACTAATAGATATCCAGAATGACTTTCTCATGCTCATAACATTGGAGAATGGATAATATCTTTTTAGTAGTAATGATCAATTGTTCATCAATAAGTGGATTAGAAGACCATCTGAAAGAAGGTTGACGTTGGCTCATGAAAGACTCAATAGAATGTTGTTTCCAAAATTTCTCATTTAGAAGTCCCCCATGATTCATAGATTTAGGAAGCCATGTTAGTATAGATATGAGGTTTTTTATTCCAAATCCAATAGCATTTGGTTACCTAGGAGGACAATAGCTGCATTATCCATCGCATTCACCATTAATGTGGTTCCTGTGAGTTCAATCCATTCACTAAAACCAAATTCAAAGTGCAAGAACCTATTATCATATTGATGAACCACATAATCAAAAAAAATCACTAATATGGTCTCTAAATTATAACACCTTAAAAAAAATCTATGACACCCTAATTTCATCCTAGGTTATTCATAGAAAACATATATTTAAATACTTCATAATGGTTCATGAAGAATTTATGAAATACTAAATAATATCTCATGGGAGTGTTGAAACAGGTGTGCAACAAGACCCATTTTTATATACCTAATTACCCTAATTCAGGCACAAAATATATTTTCAGAGTTGTTTCCCCTAGGTATGGGTGTTCTAGATCGACATCTACTTGTAATATCCAGAAAAATCTGAATTTCTAGAAAACCACTTACTCTATCCTTACCAAAATTCAATGACATTTTCGATACTTTTCTATATCCTTATACTTATCCCTATACATGTCCTTAGGATTCCCAATAAGGTTTTCTCATCATAGATTCCAATGGATAACTAAAAAGTTTCTCGAAAACCGACTATAGACACACTATATTTTCAAACATTATAATTACATATCTGTTGTGAAGCATTATACAAACAAATGCCCAAAGACCGTATTAGTCTTGTTCCTTTGGAAACATGAAAACATAAACAATGATACATATACGAGATACAGTATTTCCCACTAGGATATTCTTGAATACCACCCTTCTTAGACAGATCAATCATAATACATATATTCATAACCTATGGAAGGAAACATAAAAAGGGGTGAGCTCAAATTTTTAGTAAGGGTAAATAATGAAGATATGTAAGAATAATTATGAGCATAAGGGTATGAGGAAATGATCATGAAAATATAAAATCATACTATGCCTATTAAAGATGATATAAATGAGTCATGTCATAAACATTGGTATTTCATAAGACAGGAATCATAAGGAAATACAAAAAATAATCCATAAAATCATATCATAGGAATAAAACATGGAATTGTGGAAGACACATAATCATGTAATATGATTTCCATTTTAGCCAAGTCATTGCTGCCAAGACGATCTTGGTAAATTGTTTTCACTCTCCATACCATATTGTTAATCATGGTTCACTCTGATGGCCATCTTAACAACATTATTTCACTCGTCACATCATATTAGTAGTCATGGTTCACTCTAATGTCCATTTTATTAGTCGAGGTTCATTCTCATGACCATCATAGTCTATCTCATGATATATAAATCTTTACCCAATGCATTTGATAAAGATATGGGTCCCACCCATCTCATAGTGAAAGAATACATATATGTTCCAAAATATCATATATAATCATATCATAACCCATGAAATGAAATAGTTATTATAAACATGTAATCATATCATAACCTGTCAAAAAGGATAGGTTTCATAATCATTTCATTATAAACATGACATGTGAATTAAAGCGTGTTTCAAAATAATATAACCTGTCAAATAGAATGGAGTTTCATAAACATCATTCTATCAAAAAATAATCAATTAATCAAAATAATATTAATGGAAACATTAAATAATATCCCGAAAATGGAATTACTAACACTGAAGGATGTTTTATTCTATGTGAAAAAATTTATATAGATATTATAAATACATTTCATGAGGAAAATATTCTTTCTACATTGAAAACCCATTTTCCAAACATAAAAACATTTGAAAACATTTTTATTTGATAACATATTTGAAAACATATAATATAATCATTAGAATAAATAAAATATTTTTTAAGAATAAAATTTTTAATTAAAATGATCTTAAAATATAATTTGAAAACATTTTTACAAAATTTTTGAAAAATGGTTTTTGAAATAAAATATACTTCTAAATGAAGACTGAAATCTGATCATATTTTTCTTATTTTTTTATTTAATAAAAGTACCAAAGTGTGGAAAATGGTACAAATACATGGATATTTCTTGAATAAACTAAGGATAAATGGTTTCAAAAGTTTTCATGAGATATAGATAATGATATTCCATTAATTGAAGCATAATCATATGTAATCTCGATATGTGATGAGATTATTTCAATAATCTCTTACGACTTGGTAACATGGGATCATTCACTACATATATAAAAATAAAACCCTGTAATGATGAAAATATCATTAAAATAATGATATTCATGATATAAAATGTAAAATAGAAGTATACACACCTCAAAAAAAATTCAGGTTCACAAACAAAAACATGATTCTCAAAGAAGGAAAATTGAGACAAAACCATTTTACCAATTTTGTAACTTTTGAAACATAAACCCCATTAAATAATGATCATAAAATGGAAATGGGAATACTCATAAATTTAAGTATAATATACATATAATACATTCATTTTTAGTATATACACCATAAAAAATAAGCAAGTGATGATTATGTCAAGTATCTCATTGAAATAAAAAGTGAGATGAAATACCATTACCTTATGTCTTGACTGTCATCATACTTGTTAAAACCACATGTCTAATAAATACAAATTAATTATACATATTTTTTAAAAACATAATATTAAATCTAATACCATTTATGTTTTTATCATGTACTTATATTACCCACGTGTTATCAATCATATGTTAAGGTTTCACTTTAGGTAATATCTATTGTGTTCTTCGCATGTTCCTTAATTTGTAATATCATTGGAAAATATCTGTATATCATGATTATAGATTTTAAAAAATGATATAAATAAAATTTATATTTCTTATATTTTTATTTTAATAATATATTTAATATATAAGTGTGAAATTTAATGCACCATTCATTGAGATAGTAAGTCATACGTATGCATAAACATTGTTTCCATTTTTATTATAATAATAAAAGAAAAAAAAATTTAAATATATGTATATATGTATATAATATAATAAAAAATTATTATAATTATATATATATATATATCATATAATTTTACTAGATCCTTATTTAATACATTTCATGTAGTGAGTGAATGAATCAAATCTCTTTGAGGTGGCGGTTGTTCACACTTTCACAAATGAAATTATTGTATTTAAACCTAATGGAAAGTATAATGATATGTCTTGTAAATCTCGGAATGAAGCTTAAATAAATAATAAATATAATATATAAAATATTTAAATATATTATTCATCATAATTACAGCTATGATAGGTGGTAAATGAAAAATGAAAAATCATTATTATTTAAGGCAGAATAGTATGTTCGTGACCATTAAATGGAAGTGTGTGTAAGTGTTGGCCAAAAACGTAACATAAACAATTATAGTATATTTATAATACTATATTTTTATACCCTAAGGTAATAAAGAGTGTGTATGGGTGTAGAAAGAAAATATAAGAATGGATTTTGAAAGAGGATGTTAACTCTTAACCAGGTAACTCATTTTGGTTTGTGCAAAAAGGCTTCCTTGGATTGATTTATTCAGAAATATTGGATTCAAGGAGGAAGGGAAGGATGTTAGTAAGTTTTTTTTGTAGTTTTAGGATGATACTATGAATTTTTAGAGATATTAAGTAGAGGGGGTGGTAGTGTCCTTTTATAAGGGCGGGAATGCAAACCCTTGGAATTTTTTAAAACAAGTTTGGTATACCCAATTGTTTTCCGAATAAAGTCACATAAAACTAAAAAAACTAAAACTTATAAGGTCACTTTTTGAATAATGTCCATAAAATGAGTTTTATACAATTTAATAGTACTTTGGGGTCTTAAATTTAAGGTTTAGTACTTTGTTAACCTAATATTTTTATTAATCATTGAAATTAATTATAATCACTTTGACTAATATTATTTGTAAAAAAACTAAGTTGAACTTATTATACATTATAAATTATTATGATTCCAAATATGGATTTAATTTTCCCAAATTATAATCATATAAGTGGCATAAATTAATTTAAAATTAATCCCACCGTCAGGTTTATAATGCATGGTTATAATGTAAAAACAAGAAAAATATTGCTAACTTTTTGTTTTCATTTTCAATGTGAAATTGATTCTAATGAATAAAATTGAGTTTATTAATAAATATATTATCTAATTAAAATTATTTAAAAAAATTAAATATAATTTAGGCGTATAAATAAATTAGATGAAAACGCATATTTGAATTAAAATCCTGCATTTGTCATTATTCTTCCAGAAATGAGTTTTTTAAAAAATTCCCAAAAAATCACACAAAGAAAATTTAGACATTATAAATTTAAAAATTAATTTTATTTTACCATATTGAATTTATAAATGTGTATAAAATTAATTTTATTATTTTTCATATATGTACATTACAAGAAGTTTATTTGAGAAAATGGTATTTTTAAAATATATAAGAACTTCACAAAAATTTATATCTTTCATTATAAATATGTTTTATTTATATAAAAATATTTTAAAAAATATTTTAAAATTAGTTATTACTATTCATATAACTATTATGAATGGCTATGTTATAATTATCACATTTAAATAATTATTACAGTAAAAAGACATTTCATTGAAACATCGGTGTTGCATGCAATGTATGCCAAGTCGATGTTCAGTGTAATATACACCAATTGAATTTTCCATGTAATGTTCATGGATGCGGTGTTGTGTGAATGTAATTATTGACTTTATTGACTATAAGAAATAAATTAAAATGAAAATTATTTGAGAAAACAATGGTCAATAAAAACTCAAGGTGTTACACTTTTCATTGTGTTTTATTCATTTATATTGAAATTGATTTATATCTCTTTTATGAACTGAATAATGATAAATAAATTCCATATTTTTAATATTATGGCCAAATTTGGTAAATGGTTCCCTTTAATTTATGTCATGAAAAATAGTAACTGTAGAAAATATTTGTCAACATGGTAAGGGTAAAACAGGTAAAAAGGGTTAAAACTATCAAATAGGACATTAAAATTTCCCTTAAAATTTAATTTAATCGAATTTTTGAGGGAGTTTTAAAGTAATCATCGAATATTCTAATTTATGAACATTTTCATCCATTTTTCTGTGATAAGTACAAATATTATTCTATGTAAAAAAATTAAAAAAATGTCATTCTATTTTCTTTTAAAAACTATAATATTGTTTCATTCATATAAAAAGAGTTATGGTTTGAAATATATGGTTATGTTTAACATAAATAAATTATTTTGAGTATATTAATTAATTAATATTATTTAGTGATGGTATAATTAGCTTTAATTCATACACTACACCAACACAATGCTTAATCAATGATTAGAAAAAAATACTAAATAATATTAGATGCCTTAAAATAAATATTTTTTGGATAAATTTGGGGGTTCTCTGAGTTTATGAGTAATAATAATGTATTGGTGATTGTGAAAGTGTCTATATTGTAATGACATGACCCATGAGAGCTCAAAATTAGTGTTTACTACCACAACATTGGCATGATTACAAGGAATAAAATCCAATGGGATGGAAGAGTTTAGAAGTCTTAGTAAACCAGATACATGCATATGTATTTTATTAAAAATGAAGACATAAATTACAATGTAATTTTTTGAGGATTACTTTATTCCATATAGCACATCCCTACATAACATTATTTTTATACTATAGGGAATAATGGGGAAAGTAATCATAATAAGGGTGAGCCAAATGCTCAGTAAGGGTAAATTATAGTGGAATAACTAATGAATAAATGAGAATAATTACTATGGAATTGTAACTAACTGAACATGCATGCCATATAATAATCAAACTAAGAAGAATGTACATAAAAAATATATAATGGTAATAATTAGAAACACGTGACAATTTAATAACTAGATTATGAAAAATCAATATGGAAATGTAAGAAAATGAAACACATTCCATTTAATCAATTAACTCTTAATGAAATGAATTCATAGATATGTAGACACAAAATATCATAGATACATAACAACTAATTCAAAATGAAGGGAATTCCTAATTATTGGACATCAGGTCTAAGGCACATGAAAACCACTATTATCATGATCCATCCTCTAGACAGTTTAAAACTATCGGTAGAATCCTATGTATTCTACATGGAAATAAACTCGAAACATTTTTTCAGAAAAAAATTATTCTCATGAGACTACATATGCATTAATGGGGTTTCATTAGCCGGTCCCTTACCTGGAGGGATTACCTTAAATGGTCTCCAACCCATGTCTTTCATGTTCTAAGAATTACTCATATCGAATAAACTATATTCCTTATCAAATTTATATATTGAATAAAGGATATGGATTTATCAATATTTCCCCAAATTATTGAATAAAATTTAATGTAAACACTATATGACAAATGGACTGCAGTTTCAGAAATAATTATATCTTTAAAAAATGATAAAGATATTTAGGGGGAATTAAATCCCAAATGATCATAGATAATTGAATACATAAAGGGTATTAAAAGAAATCATGGAATAGAACATGAATACCATCCTTGAAAAATTAAATCATAAACCATCTAGAGAAATATTAAGGATCATATCAATACAACATATCCAAATTATGGTAAAATAATGTGTAGTTGTATTTGATGAATAAAAATTCTATAAAAAAGTCTTTTTAAAACCAGTCTTAAAGAACACATCATTTTGTATTGACAAAAATTTGAAAAAAATTTTCATATAAAATCATGTTTGGAAACATTTTATTTAAAAAATAACATTTTAAAAATGATAAAAAATCATCAAAAAATGACTAGGTAAATCTATACATGGCTTATGTGCTAAAAAATATTCCTTTTACACAGTAAATAGGTTATAAAAATTTCATTCTAGGAAAGAGATAAAAATATTCCTCTGAAAACATTGGTAAAATATAAAAAGTGTAAAATTTTCTTTAAATATGTTTTTGAAAATATAAAATAAATTTGAATACCATTTTAGAAAACATGGTTTTTAAAAGAATAGCGGTTCTCTGTCTAAAGAGAAAAATAATGTCGGGTTTTCTTAAAAACATATTTTTATAATATTTAGAGTACCAAATAGTGGTAAAATGGTACGAACACTTGAAAATAGTCACGAATAACTGAAGGATAGGAAAATATAAGGTATTATGAAAAAATGTTCTTAGGATTTTTCTAAATTTAAATACACTTGAAGGTTATTAAAGTAATTCTAGAGGAAAATAAATTTTAAACATTCCAAAGTGTCCCATACCACTTTAAACATTTTAAATCATAATCATCATAAAGGAATAAAATTATTTGAATTTATTAAGTATCGGTAATATTAAATAATTTTGGTTATAATATATCAAAATGGGTATTAAAAAAACCCCTGAAAATAATTATGCGGTAAATATGACATTTATCTCATAGATGTAAAAAGTGTGATGATAATCACATGCCTTGTATTTTTATTTGGGTGAATGTTCTTTAACATACTGAATAATGGTTTTAAACTTGTAACTAACTTATAAAGATTTCATAATAATATATATAATATCATATATTAACATCTTATTATATATTATTACCCATGTGACAATAATAAATAATTATCTTCACTTTTTTAGGCATGAATTGCCTAGTTTGTCAAGTATGTTTTATCTTGATACTTATTGATCCAAATAATTACATCCTGAATTAATTATCTAAATAATGTAAATTTTTTATTATCACATATTTATAGTATATATGTATTTATAATAGTCTATAATAATTAGAGATAATAAATTAAATGCATCGTTCATGGATATAGTAGGATGTACCTTTGCATGAATGCTACTTTCATTTTGTCTCCATTTTAAACAAATGAAAATTAAATGATATATATTTATATTATAATTATAGTGTTGTATATATTTCATATTTTTTTACATATGTTTATTAAAACCAAACTTTATATGATCCATGTATAGTGTGAATGAATGACATCGCATTAAGGGGCGATAGTCCACACTTCCACAAATGATGTTATCGTATTCCCAAAAAATGGAGTGCATAATGGTATGCGATATAAAAATAATTAAAAAAGTTTATAGACATTAGAAATATCATATATATAGAATATAAATAGTTTTTCTATCACAATTCCCACTATGAGAGTCTGTAATGTAAGAAAAAAAATCATCATTTCGTGAGGTGGTAGTTCATCGTACACATAAACATAAAGTTCACTATCCATTATATGTTTGTGTGTATAAGTATAGGTAAAAACATTAATATAAAAAAATATCTGTATATTTAGGATATTTTTTTCAAATAACTATGGAATATGTCGAGTTTATGTGGTGGATAATGGAAATAAAACTAAAGAACATGATGAAAGATCTTACCTCTTATTAGGGTAACTCATTTTGGTTTCCACTAAAGGGATTTCATGGAAGTATTTCTAAAAAAGGTTAGGATTCTAGGTTTAGGTTAGCGATTTTTAGGATCAATTTGTGTTTTTCATGGTTGATCCAAATTGGATTGATAGGTATGATAAAGTTGGATGCCTAAGAGCTATATTATAGTGAAGAAGGAGTGACACTCTTATAAATTTTTTGAAAAAGGAAACACACCCATGGTTTTCTAATTGATAGTGGCTCTAATAATTTACCCAAAAAGATCAAAGGGAATATAGGGTTGAAATATGTCCATCTAATGGCCTTTGAAAAACTTTTTATTTCATTTTGTCTCTTTAGATTAAGGTTCTAGTCCCCTATTAAGTTAATTATTTTCTTAATCATGGTAATTAATTTTAATTACATCAATAATAATTTTGGAAAAAACAATATGTTGAAATTATTAGTAATTATAAACTATTCTATTTCAAAATATGGAATCTATTTTTGTAATTTTCAATAATCATAGTGGTAGAAATTAATTTAAATTTAATCTTATAGATGAAAACATTCAAAATTTGGCTATGTTTTGATAAAGAATTTCAAAGTGAAATTGATACCAATGAACTAAATTGGATTAAAAAATATAAAATTGATCTAATTATTCTTTAAAAAATATAAAAATACCATTTAATGGTATAAATAAATTTGATGAAAAACCAGCTTTTAATTAAAATTCAGTATTTTTCACAATTCCCTAAAAAAGGAAACATCACATAAAAATTAAAAACAATTCACCCTAAGACAATTTATATGTTCAAATATCATATATTATTATTTTTACATATAAAATATATAATGGTCCCAAAAAAGGGATTTAAAATGGGCTCTCTATTAAAATGTAGTCAAAATGCCTAAATAAAAATATGGGGTTTTATGTGTGATATTGGGTTTGTTATTATCAAATGATTATAATATCTATTGGATGAATATAAAATATAATTTATTGAATATAATATATATATATTATTAATATCACTCACTAATTATAATTAATTTATCTTATTAGGATAAAACAACTTTATGAGCATAAAAGTAGTTTCTATAAAAATATTTCCTTTATATTAAATTGGTTCTTATATTCATTTCTAATTAGTTTATAACCAATTAATTCATTTTAAATTTTTTTAAAACCACATATTTTTCTATATTAGATAATAACACTCATAACTAAAAATTTAACGGATAGGTTATGTCTTATTATATTAAAAAATGACATTTTAATAAAATATTATTTTTTGAAAAAACTCGATCTTGAAAGTAATGTAATATATTTTTTAAACTCATTTTTTGTGTCTGATGTATGCTAATTTTGTATTGCGTTCATTAAAATATATAAAATATATAAAATATATTTAGAATTATAAATATATTATAAATTCAATGGATATTATATTCCCATACACTCTTGGGGTTTTATATCATAGAATATATTTAATATAATGTTTTGAAATTATAATTTCAGGGTGTTACAAATATTCAAATACATTTCCATGTTTTTAAAATTAATTTAAAATAAAAGGAATGTTTCAAAAAATATCATTAATGATATTTTATTTTATATACTATTTCCTTATATGATTTTATGGTAAAAAAATCTGAAAATAGGAATATTGGGCTGGAATTTGGTTGATAATTTCATCCATATTCTATTTTTGAGAAAATGTAACCTTATAAGTTAATTTATAACCCTTTAGTATTGAAAATTTTGTTAATATAATTATGGTTAAAAATTGCTTACCAGGGTATTAAAAAAAGAAATACGAGTTAAAATGACCTAAAATCATGTATAAATTATACTGGAGGTATTTATTTTATCCCTTATCACCTTAGGATATATGTGGATTTATTAATATGACAGTATTCCATGAAACAAACTTAATAATATATATTAATATTTTTAATCATAACAAGTGATGTCTCTTTGTAACCTAGAAAAGGACCCCCATCTTATCTTCTCTACACTTCAAGATCCATTTTATTCAGCCATCACATACATAAATACCTTCCTAAAATCCCACCCCATTTCCTAGAGGTCTTATGTTTGGAAGAATAGGGCTAAGGTGAAAAGTAAAGGGGGTAGTGTAAAGTAGAAGTGTATCTTTTAATCGAATTTTGTAGTATCATTTCATCATATACCTCCTTCCAAAGACTTCTAAATGTTTTGATATGACAACATCAATATCTCTATTATAATTAGATGTCACTAGGTTTATATATTAACTTTAATTCACCCATCCTCTTTTAAGTGTAAATTAAAGCATCATTCTTTTGTATGGAATACTACCTAATTAACTAATGTAATTTATTTTCTATCACTCCCCTCTCACAAATGATTATGATGATGGATTAAATTTATATAAGTGGAATTAATGATCTAATTATAATTCATCATATATTATGTATCATTTAATTTTTTTACCATTACATCTATTGAAAAATGATATCATACTTCTTGTGTATGTGTGGACTACCACCTCCACGAAGTGATGTAATTCATATTTCATCATAGCCACATATGGAAAGTATATATGTAACACCCTAATTATATAAGGTATTCCTATTTTAAATTTTTAATCTTAAATTTCTTATGTATAACACAACACCATGTTTTAATCCTCACTACTGGAAATATAGACAATACCAACGGTTCAAAACTGTTGGTATAGGCTGGAAAACCGTTGGTATAAGATATACCAATGGTTCCTCTAAACTATTGGAAAAAGGATTTACCAACCATTTGAAACCATTGGGAAATTCAAATTTTGATATTATACCAACGGTTCAAAACTGTTGGGATATCTTTTTGCCAACGGTTTAGATAAACCGTTGGTATATATTCATATATGCTCAAAGTATACCAACGGTTCTAAACCATTGGTATTAGGTATTTTCACAAAAAACCAGCAGCCCGCATACAACTGCCTCCACTTGATAGACCTGCATAAAAAACATCACAAATAACATCTATAAATAGACTTCAAACACCACAAAAATCATTGGAAATAACACATAAAAACACATAAAAACATAACACTTCCAACCATGCAATGTACTACAATTTTCCATTTTATATCTTCATATGACAACAACTCTTCCAATTAACCTATTTCAATTTATTGGGTTCACACATATCAATTTTTTCTTACTCAAAAAGGTGATGATTATGATCAAAATTGGTGCATGAGGGGTATGTGTGATAAAGTGAATTAACAATGTGGTTAATATTTGTGCATCATCTAGAGTGATGCATGACTTGCATTGAATGTGATGTGGGGGGATGTCCGGAGAGGGGAGGGGGTTGTCCAGGAAGAGGGGAGGGGATATTTCTAGGGAGTAAGTATGGGGGTAATGGAGAATGTGCAACAAGGATTTGTATTCAAATTATAGCATATCATCACATGCCTTTGATGAGCATGAGCTAATAAGCTTACCAAGTCATTTATATAGTTCAAGACATACAAAAATGTAATAATCCCAAATAACATTACATGATCAAAGAAATAAAAAAAAAGCATGTGAAATCTACATGCCTACATTTACATATCATCCATGAGGTATAACATTTAATCAAATTGTAGTAGAATTATACATAAGGTATAGAAGTCTCAGTTACTTGCATACACAGTGGTACAAAAGGAAAATGTTATTCATGTCCGGGGGCTGTCCGGGGTCCAAGGAGGAGGGTGGGGTGCTATTCAGGGTCCAGGAAGGAGGGTGGGGGGCTGTCCGGGGCTGTCCGTTCATGCCACATTTGACTCATGGATCATTTTCCTTAAGTTTCAAAAGAATTCAAATGCATTTGGTCAGTTTGTCGTATGTCAGTTGTTGATTTCACTTAAAATTAAGTCCATTTTTAACAAAACAGAGGAACTTTGAGTGGTGTCGGCCACACTGGGTCTTGGATTGAGGCAGGGTTGACTCGAACATGTCACATATGAGACATGGATCATTGTGCAAAAGTATCAACACAATCATAAGCCGTTTGATTGGTTTGGCATATGTACGTAAAATATTGTCCATTTTAAACAAAATACATATACATGGAGTGATACCGGCCACACTGTGCTTCAGATTGAGCTAGGGTTGACTCGTACACATCCCATATAACCCATGGATCCTTGTCCTAAAGTGTCAACACAATCCGAAGGCGTTTGGTCGGTTTTCCGTCTGTTAGTTGTTGATTTCACTTAAAAATAAGTCCATTTTGAACAAAAGAGAGGACGTTTGAGTGGTCCCGGCCACACCACGCCTCCGATAGTGGCAATGTTGACTCGTACATGTCACATTTGACCCATGGATAGTTTTCCTTAAGTTTCAACAGAATCTGAATGCGTTGGTCGGTTTTCCGTATGTCAGTTGTTGATTTCACTTAAAATTAAGTCCATTTTTAACAAAACAGAGGCACTTTGAGTGGTGTCGGCCACACCGGGCCTCTTATTGAGTCGGGGTTGACTCATACACATCACATATGAGTCATGGACCGTTGTTCAAAATTATCAACACAATCAGAAGCCGTTTGATTGGTTTAGCGTATGTAAATAAAATATTGTCCATTATAAACAAAATACATACACTTGGAGTGATATCGGCCACACCGCGCATCAGATAGAGATGAGGTTGACTCTTACACGTCACATATAACCCATGGATCGTTTTACTAATGTTTCAATACAATCCGAAGGCGATTGGTCATTTTCTTGTATGCCAGTTGTTGATTTCACTTAAAAATAAGTCCATTTTGAACAAAAGAGAGGGAGTTTGAGTGGTCCCGGCCACACCACGCCTCATATTGAGGAAAATTTGACTCTTACACGTCACATTTGACCCATTGATCATTTTAATTACGTTTCAGTAGAATCCGAATGCGTTTGGTCAGTTTTTTGTATGTCAGTTGTTGATTTCACTTAAAATTAAGTCCATTTTTAACAAAACAGAGGCACTTTGAGTGGTGTTGGCCACACTGGGCCTCGTATTGAGCCGGGGTTGACTATCACACATCACATATGAGTCATGGATCATTTTTCAAAAGTATGAAAACAATCAGAATCCGTTTGATCGGTTTGATGTATGTACGTAAATTATTGCCCATTTTAAACAAAAGAGGGACAGTTTGGGTGGTTTCGGCCACAACGCACCTTGGATTGAGGCGGGGTTAACTCATACACATCAAATATGACCCATTGATCATTTTCCTAAAGTTTCAACAGATTCGGAATGCATTTGGTCTGATTTTCGTATTCCAGTTGTTGTTTTCACTTAAAATTAAAGTCATTTTGAACAAAAGAGAGACATTTTGAATGTTACCGTCCACACTGCACCTCAGATTAAGGCGGGATTGTCTCGTAAACGTCACATATGACCCATGGATCGTTTTCCTATAGTATCAACAGAATCCAAAAGTGTTTGGTTAGTTTATCGTATGTCAGTTGTTGATTTCACATAAAATTAAGTCCATTTTTAACAAAACAGAGGAATTTTGAGTGGTGTCGGCCACACCGAGCCTCGTATTGATGTATGGTTTACTCGTACAAATCACATTTGAATCATGGGTCTTTTTACTTATGTTTAAATATAATCTGAATGCGTCTGTTTGGTTTTCCGTATGTTAGTTGTTGATTTCACTTAAAATTAAGTCTATTTTTAACAAAAAAGAGACACTTTGAGTGGTGTCGGCCACACCAGCCCTCTAATTGAGGCGACGTTGACTTGTACATATCAAATATGAGTCATGGATCGTTGTGAAAAAGTATAAACACAATCAGAATCCTTTTGATCGGTTTGGCGTATATACGTAAAATATTGTCCATTTTAAACAAAAGTGGGACAGTTTGGGTGGTTCCGGCCACACCGTGCCTTGGATTGAGGCGGGGTTGACTCGTACACATCACATATGACCCATGGATCATTTTACTAATGTTTAAACAGATTTTTAAAGCATTTGGTCAGTTTTATGTATGCCAGTTGTTGTTTTCACTTAAAATTAAAGTCATTTTGAACAAAAAAAGAGACATTTTGAATGATACCATCCACACCGTGCCTTGGATTGAGGCGGGGTTGACTCTTACACGTCACATATGACCCATGGATCGTTTTCCTATAGTATCAATAGAATACGAATGTGTTTGGTCGATTTACCATATGTTAGTTGTTGATTTCACTTAAAATTAAGTCCATTTTTAACAAAACAGAGGCATTTTGAGTGGTTTCGGCCACACCGAGCCTCGTATTGAGGCAGAGTTGACTCATACACATCAAATTTGACTCATGGATCGTTTTACTTATGTTTTAATAGAGTCCTAATGAATTTGGTCGGTTTTCCGTATGTTAGTTGATGATTTCACTTAAAATTAAGTCCATTTTTAACAAAACAGAGCCACTTTGAGTGGTATTGGCCACACCATGTCTCAAATTGAGGCAGGGTTGACTCGTACATGACACATATGAGTCATGGATCATTCTGAAAAAGTATCAACACAATCAAAATATGTTTGATTGGATTGGCGTATGTACATAAAATATTGTCCATTTTAAACAAAATACATACACTTGGAGTGATACCGGCCACACCACACATCAGATTGAGGTGGAGTTAACTTTTACATGTCAAATATGAGCCATGGATTGTTTTAATGAAGTGTAAACACAATCCGAAGGCGTTTGGTTGTTTTCCCATATGTCAGTTGTTGATTTCACTAAAAAATAAGTCAATTTTGAACAAAAGGGAGGCAGTTTGAGTGATCATGGCCACACCGTGCCTTTTATTGAGGCGGGGTTGACTTATACACGTCAAATTTGACCCATGGATCATTTCCCTTAAGTTTCAACAGAATCTGAATGCGATTGGTTAGAGGGGAAGGGTCTAGTTGGGTACGCGGAGATGCTCATCTACCTCTAGTACGAACCTCCCTCGTACCATCGACCTAAGCACTGAAAGAATGGAATAATGAAAAGTGCACATACTTATATACCTGTAAAATCTACACATAGACAGCACATAGCCGCATCATGTCCTAAAAAATAACACCAAGGATCAGACAAAATAGAAGCAGTTATGCAGAGTAATGACAAGTTCACATACAGATTAGAAGCAGCTAAACAACTGTTGCATACATACCATGTTTATTTCCTAAAACAAAGTAAAAAAATCAAAATGATGAAACTCTAGAACATGGGTTGCCCCACAGGAAGTGCTAAGTTTTATGTCTTCAGCCAGATGGATGGACACTGGTTAATCATCTTGGTCCATCAGCTCAGAACTCCTATGCCTCTTACAAGAACTGGTGGTCGTGTAATCAAGATCACAGGGATGCTCAGAGGGTTTGATCACTACAGGAGCATAGAGAGCGTGAATATGGTGTGGATGTAATAGAATATGGTGATCATCATCAGCCCAGCGCTGAGTCACCCGTCGTGCGAGGTCAGATGGAGACGGGACGTGCACATCGATAATCATGGAAGAGGCGGACAAGGTAGACATTGTTGGTTAAGCTGAATCCACAAATAGATTCATTTTTATATATTAGAACCTTTATAAATGTTTTTACCATTTTTACAAACAATTAATGTGTGAAAATTGTGAAAAATAACTTATCAGATATATAAAAATGGATTTACTCATGGACATGATGCATAATATCTCAAATATTCCTCATTGGATCCCAATTTGAAATTTTAATCCATTATCTAATGTCTTATATCAATTTATTTTTATTTGGATCCTTAAGGTTGATCACTTTTTTGTAAAATCTAGCTAAGGGAGGATAGACTAGTGACTTGGAATACAATTGGATGCTATGTGGTGAAAACGACATTATAATCATTGTTTAGGATATTATTAAGGTGGTTTGAGGATCAAACCTATATTTTTAGAGAAAATCCATCATGTCCAAGTTTGGTGGTCAATGTTTTGAAGTGGGGGGGGTATTTGGTGGTTGAGGAGGGGGATGAGGGGGATGTCCAAGGTCTAAGAGGAGGGGTGGGGGATATCTAGGGTCCAGGAAGGGGGGTGGGGGGGCTATCCAGGGTCAAGGAGAAGGGGAGAAGGGGCTTTCCATGGTCCAGGAAAGAGGGGGTGTTGTCCAGGGTCCATTGAGGAGGGGGGCTATCCAAGGTCCAGGGTGGAGGGTGGGGGGCTTTCTAGGGTCTAGGAAGGAGGGGGACTATACAAGGTCCTGGGAGGAGGGTGGAGGGGGGTCGTCCAGGGTCCAAGAGGGGGGCTGTCCATGTTTCAGGAAAGAGGGGGGCCAAGCTGTCCAAGTTCCAGGTGGGGGGGACTATCCAGGGTCCAAGAGGGGGGGTGTCTAGGGTCCATGAGGAGTGGGGGCTCTGTTAAAGTGAGGAAATCCCCAAAGAATTCTTTGAAAATTAACTAAACTTAATACAAAAAACATCAAAATTCCAGTCCATCACCCAACCAACATCCAATTCGTCCTCAATATCACTAACCTTTGCATGCCATAAACAAAACAACCTAGTTTATACCAAATTAAAACATAAAACAAAAAAAATAGATGCAAAACATTAAAAATAAAGTAGTACTTACAGATTTAGAGTGTAGAACTACGAAATTGTTTGATTTAAGATGGATCTTTGAGTGGAATGAGTTTCTGAGTCTTCTTATAGAGAGATCCCAGACGTTTAGGTCAAATCAAAATAAAAAATAAAAAAATAGATGAAGAACATTATAACTGAGGGAGAATTTATAGATTTGAAGTGTAGAACAGAAAAATTGTTTGATTGAAGAGGATGGATGGAGTTTTAGAGACTGGGTAACGAGAGATCGTTGGGAGAGCTTCAATTTAGGGCTGAAGTTGAGCGAAGGGGGACTACAATTGAGCAGAGGGGCTACTGGACACCTGAACTGGATTTAGGGGAAAACTTTCCCAACGGTTTTTAAAAACTGTTGGGAATGTAGTCTTATACCAATGGTTTCTTTAAACTGTTGGTAAAATGTGGCATAGATTCCAAAATATACCAACGGTTAGTGTATAACCGTTGGTAAAAGTGTCTTAATTGATCCCTATACCAATGGTTTTACAAACCATTGGTAAAATTCTTCCGAAAGGCCTCTATACCAACGGTTTTAGGAAAACCATTAGTATACATAACCATTCCCAACGGTTTATCAAACCTTTGGGATATAACCATTGCTAAAAATGGGATTTCCTGTAGTGCTTTGATTTTATATTAATTATTAACAAGACTGTTGGAATAGTAATGTTATTATTAGTAATAACAATCTATCCATTTAAATAATAACATCACATATAAACATATAAATAAAAATTAGTTAATTCATAAATGAAAATACGATATATTTTTTTCATTTAATAATTAAATAATTGTTTCAAAAATGATAAATTAAGTGTTGGTATTTTTAGGAAGCATGAATTTTCATTTACAATTTTATAAATAATATAGTAATTTTAAATAATTTCCTAAAATAATTTTCATTTAAAAATTAAAATGTAAATTTTTATAAAATATATTTATAAATAAATATTTTGTTTCATTATAATTATAATATAATTTTATGAGTCCATAATTAATTTATCAAAGTGTCATAAAATCAGAAATAATATTGAAATCGGTATTTTCAAATAAATGATAACATTATATAAAAAATTTAATTTATAATAATTTTAAATTAATTTTATTAAATTAGAGTCCATATTTTAAATCAATAAAACAAAAAAATGAAAGGGTATTTTTTTTGGGTTTTGTCTAAAATAGTTGAATTTTTAGTAAACAGTGAAATACAATAATTTATGGTATTTAACATTATAAGTAAATAAATGAGTTATTGAGTAACAAGTGATGTATGGATGGTGTAAAAATTAATTGGTTCAAAATAAAATGATCATGTTATGGAATTTTTTTACAATAATCAATAATATTGATAGTCTTGATCCAAAATAATAAACTAACGAATAAAATAAAAAAACTCATATCCTCCACTATAAATACCACATCTCACCACCTATTCTCCTCACACCTTATATGCCTATGAGATTTCTTATATTCTACCCAATTATAATCCCAAAAATATTCGTCATATTATGGTCTTCATGGTATCACCAAGAGACCATTTCCATGTTCCTTATGGAGGATCTCAATGAGATGACACTTAAGAGGTAAAACCCTCTTTATTTCCCATTTAATTTAATTTATTTTCATTTCCAATCCTAATATAAACATTACAAAAGAACATGATAAATCCATTATCACCATGTAATGAAATGTTATTATGTTAATCTACAATACATAATCAAGTCTCTTATATTCTCCTTTTATTCTAAAAATGAAAAAATCATTCATGAGATATTGATTCACCACAAACATTGAAGATGAGTTTTTTTGTCATTATTGGCTTAAAGGATATAAATAAATCAATTTTTATTGTTTAAATATATTATAATATGTTTATTAAAACATATTTTATGTTAGGGAGCTAGTATATAAACATATTTTTAAATAAAATGATTCTAGTTTGTGATGTTCATAAAAAACAAAAAAATGATGAAATAAACTTTCATTAATGTTTTATCTAATAAATAATCCTCATAAGAGGTAAAAAATAATATATAAGGACCCCATATATTATTATAAGTATATTAAAATACATATCATTTAACTTCTGATATTTTTATTCCCTTTGATAAGAGCTCCCATAATTAAAGTCAGGGGAATTTATCATAAAATCATGAAACGAAGGCTTCCAGAATGATTAAATTGAATCTTATAACTAACCAAAAAGGCTATAAATGAACTTAATAAAATTATAATAAAATAAATAAATGTACAAAAGGTTCTTAATTTATTAATTAAATCATGTAATTTTATTATTCAGGATATTAAGTTCATGTGAAGAACACTTTCAGACATAAGGCATGGGATTCTCCCCAAACCTACACTTTTCTTTCGGGTTACACTTTCTCTCTCATTAACTATATTTAATTATTAATTATTATAATTTAATCCTACTAAATTATGTATTTATGTTAAATATATATTTGTATGACTATCAATTATTCTTTATTTTATAGGTAAATACATGATTTATAAGGTTTTTTCAATTCATCTCGACAAGAAATCCTGATTAAAGGGAACGTCAAAATTTCATACCATTTTCAAGTACACTACATAATATATTTTAAAGCAGTAATATTTTAATGAAATCACTATTATTATCTTGAAAATAAATCTTTGTTCATTTCAATTTTAACATAAATAAAAATTTATTTATCCTTCTTAAAGAACCCTTTATACTTTCACTTAAACTGCATTGAAGTAGGTCATTTCTAAAAATTCATATACAATATTTTTATATCATTTAAAATAATTTGGAAATAAATTATCATGATATATAAAAATTGTTAATTATTAATATCCATGTATGATTTAAATCCATTCTTTTTTGTAAACCATTATTATAAGACGATTTGATATTATTTATGACATGGTTATGATACCCATTTATTTCCATAGGTAAAAATTATGTTAAATTATTATTCAAAATTGAATTTAAAATATTTAGATACCATGTACCATATTTTAATTAATGTTTTATTTTGATTTTTACTAGTGATATACTGTCTTGAAACTATTTTCTATATTATATAAGATAGTCTATGATTAAGTTTACTGATTGGGGAAATTATTTATATTCTATACTCTAGTTTCAATATAAATGTATTTGTTGATTATGTTTCACCTATTTCATATAAGGAATTAATTTTACATAGAATGTGTCTGGTGGGGCCTTCTATATCCCCTCGATTCATCATTAAGTCTCAGGGGATAGATAAGACTGTGTTTTGATCAAGGCATTACCAATTTTTATAAAATTCATGGCCAAGGACATGATGATATGTTTACGATGTCCCATATTATGTATTTTCTTATTATAAGAGTATTACTTGAAAATAAAAGTGATTTTTTTATAAGTATAATTTCCATGGTAAAGTATCATCATCATGTGATTATTTATATGGTATTATTTGATTGGGTTTTGTTCATGTAATATTATGATCATCTTTTTATTTTAATGGAATATTTTGTTAGTTATTGACCTTTTTTTGTTGTTTTTGTTTATTTAGGATATCCTTATCTATATTTGTTACTCTTATTCTTATTTTTTATTTTTTCCCAGGATTCCAAGATGTATATTATGATTGACATGAAGGGATATTCTATAAGAATAGGGATATTTATAAAGGAGTTCCAATGTTGTATTTAATTTCATGTTCTAATGTAGCAATTATGTTTGTATCTTGTTTTAAAAATCTATTAAACTATTCATCCCTTTTTTATTTAGTCACTAGTTTATAGTAACAATGTAATAAATTATGGTTTCGACATTAAGATGATAGGGTTTTATTATTTACTATATATAAATGCATTTGTAGAATTAATATTATATTTAGGACATAATAATCATTCTCAAAAGATAAAATGGAAGTTATATTATTTCCCTCATTCTCATTGTAAAATAGAAACAATTTTAACACGAATGTATAACCTAGTATCTGAATGATTATAATGTAACTAATTCTTCATAACCACCATAAATGTATGATTTTACAAATAAAAAAAATATAATGTTGTCCTAATTTTTATTTTTGATATTATGAAATATTTATTTCTTTTAACATGGTCAAGACAGTGATATTAGTTTGATTTTTATAAATTTAATATCCTTAAAACACATGATACAAACATAATCGATTATGTAATAAAACATTTCAGTGAAATAATTAAATTAAATTTTTTATAGGTAAAATATTAATTCTAAAAAATGTTCTTAATAATGAAAATATTTGATAAATATTTATTATATAAGAGATACAAAATTTATGTGACAAACCATACAAAATTTAAGGGATAATACACATTTAAACACTATTTAAATTTTTTTAAATATTTATTCTCTAAAACATTTTTTTTTATTATAAATATTATTAAAAATAATTTTTATGAATATATATATATGGAAATATATGAATTATAAAATGATGTTTTTGTCACATTTTATTCTCATTAAACGTTTTTAAAAATAAAAATTCTTAATTATTTTGTATGGAACAGTATGACTTTCATTACAAATATAAAACACATTTTCTATGTTTTCATATAATACATCTATAGATTTTCCTAAAACCAAAAAATATATTTTATTTTTGGATTACATAAATAGTATCCACGTTTTATTCAATGATGAACTTTCATTCTCTTTGTTTTTGTGTATTTAAAATATGAAAACTTAATTTTAATGGAAAATGGAATATCAATATAAAAAAATATTAATATTAACTGTTTAAAAGTATTTTTTTGGAAAATTGTCATTGAAATGAAATATTTCAGTTGTTATGATTATGTTATGGTTCATGGAAATTATTTATGATTATAGTTGAACCCATATAGCCAATTATGGTGGGTGAAATTAATATAGATCTATAATGAATTTGGTAAGTAGAAAGAGATTGTTTGATATCTATTTTTCCTAAGAGATTATTTGAATTTACTGGGTAGGTTATTCCATTTGTATGATTGGTTGTAAGAGCAATATTAAAATTATTTCCCATGTTATTAACATGAATTTTTTTTATTCTTAAAAAGTATTCATGGAAATATATTTTTTCACATGGTATGAAATTGATATTTTGTTATAAAGGAATGATTATTCCTATTTTGGGTTAAAAGTTATATTTTGAGTAAATTTTTTTTCAAGGGTTCATATGATTTCTAAAATTTTCTCATCATTATGAATTTTATTTTATGGGTTTTTATAAATTTTTTATGAAAAACAATAGCATGGGAAGACGATTTTATCTGAATAAAAAGAATTATTTAAGAATTTTTTTACTTTGGAAAAGGTAAAACTATCATATACAACTTAATAGTTTTGAAATATAAAAAATTATTTCCATTATTTTTTATTTATATCCATTAGTGATCTTTTTTCTCCTCCCATGTGATAACATGATTTTACATAGGTCACAATGATTTATAGAAAAGTTAATAATATCATAGTTTTAAAAATGAATGTTATATTTATTAATGAAATCAAGTCTATAAAGAACATATTTTGTGAGGAAACTTGATAATGTGTGGAAATGTCCACTTTGAAAGAGTTTTTTATAATTTTCAAAAAATCTAACCCTAATATTTCATTGAGTTTGTAACTGAACTAACATTTCTTTTCATGATGTTGTAATTTTTGGATGAAAAAAATTTGGACATGATTTTTTATGAAGGCTATAAATATTAATATTATGTTTCTAGTGTTGACTCTAGGAGTTCAGGTTTGGGGATGTTATATGTGTGATTAAAATTTTGAATTATTTTCAATAGTACAAAATTTTTCGATAAAAAACCCCTAAATCATTGATAAATGAACCATTTATTAGCATTAAAATGATAGGTACTGGTTAAAAAAGATTTTAATAGAGATAAATTTACCAGTTATAATGTTCTTATATAACGATAGCCACTTATTAAATATGTGTTGATCCTCTTATATATTTCCTATATCAGTGGTAAATTTAATTCTAATATAAATCTATTCATAAATGTTGAAGTCGGTTTTGATATATGTAAGAACCTCTATCTTCTTTTTCAAGCATGTCTTTCTCTTCTGGTTATTTTTGAGAAGAAGAAGAGTTTCTAAAAATTTCAGCAGTACATGCTGTGTACTTATAAGTACACACCGTGTACTCGATTGTTGTGGGTGACCGTGTACTATCCGGGTAATAGTTGTGTACATGGCCATGTGTGGTGACCTAAAGACCACCTAAATCATAGGTCTGAAAAGCGAGTAAGCGCCGTGTACTTTTAAAGAACACGCCATGTACTTTTTTTCATTAAACGGACCAGGGTCGCGTCCAATGGACATAATGTCCTTCTTCTTGACCTATTTCGTCCAGAAGCATTCGTACGACCATGAATATTCTCTGAGCCCTCGACTCATCATACGTCCTCCAATTCGACTTTCATCCATTGCGTTGGAATCACATCGGTGAGTTCTCCATTCTTATTGAACCACATCTCCTAATTTCTCCCCTCTCATGAGTTATCCTCGATTGAATATTTTTAATGTTTTTGTATATATGTGGCATTCTAGAGAGATTCAAGGCCTATGATTCATGTATATCGATCTCATTACACTGAGGTAGTTGGTTTGTGCCTTTTCATAGATAGTCCTTGAATTTTATGTGAAAAAATGACCAATACCCAAGAATGGGGTATTGCATGTTTATGGGTTTTTCCCAGTTATTACCTTCTATGTCTTGTTTTTTTGGATAGAATTTAATTTTCGTGAATAGGGTTAACCTTTCCATGCTACAAATATTTTTCCCATGTTTTCTTGTTTTGATCATTTGGTCTTACTTTGCCTGTTAGGCTACTACTTTTCTTTCCATGCTGAGTATTGTTAGGATGGAAAAATTATTATCTAACATTCTATGATATACTATTGATTGTTTATACATGTAGTTATTGAGTTTTACTTTGGCTACCATATGTCGTTTGTGCACAACTAACTTACATAGGGCCGTGAAAACCTGGTGTAGTAGACCATAGGGAGAATGGATGTTGAGGGCTTCTCCAGAGTGTGTATTTACTATTACGTTGCGAGACCATAGAGGATATGGACTTTGTTCTCCCTCAGAGTGTCTATAGTTTCCTCGATATGGTCCATAGTGGGAATCAGACGTTGAGTGCTTCCTCATAGTGCTTATTAGTTACCGATATGATACCACAATGGTAATTGATGGTGAATGCTTCCTCAGATTGTCTTTGCTAAAGCAGAACCAGAGGGTTTAGACTGTGAGTGCTCCCCATAGGGTTACTTTTGTTTGTTTTGGTTGAACCAGAGGGGTTATTCTATGAGTACTTCCCAAAGGGTTACTTGATTTTTATTATCTTCTTACTTGATATACGAAAAAGATTGTAATTGAATTGTAGGATTTTTATTTTGTGTACTTCCTTGTTTACTACTTCATTTTGTGTATTGCCTTCCATATATATTCACTGACTGTTAGGAACAAATACTTGGGTGGTTACATACTTGGATTAGTCCCACACCATGTTTGGGTCATGCTTTTGGGCCTAAACAGATTATATTGCTGTAGGTATAAACAAGGCAAAGCTCCCTTCTAAATCATGTACTTGATTGCTGTGGAGATGTTGAGCATGGGACTAAGCTAACAATTGTGATGCTATGGAGCTGTTTAATTGATATTTGTTTTTTACTTTGGTTTATTTCTATATTACAGCATTGTGACTTGTTTGGATTCTTTCCTAGACATATGTATCACACATCATTTATATAAGTGTGCTCCATTTGTTTATTACTTTGAATTTTTCCTTATTACATGTTTTACTACTTCAGCTCTTTCTATCTGTTTTACTTCCGCTGTATTATTATACCAATGTGGTAATAGATTAACTACTATCACAATCATGTTCCTCACTACTAGTTGGCAGCCTCTGGAATTTGGGGAAACACACTTGAGGCAATGTGACCAACCGGGCACGGGGCACCTCTGGGCGTCTTCCAAAACTGGGATGTTACAAAGCGGTTTAGGAGGAATTATTTTCTTCTTGACTTACTGTTTGGAGCCTATTGTTAGGGATAGGAAGGAATAGGTTGTTGGTAATAAGCTATTATTGGGATTAGCTAACCTATGTACAGGGAAAATCCAATTTTACCTCGGTTATTACAATTTTTCTAGTTTTTCAATTTTACAGTTGATTTGATTTCACAGTAGGGTGATTCAATTGTTTTCTGCTCTTACTGATTATATTATTGAGGTTTTATTTCTGTTGCAACCTGATGAGATGATGGTATTCCATCTCATGTGTCATATAGGAACTTTCTAGAGATCACATGTCATGCATTCCTGCCACTCCATTTAGGGTGGATTATAAATTGCATGTTTTTTTGATAGAAGTTGTTTTATATATGCATGATGTTGTGACAGATTCTTTGATAAGAGTACCTTCTATTTGATAGGGTATTGAATAGTGTAAATATTTAGTTTGAATCAATGCAAAAAATTTGTTCTTGAGCTATTATGGGCCCTTATGGACTGAAATTTGGTGGATCATTACTCTGTTATTTTTTTAGAAAAGCAAGGAACGAGGCATAAAATTATTAAAAAAAGAGTTACACAAGATGGAAAGATGAACATTTACATTTATCTCATTGAAGTATATTCATTATCTCATCAGGTATTCTGGTGTAATGAATGCAATTCCCTTAAAAGGCTCCACTATTATCAAGCCAGTCAGCAAGTTGAATTTCCTCATGATAGATGTGTGTGATGAGGAAGTTCATGGAGGAAAGATTGTTCACAGATTTTTTCCATTAGGTTGTAAGCTTCCAAAAAAGATGAATTTGGCCAATCCAAATAGCTTTCACCATAGACATTGAATCATTTTCAAACCAAAATGAGTCCTACTATCATTGTCAAGCAATAGATACCTCTTTAATGAGGTAGTTCATCTCTGCCTCAAGGGCAGTGGAATTTTCTCATGTACCCTATTCACCTGCTAAAAAATCACCATTTTGATCTCGGAAGACAAAGACATATCCAGAAGGTGCCATATTACCCTTTGAGGTGTCATCTGTATTGCACATAAACAAACCTGCAAATGGGGGAACCCATTACACTTCCATCGTTATATGAGGTTTTGGAAAATTAACAGGAATTTGGAGACTTCTCAATACAACTAGGTCATTCACCGAATTATTAAAGAATTCTAAATGCAGATTGATGGCATTTTGAACCACATTCAAGATGTTGGAAAGTATAGCATTGCGATTGGGGGCAGCTTCATCATGCAATTTTTTTTGTTGTGGTATGTCCATATAGTATGTATAACTTCAGTGCAGGAAACTATGAAGAGAGCATGAACCTGCTTAAAGAGTTGTATAACATCCAATTCCAGCATGAATTGTGTGATATTATTATCTTGAGGAGATTTTATGTCAAATATTTCAAAAACATAAATCTAGAGAGATGCAAATGTGTTGTAAGAAGGGAAAACTTGTTTGAAATCTTCGCGATACCGTTGGAAGAGTACACATCTAGAACAGATACTGATACCCAATTGTTGCAGATTCACCTCAACTGGGATCTTTCCAAGGTGAAGTCTCCAGAGCAAAGAAAATTGTGTGGGTAGCAGCCATTTTTTATGAAAGGCTTCAATTCATATGCTCTCCCTATGAATCAGGTGATTGTATTATACCTTAGAATCAAGGATTCCATTTATTCTTAGTTCCCACATAATCATATCATCGTCCTTGAGGAAGTCATAAGTTTCAATCCTAGAAACAATATGAGGGGGTGATTATAGCAATGCTCAAGCTGATTTTTAATGAAGGAGTCATAATCACTATTAGGATCCATGATGTCAACACTTTCGATTAGTGGAGAACCTGTTCAGTTATGTTTCCAGAAACTGAGAGGGGATTGATCACTGAAAATACAGTGGGATTAACTATTTATATTTTGGAAATGTTTTTTCAGCCCAGGCCAGATTAAGGATTGAATGTATCTCATGTTCCATTCAATAAGTCTTTTTAGGAGCTTGGATATGAGGAATTCAAATGACTATGATCATTCCTTAATTAGACTCCATATAAACTATGAATACAAGGCCCGATTGGAAGAGTCCATATTCTTGACTCTAAGCCCACCCTTATCATACGACATACAACATCGCTTCCAAGGTGCAGAAATTACTCATCATTCCATAATACTGCCACTCCACACAAAGTTTTTCATTAAGGGGTTTATATTTTTAATCAGAGAAGCCAGCCAGGATCATACAGTAAATGAGTAGACTAGTTTTTAGGTGGACACATGTTTAACTAAGCAAAGTCTTCCAGCCATTGAGAGTGATTTTCCCTTCTAGGAGGAGATGGTCCTTCTAACCTGGCTCATAACCTCCAGAAAGAGAGAGGTCTTGGGTCTGCCGAAGAACATATAAACACCAAGGTAGGTTTAGGGGATATACCCTTCATGAATGCCAAGATCAGATATAATGTAGGATTTCCCTGTTGCTGGTATGTTTTTACAAAAATAAATAAAGTTCTTGCCCCAATTAACAACTTGGCTCGAGACAGTCTCATAATGGAGTAAATCTTTCTTGATATTTTTAATGTTTTTCCTGTCACCATGAGTGAAGATAATAATAACATCATCAAAGAGATGGTGAGAGTGGGAAGATAGTCCTCATGAAGCTATGATTGTTTTGAGTTTACATGAACATGTCATATGGAGGAGAATTCTACTCATATAGTCTTCAACAATTGCAAAAAAAATGGTATAGAGGGGGTCACCCTACCTCACTCCTCTTGAGCACTTTAAGTAACCCTCTAGGGAACAATATATTAGAATGGAAATGGTTGTAGAATTAATAAGTGATTTGATCCATTGAATAAACCTCATGTGAAATCCAAATTCATGGAGGATGTGCCCAATGAAGTTCTAATCAATTTTGTCAAAGGCCTTTCTGATATCCAATTTGAGAGAAATATTGCCCCCTCGAGTGGACTTCTCTAGAAAGTTGACACATTCAAAGGTGGTGAGAAGGAAATCATAGATTTTTTCACCCCTTGACATATCCAAATTGGTTCCAAGAGATTATTTTTCCAGAGATATGTGCAATAATATTGGACATGATTTTTGGGATGACTTTGTAGATGGTGTTGAGAAGGGAAACTATTCTCAATTGAGAAATGTCGCTTGCATTTTCCACCTTTGGGATGAGGTCAATGAACTGAGAATTTCAAGACTATGAGAGGGAACCTTCGTTAAATATGTTTTTACCGGTTTACAAACATCTTTGTAGATTACCTCCCAATAGAATTGAAAATATTGATTAGTGAATCCGTCCGGACCCGGAGAGCTCCCATTGTTGAGCCCAAAAATAGCATCTCTGATCTCAGTGTCTAGTGGAATAGAAGTAAGAAATGTATTGTCAACCTCAGTGACATGTTTGGGAATAATTTTATCTGTAATAACCTCATTTCTTGTATGACCCTTTAAGAGCTTCATATAATAGGAAACGATATGGTTAGAGAGGCTTTGTCGATCATCTAGAATTGTGTCCCCATAAGTTATTAACAAAATAAGCCTTTGAACATTTTTAACTCTGGAGGGTATGTAAAAACATGGTATTTATATCCCCATCTGTGAGCCACTTGAGTTTAAAGAGATCCCTTTGGATATTGTCTCTTTGTCCAAGGAGTACATTGATTTGGGAGGACATGCTGGTTTGCAGAGAAGTATCACTGGTAATGTTGGACTAAGTGGTGTCCTCATGAAGATCACGAAGTGAGATTTTCAGAGAGTCAATATTCTGGTCAAGGAGGCTGAATTTTTTCTCGCTCCAGTGTTTCATGTTAATCTTGAGAGCTTTTATCTTCAAAATACAAGAAAAAAGGGGTTCAATTATGCTCTTCCATGTTCCAGGTGTCCTTCACTAGCTGAGAGCATTCAAGAAGAGTGGTCCAAGCATTATTAAACCTAAAGGGGATTGTAAAATTGTCTTCCATGGTAGTAAAGATTGTATGAATTGGATGGTGATTAGAGTGGTGCTTTATGAGCATGACACAAAATATATCTTTCCAACCCACAAGAAGATAGTGACTACCAAAGGCTCGATCGATTCTACTGGCCCTGGTCCCATTTAGGTGCCTCATATACCAAGTGAATTTTGCGCCAATCAGATTGAATTAAATTTGGTTTTAAGCCTCTATACAATCTTTGAAATATATCATAGAGGTAGCATTAGAGACAAGACCAATCTTCTCATTTTCCTATAAAATGGAATTGAAATCACCCATTATAACCCAGGGGTCTGAAATGACCCTGGAAAGATCTTTTAGGTGTTGCCAAATATTTCTTCGACTAATGTAGCAGTTGAAAGCATAAACTATTGAACAAAAAGGGGGAGGGACCTCATTTAGGAAGCTTCAAGTGATGATTTGGTTGTCCACATGAACAACAACAGGATTTTTAACAAAGTAATGTACAAAAAACAAAGTCTATCAATACCAGATATTTCATGCATAGAACTGAGAGTAGAATATCCACTTCAGGTAAGGAGGGTTCCAGAAGTTATGTTATTATATTTTGGCTTAGAGATTACAATTAATGAAGGTTTGTGTTTACTCACAGGAAGCCCGATAGAATATAAAGTTCTAGGGTTGGCCTGCCCCTGGTTGTTCCAAAAGAGGATGCGCATCATTTCTCTTGAGTGGGGGTAAGTCCCCCTTTCTGTTTTTTCTCAGTTTCTTTGTTTTTTTGAAAGCTTCTCAACTCCCTCTTGTTGGACCACTTGGTATGAATTTCTTTATTTGGGGTGGAATCAGTCCTCGACTTACCAACATCTTCCATGTTTTGTGAGTTTGACTTCATAGGGGATGAATCTTCTATACTAATGTCAATGTGCTGAGAAGGGATGAGTTTTGACCCTTGCATCGAGTGAGCATCCTGAGATACTCCAAGTGCATTTATTTTTTCCATATCAACTGAATTTAATAAATCTATGGTAATGAACTATAGAAAAATGGATTCAGACTACAGACTAAAAGCCAAGGAGAGAATGTCATATGAAAACTACTGAAAAAATAAGAGATTCTTGAGCACAATCATTCAGTATTTTTGCATAATTTGGGATAGCAGTTTCAGCATGAGTACATCCTTGGGATTCCTCTTCTTCTACTAGGGATTCCTAAGACTTACTTGTCCTAGCAGTGTTATCCCATTTGACCCCTTTCAAGCTGTCATTGGATTCTTTTCTCACATAGTTCTTGGTATTAGCATTTTTCCCTTTGTAAGCTCCCTTCACTGAAGTATTATGAGTGGATGGCTAGGAGAATTTCTAAAAGACTATACACTTGTCAATGGCATGGACTATCATCATGCAATGTTCACAGTATTTTGGTATGTTTTCTAATTCAAAGCTTTCCTCTATAAGATGATCATTCCCATCCAGAGATATACATTCCGAAGGAGACAGTTTCATATTGATCTCAATGAGAACACGATCATAGAGACCCAGGTCACCATTCAACATTAACTGGTCATTCCTCAATTGATTTCCAATGCCAGAGACCAGATCATTTAGAAGATTTGGGTTCCTGTAGGTCCATGAGAGCCCATTAATTCTAGAGGAAGCCTACGTGATGGAATGCTTTTGCTTGAAGAGATTGAAATACGGATTCCATTCCGAGAGTCGCAGGATGCCTGGTTTCAGATTGAGAGTTCCCATATGCCATATGGCATTAATATTTTCTTGACTGTGAAATATGGGCCCTCACGGATCAGAATTTGGCACTTTAATGTTTGTTTATGTGTTTTTTCTGAGTTCCATAGTAGTTTCTTAGGCTTACTATCCAGAAGAACCCAGAATACACAGTGTTTAATTATAAATACACGCCATGTGTTCTTATGTTTGGGAAGGAACTGTTTTTCTTAAAGTACATGTCGTGTACTATATGTACATGTCATGTAGTCTCTAACCGTGTCACTCGCTGTGTGGGCAGAGACACAGGGTTGGGAAATATGTAGTGGAACACACTGGGTTCCGGATGTACATGCCATGTTGTGAAAACAATGTGTCCCCCCATGTGACTAATGACACAAATGGATAAAACTTATGTTATACATGTTGTTTCAAGCTTCAACATGACGTGTAGTGTAACCCACATATCTGGCCATGTAATGAACAACATTGGTCGGTGAAATATTTTTAGTACACGCCATGTCTGGCACAAACATGCTATGTAGAGTCAGCCGTGTAACCAGCCATGTAACTGACAACACAGGTCAGTGAAGTTCGTTTGGTACATGTCGTGTCTGGCACGAACACACCATGTAGTATTGTACTAGGGAAACTGTGTGACTTATCCAGGTAAGGGAACTCGGGTAAGAGAAGAGGATTCAAGTACACACCGTGTGTTAGGAAAACACGTCGTGTGTTTGGGGTGTTACACGACCTGGGTTGGCAGAAGTACACGTCTATTTGAAGGCTTAAGGGAACACACTGTATAGGAATTATACACATTTTATATCTATGTTTTAAAAAAAATTAAATGCTTTCATTATCTTGATTCCTTCTTACAATTCTCTATTTTAGTCCCTATTAATCTTGATCTAAGTTGTTCACTTGACCTTGCATTGTCATGAAACCGAGATATCCTACGTTTTTCCTCCAGTTACATGGCAGCGATCAGACACAAGATATGGCTGATGATGGACTACCAACAGATCCTCCAATTGTTCCAGTCTTGGCACCAACCATCATTCCGGATATAGGTGATGATTCACAGTTCCGAGAGGGATTTATGAGGTTTATGCAGACCTTCTGAGGAGTACTAAATCCTGCCCCTTTTATGGCAGAGTTGACGTGGGTTTTCTAAAAGAAACATCCTCCCACATTCACAGGGGAAGGAGGACCTCAGGATGCAGATTCATGGTTAAAATCCATTCTTTCTATCTTCAATCATCTGGAGACCCCTCTAGAGAGGATGGTGAAGCTTGAAACGTATATGCTTCGGGATTCCTCTCAGATATGGTGGGATGTGATCTCACAGGAGGGACGCCAACATGTTATGGATTGGGATGATTTCTAGCATGCCTTTTATGACTACTTCTACCTGGATACTTTGAGGGCTGATCAAGCCTGAGTATTCATGAGTCTAGAGTAGGGTACTCTTTCATTTATGGAGTATTCTTCTCGTGTCATAGAGCTGCAGTGCTTTACGCATATTCCAGGAGGTGACGAGTTATTCTTATCAAAGAAGTTAGAGGAAGGTCTTAGGCATGACATCTAATCTCAGGTGAACAACATTAGGTTGACTTCAATCACTTTAATAGTCAACCAAGCGCTAATAATGGAGTGCAATATAAGCGATTCTGGAGTGGTGAGCCATGGCGGTTCGACATCCGGAGTTGATATCCCTCCTACTGATAGTAGGGAGAGACTAAGGAAGTCTACATGTGTGGATCCGAGGAGGCGAGACACTTCTTCTGGTATCCAGGTTGTGTGCTGCTATTGCGGGAAGAGTGGACATATGAGGTCACATTGCCCGAGAGACCCAGTGGAGTGCTGATATTGTAGAAAAATGGGTCATCTTTAGTGTTTCTGTCAGTTTTTTTCAACCGCAGCTTTTGATAGGAGTTATGCTATGACTCCATGTTCAAGAGAAGCACCACCAGTTTCTCATTAGTTAGGGAACTGGAGTTCTTCATGCCGTTCAGGCTAAGGTGGAGATCATGGTTGAGGTAGCCAGTCTCCAGGATTTCATCAACAACAGGGTGGTCATGCAGGGTCATAGGGCCACATTGCAGGTCAGACTTTTGCAATGGAAGAGACCCAGTAGGAGCAAGATCTCGGACCTACTATAGTTTGAGGTACGATCCATGTTGCCTCAGTTTTTGCTTCTACTCTTTTCGATATAGGGGCTTACCATTTATTTATATCTTTCTCTATTGTGGAGATCCTTGGGCTTCTTATCTTTCATTCTACTGATATCTTGACATTAGACACTCCATTTGGGACAAGAATGGCTAGTGTAATTAAGTGCAATGATTTCCCTTTAGAGGTTGGTGGGTGCCACTTATTTTGGGACCTCCATGCCCTAGAGATGATATGCTATGATGTCATTCTAGGAATGGACTGGTTAGTTCCCTACAAGAAGATGTCGATTTCTATTGTCGTAGGGTGAGTTTCACATTACCACAGGGCAGATCGTTTTTTTTATAAGGGTGAATTGGATGACCAGTCGAGAAGAGAGGGACCCGAGCATCATGGGTTTGGAGGAGTTACAACCCAGATTTCTAGTCTATATCTAGATGATCATGGGACTTCATAGATAGACATTCCTCTAGTGGTGGATCCGTTCATGGATGTATTTCCAGAAGACTTTTCACGTTTTCCTCTGGAGTGAGAGGTTGACTTTTCTATTAAGTAAATTCTCGGAGAGGCACCGCTATTTATTCCTACTTATAAGATGGATACACTATAGTTACAGGAGCTCAAAAAGAAGTTGGATGAGTTGCAGGAAAATATTTTCATCCAACCTAGTACTTATCCTTGGGTTTCACTTGTCCTATTTGTGAAGAAGTTGGACGGTACCCTCAGAATTTGTGTATATTATTGGAAGTTGAACCAGTTTACGTTCAAGAACCAATATCCCTTTCCAAATATTGATGATCTCTTTGATCAACTTTGAGGATATCAGGTGTTCTCAAATATTGACTTGAGATCTGGTTACCATTAGCAGTGTGTTAGACCATCAGATGTACCTATTACATCCATTTGGAGTAGGTGTTGTCTATATGAGTATGTGGTTATGATGTTCTGTCTCACAAATGCACCTTCAAGTTTCATGGAACTGATGAACTGAGTGTTCCATCCATATTTGGATTATTTTGTGGTGGTCTTTGTGGATGATATATTGGTATACTCTCACACTTGACACAACCATTCTACCCATCTTGAGATTGTTTAGAGTACACTGAGAGAGAATCAGTTATATTCTAATATCTCAAAATCCCACTTTTTAATGGACTAGATTCACTTCATGGTTCATGTTATCTCCAAGACAAGAGTATATGTAGATCCAAAGAAAGTGAGAGCATTAGTTTCTTGGGAGAATCAGAAGAACATATTTGAGGTGTGGAGTTTACTAGGGCTGGCTGGATACCACAGAAGTTTCATAAAGGACTTTTCACACATATAAATACCACTGATGGGTCTGACTAAGAAGGGTGCGAAGAACTTGTGATTGGATTATTGCGATTCATCCTTTTAGGATGTGAAAGGGAGGTTGAATTCAGCAACTATACTAGTTTGGCTAGATTTTGGAAAGATCTATACTGTATAATATGATTCATTAGGTATCGGGTTTGGAGTGGTGCTTATGAATGGAGAATGGGTCATTGCATTCAGGTCTCAGCAGTTGAGGCCACATGAGAGGAACTACCTGACGCATGATCTCAAGTTGGCTGCAATTGTTCATGCGTTACACTGTTGGAGACAATATCTTCTGGGATATCATTTTCTGGTTTTCACCAACCAAAAAGTCTCATGTATATATTCACTCAGCATGAAATAAATTTGAGACAGTAAAGGTGGGTAGAGTACCTTTAGTCCTTTGACATTGAACATGCCTACACTCTTGGGAAGGGAAACATAGTGGCTGATGTGTTATGAAAGAGATCTCAGATACTGACAGTTCAGGAGGCAATCAGTGAGTGTCATCTTATGTTTCTATTCTTTATGATGCATTTGGAGGTGCATGAAAGACAGGGGGAAAATTTTCTATTTTATGTAGTTATTACCTCTACTCTTCGTGATAGAGTGCGAATGAGGTGGCTATCTGATTCTGAAGGCCTAGTCCTATGAGAGAGTGTGTTAGGAGAGCACCCCATTACTGGATGAACCATAGGAGAGGATGAGGTCTTCATTTTCAAGGGCGCATATGGGTGTCAGTAGACATATGTGAGGAGTTGATGAGGGAATTTCATTCCTCAGTTTGGGCAGTTCATCTTGGGGTCATGAAGATGTATCATGATCTACACCGTTAGTATTGGTGGCTAGGTATGAAGAGGGATGTTGCTGGTTTTTTCATGAGGTGGTCCACCTGTCAGTAGGTGAAGATGGAGCATCAGCAACAAGTAGGGCTATTGTAGTAGTTACCCATTATAGAGTGGAAGTGGAATGATGTCGTGATGGATTTCGTGATAGGTTTTCCGAGGTCACCCTGAGGGAATGATGCAGTTTGGGTTGTCATTGATAGACTCACGAAGGTTGCTCACTTCATGTCGATTAAGGAGACCTTCAGTGTTGGTGAGTTGGGATGGTTTTACTTCTGAGGGATTGTACGTTTACATAGAGTTTCTCACTCAATTTTTTCAGACATGGATGCATGTTTTACTTCTCATGTCTTCTAGGGACATCAGAGGGCTTTGGGTACACAGGTACTTCTAAGTACAACATACCATCCTCAAACTGATGGCCAGTCTGAGGATGGCCATTCTTCTAGCATGCATCCTGGATTTTAGAGGATCCTGGGAGAAACATACACCTCTTGTAGAGTTTTCCTACAATAATAGTTTTCAAGAAACTTTTTAGATGGCACCTTATGAGGCTTTGTACGATAGGCCATGTCGATCAACCTTATGGTGGCTAGAGGTAGGAGAGGCAGCTATGCTGAGACTTCGTCTTGTCCAGGAGATCACAGAGTATATAGAGTTCATTCAGAAGAGGATTGCTACTGCACAGTCAAGATAGAAGTCATATGCTTATCGACAGAGATGACCTCTGGAGTTCAAGGTTAGAGATCAGGTTTTTCTCCGTGTCACACTATGTTTGGGAAAAAAGAAGATTAGGAGAGAGGGTAAGCTTTTTCTGAGGTACATCGGGCCATTTGAGGTGTTGGAGAGAGTTGGGTCGGTGGACTATCAGTTGTAGTTACCTCTAATGAACTGAGCTATGGATGATGTCTTCCATGTTTCTTAGCTTTGATGTTACTTCTCAGACCCATATAATATTTTCCAACCCAAGGAGGTTGAGTTATAGGTGTATTAATATTTTAAGGAGCATTCTATCTGGATTGTTGATCGAAGTGTGAGGGTTCACTGTGACCAGTCTTTTCCTCTTTTATGAGTGCTCTAGAAGCATGGGCGAGTGCAGAAAGAGACCTGGAAAAGGGAGACTGATGTACAATCATAGTGTCCAGAGCTGTTTGATGATTCTTCATCTACGCTGCCTTTCTTAGGGAATTTGGGGACGATTTTCTTTAAGGGGGAGAGTTTTTATGAATCCAAATCTTCTTTTTCATGTATGTCTTTCTTTTCTGGTTGTTTTGGTGAAAAATATGAGTTTCTGGAAATTTTTGGATTACATGCCATGTACATATAAGTACATGACATGTACTTAGTTTCCAAGAGTGACTGTGTACTAGCCGGGTAACGGCCGAGTACATGGCTATGTGTGGTGACCTAGAGACCGCCTAATACGGAGTCCAAAAAAGTCAACTACAGACTGTGTGCTTTTAAATAACACGCTGTGTACTTTCTTTTTTGTCATTAAATGGACCGACGTCGCATCTAATAGACAGAACATCCTTCTTCTTGACCTATTTCATCTAGGAGCGTCTGTACGGCCGCATATATTCTCCAAGCCGCCGACTTTCCATCCTTCCTTTGATTCAAATTCCTTCAGTTGTGTTGAAATTGAATTTGTGAGTTCTCCATTATTATTGGACATCGTCTTCTGATTTCTCCCCTCTCATGAGTTATCATCAGTTGAACGTTTTGAACATTTTTGTAGATATACGATGTTCTAGGGAGATTCAAGGCCTTAGATTCATGTAAATCGATCTCATAATACCGAGGTAGGTGGTTTGTGCCTTTTTATAGATATTCCTTGAATATTATGTGCAAAAATTCCCAATACCCAAGAATGGGGTAATGCGTGTTTATGTTTTTTTCCCAGTTATTACCAGCTATGCCATGTTTGTTTAGATAGAGATTAATTATTGTGAATAGGGTTAAAATTTCCATGCTATAGATGTTTTTCCCATGTTTTCTTGTTTTGACCATTTGGTCTAGCTTTCCATGATAGGCTACTTGTAACGCCCTGACCCCAGTTTCCCAGAGTCGGTGCATTATTACATAACATTTGCATGATCACAAGAAAGATCAAGTCTCAAAAGACCGATTAGTTTAGTATCCTTGGAAAAAATAAATACATTCATAATGATTACATTACATCATAAAGTGAAAACTACAACAACATCTTGTCTCCACACTCATATCCCCTTATACTATCCCTACAGGTCATTCATAAAAGACTTCTTCACATCCTGTAAAAAATAAAACATTTAAATGGGTGAGCTCTAACTCCCAGTAAGGATAACAATATAGAGGAAACATTCATAAATAACCATAAACATTTAAGGCAATGTATAACTAAAAGAAAAGCCTTTTAAACTAGAACTTCATCATAATATGGAAAATATAAAATGAAATAATTCCATTTACTTATCCACATGGATATTCTATTAGTCGAATAATCACAAGAAATATCAATAACCACTTTCATAATGATGGAAGGCATAATGCCAGACTATCGTAACCATGTAGCCAAGGCCTCGTGCCAAGACTAAAAATAAGATTTTTTCAGGGCCTCATGCCAAGACACTAGTTTGTCTCATGGGACCTATCGATGCAACGAGAAGCTATAGTGGGATCCAACCATCACTTATTAAGTCCAATGCATTCCTCATATGAACAGGTTTAAAAATAACATAAACATTTCTCTTAAAACTAGCATACAAAATGTCAATACATTCTCCATGAACCACGAATGGTATAAAAATAACACATCCACAGTCGAACATATAAAAAATCCTTCAATGTAATATTGAATTTTTGTATCATAATAAATCAACATCAAATAAGCTTAAAATCCATCAAAGGATGTTGACATGGATGAAATACAAACTATTTTAGATAAATATCTCTTTCTTTGAAATCATTTAAAAGTCACATAATTATAAAAGAAAACATTTACATTGAAAATATTCTTATAATCTATTAAGGGAAGCTTCGACTATTTTATAATGGCAGAAAATAGCCGCACCCACCGTATATGTTAAAAAAAAGACATTCTTACCTTAATTTTGTCAAAAAGGTTAAAAAGTGCCTTGTTTGGAAAACGATAGAATGATTCCTTTATAAAAATGTTATAAAAAGTAAAAAAAGGGTATAAATGACTTTAACCCATAGTCTGTAAAATAGTAAGAATGATTTGAAATACATTTTTATGAAACATGGATGTGGATGATAAGGAGGTCCCAGTAGATAATTATGTATAAACAACCTCAGATAATGAAGAGATTGTGAAATAAACCCCTACAAATTTGGTAACTTATGAAACATACCACCCATGAATTAAAGTTAATTACACAGAGAATACAATTATCTTCAGTACATACACCACACAAAAGGTAATAGTGGCAATATGGTACGAATCTTACGGGAATATGGAGTGAGATGAAAAACCCTTACCTTGTACTTTTCCTTGGTTGAGGGTAGGTTAACCTCTTGTATAATGGTGAAATAATTGTTATTAAATTATACAAGAATCATATACATTAATATGATATCATATATTATCTTTTAACATTTATTTGTTAATAATATCTTTGAATTACCATCGTTTTGGGTGTTAACTTACTCATTTTATTTTATATATTTTGTTACATAAGCTGTGTTTGTTATAGATAGGTTGTATCTTATTCATATCCAGAATGATATCAAGTCCTTAAAAATTATTTTTAACCATCAAATGAGAATTATAATTCCATGTATATGATGGGGGAATGAATCTCATCGCGTTCGTGGGGACAGTAGTCCTTACGTACGCACGAGCAACAATATCATTCTTTTGATATTAAAATAATATATAATTGGATGGTATATCATATATACAGAATCATTATCATGTTATATTTATTATTTACATCAATTACATATCATTATCATACCCATCCAAATAATAATTTTTTTGAATAACAATTAAACCAAAACATGGAGATGGCAAGCCATACGTACGCACGTATGGTGACATGTCATTCAAAGGATGGATAGAATACTTAATATGGTTGTACCACATTTATAATAACATCACAGTATATATAAGATACTGTAGTTATTATTTTAGAAATTAAATAACAAATAAAGAAGAAGTTGAAGAAGAAAGGAACTTGAAAAATGGTGGTGAAAACATTACCTCTTCTTCGGGTGATTCTTTTTTATTTGATCAAAAGGGATCCCTAGGATGGATTTCTGATCAAAATAAGGCCTCTCGATTGAAGTGAGAGAAGTTGAGAGAGTATTTGGGAAGGGTTTGGCTGAACCAAAATGCTTTGAGGGTATGAAGAATTGGTTATAAGTTGAGTCCTTTTATAAGGGGGAGTAGGGGCTCTTTAGAAAAAACTTAAAGTATTAATTTATAATAAATTCATATTCGGTTTCTAATGGCTCAAAAGTGGATTATTAAAAGTCTAAAGTGGGGATGGGATGAAATTATTTCAACCAATAGATTTTAGATAGGTTTGGGTCATTATATTAACCTTATCGTTTAGTTTTAACTCTTAGTTAATTAGATTGACATTTACCATGTCACTTTGTATTTTTATATTATATAGTTAATAAACATACTATATACATCCAAGAGACTCTCCAAGTGGTCCATTAATGATACACATATCATTATATAAGTTATCTGGATGAACTTTATATTTTTAGGAATAGAATATCAATTAATAATATAATACTTGTTTTAAAAACTCTTTTATGTCAATTTTGACACTATTTGGAATTTGATTTTTTGTGAAAATCAAAACAGCAAGATTACTTAGAAAAAAGTTAATTAAATCAATCCTATCATGTCATATTAAACTAAAAAATTATTTTAATTCATAAATGGTCTCAAATTACATTTATTTGGATATTTATAATATCAATTATTTTAATATTTCATTAATTCGGTAATTACTGCATCACCATTGTGTCATAAATAAATATAATAATTAAATGTCTAAAAATTATAAATAAAATACCATTATGTAGGAAATAGTTTTAGATTTTTAATTAATATTTACAATCGAATTTATCTTATGTATAAATCTATATTAAAAATGTTTTAGTAATTAAACATTGATTTTAAATCTTTTAACTCTTCTTTAAATTAAATAATAATAAATGTCCTAATCTAATCCCAGTGGACCTAAATGATAATATTTTATTCACAAGGTTGTTTTTGGTTGAGATACACATTTCAAATAGAATTAGGACATGTGTTAGGGTAATATTAATATCATTTTTACCCTTAATTACCCTATTTACTTTTAACCGTGGTAAATAAAAGTAAAAAAGTTACTATTCACCAAAAAAATTTATCTCATTGGAACACATTTTACTCCTTGATATTAACCATATCTCTTGGATTTTTGAAATTCTACTGATAGAAGTGATAAAATTAAGTTTTACTTGAATTTCCAAATTCTCCTAGGAGGTGGGTCAAAGATGGTGAAAAGTTCAATAAAATTTTTATATATCTAAGATTTTTCTAAACTAACTCCAATGAATTAAATTGAATATATATAGGTATTATGTATCTATTTTGACCTTAATTAAATTTAAATAAAATAATTATTTATTTAAATAATAATTTGTTTTTATACTATAACTCAGTGTTTTTTCAGTCTTCCTCACAAATTGAATGTTTTCAGAAAAATATCAAAAACTTACCCTAGGCTAATTTCGATATTACGAATCCAAATATGAAGTCCATTTTGAAAGAAATAATTTATAAAATTTCAGAAAGTAGGTATTATTATTCATAACGGCTAGTTTGATTGGTTGTGGTGTGTGTTAGAACTCGATGTTGCGTACAACACACGCCATTGTATTATTCAAAGAGAAGTGTACCATTGAAGCTTGGGGTGTTACATTCTCCCCTACTTCAAATAATTTCGTCCTCAAAATTTCTATAATACTACCATAGAAAAAGACTCAGGTGATTCTTCATTATAAGCTCCTCGGGTACCCACGTTGCCTCTTCTATCTTTTGGTTTGTCTATAAAACTGTTACCAGACGAGTCGTTCGTTTTTTCAGCACTGGTTCTCTTGTATCAAGAATATTTATAGGATCTTCCCAAAAAGATAGATCGATTTTTAGTTCTAATTTCTCATAGGTGAGTACATGTGTTGGGTCAGGCATGTATTTTCTCAACAGTGATACATGGAACACATCGTGAACTTTGGAGAGATTTGGCGGCATTTCCAAATGGTATGCTACAACCCCAATTCGTTCTAGAATTTCAGAAGGTCCTCTATACCTGAGACTCAATTTACCTTTCTAACTGAAATGTATAACTCCCTTCTATGGAGATACCTTCATGAAAACATGGTCTCCTACCTGAAATTCCAAATCCTTCCTTCGGTTATCGGTATTGCTCTTATGCCTACTTTGAGCTTCTTTGATGTGGTTTTGGAATACCCTTACCTTTTCCATCATTTCCTCCACCTGTTATGGGCCTACATGTTTTCTCTCACTAATTTCATCCCAATAGGTTGGTGTACGATATCTCTTTCCAGATAACGCTTCATGTGGTTCCATCTGAATACTTGAATGGAAGCTATTATTATAATAAAATTCCACCAGAGGTAAATATTGATCCCACATACCATGAATGTCAAGTGAGCATGATCTCAACATGTCTTCTAAGGTTTGAATATTCTGTTCTGATTTTCCATCAGTTTGGGGGTTGTAAGCAGTGCTCAAACAAAGTTCAGTATCTAGGGATTTCTAAAGAATTTTCCAGAATCTTGATGTAAAATGGGGATCCCGATCTGAAACAATTAATAGCGGTACTCCATGAAGTCTCAAAACATCATTAATATATAGTATTTCTAGATGTTCAAGTGGTAAATCCTCCCTTATAGCAAGAAAATGTGCTGACTTTGTAAGGTAATCAACAATGACCCATATTGCATCGTTCCTTCTAGGAGTCTTTTCTAGTCCCCTGACAAATTCTATTTTGATATTATCCCATTTCCACTCAGGTATGGGAAGAGGTTTCAATACTCTTCCAGGCTGTGGCCTTCCAGCTTTCACTTATTGAAAAACCAAACATATTGACACAAAATCAGCAATCTCCCTTTTCATGTTGTCCCACCAAAAATGTTCCTTCAAATCTCTATACATTTTGGTGCTCCCAGGGTGTATAGTGAAATTAGAACTATGAGCATCATCCAACAATTCCCTTTTTAGATCAAGTCTTTCGGGAACACAATATTTCTTCCCAAATTTCAAAATTCCATCTTCATACACAAAGTCACTCAATCTCCCATCATTCAAAGCTTTGATCTTCTTTTGAAATTCTTCATCATTGGTCTGATAACTCTTTATCTTTTCTAGTAAAGATGGTTTGGAAACCATTTTAAGAGGTATCGATGTTTCACCTTCCATGGTGATTCCCATATCCATCTTCACTAGATCCAGGAAAATAGGACCCCTTTCAATTCTCATCATGTTCAAAACTCCGTGATCTTTTCTTCTCAAAGCATATGACACCTTATTTTCTTTCCCTAGGTGGTAGTGTATCGTGCAATCATAATCCTTGAGTAGTTCAGGCCATCTCCTTTGCCTCATGTTGAGTTCTTTCTCTGAGAAAATACACCTAAAACTCTTATGATCAGTATATATCTAACATTTTTCACCATAGAGATAATGTCTCCATATATTCAAACCAAATATTACAGCAGCTAGCTCAAGATCATGAGTAGGATAGTTTTGATCATGAATTTTCAGCTGTCATGATGCATAGGCAATAACTCTATCATTCTACATAAGGACACAACCAATTCCTTTCTTCGATGAATCACTATAAATAACACACCTATCATTCCCCGATGGTAGAGTCAATATAGGAGAATTTACTAATATTCTCTTCAGTTCTTCAAAACATTCTTCACACTCCTTTTTCAAAATAAATTTCTCCCTTTGCATGTGAGCTTTGTTAATGGCTTAGCCAATCAGGCAAAATTCTGGAAGAAACGTCGATAATAACATGCTAAACTAATAAAACTACATACCTCGGTTATACTCGTTGGTGCTGGACATTCTTGGATTGCTCTTGTCATAGCAGGATCAAAAAAGATTCCATCCTTAGAGACAATATGGACAAGAAAAGAAATCTCTTGATTCCAGAATTCACACTTGCTAAACATCCCATATAATTCATGTCTTCTCAGAGTCTTTAGGATAATAAGCAAGTTATTTTCATGATTTTCGTAGCTTTTGGAGTATACCATGATATCATCAATAAATACCACTAAAAAATCATCGAGATATTCCTGGAGAACATTGTTCATTAGATACCTAAAAACAGAGGGTGCATTAGTCAGCCCAAAAGGCATTACTGTAAACTCATAATGCCTATACCTGGTTCGAAATGTTGTCTTCAGAATGTCTTCCTTCTTTACACACAACTGATGGTATCCAGATCGAAGGTCAATCTTTGAAAAGTATTGAGCTCCATGCATTTGGTCAAATAAATCATCAATGTGATGTAGGAGATACTTGTTCTTTATTGTTATAGCATTGATTTCCCTGTAGTCTATGCATAACTTCATAGATCCAACTTTTTCCTAACAAAAAGGAAAAGGGATCCCCATGGAGAAACACTAGGGAGATTAAATCCCTTATTTCTCAATTCCGCTAGTTGATTATATTGTTCCACTAATTCCACAGTGGCCATTCTATAAGGGGTCTTCGATATAGTCCTTGCACCAGGAATTAAATCAATAGAAAACTCAATTTCTCTTTATGGAGGATGTCCAGGTAAATCTTCCGGAAACACATCTACATATTATTTGACTATAGGTACATCCTCTATTTGAACATTCCTTTCCTCACCAACACTCATTTGATTCTTTTCCTCCACACTAATTTAATTTAGGTGTGCTATTGGGGGTGGATCTAGATAAGAATTAGGTGGTAACGATTCTGCTCTAAAGATAAGGTGTTCCTTATCATCATCATCAAAAATATTAACCTCCTTATACTTAAAATAAATATTCACATCGTGGTCCAAAAGATAATCCATACTAAGGATTATATCAAATTCAATCGTGGGTATGACGATGAGATCAGTAGATAAAGAACATTTATATGCCTTAATGGGGACTGATTGACAAAACTTTGTAGCAATGATAAATCCCTTATGAGTTTTAACTGACAACTCCCTTGTTAAATGAAATTGGAAATATCTAATTTTCTTAGCAAACTAGGAATATATGAAACAATACGATGATCTAGAATCAATTAAAGCATTTTCAAAACTTGAGGAAACCATTAAATTACATGCCACCACGTCTTTCAGAGCTTCTAACTCAGCAGTAGTGATATAAAAATATTGTCCTTGATCCCTTGACCTTTTCAGAGGTTAGTTCCCCTGACTCTGAGGACATTCATTTGCATAATGTCCCATCTCTGTACAATAATAGCATTCCACGTTGACAGAAACTCTCTTTCCCTTACAATCATGAACTTGGTGGCCTTTTTCACCTCACTTGTAATAGATTCCCATTCCCTTCAAGAAATTACCAGGGTGTTTCTTCCCACATTTACTGTAGGATGGATAATAAAATTTTCCCTTCTTCCCTTTATTTCCATTTCTAGAGTGTTCATCAGATCTCTTCCTCTCTTTCTTTTCCTTAATTTCGTAAGACTTGCCGAATTCATTTCTTGTTTTGATAGTGCATGAGACAATATCTTCGTACGATGAAAAAGATTATGATACTAATGCTCAATATAGAAAAGGTTTTAACCCATCAATGAAATGATCAATATTACTTATTGGGTTACTTATATAATCTATTTCATGACGCGCTATCCTTGTAAAGTTAGCCTCAAACTTTGCGACATTCTCATCCTCCTTTTGCCTCAGACTCAGAAATTGCCTTTCCATATCTACTTGATTTTCACGAGGAAAGTATTTTAATAATAAAAGCTCTTTGAACTCCCTCTATTCCATATTTGATACTTCATAATCTTCCTTCGTGTTTTGTATCAATGACCACCATTGATCAACATCTCCAGTGAGGCGATAAATAGCCATGATAACTTTTTCCCTTTCACTACTCCCCAAATCCTGAAATATTTTCTCTAGGGAACTTATCCATTCCTCAGCTACTAATGGATTTGTACTCCCATTGAATGTTGGTGGTTTCTTCCTCATGAAGCGATCTAACATTGATCCTCCATGATGCAGATCAGGGCGCTCCATACGAGTAAGGTTATTATTCATAACCTGAGTGAGTTGTCCTAGTATGGTGATTAGATGATCAGCACCAGTTGCATCACCAGCTCGACTATAATTATCTTGAGTAGGAGGAGAATCCCTACATTGAGTGCGTGCATTGATATGGTTTCAATTCCTTCCACTGGGTTCCATTTCTATACGATGGCATAAACAAGATCAGTTTATGAATCAAAATACATAATTTCATACTTGTAAAACACTTATAAAAATTCAACAGTTTATGGATATAATCCATAATCATAAAAAAAATGTTTTCTTGGAGGAAGTATATACTCATAAACCCTTCATAATGGTTTGTAATGAAAATGAGAATTATCCTAAGCATATCCCCTTGGAGTGTCGTAACCAAGAGTGCAGTAGGGCCCGTTGTTGTGCACCAGTTCCTGTTCGAGTCGAGCTCAAAGTGGTGTTTTCGTGTTTTACCCCTAGGTACATCTGTGCCAGAGCCGCCTCTACCTGTTCGTATCCAGACATGGATGTATTACTCGAAAAACTCACAAAACCTCTATAATACCAAAATTCTAGGAAGTTCTTCTACACTAATCCTCAATGTCCATCTTAGGTCTACGTGTACTAATCAGAGTTTATCTAAATCTAGCTTCCAAGGTTTGTACTAAAATTCCTTTGATACCAACTGTAATGCCCTGAGCCTAGTTACCCAGAGTTAGTATATTATTACATAACATTGGCATGATCACAAGAAAGATCAAGTCTCAAAAGAACGATTAGTTTAGTATCCTTGGAAACACTAGATACATTCATAATGATTAAATTACATCATAAATAGAAAACTACAACAACATCTTGTCTCCAAACTCATATCCCCTTATAATATCCCTACCAGTCATTCATAAAATACTTCTTAAAATCCTAGGAAAAATAAAACATTTAAAGGGGTAAGCTCTAATGCTCAGTAAGGATAACAATATAGTGGAAACATTCATAAATAAACACAATCATTTAAGGCAATCTATAACTAAAAAAAGTCTTTTAAACTTGAAATTCAGCATAATATGGAAAATATAAAAATAAATAATTCCATTCACTTATTTACATGGATATTCTACTAGTCGAATAATCACATGCAATATTAATAACCACTATCATAATGAAGGAATGCATAGTGCCAGACTATCATAACCACGTATCCAAGGCCTCGTGCCAAGTCTAAAAATAAGATCTTGTCAAGTACTTGTGGCAAGAAACTAGTTTGTCTTATGATACCTACCGATGCATCGAGGAGATATAGCGGGCTCCACCCGTCACTAATTAAGTCCAATGCATTCCTGAAATGAATAGGTTTAAACATAACATAAACATTCGTATTAAAACTAGCATACAAAATGTCAATACTATCTCCATAAACCATGAATGGTATAAAAATAACACATCCACAGTCAAACATATCAAAAATCCTTCAATACAATATGGGAGTTTTGTATCATAATAAATCAACTTCAAAAAAGCTTAAAATCTATCATAGGATGTTGACATAGATGAAATCAAAACTATTTGAGAGAAATATCTCTTTTTTATAAATAATTTAAAAGTCACATAATTATAAAATAAAACATTTACTTTGAAAATATTCTTATAATCTTGTATGGTAAGCTTCGACGATTTTATAATGGCGGAAAATAGCCACACCCGCCGTATAAGTTAAAAAAAAGACATTCTTACATTAATTTTGTCGAAAAGGTTAGAAATGAACTTTTTTGGAAAAAGATAGAAAGATTCCTTTAAAAACTTTTTATAAAAAGGCAAACAATGGTATAAATGACTTTAACCCATAGTCTGTAAAATTGTAATAAATATTTGCAATACATTTTTAAGAAACAGCGATGTTGATGATAAAGAGTTCCCCATAGATAATTACGTATAAACAACCTCAGATAATGATGATATTGTGATATAAACCCTTACCAATTTGGTAACTTACAAAAAATAAAACCCTTAAATTAAAGTGTATTACACAAATAATACAATTATAGGCAGTACATACACCACACAAAAGGTAATAGTGGCAATATTGTTCGAATCTCACGGGAATAAAAAGTGAGATGAAAACCTCTTACCTTGTACTTTTCCTTGGTTGAGGGTAGATTAACCTACTATATAATGGTGAAATAATTGTTATTAAATTATAAAATCATCATATACATTAATATGATATCAAATATGATCTTTTAACATTTATTTGTTAATAATATCTTAGTATTATCATCGTTTCGGGTGTTAACCTGTTTTCTTTTATATATGTTGTTACATAAACCGTGTTTATTATGGGTAGGTTGTATCTTACTCATATACAGAATGATATCAAGTCCTTAAACATTCTTGTTAATCACAAAATGAGAATTATAATTGCATAGATATAATATGTAATGAATGTCATCGCGTTCGTGGAGACGGTAGTCCGTATATACGCACGAGCAATAATATCATTCTTTTGAAATTAAAATAATATATAATTGGATGGCATATCATATATAAAAAATCATTATCATGTAATATTTATTATTTAAATCAATTACATATCATTATCATACACATCCAAATAATAATGTTTTTGAATAACAATTACACCACGACGTGGAGACGGTAAGCCGTACGTATGCACGTATGGTGACATGTCATTAAAAGGATGGATAGAATACTGAATATGGTTGTACCATATTGATAATAACATCACAGTATATATAAGATACTGGATTTATTATTTTATAAAGGAAATGAAAAATAAAGAAGAAGTTAAAGAAGTAAGGAACTTGAAAAAGGGTGGTGAAAACATTACCTCTTCTTCTGGTTCTTCCTTTTTATTTGATCAAAAGGGCTCCGTAGGATGGATTTCTGATCAAACTAAGGCCTCTAGGTTGAAGTGTGGGATGTTGAGAGAGTTTTCAGGCAGGGTTTGGCTGAACCAAAAGGCTTTTAATGTATTAATAATTGGATACAAGTTGTGTCCTTTTATAAGGGGGAGGAGGGGCTCTTTAGGAAAAACTTAATGTATTAATTTATAATAAATTCATATTCGGATTATAATGGCTCAAAAGTAGATTATTTAAAGTATGACGTGGGTATGGCTGAAATCCTTTCAACCAATAGATTTTAGATAGGTTTGGGTCATTATATTAACCTTATCATTTATTTTAACTCTTAGTTAATTAGATTGACATTTACCATGTCACATTGTATTTTTATATTATATAGTTAATAAATATACTATATACATCCGAGACACTGCCACGTAATCCATGAATGATAAAACTATCATGATATAAGTCCTTTGGACTAACCATAGTTTTTAGGAATAGAATATCAATTAATAATAAAATACTTGTTTTAAAAACTCTTTTATGTCAATTTTGACACTATTTGGAATTTTATTTTTGTGAAAATCATAACATCATGATTACTTCGAAGAAAGTTAATTAAATAAATCCTAACATGTAATATTATACTATAAAAATATTGAAATTCATAAAATGCCTACAATTACATTTATTTGGATATTTATAATATCAATAGTTTTAATATTTCATTAATTCGGTAATTACTCCATCACCATTGTGGCACAAACAAATTAAATTATTTAATGTATAAAAATTATAAATAAAATACCATTATGTATGAAATATTTTTATATTTCTAATGAATATTTACAATCAAATTTGTATTATGTATAACCCTATATTAAAAATGTTTTAGTAATTAAAATTTGATTTTAACTCTTTTAACTCTTCTTTGAATTAAATAATAATAAATGTTCTAATCTAATCCAAGCGGATGTAAATGAAAATATTTTACTCCGAAGGTTTTTTTTGGTCGACATAAATTTGTCCAATAGAATTAGGACATGTGTTAGGGTAATATTAATATCATATTTACCCTTAATTACCCAATTTACTTTAGACCGTGGTAAATAAAAGTAAAAAGTTACTATTCACCAAAAATTATTTTTATCTCATTGAACCTCATTTTACATCTTGATATTAACCATGTCTCTAGGATTTTTGAAATTCCATTCAAAGAATCAATATAGTTATGTTTTACGTGAATTTCCAAATTCTTCTAGGAGGTGGGTAAAAGACAGTGAAAAGTTCAATAAAATTTTTAAATATTTAAATTATTCTAAACTAACTCCAATGAATTACATTGAACATATATAGGTATTATGTATATATTTTAAACTTAATTAAATTTAAATAAAATAAAAAAATATTTAAATAAATTGTTTTTAAACTATAACTCCGTGTTTTTTTACTATTCATCAAAAATTGAATGTTTTCAGAAAAATACACAAAATTCACGCTAGGATAATTTTGATATTACAAATCCAAGTATGAAGTACATTTTGAAAGATTGAATTTATATAACTTTATAATGTGGGTATCAATATTCATACCAGCTATTTTGATTGGTTGTGGTGTGTGTTAGAACTCGAAGCTGCATACAACACACGCCATTGTATTATTCAAAGAGAAGCGTACCGTAGAAGCTTGGGGTGTTACACTGCTGCTTTGCTTTCTATGACTTGTAATGTTATGATAGAGTGATTAATATCTAACATGATATGATTTTCTATAGATTGTTTAGACATGTAGTTCTTGACGTTTACTTTTGCTTCTACATATTTTTTGTGCATGACTGACTTACCCAAGGCTGTGAGAACCTAGTGTAGTAGATAATAGGGAGAATTGACATTGAGGGTTTCTCCAGAGTTTCTATTTACTGTTATGTTGCGATACCATATGGGGGTTGTACTTTGTGCTCCCTCAGAGTATCTGTAGTTTTCGTGATATCGGACACATGGGGAATTGGACATTGAGTGCTTCCTCAAAGTGCGTATTAGTTACTAATATGAGACCATAGGGGGAATTGATGGTGAGTGCTTCCTCAGAGTGTCGTTGCTAAAGTTGAACTAGAGGGGTTAGACTGTGAGTACTAACCTTAGGGTTACTTGTGTTTGTTTTGGTTGAACTATATGGGTTAGGATGTGAGTATTTCCTATAGGGTTACATTCTTTTTATTAACTGCTTACTTGAAAAATGAAAATTATTGTAATTTAATTGTAGGATTTTTATTATGTGTACTTTCTTGTTTACTGCTTTATTTTGTGTATTTCCTTCCATATAGATTCACTAACTATTAGGCATAGATCTTTGGGTGATTGCCTACTGGGATTAGTCTCACACCCTATTTGGGTTATGCTTTTGGGCCCAATTAGATTATATTGCTATAGGTATAGATAAGGGAACATGCTCTTCTACTTCAAGTACTTGATTGTTGTCGAGCTCGGGAGCATGGGATCAAGGTGAGGCTTGAGATGCTGTGGAGCTGTTTACTTGATTTTCTATTGTACTTTGGTTTAGTATTGTATTCCAACATTATGACATGTTTGGATACTTTCTTAGACATATGTATCAGGAATCATTTATATATGTGTGCTCCATTTCTTTATTACTTCGACTGTTTACTTATTGCAAGTTTTACTACATCCTCTATTGCTATCTGTTTTACTTCTGCTGTGTTACTCTGCCAATGAGGGCACAGTTTCCCCACTATCACACCCAAGACCCTCGCTGCTAGTTGGCAGCCTTTGGTGTTCGGGAAAATGCGCTTGAGGCCATGTGAACAACTAGGCATTGGGTGTATCTACGCGGCTTCCAGAACTAGGAGGTTGCAATAAATAACAGATATATAATAAAAAAATGAATAAATATTATAAATAATTTTTATTTACAAATTATTTAAAATAAATTACTAATAAAAATCATTAAATGATAATTGTATGAAAATTAAAATACCAAAATATTGAAATAAAAATTTGAACACATTTTAATCCTATAAATTAAAAGGATGTTAGAAATTAATAAAAAAATATCAATAAGTAAATTTTACAAATTGTATAAATTATAAAATATTAAATTAACAAATTTAGAAATATAAAAACTTTAAAATATAATAAAAATGATGAAATATTGATGTTGAATATATAATATTGAATTAATAAGCATGGAATTTAAAAAATTATAAATGAATAAATTACAAAACTAATAAAAAATGAACAAATATATATGAACTATATAATTTAAAAAAATATTAAAAATTAATTCAACAAAATAAATATATATAAAAATTAAAAAATAAGTTTAAATTAAAAAAATAATAAAAATGCACTAGTAATATAATTGTATATACTATATAAGGGTATAATTTTTTTGAAAATGTAATATAAATTATTATATTTTTAAATTAATTGTTCAAAATTTAATTGTTATATTTGAATATATTTATAATTATAGAAATAGGGATATATTATTATTACTCATTATAGTTTTATAAATGAGAATGATTTTATAAAATAAGTTTAACTAATTACTAATTATTTTTTCATGTATTATTATTTTTGTAAATAGATAAATACTATTTTTTGAAGTATAACGTCAATTATATAATTGTATAATTATGTTCATAAATAATTATAAGTATACATAAAAAAAATAATTTAAATATACATTACAAGATTTTAAAATTAATTAATAATTTTACTATTTTTTGAAACTGGATGATGATCAATCCCTCTTTAGTTAAAATATGTATGTAAAAATCATTTTACAATGGGGGAGGAGGGAACATAATAAATGGCATGAGGGATGAGAGGCTCAATGAATTGACAGAACATGACTCGAATGCTGTAGATAGACCAAATTCCTAAGAGGGAGCATGGATCATGCTAATAACCAATCAAACATCCCCCAATAGAGAAACTACACATGAACTTCTAGTCATTGATATTGTGTTCCCCCCTAAAAGGGGTGATAAAATGGAGTTAATTATTATTATATTATAAGTATAATTTTTTTTATTTTAAATAATAAAATTTTAAATACAATTTCATTTTATATATTTCATTTAGAGATGAAATGGTACATTTTTTATTACAAATTTACATATATAACCACCTTTATTAATACATAAATATGTGTGTGTGTGTTTCTGTTTGAAGAACATAAAGGCAATTTAGTGTAGGTGAACTCAATAAATATTAATATATATCCAACTATATAAAATGTATATAATATTATTTTAAATGAAATTTCATTATAAATTAAATAAAATTTAATTACAAGAATATTACCATTCTTATATTAAATATTATTCATTTCTAAATATTAATAATCAGTAATTATATAAATCATTATAGTATTAGTAGAATATCACATTATATTGTTCATATGTAAATGTGTGTATGTGTGTGTGTTTTCAGGTCTGAAGAACCGTATCCCATGTATCTTTGTGTGAAGTAGGTCAACACAAAACATATTTCTATATATCTAACTATAGACAAGGCATATAATATTAAATTTACTTTAATATATAAAGAAGTAATTAAATTAACAGAAACATAAAATAAAAATTATATTAATTAATAATGAAATATATATATATTTTAAAATATATTAATAATTTCTAATTATATAAATACATATAATATTTTTTGTATACATAATAAAACTTATTAACAATTATAAAATTCTTTTAAATATTATCATATATATATATTTAAAAAATATTATGAATTATATATATGAATAAATATATTTCTCTACGTAACGACATATAGTTATATTTATAAACATGTTAATTGTATTTTATATAAATATATAAGACTGTTACAAAACATTACTAATTAAAATATAAATATTAAATTTACTATAAAACTTGTTAAAAAATTTCATTCATTGTTTTTTATATTTGAATGCAATATTTTTAATAAATTATAAATTAAATTTGTATATATAGGTTTATATAATTAAAAGGCATTCATTCACATAGATTTACATGCATACATACATACATAGAAATATACATAGATAGATACATACTTACATACAAGCATGCATGCATTCATACATACTTACACATATATAACTGCATTAATTACATTTGAATAACATTATTTTTTTCTATAATACATATATGTACAGACGTATGCATACATAGACATACATACACATATATACACATCCATATATATATATATACACACACACACACACATACGTACACATACATACATTCACATACACATAAATACACATGAATACACATATATAAACATAAATTTAAATACATACACATACAAAAACCTATATTCACATACGTACACACACATACACAAACATATATGTAATCATACATATTCATAGACATAAACATCCATATTCATACATGCATATACATACAAATATACTGTTACAAATACATATGCATACACATACCCATACACAAACATAAATATACATAAACATATTCACATGCACACACATAAACTAGAATAAATATACAAAAATGAACATAATTAGAGAAGAATACACATACATACACAAACAAAGACACACATACTAACACGCACACATACACAAACATAAATACACATAAATACACATACAAACACATAAATACACATACAAACACAAAAAAAAATACACATACATACCTTGTAAAACACCATGTTCATATGCGACTGAGGAGTTAGTGGGAATTTTTAATTTCCATTTAGTGGATGGTAATTTTTTTTAGCTGGGGTTTGGAGTGAATCTTTGAGAGTTTGGGAAGCTCAATAAAATGTTTTTTATGTGGAATAAATATCATAATCTATAGAAGGAGGTTTAGGATCCATCAATAGAAGGATATGGTGGCTTGACTACACAATGGTCATGAGATATAGCCACAATATCAGTATTGAGGGTATTAACTAATTAATATCACCCCCAGAGTGTAATTACTAAAAATGTTGTCAATGGAATTTCCCCTATGATTATATAATTGTACCAAATATTGTAATGTAGTTCTATATAAAGATTATTCACCACATTATAAACCCAATTATATTTTATTATGTGAATTTTTAAATTTCATTTAGAGAATAAATAAATCTATTAAAATAAAAAATACTACAACAAGATAGAAATTAAAAATAAATAACTAAAATTTGAAAATTTGGATCTTCTTAATCCCCCATAATAATCACACTCATGAAGAAATCTGTAGAAAGTAAATAGAATACTGGAAATGAAATATTAATATATATAATAAAAACATATATAACCATGAGATAAATTATAATTTAATGATGAATGAATTAAATATGAGGTATTTATAAAATTTATGGAATCCATATGATCATTAAACTTCATGCAGTTGGAATAATTATCTGAATGTTGGAATAGTATTATAACTTTTTGGAATAGTAAACAGACATTTAAAATAGTAACCTCACTTATGGAAGTGTTAAATAATGTTTTATTATCTTATAAAATGAAAATATGATGTCTTTATATCCTGATAGAAGTATGAAAATGTTTTAAAAATGATAAAATAAGTTGTTTAATTTTTACAACCCATATCCATCTTATCTCCATTATTATAAAAAATAGAATTATTTGGAATTAAATATATTTTAAAAAAAATTTCTTACAATACAACACTATTTTTCCTTATAATTTCAACATAATATTATAATACAATAAATAATTTTTAAAAGGGTTAGAAAATTGATCAAAATATTATAATTTTTTTAAAATAAACTATTTTTTTGTTTCAAAATTAGTTTCTTCATAGTTATTAAAATATTTTCATGAAATTGATTTTATTACAATAATCTAAAAGTTGAAGAATTTTTAGGGTTAATTTATTTTAATTTTTAAAAATGGTTTTTTTTGTAATAATGAAGAATACATAAATATGATATTTAGAATTATATGTTAAATGAATGAATTTATGTTTCATTTATTATTTATGTAAAAATTAGTTTAAAAAATCATGTAAAATTCACTTTATATGGTCATAAGATGTATTTATATTGGTATTCTTGATCCAAAATTATAAATTAAGGACTATAATATTTAATACAATCCTATATCCTCACCTTACAAATACCACTCTCACCACCCCTTCTCCCCATACCATCAAAGTCTTGGATCTTTTCAAATTATTATGAAATTATATACTCAAGCATTTTTCCCACATCCACACTGTAAAAGTTTCACCAAAAGTAAATTCCAACGTTCCATATGGTGTATTTAAAGAGACTTCATTTAGGTGTTGATATCATCAATATATCACATTCAAATTTATTATTTTGATTACCTCCTCCTCACATACCACATACAACATGAAAAAGCACTCCAGTATAATAAATATATTATAATTTTTTTAATGTAATATCAATTATCCACATTCTTCTCGTATATCCTCATTCTGAAAATGAAAATGTTATTCATATTATAGTGGATTGACTTCCTCCCTGAATAGTATACTTCATTTTCTCCACCACCCGGTGATATAGAAATGTTATTATTGATACATATGTTAATATTTTATTACATTTAATAACTTATTTCATGAATCCATGATTTATTAATATCTTTTTAATTAAATAATAAAATTTATTTGTTGATTCTTAGTAAAACCACCTTAATCAATTAAATGGATATTGACCACATCTATACTAAATGAATCATAACAATTTCAGAAAAAATAAATATAATTGGAACCATTTTAATTTCTACAATTACATGAATAATACGCCATTTCACTTCTTGAGTGATAATAATATTTTAAGATAATGACCATAGTTACCAACATGTAATCTCACCATGCATATATAAAACACGCTCCCTTGGAAAAATAAAATTTAGGGTTTTATCTCAATGAAATGGTTGTAAATTAATATATTAAATTAATATAGAATCAATTATAAAGAAAAAGCTTCCTAATAAATTAAATAATGAATAAAATTTTATTATTAATTATATTAAGAGAAAGTGTAAAATGATTATATATATAAAGTATGGGATCCCATAGAACCACCCAATTTTGATTAAGTTATGTCATTTCTCTATATAATTGAATTTTATTATCACTATGATGTTATATAATCCTTAAAAATTATTTTTATAAGTATCTTACATATATTCCTTTAATATTCTATGTTCTTTTGTTGGGGATATATGTACCTTATGTTCATTTTTCAAATACCTTCCTTAAATTGAATAATGAATAAGGGAAAATTCTATATTACTGAATCCTTTTAAGTAAAATAAATTTATAGAATTTATTTCCAGTGATCATTTAATTAAATAAAGGAAACATTTATGAATAAAAATTCTTTTTTACCTATGTTTTTCAAAGAAATATACATGTTATTTTTTTCAAATGTCTTAAACTGATTCATTAAAACACCATTTTGAAAGATCATTTTTATTACAATTATCCATCATTTCTCATGAATTTTTTATAAATGAACATAATATTTTAGAACTATTATTATTTATTTATAATTTATCATTCAACATAATTCATTAATAATTATCTTTGTAATCTTCAATAAATATCAATTAATTTTGATTGGAAGAAATGTTACGCAACCCATTTCACTATGTGTGTAATTATTATTCTTATTCCTTATATTTGATATTCATTTGTAGAAAACATAAGCATTTACATGTTATGATTTTTCACCTAAATACAGACAAAATGAATATGGTAAAATTATGTTCCGTGAGATGATATCAATAGGATTAGTGAGTAATCCTAATCATTGATTCGGCTATATACACCATTTGATGCTATATTGGCACTTAGTGATGACTTATACATTTGGAATGTATCATGTTTTTTTGACATTCAGATGTTTCCAGGATATTAGGATTTATTTTTTTGGTGTTGTGATACAATTTAATTATTCAAGATCCTATTATTGTCTGATATCATATTATTCATTTTGACAAATATGTTATCTTTAATTTCCATGTTTATTCCACTAATGTATTTTTATCTCATACTTTTATATAATGTATTACCCATGTTATCATTTTTAGTTTTAGGATATCTGTGTGATTTTGGAACTCATTACAAAGATTAAAATAATTTCATATTTTTTTGATTTTTTTGGACATTTTATGAACCTAGTCTTACAAACACACTAGGCCATATAATATTTGTATTGTATTAATTGAAAACATATATTAAAAATCATGTTATATTATTTTTAGTAGACTTATATCTCAACAGTTGGGATCATAGAATGGTTTAGTTTTTTTGGGAATTAAGATAATAATACTTTAGTGACAACCCTATCAATATGTATGAACATGTGTCTTTCAACAGCTATAGATCCTTTTAAATTTTGGTTAAACCATTACTGTAATCTTATTATGGATTAAAATATGAGATTTTTCCTTAACACGGTCTTTTTTTTTGTTTTGGAATTGAAGATGAACGAGGGATGTGGGCTTATTATAGAACTATTACACACTATTTAATTAGAATAAATGATATGTATTCAATAGATGATGTGTAACGGCTTGGTAATACTAATTCATGACTGGTAAATGGATTTCCCAAAAGGGGAGATCCTAAAAATTACATGGTGTGTAAATCATTTAAATTGCCGAGAAATTTCCATAATCTGTTTTTAAAATAAGAGGCATAAACTCTATTTTCGAAATAATACCTATAACCATCCATTCAATCTCACATTGGAGAAACCAAAGAACCCGAGACCAATGTTCATGGATATATTTCTAACCGGGACTCAAATTCCGAATCCTTAAATAATATTGGATGCATGCCAATAAGATATTTATTCCTCTTGAATCATTCTTCATTCCCCTTATCCTCAACAAATTTATTTTGCGGAAGGATATTATTCCCTATTTTCATGGCATGGATCCATTATTCTATTTTCTTTTATTTAGACCAATGTTAGGTTTGACACAAAATAATGACTATGATACGTGTATATGGTATGTGTTCTATGAATCATCCCTCAAATTCATCCCATTTTGTAAAAAATTTTCATCATGCACAGACCGATTTCATCTAGAATTTCTTATTAAATTCATATTTTGTGTTTCTAATAATCACACTTGTATTATATTTACTTGTTCATAAATTTTCTTCCAACCATTGTATGTTATAACCTTAATTTCAACTACCCCAAGAAGGTTGTTATATTATTATGCCTTTATAAGTTTTTTATGATTTTCCATGCCACTATTTGGGTGTTCTTTCATAGGACCCTTCTAAGGTAATTATTCTCATATTATCAATGTATCCTTAATTAACCAATAGATAGCACATGTATAGTTTCCACGTGACCATTATGTGGTAGGTAACCTAAATATTTAATTAACCTTTTTAAATGATAGATAGAATGCATATTTATATATATCACTTGTCCTTGTTAGTTATAACTAAATGTTATTTGTAGTATACCCATAACCTACCATGTAATGATAATGAAAGTTAATGGAACGAGCCTTATAATTGAATATCAAATTAAATTATTAAATTGTTTTATGTACTATTTAGCCTAGTCACTTAGTATGAATGGAAATGGAATAAATCAATTGACTTGTTATAGGGCATGAGTATTTCATGACCTAAATTAAATAATGATATATTTATATGGTTCTTATTGAATATGTACCATTATATATTTAAAGGATTTGTCAGATGTGAGCCTACCTTGGATTCCTGGTGGGATTCCTTGAGTACAAAGAGGATGCAATTATAATTCAAGGAGATAATTTCCAAAAGAGATACCCACCTTAGAATATGGTCCTTGTTTACTAGAATATTCTCAATATTATGTTGTCGGATGTAACACCCCAGTTAAATAAAGAATATTACATTTTTATATTCATCCCTATTTGTGAATAAAATGTTATTATTAATTTAAAGGTAATGCTATGCTCGATGGCTTACCCAATACGCAACAATGAGTTCCTTCGAAATATTACGTTGCACTCTAATAATAAAATAATTTTATTTTAAATGGTAGTTAACACTTAGCCATTGTAATGATGGGAATGAACAGAACTAACTAAAAAATGATTATATATGTTTTTCAAATATTTTTACTTTTTAAAATAAATGTTAGAGGATTAAAAATGCGAATGAATCCAATTTTAAGCGTAACCATTCTAATATTCTTTAAAAGGTCGATTAGACACCTTTTGATGGAGAACATCTTTTAAATCTGCTTTTTGACAATTTTATGTGTTATATGTGACAAAATAAAATTCTTCTTTAAAATCAGGACATAAAAATTTACTTTGTGTAAATTTTTGGTATTTTTACGATAAAGTTCATTTTTAATGAATAAGTGAAAAATGTTGTATTTTAATTCAAAATATCTTTCTAATATAATTTATTTATATGATTAAATCATCTTTTGAATTGGTTTTAAAGTGCAGTTAGAATATATTTTTACCATTTAATCCAATGGTGGTCATTGGAAATAATTTCAATTTGAAATTGGACTTAAACTAGTGTCAGTATTTTAATACATATTGTTTTTAAAAACACGCTATTTTTTTGACAACGGGAATTAATTATTAAATTAATTGATGCAACTTATATGTTTTGAATTTTTTAAAATAGAAATCATTTTTGAATTCGGAATATCAAATATTTCTTAGGGTAAATTTTTTGTATTTTTCTGAAAAACTTCAATTTTTGATGAATAGTGAAACCACTAAGAGGTAGTTTAAACACTAATTTTTCATTTAAATGAAACTTTACCAATAATGTGATTTGAATTTCAAAAATACGACATACATGGTTGTCATTAGGATGTAAAATTTGGTTCAATGGGATTAAAATAATTTTTTGGTGAATAGTAACTTTAAAGTTTTATTAATCACGATTAAAGGTAATTAGTGTAATTTAAAGTAAAGATAATGTTATAATAATATGAAATGACCTTGACACATGTCCTAGCCTTATTGGATGAGTCATGGCCGACCAAGAAAATCCATGGGTCAACTTGGGGACCCCATGGATCCACTTTGGTAGGAAAATGGAATTAATAACTTTTTATTTAAAGTTAAAATTAAAATGTCACAAACATGTGTTGTTTTACTAAAACAATTTTTACATGGGGTTATACAAGTCATATTTTTCCCTATAAATATTCATTATAAATATAAAATTATTTCCTACATCATGATATTTTTTATATAATTTTTAGACATTATATAAATTAAATTATTTATGACACCTTGATGATGCAGCTATTACCTCATTATTTAACGATTTAAATAAAATGAAAAGATAATATAAACTCTAAGACCTAAAATTGTAAAAAACCTATTGGATGTGTGGATTTAGAACTATAATCACATTATCCTAGAAATATATAATTTTTTAACCTTTAAAATCCGAAAATCATTTTATAATAATGTTACTTTTCAAGACTTTCCAAGAGTGCCCCTTCTATCCTCTTATAAAAGGCCCCCACCTCTACCACCTTACCCACACCTCTAAAGCCTTTGTATAGGCCAAACCCTGCCCATTTTGTCTCTCCACATCCCTCTCTTACTCCTAGAATCCTCACATTGGGCAGAAGTATTTCCAAGGAAGCCTTTGATCTAAAATGAAAAAGAGTTACCCGATTTAAAGGTAGTGTCTTCTCTTGTGTTCTTATGTTTTATTTTTCTTCTCCAACACCATAAACTCTTTTTATTGCTTTATTTTGTAACAAAACCAGTATCTTAAATATAATAGGATGTTTTTATGAGAAGGATTAGAGCTAAAACTACACACATCTTTGTCTAATGGTTAAAGAACATACTGTTTCTGTGGTTGGCGATTTTCTGCCTCACGAAACGATGATTGTTCAATATTATTTTAACACATTTAAAGGTGGAAATTATAATGTCACTGTATTTTATATATGATATATATGGTATTTATTTTTACTATATTCTTCTGTATTTTATATTTAAAAAATACCTTTATTCTTTGCATGTTGTGCAAATGCGATAATTTCATATGAGGAAGTGTCGACTACCGCCCCCTCAAGTGATGTGACTCGTTCATGCAACACATGGAATGTATAAAGAATGACATTAATGATCATATGGGACCTGTATAACATATATATTATACTAGAATTATTATATATATATATATATATATCTCTCTCATTTATTTTTAATTCCATTAATATGAAAAAAAATGAAAGTAGCGTTCATGCGTACGTACGGCCTACCGTCTCCATGAACGGTGATTTTCATTTTTTTATCTCCAAATGTTATGGAATAGTATAAAATAAATATTTACGAGATATATATGATATTTTAATCATTAATACTGTTCTGGAAATGATTTACTTATAACTACATGGGAAATCATTTTCAAACAAGTTCATTTTTGACTCATGTACCAAACATCGGCAAAAACGTCTGATATGAACTAACATTATTAAAAAATTATCATAACATTATAATATGTGTTATGAACTGAATAATAATATTTAAAGGAGGTCCTTAATCAATTATAAATTGACCAAAGTTTATTATTCAGGAATATAAAGAAACGAACAAGACAAGTCGGACTTGAGGTAAGGGATCATACCCGTCTCTTTCTTTTTAAGTACACTCTTTTATGTCATTCCTTTTAAGAACATATTTCTTATTATTGGGATGTTATTTAATATTAATATTACTGTAATTTTTATGTTCATATTATGAGAGACCCTATTTTCTCTCATCAATCCATTTTGGATGTTTTGATTGGCGTCGTTAGGCTGCCGAATTTTCGTAAGGGGTCTTACCTCTCTCTTTCTTTTTAAGTACTCTCTCTTTTATGTCATTTCCTTGAGGCTCATATTTCTTATGTATGGGGATGTTCTTTGATATTCATAATTCTGTACTTTTTATGTTCATATTATGATATATCCTATTTGATCTAATAAATCAAATTTTAGAAGTTTTAATTGGCACCGTTAGACTGCCGAGTTTTCGTAAGGGATTTTTCATCTCACTTTTATTCTTGTGGGATTTATGCTACATTTTCCACCGTTTACATTGAGTGGTGTATGTACTTACCATTATACTACTCTTGGTGTAATATACATTCGTTTATGAGTATTTACTTCAATGTTTTATAGTCCTTCTTTCATAGGGTGTACGTTTTGAAAGTTACCCAAGTCGGTAAGGGAATCTTTCACCCTCCTCTATTTAAAAGACTTCTTTTGTTAGGTCTTTTAATTTACATATTTTTATGTTGGGATATGTTATCATATATCCTTATTGATGTAAAGTTTATGTACAAGTGATGAGATAGCATTTTCTATCTCATCAACTAATTTTATGAATTTTAAAGTAACGTCGTTAGGCTGTCGAATTTTACCAAGGGAACTTCTTAACCCAATTTCAATTTCTTTGGGTTCAACATGTTGTTATTGAATATGTCATCCTTTGAATATTTTTGAATTAACTATGATTGTTTTACACATAATATCCACTTATATTGGGTGTATTTATATTTGTCCCACATAATTATGAGATTGATTTATCCTTAATTTAAGGGTACCTTCTTTATTAGGGATTTCATCTCATTTTACATTTCTATTGAGACTTCATTGTTGTTATGAACCAATCCAATCTTATATGGTGTATATACTGTCCTTTGGAATATTATATCATGAATCCCTTTATTCTCATGATATTATAAATTTCTGATTAAATTTTATTCCTCAATTATTGTATTCAAGTGTCTCTCATTTTGTTAAAAACCCTTTAACTAAAATATCATTTTAAATGTATTATTGATTTATTCTTATAAATATTTCTCATTAATATCCATGTTTTCAAAATGGTTTTAAGGATTTATTTATATGTATATTAATGGTTTAAAATTTTAAAATCATCAATGTGGTATGAGACACTTTGATTCAAAAATATCTTTATTAAATGGTTTTAAATGGTTTTGAAAATGGTTTTTTAGAGTGGATTAATTATTTCAATATCTTAAAAGGTTATATTGTTATTAAAATGTGGGAATGTTATCTTTCCTTTATGATTAAGTTATGTGATGTGATTATGTTATGGTTCTTGGGCATTTTTTATGAAAACGAGTGGTTCCGTGAAAAACTTTGGGCGGGTGAGCCCGATATAGCTCTCTAATGCATTGGGTAACGCGAAGGGCTTAAATGTTAAGGTTTCTCCGAAGAGATTTATTGAATATACTGTGATGGGTATTCCAACCGTAAGCACGAGGGTTACTCCCTATGTAAGAATGTTATGAATGCCTCAAGTTACCTTTATGTCTTATGATTTCTATGAGTTATTCGTAAATCTTTTGATTTCATGAGGTATGTTAAATTGCTTATGCTTTATGAGTAAAGTACGATTTCATTGATTCTTAGGTATACATGGAATAATGTTTTCTTTCCATATTGTTTTAAACCTTACTGAGCTTTTTTAGGCTCATCCCATGTTTTTTTGAAATGTTTTTCACAGGACATAAAGATGAATAGGGTCAAGGATGGGATCACGGAAATGTCAGGATATCTAAAACAAGAAAATAGACATGACTCTTTTATTCAAGAGTTTTTATTTTTGTGAAAAAAATGGAAGTTGAGTAGATGTGTCTACTTTGTAACCTTGGAGATGTAATAGTTATGTCCTAATTCTCTAAAACTATAAACCTAAAAAGATCCGCAACATGTATTCTTGAAATAACTCAAGATTAAGTAATGTTTAAGGCTGGGGCCTTATAGTTGGTATCAGAGGATGGTTTAGATAACTTTAAAGGTTAGAGTGTTAAGTGACATGTTTTGTATAACCACAATGGTTATTATATTAGATAGAGTCATTGTTATCTTTCAAGGTTGGAATGAGTTTGAGATAACTTAGGTAAGTATATCTTAGTGTTTATCTTCCTATTTAGTACGTAATGATTTTGTTGTTATACTCACACTGACATTTCTGGTTTTAGTAAATGGATGAATCTAGAAGGCACCAAAGTGACACTGGGTTTGAAGGAAATTATGGTGGTTCTCTAATTAAGAGACTGGATGAAATGGTGGATTCAATGAGAAATATCGTGGTAATTCTAAACCAACTATAATGTGTCATGATCAACCACTTTAACCTTGGTGAGTTATCTAATACATCATGTACGAGTGAACTGACTCGACATGGAAGTTCAGGTAATAATTATAAAGGTAACCATTAGGGTTTATATGATCCTTACTTTTGAGGTAATTATGGTTTACTATACGTTATGATGGAATATGAAAGACATGAGATAAACATGAGGTGAATTTATGTTGTGGTTATTTTTGAATATTTTATCTCGTTTTGGGGAATGTTTTAAGAATTATATAGTTTTGGAAAAAGAACAACATGCAGACCGTGTGACAACCTGTTGCGTCGGACAAAGCTGCGGGAATCGAACCCACAACCAAAGTGCAACTGGTATTTATCTCCTACCATTGGACTACGTGAAGTCCTCGGTTAGTTTGAATAATTATTTTTTTAATTGGATAATTTTATGAATCAAGAGTAAGTTGATTTGGGGTTATCTATGGAAATTATTAACCTATCATGGAGGATATGTGATTAGGTTAATTACTTTTCAGTATGATACTTTAAGAGCAACTGATGTTATTTGGAGATAAATGATAATTTGTACCTTGGGAGACCTTATGATTAAATCCTTCAAATATTTGGGTTTCAATACTAGTTGGGATTAATTTGAGGAATTTTATGGATAGATGTTTATTTAATGGTATTTTTTAAACTTTGGGTTTTGTTTGACCAATTTTGGAGATTAGGAGTAGTTTTTATTTTTGTAAAAAAATATCCTTTTTGGGCATTATCTGATGTCGTACTATTTTTTTGGTTTGGTTTTGGTTGAGATCTAAAGACATGGGAAATATATAGTTCTATTTTTTGGATTAGGTGATTCTATAGAATTTGATTATATCACTCTTAATGTGAACAAGTCTTCCTAAATACTCATCATTTGGGGAAAGTATGAATTTGTGTAAGAAATATAGTAAAAGTTGAAAGTCAACATGACAAGTAAGTATGTTTCCTTAAGATAAAAAATAAATTCCTCAATGAAAAGTAACTTAAAACAAAAATGTTGACTACTAAATTTTCCTACTGGGGAATCGAATACCGTTTAACCCACCACAAGTTTGTGATTTTCTTGTGGTTAACATTCTCCTAAACATATTTTCTCTCACTCTCCCTCAAAACATGAACCTTTTCTTTTTCTTCCATATCCATGTTTTCTTACATGGAATCCTAGTATGGGTTAACTTGAGTGACCTCTGTACTTCTATTTCATTCTTTTAAATTGATTGTTTTACCGACACTTGTTCTGATGTGGGACTTTCAGTGAAGTTTTCGAGCCCAATTTTAAAATTGCGAGGATGAAATTCCCAAAAGGGGGAAGGATGTAACACCCCGGGTAAATAAAGAATATGAAAATTTTATATTTATCCCTATTTGTGAATAAAATGTTAATATTAATTTAAGGTAATTCTATGCTCGATGGCTTACCCAATATGCAACAATGAGTTCCTTTGAAATCTTACGTTGCACTCTAATAATAATATAATTTTATTTTAAATGGTAGTTAACACCTAGCCGTTGTAATGATGGGAATTAACAGAACTAACTACAAAATGATTATATATTTTTTTCAAATATTTTTAATTTTTAGAATAAATTTTAGAGGATTAAAAATGTGAACGAATCCAATTTTAAGCGTAAACATTCTAATATTCTTTAAAAGGTCGATTAACCACCTTTTGATGGTGAAACTATTTTAAATACACTTTTCGAAAATTTTATGTGTTATATTTGACAAATTAAAATTCTTCTTTAAAATCGGGACATCAAAATTTACTTTGTGTAAAGTATTGGTATTTTTACGATAAAGTTCATTTTTAATGAATAAGTGAAAAATGTGGTATTTTTATTCAAAACCTCTTTTTAATATAATTTATTTATATGATTAGATCATCTTTTTAATTGGTTTTGAAGTTCAATTAGAATATATTTTTACCATTTAATCCAATGGTGGTCATTGGAATTAATTTCAATTTGAAATAGGACTTAAACTAGTGTCAATCTTTTAATAGATATTGTTTCTTAAAAACACGCTAATTTTTTTGACAGTGTAAATTAATTATTAAATTAATTAATGCAACTTATATGTTTTGAATTTTGTAAAATAGACATTATTTTTGAATTCAGAATATCAAATATAGCTTAGGGTGACTTTTTTGTATTTTTCTAAAAAACATCAATTTTTGATGAATAGTGAAACCACTAAGTGGTAGTTAAAAAACTGATTTTTGGTTTAAATGAAACTTTACCACTACTGTGATTTGAATTTCAAAAATCTGACATACATGGTTTTCATTAGGATGTAAAATGTGGTTCAATGGGATAAAGATATTTTTTTGGTGAATAGTACCTTTAATGTTTTATTAATCGCTATTAAAGGTAATTAGTGTAATTTAAAGTAAAGATAATGTTATAATAATATGAAATGACCTTGACACATGTCCTAAACTTGTTGGATGAGTCATGTATGACCAAAAAAATCCATGGGTAAACTTGGGGACCCCATGGATCGTCTTTGGTAGAAAAATGACATTAATAACTTTTTATTTAATGTTAAAATTAAAATGTCACAAACATTTGTTGTTTTACTAAAACAATTTTTAAATGGGGCTATACAAGTCATATTTTTGACTATAAATATTCATTAGAAAGATAAAAAGCTTTCCTACATTTTTTTATAATTTTTAGACATTAAATAAATTAAATTATTTATGACACCATGATGATGCAGTGATTACCTCATTATTTAACAATTTAAATAAAATGAAAAGATAATGTAAAATATAAGACCTAAACATGTCGAAAACCTATTAGATGTGTGTATTTCGAACTATTATCACCTTATCATCGAAATATATAATTCCGGGACCTTTAAAATACGAAAAGTATTTTATAATAATGTTACTTTTCAAGACTTTCCAAGAGTGCCCCTCCTCTCCTCTTATAAAAGGCCCCCACCTCTACCACCTTACCCACACCTCTCAAGCCTTTGGCTAGGAAATACCCTGCCCATTTTGTCTCTCCACATCCCTCTATTACTCCTAGAAGCCTCACTTTGGGTAGAAGTCTTTCCAAGTAAGCCATTGAGCTCAAATCAAAATGAGTTACCTGATTTAAAGGTAGTGTCTTCTCTTGTGTTCTTATGTTTTATTTTGCTTCTCCAACCCCCAAAACTCTTTTTATTACTTTATTTTGTAACAACACCCGAATCTTAAATATACTAGGATGCTGTTATGAGAAGTATTAGAGCTACACCTACACACACCTTCATCTAATGGTTAAAGAACATATTGTTTATGTGGTTGGCGATTTTCTGCCTCACGAAACGATGATTGTTCAATATTCTTTTAACACCCTTAAAGGTGTCCATTATGATGTCACTATATTTTATATATGATATATATGGTATTTATGTTTACTATATTCTTCTTTATATTATATTTAAAACATACCTTTAATCTTTGCATGTTGTGCAAATGTGATAATTTCATATGAGGAAGTGTGGACTACCGCCCCCTTAAGTGATGTGACTCGTTCATGCAATACATGGAATGTATAAAAAATGAAATTAATGAACATATGTGACATATATAACATATATATTATACTGGAATTATAATATATATATCTCTCATTTATTTTTAATTCCATTAATATGACAAAAAAATGAAAGTAGCGTTCATGCATACGTACGGCCTACCGTCTCCATGAACGGCACTTTTCATTTTTTTATCTCCAAATGTTATGGAATCGTATAAAATGAATATTTACTGAATATATATGATATTTTAATCATTTATACTATTCAGGAAATGATTTACTTATAACTACATGGGCAATCATTTTCAAACAAGTTCATTTTTGACTCAGTTACCAAACATCGGCAAAAACGTCTGATATGAACTAACATTATTAAACAATTATTATAACATTAAAATATGTGTTATGAACTGAATAATAATATTTAAATTAGGTCCTTAAGAAATTATAAAATGACCAAAGATTATTATCCAGGAATATAATGAAACGGACAAGACAAGTCGGACTTGAGGTAAGGGATCCTACCCCTCTCTTTCTTTTTAATTACACTCTTTTATGTCATTCCTTTTAATCTCTTCTTTCTTATGATTTGGATGTTATTTAATATTAATATTAATTTACTATTTATTTTCATATGATTATAGAGACTATTTTCTCTCATCAATCCATTTTGGAAGTTTTGATTGGTGCCGTTAGGCTGCCGAATTTTCGTAAGGGATCCTACGTCTCTTTTTTTAAGTACTCTCTCTTTTATGTCATTTCTTTTAAGCTCATATTTTATATGTTTGGGGATGTTATTTTATATTACTCATTCTTTAATTTTTATGTTCATATTATTATAGACCCAATTTGATCTCATAAATCCATATTTGGAAGTTTTAATTGGCATCGTTAGGCTACCGAGTTTTCATAAGGGATTTTTCTTCTCACTTTTATTCTCATGGGATTTATGCTAAATTTACCACCATTTCCTTTGAGTGGTGTATGTACTTACCAATATCCTACTCTTGGTGTAATATAATTTCATTTATTATTATTTATGTGAATGTTTTATAGTCATTATTTCATGGGGTGTACGTTTCGAAAGTTACCCAAGTCGGTAATGGAACCTTTCACCCTCCTCTTTTTAAAAGAATTATTTTGTTAGGTCTTTTAATTTACATATTTTTATGTTGGGATATGTTATTATATATCCTTATTGATGTAATGTTTATTTCCAAGTTATGATATTCCATTTTCTCTCTCATCAACTAAATTTATGAATTTTAAAGTGACGTCGTTAGGCTGTCGAATTTTACCAAGGGAAATTCTTAACCCAATTTTGATTTCTTTGGGTTCAACATGGAGTTATTGAATATGTCATCCTTTGAATATGTTTGAATTAACTTTGATTGTTTTACACTTAATATCCACATATATTGGGTGTATTTATATTTTTCAAACATAATTATGAGATTTATTTATCCTTAATTTAAGGATACCTTCTTTATAAGGGATTTAATCTCATTTTACATTTCTATTGAGACATCATTGTTGTTATGAACCAGTCCACTCTTATATGGTGTATATACTGTCCTTTGTAATATTATATCATGAATCACTTTATTCTCATGATATTATAAATTTCTGATTAAATTTTTTTCCTCAATTATTTTATTCAAGTGTCTCTCATTTTGTTAAAAACCCTTTAACTAAAATATCGTTCTAAATGTTTTATTGATTTATTCTTATAAATATTTCTCATTAATATCCATGTTTTCAAAATGGTTTTAAGGATTTATTTATATGTATATTAATGGTTTAAAAATTTTAAAGCTTCAAAGTGGTATGCGACACTTTTATTCAAAAATATCTTTATTAAATGGTTTTAAATGGTTTTGAAAATGGTTTTTAGAATGGATTATTAATTTCAATATCTTAAAAGGTTATATTGTTATTGAAATGTGGGAATGTTATCTTTCCTTTATGATTAATTTATGTGATGTGATTATGTTATGGTTCTTAGGCATTTTTTATGAAGACGGTTGGTTCTGTGAAAGACTTTGGGCGGGTGAGCCCGATATAGCTCTCCAATGCATTGGGTAACACGAATGGCTTAAAAGTTAAGGTTTCTCCGAAAGGATTTAGGGAATATAATGTGATGGGTTTTCCAAAGGTAACCACGAGGGTTACTCCCTATGTAATAATGTTGTGAATGCCACAAGTTACCTTTATGGCTTATGATTTCTATGAGTTATTCATAAATCTTATGATTTCATGAGGTATGTTAAATTGGTTATGCTTTATGAGTAGAGTATGATTTCATTGATTCTTATGTATTCATGAACTAATGTTTTATTTCCATATTTTTATAAACCTTACTGAGCTTTTTATGCTCATCCCACATTTTTTTGAAATGTTTTCCACAGGACATAAAGTTGAATAGGGCCAAGTATGTGATCAAGGAAATGTCAGGCTGTCTAAAAAAGGAACTAGAGATGACTCTTTTATTCAAGAGGTTTTATTTTTGTGAAAAAAATGGAATCTGAGTAGATGTGTCTACTTTTTAACCTTTGATAAGTAATAGTTATGTCCTAATTCTCTAAAACTCTAAACCTAAAAAGATCTTCAACGTGTATTCTTGAAATAACTCAATATTAATAATGTTTAAGGCCGAGGCCTTATATAGGATCTCATCACACACTTTCAAATATTATGATTACTTGTATATAGTCCTTGGATCCATTTTAATGTCTTCAGACATATTGTTCCATTGATTCAATCCATTAGTCCTAGACATGCTTCGCCTGTTTTACCTTTGATGACATCGTTAGACACAGTTAAAATCTATTATAATAGAATGAATTTATTTTTACCACTTGTATTAATCTCAAACACATGTAGAAAGGGTGAAAGTTATTATAGAGTTAGATTCACCCATGAGGTCATGGATTCCTTGGGAATTACCTTAGATCATCCTCATTATTATTATTATCAACAATATGATGGTAATTAACTAGAATCCTCTATTTATACTATTATTATTTATTCAGATTCCATGGTCACCCCACAAATCCTCTTACTCAACTTATTGTAACAAGATAACAATTAGTTATCTGATTACATATTCATAGACTATGTGAGGTTGAAGAAGTTATTAGAGTATTTATATTGTAATACTACAATACATTTATTTATATACTTGTAAACTGTTTTAGTTTATATTCATAGTCTTGATGTTATAGACCCTATTGGTAGTGTCCGGATAAGATTTATATCAGACCCAATGTCGGTCGCCATTAGCACCTAGGACTATTATATGTATTCTAGTGTTGATAAGGGGAAGTGTCCCGATTTGGACACCTGGCCTTATTTTCATGCATTTTGATGGATCTTGGTAGAAGATGATCATGCAAGTACTTTGGATGAAGGGATTACATTTAGACTATTTTTTATTATTTGGTATAACATGTATTTTTCATGTCTATGTATATATATTTTCTATTTTATTATATACATTATGTATAATATAATTAGATTCTTTAAACTATACTATTTACAATTTTTGGTTATTCAAAAATTCTTATACATTTATTTCATTCTTACACTATAACAGGTTACTGGTCTCATTAACATAATTTTGGTTTCTATAGTTCCATATCATTATATATTATTCCTCTATTTATCAATTATTCCATATCCAATATCATCTAAACTAATATGAGGGAAGATTCAACCTAATAATACACCCTAATCCCTCACATCTATTTGGAAGCCTTTGATGCACATGGTTGAAATCTTGAGGCCATGTGGCCTACTGGGCTCGAGGCACACTTGGCTGGCACATAGGTCTGAGACATGAAAAATTGGAATACGAGATTTTATATTCATGAATTACTATCTTTGAGATATTAGATAGGATACAATGAACACTTCAGAACATAGTCATGCTTGGGCATAGATTTCCCACGTTGGGGGTAAATATTGAGTTTATTAAAATAATAATTATTGTTATTTACTTTTCTTATTATAGTTGTTATACATCCATAATTGGGTGAAACACATGTTATGAAATGGATATTATCATTATTATAAATGAATATTTCATTTCATCATTAACCCGATGAATGAGGAAATGGAATATTCAATCATGCATCATTATAGGAACCTATAAATCACATTCCACGCAACTGAAATACCATATTGCTTCATTTTCACTATTTTCATTTCTTGTGTTTCCTGTTGTTATTGAGTGATATATGGTAGTTATATTAATGCCTAAGTTTCTGTCATATTATTCAAGGTCTGGAGTTGGTTATTTAACATTTTATAATCAATCGAAATAGTTTTTTTGTATTAGTTGATGGTGGCATCATAAATATTTATTTTCTTCCATGTCATCTATGTACCCATGGTCACATGATCTGAAATTTTGGTTGTGATTGAGTGATCTCTAGTTTTGATTCAGATGGTGTATGATCCCTCTTCTATTGGAATGGGAAATTTATCCACTTTCACTATCATACATTACCCATTACATTATGAGACTGAATATAGATGAGGTAAAATATAAATTAAATGGGTTACAATTTCCATGATAAGGTATATTGGCACTTATTCACTGGGAATAATGATTAATTTTAAATCAAACATTGATATATGTATATTAGTAAATGAAAACTTCAAATGTAAGTCATTAATATAAAATGAATAATTTTATAGTAAATGATTGGTGGGATATAATTGACCCTTCACCTAATGGAATCCCTCTAAATAAAACATGAGAGCATATCAATACCTAAACATCTAGGTGGGTACATGTAGTAGTATACCTTGGGTAGTGATCCCTTATTGTTACATTCTTTTTATGTTAGTGCTACTATCTACTAAAAATATTTTTCTATGTCTTGTGATTATAATTTTTCAAACTATCCAACCATGAATTACTCAGGTCGAACATGAGGAATTTGGAAATAACCATGTTTTAGTGGTTTTTGTCTCTAAGACACCTGTGACCCCTCTAATAGAGGCACTTGTGGCATCACCTGTAATCCCAGATGTTGAAACTGTCATGAAACATGAATATATTTTTCTACATCCGGTGAAATCCATGTGTGATACCCCATGACCTGAACCTACTATGGATAATATAACATCTTAGTTTCATAAGAAACATACTACCAAATTATAATGGGGTGTGGGTCCATGTGCTATGGAGTATTGGATGGAAGACAATATATATATTTGAGAATCGGGAGAATCCTATGTAGATGCCGGTCATTCTCTCCACCTATATGCTTTTTGATTTAGACAAGCACTAGTGGGATGTGATTACTCAGTATAGTAATAATCATGGAATGATATTGGCTGATTTATAGACTACCTTCTTTGATCACTTCTTCCCTCATATGTTGAGATCTAACTGAGATAGAATGTTCATTCTCTTGGAGAAGGATTCTATGTATTCCTTGAACTATTTAGTGAATTTTAAGGACCCATAGCCCTTTTCAACACTTGTATCTGGTGATGACATATCATGTGATTGATGATTTGAGGATTGGATTAAGTATTACATCCATATTATGGTGAATGTATTTTTCCAACCTACATTTTCTAATATTTCAAATCATTCTGTTATTACTAAGTGAAACCTGCATGAAGGAAATATCTCTAAGAATAAAGGTTTACTACCAACGTAGGGTAGTATTTCTTCAAATAGTAGGAAGATATAATTTGAGTTTTCCTTTTAGGGGTAGTGTTATTAAGAGTATCAACATTTTAATCTCTATTATATAAAATTAGTGTAGATGGTAGGGGAAATATTGAAGCCTTGGTGTGACAGAGAACCAGTTTAGTATCATGCTTGCACCCATATGGGGTATCTTTTATGATTCTTCCAGACTATTCCATATTCTTCTTGTGGAAAAGGATCGACGCCAGCTCCATGTTCATGATAATATCTTTTATATCACATTATATGTTAATATTTAGTGGAATCAAAAGGACTAGACAAGGAAGAGGTCATGACAATGGTGGCCAAACATCCAATTATCAATGACGGTAGAGTGGACTTGCTCAGGGTACTCTAGATATAGCACATGGTTTTAGATCAGGTCAGTTTCATGCATTACTACTAGTACAGGAGGATCATATTGCATGCACATCTACTATAATTGGTTCTATTTTAGTAGCCTTGAGTATTTTATCTTCTTTATTTGATACAACTACTTCTTATTCCATTATCTCCTAATCAATTATGCAATGTATCAGGATTATTCTATATTTTTTTATTTTTTTTGATAATTATATATAGAATGTATTTACTATGGATACATATACATTTTTTATTGTTTTATATAGACATGAAATATAATATTATCATCTTTTTATATAACTTTGTTTCACTATTTTGGTTATTTTTTGTTTTGTTAATGTTTATATCATGCCTTCACTAAGGAAGGTTACTTGTATTGATACTATAATGTATGTATCAACAGTTGCATCTGGGTAGATATTCTTTTTATATTTAACTATTATTTCATAAACAATATTCTTCACTCTAAAATGGAATCATAGCCTCCCCACAGATACACACTAGTCCATTGATGCGAGTAGGCATCATTTGGAATGTAGGGATGCGATCTTGAGGCCATGTGGCCAAGTTGGGTCAATGCACATCTAGGTGGATCCTGGGTACGGGATATGACAAAGTGTTATTAGAACATTTAATTTAATGATATTAAATTTTGAGAAAATATAAAAGAGATTGGGAATTCTTTAAGACATTATTTTAAGATGTGATTGGGTGTAGCTAAAATATGTCGGAGGTAAATACCATGTTTCCTATAAAAATAATTTTTTATGTATATATCTTATTATAGTCTATATACTTCCATAGTTAGGAGAATGATATGTTATGGTCATTATCAATATTGAGATTGAGTGTTGCATTTCATCATTAGAATGATGAGTTGAGGTAAAAGAAGAATCAATAATGCATCATTATAGGAACCTAGAAGTCACATGACATGCATATTCCATGCCATATAGGTTTATTTTCCCTATTTTCATTTCTTAGGTTTCCTATGAATATTTAGTGGGATATGGTAGTTATATTAATTGTGGTGTTTCTAACATCTCTAACCTCATATGGAGTTGGTTATTTAAATTATCTACAATAATCTAACTAGTTTATTCATATATACTTTGATGGTGGTATCTTTAATAGTTATTTTCTACCCATATCAATTATGTACTCCTAGTTACATGATATGTACATTGGATATGATTAACTGATCAACATTTGAAATTCCTGAGGTGTATGTTCCATTGTGGGTTGGAATGTGTAATTTAACAAGCAAACCATAATATATTACAACATTCTGTATGAAACTAAAAGAAGAAGGGGTTAAATAGAAATTAAATGTGTATAGATTTCATTGCTATGGAGTATGGGCCATTGTTCATTGGGAATGATGATAATTTTTAAATAAAAATTTATAAATCTATATGAGTATATGAGAATATTAAATGTAAATCATGGATATAAAATGAAATGGTTTCTATAAAATTTAATGGCATGATATAATAGACCCTTCACCTATTATAACCCCTATGAATCTGACATGATAACTTAGGAATACATGGACCTCTAAGATGGTACATATGGTATTATACAATTTTTAGTGATCCCTTATTATTAATTTAATTTTCTTATAGTATTATTATTTGTATAATTTTTTATTCATAAGTGTGTTCTCTAAATTGATAGAGCTATACCACAACGATGTCCATCTATCATGCTCTAGGAAGGTGGAAATGACCATGTTCTGGAGGTGGTAATCCCTAAGCCACTATTTATCCTTCTTATTGTGCCACATGAGGCACCACCTATTATTCCTGATCTTTTCACTAATTCTCAGCATCAAGATAGTTATCTATATATGGCATACTCAATAAAGGGTTATCCATGAACTACACATAATATGAATGATTTAAATCATGATTTTCAGCAGCATCCCCATCCCATATTCATAGGGGATAGAATTCCCTAGGATGATGGGTCATGGTTGGAGGCCACTCAACATATATTTGAGAATCTAGACACTCACCAAGAGAGTATGGTCATGTATAACACCTATATTCTACATGATTCATCCAAGTACTTGTGGGATGTGATTACTCAGACCGGTCATCATCAGGGAATGGTCTATGATGATTTTTATATTTTCTTAAATGATAACATCTTTCCATAGATGTTGAGAGATGATCGAGAAATATATTTCATACTCTTAGAGTTGGGTGTTATGTATTTCATGGACTATTCATTACTTTTTACTAATTTGAATTTTTTTTCACTACTTCTAGTTAGTGATTAGATATCACTTCATAGAAAGTTTTAGGAAGGGATTAGGTATTCTATCCCTACATAGGTGAATTTATTTCACCTACCTACCATTTCTGGTATTTTCAATCAACTCTTATTACTCAGATTAACCTACAAAAATGAGATAGATCTAGGAACATACGTTAAATGAAAAGGAATGGAATTAGTCCTTCCATTAGAATAAATTAATTCATTGGGTTTTCCATTAAGGGAAGTGGATTCCATAGTATCCTTATTAGAAGATCCATTATATCCAATCAGTGTGGATGATAGTGATTATTTGAGTCCTCATTGTGATAGATCCCCAATGGAGTGTAGGGATTTTGGCTATATGGGGTATCTAAAGATGTTCTGTTAAACCTTTATATATAACTCAAGTGGAAGAGGATCTATACTATCTTCAACTTCAATGGAAATATATGTTATTCCAAGAAAAATGGGGGTTTGTTGTATCATTGGAAATACTATCCCAGCAGTAGTTTGTAGCCACTGTATCCAGACTTAAAATTATCAAGAACAAAAGTGAAAACCTACTCAGGGTAATCCAGATGTTGCACAGGGTTGTGGGTCAGTTAAGATGCATGCATTATTTATGATACCTAAGGATCATAGTACAAGACCATATAAAGTATGAGGTGATATTCTCGTAGCCTATACTATTGTATCTTCTTAATTTGATACATATAATTCTCATTTTAGGGATGTCGTTCCCGATGATTTTTCTTGCATACTTACATGGAGAGTGGTAGAGTTCATGATCAACCATGTTCTTGGAGAAGCTCTAGTGTGTTTTCCACTATACAGGATTGAAGATATAGAGCTCTAAAAGATCAATAGATAGATGGATGATAGGGAGTATAAGGGTTTTATCTGATCCAACACCACTTCATGGGGTTCACCCCTTATTTCTCCAAGTTGGATTATGAGACCCTACGTTTATGCATGGATTACCAATTGTTCAACCATAATATAGTAATGGACATGTATCTTCTACCTTAAATAGATGATAAACTTGACCAACTTTGAGGGGATAGCATATTCTCGTAGATCGACCACATATTGGGAAATCATATGTTGAAAATCATACCTCCATATATATCACATACAACATTTTGAAGTCAGTATGGTTTATGTGGCTATCTTGTTATTCCTTATAGTCTTACTAATGAACCTATCATTTTCATGGATATGATGAATAGGGTATTCCATACATATCTAGATTATTTTTTCATGGTATTTATGGATGGAATCTTACTGTATCCTCATACTCATAAAAGCTATGCTAAACACTTTGAGATTGTTTTGAATACACTGAAAGAGAATTATCTTTTTATTAAGATTTCTATGTGACATTTCTAGATCAAAAAAGTTCACTTATTGTGTTATTATATCCTGGAATCACAAGTATATGTTCACCCAGATAAGGTTAATAATATGAATTCCAAGGATGTTTACAAGAATGTGTTTAATATAAAATGTTTCATTGGACTGGATGGATATTAAAGTTGTTTCATATAAAACGTATCACACCTTACTACCCCACTTAATGGTTTTACTATAAAGGGTGTTATGTCCTAGTGGTTAAATGAGTGAGACAATTACTTTTAGTAGCTAATATGTTTTCTTACCATAGCACATATTCTTATTCTGCATAGATCATGGAAGAGGATATATAGTGTTATGTGATGAATTGTGCATCGATATTGGTACAATTTTAATGTAGTAGGATAAAGTTTCTTAAATATGGTTATCAGAATTTGAGGAATCATGATAGAAATTACCAAGAACTAAATCTTGATCTTGAAATAGTTTCCCATACAATACATATCTTGATACACTATCTAATGTGTAAGCACTTTGTGGGGTATTAATACCACAATTACTTCAAATATATCTTTATAAAATATAACTTGAATCTCAGATAGCCGAAATGGGATGAATTCAATTAGAACTTTGACAATGATATGTACCAAATGCTCTTAAAGTAAAATTATGTAGCTCATGTGTTGTGTTAGAAAACTACAAAATTGGTTGTAAAAGAATCTTGCCATGAGTAGAAATTGATGGGCCTATTTTCTATACAACATATGTTGTTTCAAGACATTTACAAGTATTCTTATCATTTATCTTTTTCAGTTTCCTCCTCCCATATGGGAAAGTTAAGGAGAACATAGTTTTTAGATCTTGAGGGGTTGAATCATTATGAGAGTGTTTCTAGATAGGACCCACCTCCATTTTGGACTATTGATGGAGATAAATATTATATATTATGGGTGTGTCTAGGTTCTATAAATATTATATAGAAAATAATGAGTGATTCTAATGATTCATAATGGGACGTTCATATAGGCATCTCCAAGATGTATTAAGATATGTTATTCATGTATAGGTGACTTGAGTTGAAATGTCATATAGCTGGTTCTATCAATAGGTTTTTCAACTTTCAATAGGTGAAGGAATATAAAAAACGACCTTATAGCTTGATATAGATATTATCATCCCCAAACTAGCAATGGGATGATATATTTATGGATTTCATAGTCGACTTAATGAGGCCACCTCAAGGTTGCGATACAGTTTGGGTTGTCATGGATTGAATAAAAAAGGTATGTCACATCCTTCACATCATGAAGACTTCTTAAGCTGATGTGTTGGGAAAATTTTACATCTATTAGATCATACCTCTATATGTGGTCCCTCATACTATCATGTTATATGGGAATGATCAATTAACATCATGATTTTGGTACGTGTTATAGAGAGATATCGGTACATAGGTGCTTTTATGAAAATATTTTCACCCTATGAGTGATGGATAGTTAGAATGAACACTACAGGTGTTATAGGACATAATTCAATCATCCATCCTTGATTTTTTATTTATTGGGAAAAAATATCCATCTTGTCCTATTATCTTATTGTAATAGATTTCTAGTGTCTATTTTGATGGTTGTCTATGAGTCCTTCTATGGTATGCCCTGTCGTTCACCCCTGGGCTATTTGGAGGCAAGAAAGGTACCATTAATAGATCCTCATATCATACACGAGAGTTTATATATAGTATAACTAATTAGGAAGTGTATGTGTACTGCTCATTAAAGAATAAAATATTATGTCGATTTTTATTGATGAACATTAGGGCTCAATGTGGGGGTCATGTTTTATTATGGGTATCACCCAGGCATGGGAATATATGAGTACAAATGAAATTAAATCTATTGAATCATTTTTGGTTTGTTTGTGATTCTGGATATTGTGGAGCCGATAGAGAATCAGTTTCTATTACATCAGAGGTACCATGTCATTTACGATGTGTTCCACATCTCATAGTCTCACCATTTTGATGCCAAAACATCTCTAAATTTTGATCCTGAGGAGGATGAGTAAGACATTGATTCTTCTTTTGAGGAGTATCCCATATGCATAATTGACTAGAGAATAAAATCTCACATAGGCTAGGTTTTCCATTTATTGTAGTTGCTTTGTCAGTATGACTGTGTACAAGATGAGACTTGGGAGTGGGATTTTGACATACGTTCCCCGTGGATGGAGTTTTTTAGACAATGTTTCAATTCCCTTGGAAGGTGAACTCAGGGAAGAGTTCATTTAAGGGGTGAAGAATGCAAGAATCTTGTTTTTTTCCATCAGGTAAAGATCCTTTTAATTTCTAACTAAATCATTTTTATAAAATTGTTATGGATGAAATTATGAATCATCACCAAAAGGAGGGTATTTTTGATTTGTAAAGGAAGAGATAAGAGTGATGTAGTCTTCATACAAGACAAACACATACCGTATAATTTTTATTCATTACATGTATTCAATACATGATGTGTAATGGATAGGGAGGAAAAAGTCACAACATGTAAATGGTTTTCTTTGAAGGGGAGTCCCCAAGATTTACACAATATATAAAGTATTTATGTGTCTTATAAATTCCCAGCTTCTGTTTTTTAATAACTGGAATGGACCCTATTTTTGATAGAATCCCTCACGTACTCCCTCCTCTCTAATGAAGGAGAAACCGAGGAATCCAATAACTAGGTTCTTGGATTTCTTTCCCATAAGGTCTCTGATTCTATATCCTACTATCATGTTGGATGCATGCTGGTTTGATACATATTCATCTTGTTATATTCTTCATTTATCCTATACTAGATAATTTAATTTTAGTGTATGAAACTATTCCATATTTGTTAGGCGTTGATCTATTTTTCCATTTTCTAAGATCTAGGACAAACTAAGGTTTGATATTGGACGAGGAGAGTGCTCTGGTCATATGGTATGTGGTGTATGACTCACCCCTTATTTTTTACCCATTTTGTAATCTAACATCATTGTACCTTGAAAGAATTAAACATGATTATATTATTAAATTCATATACCTTGTTTATAATCATCAATATTGTATTCTAGATCCTTCTTCATAATTATTCTTCACACTATTGGAGGATTGAGCCTCTAATCCAACCACCCCATGTATGGTGTAACCTATTTTATTATTTTAATGGGTTCTTATAACTTTCATCACTACTGTTAAGTTGTGATTTCACTTGAACCTTCTATGTTAAACTTTCTTATATAATCAATGAGTCATTAATTGATAATTGGATAGAAAATGTATTGTTTTTACATAACACTTCTATACTAAGTGACCCAAATATTAAATTAACCTTTTTAAATGATATAAAGAAATTATATTTGTATATATCACTTGGAATAGTAATTTATATCTAAATGGTATTGGTTGAATGTCTTTATCCCACCTTGTCATGATTATGAAAGGTAGTGGAATGAACTTAATAATTAAAATTGAAATTAAATTAATAAATGGTTTCTTGTCTTATTTAGTCGTGACACTTAGTATAGAATGAAATGGAAGAAACCAATTAAATTATTAAAAGGAATGAGTATTAGATGGACTAAATTAAGTAATGATATATGTATAAGGTACATATTTCATTTGGATACTTCTATATTTATTAAATTGGTTAGAATTTATCCACCCATATATTCCATAGGGAATTACTTGAGCACTCTGAGTAATCCATTTTGATTCAAGGAGCATGTTTCAAAGTGATATACCCTCCTTATAATGTGGTCCATGTCTAATAGAGGATGCTCAGAATAACTTTGTAAGTTCGATTCAACATCATCCATATATTAGGATACATTGGATATAATCCTATAATCTTTCTTGATGTCTTCAAAAACATGGATCCATGTATTCTACCCATTTGGACCCAATCATGCTTATCCCATTATACGTTGGATAATATCCATAGACTTAGTTAGAGTCTATTATAGTGGAATTCCATAGTAGTTTCTCCTTGGATTACACTAAGAACCCCTTATCCAGGTAATGTGTTATTCCTAAGTTGTCTCAACCCCCGAGGTTAAGGATGTCTTGGTTATTATCTTGGATCATCTTTATTATTGTCATAATCAAGCATTCCTCGGTTATTAACTTGGTTCCTCTATTATTATTATTATTATTATAGTATGAATTCATAAAAACATGAATCCTCTTATTACGCTTATTATTACTGAACATAATTAATTAAATTATTATATGTTCAGACACTAGCTGAGGATGAAGCAGGTTTCAGGTGTTTACATTGTTGTACCACTTTACTTTTATATATATACCTACACACTATTTCATTTTGTATTCATCGAATGGATGGTATATATTTTATTGGTGGTGACTTACCAGTAATTATATCACCCTCAATCCAAGATTCCATTGGTACTCAAGAAGATTAAATAAATGTAGGTGTTGATAATTTAAAGAGGCCTGCTTTGGACCCCAATTATTATTTTCTTGTACTAGGATGAACCTTGGTAGTTGCTGACCAGACCATTTCTCAAGATCCTAGTATAGTTTTTGGATTCTTTTTTATTCTTTCATAAATAATTTATTTCCTCTATCAATCTATACCCATTTTCTAGTCTTATAGAAACATGAAACACATTGCCAACATATTTTTTATATGATTATGTTTACTAATTTTGGTTATTATCTTATGGTGGGATGTTTATATCATTTTACCTCTATGGTGGGATATCCGTACTACAATCATAGTATATATTTCAATTATTCCATATCATTACATATTCTACCCCTATTTATTTTCACTCTATATCTATTTTTCTCAGCTTTAACATAAGTAAATAGTGTCCCCACAGACACACCCAATGCCCTTACTACTAGTCAGTAGTCTCTGGAATATGGGGAGGCACTCTTTAGTCAATGTGGTTAACCAGGCTTAGGGCACCCTTGAGTTCCACCTAGGTCAAGTAAATTACAAGATATGTCTACGAATAGTAATGTCTTCTTAAATATTGTTCTCGTAAAGAGATAGTGGTTTCTATGAAATTAAATCCCTATAAAATTCTATAAGTGTGGGTGGATCAAGAATATATGCACCTAAGGTTAATAAAACCAATAATTCTTATTGGTTATTTACTTGACCCACACATAGAGCATGAAATCGAGATCATAATATACACCTAGTCTAACACACCTAAGGGATATGCTACAAAATATTAACAAACTCATTATGAAGGACATGAATAGATTGTTTGTTTTGATAGCATAATATAGAAATTACTTTGTTTAACCAAGATTGAAATGTAAAGGATAATTTTTTTAGATATATGATTAATTTTTTATGTTATTATAACTAATATAATTATTTCCCTTTTATAGTTTTTCCATTTTTAGTATTGTTATCCAAATTTTTTATCTCATTTTTTCAATTAATGGAGGGAAATATGAGGAATAGTGTAGAAAAGAACTATGATAACAACCTTTAGAATGCTAGAATACTTATAGGAGATATATATTCAAACTCCAGAGTGTGTATTTACTATTACATTGCGAGACCATAGAGGGTATGGACTTTGTGCTCCCTCAGAGTGTCTATAGTTTCCTCGATATGGTCCATAGGGGGAATCAGACGTTGAGTGCTTCCTCATAGTGCTTATTAGTTACCGATATGAGACCACAAGGGTAATTGATGGTGAATGCTTCCTCGGATTGTCTTTGCTAAAGCAGAACTAGAGGGTTTAGACTGTGAGTGCTCCCCAGAGGGTTACTTTTGTTTGTTTTGGTTGAACCAGAGGGGTTAGGCTATGAGTACTTCCCAAAGGGTTACTTGATTTTTATTATCTTCTTACTTGATATATGAAAAAGATTGTAATTGAATTGTAGGATTTTTATTATGTGTACTTCCTTGTTTTCTACTTCATTTTGTGTATTTCCTTCCATATATATTCACTGACTGTTAGGCACAAATACTTGGGTGGTTACTTAATAGGATTAGTTCCACACCCTGTTTGGGTCATGCTTTTGGGCCTAAACAGATTATATTGTTGTAGGTATAAACAAGGGAAAGCTCCCTTCTAAATCATGTACTTGATTTCTGTGGAGATGTTGAGCATGGGACTAAGCTGACAATTGTGATGCTATGGAGCTGTTTAATTGATTTTTGTTTTTTTACTTTGGTTTATTTCTATATTACAGCATTGTGACTTGTTTGGAATCTTTCCTAGACATATTCATCACACATCATTTATATATGTGTGCTCCATTTGTTTATTACTTTGAATTTTTCCTTATTACATGTTTTACTGCTTCAGCTCTTGCTATCTGTTTTACTTCCGCTGTATTATTATACCAATGTGGTAATATATTAACTACTATCACAATCATGTTCCTCACTACTAGTTGGCAGCCTCTCTCATTTGGGGAAACACACTCGAGGTAATGTGACCAACCGGGCACGGGGCACCTCTGGGCGTCTTCCAAAACTGGGATGTTACAAAGCGGTTTAGGAGGAATTATTTTCTTCTGGACTTACTGTTTGGAGCCTATTGTTAGGGATAGGAAGGAATAGGTTGTTGGTAATAAGCTATTATTGGGATTAGCTAACCTATGCACAGGGAAAATCCAATTTTACCTCGGTTATTACAATTTTTCTAGTTTTTCAATTTTACAGTTGATTTGATTTCACAGTAGGGTGATTCAATTGTTTTCTGCTCTTACTGATGATATTATTGAGGTTTTATTTCTGTTTCAACCTGATGAGATGATGGTATTCCATCTCAAGTATCATATAGGAACTTTCTAGAGATCACATGTCATGCATTCCTGCCACTCCATTTATGGTGGATTAGAAATTGCATATTGTTTTGATAGAAGTTTTTTTAGATATGCATGATGTTGTGACATATTCTTTGATAAGAGTACCTTCTTTTTGATAGGGTATTGAATTGTGTAAATATTTAGTTTGAATCAATGCCAAAAATTTGTTCTTGAGCTATTATGGGCCCTTATGGACTGGAATTTGGTGGATCATTACTCTGTTATTTTTTTAGAAAAGCAAGGAACGAGGCATAAAATTATTAAAAAAAAGTTACACAAGATGGAAAGATCAACATTTACATTTATCTCATTGAAGTATATTCATTAGCTCACCAGGTATTCTGGTGTAATGAATGCAATTCCCTTAAGAGGCTCCACTATTATCAAGCCAGTCAACAAGTTGATTTTCCTCACGATAGATGTGTGGGATGAGGAAGTTCATGGAGGAAAGATTGTTCATGGAATTGTTCCATTGGGTTGTAAGCTTCCAAATAAGATGAATTTGGCCAATCCAAATAGCTTTCACCATAGCCATTGAATCATTTTCAAACCAAAATGAGTCCTACTTTCATTGTCATACAATAGAAACCTCTTTAATGAGGTAGTTCATCTCTGCCTCAAGGGCTGTGGAATTATCTCATGTACCCTGTTCACCTTCTAAAAAATCACCATTTTGATCTCGGAAGACAAAGACATAGCCAGAAGGTGCCATATTACCCATTGAGGTGTCGTCTTTATTGCACATAAACCAACCTGCAAATGGGGGAACCCATTACACTTCCATCGTTATATGAGGTTTTGGAAAATTAACCGGAATTTGGATACTTCTCAATACAACTAGGTCATTCACCGAATTATTAAATAATTCTAAATGCAGATTGATGGCATTTTGAACCGCATTCAAGATGCTGGAAAGTGTAGCATTGCGATTGGGGGAAGCTTCATCATGAAATTTTTTTTGTTGTGGTATGTCCATATAGTATGTATAACTTCAGTGCAGGAAACTATGAAGAGAGCATGAACCTATTTAAAGAGTTGTATAACATCCAATTCCATCATGAATTGTGTGATATTAGTAGCTTGAGGAGATTTTATGTCAAATATTTCGAAAACATAAATCTAGAGAGATGCAAATGTGTTGTAGGAAGGGAAAAGTTGTTTGAAATCTTCGTGATACCATTGGAAGAGTACACATCTAGAACAGATACTGATACCCAGTTGTTGCAGATTCACCTCAACTAGGATCTTTCCAAGGTGAAGTCTCCAGAGCAAAGAAAATCGTGTGGGTACCAGCCATTTTTTGTGAAAGGCTTCAATTCCTATGCTCTCCCTATGAATCAGGTGATTGTATTATACCATAAAATCAAGGATTCCATTTATTCTTAGTTCCCACATAATCATATCATCATCCTCAAGGAAGTCATATGTTTCAATCCTAGAAACAATATGAGGGCGAGATTATAGCCATGCTCAAGCTGATTTTTAATGAAGGAGTAATAATCACTATTAGGATCCATGATGTCAACACTGTCGATTAGTGGAGAACCTGTGCAGTTATGTTTCCAGAAACTGAGAGAGGATTGAGCACTGGAAATACAGTGGGATTAACTATTTATATTTTGGAAAAGTTTTTTCAGCCCAGGCCAGATTAAGGATTGAATGTAGCTCATGTTCCATTCAATAAGTCTTTTTAGGAGCTTGGATCTGAGGAATTCAAATGACTATGATCATTCATTAATTATCCTCCATATAAACTATGAATACAAGGCCCGATTGAAAGAGTCCATATTCTTGACTCTAAGACAACCCTTATCATATGACATACAACATCACTTCCAAGGTGCAGAAATTACTTGTCATTCCATAATACTGCCACTCCACACAAAGTTTTTCATTAAGGGGTTTATATTTTTAATCAGCGAAGCAAGCCAGGATCATACCATAAATGAGTAGACTAGTTTTTAGGTGGACACATGTTTAACTAAGCAAAGTCTGCCAGACATTGAGAGTGATTATCCCTTCTAGGAGGAGATGGTCTTTCTAACCTGGCTCATAACCTACAGAAAGAGAGAGGTCTTGGGTCTGCCGATGAACTTATAAACACCAAGGTAGGTATAGGGTATATACCCTTCACGAATGCCAAGATCAGATATAATGTAGGATTTCCTTGTTGCGGGTATATTTTTACAAAAATAAATAAAGTTCTTGCCCCAATTAACAACTTGGCTCGAGACAGTATCATAATGGAGTAAATCTTTCTTGATATTTTTAATGTTTTTCCTGTCACCATGAGTGAAGATAATAATAACATCATCAAAGAGATGGTGAGAGTGGGAAGATATTCCTCATGAAGCTCTGATTGTTTTGAGTTTACATGAACATGTCATATGGAGGAGAATTCTACTCATATAGTCTTCAACAATTGCAAAAAAATGGTATAGAGGGGGTCACCCTACCTCACTCCTCTTGAGCACTTTAAGTAACCCTCTAGGGAACAATTAATGAGAATGGAAATGGTTGCAGAGCTAATAAGTGATTTGATCCATTGAATAAACCTCATGTGAAATCCAAATTCATGGAGGATGTTCCCAATGAAGTTCTAATCAATTTTGTCAAAGGCCTTTTTGATATCCAATTTGAGAGAAATATTGCCCCCTCGAGTGGACTTCTCTAGAAAGTTGACACATTCAAAGGTGGTGAGAATGAAATCATAGATTTTTTCATCCCTTGACATATCCAAATTGGTTCCAAGAGATTATTTTTCCAGAGATATGTGCAATATGATTGGACATGATTTTTGGGATGACTTTGTAGATGGTGTTGAGAAGGGAAACTGTTCTCAATTGAGAAATGTCGCTTTCATTTTCCACCTTTGGGATGAGGTCAATGAACTGAGAATTTCAAGACTATGAGAGGGAACCTTCGGTAAATAAGTTTTTGACCGGTTTACAAACATCTGTGTAGATTACCTCCCAATAGAATTGAAAATATTTATTAGTGAATCCGTCCGGACCTGGAGATATCCCATTGTTGAGCCCAAAAATAGCATCTCTGATCTCAGTGTCTAGAGGAATAGAAGTAAGAAACGTGTTGTCAACCTCAGTGACAAGTTTGGGAATAATTTCATCTGTAATAACCTCATTTCTTGTATGACCCTTTAAGAGCTTCATATAATAGGAAACGATATGGTTAGAGAGGATTTGTCGATCATCTAGAATTGTGTCCCCATAAGTTATTAACAAAATAAACCTTTGAACATTTTTAACTCTTTGGAGGGTATGTAAAAACATGGTATTTATATCCCCATCTGTGAGCCACTTGATTTTAAAGAGATCCCTTTGGATATTGTCTCTTTGTCCAAGGAGTACATTGATTTTGGAGGACATGCTGGTTTGCAGAGAAGTATCACTGGTAATGTTGGACTAAGTGGTGTCCTCCTGAAGATCATGAAGTGAGATTTTCAGAGAGTCAATATTCTGGTCAAGGAGGCTGAATTTTTTCTCGGTCCATTGTTTCATGTTAATATTGAGAGCTTTTATCTTCAAAATACAAGAAAAAAGGGGTTCAATTATGCTCTTCCATGTTCCAGGTGTCCTTCACTAGCTGAGAGCATTCAGGAAGAGTGGTCCAAGCATTATTAAACCTAAAGGGGATCGTAAAATTGTCTCCCATGGTAGTAAAGGTTGTAAGAATTAGATGATGATTAGAGTTGTGCTTTATGAGCATGACACAAGAGATATCTTTCCAACCCACAAGAAGATAGTGACTACCAAAGGCTCGATCCATTCTACTGGACCTGGTCCCATTTAGGTGCCTCATATACCAAGTGAATTTTGCGCCAATCAGATTGAATTAAATAAGGTTTTAAGACTCTATACAATCTTTGAAAAATATCATAGAGGTAGCATTAGAGACAAGACCAATCTTCTCATTTTCCTATAAAATGGAATTGAAATCACCCATTATAACCCAGGGGTCTAAAATGGCCCTGGAAGGATCTTTTAGGTGTTGCCAAATATTTCTTCGACTGATGTAGCAGTTGAAAGCATAAACTATTGAACAAAAAGGGAGAGGGACCTCATTTATGAAGCTTCAAGTGATGATTTGGTTGTCCACATGAACAACAACAGGATTTTTAACAAAGTAATGTACAAGAAAACAAAGTCTATCAATACCAAATACGTCTTGCACAGAACTGAGAGTAGAATATCCACTTCAGGTAAGGAGGGTTCCAGAAGTGATGTTATTATATTTTGGCTCAGAGATGCCAATTAATGAAGGTTTGTGTTTACTCACAGGAAGCCCGATAGAATATAAAGTTCTAGGGTTGGCCTGCCCCAGGTTGTTCCAAAAGAGGATGCGCATCATTTCTCTTGAGTGGGGGTAAGTCCCCCTTTCTGTTTTTTCTCAGTTTCTTTGTTTTTTTGAAAGATTCTCAACTCCCTCTTGTTGGACCACTTGGTATGAATTTATTTATTTGGGGTGGAATCAGTCCTCGACTTACCAACATCTTCCATGTTTTGTGAGTTTGACTTCATAGGGGATGAATCTTCTATACTAATGTCAATGTGCTGAGAAGGGATGAGTTTTGACCCTTGCATCGAGTGAGCAGCCTGAGATACTCCAAGTGCATTTATGTTTTCCATGTCAACTGAATTTAATAAATCTATGGTAATGAACTATAGAAAAAAGGATTCAGACAACAGACTAAAAGCCAAGGAGAGAATGTCATCTGAAAACTCCTGAAAAAATAAGAGATTCTTGAGCACAATCATTCAATATTTCTGCATAATTTGGGATAACAGTTTCAGCATGAGTACATCCTTGGGATTCCTCTTCTTCTACTAGGGATTCCTAAGACTTACTTGTCCTAGCAGTGTTATCCCATGTGACCCCTTTCAAGCTATCATTGGATTCTTTTCTCACATAGTTATTGGTATTAGCATTTTTCCCTTTGTAAGCTCCCTTCACTGAAGTATTATGAGTGGATGGCTGGGAGAATTTCTAAAAGACTATACACTTGTCAATGGAATGGCCTATCATCGTGCAATGTTCACAGTATTTTGGTATGTTTTCTAATTCAAAGCTTTTCTCTATAAGATGATCATTCCCATCTAGAGATACACGTTCCGAAGGAGATAGTTTCATATCGATCTCAATTAGAACACGATCATAGAGACCCAGGTCACCATTCAACATTCACTGGTCAATCCTCAATGGATTTCCAATGCCAGAGACCAGATCATTTAGATGTTTTCGGTGCCTGTAGGTCCATGAGAGCCCATTAATTCTAGAAGAAGCCTACGCGATGGAATGCTTTTGCTTGAAGAGATTGAAATTCGGATCCCATTCCGAGAGTCGCAGGATGGCTGGTTTCAGATTGAGAGTTCCCAGACGCCATATGGCATTAATATTTTCTTGACTCTGAAATATGGGCCCTCACGGATTAGAATTTGGAACTTTAATGTTTGTTTATGTGTTTTTCTGAGTTCTATAGTAGTTTCTTAGGCTTACTATCCAAGAGAACCCAGAATACACAGTGTTTAATTATAAATACATGCCATGTGTCCATATGTTTGGGAAGGAACTATTTTTGCCGTGTACTATATGTACATGTCGTGTAGTATGTAACCGTGTCACTCGCTGTGTGGGCAGAGACACAGGGTTTGGAAATATGTAGTGGAACACACTATGTTCTGGATGTACATGCCATGTTGTGAAAACCATGTGTCCCCCCATGTGACTAATGACACAAATAGATAAAACTTATGTTATACATTCTGTTTCAAGCTTCAACATGCCGTGTAGTGTAACCCACGTATTCGGCCATGTAACGAACAACATTGGTCGGTGAAATATTTTTATTACACGTCGTGTCTGGGACAAACATGCTATGTAGAGTCAGCCGTGTAACCAGCCATGTAACTAACAACACAGGTCAGTGAAGTTCGTTTGGTACGTGTCGTGTCTAGCACGAACACACCATTTAGTATTGTACTAAGAAAACTATGTGACTTATCCAGGTAAGGGAACTTGGGTAAGAGAAGAGGATTCAAGTACACACCACATGTTAGGAAAACACGCCGTGTGTTTGGGGTGTTACATGACCTGGGTTGGCAGAAGTACACGTCTATTTGAAGGCTTAAGGGAACACGCTGTGTAGGAATTATACACATTGTATATCTATGTTTTAAAAAAAATTAAATGCTTTCATTATCTTGATTCCTTCTTACAATTCTCTATTTCAGTCCCTATTAATCTTGATCTAAGTTGTGCACTTGACCTTGCATTGTCATGAAACCGAGACATCCTACGTTTTTCCACCAGTTACATGGAAGCGATCAGACACCGGATATGGCTGATCATGGACTACAAATAGATCCTCCAATTGTTTCAGTCTTGGCGCCAACCATCATTCCAGATATAGGTGATGATTCACAGTTCCGAGAGGGATTTATGAGGTTTATGCAGACCTTCTGAGGAGTACTTAATCCTGCCCCTTTTGTGGAAGAGTTGACGTGGGTTTTCTAAAAGAAACATCCTCCCATATTCACAGGGGAAGGAGGACCTCAGGATGCAGATTCATGGTTAAAATCCATTCTTTCTATCTTCAAGCATCTGGAGACCCCTCTAGAGAGGATGGTGAAGCTTGAAACGTATATGCTTCGGGATTCCTCTCAGATATGGTGGGATGTGATCTCACAGGAGGGACACCAACATGTTATGGATTGGGATGATTTCTAGCATGCCTTTTATGACTACTTCTACCTGGATACTTTGAGGGCTGATCAAGCCTGAGTATTCATGAGTCTAGAGTAGGGTACTCTTTCATTTATGGAGTGTTCTTCTCGTGTCATAGAGCTGCAGTGCTTTACGCATATTCCAGGAGGTGACGAGTTATTCTTGTCAAAGAAGTTTGAGGAAGGTCTTAGGCATGACATCTAATCTCAGGTGAACAACATTAGGGTGACTTCCATCACTTTAATAGTCAACCAAGTGCTAATAATGGAGTGCAATATAAGCGATTCTGGAGTGGTGAGCCATGGCGGTTCGACATCCGGAGTTGGTATCCCTCCTACTGATAGTAGGAAGAGACTAAGGAAGTATACATGTGAGGATCCGAGGAGGTGAGACACTTCTTCTGGTATCCAGGTTGTGTGCTGCTATTGCGGGAAGAGTGGACATATGAGGTCACATTGCCCGAGAGACCCAGTGGAGTGCCGATATTGTAGAAAAACGGGTCATCTTTAGCGTTTCTGTCAGTTTTTTTCACCAGCAGATTTTGATAGGAGTTATTATATGACTCCATGTTCAAGAGAAGCACCACCAGTTTCTCATTAGTTAGGGAACTGGAGTTCATCATGCCGTTCAGGATAAGGTGGAGTTCGTGGTCGAGGTAGCCAGTCTCCAGGATTTCATCAACAACAGGGTGGTCATGCAGGGTCATAGGGCCACATTGCAGGTCAGACTTTTGCAATGGAAGTGACCCAGTAGGAGCAGGATCTCGGACCTACAATAGTTTGAGGTATGATCCATGTTGCCTCAGTTTTAGCTTCTACTCTTTTCGATATAGGGGATTACCATTTCTTTATATCTTTCGCTATTGTGGAGATCCTTGGGCTTCTTATCTTTTCTTCTACTGATATCTTGACATTAGACACTCCATTGGGGACAAGAATGGCTAGTGTAATTCAGTGCAATGATTTCCCTTTAGAGGTTGTTGGGTGCCACTTCTTTTGGGACCTCTATGTCCTAGAGATGATATGTTATGATTTCATTCTAGGAAAGAAATGGTTAGTTCCCTTCAAGAAGATGTCGATTTCTATTGTCGTAGGGTGAGTTTCACATTACCATATGGCAGATCGTTTCTTTATAAGGGTGAATTGGATGACCAGTCAAGAAGAGAGGGACTCGAGCATCATGGGTTCGGAGGAGTTACAGCCCAGATTTCTAGTCTATATCTAGATGAGCATGGGACTTCATAGATAGACATTCCTCTAGTGGTGGATCCGTTCATGGATGTATTTCTAGAATACTTTTCACGTTTTCCTCTGGAGTGAGAGGTTGACTTTTCTATTGAGTTTATTCCCGGAGAGGCACCGCTATTTATTCCTACTTATAAGATGGATACAATAGAGTTACAGGAGCTCAAAAAGAAGTTGGATGAGTTGCAGGAAAATATTTTCATCCAACCTAGTACTTATCCTTGGGTTTCACTTGTCCTATTTGTGAAGAAGTTGGACGGTACCCTCAGAATTTGTGTATATTATCGGAAGTTGAACCATTTTACGTTCAAGAACCAATATCCCTTTCCCAATATTGATGATCTCTTTGACCAACTTTGAGGATATCAGGTGTTCTCAAATATTGACTTGAGACTTGGTTACCATTAGCAGTGTGTTAGACCATCAGATGTACCTATTACATCCATTTGGAGTAGGTGTGGTCTATATGAGTATGTGGTTATGATGTTCTGTCTCAAAAATGCACCTGCAATTTTCATGGAACCGATGAACTGAGTGTTCCATCCATATTTGGATTATTTTGTGGTGGTCTTTGTGGATGATATATTGGTATACTATCACACTTAACACAACCATTCTACCCATCTTGAGATTGTTTAGAGTACACTGAGAGAGAATCAGTTATATTCTAATCTCTCAAAATCCCACTTTTGAATGGACTAGATTCACTTCATGGGTCATGTTATCTCCAAGACAAGAGTATAAGTAGATCCAAAGAAAGTGAGAGCATTAGTTTCCTGGGAGAATCAGAAGAACATCTTTGAGGTGTGGAGTTTACTAGGGCTGGCTGGATACCACAGAAGTTTCATAAAGGACTTTTCACACATATAAATACCACTGATGGGTCTGACTAAGAAGGGTGCGAAGAACTTGTGATCAGATTCTTGCGATTCATCCTTTTAGGAGGTGAAAGGGAGGTTGAATTCAGCAACTATACTAGTTTGGCTAGATTTTGGAAAGATCTATACTGTCTAATATGATTCATTAGGTATCGGGTTTGGAGTGGTGATTATGAATGGATAATGGGTCATTGCATTCAGGTCTCAATAGTTGAGGCCACATGAGAGGAACTACCTGACGCATGATCTCAATTTGGCTGCAATTGTTCATGCGTTACACTGTTGGAGACAATATCTTCTGGGATATCATTTTCTGGTTTTCACCAACCAAAAAAGTCTCATGTATATTTTCACTCAGCATGAAATAAATTTGAGATAGTAAAGGTGGGTAGAGTACCTTCAGTCCTTTGACTTTGAACATGCCTACACTCTTGGGAAGGGAAACATAGTGGCCGATGTGTTATGAAAGAGATCTCAGATACTGACAGTTCAGGAGGCAATCAGTGAGCGTCATCTTATGGTTCTATTCTTTAAGATGCATTTGGAGGTGCACGAAAGACAGGGGGAAAATTTTCTATCTTATGTAGTTGTTACCTCTACTCTTCTTGATAGAGTGCGAATGAGGTGGATATCTGATTCTGAAGGCCTAGTCCTATGAGAGAGTGTGTTAGGAGAGGACCCCATTACTCGATGAACCATAGGAGAGGATGAGGTCTTTCATTTTCAAGGGTGCATATGGGTGTCAGTAGACATATGTGAGGAGTTGATGAGGGAATTTCATTCCTCAGTTTGGGCAGTTCATCTTGGGGTCATGAAGATGTATCGTGATCTACACCGTTAGTATTGGCGGCTAGGTATGAAGAGGGATGTTGCTGGTTTTGTCATGAGGTGGTCCACCTGTCAGTAGGTGAATAAGGAGCATCAGCAACCAGTAGGGCAATTGTAGTAGTTACCCATTATAGAGTGGAAGTGGAATGATGTCGTGATGGATTTCGTGATAGGTTTTCCGAGGTCACCCTGAGGGAATGATGTAGTTTGGGTTGTCATTGATAGACTCACGAAGGTTGCTCACTTAATGTCGATTAAGGAGACCTTTAGTGTTGGTGAGTTGGGATGGTTTTAATTTTGAGGGATTGTACGTTTACATAGAGTTTCTCACTCCATTTTTTCAGACATGGATGCGTGTTTTACCTCTCATGTCTGCTAGGGACATCAGAGGGCTTTGGGTACATAGGTAATTCTGAGTACAACATACCATCCTCAAACTGATGGCCAGTCTGAGTGTACGATTTGGGTGCTTGAGGACATTCTTCTAGCATGCATCCTGGATTTTGGAGGATCGTGGGAGAATCATACACCTCTTGTAGAGTTTTCCTAAAATAATAGTTTTCAAGAAACTTTTTAGATGGAACCTTATGAGGCTTTGTACGATAGGCCATGTCGATCACCCTTATGGTGGCTAGAGGCAGGCGAGGCAGCTATGCTGAGACTTCGTCTTGTCTAGGAGATCACAGAGTATATAGAGTTTATTCAGAATAGGATTGCTACTGCACAGTCAAGATAGAAGTCTTATGCTTATCGACAGAGACGACCTCTGGAGTTCAAGGTTAGAGATCAGGTTTTTCTCTGTGTCACACTATGTTTGGGAAAAAAGAAGATTTGGAGAGAGGGTAAGCTTTTTCCAAGGTACGTCGGGCCATTTGAGGTGTTGGAGAGAGTTGGGTCGGTGGACTATCAGTTGTAGTTACCTCAAATGAACCGAGCTATGCATGATGTCTTCCATGTTTCTCAGATTTGACGTTACTTCTCAGACCCAAATAATATTTTCCAACCCAAGGAGGTTGAGTTATAGGTGTATTAATATTTTAAGGAGCATTCTATCTGGATTGTTGATCGAAGTGCGAGGGTTCTCCGTGACTAGTATTTTCCACTTTTACGAGTGCTCTAGAAGCATGGGCGAGTGCAGAAAGAGACCTGGAAGAGGGAGACTGATGTACAATCACAGTGGCCGGAGCTGTTTGATGATTCTTCATCTACGCTGCCTTTCTTAGGGAATTTAGGGACGATTTTCTTTAAGGGGGGGAGTTTGTATGAAACCAAATCTTCTTTTTCATGTTTGTCTTTCTTTTCTGGTTGTTTTGGAGAAAAATATGAGTTTCTGGAAATTTTTGGATTACACGCCATGTACTTATAAGTACATGATGTGTACTTAGTTTCCATGAGTGACCGTGTACTGGCCGGGTAACGGCCGAGTACATGGCTATGGGTAGTGACCTAGAGACCGCCTAATACGGAGTCCAAAAAAGTCAACTACAGACTGTGTGCTTTTAAATAACACGCTGTGTACTTTCTTTTTTGTCATTAAATGGACTGACGCCGCATCTAATAGACAGAACATCCTTCTTCTTGACCTATTTCATCTAGGAGCGTTTGTACGGCCGCATATATTCTCCAAGCCGCCGACTTTCCATCCTTCCTTCGATTCAAATTCCTTCAGTTGTGTTCAAATTGAATTTGTGAGTTCTCCTTTATTATTGGACATCATCTTCTGATTTCTCCCCTCTCACGAGTTATCATCAGTTGAACGTTTTGAACGTTTTTGTAGATATACGATGTTCTAGGGAGATTCAAGGCCTTAGATTCATGTAAATCGATCTCACAATACCAAGGTAGGTGGTTTGTGCCTTTTTATAGATATTCCTTGAATATTATGTGCAAAAATTCCCAATACCCAAGAATGGGGTATTGTGTGTTTATGGTTTTTTCCCAGTTATTACCAGCTATGCCATGTTTGTTTAGATAGAGAGTAATTATTGTGAATAGGGTTATAATTTCCATGCTATAGATGTTTTTCCCATTTTTTCTTGTTTTGACCATTTGGTCTAGCTTTCCATGATAGGATACTTGTAACGCCCCGACCCTAGTTTCCCAGAGTCGGTGCATTATTACATAACATTTTCATGATCACAAGAAATATCAAGTCTCGAAAGACCGATTAGTTTAGTATCCTTGTAAAAAATAAATAAATTCATAATGATTACATTACATCATAAAGTGAAAACTACAACAACAACTTGTCTCCACACTCATATCCCCTTATACTATCCCTGCAGGTCATTCATAGAAGACTTCTTCACATCCTGTAAAAAATAAAACATTTAAATGGGTGAGCTCTAACGCTCAGCAAGGATAACAATATAGAGGAAACATTCATAAATAACCATAAACATTTAAGGAAATGTATAACTAAAAGAAAAGCCTTTTAAACTTGAACTTCATCATAATATGGAAAATATAAAATGAAATAATTCCATTTACTTATTCACATGGATATTCTATTAGTCGAATAATCACAAGCAATATCAATAACCACTTTCATAATGATGGAAGGCATAATGCAAGACTATCGTAACCATGTAGCCAAGGCCTCGTGCCAAGACTAAAAATAAGATTTTTTCAGGGCCTCATGCCAAGACACTAGTTTGTCTCATGGGACCTATCGATGCAACGAGAAGCTATAGCGGGCTCCAACCATCACTTATTAAGTCCAATGCATTCTCATATGAACATGTTTAAACATAACATAAACATTTGTCTTAAAACTAGCATACAAAATGTCAATACTTTCTCCATGAACCACGAATGGTATAAAAATAACACATCCACAGTCGAACATATAAAAAATCCTTCAATGTAATATTTAATTTTTGTATCATAATAAATCAACTTCAAATAAGCTTAAAATCCATCAAAGTATGTTGACATGGATGAAATACAAACTATTTTAGATAAATATCTCTTTCTTTGAAATCATTTAAAAGTCACATAATTATAAAATAAAACAATTACATTGAAAATATTCTTATAAGCTATTAAGGGAAGCTTTGACTATTTTATAACGGCAAAAAATAGCCGCACCCACCGTATATGTTAAAAAAAGACATTCTTACCTTAATTTTGTCAAAAAGGTTAAAAAGGGCCTTATTTAGAAAACGATAGAATAATTCCTTTATAAAAATATTATAAAAAGTAAAAAAAGGGTATAAATGACTTTAACCCATAGTCTGTAAAATAGTAAGAATGACTTGAAATACATTTTTATGAAACATGGATGTGGATGATAAGGAGGTCCCAGAAGATAATTATGTATAAACAACCTCAGATAATGAAGAGATTGTGAAATAAAACCCTACCAATTTGGTAACTTATGAAACATACCACCCATGAATTAAAGTTAATTACACAGAGAATACAATTATCATCAGTACATACACCACACAAAAGGTAATAGTGGCAATATGGTACGAATCTCACGGGAATATGGAGTGAGATGAAAACCCCTTACCCTGTACTTTTCCTTGGTTGAGGGTAGGTTAACCTCTTGTATAATGGTGAAATAATTGTTATTAAATTATACAAGAATCATATTCATTAATATGATATCATATATGATCTTTTAACATTTATTTGTTAATAATATCTTTGTATTATCATCATTTTGGGTGTTAACTTACTCTTTTTATTTTATATATTTTGTTACATAAGCTGTGTTTGTTATGGATAGGTTGTATCTTATTCATATCTAGAATGATATAAAGTCCTTAAAAAGTATTTTTAACCATAAAATGAGAATTATAATTCCATGTATATGATGGGGAATGAATCTCATCGCGTTCATGGGGACAGTAGTCCTTACGTACGCACGAGCAACAATATCATTCTTTTGATATTAAAATAATATATAATTGGATGGTATATCATATATACAGAATCATTATCATGTTATATTTATTATTTACTTCAATTACATATCATTATCATACCCATCCAAATAATAATTTTTTTGAATAACAATTAAACCAAAACATGGAGATGGCAAGCCGTACGTACGCACGTATGATGACATGTCATTCAAAGGATGGATAGAATACTGAATATGGTTGTACCACATTTATAATAACATCACAGTATATATAAGATACTGTAGTTATTATTTTAGAAATTAAATAACAAATAAAGAAGAAGTTGAAGAAGAAAGGAACTTGAAAAATGGTGGTGAAAACATTACCTCTTCTTTGGGTGATTCTTTTTTATTTGATCAAAAGGGATCCCTAGGATGGATTTCTGATCAAAATAAGGCCTCTCGATTGAAGTGATAGAAGTTGAGAAAGTATTTGGGAAGGGTTTGGATGAACCAAAATGCTTTGAGGGTATGAAGAATTGGTTATAAGTTGAGTCCTTTTATAAGGGGGAGTAGGGGCTCTTTAGAAAAAACTTAAAGTATTAATTTATAATAAATTCATATTCGGTTTCTAATGGCTCCAAAGTGGATTATTAAAAGTCTAAAGTGGGGATGGGATGAAATTATTTCAACCAATAGATTTTAGATAGGTTTGGGTCATTATATTAACCTTATCTTTTAGTTTTAACTCTTAGTTAATTAGATTGACATTTACCATGTCACTTTGTATTTTTATATTATATAGTAAATAAACTTACTATATACATCCAAGAGACACCCCAAGTGGTCCATTAATGATAAAAATATCATTATATAAGTTCTCTGGATGAACTTTATATTTTTAGGAATAGAATATCAATTAATAATATAATACTTGTTTTAAAAACTCTTTTATGTCAATTTTGACACTATTTGGAATTTGATTTTTTGTGAAAATCATAATAGCAAGATTACTTAGAAAAAAGATAATTAAATAAATCCTATCATGTCATATTAAACTAAAAAATTATTTTAATTCATAAAATGTCTCAAATTACATTTATTTGGATATTTATAATTTCATTTATTTTAATATTTCATTAATTCGGTAATTACTGCATCAGCATTGTGTCATAAATAAATATAATAATTAAATGTCTAAAAATTATAAATAAAATACCATTATGTAGGAAATCATTTTAGATTTTTAATTAATATTTACAATCGAATTAATCTTATGTATAAATCTATATTAAAAATGTTTTAGTAATTAAACATTGATTTTAAATCTTTTAACTCTTCTTTAAATTAAATAACAATAAATGTCCTAATCAAATCCCAGTGGACCTAAATGATAATATTTTATTCATAAGGTTGTTTTTGGTCGAGATACACTTTTCAAATAGAATTAGGACATGTGTTAGGGTAATATTAATATCATTTTTACCCTTAATTACCCTATTTACTTTTAACCGTGGAAAATAAAAGTAAAAAGTTACTATTCACCAAAAAAAATTTATCTCATTGGAACACATTTTACTCCTTGATATTAACCGTGTCTCTTGGATTTTATAAATTCTACTGATAGAAGGGATAAAATTAAGTTTTACTTGAATTTCCAAATTCTCCTAGGAGGTGGGTCAAAGATGGTGAAAAATTCAATAAAATTTTTATATATCTAAAATTATTCTAAACTAACTCCAATGAATTAAATTGAATATATATAGGTATTATGTATCTATTTTGACCTTAATTAAATTTAAATAAAATAATTATTTATTTAAATAATAATTCGTTTTTATACTATAACTTAGTGTTTTTTCAGTCTTCCTCACAAATTGAATGTTTTCAGAAAAATATAAAAAACTTACCCTAGGCTAAATTCGATATTACGAATCCAAATATGAAGTCCATTTTGAAAGATATAATTTATAAAATTTCAGAATGTAGGTATTACTATTCATAACGTCTAGTTTGATTGGTTGTGGTGTGTGTTAGAACTCGATGTTGCGTACAACACACGCCATTGTAATATTCAAAGAGAAGTGTACCATTGAAGCATGGGGTGTTACATTTTCCCCTACTTCAAATAATTTCGTCCTCAAAATTTCTATAATACTACCATATAAAAAGACTCGGGTGATTCTTCATTATAAGTTCCTCGGGTACCCACGTTGCGTCTTCTATCTTTTGGTTTGTCTATAAAACTGTTACCAGACGAGTCGTCTGTTTTTTCAGCACTGGTTCTCTTGTATCAAGAATATTTATAGGCTCTTCCCAATAAGATAGATCGAGTTTCAGTCCTAATTTCTCATAGGTGAGTACATGCATTGGGTCAGGAATGTATTTTCTCAATAGTGATACATGGAACACATCATGAACTTTGGAGAGATTTGGCGGCATTGCCAAACGGTATGCTACAACCCCAATTCGTTCTAGAATTTCGAAAGGTCCGCTGTACCTAGGACTCAATTTACCTTTCTAACTGAAATGTATAACTCCCTTCCATGGAGATACCTTCATGAAAACATGGTCTCCTACTTGAAATTCCAAATCCTTCCTTCGGTTATCGGTATATCTCTTCTGCCTACTTTGAGATTCTTTGATGTGGTTTTGGAATACCCTTACCTTTTCCATCATTTCCTCCACCTGTTATGGGCCTACATGTTTTCTCTCACTAATTTCATCCCAATAGGTTGGTGTATGACATCTCTTTCCAGATAACGCTTCATGTGGTTCCATCTGAATACTTGAATGGAAGCTATTATTATAAGAAAATTCCACCAGAGGTAAATATTGATCCCCCATACCATGAAAGTCAAGTGAGCATGATCTCAACATGTCTTCTAAGGTTTGAATAGTCTGTTCTGATTGTCCATCAATTTGGGGGTCGTAAGCAGTGGTGAAACAAAGTTCAGTATCTTGGGATTTATAAAGAATTTTCCAGAATCTTGATGTAAAATTGGGATCATGATCTGAAACAATTAATAGGGGTACTCCATGAACTCTCAAAACTTCATTAATATATAGTCTTTATAGATGTTCAAGTGATAAATCCTCCCTTATAGCAAGAAGATGTGCTGACTTTGTAAGTCAATCAATAATGAGCCATATTGCATCATTTCTTCTAGGAGTATTTTCTAGTCCCATGAAAAATTCCATTTTGATATTATCCCATTTCCACTCAGGTATGGGAAGAGGTTTCAATACTCTTCCAGGCTGTGGCCTTCCAGCTTTCACTTATTGACAAACCATACATATTGACACAAAATCAGCAATCTCCCTTTTCATGTTGTCCCACCAAAAATGTTCCTTCAAATCTCTATACATATTGGTGCTCCCAGGGTGTATAGTGAAATTAGAACTATGAGCATCATCCAACAATTCCCTTTTTTGATCAAGTATTTCGGGAATACAATGTTTCTTCCCAAATTTCAAAATTCCATCTTCATACACAAAGTCACTCAATCTCCCATCATTCAAAGCTTTAATCTTCTTTTGAAATTCTTCATCATCGGTCTGATAACTCTTTATCTTTTCTAGTAAATATGGTTTGGAAACCATTTTAAAATGTATCGATGTTTCACCTTCCATGGTGATTCCCATATCCATCTTCACTAGATCCATAAAAATAGGACCCCTTTCAATTCTCATCATGTTCAAAACTCCATGATCTTTTCTTCTCAAAGCATATGACACCTTATTTTCTTTCCCTAGGTGGTAGTGTATCGTGCAATCATAATCCTTGAGTAGTTCAAGCCATCTCCTTTGCCTCATGTTGAGTTCTTTCTGTGAGAAAATATACCTAAAACTCTTATGATCAGTATATATCTCACATTTCTCACCATAGAGATAATGTCTCCATATATTCAAACCAAAGATTACAGCAGCTAGCTCAAGATCATGAGTAGGATAGTTTTGATCATGAATTTTCAGCTGTCGTGATGCATAGGAAATAACTCTATCATTCTACATAAGGACACCACCAATTCCTTTCTTCGATGAATCACTATAAATAACTCACCTATCATTCCCCGATGGTAGTGTCAATATAAGAGCATTGACTAATATTCTCTTCAGTTCTTCAAAACATTCTTCACACTCCTTTTTCCAAATAAATTTATCCCCTTTACGTGTGAGCTTTGTTAATGGCTTAGCCAATCAGGCAAAATTCTGGATGAAACGTCGATAATAACATGCCAAACCAATAAAACTACATACCTCGGTTATACTCATTGGTGCTGGACAATCTTGGATTGCTCTTGTCGTAGCAGGATCAACAAATATTCCATCTTTAGAGACAATATGGCCAAGAAAAGAAATCTCTTGATGCCAGAATTCACACTTGCTAAACATCCCATATAATTCATGTCTTCTCAGAGTCTTTAGGATAATAAGAAAATGATTTTCATGATTTTCGTAGCTTTTGGAGTATACCAAGATATCATCAATAAATACCACTACAAAATCGTCGAGATATTCCTAGAGAACATTGTTCATTAGATCCCTAAAAACAGAGGGTGCATTAGTCAGTCCAAAAGGCATTAGTGTAAACTCATAATGCCTATACCTGGTTCGAAATGTTGTCTTCATAATGTCTTCCTTCTTTACACACAACTGATGGTATCCAGATCGAAGGTCAATCTTTGAAAAGTATTTAGCTCCATGCATTTGGTCAAATAAATCATCAATGTGATGTAGGGGATACTTGTTCTTTAATGTTATACCATTGATTTCCCTGTAGTCTATACATAACTTCATAGATCCATCTTTTTCCTAACAAAAAGGACAAGGGATCCCCATGGACAAACTCTAGGGTGATTAAATCCCTTATTTCTCAATTCCGCTAGTTGATTATATAGTTCCACTAATTCCACAGTGGCCATTCTATAAGGGGTCTTCGATATAGTCCTTGAACCAGGAATTAAATCAATAGAAAACTCAATTTCTCGTTATGGAGGATGTCCAGGTAAATCTTCCGGGAACACATCTACATAATATTTCACTATAGGTACATCCTCTATTTGAAAATTCCTTTCCTCACCAACAGTCATTTGATTCTTTTCCTCCCCAATAATTTAATTTAGTTGAGCTATTGTGGGTGCATCTAGATAAGAATTAGGTGGTAACGATTCTGCTATAAAGATAAGGTGTTCCTTATCATCATCATCAAAAATATTAACCTCCTTATTCTTAAAATAAATATTCACATCGTGGTCCAAAAGCCAATCCATACTGAGGATTATATCAAATTCAATCATGGGTATGACGATGAGATTAGTAGATAAAGAACATTTATATGCCTTAATGGGGACTGATTGACAAAACTTTGTAGTAATGATACATCCCTTATGAGTTTTAACAGACAACTCCCTTGTTAAATGAAATTGGAAATATCTAATTTTCTTAGAAAACTAGGAATATATGAAACAATGCGATGATCTAGAATCAAATAAAGCATTTTCAAAACTTGAGGAAACCATTAAATTACATGCCACCACGTCTTTCAGAGCTTCTACCTCAGCAGTAGTGATATAAAAATATTTTCCTTGATCACTTGGACCTTTCAGAGTTAAGTTCCCCTGACTCTTAAGATATTCATTTGCATAATGTCCCATCTCTCTACAATAATATCATTCCACGTTGACAGAAACTCTCTTTCCCTTACAATCATGAGCTTGGTAGACTTTTTCACCACACTTGTAATAGATTCCCATTCCTTTCAAGAAAGTACTGGGGTGTTTCTTCCCACATTTACTGTAGGATGGATAATAAAATTTTCCCTTCTTCCCTTTATTTCCATTTCTAGAGTGTTCAGAAGATCTCTTCCTCTATTTCTTTCTTTAATTTCGTAAGACTTTCCGAATTCATTTCTTGTCTTGATAGCGCATGAGACAATATCTTCGTACAATGAAAAAGATTATGAGACTAATGCTCAATAGAGAAACGGTTTTAACCCATCAAAGAAATGATCAATCTTACTTCTTGGGTTACGTATATAATCTGTTTCATGTCGCGCTATCCTTGTAAAGTTAGCCTCAAACTTTGCGACATTCTCATCCTCCTTTTTCCTCAGACTCATAAATTTCCTTTCCATATCTACTAATGGTCATGAGGAAAGTATTTTTATAATAAAAGCTCTTTGAACTCCCTCCATTCCATATTTGATACTTCATCATCTTCCTTCATGTTTTGTATCAATGACCACCATTGATCAACATCTCCAGTGAGGTGATAAACAGCCATGATAACTTTTTCCCTTTAACTACTCCCCAAATCCTGAAATATTATCTCTAGGGAACTGATCCATTCCTCAGCTACTAATGGATTTGTACTCCCATTGAATGTTGGTGGTTTCTTCCCCATGAAGCAATCTAGCATTGATCCTCCATGATGCGGATCAGGGCACTCCATACGAGTAAGGTTATTATTCATAACCCGAGTGAGTTGTCCTAGTATGGTGATTAGATGATCAGCACCAGTTGCATCACCAGCTCGACTACAATTATCCTGAGTAGGAGGAGAATCCCTACATTGAGTGTGTGCATTGATACGGTTTCAATTCCTTCCACTAGGTTCCATTTCTATACGATGGCATAAACAAGATCAGTTTATGAATCAAAATACATAATTTCATACTTGTAAAACACTTATAAAAAATTCAACAGTTTATGGATATAATCAATAAAAAAAAATTCTTGGAGGAATTATATACTCATAAACCCATCATAATGGTTTGTAATAAAAATGAGAATTATCCTAAGCATATCCCCTGGGAGTGTCGTAACCAAGAGTGCAGCAGGGCCCGTTGTTGTGCACCAGTTCCTGTTCGAGTCGAGCTCAAAGTGGTGTTTTCGTGTTTTACCCCTAGGTACATCTGTGCCAGAGCCGCCTCTACCTGTTCGTATCCAGACATGGATGTATTACTCGAAAAACTCACAAAACCTCTACAATACTAAAATTCTAGGAAGTTCTTCTACACTAATCCTCAATGTTCATCTTAGGTCTACGAGTACTAATAAGAGTTTATCTAAATCTAGCTTCGAAGGTTTGTACTAAACTTCCTTTGATACCAACTATAACGCCCTGAGCCCAGTTACCCAGAGTTAGTATATTATTACATAACATTGGCATGATCAAAAGAAAGATCAAGTCTCAAAAGACCGATTAGTTTAGTATCCTTGGAAACACTAGATACATTCATAATGATTACATTACATCATAAATAGAAAACTACAACAACATCTTGTCTCCAAACTCATATCCCCTTATAATATCCCTATCAGTCATTCATAAAATACTTCTTCAAATCCTAGGAAAAATAAAACATTTAAAGGGGTAAGCTCTAATGCTCAGTAAGGATAACAATATAGTGGAAACATTCATAAATAAACACAAACATTTAAGGCAATCTATAACTAAAAAAAGACTTTTAAACTTTAACTTCAGCATAATATGGAAAATATAAAAAAAAATAATTCCATTCACTTATTTACATGGATATTCTACTAGTCGAATAATCACATGCAATATCAATAACCACTATCATAATGAAGGAATGCATAACGCCAGACCATCATAACCACGTATCCAAGGCCTCGTGCCATGTATAAAAATAAGATCTTGTCAAGTCCTTGTGGTAAGAAACTAGTTTGTCTTATGATACCTACCGATGCATCGAGGAGCTATAGCGGGCTCCACCCGTCACTAATTAAGTCCAATGCATTCCTCATATGAACAGGTTTAAACATAACATAAACATTCGTATTAAAACTAGCATACAAAATGTCAATACTATCTCCATAAACCATGAATGGTATAAAAATAACACATCCACAGTCAAACATATCAAAAATCCTTCAATACAATATGGGAGTTTTGTATAATAATAAATCAACTTCAAAAAAATCTTAAAATCTATCATAGGATGTTGACATAGATGAAATCAAAACTATTTGAGAGAAATATCTCTTTTTTTGAAATCATTTAAAAGTCACATAATTATAAAATAAAACATTTACTTTGAAAATATTCTTATAAGGTTGTATGGTAAGCTTCAACGATTTTATAACGGCGGAAAATAGCCGCACCCGCCGTATAAGTTAAAAAAAAGACATTCTTACATTAATTTTGTCGAAAACGTTAAAAATGAACTTGTTTGGAAAACAATAGAAAGATTCCTTTATAAACTTTTTATAAAAAGGCAAACAATGGTATAAATGACTTTAACCCATAGTCTGTAAAATTGTAAGAAATATTTGAAATACATTTTTAAGAAACATGGATGTTGATGATAAAGAGGTCCCCATAGATAATTACGTACAAACAACCTCAGATAATGAAGATATTGTGATATAAACCCTTACCAATTTGGTAACTTACAAAAAATAAAACCCTTGAATTAAAGTGTATTACACAAATAATACAATTATGGGTAGTACATACACCACACAAAAGGTAATAGTGGCAATATTGTACGAATCTCACGGGAATAAAAAGTGAGATGAAAACCTCTTACCTTGAACTTTTCCTTGGTTGAGGGTAGGTTAACCTACTATATAATGGTGAAATAATTGTTATTAAATTATAAAATCATCATATACATTAATATGATATCATATATGATCTTTAAACATTGATTTGTTAATAATATCTTAGTATTATCATCGTTTCGGGTGTTAACTTACTCGTTTTCTTTTATATATTTTGTTACATAAACCGTGTTTATTATGGGTAGGTTGTATCTTATTCATATACAGAATGATATCAAGTCCTTAAACATTCTTGTTAATCATAAAATGAGAATTATAATTGCATAGATGTAATAGGTAATGAATGTCATCGCGTTCGTGGAGACGGTAGTCCGTACATACACACGAGCGATAATATCATTCTTTTGAAATTAAAATAATATATAATTGGATGGTATATCATATATAAAAAATCATTATCATGTAATATTTATTATTTAAATCAATTATATATCATTATCATACACATCCAAATAATAATGTTTTTGAATAACAGTTACACCACGACGTGGAGACGGTAAACCGTACGTATGCACGTATGGGGACATGTCATTAAAAGGATGGGTAGAATACTGAATATGGTTGTACCATATTGATAATAACATCACAGTATATATAAGATACTGGAGTTATTATTTTAGAAAGGAAATGACAAATAAAGAAGAAGTTGAAGAAGTAAGGAACTTGAAAAAGGGTGGTGAAAACATTACCTCTTCTTCCGGTTCTTCCTTTTTATTTGATCAAAAGGGCTCCTTAGGATGACTTTCTGATCAAACTAAGGCCTCTAGGTTGAAGTGTGGGATGTTGAGAGAGTTTTTGGGCAGGGTTTGGCTGAACCAAAAGGCTTTTAATGTATTAATAATTGGATACAAGTTGTGTCCTTTTATGAGGGGGAGGAGGGGCTCTTTAGGAAAAATTTAATGTATTAATTTATAATAAATTCATATTCGGATTATAATGGCTCAAAAGTAGATTATTCAAAGTATGACATGGGTATGGGTGAAATCCTTTCAACCAATAGATTTTAGATAGGTTTGGGTCATTATATTAACCTTATCATTTAGTTTTAACTCTTAGTTAATTAGATTGACATCCACCATGTCACATTGTATTTTTATATTATATAGTTAATAAATATACTATGTACATCCAAGACACCCCCATGTAATACATGAATGATACAACTATCATGATATAAGTCCTTTGGACTAACCATAGTTTTTAGGAATAGAATATCAATTAATAATAAAATACTTGTTTTAAAAACTCTTTTATGTCAATTTTGACACTATTTGGAATTTTATTTTTGTGAAAATCATAACATCATGATTACTTCGAAGAAAGTTAATTAAATATATCCTAACATGTAATATTATACAATAAAAATATTGGAATTCATAAAATTCCTACAATTACATTTATTTGGATATTTATAATATCAATAGTTTTAATATTTCATTAATTCGGTAATTACTGCATCACCATTGTGGCACAAATAAATTAAATTATTTAATGTATAAAAATTATAAATAAAATACCATTATGTATGAAATATTTTTATATTTCTAATTAATATTTAAAATCGAATTTATATTATGTATAACCCTATATTAAAAATGTTTTAGTAATTTAAATTTGATTTTAACTCTTTTAACTCTTGTTTGAATTAAATAATAATAAATGTCCTAATCTAATCCAAGCAGATGTAAATGATAATATTTTACTCCGAAGGATTTTTTTGGTCGAGATAAATTTGTCCAATAGAATTAGGACATGTGTTAGGGTAATATTAATATCATATTTACCCTTAATTACCCAATTTACTTTTAACCGTGGTAAATAAAAGTAAAAAGTTACTATTCACCAAAAATTATTTTTATCTCATTGAACCTCATTTTACTTCTTGATATTAACCATGTCTCTAGGATTTTTGAAATTCCATTCAAAGAATCGGTATAGTTATGTTTTACATGAATTTCCAAATTCTTCTAGGAGGTGGGTAAAAGACGGTGAAAAGTTCAATAAAATTTTTATATATTTAAATTATTCTAAACTAACTCCAATGAATTACGTTGAACATATATAGGTATTATGTATATATTTTAAACTTAATTAAATATAAATAAAATAAAATATTATTTAAATAAATTTTTTTTAAACTATAACTCCGTGTTTTTTTACTATTCATCAAAAATTGAATGTTTTCAGAAAAATACACAAAATTCACCCTAGGATAATTTTGATATTACAAATACAAATATGAAGTACATTTTGAAAGATAAAATTTATAAAATTTTAAAATCTGGGTATTAATATTCATACCAGCTATTTCGATTGGTTGTGATGTGTGTTAGAACTCGAAGCTGCATACAACACACGCCATTGTATTATTCAAAGAGAAGTGTACCGTAGAATCTTGGGATGTTACACTACTGCTTTGCTTTCTATGCCTTGTAATGTTTTGATAGAGTGATTAATATATAACATGATATGATTTTCTATAGATTGTTTAGACATGTAGTTCTTGATGTTTACTTTTTCTTCTACATATTTTTTGTGCATGACTGACATACCCAAGGCTGTGAGAACCTAGTGTAGTAGATAATAGGGAGAATTGACATTGAGGGTTTCTCCAGAGTTTCTGTTTACTGTTACGTTGCGATACCATATGGGGGTTGTACTTTGTGCTCCCTCAGAGTATCTGTAGTTTTCGTGATATCGGACACATGGGGAATTGGACATTGAGTGCTTCCTCAAAGTGCATATTAGTTACTAATATGAGACCATATAGGGAATTGATGGTGAGTGCTTCCTCAGAGTGTCATTGCTAAAGTTGAACTAGAGGGGTTTGACTATGAGTACTAACCTTAGGGTTACTTGTGATTGTTTTGGTTGAACTATATGGGTTAGGATGTGAGTATTTCCTATAGGGTAACATTCTTTTTATTAACTGCTTACTTGAAAAATGAAAATTATTGTAATTTAATTGTAGGATTTTTATTATGTGTACTTTCTTGTTTACTGATTTATTTTGTGTATTTCCTTCCATATAGATTCACTAACTGTTAGGCATAGATCTTTGGGTGATTGCCTACTGGGATTAGTCTCACACCCTATTTGGGTTATGCTTTTGGGCCCAATTAGATTATATTGCTATAGGTATAGATAAGGGAACATGCTCTTCTACTTCAAGTACTTGATTGTTGTCGAGCTCGGGAGCATTGGATCAAGGTGAGGCTTGAGATGTTGTGGAGCTGTTTACTTGATTTTCTATTGTACTTTGGTTTAGTACTGTATTCCAACATTATGACCTGTTTGGATACTTTCCTAGACATATGTATCCGGAATCATTTATATGTGTGTGTTACATTTGTTTATTACTTCGACTGTTTAGTTATTACATGTTTTACTGCTTCTGCTATTGCTATCTGTTTTACTTCTGTTGTGTTACTCTGCCAATGAGGGCACAGTTTCCCCACTATCACACCCAAGACCCTCGCTGCTAGTTGGCAGCCTTTGGAGTTCAGGAAAATGCGCTTGAGGCCATATGACCAACTAGGCATTGGGTGTATCTAGGCGGCTTCCAGAACTAGGAGGTTGCAATAAATAACAGTTATATAATAAAAAGAATGAATAAATATTAAAAATAATTTTTATTTACAAATGATTTAAAATAAATTACTAATAAAAATCATTAAATGATAATTGTATGAAAATTAAAATACCAAAATATTGAAATAAAAATTTGAATACATTTTAATCATATAAATTAAAAGGATGTTATAAATTAATAAAAAAATATCAAAAAATAAATTTTACAAATTGTATAAATTATAAAATATTAAATTAACAAATTTAGAAATATAAAAACTTTAAAATATAATAAAAATGATGAAATATTGATGTTGAATATATAATATTGAATTAATAAGCATGAAATTTAAAAAATTATAAATGAATAAATTACAAAACTAATAAAAAATGAACAAATATATATGAACTATATAATTTAAAAAAATATTAAAAATTAATTCAACAAAATAAATATATATAAAAATTAAAAAATAAGTTTAAATTAAAAAAATAATAAAAAAGCACTAGTAATATAATTGTATATACTATATAAGGGTATAATTTTTTTCAAAATGTAATATAAATTATTATATTTTTAAATTAATTGTTCGAAATTTAATTGTTATATTTGAATATATTTATAATTATAGAAATAGGGATATATTATTATTAATCATTATAGTTTTATAAATGAGAATGATTTTATAAAATAAGTTTAACTAATTACTAATTATTTTTTCATATATTATTATTTTTGTAAATAGATAAATACTATTTTTTGAAGTATAACGTCAATTATATAATTGTATAATTATGTTCATAAATAATTATATGTATACATAAAAAAAATAATTTAAATATACATTACAAGATTTTAAAATTAATTAATAATTTTACTATTTTTTGAAACTGGTTGATGATCAATCACTATTTAATTAAAATATGTATGTAAAAATCATTTTACAATGGGGGAGGAGGGAACATAATAAATGGCATGAGGGATGAGAGGCTCAATGAATTGACAGAACATGACTCGAATGCTGTAGATAGACCAAAGTCCTAAGAGGGAGCATGGATCATGCTAATAACCAATCAAACACCCCCCAATAGAGAAACTACACATGAACTTCTAGTCATTGATATTGTGTTCCCCCCTAAAAGGGGTGATAAAATGGAGTTAATTATTATTATATTATAAGTATAATTTTTTTTATTTTAAATAATAAAATTTTAAATACAATTTCATTTTATATATTTCATTTAGAGATGAAATGGTACATTTTTTATTACAAATTTACATATATAACCACCTTTATTAATACATAAATATGTGTGTGTGTGTGTCTGTTTGAAGAACTTAAAGGCAATTTAGTGTAGGTGAACTCAATAAATATTAATATATATCCAACTATATAAAATGTATATAATATTATTTTAAATGAAATTTCATTATAAATTAAAGACAATTTAATTACAAGAATATTACCATTCTTATATTAAATATTATTCATTTCTAAATATTAATAATCAGTAATTATATAAATCATTATAGTATTAGTAGAATATCACATTATATTGTTCATATGTAAATGTGTGTATGTGTGTGTGTTTTCAGGTCTGAAGAACCGTATCCCATGTATCTTTGTGTGAAGTAGGTCAACACAAAACATATTTCTATATATCTAACTATAGACAAGGCATATAATATTAAATTTACTTTAATATATAAATGAAGTAATTAAATTAACAGAAAAATAAAATAAAAATTATATTAATTAATAATGAAATATATATATATTTTAAAATATATTAATAATTTCTAATTATATAAATACATATAATATTTTTTGTATACATAATAAAACTTATTAACAATTATAAAATTCTTTTAAATATTATCATATATATATATATTTAAAAAATATTATGAATTATATATATGAATAAATATATTTCTCTACGTAACGACATATAGTTATATTTATAAACATGTTCATTGTATTTTATATAAATATATAAGACTGTTAGAAAACATTACTAATTAAAATATAAATATTAAATTTACTATAAAACTTGTTAAAAAATTTCATTCATTGTTTTTTATATTTGAATGCAATATTTTTAATAAATTATAAATTAAATTTGTATATATAGGTTTATATAATTAAAAGGCATTCATTCACATAGATTTACATGCATACATACATACATAGAAATATACATAGATAGATACATACTTACATACAAGCATGCATGCATTCATACATACTTACACATATATAACTGCATTAATTACATTTGAATAACATTATTTTTTTCTATAATACATATATGTACATACGTATGCATACATAGACATACATACACATATATACACATCCATATATATATATATACACACACACACACACATACGTACACATACATACATTCACATACACATAAATACACATGAATACACATATATAAACATAAATTTAAATACATACACATACAAAAACCTATATTCACATACGTACACACACATACACAAACATATATGTAATCATACATATTCATAGACATAAACATCCATATGCATACATGCATATACATACAAATATACTGTTACAAATACATATGCATACACATACCCATACACAAACATAAATATACATAAACATATTCACATGCACACACATAAACTAGAATAAATATACAAAAATGAACATAATTAGAGAAGAATACACATTCATACACAAACAAAGACGCACATACTAACACACACACATACACAAACATAAATACACATAAATACACATACAAACACATAAATACACATACAAACACATACAAACACAAAAAAATACACATACATACCTTGTAAAACACCATGTTCATATGCGACTGAGGAGTTAGTGGGAATTTTTAATTTTCATTTAGTGGAAGGTAATTTTTTTTAGCTGGGGTTTGGAGTGAATCTTTGAGAGTTTGGGAAGCTCAATAAAATGTTTTTTATGTGGAATAAATATCATAATCTATAGAAGGAGGTTTAGGATCCATCAATAGAAGGATATGGTGGCTTGGCTACACAATGGTTATGAGATATAGCCACAATATCAGTAGTGAGGGTATTAACTAATTAATATCACCCCCAGAGTGTAATTACTAAAAATGTTGTCAATGGAATTTCCCTTATGATTATATAATTGTACCAAATATTGTAATGTAGTTCTATATAAAGATTATTCACCACATTATAAACCCAATTATATTTTATTATGTGAATTTTTAAATTTCATTTAGAGAATAAATAAATATATTAAAATAAAAAATACTACAACAAGATAAAAATTAAAAATAAATAATTAAAATTTGAAAATTTGGATCTTCTTAATCCCCCATAATAATCACACTCATGAAGAAATATGTAGAAAGTAAATAGAATACTGGAAATGAAATATTAATATAGATAATAAAAACATATATAACCATGAGATAAATTATAATTGAATGATGAATGAATTAAATATGAGTTATTTATAAAATTTATGGAATCCATATGATCATTAAACTTCATGCAGTTGGAATAATTATCTCAATGTTGGAATAGTATTATAACTTTTTGGAATAGTAAACAGACATTTAAAATAGTAACCTCACTTATGGAAGTGTTAAATAATGTTTTATGATCTTATAAAATGAAAATATGATGTCTTTATATCCTGATAGAAGTATGAAAATGTTTTAAAAATGATAAAATAAGTTGTTTAATTTCTACAACCCATATCCATCTTATCTCCATTATTATAAAAAATAGAATTATTTGGAATTAAATATATTTTAAAAAAAATTTCTTACAATACAACACTATTTTTCATTATAATTTCAACATAACATTATAATACAATAAATAATTTTTAAAAGGGTTAGAGAATTGATCAAAATATTATAATTTGTTTTTTTTAAATAAACTATTTTTTTTGTTTCAAAATTAGTTTCTTCATAGTTATTAAAATATTTTCATGAAATTGATTTTATTACAATAATCTAAAAGTTGAAGATTTTTTAGGGTTAATTTATTTTAATTTTTGAAAATGGTTTATTTTTTTTGTAATAATGAAGAATACATAAATATGATATTTAGAATTATATGTTAAATGAATGAATTTATGTTTCATTTATTATTTATGTAAAAATTAGTTTAAAAAATCATGTAAAATTAACTTTATATGGTCATAAGATTTATTTATATTGGTATTCTTGATCCAAAATTTTAAATTAATGACTATAATATTTAATACAATCCTATATCCTCACCTTAAAAATACCACTCTCACCACCCCTTCTCCCCATACCATCAAAGCCTTGGATCTTTTCAAATTATTATGAAATTATATACTCAAGCATTTTTCCCACATCCACACTGTAAAAGTTTCACCAAAAGTAAATTCCAACGTTCCATATGGTGTATTTAAAGAGACTTCATTTAGGTGTTGATATCATCAATATATCACATTCAAATTTATTATTTTGCTTACCTCCTCCTCACATACCACATACAACATGAAAAATCACTCAAGTATAATAAATATATTATAATTTTTTTAATGTAATATCAATTATCCACATTCTTCTCTTATATCCTCATTCTGAAAATGAAAATGTTATTCATATTATAGTGGATTGACTTCCTCCCTGAATAGTATACTTCATTTTCTCCACCACCCGGTGCTATAGAAATGTTATTATTGATACATATGTTAATATTTTATTACATTTAATAACATATTTCATGAATCCATGATTTATTAATATCATTTTAATTAAATAAAAAAATTTATTTGTTGATGCTTAGTAAAACCACCTTAATCAATTAAATGGATATTGACCACATCTATACTAAATGAATCATAACAATTTCAGAACAAATAAATATAATTGGAACCATTTTATTTTCTACAATTACATGAATAATACGTCATTTCACTTCTTGAGTAATAATAATATTTTAAGATAATGACCATAATTACCAACATGTAATCTCACCATGCATATATAAAACACGCACCGTTGGAAAAATAAAATTTAGGGTTTTATCTCAATGAAATGGTTGTAAATTAATATATTAAATTAATATAGAATCAATTATAAAGAAAAAGCTTCCTAATAAATTAAATAATGAATAAAATTTGATTATTCATTATATTAAGAGAAAGTGTAAAATGATTATATATATAAAGTATGGGATCCCATAAAACCACCCAATTTTGATTAAGTTATGTCATTTCTCTATCTAATTGAATTTTATTATCACTATGATGTTATATAATCCTTATAAATTATTTTTATAAGTATCTTACATATATTCCTTTAATATTATATGTTCTTTTGTTGGGGATATATGTACCTTATGTTCATTTTTCAAATACCTTCTTTAAATTGAATAATGAATAAGGGAAAATTCTATATTACTTAATCCTTTTAAGTAAAATAAATTTATAGAATTTATTCCCAGTGATCATTTAATTAAATAAAGGAAAAATTTATGAATAAAAATTCTTTTTTACCTATGTTTTTCAAAGAAATATAAATGTTATTTTTTTTCAAATGTCTTAAACTGATTATTTAAAACACCATTTTTAATGAACATTTTTATTACAATTATCCATCATTTCTCATGAAATTTTTATAAATGAACACAATATTTTAGAAATATTATTATTTATTTATAATTTATCATTCAACATAATTCATTCATAATTATCTATGTAATCTTCAATAAATATCAATTAATTTTGATTTGAAGAAATGTTACGCAACCCATTTCACTATGTGTGTAATTATTATTCTTATTCCTTATATTTGATATTCATTTGTAGAAAACATAAGCATTTACATGTTATGATTTTTCACCTAAATACAGACATAATGAATATGGTAAAATTATGTTCCGTGAGATGATATCAATGGGATTAGTGAGTAATCCTAATCATTGATTCAGCTATATACACCATTTGATGCTATCTTGGCACTTAGTGATGACTTATACATTTGTAATGTATCATGTTTTTTTGACATTCAAATGTTTCCAAGATATTAGGATTTATTTTTTTGGTGTTGTGATACAATTTAATTATTCAAGATCCTATTATTGTCTGATATCATATTATTCATTTTGACACATATGTTATCTTTAATTTCCATGTTTATTCCATTAATGTATTTTTATCTCATCCTTTTATATAATGTATTACCCATGTTATCATTTTTAGTTTTAGGATATCTATGTGATTTTGGAACTCATTACAAAGATTAAAATAATTTCATCTTTTTTTGATTTTCTTGGACATATTATGAACCTAGTCTTACAAACACACTAGGCCTTATAATATTTGTATTGTATTAATTGGAAACATATATTAAAAATCATGTTATATTATTTGTAGCAGACTTATATCTCTACAGTTGGGATCATAGAATGGTTTAGTTATTTTTGGGAATTAAGATAATAATACTTTAGTGACAACCCTATCAATATATATGAACATGTGTCTTTCTTCAGCTATAGATCCTTTTAAATTTTGGTTAAACCATTACTGTAATCTTATTATGGATTAAAATATGAGATTTTTCCTTAACACGGTTTTTTTTTTGTTTTGGAATTGAAGATGAAAGAGGGATGTGGGCTTATTATAGAACTATTACACACTATTTAATTAGAATAAATGATATATATTCAATAGATGATGTGTAACGGCTTGGGAATACTAATTCATGACTGGTAAATGGATTTCCCAAGAGGGGAGATCCTAAAAATTACATGGTGTGTAAATCATTTAAATTGCCAAGAAATTTCCAAAATCTGTTTTTAAAATAAGAGGCATAAACTCTATTTTTGAAATAATACCTCTAACCATCCATTATATATCACATTGGAGAAACCAAAGAACCCGAGACCAATGTTCATGGATATATTTCTAATCTGGACTCAAATTTCGAATCCTTAAATAACATTGGATGCATGCCAATAAGATATTTATTCCTCTTGAATCATTCTTCATTCCCCTTATCCTCAACAAATTTATTTTGCGGAAGGATATTATTCCCTAATTTCATGGCATGGATCCATTATTCTATTTTCTTTTATATAGACCAATGTTATGTTTGACACAAAATGATGACTATGATACGTGTATATGGTATGTGTTCTATGAATCATCCCCCAAATTCATCCCATTTTGTAAAAAAATTTCATCATGCACAGACCGATTTCATCTAGAATTTCTTATTAAATTCCTATTTTGTGTTTCTAATAATCACACTTGTATTATATTTACATGTTCATAAATTTTCTTCCAACCATTGTATTTTATAACCTTAATTTCAACTAACCCAAGAAGGGTGTTACATTTTTATGCCTTTATAAGTTTTTTATGATTTTCCATGCCACTATTTGGGTGTTCTTTCATAGGACCCTTCTAAGGTAATTATTCTCATATTATCCATGGATCCTTAATTAACAAATAGATAGCACATGTATAGTTTCCACGTGACGATTATGTGGTAGGTAACCTAAATATTTAATTAACCTTTTTAAATGATAGATAGAATGTATATTTATATATATCACTTTTCCTTGTAAGTTATAACTAAATGTTATTTGTAGTATACCCATAACCTACCATGTAATGATAATGAAAGTTAATGGAATGAGCCTTATAATTGAATATCAAATTAAATTATTAAATTGTTGTATGTACTATTTAGCCTTGTCACTTAGTATGAATGGAAATGGAATAAATCAATTGACTTATTATAGGGTATGAGTATTTCATGACCTAAATTAAATAATGATATATTTATATGGTTCTTATTGAATATGTACCATTATATATTTAAAGGATTTGTCAGATGTGAGCCTGCCTTGGATTCCTGGTGGGATTCCTTGAGTACATAGAGGATGCAACTATACTTCAAGGAGATAATTTCCAAAAGAGATACCCACCTTAGAATGTGGTCCTTGTTTACTAGAATATTCTCAAGATTATGTTGTCGGATGTAACAACCCAGGTAAATAAAGAATATTACATTTTTATATTCATCCCTATTTGTGAATAAAATGTTATTATTAATTTAAAGGGAATGCTATGCTCGATGGCTTACCCAATACGCAACAATGAGTTCCTTCGAAATATTACGTTGCACTCTAATAATAAAATAATTTTATTTTAAATAGTAGTTAACACTTAGCCATTGTAATGATGGGAATGAACAGAACTAACTAAAAAATGATTATATATGTTTTTCAAATATTTTTACTTTTTAAAATAAATGTTAGAGGATTAAAAATGCGAATGAATCCAATTTTAAGCGTAAACATTCTAATATTCTTTAAAAGGCCGATTAACCACCTTTTGATGGAGAACCTCTTTTAAATCTTCTTTTTGAAAATTTTATGTGTTATATGTGAAAAAATAAAATTCTCCTTTAAAATCGGGACATAAAAATTTACTTTGTGTAAATTTTTGTTATTTTTACGATAAAGTTCATTTTTAATGAATAAGTGAAAAATGGTGTATTTTTATTCAAAATATCTTTTTAATAAAATTTATTTATATGATTAAATCATCTTTTGAATTGGTTTTAAAGTGCAGTTAGAATATATTTTTACCATTTAATCCAATGGTGGTCATTGGAATTAATTTCAATTTGAAATTGGACTTAAACTAGTGTCAATATTTTAATACATATTGTTTTTAAAAACACGCTATTTGTTTTGAAAACGGGAATTAATTATTAAATTAATTGATGGAACTTATATGTTTTGAATTTTTTAAAATAGACATCATTTTTGAATTTGGAATATCAAATATTTCTTAGGGTAATTTTTTTGTATTTTTCTGAAAAACCTCAATTTTTGATGAATAGTGAAACCACTAAGATGTAGTTTAAAAACTAATTTTTCATTTAAATGAAACTTTACCACTACTTTGATTTGAATTTCAAAAATCCGACATACATGGTTGTCATTAGGATGTAAAATGTGGTTCAATGGGATTAAAATAATTTTTTGGTGGATAGTAACTTTAAAGTTTTATTAATCACGATTAAAGGTAATTAGTGTAATTTAAAGTAAAGATAATGTTATAATAAAATGAAATGACCTTGACACATGTCCTAGACTTATTGGATGAGTCATGGCCGACCAAGAAAATCCATGGGTCAACTTGGGGACCCCGTGGATCCACTTTGGAAGGAAAATGGAATTAATAACTTTTTATTTAAAGTTAAAATTAAAATGTCACAAACATGTGTTGTTTTACTAAAACAATTTTTACATGGGGTTATACAAGTCATATTTTTCACTATAAATATTCATTAGAATTATAAAATTATTTCAAACATCATGATATTTTTTATATAATTTTTATACATTATATAAATTAAATTATTTATGACACCATGATGATGCAGCTATTACCTCATTATTTAACGATTTAAATAAAATGAAAAGATAATGTAAACTATAGGACCTAAAATTGTAAAAAACCTATTGGATGTGTGGATTTAGAACTATTATCACATTATCCTAGAAATATATAATTTTTGGACCTTTAAAATCCGAAAATCATTTTATAATAATGTTACTTTTGAAGACTTTCCAAGAGTGCTCCTCCTATCCTCTCATAAAAGGCCCCCACCTCTACCACCTTACCCACACCTCTAAAGCCTTTGTATAGGCCAAACCCTGCCCATTTTGTCTCTCCAAATCCCTCTCTTACTCCTAGAATCCTCACATTGGGCAGAAGTATTTCCAAGGAAGCCTTTGATCTCAAATGAAAAAGAGTTACCCGATTTAAAGGTAGTGTCTTCTCTTATGTTCTTATGTTTTATTTTGCTTCTCCAACCCCATAAACTCTTTTTATTGCTTTATTTTGTATCAAAACCAGTATATTAAATATACTAGGATGTTTTTATGAGAAGTATTAGAGCTAAAACTACACACATCTTCGTCTAATGGTTAAAAAACATATTGTTTCTGTGGTTGGCGATTTTTTGCCTCACGAAACGATGATTGTTCAATATTCTTTTAACACATTTAAAGGTGGACATTATAATGTCACTGTATTTTATATATGATATATATGTTATTTATTTTTACTATATTCTTCTGTATTTTATATTTAAAAAATACCTTTATTCTTTGCATGTTGTGAAAATGCGATAATTTCATATGAGGAAGTGTGGACTACCGCCCCCTCAAGTGATGTGACTCGTTCATGCAACACATGGAATGAATAAAGAATGAAATTAATGAACATATGAGACATGTATAACATATATATTATACTGTAATTATTATATATATATATCTCATTTATTTTTAATTCCATTAATATGAAAAAAATGAAAGTAGCGTTCATGCGTACGTAAGGCCTACCGTCTCCATGAACGATGCTTTTCATTTTTTTATCTCCAAATGTTATGGAATAGTATAAAATAAATATTTACGAGATATATATGATATTTTAATCATTAATACTGTTCTGGAAATTATTTACTTATAACTACATGGGAAATCATTTTCAAACAAGTTCATTTTTTACTCATGTACCAAACATCGGCAAAAACGTCTGATATGAACTAACATTATTAAAAAATTATCATAACATTATAATATGTGTTATGAACTGAATAATAATATTTAAAGGAGGTCCTTAATCAATTATAAATTGACCAAAGTTTATTATTCAGGAATATAAAGAAACGAACAAGACAAGTCGGACTTGAGGTAAGGGATCCTACCCCTCTCTTTCTTTTTAAGTACACTCTTTTATGTCATTCCTTTTAAGAACATATTTCTTATTATTGGGATGTTATTTTTTATTAATATTACTTTACTTTTTATGTTCATATTATGAGAGACCCTATTTTCTCTCATCAATCCATTTTGGATGTTTTGATTGGCGTCGTTAGGCTGCCGAATTTTCGTAAGGGGTCCTACCTCTCTATTTCTTTTTAAGTACTCTCTCTTTTATGTCATTTCTTTGAAGCTCATATTTCTTATGTTTGGGGATGTTATTTGATATTCATCATTCTGTAATTTTTATGTTCATATTATGATATACCCTATTTGATCTCCTAAATCCAATTTTAGAAGTTTTAATTGGCGCCGTTAGGCTGCCGAGTTTTCATAAGGGATTTTTCATCTCACTTTTATTCTTGTGGGATTTATGCTACATTTTCCACCATTTACATTGAGTGGTGTATGTACTTACCATTATCCTACTCTTGGTGTAATATACATTCGTTTATGAGTATTTATGTCAATGTTGTATAGTCCTTCTTTCATAGGGTGTACGTTTCGAAAGTTACCCAAGTCGGTAAGGGAATCTTTCACCCTCCTCTTTTTAAAAGACTTCTTTTGTTCGGTCTTTTAATTTACATATTTTTATGTTGGGATATGTTCTTATATATTTTTATTGATGTAAAGTTTATGTCCAAGGGATGAGATATCATTTTCTCTCTCATCAACTAATTTTATGAATTTTAAAGTAACGTCGTTAGGCTGTCGAATTTTACCAAGGGAACTTCTTAACCCAATTTCAATTTCTTTGGGTTCAACATGTAGTTATTGAATATGTCATCCTTTGAATATGTTTGAATTACCTATGATTGTTTTACACATAATATCCACTTATATTGGGTGTATTTATATTTGTCACACATAATTATGAGATTGATTTATCCTTAATTTAAGGATACCTTCTTTATTAGGGATTTCATCTCATTTTACATTTCTATTGAGACTTCATTGTTGTTATGAACCAATCCAATATTATATGGTGTATATACTGTCCTTTGGAATATTATATCATGAATCCCTTTATTCTCATGATATTATAAATTTCTGATTAAATTTTATTCCTCAATTATTGTATTCAAGTGTCTCTCATTTTGTTAAAAACCCTTTAACTAAAATATCATTTTAATTGTTTTATTGATTTATTATTATAAATATTTCTCATTAATATCCATGTTTTCAAAATGGTTTTAAGGATTTATTTATATGTATATTAATGGTTTAAAATGTTAAAAGCATAAATGTGGTATGTGACACTTTGATTCAAAAATATCTTTATTAAATGGTTTTAAATGGTTTTGAAAATGGTTTTTTAGAATGGATTCATTATTTCAATATCTTAAAAGGTTATATTGTTATTAAAATGTTGGAATGTTATCTTTCCTTTATGATTAAGTTATGTGATGTGATTATGTTATGGTTCTTGGGCATTTTTTATGAAAACGAGTGGTTCCGTGAAAAACTTTGGGCGGGTGAGCCCGATATAGCTCTCTAATGAATTGGGTAACGTGAAGGGATTAAATTTTAAGGTTTCTCCGAAGAGATTTAGGGAATATACTGTGATGGGTATTCCAAACGTAAGCACGAGGGTTACTCCCTACGTAAGAATGTTATGAATGCCTCAAGTTACCTTTATGTCTTATGATTTCTATGATTTATTCGTAAATATTTTGATTTCATGAGGTATGTTAAATTGCTTATGCTTTAAGAGTAAAGTATGATTTCATTGATTCTTAGGTATACATGGAATAATGTTTTCTTTCCATATTGTTATGACCCTTACTGAGCTTTTTTAGGCTCATCCCATGTTTTTTTGATAAGTTTTTCACATGACATAAAGATGAATAGGGTCAAGGATGGGATCAAGGAAATGTCAGGATATCTAATACAAGGAACTAGACACGACTCTATTATTCAAGAGTTTTTATTTTTGTGAAAAAAATGGAAGTTGAGTAGATGTGTCTACTTTGTAACCTTGGAGATGTAATAGTTATGTCCTAATTCTCTAAAACTATAAACCTGAAAAGATCTGCAATGTGTATTCTTGAAATAACTCAAGATTAAGTAATGTTTAAGGCTGGGGCCTTATAGTTGGTATCAGAGGATGGTTTAGATAACTTTAAAGGTTAGAGTGTTAAGTGACATGTTTTGTATAACCACAATGGTTATTATATTAGATAGATTCATTGTTATTTTTGAAGGTTGGAATGTGTTTGAGATAACTTAGGTAAGTATATCTTAGTGTTTATCTCCCTATTTAGTACGTAATGATTTTGTTGTTATACTCACACTGACATTTTTGGTTTTAGTAAATGGATGGATCTAGAAGGCACCAAAGTGACAATGGGTTTGAAGGAAATTGTGGTGGTTCTCTGATTAAGAGATTGGATGAAATGGTGGATTCAATGAGAAATATCGTGGTAATTCTAAACCAACTATAATTTGTCATGATCAACCACTTTAACCTTGGTGAGTTATCTAATACATCATGTACGAGAAAAATGACTCGACATGGAAGTTCAGGTAATAATTATAAAGGTAACCATTAGGGTTTATATGATCCTTATTTTGAGGTAATTATGGTTTACTATACGTTATGATGGAATATGAAAGACATGAGATAAACATGAGGTTAATTTATGTTATGGTTATTTTTGAATATTTTATCTCGTTTTGGGGAATGTTTTAAGAATTATATAGTTTTGGAAAAAGGACAACATGCAGACCGTGTGACAACCTGTTGCGTCGGACAAAGGTGCGGGAATCGAACCCACAACCAAAGTGCGACTGGTATTTATCGCCTACCACTGGACTATGTGAAGTCCTCGGTTAGTTTGAATAATTATTTTTTTAACTGGATAATTTTTGAATCAAGAGTAAGTTGATTTGGGGTTATCTATGGAAATTATTAACCTATCATGGAGGACATGTGATTAGGTTAATTACTTTTCAGTATGAGACTTTAAGAGCAATTGATGTTATTTGGAGATAAATGATAATTTGTACCTTGGGAGACCTTATGATTAAATCCTTCAAATATTTGGGTTTCAATATTAGTTGGGATTAATTTGAAGAATTTTATGGATAGATGTTTATTAAATGGTATTTGTTAAACTTTGGGTTTTGTTTGACCAATTTGGGAGATTAGGAGTAGTTTTTATTTTTGTAAAAAAAATATCATTTTTGGGTATTATCTGATGTCGTACTATTTTTTTTTGGTTTGGTTTTGGTTGAGATCTAAAGTCATGGGAAATATATAGTTATATTTTTTAGATTAGGGGATTCTATAGAATTTGATTATATCACTCTTAATGTGAACAAGTCTTCCTAAATACTCATCATTTGGGGAAAGTATGAATTTGTGTAAGAAATATAGTAAAAGTTCAAAGTCAACATGACAAGTAAGTATGTTTCCTTAAGATCAAAAATAAATTCCTCAATGAAAAGTAACTTAAAACAAAAATGTTGTCTACTAAATTTTCCTATTGGTGAATCGAATACCGTTTAACCCACCACAAGTTTGTGATTTTCTTGTGGTTAACTTTCTCCTAAACATATTTTCTATCACTCTCCCTCAAAACATGAACCTTTTCTTTTTCTTCCATATCCATGTTTTCATACATGGAATCCTAGTATGGGTTAACTCGAGTGACCTCTGTACTTCTATTTCATTCTTTTAAATTGATTGTTTTACCGACTCTTGTTCCGATGTGGGACTTTCAGTGATGTTTTCGAGCCCAATTTTAAAATTGCGAGGATGAAATTCCCAAAAGGGGGGAAGGATGTAACACCCCGGGTAAATAAAGAATACAAAAATTTTATATTTATCCCTATTTGTGAATAAAATGTTAATATTAATTTAAGGTAATTCTATGCTCGATGGCTTACCCAATATGCAACAATGAGTTCCTTTGAAATCTTGCGTTGCACTCTAATAATAATATAATTTTATTTTAAATGGTAGTTAACACCTAGCCGTTGTAATGATGGGAATTAACAGAACTAACTATAAAATGATTATATATTTTTTTCAAATATTTTTTATTTTTAGAATAAATGTTAGAGGATTAAAAATGCGAACGAATCCAATTTTAAGCATAAACATTCTAATATTCCTTAAAAGGTCGATTAACCACCTTTTGATGGTGAAACTATTTGAAATACACTTTTCGATAATTTTATGTGTTATATTTGACAAAATAAAATTCTTCTTTAAAATCGGGACATCAAAATTTACTTTGTGTAAATTATTGGTATTTTTACGATAAAGTTCATTTTAATGAATAAGTGAAAAATGTGGTATTTTTATTCAAAACCACTTTTTAATATAATTTATTTTTATGGTTATATCATATTTTTAATTGGTTTTGAAGTGCAATTAGAATATATTTTTACCATTTAATAAAATGGTGGTCATTGGAATTAATTTCAATTTGAAATAGGACTTAAACTAGTGTCAATCTTTTAATAGATATTGTTTCTTAAAAACACGCTATCTGTTTTGACAGTGTAAATTAATTATTAAATTAATTAATGCAACTTATATGTTTTGAATTTTGTAAAATAGACATTATTTTTGAATTCAGAATATCAAATATAGCTTACGGTGACTTTTTGGTATTTTTCTGAAAAACATCAATTTTTGATGAATAGTGAAACCACTAAGTGGTAGTTAAAAAACTGATTTTTCGTTTAAATGAAACTTTACCACTACTGTGATTTGAATTTCAAAAATCTGACATACATGGTTTTCAGTGGGATGTAAAATGTGGTTCAATGGGATAAAATTATTTTTTTGGTGAATAGTACCGTTTAAGTTTTATTAATCGCTATTAAAGGTAATTAGTGTAATTTAAATTAAAGATAATGTTATAATAATATGAAATGACCATGACACATGTCCTAAACTTGTTGGATGAGTCATGGACGACCAAAAAAATCCACGGGTAAACTTGGGGACCCCATGGATCGTCTTTGGTAGAAAAATGACATTAATAACTTTTTATTTAATGTTAAAATTAAAATGTCACAAACATGTGTTGTTTTACTAAAACAATTTTTAAATGGGACTATACAAGTCATATTTTTTACTATAAATATTCATTAGAAAGTTAACAAGCTTTCCTACATTTTTTTATAATTTTTAGACATTAAATAAATTAAATTATTTATGACACCATGATGATGCAGTGATTACCTCATTGTTTAACAATTTAAATAAAAAGAAAAGATAATGTAAAATATAAGACCTAAACTTGTCAAAAACCTATTAGATGTGTGGATTTCGAACTATTATAACCTTATCATCGAAATATATAATTCCGGGACCTTTAAAATCTGAAGAGTATTTTATAATAATGTTACTTTTCAAGACTTTCCAAGAGTGCCCCTCCTCTCCTCTTATAAAAGGCCCCCACCTCTACCACCTTACCCACACATCTCAAGCCTTTGGCTAGGCCAACCCCTGCCCATTTTGTCTCTCCACATCCCTATATTACTCCTAGAAGCCTCACTTTGGGTAGAAGTCTTTCCATGTAAGCCATTGAGCTCAAATCAAAATGAGTTACCTGATTTAAAGGCAGTGTCTTCTCTTGTGTTCTTATGTTTTATTTTGCTTCTCCAACCCCCAAAACTCTTTTTATTACTTTATTTTGTAGCAACACCAGCATCTTAAATATACTAGGATTCTGTTATGAGAAGGATTAGAGCTACACCTACACACACCTTCATCTAATGGTTAAAGAACATATTGTTTATGTGGTTGGCGATTTTCTGCCTCACGAAACGATGATTGTTCAATATTCTTTTAACACCCTTAAAGGTGGCCATTATGATGTCACTGTATTTTATATATGATATATATGGTATTTATGTTTACTATATTCTTCTTTATATTATATTTAAAACATACATTTAATCTTTGCATGTTGTGCAAATTTGATAATTTCATATGAGGAAGTGTGGACTACCGCCCCCTTAAGTGATGTGACTCGTTCATGAAATACATGGAATGTATAAAGAATGAAATTAATGAACATATGTGACATATATAACATATATATTATACTGGAATTATAATATATATATCTCTCATTTATTTTTAATTCCATTAATATGACAAAAAAATGAAAGTAGCGTTCATGCACGTACGGCCTACCGTCTCCATGAACGGCGCTTTTCATTTTTTTATCTCCAAATGTTATGGAATAGTATAAAATTAATATGTACTGGATATATATGATATTTTAATCATTTATACTGTTCTGGAAATGATTTACTTATAAATACATGGGCAATCATTTTCAAACAAGTTCATTTTTGACTTAGGTACCAAACATCGGCAAAAACGTCTGATATGAACTAACATTATTAAACAATTATTATAACATTAAAATATGTGCTATGAACTGAATAATAATATTTAAATGAGGTCCTTAAGAAATTATAAATTGACCAAAGTTTATTATTCAGGAATATAATGAAACGAACAAGACAAGTCAGACTTGAGGTAAGGGATCCTACCCCTCTCTTTCTTTTTAATTACACTCTTTTATGTCATTCCTTTTAATCTCATCTTTCTTATGATTTGGATGTTATTTTATAATAATATTAATTTACTATTTATGTTCATATGATTATAGAGACTATTTTCTCTCATCAATCCATTTTGGAAGTTTTGATTGGTGCCGTTAGGCTGCCGAATTTTCGTAAGGGATCCTACGTCTCTTTTTTTAAGTACTCTCTCTTTTATGTCATTTCTTTTAAGCTCATATTTTATATTTTTGGGGATGTTATTTTATATTCCTTGTTCTTTAATTTTTATGTTCATATTATTATATACCCAATTTGATCTCATAAATCCATATTTGGAAGTTTTAATTGGCGTCGTTAGGCTGCCGAGTTTTCATAAGGGATTTTTCTTCTCACTTTTATTCTCATGGGATTTATGCTACATTTGCCACCATTTCCTTTGAGTTGTGTATGTACTTACCATTATCCTACTCTTGGTGTAATATAATTTCATTTATTATTATTTATATGAATGTTTTATAGTCCTTATTTCATGGGGTGTACGTTTCGAAAGTTACCCAAGTCGGTAATGGAATCTTTCACCCTCCTCTTTTTAAAAGAATTATTTTGTTATGTATTTTAATTTACATATTTTTATTTTGGGATATGTTCTTATATATCATTATTGATTTAATGTTTATTTCCAAGTGATGATATTCCATTTTCTCTCTCATCAACTAAATTTATGAATTTTAAAGTGACGTCGTTAGGCTGTCGAATTTTACCAAGGGAACTTCTTAACCCAATTTCGATTTCTTTGGGTTCAACATGTAGTTATTGAATATGTCATCCTTTGAATATGTTTGAATTAACGTTGATTGTTTTACACTTAATATCCACATATATTTGGTGTATTTATATTTTTCAAACATAATTATGAGATTGATTTATCCTTAATTTAAGGATACCTTCTTTATAAGGGATTTAATCTCATTTTACATTTCTATTGAGACTTCATTGTTGTTATGAACCAATCCACTCTTATATGGTGTATATACTATCCTTTGGAATATTATATCATGAATCACTTTATTCTCATGATATAATAAATTTCTGATTAAATTTTCTTCCTCAATTGTTGTATTCAAGTGTCTCTCATTTTGTTAAAAACCCTTTAACTAAAATATCATTCTAAATGTTTTATTGATTTATTATTATAAATATTTCTCATTAATATCGATGTTTTCAAAATGGTTTTAAGGATTTATTTATATGTATATTAATGGTTTAAAATGTTTAAATCTTCAAAGTGGTATGCGACACTTTGATTCAAAAATATCTTTATTAAATGGTTTTAAATGGTTTTGAAAATGGTTTTTTAGAATGGATTCATTATTTCAATATCTTAAAAGGTTATATTATTATTGAAATGTGGGAGTGTTATCTTTCCTTTATGATTAATTTATGTGATGTGATTATGTTATGGTTCTTAGGCATTTTTTATTAAGACGGTTGGTTCCGTGAAAGACTTTGGGCGGGTGAGCCCGATATAGCTCTCCAATGAATTGGGTAACACGAATGGCTTAAAAGTTAAGGTTTCCCCGAAAAGATTTAGGGAATATAATGTGATGGGTATTCCAAACATAACCACGAGGGTTACTCCCTATGTAATAATGTTGTGAATGCCACAAGTTACCTTTATGGCTTATGATTTCTATGAGTTATTCATAAATCTTATGATTTCACGAGGTATGTTAAATTGCTTATGCTTTATGAGTAGAGTATGATTTCATTGATTCTTATGTATTCATGAACTAATGTTTTATTTCCATATTTTTATAACCCTTACTGAGCTTTTTATGCTCATCCCACGTTTTTTTGAAATGTTTTCCACAGGACATAAAGTTGAATAGGGCCAAGGATGGGATCAAGGAAATGTCAGGCTGTCTAAAAAAAGGAACTAGACATGACTCTTTTATTCAAGAGTTTTTATTTTTGTGAAAAAAATGGAATCTGAGTAGATTTGTCTACTTTTTAACCTTTGATAAGTAATAGTTATGTCCTAATTCTCTAAAACTCTAAACCTGAAAAGATCTTCAACGTGTATTCTTGAAATAACTCAATATTAATAATGTTTAAGGCTGAGGCCTTATATAAGATCTCATCACACACTTTCAAATATTATGATTACTTGTATATAGTCCTTGGATCCATTTTGATGTCTTCAGACATGTTGTTCCATTGATTCAATCCATTAGTCCTAGACATGCTTCTCCTGTTTTACCTTTGACGACATCGTTAGACACAGTTAAAATCTATTATAATAGAATGAATTTATTTTTACCACTTGTATTAATCTCAAGCACCCGTAGAAAGGGTGAAAGTTATTATAGAGTTGGATTCACCCATGAGGTCATGGATTCCTTGTGCATTACCTTAGATCCTCCTCATTATTATTATTATCAACAATATGATGGTAATTAACTAGAATCCTCTATTTATACTATTATTATTTATTCAGATTCCATGGTCACCCCACAAATCCTCTTACTCAACTTATTGTAACAAGATAATAATTAGTTATCTGATTACATATTCATAGACTATGTGAGGTTGAAGAAGTTATTAGAGTATTTATATTGTAATACTACAATACATTTATTTATATACTTGTAAACTGGTTTAGTTTATATCCATAGACTTGATGTTAAAAACCCTATTGGTAGTGTCCGGCTAAGATTTATATCACACCCAATGTCGGTCGCCATTAGCACCTAGGACTATTATATGTATTCTAGTGTTGATAAGGGGAAGTGTCCCGATTTGGACACTTGGCCTTATTTTCATGCATTTTTATGGAGCTTGGTAGAAGTTGATCATGCAAGTACTTTGGATGCATGGATTACATTTAGATTATTTTTTATTATTTGGTATAACATGTATTTCTCTTGTCTATGTATATATATTTTCTATTTTATTAGATATATTATGTACAATATAATTAGATTCTTTAAACTATACTATTTACAATTTTTGTTTATTAAAATATTCTTATACATTTATTTCATTCTTACACTATAACAGGTTACTTGTCTCATTAACATAATTTTGGTTTCTGTAGTTCCATATCATTATATATTATTCCTCTATTTATCAATTATTCCATATCCAATATTATCTAAACTAATATGAGGGAAGATTCAACTTAATAATACACCCTAATCCCTCACATCTATTTGGAAGCCTTTGATGCACATGGTTGAAATCTTGAGGCCATGTGGCCTACTGGGCTCGAGGCACACCTGGCTGGCACCTAGGTCTGAGACATGAAAAATTGGAATACGAGATTTTCTATTCATGAATTACTATCTTTGAGATATTAGATAGGATACAATGAACACTTCAGAACATAGTCATGCTTGGGCATAGATTTCCCACGTTGGGGGTAAATATTGAGTCTATTAAAATAATAATTATTGTTATTTACTTTTCTTATTATAGTTGTTATACATCCATAATTGGGTGAAACACATGTTATGAAATGGTTATTATCATTATTATAAATGAGTATTTCATTTCATCATTAACCCGATGAGATGAGGAAAAGGAATATTCAATCATGCATCATTATAGGAACCTATAAATCACATTCCACGCAACTGAAATTCCATATTGTTTCATTTTCACTATTTTCATTTCTTGTGTTTCCTGTTGTTATTGAGTGATATATGGTAGATATATTAATTCCTAAGTTTCTTTCATATTATTCAAGGTCTGGAGTTGGTTATTTAACATTTAATAATCAATCGAAATAGTTTTTTTGTATTAGTTGATGGTGGCATCATAAATAGTTATTTTCTTCCCATGTCATCTATGTACCCATGGTCACATGATCTGAAATTTAGTTGTGATTGAGTGATCTCTAGTTTAGATTCAGATGGTGTATGATCCCTCTTCTATTGGAATGGGAAATTTATCCACTTTCACTATCATACATTACCCATTACATTATGAGACTGAATATAGATGAGGTAAAATATAAATTAAATGGGTTACAATTTCCATGATATGGTGTATTGGCACTTATTCACTAGGAATAATGATTAATTTTAAATCAAACATTGATATATGTATATTAGTAAATGAAAACTTTAAATGTAAGTCATTAATATAAAATGAATAATTTTATAGTAAATGATTGGTGGGATATAATTGACCCTTCACCTAATGGAATCCCTCTAAATGAAACATGAGAACATATCAATACCTAAACATCTAGGTGGGTACATGTAGTAGTATACCTTGGGTAGTGATCCCTTATTGTTACATTCTTTTTATGCTAGTGCTACTATCTACTGAAAATATTTTTCTATATCTTGTGATTATAATTTTTCAAACTATCCAACCATAAATTACTCAGCTCAAACATGAGGAATTTGGAAATGACCATGTTTTAGTGGTTTTTGTCTCTAAGACACCTGTGACCCCTCTAATAGAGGAACTTATGGCATCACCTGTAATCCCAGATGTTGAAACTGACATGAAACATGAATATATTTTTCTACATCCGGTGAAATCCATGTATGATACCCCATGACCTGAACCTACTATGGATAATCTAACATATTAGTTTAATAAGAAACATACTACCAAATTATAATGGGGTGTGGGTCCATGTGCTATGGAGTATTGGATGGAAGACAATATATATATTTGAGAATCGGGAGAATCCTATGTAGATGCCGGTCATTCTCTCCACCTATATGCTTTTTGATTCAGACAAGAACTAGTGGTATGTGATTACTCAGTATAGTAATAATCAGGGAATGATATTGGCTGATTTATAGACTACCTTCTTTGATCACTTCTTCCCTCATATGTTGATATCTAACTGAGATAGAATGTTCATTCTCTTGGAGAAGGAGTCTATGTATTCCTTGAACTATTTAGTGAATTTTAATGACCTATAGCCCTTTTCAACACTTGTATCTGGTGATAACATATCATGTGATTGATGATTTGAGGATTGGATTAAGTATTACATCCATATTATGGTGAGTGTATTTTTCCAACCTACATTTTCTAATATTTCAAATCATTCTGTTATTACTAAGTGAAACCTGCATGAAGGAAATATCGCTAAGAATAAAGGTTTACTACCAACGTAGGGTAGTATTTCTTCTAATAGTAGGAAGATATAATTTGAGTTTTCCCTTTAGGGGTAGTGTTTTTAAGAGTATCAACATTTTAAGCTCTATTATATAAAATTAGTGTAGATGGTAGGGGAAAATTTTGAAGCCTTGGTGTGATAGAGAACCAATTTAGTATCATGCTTGCACCCATATGGGGTATCTTTTATGATTCTGCCAGACTATTCCATATTATTCTAGTGGAAAAGGATCGACACTAGATCCATGTTCATGATAGTATCTTTTATATCACATTATATGTTAATATGTAGTGGAATCAAAAGGACTAGACAAGGAAGAGGTCATGACAATGGTGGCCAAACATCCAATTATCAATGACGGTAGAGTGGACTTGCTCAGGGTACTCTAGATATAGCACATGGTTTTAGATCAGGTCAGTTTCATGCATTACTACTAGTACTTGAGGATCATATTGCATGCCCATCTACTATAATTGGTTCTATTATAGTAGCCTCGAGTATTTTATCTTCTTTATTTGATACAACTACTTCTTATTCCATTATCTCCTAATCAATTATGCAATGTATCGGGATTATTCTATATATTTTTTATTCTTTTTGATAATTATATATAGAATGTATTTACTATGGATACATATACATTTTTTATTGTTTTATATAGACATGAAATATAATATTATCATCTTTTTATATAACTATGTTTCACTATTTTGGTTATTTTTTGTTTTGTTAATGTTTATATCATGCCTTCACTAAGGAAGGTTACTTGTATTGATACTAAAATGTATGTCTCAACAGTTCCATCTGGGTAGATATTCTTTTTATATTTAACAATTATTTCATAAACAATATTCTTCACTCTAAAATGGAATCATAGCCTCCCCACAGATACACACTAGTCTATTGATGCGAGTAGGCATCATTTGGAATATAGGGATGCGATCTTGAGGCCATGTGGCCAAGTTGGGTCAATGCACATCTAGGTGGATCCTGGGTACGTGATATGACAAAGTGGTATTAGAAAATTTAATTTAATGATATTAAATTTTGAGAAAATATAAAAGAGATTGGGAATTCTTTAAGACATTATTTTAAGATGTGATTGGGTGTAGCTAAAATATGTCAGAGGTAAATACCAAGTTTCCTATAAAGTATTTTTTTTATGTATATATCTTATTATAGTCTATATACTTCCATAGTTAGGAGAAATACATGATATGTGATGGTCATTATCAATATTGAGATTGAGTGCTGCATTTCATCATTAGAATGATGAGTTGAGGTAAAAGAAGAATCAATAATGCATCATTATAGGAACCTAAAAGTCACATGACATGCATATTCCATGCCATATAGGTTTATTTTCCCTTTTTTCATTACTTAGGTTTCCTATGAATATTTAGTGGGATATGGTAGTTATATTAATTGTGGTGTTTCTAACATCTATAACCTCATATGGAGTTGGTTATTTAAATTATCTACATTAATCTAACTAGTTTATTCATATATACTTTGATGGTGGTATCTTTAATATTTATTTTCTACCCATATCAATTATGTACTCCTAGTTACATGATATGTACATTTGATATGATTAACTGATCAACATTTGAAATTCTTGAGGTGTATGTTCCATTGTGGGTTGGAATGTGTAATTTAACAAGCCAAACCATAATATATTACAACTTTCTGTATGAAACTAAAAGAAGAAGGGGTTAAATAGAAATTAAATGTGTATAGATTTCATTGCTATGGAGTATGGGCCATTGTTCGTTGGGAATGATGATAATTTTTAACTAAAAATTTATAAATCTATATGAGTATATGAGAATATTAAATGTAAATCATGGATATAAAATGAAATGGTTTCTATAAAATTTAATGGCATGATATAATAGACCCTTCACCTATTATAACCCCTATGAATCCGACATGATAACTTAGGACTACATGGCCCTCTAAGATGGTACATATGGTATTATACAATTTTTAGTGATCCCTTATTATTTATTTAATTTTCTTATAGTATTAATATTTGTATAATTTTTTATTCATAAGTGTTTTCTCTAAATTGTTTGAGCTATGCCACAACGATGTCCATCTATCATGCTCTAGGAAGGTGGAAATGACCATGTTCTGGAGGTGGTAATCCCTAAGCCACTATTTATCCCTCTTATTGTGCCACATGAGGCACCACCTATTATTCCTGATCTTTTCACTAATTCTCAACATCAAGATAGTTATCTACATATGACATACTCAATAAAGGGTTATCCATGAACTACACATAATATGGATGATTTAAATCCTGATTTTCAGCAGCATCACCATCCCATATTCATAGGGGATGGAATTCCCTAGGATGATGGGTCATGGTTGGAGGCCACTCAACATATATTTGAGAATCTAGACACTCACCAAGAGAGTATGGTCATGTATAACACCTATATTCTACATGATTCATCCAAGTACATGTGGGATGTGATTACTCAGGCGGGTCATCATCAGGGAATGGTCTATGATGATTTTTATATTGTCTTAAATGATAACATCTTTCCATAGATGTTGAGAGATGATCGAGAAATAGATTTCATACTCTTAGAGTTGGTTGTTATGTATTTCATGGACTATTCATTACTTTTTACTAATTTGATTTTTTTTCACTACTTCTAGTTAGTGATTAGATATCACTTCATATGCAGTTTTAGGAAGGGATTAGGTATTCTATCCCTACATAGGTGAATTTATTTCACCTACCTACCATTTCTGGTATTTTCAATCAACTCTTATTACTCAGATTAAGCTGCAAAAATGAGATAGATCTAGGAACAAACGTTAAATAAAAAGGAAGGGAATTAGTCCTTCCATTAGAATAAATTAATTCATTGGGGTTTCCATTAAGGGAAGTGGATTCCATAGTATCCTTATTAGAAGATCCATTATATCCAATCAGTGTGGATGATAGTGATTATTTGAATCCTTATTGTGATAGAGCCCCAATGGAGTGTAGTGATTTTGGCTATATGGGGTATCTAAAGATGTTCTGTTAAACCTTTATATATAACTCAAGTGGAAGAGGATCTATACTATCTTCAACATCAATGGAAATATATGTTATTCCAAGACAAATGGGGGTTTGTTGTATCATTGGAAATACTATCCCAGCAGTAGTTTGTAGCCACTGTATCCAGACTTAAAATTATCAAGAACAAAAGGGAAAACCTACTCAGGGTAATCCAGATGTTGCACAGGGTTGTGGGTCAGTTAAGATGCATGCATTATTGATGATACCTAAGGATCATAGTACAAGACCATATAAAGTATGAGGTTCTATTCTCGTAGCCTCTACTATTGCATCTTCTTAATTTGATACATATAATTCTCATTTTAGGGATGTCGTTCCGAATGATTTTTCTTGCATACTTACATGGAGAGTGGTAGTGTTCATGATCAACCATGTTCCTGGAGCAGCTCTAGTGTCTTTTCCACTATACAGGATTGAACATATAGAGCTCTAAAAGATCAATAGATAGATGGATGATATGGAGTATAAGGGTTTTATCTGATCCAACACCACTTCATGGGGTTCACCCATTATTTTCTCCAAGTTGGATTATGAGACCCTACGTTTATGCATGGATTACCAATTATTCAACCATAATATAGTAATGGACATGTATCTTCTACCTTAAATAGATGATAAACTTGACCAACTTTGAGGGGATAGCGTATTCTCATAGATCAACCACATATTGGGAAATCATATGTTGAAAATCATACCTCCATATATATCACATACAACATTTTGAAGTCAGTATGGTTTATGTGGCTATCTTCTTATTCCTTATAGTCTTACTAATGAACCTATCATTTTCATGGATATGATTAATAGGGTATTCCATACATATCTAGATTATTTTTTCATGGAATTTATGGATGGAATATTACTGTATCCTCATACTCATAAAATCCATGCTAAACACTTTGAGATTGTTTTGAATACACTGAAAGAGAATTATCTTTTTATAAAGATTTCTATGTGACATTTCTAGATCAATAAAGTTCACTTATTGTGTTATTATATCATGTAATCACAAGTATATGTTCACCCAAATAAGGTTACTAATATGAATTCCAAGTATTATTACAAGAATGTGTTTAATATAAAATGTTTCATTGGACTGGATGGATATTAAAGTTGTTTCATATAAAACGTATCACACCTTGCTACCCCACTTAATGGTTTTACTATAAAGGGTGTTATGTCCTAGTGGTTAAAAGAGTGAGACAATTACTTTTAGTAGCTAATATGTTTTCTTACCTTAGCACATATTTTTATTCTGCATAGATCATGGAAGAGGATATATAGTGTTATGTGATGAATTATGCATCGATATTGGTACAATTTTAATATAGTAGGATAAATTTTCTTAAATATGGTTATCATAATTTGAGTAATCATGATAGAAATTACCAAGAACTAAATCTTGATCTTGAAATAGTTTCCCATACAATAAATATCTTGATACACTATCAAATGTGTAAGCACTTTGTGGGGTATTAATACCACAATTACTTCAAATATATCTTTATAAAATATAACTTGAATCTCAGATAGCAGAAATGGGATGAATTCAATTAGAACTTTGACAATGATATGTACCAAATGCTCTTAAAGGAAAATGATGTATCTCATGTGTTGTGTTAGAAAACTACAAAATTGGCTGTAAAAGAATCTTGTCATGAGTAGAAATTGATGGGCCTATTTTCTATACAACATATGTTGTTTCAAGACATTTACAAGTATTCTTATCATTTATCTTTTTCAGTTTCCTCCTCCCATATGGGAAAGTTAAGGAGAACATAGTTTTTAGATCTTGAGGGGTTGGATCATTCTGAGAGTGTTTCTAGATAGGACCCACCTCCATTTTGGACTATTGATGGAGATAAATATTATATATTATGGGTGTGTCTAGGTTCTACAAATATTATATAGAAAATAATGAGTGATTCTAATGATTCATAACGGGACGTTCATATAGGCATCTCCAAGATGTATTAAGATATGTTATTCATGTACAGGTGACTTGAGTTGAAATGTCATATAGCTGGTTCTATCACTAGGTTTTTCAACTTTCAATAGGTGAAGGAATATAAAAAACGACCTTATAGCTTGATATAGATATTATCATCCCCGAACTAGCAATGGGATGATATATTTATGGATTTCATAGTCAACTTAATGAGGCCACCTCAAGGTTGTGATACAGTTTGGGTTGTCATGGATTGAATAAAAAAGGTAGATCACATCCTTCACATCATGAAGACTTCTTAAGCTGATGTGTTGGGAAAATTTTACATCTATTATATCATACCTCTATATGTGGTCCCTCATACTATCATGTTATATGGGAATGATCAATTGACATCATGATTTTGGTACGTGTTATAGAGAGATATCGGTAAATAGGTGCTTCTATGAAAATATTTTCACACTATGAATGATGGATAGTTAGAATGGACACTACAGGTGTTATAGGACATAATTCAATCATCCATCCTTGATTTTTTATTTATTGGGAAAAATATCCATCTTGTCCTATTATCTTATTGTAATAGATTTCTAGTGTCTATTTAGATGGTTGTCTATGAGTCCTTCTATGGTATGCCCTGTTGTTCACCCCTGGGCTATTTGGAGGCAAGAAAGGTACGATTAATAGATCCTCATATCATACACGAGAGTTTATATATAGTATAACTAATTAGGAAGTGTATGTGTACTGCTCATTAAAGAATAAAATATTAGGTCGATTTTTATTGATGAACATTAGGGCTCAATGTGGGGGTCGTGTTTTATTATGGGTATCACCCAGACATGGGAATATATGAGTACAAATGAAATTAAATCTATTGAATCATTTTTGGTTTGTTTGTGATTCTGGATAGAGTGGAGCCGATAGACAATCAGTTTCTATTACATCAGAGTTATCATGTCATGCACGATGTGTTCCACATCTCATAGTCTCACCATTTTGATGCCAAAACATCTCTAAATTTTGATCCTGAGGAGGATGAGTGAGACATTGATTCTTCTTTTGAGGAGTATCCCATATGCATAATTGACTAGAGAATAAAATCTCACATAGGCTAGGTTTTCCCTTTATTGTAGTTTCTTTGTCAGTATGACTGTGTACAAGATGAGACTTGGGAGTGGGATTTTGACATACGTTCCCATTGGATGGAGTTTTTTAGACAATGTTTCAATTCCCTTGGAAGGTGAACTCAGGGAAGAGTTCATTTAAGGGGTGAAGAATGCAAGAATCTTGTTTTTTTCCATGAGGTAAAGATCCTTTTCATTTCCAACTAAATCATTTTTATAAAATTATTATGGATGAAATTTTGAATCATCACCAAAAGGAGGGTATTTTTGATTTGTAAAGGAAGAGATAAGAGTGATGTAGTCTTTATACAACACAAACACATACCGTATAATTTTTTATTCGTTAAATGTATTCAATACATGATGTGTAATGGATAGGGAGGAAAAAGTCACAACATGTAAATGGTTTTCTTTGAAGGGGAGGCCCCAAGATTTACACAATATATAAATTATTTATGTGTCTTATAAATTCCCAGCTTCTGTTTTTTAATAACTGGAATGGACCCTATTTTTGATAGAATCCCTCACATACTCCCTCCTCTCTAATGAAGGAGAAACCAAGGAATCCAATAACTATGTTCTTGGATTTCTTTCCCATAAGGTCTCTGATTCTATATCCTACTATCATGTTGGATGCATGCTGGTTTTATACATATTCATCTTGTTATATTATTCATTTATCCTATCCTCTATAATTTAATTTAATTGTAGGAAACTATGCCATATTTTTTAGGCGTTGATCTATTTTTCCATTTTCTAAGATCTAGGACAAACTAAGGTTTGATATTGGATGAGGAGAGTGATCTGGTCATATGGTATGTGGTGTATGACTCACCCCTTATTTTCTACCCATTTTATAATCTAACATCATTGTACGTTGAAAGAATTCATCATGATTATATTATTAAATTCATATTCCTTGTTTATAATCATCTATATTGTATTCTAGAACCTTCTTCATAATTATTCTTCACACTATTGGAGGATTGAGCCTCTAATCCAACCACCCCAAATATGGTGTAACCTATTTTATTATTTTAATGGGTTGTTATAACTTTAATCACCACTGTTAAGTTGTGATTTCACTTGAACCTTCTAAGTTAAACTTTCTTATATAATCAATGACTCATTAATTGATAACTGGATAGAAAATGTATTGTTTTTACATAACATTTATATACTAAGTGACCCAAATAATTAATTAACCTTTTTAAATGATATAAAGAAATTATATTTGTATATATCACTTGGAATAGTAATTTATATCTAAATGGTATTGGTCAAATGTCTTTATCCCACCTTGTCATGATTATGAAAGGTAGTGTAATGAACTTAATAATTAAAATTGAAATTAAATTAATAAATGGTTTCTTGTCCTATTTAGTCTTGACACTTAGTATAGAATGAAATGGAAGAAACCAATTAACTTATTAAAAGGAATGAGTATTAGATGGACTAAATTAAGTAATGATATATGTATAAGGTACATATTTCATTTGGATATTTCTATATTTATTAAATTGGTTAGAATTTTTCCACCCATATATTCCATAGGGAATTACTTGAGCACTCCGAGTAAACCATTTTGATTCAAGGAGCTTGTTTCAAAGTGATATACCCTCCTTATAATGTGGTCCATGTCTAATAGAGGATGCTCAGAATAACTCTGTAAGTTCGATTCAGCATCATCCATATATTAGGATACATTGGATACAATCCTATAATCTATCTTGATGTCTTCAAAAACATGGATCCATGTATTCTACCCATTTGGACCCAATCATGCTTATCCCATTATACGTTGGATAATATCCATAAACTCAGTTAGAGTCTATTATAGTGGAATGCCATAGTAGTTTCTCCTTGTATTACACTAAGAACCCCTTATCCAGGTAATGGGTTATTCCTAAGTTGTCTCAACCCCTGAGGTTAAGGATGTCTTGGTTATTATCATGGATCATCTTCATTATTGTCATAATCAAGCATTCCTCGGTTATTAGCTTGGTTCCTCTATTATTATTATTATTATTATTATAGTATGAATTCATAAAAACATGAATCATCTTATTACACTTATTATTACTGAACATAATTAAATAAATTATTATATGTTCAGACACTAACTGAGGATGAAGCAGGTTTCAGGTGTTTACATTGTTGTACCACTTTACTTCTATATATATACCTACACACTATTTCATTTTATATTCATCGACTGGATGGTATATATTTTATTGGTGGTGACTTACCAGTAATTATCTCACCCTCAATCCAAGATTCCATTGGTACTCAAGAAGATTAAATAAATGAAGGTGTTGATAATTTAAGGAGGCCTTCTTTGGACCCCAATTATTATTTTCATGTACTAGGATGAACCTTGGTAGTAGCTGACCAGACCATTTCTCAGAATCCTAGGATAGTTTTTGGATTCTTTTTTATTCTTTCATAAATAATTTCTTTACTCTATCAATCTATACCCATTTTCTAGTCTTATAGAAACATGAAACACATTGCCAACATATTTTTTATATGATTATGTTTACTAATTTTGGTTATTATCTTATGGTGGGATGTTTATATCATTTTACCTCTATGGTGGGATATTCGTACTACAATCATAGTATATATTTCCATTATTCCATATCATTACATATTCTACCCCTATTTATTTTCACTCTATATCTATTTTTCTCAGCTCTAACATAAGTAAATAGTGTCCCCAAAGACACACCCAATGCCCTCACTACTAGTCAGTAGTCTCTGGAATATGGGGAGGCACGCTTTAGTCAATGTGGCTAACCAGGCTTAGGGCACCCTTGAGTTCCACCTAGGTCAAGTAAATTACAAGATATGTCTACGAATAGTAATATCTTCTTAAATATTGTTCTCGTAATGAGATAGTGGTTTCTATGAAATTACATCCCTATAAAATTCTACAAGTGTGGGTGGATCAAGAATATATTCACCTAAGGTTAATAAAACCAATAATTCTTATTGGTTATTTACTTGACCCACACATAGAGCATGAAATCGAGATCATAATATACACCTAGTCTAACACACCTAAGGGATATGCTTCAAAATATTAACAAACTCATTATGAAGGACATGAATAGATTGTTTGTTTTGATAACATAATATAGAAATTACTATGGTTAACCAAGATTGAAATGTAAAGGATATTTTTTTTAGATATATGATTAATTTTTTATGTTATTAACACTAATATAATTATTTCCCTTTTATAGTTTTTCCATTTTGAGTATTGTTATCCAAATTTTTTATCTCATTTTTTCAATTAATGGAGGGAAATATGAGGAATAGTGTAGAAAAGAACTATGATAACATCCTTTAGAATGCTACAATACTTATAGGTGATGTATATTCAAACTCCATGGATGTATTCGATCTAATAACTTATGTTCTTAATAAAAAATGAATTGTGTAGAATGATCCCTTCTCATAATAGTGAAAAAAATATGTCAAGCCCTTTATGGGACAAATGTGTCACACTATTGGTGGATTTTATAGTTCCCTCATCATGAAATTTGGGATTAACACGGTTGATAATATATTCTCTATCCTATAATGTTTAGATGAAGATAAATGCATACTATATGTTTTTATCATAGAAGGTGGAGTTGATCATTATTAAAAAGAAAACATAAACCCGATATTAAAAGAGAAAATTGATTCAATGAAAAGGGAAGAATTCATGAATATATATTTTATTAAATAATTTCCCCAAACAATATATAATTGAATAAAGACTATTTTTCTTAATTATGAAAATGAATGTTGATTCTTTCTAAGAGTAAAAGAAAAAAATCACAATATTTTCACAGTATTCCTCTATCTTTGTAATAGATACCAAAATAATGATGTTTGAATTAATTAGTGGATTAAAGTTGAGTCTACATAAAATTATTATTTAATACATTGATATATATGAATATACTATTTTTTGTGCCCTTAAGGTCTAGATAGATATTGGTGAGACTATTTAGTCTTATGGGGGTTGAGATACAATGTGTAAATAGAGTTTAATTTGGGGGGATCATTTAATTAATCCAATAAAATAAATAAAACCCACCAACCCATGTGTGAAAAATGTGGGATAAAGTACCCCGAAGACTTTTATAAGGGAACATGTGGTTGCTTCTTGTGTGCAAATGAAGGTAATCAAGATAAGAATTTCCAAAGAGATATAAGAAGGACATCCAATTCAATAGGATAAAAGGAGGATTAGATATACACTAATACTATGATCTAGTGGTTCAACAACATGGAACATGATATTTCTACAACATAATTATAGAAGAAAAGGGTTGTCATATACAGTCAACTAAAAAAACATCAATTACTAGTGATCAAGGAAGTGAATATGACATCACTACTAAAATGGTGGATCACAAATATTTTACATTGATTGGTATGCTATTTATTAATTTGATTAAAATGAATATACTATTTTATTATGGTTCTATACATTCATTCATATCTTGACGGTTTTATATATATATTCAAAAACCACCTCAAAAACATTGAGGCTATGTTATCTATGGGAATTTAAAATTGGTAAATTATTATATCATAAGTATATGTCTCCTCCCAAATTAATGTACGAGGGATGAATCTACCAAAAAATCTTTCTAGGATTTATTTACTAGATTTTGATGATATATTGGCCATAGGTTGATAGTATTTAAATAATTCCAACAAGAACTGTAGAGATAGGGAGATCACTATTCAAATAAAGGGTTATCATTCAGTTCTATACATGTGTTAATAAATGAATATATATCCTCCAACATATTCTTCTTAAGAATATATATATTTTATTTATGATAAATAATATCTATATCCAATGATTGAGGTCAAGGGGAATATCTTTCCTGAATAGAGGCCTGTTATGGGGGAAAATAATGTTTTATTTCCTAAATAGTTTTTTTCATTATCTATAAATTATAAGTTTATTTTTCAATTGAAATTATACATGTATCCCTTCCCATAACAAATAATTTCTAGAGAATTTCATCCAATATGTTAGAGGATAATAAGAAGTATTTACATGAAAATATTGTAATGTGTTTTATATTATTAGTGCATCATTATAGGGTGTGAAAGTTATATACCCTCGGAATAAGGAATGATAAATGTAATTATGAGTTGAATATCATAAACTCAAAAATATCAAGATAAAGAACATGTATCCCTTTCCATATATTGATAACTAGTTTGATAAACTATGTTGGAAAAAATACTTATCTAAGAAGGACCTTTAGTTAAGAGATCACTAATTAATGATGACAAATGGTGATATTACCAGGACATCAGTTTAAAAATAATATGAAAACTATGAGTTCATATTTATTCCCTTTAGAATCACTAATTGTCCGAAAATATTTATGGAATTAATTAAAAGAGAGTATAGATATGTCCAAAAAAATATTTTTTAGTATTTATAATTGATATTGTTATGTCATCCAAATAAAATCTGGAAAATGAAGGCAATTTTAATACTTTGATATCGAAATTTCATAAGGAGAAGCTATATAAAATGTTGAATAAAGATGAGTTCTATATGGAGGAAGAATCATTTTTGGGAATTTGTTTTACTAAAAATGGATTACATAGAGACCCTTCAATGAAAAAGCCACTTTAGATTTAGGATGGAATATAATATTTAATAGAGATCTGTATTTTCCATGTATTTTCTAGGTACTATAGAAAATTTTCATGAATAATATCTTGATTTTCAAACCCATTATCCTTGATGACACAGAAGAGAGTGATGTTCCTCAAGATAATTGAATAGGATGAGAGCTTCATGTAATTCAAAATAGTATTATCATTATACCATTACCCACACTACCCCATAGTGGGGATCCATTAGTGGTATGCATCAATGACACAAAGAATGGATTGGGTTGTGTATTGATGAAAAATGATAAATTGATTACCTAAACCTCAATTTAATGGTATCATAATGTAAAAACTACCCAACCCATGATATGGTGTTTGATTCAATGATATTTTAATTGACGATTTTGTAAAATTTTCTATATGATGATAAGTGTGAAATATATATGAATCATTAGAGTCTTAAACATATATTAATACATAATTATCTTTATATGAACCATTAATATTAGTCAGTTTTAATCATAGAATAAGATTTATAATTCCAATACCATTTCGAAAAGGAGAATTAGGTAGGAGATTCTCAATATAGAAATAATCTTATAACCTTACCCATGATGAAAATTGATTAGGATATAATAATCATACAAATGAGTTGGATAAATAAGTAATTCATAAAAGAAAGAACATAATCATTCCTTTATCAAATAGTTCCTCAATAATCCCTGGTGGTTAATATAAATTATTTTGAAAAAAATTAAATTTAAATACAAAATAAGGTGGAAGATATAAAAAAATAGAAATATTCAGTAATGATAATTGAAAAACTAAGGAGTTTTGAGACACTTTTTAGGAAAATTTTATCCAAAAAATCCTTTGATAAAGAAGATGTTGTTGAATTATGCACATGTATCGACCTTCTACATCCACACAAAGAGAATAAAGATGTAATAAGATATCCAAGAGAATTATTATTGGGAAAATGAAGAAAAAGAAAGAATAATATACAAAGTACCTAGTTTGTGAGTATGTGAAGATTAATAGTCTAAAGTACAAGGAGAAGATGCAACCATTACCCATAACCCCATTGAATTGGGAGAACAAGACTACAAATGTTTTTATAGTTCATCCAAGGAAATCTAGAATAAATTATACAATATGAGTTGTGGTGGATAATGTTATAATGAATTATCACTTAATTTAATTTCAATAGGATGTCTCACTTGATAAACATGAAATGATATATATATATATATAAGAATTAGTGAGGCTACATGGAAAATGATAATCAATTTTATACGACTGAGATATTAAATTTACCTCTATTTCTGGAAGAGTCTCGAACATGAATTAAAAAATTATTTAACCATCATCATGGATTATCATGCCCAAAATGAGGTCTAAAAGGAGTGTATTACTCAATGAATTGATGAGAATTTGAGATCATTCTCAAGGGAATTAAAATTTTAGATTGGGTCAACATGTTCCTCTTGTCAATTTCTTGTAAAATAAAAACATTCTATCAAGAATATAAATAGATTCATATAAATCCACTTATCCAAAGAGATATAGAACAAATTTTTTGTTTAGTAATGTTGGTGAACACAATCTTATTGAAAAAATAGTTGATGAAATATATTTAATGGTTATGACCATTAAACAACAAACCATTGTGGATGAATGTCAACAAAAGAGCTATACTGATAACCTTCATAGAGACATAGAGTTTTATTGATTGGCATGAAGTGTTACAATATATATATACATGGAATATAGTGATGATGTTCGGTAATAAGTTAATGATATGATCCAATTATTTATAACCCTTTTATAATATTGTTCACATTAGAGTTATTTCCTATAAACTAACACTAACCCTATATCAAGTACATGATGTGTTCCATGTTTCTATCTTGATCATGATCATACTAGGCCCCTCACATGTAAAAACTTCATAGGTTTTGTAGATGGAAAATAATCTATCGTATGAGGACAAAGTGTTGAATATGATGGATTGTAGAGGAAAATTTTAATTTGATAATAAAATTCACTTGGTCAGTTTAGAATGATATACCAATAAGTATGATGAGGTGACATTGTGACCAAAAAAACTAATGAGGTGGAAGTACCCTCATCCATTTTAATTTATTATACAAAAAAATATCAAGTACGAAATTTCATAAGGTTTTTGAATGTAAAAACCCATATTTTTGTCAATTGAATTTACTCTCCTATTTATATAATTGTTTCATATTTTGTAACCGGGTATTATATGAAACACACGCACAATATTTAAAAAAAATATTTTATTTTATAAATAAGAACATTAATTTGAGAAAATAAATATTTCCATAATAATAGAATATTTTAAAATGGTTAAAAAAATTGAACAAGGTATTTAATATATAAAAATATGGATATACATGATCCCCAGGAATAATTGAACTCTCGAAAAATGCTATTGAAATGAAGCTGAGTATTAGTAATGATGTAATAATATTGAAAATGAAAAAAACAAATCCCTTAGATAAAATAAAATAGAGTGTATAATGAATGAAATATGATTTATTGGTAGACTTTAAGGAACCCATATTATTGTTACAAATCTGAACATTATAATAGTAATATATCAATTGTGATTGGAATTTGATTATTGTAATAGTAATCCAATAGTTACAAATGATATCACATCCATTAAAATAGTAGCACAAGTTATGCATGTGTAAAATAATATTTATTTTTCTTATAAAATGGAAATATGACTAATTTAAATCATCATAAAAGTAAATATATTCTTTTAAAAATGATAATATATGTTTTATTGTTTTTTTAAAACATATTCATTCTATTATAATTTTTATAAAAAATATATTGAATTAAATTAAAATTTAATTTCAAAATATTTCCATATAAATAAATTATATATTTCATTATATTTATAAAATAATTTTATGAGGCTGTCAATATATTCTAAATGGGTTAGAAAATTTATCATAACATTAAAATTAGTATTTCTCAATTAAATAAAGATCATATATAAAATTAATTTTTGTCATATTTAATTTTTTTTCTTAAAATGTATTTAATTTCAAAAATATAAAAAATAAAAAAACGGTTAGGGTGATTTTTTGGTATTTTTATAAAATTGATTTTTTTTGCGAATAGTGAAATATGAAAAAATTGGATATGTTACTTTAAAAGATAAACACACATATTTATGACTGATAAATGATTTAAACCCCATAAGTTATGTCTCATATACACTATTTGTACCATATGGTAACAATGTTCATCACTATTGGTCATCTTGAGCCACAAGAATGAAATAATGATTATAATATCTAAAGATACCCATCTGACACACTTATAAATATGACCCTCATCACCCCTTATTGTTGAACAATCTATGACTTAGATCTAGAAATGTTTTTATCTAGATATTGTACCAACCCTCTAACCCACATCCAAATAGTTTTGGTTTCACAAAAAAGGAAAAACAAATATTCATAAGGTGTTTTTCAAGAGATGACGTTAAAGAGGAAATATTCTCAGTCGATCACTTCTAAATTCATTTATTTTTTCACCTAGTCCTCACATACCCCATCCAAAATCACATAATGAATATAGTATTATAAATAAATTATAGTTCAATTTTTTAATTTTAATATCCATCACCCATGTTTTTCTCATTTATAACCATTCTAAAAATAAAAATGTTTTCAAATTACAGTTGAATCATTGCCTCCATAAAAAATGTATATCATTTTACTCCACCACCATCAAGGATGGAGATATATTTATTATTATTTTATAACATAGTTAAAATTAGTATATCATAAATTATTTAATTATTCTATTGCGCATTAATTGCATTGAAATAAATAAAATAATTGTAGTTCATGTTGGTTTGTAAAAACGCATAAATGAACTGACAATATAGTTACAACATTGATAATAAATGAATCATCTCCATGTATGATAAAATATGGATATTTAGAACCATATTAATGTATTTAAGTAAATTAATATTATTTTATTTATCTTCTATAATTATAGTCCCATTTAAAAATAACTCCAATTGTTATTCATAAGTAATCTAACCATGTAACTAAGAAATGAGTTCCATAACAACAATGAAATTGAACATTATATCTAAATGAAATGGTAGAGAATGAATAGAAGAAATTATAGTATATAAAATATATATATATAATGTTCATAATTATGAAATTAATTAATCTAATTTCATTATTTCGTATGGTACGTGTAAGTGAAGAATGATTCTGGACATAAGTTAAGGGGTTTCTATGAACAAACCATTTTTCATTAGGTTATGACCATTCTCTCTCTAACTCACATTCACTATATAATTTATGTTATGTAATGAAATTATTTATTTATATATATATCTTACATATCTTACTATCTTATTATCCCTTCCATTTATTTTGTTTATCATACCATAATATCATTTCTCGAATTTCATTTTAATATCAAACCTGATTAAGTGTAAATTTTCAATACCTTAAATTTTTGATATGAAAAACATTTAAAGTAATTATTACCATCCATTAAATCATTAAATACTGTAAAGTATTATGAATAAACATTATTTTTTACCTCTAATTTCAATAAAAACTCAATGTTCATTCTTCCATCAATTGTTTTAAACCGATTCCTTTAAACACTCATTTGAAATTTCATTTTTTACCCAATTATATATCTTTAGTTATGATGTTATTTTTAAATTAAAACTAAATTTGAGACCATGTATTATTAATTCAGTAAGTAATATAAAAAATATTTAATTCAAATTATTCGTTGAAATCATTATGAAATATTAATGGATTATTGTATGATGAAATATTATGTAACCCATTTCATTTCAATAGTAATTTTTATATTATTTCCATACAATAGATTTACATTTGTTGACCACATAATTATTTTATTGGTATAATGAGTTAATCCAAATAGTACTCCATTATTTTGGGTAACATTTATTAATCCTGAGTTTATTTTTTTGGTATTATGGAGTAAACCTATTCATAGAAGGGACTTTGTCGACTATTTGTTGTTCTCTTTGCAGTTATCCTTGACTTATACATAAATCATGTTTCATATTGTTTCCACATTTCAAATTCTCCTTGATATTATGATTATATCATATATATGGTATTGTATAATATGATTATTCATGATCCATTCCTTTTATGACATCATATTTTTCCTTTTGACACATATTATATGATTTATTTTCATGTTTATTATCTTAAAAGGATTTTGAGTTCGCCACTTTTTTATGTATTCCAATGGCTATCCATAATATTTTTTTGGAGATAAAAGGGATTTAAAATTGTATGATGGAGAATAAAATATATTTATTCTATTTTCTTCATTTTGATGTTTTATGAATAGTGACTTTCAAATACACTAGACCTATATATCATTTGGTTGTATGTTTTTATATTTATATTAAAATTGATATAATATTATGTGTAAGATATTCGAGTCACTCTAACAAGAATAAGAAAGGGAAACCACCTCCCCTCATTGATTTTATCCTGCATAGCCAGGGGTCTTCTATACTTCCTATAATTTTCATTCCCCTTCAAGGGGCTGTTTTCGATGGGTTTTATAACTCATACATGGTATGTCTATGATTATAGTGGTAATTATTTATCATATCTCCTATAATTTTAATATCTTACATCCTCACCTAGGTTTTTTTAGAATCCACTAGAGAATATATAAATAACCTAATTCTTATGTGGCTATCATATTGTATTGTATTATGGAATCATAAAATTGTCCATGAACCCAATTCCTCCTTGATTCGACAAGGTATTTAAACATGATGTATTTTTTAAGGATTTAGACAAAATTTAAATCATATTATTCATGTATTTGTAACCATTTGGTTTTATAATTGTCTTAGAATATGTTTTGGAGTCTATTGGGGATGTACAATACCCTGTTTCTCTAAGTACCAATGATCATCAGATGCCAACTGTGTTGTTTGATGGTCATACTTCCTTGGTTTACATTTACTATTTAATTAAAATTATTTATAATAATTATTTAGGGAGTGTGAATTTATATAGGATATTATAATACGATCTGACAAAAAGTGGAACATGCATAAAGATCAATGGGTCTGGTTATTTCTTCTAGAATATTACAAATAAATTGAATAATTATTAACATGAAGGCATTCCCATTAAATTAGACAGCATTACATTTAGGTTTCTAAGTGTATGCATAGTGATGTTAGGAATAATTAATCTTATTTTTACCCAATAAAAAAAATATTTACTATAAGGGTTCTATAGTTAAACATCACACATAACATGTCTTGGATAGTATATTGTTTCTAAACATGTTTTATTTGGTTAAATAGGGACTAGGGTTTGAATCAATTGTTGTGAAATAGAATTTCACTATCATCAATAATTGAAAAGGTATTTTACATTTTAATTGAATTATAACGAACATGATAGTACGTTTTGAATTGTAATATTTGGGATTTTTTAATCAAATTATGTGATGTAAATGGATGTATGATAGGTTACATTGGTTTTGTATACTAAATATAGTTTTTCTTTTAGAAATGGTACTTGAGAAAACATATAGAAATTGAAATGGGACGTGGTATTTATAGAATGTATTTGGTAACTTTGAATTGTGTATTTAGAATTGGTATTTTTAAATTTTTTTATAAATGGTATTTTAGAAAGGGTTAGTAATGCTATTTAATCATAAATTTGAAATTGGGTTATAATGATTTAGGGTAATGGGAGTTGTAATTGTTTTTGAATTAGGGATGTGAAGTGATCTCTTATACCTTCTTATTTTTATTTTTTGGTATTGTAATAATGTATATTTTATTCCTCATAGTCATGATAGTTAAACCTAGGGTGAACATGAACCTTGGATATATCTATATTCTATGACCAATGCCATGGAGAACATGATCCATCGGGTGGATATAGGATTTTTGGTCAAACCTGTGGAATACAAATCCATCGAATGGATATAGGTTGGATGGTTAATCTCGGGGGGAACATAAAACCCATGTTGTTGTTGGGGATCCAGAAAATGGTATATTACACTCCATATATTGGTTTTTGATCGAGGATATGTATATTATGCCCATTGAGATTGGGTTAGCAAATTCTTCAAAATGTGATCAGAGCCACTATTATAATTTTAAAAGAACATATGTCACGTTTCATGGGTAAAACATTCCACGTTTTCTTATTTTGTTTTATATTGTTTGTTTTAAAATTTTAAATGTTTTATTTATAGTTTTCATAACATTAACATTTTTATGAACTCTATATGAGACTCATAATATTTAAGTACACTGTTGGTGGTGGACTACTGAGTTATACTCAATGCCTTCTTGAGATATATTTTCACATGGGAACACAAGAAGATGTTAACCCAATGTAGGTAATGGTTTTGATGTGGTCTTGGGGTTGGTTATGTGGGATTTATCAGTTTAGAATAGGGAGTATGGGTTTTATTATAGATTAGATTTGTCAAGTATCTAATTTCATTATTGTTTTTATCCTAGTATGTATATTTCATGGACCAAAAGGATATTTTTCTTGTATTATAGAATGTAAAAAATTTCTTAAATCATATTATTACTATATTTATTTCTTATTCTTTAATATCTTGTGATGTATAACTATCAATTATTCTATATTTTTTTTATTCTTTGATAAATGGGGTATATCCTTCTCATAATACCTTCCTAGAGCCCATCTTCTAGTCTGTGGCCTCTGTCATTTGGATATGTTCTTCTTAGGGTTACATTACACCACCTAACTAGGCACTGAGCCCAGTATAGGGAGGTAGGATATTATAATGTAGTATCTGAGTAATGATTTTAATTTTTCTTCACTATTTGGAGTGTTGATATTGTAGAGACATATGTATGATCTGAATTTTATGATGGAACCTAGACTAGGAATTTATGAATAAATTTTATAGTGGAAGTCTAGGATAGGAGATATGGGATTGATTTTCTTAGATTTTATTATTAACGTTATTTGTGATTTTAACATTTCATGTTGGATATGAGGTTTTATATTAATGGTTGAGTAATTGGATTTTGTCACTTGGTCCCTTAGTGAGAACCTGGTTATTGAATATTAAATATTTGTATGTATATGAAATATGCATCTCATTAATCAAATTAGGCATGTTGGATACACATAACATAATCCTTATTGTGTTATTATTTTTTCTAATGACTAATGATAATCTTTTTAAAGGGTCAGCAACTACTCATAAAATGTTTTCTTATATATGTATATTGAGGAATTATTCTTTACTGGGTTGAAATTAATATATATTTTATTTTGGTGGTAGGTCATACGGATTTTATAGTGATATTAATGATGGAAATTATTTTCATACAATTACTTTAGCAAGGGATATGTAGATATTCTTGTATATTTGTAAGAGAATCTTATTCCTTATAAATTACCCCATTAGGGTTGATTAATGTTTTTTGGGTCAGTTATTTAAAGTGTCAATAACAACCTCTACAGTATTTTCCTTATATAATGGGATGACATTATGCTTAACTAAACTTCTTGGATATATTTTGTTGACATGATTTGTAAAAATATATATTTATGGTTATTCTAGTGGTTCCTAGTAGGTTATGTTTTCAAGGGAGAAGTGACATATGTGGAATCTTAGGAGGACTGGTTCTTATATAGTTGTGTGAGTTTTTAACCAATGATGAATGAATAATTGACTTATGGTTGGCTATTTTGAGAATTTATGTTCTAATAGGTTGATATTAGAGCATGGGTGATACCCTGTGAACATTTACTGTCTAAAATATATGGCTTTTGGCTTAGTGGTTTGACCTAGTGGCCCTGCCATGAGAGAACTAGATTACTGGTATGGGTGGGATACCATGAAGTGGGATCTTTTGAAATGATTTAGGCTTAATTGGAGAATGTATGAGACTCATTGGTCCTTGAATATACTATCTTTCTTGAAAAAAGGGATGGAATTCTACTTAAATGGTATTTCATCCAATGGATTAAAAAATAGTGTTTTATTCCTCTGAGTGCATGTCTGGTTAAACCATTCCATCTTCCCCATGTTTTGATTCAATTTAAATTCAATGATTGATTTTATGGCCTTAATAGATATATTACCCAAATAATATTTCATGGAACTTATTAAATGTTGAAATATTTTTTATTTTGGTAGAGAGGGATTTAGAATGGAATTGACTATTTTGAAATAGAATTTATTATCCATAGATAAATAAAAATAGATTATATATTAAATTTAGTTTGAAACCTATATAATAATAATTTTTAAATTATGAATTTAGGTATTTTTTATGGAATTATATTAATTTAATTGAATTACATTAGGGTGAACTGGTTTTTATATTTGAAATTGGATGGGATTTTCAAAATGTATCTTGAAGAAAAGTAAGGAAATTGAAATGGAAAATGCTATTGAGAAAATATGTTTGGTATTTTGGAATTGGTTACCTATAATTTTTATATTATGATGTTGTTTAAATTGAAATTTTTTAAATGGTTTTATAGTATTGGAATTTAAATGGTTATTTCGGAATGTCGTAGGGTTATGGAAATTGGATTTTTTTTGAAATGGAGACAGGGCGGGATATTTTATGCCATTTTTTTTATTTTGATATGAAAATAATGTAAATTATATTCTAAATAGATGATATGGTCAATTATGAGGTGAACATGACCCATGGTGAACACCTTACTTGGGTAAGTGAATGTGTTATTGTTTTTCCTTAGTTGGACCCTTCCCTCGGCTAGATGTTGGGGATTTGAGGATGGTTATGTTAATCATGATTCTAGTTAATATCCAAGTATGATTATATTACCTCTTATAAGACATGATTGGAATGGTAATTTCAATGTGACTAGAGACACCCCAGAACTGGATGAAGAATGTATGTATCGTTCCATGGGTGAACTCATTACCCGAGATCAGTGTTAATTCTATTCCATCAGTTATAATTGTATTATTGATTTTAATTGTATTTGTTTACATTGTACACATTTTGATTAACCTTGTTCTTGACTTGTTATATTTAGAGACCTCATTGGTGGAGACCTACTATGTTATACTCATATCTTTCTCAAGCTTCCATAACACATGGGTACCAAATCCAACATTCACTGGGTGTAGGTATAGGTTTGTTCAAGGTCCCAACATTGGTAGATAAGGATGGATAAAAATAACACATGGACCATGGGGTGTAGTATGGACTAGTGTTTTTGAAGAGTTATTGTCTTTAACTCTTTTATTCAGGCATATATATGTGATCGTCTTGTTAGGTGACCAGTCTTGTATGTTAGTATGTACTGCATCTCATTATAGTTAGTTGTGTTATATTTACTTATTGTTCATTAGTATTGTGTGTTGGATGATGTTTAGTTATATTTTATTTTATTTCACTCACTAATACATGGGATATATTCTTCCCAAAATACCTATGTAGACCCCCTCTTCTAGTCAGAAACCTCTCGATTTCATGGATGAGCTCCTGAGGTTTCCATCGTTTTGCATGTCTAGGATCTGATCAATAGTCCAGGGAAGCAGGATGTTACATACAAATTTTAATACCTATTTACATAATGATGTAGATTCATACACATGAATAAACATACATACGCATACGCATAACCATAAACATACATACACATACATACAACATACACACACATACCGATACACATACATATATATAAACATAAACAAACACTCATACATATACACATACATACATAGACAGATATATAAAGATATACTTAATCATACATTGATTTACATAAAAACATACACAAAAACATACACAAATATATGAATGCAAACACATAAATGCACATCTACAACATAAACATACATACATGTACATACATACACTTATGTACCAATACATACAGAGACACACACATATATCTGTACATGATCACACACACTAATATACACATATAAGCACGTGCATATAAATACATATTGATACACATCAAAAAATATTTATACACATACGTAGACACATATATACACACACACACACATTCAAACACATAAACATGTATACATATATATATATACACACATATACAGAAATATAGATAAAAATGAAAAATCATGGATACATACTTCTTTCCTTCCTTCCATACATGCATACATACATGCAGATACATATTTTATATACAAACATATCATGATCCCCCATTCTTTCTTTGTTAATTTATTCTTTTATTGCAACATGATGTTTTTAGGACATATCAAATATGATTCAATTCACAACAAAAACTATTTATTGACATTTATTTATATGTTTTAACATATACCAATACAAATATACATAAAAAATGAGTGATTATTTATATGAATATTTTAAAAAATTATATATTATATATATACACATTTTTTTTATTTATATATATTTTGAAAATTTTAATTTATTATCATAATTACGAAATTTTTTAATGTAAATTAAGAAAAATGATTAATATTCAATATTTATTTTAATATAAATTATATTATAAAATAAAAAATTTATAATTAAATCATTTTTATTGTATTAATATTTTATGATATATAATTAAACAGAAACACAAACACACACACACATAGATATATATAAACACAAAAAAAGTGAAATATATATTTATAGGGTAAATATATATGTATATTATATATTATATAATATTAATATTAATATATTTATTTAAATATGAATTATATTAAAAAAACGTATATATTTATTTGTATAGTTTATATACGTATATAATATAATATGTGTGTGTAATTAAAATTATATATATAACTATAAATATGTATAATAGATGAAAAATATTCTAAATAATTAAAGATATATAAATTATTTTAAAATACGTAATTATTTGGACTTTCTCAGCATGTTACATTGTGTGTTTAAGGCATTGAAGGTGTTCTAAGGATTTTGGAGAGAGGAGAATACTATTGAGGTTATGATTTCCACTTGGTTCAGGGGTCCATGATATGACTATTTTTGTTTTGATGTTTGGATATTCACAATAATATATGTGTCTCTCTATAATTCTAGTTTTTAGTTCATAGGATTGAGTCACAACGCGATGGGTCTAAAGGAAAATATTTGCAATGTGTGGAACCTGTTAAGGATTAATGAACCTTAACTCTTCTCCATTTAAATTTGTTAATAAGCTTTCCTCATTTTATGTACATGATATAGTGACTCGGTTAAAAGTTTTATGGTTTCCTAAGAGGCTCGTGAGATTACACATGTGGTGAGATTTATGGTGTGACCCTCAGTCTCAATGTGTAGTCATAGTGGATATAAGACCACATATTTATATAGGTCACTAAATGTCCAGAGATATTTGGATTTATAATTAGTAGAGGGTTTGGATTTTAAAAAATGTCTTAGATAGGGATTCTGGATATAAACCCCTAGAAATGGTGATTTTGGATATAGAATGGAGCTCAAATGTTATTCAGGATAATTGAGAGATAATATGAGAGAGTATGGATGGTTGTGGATACCACCTTCATCGACCAGCTAGCCACGGGCTGGCCACTAGCTCACCAGTGTCACGGTTGGTGTGTTTACTTTCATATAGGGTCCACCAGCTAGATAAGGTCCTAGTAGAAACTATCTGGTTAGTGTTTGAGGGGGGTTATAATTATTCATCCTTGTATTTTTAGAGTGGAATCCCCCATTATCTCTTTATCCTATCCATGAGGACTCACAGTGAATCACATACCTCTCCTCTCCCCTTTTAAGTGGGTGTGATTTCTATGGAATTTATATTTTGTTTCAAGTTATTAATTTATATCGGATTGTCTTTAAACTCTTTCCCATCATTCCCTCTTATTTTATTTTTTCTCGTGATAGGGTTTTGAAGTAGATTCCATATGAGTATATTAAAATTAGCCTCATAAGCTGGGGTTTCTACTATTCCTTGTTAGAGAGAACCTTGTATCATTATCTTCTTTCATATGCAAATCATTTCTAAAAAGGAACATCAATTTTGTAATTTTTTTTATTTTTTCTTTAAAAATAATATTATGAAACTTAATTTATTAGTTCATATTCATTGGTATTTTAAAATTGGTCGGTGTTGAATGTGTGGCACGAACCTCATGTTGTTTTTGGTTAATGTTCTAGCATGATGATGCTACCTATTGAGTAAATATTCAACTATTATAAATTTAATTAGTTCATAATTAATTTTTCAATGCATTTTTTTTATAAATTGGACTTAAATAACTGATAAGTGATTTTTTTTTTATTTAGGGCCTTGAATGGTAGGGTGGTAGCTATAAGGATCAGATGGGCTAAGAGATCATACGATTATAAATACCTACCTGAAGAATTAAATGTGAATGCATTGAATAGAGGTAGGTGGTACTTGTACATTACATATGGATTTATGAATAATATTTATGGGAATGTATTTGTGTGGTCTTTTATGGATGAAATAAATCATTTTTTACAAAATGTTTACAATTTACACAAATAGTTAAATTTAAATTAAATTGTTATAATTACAACATGAAGATATAATAAAAAGGGATAGTGTTTCTAGGTCATCAAGGACCAGTGCATTGGCTGGACATTTCTTCATTTTATGGACGATCCTTGGACTATTAGTATACACTAACACATGAACCCCTTAAGGGTTACTAAAAAATGAATTGGAATGGATAGTTGGGTGTGTAGACTGACCTATAATCACCCTGGAAATTTGCATGGGTCATGATCCCTCTCCCTCTAGACAATATTGAGGGATTATAAAAATATGAATCCCTATAATATGGCAACTAGTTAGTGAACATGGAATCCAATGTGATGGGTATTGGATCGAGCCTTATATATTAGAACAAGGGCCTCATATGGAGTACCTCTAATTTGGATTACTTTAGTGGATTCCAGCTAGTGTGCCTAGGCTAGACTAAACAATAGAAGGTGTGGATGAATATGTATGGGAATATGGGTTAAGGTATTCCGAGAACACTTATTCCTTTTTATATATGATTTTATTGGTAATATTCCCTCAATAATATGTGAATATATATATATATATGGAAACATCCCTCAAGCTAGTGCCTATATTGATGAAATAGAAAACACCCTCAGGGGTGGTCATGAATATTCCCTATGGGGATGTTGTGAATACTCCCCAAGTGGAGTATTGAATACTCCCCAGGTGGAGGTTGTAAATAATCCCAATGGGTGTTTTGAATTACTCCATAAGGGTAGATTGTGAATAATCCCTATGTAGAGATTATGAAATATCCCTTTGAGGAGGTCGATAAATATCCCTTCAGGGAGTTCAGTGATAATATTATTGGTGATACCAAGGATTTAGAGTCTGTATTAGTTTGGTTCCATACTAAGGATGGTGTTATTCATAGTATCAATATCTAATGTATATTGGTTTCTTAAGTGGACATGAGCGAGTCTCGTAAACTGATAGGGATGAGTTTTCAGGACAATTTTACAAGGGTATGTATCACTACTTGGGTTATAATTCTAGGATTTACCATGACCCAAGATATTATCATGTATACTAAAATCAATTTCCCACAATGTATAAAGCATTTATGTTCAATAAGGGTCAGGATCATGGGGGTTTTTGGTAGTATATTTGTTTTTAGTAGTTATTTATTTACTCATAGAATTTTTAATGCTCATATGGCTATATTTTTGGTATGTATTGGACCATTTTGGTGGATTCCTATCCTATTTTGTTCTCACAACCTTTTTGAGTCTCTATTAAACATCAGTATATGAGATGTCTCTCATGTGATTCCAAGTATAGGTTGGTATGTGGATCATGTTTTTCATGATCACTGATATTATTATTGAGTATATAAATTTGCATGATCTATGACTCATAGTTGTATTAGATTCTTGTACTATATATTTTTTGTTTATTATGTTTATCTGATCATCCCATTGGGTAGACATGTATGTATTCCTTTATATATTTTTCCATATTTGGTATTATTATTATTGTTTTCTATTTTATCTATCTAATGTACTATGATTACTTTTCTAATTTTCATGATAACATGTCATTTATTTTATGATTTAGATCCTTGATATATGGGGTGTATTATCACTATATTACCTCTTTAGAATTCAACTTCTATCCTGTATCCTATGGTGTATAATTTGTTGAATATGAGGTCATGTGGTCCTAAAGGTCTGGTTACTATAATTGTGCACGAGTTGGGTATGTAAAAAAAAATTTATTAGTGGTTTTTTATATTCATTTACTATTTGGGATATATTACTTTGGAACTATAATAATGTTTCAGATCCTATCATGTATATAGATTTGGTATGTCATGCACACCTATTCTGTTAGGTTGTCCAGGTTTTCAGGGTCTTGGGATTGTTGATACTAGAGTTCCCAATAATATTTTTATTATTTTTTCTTCATGTGATGTACATGATGATTTATATGTGATTTAAATGGGATATTTTCTCTTTTAATTTATAGGAAAGATAAATCACATTCATCATAATACGAACATAGGCTTTAAATTAATTTTAGTCCCAGGATTTCTATTTCTGTTATTTATGTTAGGTTCAACTTTTTAATGTTTCAATAGTTGATCATATGATGTTTTCCTGTATATCTTTTGAGTGTAATTATACACGGATGGAACAATATGTATACATATTTATTCTAATTAAATGTAATATGGATCTATAGAAGGATTCATGTTTATCAGTATGGGGAAAATTTTGGAGTCCCTTATGAAGGATATGTATAGTGATATTTAATGGGAGAGAGTAGGTAATGGGTTCTTGAAGATATATTTGATCATGGAGGTGGGTTCAATTATTTAATGTGTCAATAATAGAATATATATTTATTCCTTATATAGATTGGAATGACATTCTATATAATTAAAGCTCATGATTATGGGTTACTAACAAGGATTGTCAAGGAATGAAAAATTCTGTATAAACCCAAATTGGTGTGTTGAGATTCTCAAGTGGGCATATTCATATGGGGATCCTCAGGTAGAAATAGTTTCCTTTTCAGGATTACAAGTTTGAATATGATGCCTAATATGTATTCAAGGACCCTTTAGTGGATCTTTTCACGTGTGTTTCTCAGTGATTTTTCAGAAGGGAATATAAATATTTTTACAATGAGTTGTGACATATTTATATAGGACCTATGGATTTTAAGAGCCTTGTGAGTGCCTTATATGCAGTAATAATGGTTATATTATTTCTTCTGATACTGATTCTCGATTTATGAAATTGTAATTTTAGTTAAAAGTTGGGAATTTCATTAAGGATATTTGACATGGTGGGGTGTTCTTATAATATGTTCTTGGAGTAGGAATGAGTTATCAAGATTATTTTTATAACCTTTTATGTATTTAATATAATTATGGATATGATGTATTTTTTTTATTTTATAATGATCCATAACAACTAGTGCTATGGTGATGAGGCTGGATTTTATGGAAATGACTGATTGAGCCCCTATAAATTCTGATTTGATATAGGGTTTTGAGAAAAATTTAATATTGGGTGGATACTTTCAGATGTTTCATGATGTCAAATTGTGGATTCATTTTTAGTTAATCTCATCATGGGATCTTTCCCTAATTTTAAAAGGGTTTTCCAAGGGTTTTCTAGTCAGATTCTATTTTCTTTTATTGTGGGGAATTTTCAATAGCTGGGGCTATGTACCTTAAATTATGTAATAATTCAATGCATTAAAATGAAGCATAATGTATTCCACATTCTTGATGAGATTAAAATTCCAAGGTGTATGATAGGCCTGAATTTCATAATTTGAAACTAATAACCTCACAAGTCAAGTTTCAGTTATCTTCTTATAAAAGAGTTTTTAACATTCTGTTTAGGTTAAATTGAGGTAGTATGTGTTCATTAATCATGGTGCTTATTTGATAGTAATATTAGTGATGGTTATTTATGGGATGAGTGATAATAGAAATTATATAATGGATAATTTTCATATTATTCTAGGAATGATATAATAATGGAAATAATTACATTGTGTGGATAATGACCCCATGAATGAATTTTTTTAAGTGGTTTATTGTGATGGATGTGGCTAAGGATGATTCATATGAATCATATTGTTATAAAGAAATCTAATGTCAATACATAATGTGAATTTAATATGTAACCCGATTTATTGATGGGTTATTGGTGGGTCGCATGAGAAATGATCCCATGGTCATGGAATGGGTGGTGAATTTATGTATCTTGTTGGCACTCATTGTTGATTAAGTAAATCACATAAAGTCATTATATGAAGAAATATATAAAGCATGGGTTGTGGTGTTTCAGAGTATAACCTTGTGATGTTAAAAAAGACTCCCATGGTGGGGAGAGGAGTGTCAATTTTGGGGGCATAACCCCCACACTTGGGTAATAATGGGTGCATTAAACTAATCCTTATTTGGTTATTCTAACATTTTAATACCATGAAATAAATAGATATTAAATAATCTAGATTCTATGATAATTGATTTGTGTATCTTTGAGTACGATTTGGATAGAGTATGAACATCGATTCTGGGATTCATATGAGTTGAGGTGATCCGTGTTTGATCAGTTTGGTAGAATTTTTGTGCTCTTTGTATGACATTGAATGATGGTGGATCTATATATAAAAAGATTCAATTGAAATAATTTTTTAAGATCTATCATGGGATTCAGTGAGCATGTTTTGATGGTTGAAATATTGCTTTAAAGGTACGATAATCATTATCAAGTGATTCAGATGATACATCGATATAGGAAGCCATGTTTTTCTTAGGATTTTTATTCGAAGAATATTTGACATTCTACTTTAAGTGGAATAATATACGAGGGCAAAGATGAAAATCAGATACAATATACTGGGTGTGATTGTAGTTTTTCACGGTTTGACTGTGATTCTCAAAGAAAATCCATTTTATTATAAATTATTTCAATGGTAGTAGATAAAGATGAAATTTATTAGGGAATCATAAATTTTATAGGGTACTAGCAGTAGACCATCATACACTCGTGCATATAGGCGTAGAATGTGGGTAATCACATTTAGAGGGTTAGTGAACCCACGAGAATGTGTTTCTATTGGAAATTCTGTCAGTGGGAGGATAAATGGTTCCGAATTAGCCCTGTAAGATAACGATTTTTCTAGGGATCACTATACAATTGATGATCAATTGGATTAGGAAGCCTTAGGTGCTTCAGTATTGATTGTTTTGGGTGAGTTCCATCTTAATTTTTCATTGATGAATTTGAGTTGTGTCTCATGTTGTGTTATTTTGAGTTATTTATGTTATAACTAATCTATGGAGGGGTTTTTATCATTAAATAGTGAAAAATGGTTTGTTTTATTGAGTATAATTATCCTTATAGGATGGGGGATATGGTTTTATGACCACCAATTCTTCACAAGGACGAGAAGTGTTATGATGCGTAGAATTTAAAACCACTTATGCATATGGGTGTTTCAATTAAAATAGAAACATGATTTTCAATTTATTAGAGTGATTTAATTTTGAATTGATGTATGAAATGATATTATAGAGGTTTTTACCTATCAAAATATGATTTTAGACACAAAATTGTTCTTGGATGGCATCCAACATCATTGAAAAATCACGGTAGAAGGGAAAGTTGGTCAGGGTTACAACCTAAAGCCACAGTTGGACCAGTGGCCTAGAAATTGGACATAATATATTATCAGATACAATAAATTTCTAGTAGGTTGGGGGGGGGGAAGTATTCCCCCACTGGTTTAATAGGGGAAACAACACTTTTCCCCTTTCTCATACTCACATGGTTCAGAGGGTGGGTCGTTATCCCCCCTCTTCTCCCTTGATGTGGGTATGGTTTCCATGGAATGGTTGTGGTGGTGAGAGGTAAGACTTTATAAACAGTTATTTGTACACTCCCTCTCCTCTTTAACTCATAATTTATTCATTCTCTATCTAGAATATTTAATTTTATATCACCAGATCAATGTATAATTATCCATGTAAGGTGATTCTTCCACTATCCATTGGAAGATGATGTCATGTAACACCATCTACACATGGATGCTCATCATCAAAAAAATGTACTTCCTCATTGAAATAAACTCATACGGTTTTCTTTAAAATTAAAATTAAACATTTATGTTTCTGGTTCTTATTAATAGTTTCTTTTTTCAAAGTTAGTTCCAGAGTCATTGCATGGACCTCTTGTGGATGGTTGGTCGAGGTCCCAATACGAAAAGTCTTCCTAGTGACTAATTAAGGAATTATTAAGAATTTAATTACTTGAAAGTTTTATTTTATTTTATTTTAATTAATTATTAATTATTTATAATTAATTATTGTGTGATTTTTCATTTTATTTATGGCCTCACTTACGTAGGCGATAGTTGTATGGTCTGGACATTCATAAAAATTCTAATTAGAGATATGGATTCCATGAGAATTAAATTTGAAGGATTTAAAATGATTTATTTGTTCCAATAACATTCATTATATTTTTATGCATTATGATTATGAGAATGTATATGTTCAATATCACTTCTACTAAAATTGGCCTTTTTTGTTTATGTATTTTCCAAGTTTAATATAAGAAGTATAATTTAAAATAATGTTTTAAACTTATATGATCCCTGAAAAATAAAATTATCATAGTGCCATTTTCCTCATGGATATAGTGCACTGGCCTCATGTTTTGGTTACTAATGTAAAAATTATTGGAAATTGGTATTCCATAACACATTAAACCCTTAATTAGTTTTAAAAAATGAATGAGAATTAAAATTTAGATGTGTGGATCTAGCAAGACTGATTCCAGACTTCCTATTGTATATTTACCATCTCTCTCTGGACAATTTCTAGTATGGCTTGACCTATGAGGCCCTGTGGCCAGGTTGTAATTTTGACATGCTAGGGAACATGAAAACCATGTGATAGGAGTTGGAACAAGACTAAGGCACTCTATTTAGGACTCCATATAGGGTGACTACACTTTTTATTACTCAATAGGACTTTGGTTGGTGCTAGAGGGAATGACAAATCCTAAGTTGGTGTGATGAACTGTGGTTGGCGATGATTTTATTAGGAATTTTTTAACCCTTGTTCTTTTTATAAATGTTGTGATTTATGATATTCCATTCATATAGTTGAGATATATATATAACACCATTTGGGAATTGTTTATATTATTGGAATGGAAAACACCCTCATGGGTGGTCAGGAATAATCCCTACAAAGAGGTTATTGAATACTCTATATAGGGGTAATAACAAATAATACCTATGAGGAGAATGTTAATTCTAATTATCAAGTGAAAATGAATACGACCTATAGGTTGGTTATGAATAAACATAATAAAGTGTTCATGAAAACTCTTTTCTAGGGAGCCATGAAAACATACTTCTTTGAGGTCGGGTATACTACTGATGGGAAGGCCATGGTTTTGAATCCAAGATTACACTGATTTCTAGAAGAGGATGAAATTACTTAAATGTGAGGGATTATAGATATTTTTGGTTATTTAAAAAGTGTCTTTGAGTCTACCTCTTTATTGGGGCTTAGCTATCAGGACCATTTCATATAATAATGGAATAGTCCCATAGGGCGGTGTTTGTGTTGTTGAAATAGGAAACACTAACATGGGTAGCTGTGAATACCCTCTATGATTAGGTTTTTAATACTCCTAAAAGGAAATTCATTAATACTCCATATAGGGATGTTAGTAATTATACTTATATAGAGATCATGAATAGTACCTTTATCGTGATTGTGAATACTCCTAACTTGGTGTTCATGAAAACTCTCTTCAATGAAGTTGTGAAAAAAAAATTGAGGAGGTTGATGCAACTAGTGGTGGGTCTACCATGGACATACAGATGATATTACATTTCATATAGATGATGTTTTCCTTACCACAATTGAACATCTAGGACTTGTGGGGTATTTAGCAGTTAGGGTCCAGTCACCATTATTTTGGGGGCTTAGTTGTTGAGACCATTTCATACTAAAATAGATCTATCCCTAGATTATGTGACCATGAGGGATATTTCCCCGGGTTTTTATCATGTATACCATGGTGACATTATCCCCTTGGTATTTATTAATGTATATAAAAGTGAAATACCCTCGGTTAATTACATGGGTTAGTGTGGATATCGATGTGTGATCAAAGACACATGGATAGTGGATGCAGTTGATATTTTTGATCTCAGTCATTGAGCTAGGGATCAATAGTAGTTTATTAATTTTATTTTCATTAGTTATTTATATAATCAGTTCCAATCACAGAAAAATATCATAGTTTTGTAAAAATATATTGGAACGCATTGGTTCTTCCCTTCCAATTTTTGTACATAGACCCTACTCAGGCTTCCATTACACTTGGGTGACCATGAAAAATCTCACATGTTTTCTAGTAAGGTTAGAAAGGGGAACAAATTTTTTATAATTAGTCAAGAGAGTTTAGATTTGTTATGTAACGACCCAAGTTTCATTAATGGAAAATCCCTCTTGATCCAGTTAAATGTCTATTTATAAAAATTTTTTTCATAAGATGTCAAATTCTTTGGTCTTATGATAAGAGTTTTGACCGTTACTTTTATAGCTGTTGTACAGTGATCACATGATTAGTATAAATGTAAGGATTTAATTAACCCAATTTTTACACAGACAAAGGAAGAGATGGCCTCATCCAGTAGAATTTCCCCATATGAACCCCATTTGTCGGAGCTCGGAAAAAAGGTGGCATCTTTGGGCTTCTCCCTTGACCAAGCCCAAGCCGTGTTTCATTATGTCAAGCTCGAACGTGACCATCTACGGGAAAAGTAGAAGTTGATTGAAATTACCACTCGAGCGATGTTATCTGAGCATCCCCAAGAGTCTGTCACCATTGCACACCTTACCCTTAGGTCTTATGCGACTGTTTTAAGGGGTTATGTAACAAATAAGTAGAACTATGATCATGTAAATTATTTTTGTATATAATACTGAATATAATTTCTAGTCATTTTTGTTACATTGTAAATAGTTTTTAAAGTACAAATGGTGTTTTTAGTTATCATTTAATTAAGAAATATATCTTATAATTAAGGGATTTATTAATTAAATAATATTTTAACAATATATTATTATTATTATTAAATTAATTTTTATTAAATATAAATGATCTTATAATTTTATGAATGCAATTAAAATTTTTATTAAGGTTTGAAAGCCATTTCTGTCAAAACCCGTGAATTTTCGATAAATGTCAGTTTTTATTTTTAAAGTGAAAATTCACATTTTTAGAAAATTATTTAGATAAAATAATTGTTATTTTTGGAATCAGGACGTCGAAATTATCCAACGGTGAATTTTTCATAATTTTCTGAGACAGTCAAATTTTTTGGTAAAAATTAAATACCTTTTAAATATATAATGTGTTTTATGACATCATAATGACCCAATGGTGTTGTAATAAAATACCAAAACCCTTATGTTCGGCCAATATATGTTTTATAATTAAAATAATGTAATTTTGGTTTTGTTTTTCTTACATTTCAAAGCATTAATGAACCCCTCAAGACTTATTCAACACTTTTCCTTTTTAAATTAATTTCTCTGAAAGTGTGACTCACCTCCACATAAGCAACCCTAATTTTTTAATACGTTCGGACCTTGGCCTTGTAAAATATTGTTTTCCTTTTCCAGAAATCATGGGCAAAAACCGTGGGATGGTTTTTGGTTTGGATTAATTTAATATAGGGGGTCCCAAACCAAAATAATATTGTATTCTCTCACCTTTCCTATATAAACCCACCCAAGATCCCACTTAATCCTCACTAAAATCCTTTTAAGTTACTCCAACCTCTTCCCTACTCTCTCTAAAATCCTCCCAAGGTGCCCCAAGCTCCCAAGAAGCCTCTCACAATTCTCTCTCTAGCCTTTGAAAGCACACTTCCAAGTAAGGGTTTTTTTCTTCCTTTCACATTTTTGTCAATTTTATTTAAGTGGTATTGCCCTTTTAATTTCAATTATGAATGTTGGGGTATGGTTTCACACCTCCCCAATACTTCCCTTTTATTGTTTGAATGATGGGAGACCCCTTTCTCTCTCATTAAATTCCTCCCATGTACACCCGTTACTATGCCGAAATTCCGAAAGGAACTTCTCTCTCTTCTTTTACATTCTAGTAATAATTTTGTATCATAAATCTACATTCCATCACAATTGTTGGGACATGTATCTATATGACCTCCTTACTTTCCATTACATTTAAATATGATGAGGAACCCCTTTCTCTCTCATCAACCTTTTTTATGAATTCTTATGTCACGCCGTTACGCTGCCGAAATCGCACCGATTTTCTAAGCCAATGTCATTGTGTAGTGAATACCGTCCCCATGTCTCCATCAAGGGTATTCACCTTTATGCACATTTACTTATTGATTGTAAGGTTTCATGTATGAATTCCACATTCCGTTATCATGGAATAAATGATTATGTTTTATGAAACTATGTTTTATGATCCATGTGGCACACTTATGCATGAAATGACATGTTTAAGAAGGGTGCGCCCTTATAGCACTCCAATGCATTGGGTAAAGTATAGTATCATGATACGTTAAGTGCAATGAGTGTTTAATCATGCTAATTCAAGTGCAACGAGGGTTTACTCGTGCTTCATGTGCAATGTGGGTTTACTCATGCTCCATGTGCAATGAGCCTTGGCTCATGCTAATTCAATGTTAAGTGTTGTTGCCACATTTCCATGTTATGATTATCATGCTTTATCATGCCTTTATGTTCATGTTTCTCTTATGATCTATTGACATGCCTATTTCCTAACATGTATTGTACTCCACATGTTATTCCATGTGTACTCCCTTACTGGGCTTTATAGCTCACCCTTTTCTTATGCATGTCCTCAGGTTATCCCATGCAATGCTATGTACGAGGGAATGTAGTGGTCATGTAAAGGAAGTTTTCAATAAAGATGTTGAATTTCAGGTTTTAAGTTTTTATCTAATGATCCTAAGACCCAAAGACAATAAACCTCTCGATATTATTTGTTGTATCATGTGAAGTTTGATGTAATAAATCATGTTTAAGTTGTAATAAAAAGCTGGGTTGTCATAGTTTGTATCAGAGGATAGGTTTAGTTATTTTTGGGATTAGGAAACCCTAGTAAAGCCTTAGATACACGACTAAGTATAATAAAAACATCCCTAAGTTATGGTAAATACTAAGTAAGTGGTTTATCAAACAAATACATCCCTGTCTAGATACGAGCAGGTAGAGGCGGCTCGGGCACAGATGTATCCTAGGGGTAAAACCCGAAAACACCGCTTTGAGCTAGACTCGAACGGGAACTGGTGCACGACAACGGGCCTTGCTTCACTCTCGATTATGACACTGCCAGGGGATATGTTTTGATAAATTCACAATCTTGGTATGAACCCTTATTAATGGATAAATTCCCCTAAGAATATATGTTAGAAAGTAGATCATGAAAAGCCTAGATTGAAGCCTATAGACTCATGAGTTAAGGAAATAAAATTTTATTTATAAGTCATCAACTTTTGTCTTTGGATTACCCTTTATGTGTTACCCATAAATTTCAATTTATTCCATCCAATGGCCAGTAATAGGAGGACTCAGGCTAAAGACTGTTGTGAAGATCAGTGTGATGATTGTACTAATGATATGCACAATCCAATGGGAGCAGGAATCGTGAACATTGTCATACTTCTCTCTCAGCTAACTCATGTTTTGAATAGAAACAAGGGTCAAGAGGAACGTCCAAACCCCCCTAAGATGGAACAATTCGCTATTGAGAGCTTCATAAGGCAAAGGAATCCAACTTTTAGTGAATCATCCGATCCCACGATCGCTGAACAATGGATCAACTCCATTGAAAAGATATTCTCCATCCTCCAATGTTCTGAACAAGATAAGGTTCTCCTAGTGGCTTATCGTATGGAGGGTGAAGCCGGTCAATGGGGGACATTGATCAATATTACGAAGCCTGAGGAGGAGATCGAGGCTTTGGAATGGAAGGAATTCTGGAAGATGATTTTCGATAAATATTTTCCGCGCACCATTCGTCTTAAGATGGAAAGGGACTTCCTTTCCCTCAAGCAAAAAGATGAAGAATCTATTGGAGCGTATGAGGAAAACATCGCAAGGCTTGCACGATACGATTTCGGCTTTGTCGTTACCCCCAAATGCAAGGCTGACCGCTTCTTTGGTGGGATGAAGCCTAGCTTGCGGAAAGAATTAGCGATCCGTGACTTCGACAGGTATGAGGAAATTGTCCGATGTGCCCTCAAGGTTGAAATGGAGATCGTAGAATCACATGGGTATCATGGGGACAAGAACCGTAAGGTGGACTTCAATGATGGTGGTTCGATGGATAAATCCAACAGTGCTAAGAAGTTCCATCACTCCTCTTTCCAAAAGTGCGGAAAGAAGCACCCTGGAAATTTCCTTAAGGGGACGAGAAAATGCTTCAGGTGTAGAAGAGAAGGGAACCTAGCTATTAACTATTGGCAAGAAGGACCAGCGGCTGCGACAGAAGAGATGAACGCTCCGTTCGAACATCAACGCGTTGTTCAATGCTATAAATGCCAAAAACTGGGTCATTTTGCAAATCAGTGCCCTAATCCAAGCGTTATCGGAGGCAACCAACAACCTCCAAGACAGCAAGGAAGAGCTTTTACCATCACTTCGGCCGAAGTGAACCCTGACAATGAAGTGGTGACATGTACGCTTGTTATTAATCCAAGAATAGAAAACATACTTTTTGACTTAGGTTCTATGCATTATTTTATATCTCGAAAGATTAGTAGAACAATCCCAACACCACCACAAATCATGGAAGTAAAGATGTAGGTGAGTACGGAAAATGGGGCAATCATTGCATCCCATGAATATAAGTCCTCCCCTATTATAATCTATGGATTGAATTTCCCGGAGAACCTCATCATACTCCATTTGGTGTAATTTGATGCAATTCTTTACATGGATTGGATTTCCTTATATAGAGCCAACATAAATTTTCAGGAGAGGAAAATCACCCTCCATATGGAGAATTGACTGCCGATTCTTTACAAGTGTCAGGAGGAAGATGAATCTACGTTAGCTCCATCATCTCAAGCATGTATATTACTGCAAAATGAGCATGCGTATCTGTATCAGATGATTGAGTCCAAAGAAGAAACCAACCTTGAAGAAATGCCTATTGTGAGGGAATTCGTGGAAGTGTTTCCCGAGGAACTGCCTGGTCGTCCTCCAAGAAGAGATGTTGAGTTCTCAATTGAACTTATACCTGGGGCGCTACCAATATCCAAGACTCCATATATAATGGTTGTTGTTGATCTTGAAGAGATGAAGAAACAACTACAGGAGAATATCTATTAAGGGTTTATACGCCCAAGTGCTTCACTATGGGGTGCACCAGTCCTCTTCGTCAAGAAGAAGGATGGGTCAATGCGGCTTTGCATCGATTATTGTGAACTTAAAAAAATCACGATAATGAACAAGTATCCACTCCCATGAATTGATGACTTGTTCGATCAGTTTCATGGAGCACAATACTTCTCCAAGGTGGACTTGCAATCGGGATATTATCAAGTAAGGGTGAAGAAGGAAGATGTCCCCAAGACTGCTTTTCGTACAAGATACAGGCACTATGAATTCACAGTAATGCCTTTCGGACTAACCAATGCTCTAGAAATCTTCATGGACTTGATGAATAGAGTCTTTAGAGATTACCTTGACAAATTTGTGGTAGTATTTATAGATGATATTCTAATATACTCTAAAACCAAGGAGGGCCATGAGGAGCATTTAAGAACTGTACTAGAAACTTTGTGCAAGGAGAAGCTGTATGCAAAGTACATAAAGTGTGAGTTCTGGTTGAATGAAGTCTCATTCTTGGGGCATATCATCATAAGTAATGGGATATCTGTGGACCCCTCCAAAACAGATGCAATTGAGGGATGACCGAGGCCAACATCGGTAATGGATATCCGTAGCTTCTTGGGGTTAGCTAGATATTATCGACGATTTGTGATAAATTTATCACAATTGTCCAACCCTCTTACCAAGCTAACTCGAAAGGGAGTAAAGTTTTCTTGGAGTGATGAATGCGAAGAAATCGTCAAAGAGTTAAAAAAGAGTCTTATCACTGCGCATGTGCTCACTTTTACCCACAAGTGGGGAACTTTTTGTGGTATTCAGTGATGCCTCAAAGAAGGGCTTATGCTGTGTGCTGATGAAGAATGATAAAGTGATATCCTATGCCTCAAGGCAGTTAAAAATCTAGGAGCAAAACTATCCAATGCATGATCTGGAGTTGGCGGCGGTGATCTTTGCCTTGAAAATTTGGCGGCATTATCTATATGGAGAGAAATGTGAGATATATACTTACTACAAGAGTCTTAAATATATATTCATGTAGAAAGAGCTTAATATGCGCCAGAGAAGATGGATAGAGCTCATCAAGGATTATGACTGTTCAATACATTACCACCCTGGGAAAGCGAACAAGGTGGCAGATTCCCTAAGTAGAAAGGATCCAATGATTCTATCAATGATGAGAATTGAGAAGGATCCAATCTTCTTAGACATGATGAAGATGGACGTGGGAATCATAAAGAAGGGAACATCATCAATCCTTTCACAAATTATTGCTCAACCCTCTCTTTTGGAAAGTTTAAAGGATGCACAAAAGGATGATGTGGGAATTCAAGAAAATGTGGAAGCTATCAAAAAGGGTAAATCCTTGAATTTTAATGTTAATGAAGAAGGAATTGTGCGGTTTGGGAAAAGACTATGTGTTCCATCAAGTCCGGAGCTGAAGAAGGAACTTTTGGATGATGCACATAGTTCAAATTTATCTATTCACCCAGGGAGCACAAAGATGTATCGAGATCTCAGAGAAAACTTTTGGTGGGATAATATGAAGAAGGAGATCGCTGAATATACATCAAATTGTTTGGTGTGTCAGCAAGTGAAGGCAGAGTGGCAGAAGTCTAAGGGGATGATGCAACCATTGCCCATACCAGAATGGAAATGGGAGAACATCACCATGGACTTTGTCACCAGAATTCCAAGGACATCCAAAGGAAACAATGCAATCTAGGTTGTTGTGGATCGTCATACAAAGACTGCACACTTCATTACTATTCGAGAGGATTTCTCTTTGGATCAACTGGCATAGATATATAGTAGGGATGTGGTACGGTTGCATGGAGTACCACTATCTATTGTGTCTGACCGAGATCCAAGATTCACCTCTATGTTTTGGGAGAGTCTTCAACATGCTCTGAATACTGAACTGAACATTAGTACGGCATATCATCCTCAAACTGATGGCCAATCATATAGTACTATCCAAACACTAGAGGATATGTTGAGAGCATTCTCATTGGAATTTAAAGGAGGATGGGATCAACATATTTCTCTGTTTGAGTTCTCTTATAATAACAGTTTCCACTCGAGCATCCAAATGGCACCATATGAAGCCCTTTATGGGAAAAGGTGCAGAACACCGGCATGTTGGGATGAGGTCGGTGAACGTAAGCTGCTTGGACCAGAAATGGTCGAAGAAATGGTGGACAAGGTGAAAACCATTCAGCGGCATATAAAGGCAGCCCATACTCGATAGAAGAGTTATGCAGATAATCATCAATGAGTCCTTGAGTTTAAAGTTGGAGACATGGTTTTTTTACGCATATCTCTATGGAAGAAGGTCACGAGGTTTGGAAATAAAGGGAAGTCATGTCCAAGGTACATCAGCCCCTTCGAGATTCTTGATCGTGTTGGGGCTGTGGCCTATCGACTAGCACTTACACCTATTATGGACAAGGTGCATGATTTATTTCATGTATACCTCTTAAGAAAGTACATACCAGACCCTTCACATGTACTCTCTTCCGAGGTGGTACAATTGGAAGACGATATTTCTTATGAGGAGCAACCAGTGAAGATCTTAGATCGTAGAGAAAAAGTCCTATGAAATAAGACAATGCCCCTCGTCAAGGTGTTATGGAGAAACCAAAAGTTTGAAGAAGCAACATGGGAGTCAGAGGATATGATGAAGTTGAGTTACCCACATTTGTTTTAGTGTCTGAAAAGGAAAATTTCGAAGGCGAAATTTCTTAAGGGGGGAATATTATAACGACCCAAAGTTTCATTAATGGAAAATCCCTCTTGATCTAGTTAAATGACTCTTTATAAAAAATGTTTTTATAAGATGTCAACTTCTTTGGTCTTATGATAAGAGTTGTGACCGTTACTTTTATAGCCATTGTACAACGATCACATGATTAGTATAAATGTAAGGCTTTAATGAACCCAATTTTTACTCAGACAAAGGAAGCGATGACCTCATCCAGTAGAATTCCCCCTATGAACCCCATTTGTCAAAGCTCAGAAAAGAGGTGGCATCTTTGGGCTTCTCCCTTGACCAAGCCCAAGCTGAGTTTCATTATGTGAAGCTCGAACGTGACCATCTACGGGAAAAGTAGAAGTTGATTGAAATTACCACTTGAGCGATGTTATCCGAGCAGCCCCAAGAGTCTGTCACCATTGCACACCTTACCCATAGGTCTTATGCGACTGTTTTAAGGGGTTATGTAACAAATAAGTAGAACTATGTTCATGTACATTATTTTTGTATATAATACTGAATAAAATTTCTAGTCATTTTTGTTACATTGTAAATAGTTTTTAAAGTACAAATGGTGTTTTTAGATACTATTTAATTAAGAAATATATCTTATAATTAAGGGATTTATTAATTAAATAATATTTTAACAATATATTATTATAATTATTAAATAAATTTTTATTAAATATAAATGATCTTATAATTTTATGAATGCAATTAAAATTTTTATTAAGGTTTGAAAGCCATTTCTGTCAAAACCCGTGAATTTTCGATAAATGTCGGTTTTTATTTTAGAAGTGAAAATTCACATTTTTAGAAAATTATTTAGATAAAATAAATGTTATTTTTGGAATCAGGACATCGAAATTATCCAACGGTGAATTTTTCATAATTTTCTGAGATAGTCAAATTTTTGGGTAAAAATTAAATACCTTTTAAATATATAATGTGTTTTATGACATCATAATGACCCAATGGTGATGTAATAAAATACAATAATCCTTATGCTAATCCAATATATGTTTTATCATTAAAATAATGTGATTTTGGTTTTGTTTGACTTACTTTTCAAAGCATTAATGAACCCCTCAAGACTTATTCAACACTTTGCCTTTTTAAATTAATTTCAATGGGAGTCTGACTCACCTCCACATAAGCAACCCTAATTTTTTAATAATTTTGGACCTTGGCCTAGTAAAATATTGTTTTCCTTTTCTATAAACCATGGGCAAAAACCATGGGATGTTTTGTGTTTTGGATTAATTTAATATAAGGGGTCCCAAACCTAAATAATAAAGTATTCTCTCACCTTTCCTATATAAACCCACCCAAGATCAAACTTCCTCCTCACTAAAATAATTTTTAGTTCGTCCAACCTATGTCATACCCTCTCTAGAATCCTCCCAAGGTGCCCCATTCTCCCAAGAATCCTCTCACAAGCCTCTCTCTAGCCTTTGAAAGCACACTTCCATGTAAGGGTTTTTTTCTTCCTTTCACATTTTTGTCAATTTTCATTAAGTTGTATTGCCCTTTTAATTTAAATTATGAATGTTGGGGTATGGTTTCACACCTCCCCCATACTGACCTCTTATTGTTTTAATGATGGGAGACCCCTTTCTCTCTCATTAAATTCCTCTCATGTACACCCGTTACTATGCCGAAATTCCAAAATGAACTTCTCTCTCTTCTTTTACATTCAAGCAATAATTTTGTACCATGAATCTATATTCCATAAAAATTGTTGGGACATGTATCTATATGACCTCCATAGTGTCCATTACATGTAAATATTATGAGGAACCCCTTTCTCTCTCATCAACATTTTTTATGAATTCTTATGTCACGCTGTTACGCTGCCGAAATCGCACCGATTTTCTAAGCCAATGTCATTGTGTAGTGGATACCATGCCCATGTCTCCATCAAGGGTATTCACCTTTATGCACATTTACTTATTGATTTTAAAGTTTCATGTATGAATTCTACATTCCTTTATCGTGGAATAAATGATTCTGTTTTATGAATCAATGTTTTATGATCCATGTGGCACACTTATGCATGAAATGAAATGTTTAAGAAGGGTGTGCCCTTATAGAGCTCCAATGCATTGGGTAAAGTATAGTATCATGATACGTCAAGTGCAATGAATGTTGAATCATTCTAATTCAAGTTCAACGAGGGTTTACTCGTGATTCATGTGCAAGAAGGGTTTACTCATGCTCTATGTGCAATGAGCCTTGGCTCATGCTAATTCAATGTTAAGTGTTGTTGCCACATTTCCATGTTATAATTATCATGCTTTATCATGCCTTTATGTTCATGTTTCTCTTATGATATATTGACATGCCTATTGCCTAACATGTATTGTACTCCTCATGTTATTCCATGTGTACTCCCTTACTGGGCTTTATAGATCACCCTTTTCTTATGCATGTCCTCAGGTTATCCCATGCAATGCTAAGTACGAGGGAATGTAGTGGTCATGTAAAGTAAGTTTTCAATAAAGATGTTGAATTTCATGTTTTAAGTTTTTATTTAATGATCCTAATCCCCAAAGACACTAAACCTCTCGATCTTCTTTGTTGTATCAAGTGAAGTTTTATGTAATAAAGAATGTTTAAGTTGTAATAAAAATATGGGTTGTCATATGTTATGCTAGGATGAGTTATGCCTCAGAGATGTAAAGAATTTTTATTTTTTTTTTCATTATAACATCGTCCTAATGGATGGTATTTCTTGTGTCACTTTATATATATCTATGGATTTCATATTATTATTGTTGGATTTTTTATTTATCCTACAAATATTGATTATTTTTATATTGTTCCTAATACCTAGATATTAGTTTTTTGGTAGATTACTTTGATATATGGAATATATTCCCCCTTGAATACCTCTGTAGACCACAAATACTATTTAATATCCTATGTAATATAAGGAAGTGTGCACAAGTTCAAGAGGTTACACTAGTCATGTTACCAATCATAGTGAGTTGGGTCGGTACAATATATGGGTTGTGATATGAAATTTTTTAATTATTTTGAATCTTAGTAAAATGATACACATCAAGGTTCGACCCATTTTTTATCATATCATATTGGGATGTTTTACTAAGCCTTGGATGATAGAGCTAGGGGTAGATTCATGGCATGAATCTCAATTGTAGTTTGATTCGTCCCAAATGTAGTGTAACCACATCTTGTCAGAATGTGAGCATATATATTATTATCCTAAAATAAATTGATATCCCTATTGGTTTTTAAATATTTTCCATTAAATTCACTCAATCTACTAGTATCCTAGGGTGAATATTTGAACTCTTTTATTCCCCTAATAACATTTTATGATCATTTTCGACGTGGGAATGAGAATCCTTCTATCTAGGGAGAGTTAATATGAGTTTATTCTTGGTTTTTCTTTATGTAATTCATCCATAGATGATTGTGGAAAACTATTTTTGTGTTTTTTTAATTATTTTGATTGGGGTTTTTTATTCAGGGTTTTCAGGGGCTCCATTCCTGATTTTATCCTTGAGATCATCTCTTCATTGCTTCATCATATGACACTATATTTTGATGCTCTATTTGAGGTATGGGATTGGGGAACAATCCTTTAATTTTATGTAAATAATGGATATAACATGATATTTATTCCATTTTCTAAGGGTAATGAATTATCCTAATAAATAAAATGAACATTACTTAGTAAAATCATAGGTAATAGTATATCTCGTATGTGTCTATTTTTTCCACTGATGTCATTTATAATCGATACATGATGAAATTTCAGAAAACTGTTGTTATCATGGTGATTTGTGAAAGATTTTAAAACTTAATGATGGTATACATCTTAATAAAAGGTCATAAATATTATTATTTAAATATATTGGTTGTATAGGAAATGAAATTTCATAAGATCATGCTTCAAATAGGGAAGAATAAGAACTATTGAATTCTGAAATTTTTTGCTCTATTTTATTTAATATATTATTTTTGATGATTTTATTGCCTAGTTAATGTGGGGGATGTTTTATTTTAAATGTAATGGTTAGGGTTTTTTTAAATATTCTTGAGATGATGTAGGCTTGTTTCCTCCTTCCTTCCCCCCTACTGCTTTTGGCCTAGATTGATGACATTGGAGAGGTGGTAGGGGGTGTCACCGTTCACCATTAGATTAGGCGATAGGTGGAACTAAGGGTCCCACCATTTAAATTTACATTAGGAGAAAAGAGGAACCCCTACTGCCACCTTTGCCTTAGTGCTCTATAAATGGGTACCAACCCCCCTTCTTCGATTTTCCATTTCCCCCAATCTCTCATTATTCCACTACTTTTCTCTTTAAGAAGAGTCATTTTCATGTGTAGTGGATTCAATGGTCTAAAAGAAGTCCTAATTTTTTTGAGAAGCATCATTTAAGATTAATTTTTATTTAATTTAAATTTATTTATATATTTATTTGAATTATTTTTTGTTTTAGATATATAAAATTTTAAGTAGTTTAGTTAGTTTTAAATATATTTTTTATTAATTAGATTATTTAGTTATATATTGTTTGAAATAATAGTTATTATTAGTAAGGATTATTTATAGATTAAATATATAATAAATTAGTATTTAATGTTCTAAAATTTTGGTAACATAATGATTATGGTGTAATCTATGAAATAAAATCCCTATCTAGGTAAAAACAAGGGGATGTGGATCTGACACAGATTTACCAAGGGGTAAAACATGAAAGCACTTCATTGAGATATAATAAAATGGGAATTCGTGCTCGAAAATAGGATTTTCAGTACTCCTAGATTGAAATTCCCATGGGATATGTATTAAAGGATTCATATTTTCTTTATAAACTATTAAAATATCTATGAATATAATAACTGTATCAATATATTTATCAATGATAAAATGTTAATTAAGATGATATAAAATGAAATTGATAAGGAAAAATACATTAAATAGTGAATGTGAATTTTAGTAAATGAATTTTTTTAGTGATTTTTAATGATGACATTTATTAAGTTGCTTAATTATTTATATATAGTTTAGAAATAATTCTTATTAATAGTAATGATTAAGTATAAACTAATTAATTAATAACATAGGACTAAAAAATGAATACACATAATTATTAGCAAAAAATTATTAACTAATGAATATCATATTATTAATGATTTAATAAGGAATGATTATAGAGTGATTGAATAATGATTGACTAATGAATACATTAGTGATGATTAACTAGTGATTAAAGAATGATTAATTTAGTAAAAAATGTACTAAGGAACAACAATATCATATTTTTGGTTATAAGAAAATGTTTTAAAATATTAGTATCATATAGATTATATAGTTAATAGATAATTGTTATTATTAGTAATGATTAATTATATATTAATTAATTAATGATATATTATTAAAATACAAATACATATAATGATTATCTAATGATACTTATGATCATATAAAGTGAAATGGAGAAGAAAAAACACATTACATTACACATGAATGATTTACAAAAAGCATTAAATTCCGTGATTTTTTTTGATAGAATGTGGTTTGGATGAAATGATCCCCACTTTAGATATGATGTAAAATCCTTATTACTTTCAATTGGTATCTTAATAACATATTTAAAGGATATGTTTTTAACTTTGGAATTTTTGGAAACATTTTGGGCTTCTAATAACGTCTAAGATAACATATAAGATATTTTATTTGAAGGCCAAAATATTTTAAAAATTCTAAAGTTAAATACATATCTTTTGAAGATGTTATTAACTTACTAAGTGACAATAAGTTGGATTTTACCTCACATTCTATGTGAAGCTCATATCCTCCAAACTGGGTTCTATTAAAATATTTCATGGTTTTTTTGTATGTCGTAAAGAATTTAGTTGTCATTTAATATCTTCATTCATCCCCATTTCAAATTTTTTGATCCTAATTTACATTTTATCAATTATAAATAAACTAATTTGATGGTTCCGCTTCTTTTTTACCTCGGCTTCTAAAACATTTTGTGACTTATATTCTAATAAATTTTTATATAATGGACCCTTACTATCATATTTTAGGTTACAAAAAGTAATACCAAAGTTACATTATAATAAATTTTATACGGTCTACCATCATTGTTATTATTAGTTAGAATATAATAATATTGATCAAAAAACATTTTGATAGAGAGATTAATGTTTTCCTATGTGTAATACTATGGGGATATTATTCAAATAGAGAAAGGAGCTTATTATAGTACACAACCCAAAATAGTTTTTAGTAAGACTGATTGTGTAAACCTAACTGATCTTCAAGATAGAATTTGTGGTTCCTTAAATCAGGGACCTGATCAAGAGATAAAGACTATAGTCTATAGAACATTACAATTCTCAGCAGCATTGTGGCATCTAGCTTGTCCATTAGTTATTGTTTCACAGTAGGTACAAGATAAAAAATTTATTTTCTTAGTGGTTAGATGGTACCATGATGGAGTTATATGTTGATGTTTCTACTGTACAACAACAATATCTAGTCGTACTAAGTTGTATTTATACAAGAGTTGTTAAATATGGTCCTCCCCATGAAATTGAGCATATCCCAAATGATGTAGAAGAGGGAAACCTAGATGATCTCATGGATATATATGTCAATCCAACATCCTGTTAGGAGTACAAAAATGATGGAATAGATAGTTGTAACAGTGCTGATAAAGAGGGAGAGATAGAAGTATGGAAAGAAGTTTCTATAAATGAATTATTTGTACAACATCATTGACCCACAATAAATCATCCACCACTCTTTTAATTTGGATCAGAATAAATGACACATGCAGTTGAATTTGACTGTAATGTTCCAAAACCCACAACTACCTTTCCCGAAGTTGTAGAAAATATTTTTCGTGAGCTGGATAAAACCTTATATATCAGAAGGAATTTTCAAAGTAAATATGAATTAAAAAACATGATAAATAGATTTCATATTGATAGGAAATACAGATATAAAGTTTAGGAATCATGCTATAGTAAATAACTCATACAGTGTGAGGAGTATGGGTATGATTGTAAATTTATCTTGAGGGTGATTCCAGATATTGTATTTGGTGGTTAGAAACTCTTGAGGATTGAGGCAGCTCAAACATTCATTTACCAAAGTATAACACAGGATAATAACTCATTGGATGAAGATTGTGTTTCATCCATTGTCATTGATATGATTATGAAATTCCAATATGATCTTATAGACCTTGTCCAAGAGAGGATATAACCAAAATTCGATTATTTTATTTCCTATAATAAGGCAAGGATGGAAAAATAGAAGCTAATTGTGAAGGTCTATGGTGATTAAGATGACTCGTATCAGGTGTTTCCTCAATTTCTAGTGATACTGAGGTGCCATAACCATTTTTTCATCCATCATTATACAAAATAACTTGTTTCTCAATATAACCATCTTGATTCATCTTGGGTTCAATTTCATCAGTTGTTCTGGGCATTTTTACCCTATATCTATACATTTTGTTTGAGAAAATAGTTCATTAAGATTAATGGAATGATTCTATATGGAAAATACAGGGGAATATTTTTGATTGGGGAAACCCAAGATGACAACCGTTCACCCCTTCTACCTTCCTTTGATTTTGTGGAGAAGTAAAACTATGAATCATGGAGTTTGTTTTTCACATGTATCAACAACCATTTCACCAGCATTTAGGGTGTTTATTTTATATATGATCAACATCAGTCAATCAATGAGGCAATCAATACATACCCTGATACATGGAGACACCCAAATGCACATTATCAGTTCTGCATTAGGCACATTACTATTAATGTGAAGAAAAAAAATTCTTTAACAAATCTATGAAAAATAAAATCACGAGAATATGTATACATTTTCTTTGTTATTTGTTACCATTACACGTAAATATAAAAACAAATTATGAAATATGATCAATTCTATGTAGCATATGAGCGAGATGAATGGGTTTTGAATAATTTTTTCAAAAAAATATGCATGGATAATCAATAATTTAATGATTATATGATGTAGATTCCAAAAGAAAAATGGGAATTGGATTTTGAAGGGGGGGAAAGGTACGAAAACATGACCAAGTTTTTTTTGGAGTGAATTAATGATGTATTTAAGGGGCTTTGCAAGTTACCTATAAGTTCCCTATTTCAAGAGACATTATATCATTGCGTGAAGAACTTTTTTGATAGGCAAAAACTAACCTTAGATGAAATTCAGTAGGGGATAAGATACATAAGACGCTTTCAATGAGATATTGAAAATAACATTGAAGAATATCTTTCTTATAAAGGCATACTTTTCTAATGAGAGGATTGTTTATTTTAAGCTTAAGAGAGTTTACACCCCATCACCAATAGCATCTGGGAAAAAATAGTGGTATAATGGAAACGAGGTAATGTTAATGTAGAAGCTTTTAGTCCTTATGGTTTCTATGTGCACACGTCATCGCATCTTGTGCCTCAATGAAAATATGATGGGATGAAAATTTTGATCTAATGTACCTGATAGACACTATTGATAACTTTTATACTACACCATGGATTCTTATTTGGGAGTTTAATTATTTCCTAATTCCCAAAGGCAAATTATTTTTGATACCTAAGATCATATGGTTATGTACCCATGGGAGAGTGAAGGCCAATAGGATGCTGAATGAGGTGGATTGGCCTCAAGAACAAGGGAAAAGTTTGAGATGCACCCTAGGTTATCATAAAGATTATAAACATAAATGATACCCTAATATTGTTAGTTCGATTTCACACTCTTAGTAACAATGATGTACTATCTCCATTTTATTTTTCATATATTGTAAATTATATAGTGTTATCTATTATTTTGACCTTGTTTTCTAGAATATTCTATGATTGTTATTCTAGTATACTATTATATAGAGAAATAATAGTATTATATATTAGGGTATAAAAAGATGTTTTAAAATTTCTGTAAAATAAAAATTATAGGATCAACTATCTTTTCTAACATCAGTTAAACTATCATATTCACGATCAAAACCTTTTTGATGTAGATAATAATATTTTTCATGTGTTTACTACTATGGGGTAGTTATTAAAAATGAGAAAAGATATTATTATAGTATACAACCAATAATATTTGTTAGTAAATCTGATTCTATAACACTATGTGAAATTCAAGAAAGAAATCAGGGAAAATGGACCGTGATTTAGGAAGAATGGTGACAATGAAAATGGTGATAATGTAAACCCATTACATCACCATCATTGTTGACACCTTTCCTCCTGTGCTATGGTTAATTTCCAATGATTTTATTCTGGAAGTAAAATTAGTGTTATGGAATCAGTTGTACAAACCACTATTTTTGGTTATGTTATATAAGAAACTCCTTGCTCAGTTTGATGACATACCATTTTTTGTTTGATATTTGATCGATATTGCAGCATGAGAATATGTGAATAAGATTCTTAATTTCGTATAAATATCTATCTTCTCTAAATTCTTTTACTATAAAATAACAACAGGCCTATCATACTCAAATTAAAAGAAATATTACAAGTTTATTTCAGTTGACATTAACACATAATCAATCTTCCCATGGCTATACCATAAAGTATACATGTGAAAAAATCATGAAATATACTATCATGAGGAAAAATGATACATGAATTAAAAATCACACCATTTTCTAGTAAAATTTTAAATAATCAAGATAATATATATATATATATATATTACCCATTTCTAGGTAAAAACATATCTTAAAAAACATTAGAAATACGATTTGAAAAATATGAAAACATTTCCCTCTCTATTGTTAAGAAATAACATCATAAAAGAATATGAATATACATGGAATGTATTAAATTCTAAAAGTCATAACATTATCCTGACCTTAACATTATATTTAAATTTTACACTTCTGACACATTTTTTTGTTTATATATAGATGGATGATACCATAATACTCACGGAGTAGTATAGGCATGTTTCCCAGGTCATGTTAGATAGTGGTGAGGTTCGATTGATTAGGGTGTTTCAAGCGCACCATTTTCATCATAGGGACACTCCACATTCCATTTGACCATACATGTGTCGTGCTGGCTTCTATGGAATTTCTGTATTAGATTTTTCATCTGTCGACCATCACCTTGTTGATGCTCTCACGGAGAGGTAGAAACTAGAGGAACACACATTCCACCAGTCGGAGGGAGAGATGACCATCACCCTCTAGGATATTACAGTGCTTCTAGTCCTTCATATCTAGGGGTAGTCCGTAATTAGACCCAACCTTGAATCTTGGCCAAATATTTCTTAGTGATTATTAGGCATTGACATTTTGGCTGACTATAGGGATACAACTTGTAGTTCTATATCTAAGATTTGGCTGGAGTAGAAGATTCCCCATTTACTCAATGACGCTGATGAGATAACTATCCCTCATTATGACTGTGTATATATATTATGACTCATTGGAGGGACCCTGTTTGAAGATCCTTCGGAGATTCACATTCACATGATGCATCTAGATATGCTAGAGGACATTGACTGGGCCAGGACGTAAACACAGTGATCAACTTTCTTGGCATACACATATAGATCATTATATTGGGTATCCTATAGTAACCATATAAATATCAGTGGAGGAATCATCCTTCTTCAATTGTTGTAATAGGATAGTATCCCCCCATTCCACCCTTAGATTGTTGGTCCACCGCTTACTATAGAGGTGCATCATGATGCTCCGCATGGATGCTGGTATGATCACTCATATCAATTGGTTTTTGAATATACTAAGAGTAATTGAATTTAATTTCTTATTATTTTTCATATTTGAAGTTTTATTTTATAGGTGGTGTTAGAGACACAATTTCGATATGGTTCTAACACGCTATTTGGGTGAATATTACCTCAATTTGGACTGTCTCATACCTGACCAGGTATGTATATACAATCTATCACTATTAATCAAATTTAATAATAGAATAAATTTTGGTTTTTAGTAAGGATATTTTTTTGAAAAAGTTCACATGTCCTTTCAGATTACAGGGATGCCATACTGGACTATTCTGGACCATTTTAAACCATACTGAACTACTAGACTTGATAATACTATCATTGTAGTGCCCCTAATTTACATCCATAAATTGAGTTATAGCATCTAGATAAAGTCATGCGCTAGTTTTTCTATGTTTCGTAGATTACATTGCTACCGATATAGACATAGAATCATCATGATGTGAATTATAGAATGAGGTAAGATGAGGACTGGCACAGAGTACATTGCAGAAATCTCAACTTCTAGCATAGAAATGAAGAAATTTGTATCTAGGGTGTATTTATGATGCAACCCTTTCTTTCAGGTTAGGTTGATTATGAGCCATGATATAGAAAAAAGTCTGTATAGTATCTTACCTCACACAAGAGAGAGATTCATAAGATTTTAAGTCAATAAATTTCCATTAGTGTTTTTATTGAACAATTTTCTAATTTATTTGGAATCTCTTTACATGTCACTCACTCAGAGAAACTTTTTTGAATAATTGATGAAGAGGACGAGCCTAGAAGCGGTCCATGATGAAGCGCTGGAGCTGATGTCATCATATCATGAGATTTATAAGAGTATCTTCGAGACTCTATCACAAAGATAGGAGGTTTATGCCCCAGAGGAATATCCTCTAGTAGTTGCTGGTGTAGGGGACCCACAACAATGACAACATAGAAAACATCATGTTTCACATGTGGCCTCACCTATTCCAGAGGTCAACCCTCTAATAGTTCAACCTCAGACGATTGAGGATGTGCTTTAGGTAGTATGAGATCCATCATTTTTGACAGGATATCTATAGTTCTCTCCATCTTGGGTTCTAGATCTATCACAACCTTGGGGTTCATATCCATCATAGCTTTGGGGTCCACATCCATCACAGGGTCTGTTCCCCACTACGATGATGACCGGTCCTTATACAAACCTATTGGGAGAAGCATCGGGAGTGCAATAGGACATGAAGCTGACACCTTCTCCCACTGACACATAGGTGGATCATGCGATGGTCGATGTTTCAATGCATGAGGATCATCCCTCTCCAGGTCATGAGACTCCACCCCATCATGAAGCACATTGATCACGATTCGAGATTCCCCTTCAAAGACCATCACGTGGGATGAGTCCCCCCTCATAGAAAAAGACATACACATTGATTGTAGTTGTTCATGTATATACTTTATGCCAAATGAAATCATGATATTGTTATTACTATCATCCCTTTTTACATGATTATCTATTGTTTCGGTTTTTATTAATATTTTAGTCTCGCATTATATTTTATAAGAACTCATTGTAGAGTACTTGAAACATATGAAAAATTAATAAATTTCAAGTAGATAACATTAAAATATTATAAAATATAAATCATAAAAACAATCTAAATAAAATCTAAAAGATAGATTAAACATAAAAAAGATGTCTAATATAAAATGAGTTTTAGAAATTAAATAAATAAATTAATATTAAAGGAAAGAAAAAAGTGATTATAAATACCATTGTAATGGTTTGAAAAATACTGAATTTTAATTATTAATAAAATATTGATGAGTTAGGAACATTTTAAATTAAAAATAACCCTATATATTGAACCCTACTAAAGACCCATTTTCACATTAATGACTATTTCTCTCCTAATGACCCATTTTAACTCAATTATATTTGTATCAACTTGATGATCAATTAGAACCTATAAATAGTTCTTAAAAATGTCACAAATTTGAGGGCCACCAAAGCTATTGATTGAAAACATAACATCTATATGTTAATACTCCTTAGTGACAACCAGTTCAAGATCTGATGAATGCATGTCAATCAGCACATACTAAAGACGAGAACCACATCTCCATAATAAATGTACACAGAGATGAGAAATCATCTAGGATGATGTAGATGTGAGAGCACCTCCAATGGAAGTCATTCATAAGAAGTTACATTGATGACAAACGGGGTTCTCTGATGCCACTCTGGGTTTACAAAAAAGTGAGAGAAATAATAAGTAATGTAGAGGAGGATCCAAAGAAAAAATGATCATTTATTATCATAAAAAATATTTAGAATGACTATGGAATAATCAATTCCCCTAACAAGGAGGTAGTAGTGAAATGACACAAAAAACTACCGAATGCCATGTGCCACATATGAAAAAAAATGTGGTGAAAATGATCCAGGTGGAAGGATAGGATGGAAAATTTTCATTGTATCCAATGCCTTATTATTTTTTAAACCCTTTAGACACTTTCATTTCTTAATTTCTATTCAAAAGATATTTCCTAAAAAATAGAAAATTTTCACTTTCAAATTTTATTGAAATAATTATAATCAACTTAAAAAACACAATATATATATACAACATAATATAAAAATCTATGTATTTATAAATACAATAACATTTTAACCTTATTATTTATATTTTATAGTCTTTAAAATCCATATGCTTGAAACATTTTTAAGTTTCAAGTAGGTGGTTTTGAAATATTATAAATTATTTTTCATCAATTTTTTTTATTAAATTATTTTTTTCAACTATTTAAATATGGTTAATCAATGTTTTAAATCTCATTTATATTGGTATTATAGTTTATATTTTACAGGAATTCAATGTCATATACTTGAAAATTTTTATATTTAAAGTTGGTGGCTTTGAAATATTATAAATTAATTTTCATCAATATTTATTAAGAAATTATTTTTATTTTCTACTTTTTTTTACATGCTTAATCCATGTTTTATTTTTCATTTATTTTATTAATATAGTTTATATTTTATATTCTTTTAAATACACATACTTGAAATATATTTATGTTTAAATTCGGTGGTTTGGAAAGCGTATAAAATATTTTTCATCAACAGTTTTTTTGAAATTATTTTTATTTTCAACTATTTATTAAATCTTTAATCCATGTTTTTAGGTTTTATTTATGTTGATATTATTGTTTATAGATTATTGTATTTCAAAGACACACATATCAATCTGAATCTCACATCAGAAATGCAGAATGTTTTATATATAAAAGGGATAACCTGAATCCAACATCGAAAATGCAGAATGATTTCCAAGAAAAAACATCTTATAAAAGGAAGCCCTTGGTGATGGTTTCTATCAGAATCCAGAATCCAGACTATTGTAATGAAAGTACTGCTAGATACTCATTAAATAGAAGAAAAACTCCACATAAAAACATTATATTATATATATATTTAATAAAAAAATAAAAAAAATGAAAAAAATAAAAAAAAAATATTAAATGAATATAAAATAAATTCATAATAGTATTTTTTGGAGAAAGGCGATAGTACACTGACCTCCTTTCAATCATATTGTTTAAAAATAGTTTAACATGATCATATTAAAAAAAACCAAAAACACATTAAAAAAATTATACTCTAACATATAGATGTGTAATATAATATTTATTTTTCTTATAAAATGAAATTATGTCATATTTAAATCATCATAAAAGTAAATAATTTTTTTAAAAAGGATACTGTATGTGTTATTATTTTTTAAAAAAACATACATTTTGTTTTAATTTTTATAAAAAATATAATTAATTAAAATAAAATTTAATTTTACAAAATGTCCTAATAAATAAATTACACGTTTCAATATATTGATAAAATAATTTTATGAGATAATCAGTAATTTATCGATGGGTCAGAAAATTGATCATATTATTAAAATTGGTATTTTTTAATTAAATTAGCATCATATTTAAAAGTATATTTCCTAGAATTTATATTTGTTCATAAAAATTATTAAATATTAGGAATGTAAAAATAAAAAAATGGTTTAGGTGAATTATTGGTATTTTTAGAAAATAGATATTTTTTTTGAATAGTGGAATATGAAAAAATGAGATATGTATCTTTAAAAGATAAATACATAAATTTATGACTGATGAAAAATTTAAAACCCATTATTTATGACTCATATACCTCATTTCTAGTATATGTTACTTATGATCATCACTATTGGTCTTCATGAGCCACAACAATAAAATAATGATTATAATATTCAAAGATACACATCCCATACTCTGATAAATACGACCCATCATCACTACTTTTTCTTACACAATCTATAGCTTGGAGCTTGAAATGTTTATATCCATATATTTTCCCAATACTCTACCCTATATCCCATTTGTTTTGGAATAACCAAAAGAGAAATCCAAATATTCATAAGGTTTATTTGATGATACAATGTTAAAGAGGAAATATTCTCAGTCGATCAATTTTAAATTTCATTCTTTTTTTCCTCCTCCTCACATACCCTTTCCAAAATTATATTATTATTACAAAATTATAAATACAATATAGTGTAATTTTTTAAATTTATTATATATCAACCATGTTTTCTAAACTATCATCATTCTAAAATTGAATAAATTGTTCAAATTACAGTTGAATCACCACCTCCATAAACAATTTACATCATTTCCATCCACCACTATCAGGGATAAAGATAAATTTATTACTATATTGTAACATAGTGATAATTAGTGTATCATAAACTATTTCATTATTCTATTGTATAGAAGATACTTTGAAATAAATAAAATAATTCTAGTTCATGTTGGTTTGTAAAAATACATAAATCAACTGATGGTATAGTGATAAAATTTATAATAAATGAATCATCCTTATGTATGAAATTATATGGATATTTATAACCATATTTATTTATGAAAGTAAATGAATATAATTTCATTTAACTTCTATAATTATATTCCCATTTAAAAATAACTCCAATAGTTTTCCATAAGAGATCTGACCATGGAACTATGAAATGAGTACCCTAATAACAATGAAATTAAACATTATATGTAAATAAAATGGTTGAGAATAAAAAAGAAAAAATTATATTATATAAAATATATATTGAAAGAAGTTCATAATTAAGAAATTAATGACTCTAATTAGATTATTTATTATGTTAATTATAAGTGAAGAACGACTCTAGAAATAAGTTAAGGGGTCTCTCTGATCTAACCTATTTTCATTGGGCTATGAAAATTCTATCTCTAACCCACATCCACTATATAATTTATGTTATGTAATGAAATTAATTATTTATATATATCTCATACATATTTTTCTATCTTATTTTTCATTCCTTTGATTTGGTTTATCATACCTTAATATCATTTCTCAAATTTCATTTTTAAAATAAAACCCAATTAAGTGGAAATTTTACATACCATAACTATTTCATTTAAAAAACATTAGAATTAACTGTTAAAATTTGTGAAATAATTAAATAATGTTATATTTTATGAATAAACATTATTTTTTACCTTAAATTTAGTAGAAAATTCCTTGTCCATTCTTTCATAAAAAGTCTTAAACTGATTCCATTACACACCCTTCAAAAATTTCATTTTTTTCTAATTATCTATCTTTAATCATGATTTTATATTTAAATAGACAAATTTTTTTACCCCATTGATTATTTATTTAGTAAGTAACATAAAAAATATTTACTTCCTACCAATATTCGGAATAATTATGAAATTTTAATTGATTGTTGTGTGAGGAAATATTATGTAACCCATTTCTTTCCAAGATTAATTATTATATTAATGCCATAAATTAGATTTAAATTTGTGAAACACATAATCATTTTCATGGTATAATTATTTAATCCGGATAGTCCTCCATTGTATTGGGTAACATTTATTTATCATGAGATTATATTTTTGGGATTAGGGAGTAAACCTATTATAGGACAGAACTTTTCAACCACGGGATGTTTTCATTATAGTTATCCTTGACCTATACATCGTTCAAGTTTCATATTATTTCCACATTTAAATATTTCCCTAATATTAAAATTATATTTTATATATGTTATTGTATAATATGATTATTCATGATCCATTCCTTTTATGATATCAAAATATTTCTTTTGAATAATATGATATGATTCATTGTCATTCTCATTCTCTTACAAGGATTTTTAGTTCCCCACTTTTGATAATGTATTCCATTGGTTGTTGTTTATACTTTTTTGAGATAAAATGGATTTGATATCGCATTATGGAGATTAAAATATATTCATTATATTTCTTCCATTTTGATGTTTTAAGAATAGTGTCTTCCAAATTCAATTGATATATCTATCATTTAGTTGTATTTATTTTATATTTATATTAAAAGTGTTATTATATTATGTGTAAGAGATTTTGGTCACTCTACCAAGCATAAGAGAGGGAAACCACCCTTCCCACATTATTTTTTCTTTGTATAGATTGGGGTATTCTACACTTCCTATCATTTTCATTCCCCTTCCAGGGGGTGTTTTGGATTGGTTTTATGACTAATAAATGGTATGTCTACAGTTATTGTTGTACACATTGATCTTATCCCAAATAATTTTAATATACAACATCCTCACATTTGTTTTTTACAATTCACTAGATAATAGTTAAATAAAATGATTATTATGGGGCTATCATACAATATAGAAATAGGGAATTATAAGATGTTATATACACCTGATTCTATAGTTATTCGACAATGTATGTCAAAATTATGTATTTTCTATGGATTTGGACAAAAATTAAATTATTTTATTTATGCATTTGGAACCATTTGGTTTTCTATGTCACTTAAAATAAGTTTTGGAGAATTTTTGGGATGTTCAACACCATGTTTCTCCTAGTAATAAATATCATTTCATTCCAATGGTATTTTTTGACAGTTATACTACCTTGGATTAGATTTACTATTTAATTAAAATTATTTATAATACTTTATTCAGGGTGTGTAAATTTAAGAAGGATATCTAAATACGATCTGAGAAAAAGTGGAACATGTATAAGGATCAGTGGGACTAGCTATTTTTCCTCACCTTTTAAAAATAAATGGAAAAATTATTAATATGATGGTGGACCCTTTAAATTAACAAGCATTATTTTTAGGTTTCCATGTGTGTGCATGGGGATGTTAGGATTAATTACTCTAGTTTTTAACCAATTTAAAAAACATTATTTTTCATAAGGGTTCCATATTGAAATGTCACACATAACATTTCTCGGACATTATATGGTTTGAAAACATGCTTTATTTGGTCAAATAGGGAATTAGGTTTGAATCAACGATTGTCAAATATAATTGCACCATCATCAATAATTGAAAAGAGATTTTTCATTTTAATCGAATTAGACCCAACATAATAGTATGTTGTGAACTGTAATATTTTGGATAGTGTAATAGAATGATGTGATGTAAATGGATTTATGATAGGGAATATTTCTTTTGGAAACTGAATACGGATTTTTTTTAGAAATGGTACTTGATAAAATGTATTGAAATTGAAAGGGGAAGTGGTATTGATAGAATGTGTTTGGTAATATTGAAACGGGTATCTATTATTTAATTTTTTAAACATTTTTATAAATGGTATTTTGAAATGGGGTTAGAAATTGTATTTAATAATAAATTTGAAATGGTGTTTTAATGGATTAGGGTAATGGGAATTTGAATTGTTTTTGAAATAGGGATGCAAAGTGGTCTCTTATACCTTCTTTTTGTTTATTTTGTGGTATGATAATAATTTATATTTTATTCCTAATTATTGTGATGGATAAATATAGTGTGAACATGAACCTTGGGTGTATCTCTAATCGATGGATAAATCTATTGATAACATGATAAATTTGGAGGATATAGATCTATGGTTAATCCTAGGGTAAACGCAACCATCAAATGGATGTAGGTCGGATGGTTAATCTTAGGGTGAACAGAAACCCTATGATATGGTTCGGGAGTTATGTATGGGTATTTTAACCTTCTGATATTGGTTTTTGGTTAATAATATGTATATTACCCCCATGGAGATATGGTTAATATGATCAATTTGATGTGATCAGAGAAACTCTTAATCTTTAAAAAGACACTATGTATTTTTTCAAGGGTAAACCCTTTCATGTTTATTATTTTGTTTTATGTGGTTATTGTTAAAAATTTAAATGTATTATTTATATATTTTTAACTTTTTTTATGAAACCTATACTATACTGTTAACATTTAGGTAAACCATTGTTGGTGTCTTAGTAATTTATAATCAACCCCTACTCCAGCTATCAGTGCACATGGGAACCCTAGTAGATGTTAACCCAATGTAAGTAATAGTTGGGATGAGGTCCTGGGGTTGGTCATGTGGGATGGATCAATTAAGAACATGGAGCATGGGGTTTATTATAGATCATAGTTGTCAAGTATCAAATTTCATTATTTATTTTATTCTTGTATGTATATTTCATCGACCCAATTGAAAATTTTCTTGTATTCTAGAATTTACAACAATTTTTAATTCTTATTATTACTATATTTAATTATTATTATTCAATATTTTTTATGTATACTTTTTTGTTATTATCTAGTATATTTTATGCTCTAAAAAATGGATTACCTTCATAGAGCCCTTAACTAGTTAGTATCATCTATCATTTGGGGGTGTTCCCCTAAGATTTAGAGTATTCCACCAAACTAGGCACTAAGCCAAGTCTATGGTGGGGGGATATTACAATGTGGTATGAGGGTAAGGCTTTTATTTTTTTCTTCACTATTTGGGGATTTGGTATAGGATAGACATAAGTATGTTTTGAATTTTTTGATGGGACCCAGACTGTGGCGTTGTGAATACCTTTCATAGTGAAACTCCAAGATATGTGATATGGTATTTATGTTCTTAGTTTTTATTATTGCAGCTTTTTTATTGTTCTCATGCATGGTGAACATGATTTTTGAGGTTAATGATTTATGAGTAATTGGATTTGTTTCACTTTATCCCTTGGTGAGAGTCCGGTTATTGAATATTAACTATTTTTATATATATGAAATGGTCATATCATTCATCATATTAAGCTTGTCAGATAAACATGGCATAAGCCTTATTGTGTGATTTTTTTCACTAACAACTAATTGTCATCTTTTTAAAGGGTAAACAAACTAATCATAATATGTTTTCATATATATAACTACATTGGGGAATTATTCTTTGTTGGGCCGATAATCATATATATTTTATTTTGGTGGTAGGTCCTTTAGATTTTATAGTGATATGATTGATGGAAAATATTTTAGCACAGTTACATTAGAAAGGGATATGTAGATATTTTCATAGGTTTGTAGAAGAACTTGATTCCTTATATGTGAACCCCTTAGAGATGATTAATTTTTTTGGTTCGATTATTTTAAGTGTCAATAACAACCTATATAGTGTTTTTTATATATCTTTGGATGAAATTATACTTAAATAAAATTAATGGATATAATTTCATGACATGATATGTAAAAATATATATTAATGTTTATTATATTGGTGACCAGTGGGTTCTGTTTTCCAGGGAGAAGTCCCATAGGTTGAATCTCAGAAGGACTAGTTCTTATATAAGTGAGTGAGTTTTCATCTAATGATAAATGGATATTGGTCTTGTGGTTGGTTGTTTGGGAATGTATGTTCTCATTGGTTGATACTAGAGCATGGGTGATGCCCTATAAAATTGTACTATCTAATATATATGGCCTTCGACTTAGTGGTCTGACCTAGTGGTCTCGAAATAGGAGATCTAGATTATGAGTCTGGGTGGGGGACCTTGAAGTAGGATCTTGTGCAATTATTTTGATCACATATAAGGCTCATTAGTCATTGAATATACTACTGTGATTTGAAAAAGTGATGGAATTATACTTAAAGTGTATTTTATCCCACGAATTAAACATCAGTCTTTTTATTCTTCCGAGTTCATGTATGGTTCAATAATTCCATCTTCCTCATGTTTTGATTCAATTTAAATTAAATTATTAATTATATGGTTTTTATAGTTAAATTACCCACATAATATGTCATGGAACTTATTAAAGTCCTAAATATTTTTTAATTGGGTATAGAGGGATTTAAAATATAATTAATTATTTTAAAATGTAGTTTATCATCCATGGATATCTAAAAATACATTTTACTTCTAAATTGAGTCGAAATCAATGTAATAATAAATTTTAAATTAAGAATTGTGCTATTTTTTAATGGAATTATATTAATATAATTGAATTCCATTAGTTTAAATTGGTCTTGATATATGAAATTGGATTGGATTTTCAGAAAATTTCATGAAGAAAAGCATGGTAATTGAAATGGAAAATGGTATTGAGAGCACGTGTTTGGTATTTTATAAATGGTTACCTAGAATTGGTATATTGTGATATTGTTAAAATGGAATTTTGTAAATGGTTTTCTTATCTTTTAATTGAAATGGTTTTTTTAGAATCTCTTAGGGTTATAGAAATTTTATTTTTTTTAAATGGAGATCAGAATAGATATTTTATACAATATTTTTTTTGGTTTTTTTTGTGATATGGTAAAAATGTAATTTTTTTCCTAAACTGATGTTATGGTTAAGTCTAAGGTGAACATAAATCTTGGTTGGATGAAAAATTTCAGGATAAACTCACCACCCTTGGTTGGATTATGTTTAATATGTAAACCCATGGTGAACCAAAGCCTTGGGTATGTGAATGTGTTATGGTTTTCCTAGGTTGGACGCTTCCCTCAGATAGATGTTGGGGATTCAGGGAAGGTTATATTAACCCTAATTCTAGTTAATATCCATGTAGAAGTATATTTCATCTAATTGGACATGGTTGGAATGATCATTGCGATGTTACTAGCAAAACCTTGAAACTGACTGATGAAGGTATGTAGCATTCCATGAGTGAACTTTTTACCGGAGATCAGTGTTAATTTTTTTCCGTTAGTTTTAATTATATTATTGGTTGTTATTTTATTTGTTTAATTTTTAAACATTTTTATTATCCATTTTCTTGACTAGATATATTTAGGGACTAAGTTTGTAGAGACCTACTATGTTATACTCATATCTTTCTCGAGCTGCCATAACACATGGGTATCCAAGCTAACATTCACTAGGAGTATGTATAGGTTTGGCAGAGGTCCCAACATTTGTCGAGAAGATAAAATTAAAAGAACCTATAGATCATGGGGTGTAGTCTGTCTTTGATTTTTCAAAGAGTTTGTGTCTTTATTTCCTTTATTCATGTCTATATATGTGATTTCCACATTAGGTTACCGGTCTAGTATGCCAGTATGTACTGCATCTCTTTATTGTTAGTCAAGTTATATTTATTTATAGTACTTAAGTATTGTGTGTTGAATGACATTTTGTTATTTTGTTTTTTATTTAACACGCAAATACTTGGGGTATAGTATTCCCAAAATACTTTCATAGATCCCCTCTACTAGTCAGAGACATATTGATTTCATGGAAGATCACTTAAGATTTCCAACATTCTGCATGTCTAGGACCTGATATGTAGTCCGGGGAAGTAGGATGTTTCATACACATTCAAATAAATATTTACATAAAGAGACAAATACATACACATGTAGAAACATACATACACATACACATAAACATACAACATACACACACATACAAATACAAATACACATATATATACATATACACTGACACTCATACATATACACATACATACTCAAACAAATATATATAGATATATTTAATCACACATAGATGTTCATAAAAAATATACTCATAAACATACACTAATATATACATACATATGAATACATACACATACACACACATATATAACATAAACATACATTCATATACATACATACTTAGATATATACATACACATATGTACAAATATATACACATACACACACACACACATCTGTACATGCACACACACACACACACAAATATACACATACAAAAAAGTGCATACAAATACATATAGGTACACATCAAAAAAAATATATAAAAATACACACACACACGCACACATTCATATAAACTAAAATAGCTATTTACATACACATATATATACATATACAAAAATACAGATACAAATATACAATCATGGATACATACTTCCCTCATTCCTTCCATACATGCATGCTGATATATATTTTATATACAAACATATATTGAGCTCCCATTTTTTCTTTGTTAATTTATTTATAGCAACATGGGATTTTCAGGACATATCAAATATGATTCAATTCACAACACCAACAATTTTATTGACATTAATTTATATGTATGGACATGCAATAATACAAACATACTTAAAATATATGTGTATATTTATATCATTATTCAATAAAATTATATATTATATCAATATACAATTTTTTATGTATTTATATCAATTTTGAAAAAATTAATTAATCAAATAAATTTTGATATTTTTTAATATTAATTAGGAAAAAATATTTAAAATAATTTTTCATTTTAAAATAAATTATGTTATAAAATAAAACATTTATTAGTAAAAGAATTATAATATATCATTTTATTTAATTAAATAGTTTATAATATATAATTAAACATACATGTATATATATATGTAAAAAAATTATCATGTGATATATATATTTATATGGTAAATATATATGTATGTTATGTACTATATAAGATTAATATAAATATATTTACTTAAATATTAGCAATATTAATCATTTTTTTACATTTATTTGTATAGTTTGTATCAAAATATCATATAATATGTCTGTGTAATTAAAATTATATATATAACTATAAATAAATATAAAAGGAAAATTTTTTAAATTAATAATTATATATAAATTATTTTAAAATATTTAATGATTCAGTCATTCTCGGCATGTTACATTGTGAGTTTTTGGCATTGAAGTTGTTATAAGGATTTCAGAGAGAAGAGAATACTAATAAATCAATGATTTCTACCGGGTTTAGGGGTCAATGGTATGACTATTTGTGTTGTGGTGTGAGGGAATTATAAATAATATATGTGTCTCTCTACAATTGTGGTTCATGGCTCATAGGGTTGATTCATGATGAGATGTTTCTGAAGGAAAATATTGACAATGCATGGAACATTATGGAGGATTAATGAACCTCAACTAGTATTCATTTAATATTTTAAAGATGCTTCTCTGGTTTTATGTACATGATATGGTGACTAGATTCATAATTTTAGGGAAACCTAAGAGACTTGTGAGATCTCTCATGTGGATATATTAATGGGGTGACCCCTAGTCTCAATGAGTAGTCATGGAGGCTATGAAATCTATATTCATATTGGTGTCTGAAAGTCAATAGAAATTTGAATTTGGAATTAATAGAGGGTCTGGGTTTTAAAATATTTCATATATAGGGATTATCGATATTAAAACCCCATAAATGATGATTTTGGATATAGAATAGAGGTTAGATGTAAGTCGGGCTAATTGAGAGAGAATATGAGAGGGTATATATGGTTGTGGCAACAACCATAATCCACCTTCTAACCACGGGTTGGCCATTGCCTCACCAGTGGCAAGGTTGGTTTCTATACTTGCCTATAGTTTCCACAATCTATATAGGGTCCCAGTAGACACTATCTAGTTTGTGTTGGGGGGTGGGTGATAATTACACCTCATTGTATTTTTAGAGTGTAATCCCCCTTTCTCCCTTTCTCATTCCTGTGAGGACTCAGGGTGGATCCCATACCTCTCCTCTTCTCCCTTGATGTGGGTGTTGTTTCTATGGAATTTTTATAATTTTCAAGGTATTCGTTTATTTCATATTGTCTATAAAATCTATCTCCGCATTCCTTATAAGTTTATTTTTTCACATGATAGGGTTATAAAGTGGATTCTAAAGAAATATAGTTGAATTATCCTCATATGATGGTGCTTATACTCTTCCTTATAAGAGGTAACATCATATCACTATCTTCATTGATATGAAAATCATTTCTAAAATGGAACACCAATTTAGTAATTTTTTTCTATAAAATAATATTGAGACACATAATGTATTAGTTCAAATTCATTGGGATCTAAAAATTGGTTGGTGTTAAAGGTGTTGTATAGACCTAATGTGCTTTTTTTGTTAATGTTCAAGCATGATGATGCCACCTGTTGACTAATTAGTGAACTGTTACAAAATATTTAGTTCATAATTAAATTTAAAATGTATTAAATTTATTATAAATTTTCTTAATTAAGTTATAGGTGACATGCTGTCTGATTTAGGGCCTTTCATGGATGGGCGGTGGCTATATGGTATAGATGTGTAAGCGATCCTAAGATGAGAACTAATTTCCTAGAGGATAAAATGTTAATGCATTGAAAAGAGGTAGGTGGTCCTTATACATTACATATGGATTTATGAACAATATACATGATCATGTATTTTTGTGGTCTTTTACAGAGGAAATAAATCCCCTTTATTATAAAATTTTCACAATTTACCATAAATAGTTTAATTTAAATTATTAGGTATTAATTAAAAGATGATATTATAATAAAAATTGATTATGTGTCTACGTCACCAAGCACCCAGTTCACTGTCTTGAAATTTCTACCAATGATGGATGAGCCTTTGACTATTAGTATACACTAACACTTGAACCCCTTAAGGGTTATTACAAAAATGAATTAGAATAGAGAGTTAAGTGTATAGACAGGCCTATCATCACATTGGACATTGATATGGGTCGTGATACCTCTCCCTCTAGACCATATCCAGTGAGTATTGACGTATGAATACCTATCAAATGGGGACTAGTCAGTGAACATGGAACCCTACCTGATGGGGATTAGATCGAGTCTTATATATTTGATCAAGGTCCTCATGTGAGGTTCCTCTAATTTTGATTACTTTATGGGATTCCAGTTAGTGTGCCTATGGTAGACTAAAAAAGATAAGGTGTGATAGAATATGGATGAGAATTATTGGTTCATGTATATAGAGAACCCTTTTTCATTTTTATATATGACGTGTTTTGGAATATCCCTTTAGGAAAATGTGAATATATATATATATGGAAAAATAACTCAAGGTAATTCATATATTGATGAAATAGAAAACACCCTCATGGGTGGTCATGAATACTCTCCATGGATATTTTTTGAATACTTCATATGTGGAGTCATAAATAATTCATATGATGAGGTTCTAAATAATCCCAATCAGTGTTTTTAAATACTCTCTAAGGGAAGGTTGTGAATACTCCCTATGTAAAAACTATGAAATATTCCTTCGGGTAGGTTGATACATATCCATTTGGGGAGTTGATGATAATAATAGTAGGGATACCATTGATTTACAGTTTGTATTAGTTTGGTTTCTGACGGAGGATGGTGTTGTTCCAAGTGTCAATCTCTAATGGATATTGGTTTCTTCGGTGGACATGATAGAGTCTCCTGTATTGATAAGGATGAGATTTTGGGACCATTATACAATGGGACGAATCGGTACTAGGGTTTTAATTATAGGATATACCATACCCAAAGTTATTATCATGTATACTATTATCGATTTATAATAATGGTTGAAGAGTTTCTATTCCAATATGGCCACGATCATAGGGATTTATGGTAGTTTATTTGTTTTTACTAGTTAATTATTTACTCCTAGAATTTCACATGCACATGTCACAATATTTCTCGTATGTATGGGACTATTTTGGTGGATCCCTATGATGTTTTGTTCTCCCATCCTTTTTGATTCTCCATTAAACTTCAGTATCTGATATGTATCTCAAGTGATTGCTGGAATCTATTTGTTTGGGGATCATGTTTTTCAAAATCTGTGTGATTAGTATGGAGTATATAAATTTGGATGATTTATGATTCATAGTTTTATTAAATCCACATATTTTATTTTATTTGTTTATTCCATTTAAGTTACCATCCCATTGGGTAGTGTAGTATGCATACCTTTATATATTTTTTCATATTTATTATTAATATTATTGTTTTTTATTTTGCCTATCTCATGTACTATGATTATTTTTCTACATTTCATGATAAAATTTCATTTATTTTATGATTTTTATCCTTGATATAAGGGGTGTATTCTCACCATATTACCTCCTTAGACTCTGACTTCTATCATGCAACCTATTATTTTTAGTGTGGTAAATATGAGGTCATGTGTTTCCAACGGTCTAGTTATTAATAATTGTGAGTGAGTTTGGTATGTAACACATTTTTATTAGTGTTTAATTTTTTTATTTTATTTTAATATTTGGGATATATTAGTTTTGATCTATAATAATTTTTAAGATCCTATCATGGATATATAGATTGTATTTCATGCACACCTATTCTATTAGGTTGTCCATGTTTTTAGGGTCTTGGGATTGTTTATCCAAGTGTTACCGTTAGTAGTGTTATGATTTTTCCTATATGTGATTCACATGATGATTGATATGTGATTTCAATGGGATATTGAATCTTATAATGTAAATGAAAGAAAAATTTTACGCATCATATTACGAACATAGGTTCTAGTTGAATATAAGACCCACCATTTCTATTTCTATTATTGATGATGGGTTACACTATTTAATGTGTCAATAATTGATCAAATGAATTTTTACTTTATATCTTCTTAGTGTAATTATACTCGACTGGACCAATATTTATATATATTTATTCTAATTTCATGTAATGTGGTTCTATAGAAAGATGCAGGTTTATCAGGATGTGGACAAATTTGGAGTCCCTAGGGAAGATGTGATGTAGTGATATTTAGTGGAAAGTTTTTTAATGGGTTCTTGAAGATTAATTTGATCATAAAGGTGGGTTAAATTATTTAATGTATCAGTAAAGGACTATATACTTATTCCTTGTATATCTTGTAATGAAATTATATGTTATTAAACCTCATGGTGATGGGTTACTAAGAAGGATTCTCACGGACAGAATAGTTTTGTACAAACCCTCATTGGTGTGTTGAGATTTTCAAGTGGGTATATTCATATGTGGATCCTCAAGGATAATTAGTTTCATTTTAGGATGATTAGTTGGAATATAATTTTCTAATATGTATACTAGTATCCAAGAGTGGGTTTCATCGTGTGTGTTACAGGGTGATTTTAGAAAGGGAATATAAAGACATTTCCCATCAGTTGTGACTTACATGATATATGAACTATAGATTTTCTGATCCTTGTGAGTGACTTAGATGAAATAATAATTGATAGATTCTTTATTTTAATATTTATTGTTGATAGATAAAATTGTAATTTTTGTTAAAACATGGGAATTAATTGATGTTATTTCATTTGGTGGGGTGTTCCTATAAGATTTTATTAGAGAAGAAATGATTTTTCTACAAGATTTGTATAACCTTTGAAGAATTTGATATAGGTATCGAGATGATATATAGGGATTTTATTGGATAAAGATCCATAATAGCCAGTGTTCTGGTGATGAGGCTAGATTTTATGGACACAACTAATTGAGCCCCAATACTTTTCGATTTCATATATGATTTTGAGGAACATTTAATCTTGGGTTCATACTTTCAGATGTCGCATGGTGTAAAATTGAAGTTAATTGTCCAGTTAATATCATCATGGGATATTTTACTAATATTGAAAGGGTGTACTAATGGATTTCTAGTCCGATTCTATTTTCATGTGGTGCGGGGAATTACTAATGGATGGGGCTATGATCCTTAACTTATATAAGAATTCAGTGCATTATATTGAAGCATAATGGATTCCTCCTTATTGATGAGTTTAAAATTACAATGATAATGATAGGAAAAAATTTCATAATGGGAGACTAATAAGTTCATGAGTCAATTTAGAGGTATCTTCTTATAAAAGAGTATTTGACCATTTTGTTTAGGTTAAAATGTGGTTTTATGTGTTCATTAAGCATAGTGCCTATTTAACATAATGTAGGTGATGATCATGTGTGGGATGGGTGATAATGAAATTTATTTAGTTCATAATTTGAATATTATCCTTGGATTGATATAATAAAGGAAAAGATTCTATTGTATGGATAATTACCCCATGAATGAATTGTTTTTTGGGGTTTACTGTTATAGATGTTTCTTAGGATGAGTGACATGAATATGATTGTTATAAGGAATGATGAGGTTGATACATAGAGAGAATTTACCATGTAACGATAATTATTGACGAGTTATTAGTAGATTCCATGAGCAATGATCCCATCAGATAGGAATGGGTGGTGAATTTATGTATCTTGTTAGCACTTGAGTATGTGTTGGTCAGTCACATGAAGTCATTGTATGTTGCAATAGAAAAGGCATTGGTTGTGGTGTTTCATAATTTTACTTAGTGATGTTAGAAAAGGTTTTTCCTATGGTGGGGAGATTGGTGTCAATTTTGGTGGCATAACCCTCACACTTGGGTAATCATCGGTACATGAAACTGACTATTAGACGATTATTCTAAATTTTTAATACCTCTAAATAAATAGAAATAAATTATTTTTGATTATATGATGAACAATTTGTGTAACATTAGGTAAGATTTTTAATGGAGTATGATAATATATTTTGGGTTTTGGATGAGTTAATCTGATCCATGTTTGATTAATTTGGTTTCATTTTTGTGGTTTTTGTATGACATGAACTGATGGATGATCTAGTTGTACAAGGATTCAATTGAAATAATTTATCTAAGATCTATCCTGTGATTCAGTGAGAATGTTTGGATGTTCAAAAGATTCCTTTAGAGGTAGGGGAATCTTAGTCGAGTGATTGAGATGATACATCAGAAGAGGAAGCCACATCTTGGGGTTTGAAACCAAATCAGATAAACAATTTTGGGTATGATGATGTTTTTCAACGTGGGACCGTGATTCTCAAGGGAAAACCATTTTTTCTAAAGTATTTCATTGGTAGTAGATAAAAATACAATTTACTTGGGGATTATAAATTGTATAGGGTAATATCACTAGATCATTATACACAAATGTATATAAGTGTGGAATGTTTGAAATCATATTGAGAGGGTTAGTGAACCATTGAAAAAGTGTTTCTATATAAAATTCTGTCAGTGTTAGGCCACATGGCTCATAATCTATCATGTGAGATAAGGATTATGATGGGGATCACTAAAAAATTGATGATCAATTGGATGAGGAAACCTCAAGTGTTTTGTGATTGATGGTCATGGGTGAGTTTCATCTTCATTTTTTTGTGTTGAGTATGAGTTGTTTATCATGTTGTGTTGGTTTTATTTCCTTATGTTGTAACTAATATATAGAGGTTTTTTATCATTTCATAATGAAATAAGTCTAGTTGTATTTAGTCTAATGACCATTTTTGGATGAGGGATATGGTTTGATGACCACTAAGGCTTATCAAGGATGGGAAGTGTTATAGTGGGGAGAATGTAAAACCCTTTGTGCATATGGGTGTTTGAAATAAAATAGAAACATGAATTTAAATTTAGTGGAGGGATTTAATTTTAAACTGATAAATGGAATGGTATTCCAGAGGATTTAACCTCTCAAGAGAGGATTTTTAGATAAAAAATGGAGCTTGTATAGTGTTCAAGAGCATTGATATATCACTATAGAGGGGTGGGTTGGTTAGGGTTAAAACGTAAAGCCACCATCTAGCTGATGGTCCTTCCAGTGGGCCTAAAATAGTATAGGATACACTAAATTTCATGTTGGTGGGGGGTGGTGTGGGTTTGAGGAAATTAATTACCTCCATGATTTTTATAGGGGAAACACTCATTTTCCCCTTTTGGATACTCACATTGTTTATTAGGTGTGTCTCCCTCCCCCTCTTCTCCCTTTATGTGGGTATGGTTTCCATGGAATTTCTGCAATGTTGAGAGGTATAATATCATATCTAGTGATCTATACACTCCTTCTCATCCTTAACTTCTAATTTATTCATTATCAATCTAGATTATTGAATTTTATTTCACTGGATCAAGGTATAATTATCCAAGTATAGTGAGGCTTCCACTATCCCTATGAAGATGGTTTCATGTAACTCCATGTGCACATGGATGATCATCATCCCAAAAAGTGTACATACTCTTTGAAAAAATTCATACTTTTTCCTTTAAAAATAATATTAAACACTTCAGGTTTTTGTTTTGATTCATAGTTATTTTCTGTAAGTTATTTTTGGAGTCATGGCATGGACCTCTTTTGGATGGTTGGTCTAGGTCCTAGTGTTACAAGGCTTTCAGTGACTATTTATTAAATTATTAAGAATTAAATTACTTGGGAAATTCATTTTATGTTATAATAATTCATTATAAATTTTATATAATTAATTAGGGGTGATGTTTTGTATGCTTTATGGCCTCTCATGGTCAGGCGATGTCTAGATGATCTAGACATGATTAAAAATACTAAACAGAGATATGGCAACAAGATGAATTAAATGGGAAGACTTTTAAATGTGTTAGGTGTCCCAATAAAATTCAATATATTTTTATTCATGATGATTATGATCTTGTATATGTTAAATTGAAACAATACTAAAATTGACAATTTTTTTAATGGATTTTCCTAGTTTAATTTATGCAGTATAATTTTTTTTAATATTATATGATCCATGCAAAATAAAATGCAACTGAGTGCCCAGTTTACCATAGATATAGTGCACTGGCCTGTTTTTTAGTTCACCGATGGATAAATCATGTGAAATTATTATTCAATAACACATTTAACCCTTAATTGATGTTAAAAAATGAATTAGAATATAAATTTTGTGTATGGATCGACCATGTCTGGTTCCAGACTTGTTATAGGATATTAACTATCTCTATCTGTTCCATTTATAGTAAGGATTTACCTATGAGGCCATGAGGTGATGTTATAATGGTGACATGATTGGGAACATGACCACCATGTGAGATGAGATGGAACAAGACAAAAGAACTATTTTTAGGACTCCATGTGCGGTGACTACACTTTTTACTACTCTATAGGAATGTGGTTGGTGCCTGAGTGAATGATAAATAATGAGTCAGTATGACGAACTCTGGATGGTGATGACTGGTTTTGGAATTTTGGAACCCTTGTTCCTTTTTATATATAAAAGGGTTTGAGATATTCCCTTTAGGTAGTTTTGATATATATATATATATATAACACCTTTTGAATATTTTTTTATTATTGGAATTGAAAAACACTATCAGGGGTGGTCATGAATAAGCCCTATAATGAGGTTTTTGAATACTCCATATTTACGGAATCAAAAACACTCACTCTGAGGTGGACGTGAATTATAATTATCAAGAGTCAATAAGTACTCCTGATAGGTTGGTTATGAATACACATAATTATTTGGTCATGAAAACCTTATTTAAGGGGTCATGAAAACTACCTTTTGGGAGGTTAGTGATATTGCTGATGGGGACGCCATGGTTTTGAGCCAAAATTACATTGATTTCTAGAAGAGGTGGAAATTACATCCATGAAAGGGATTAAGGAGGATTTGGGTTTTTTAAAAGGTGTGTTTGAGTCTCCATCTTCATTGGGGCTCAACTGTTGGGACCATTACATATTGGAATGGAGTAGTCCCTTAGATAGGTGTTTGTATTGTTCAAATAAGAAACACCTACATGGGTGGTTGTTTATACTCTCTATGATAATGAATTTAATACTCCATATATGGAGTTACAAAATAATCCATATTGGGAGGTTGGTAATTCTTCTTATCAGGAGATCACAAATACTCTCTATATGGTGGTCATGAATACTCCCAATTAGGTGTTCATCAAAACTCTCTTCAATGAGGTTGTGGAATCAAAATTTGATGAGGTCAATGAGACTAGTGGTGTGTCCACAATGGAAATAGAGATGATATTACATTTCTAACAATTGATAGAGTTCCTACCCTGTTTTAAAATCGTAGGATTTTGGGGTCTTTAGGAGTCAGGGCCCATTCACCATCATTATTGGGGCTTAGTTGTTGGGACCATTTCATTTTGGAATAAATCTATCCGTAGGTTATGTGACCATGATGGATCTTTTCCTAAATTTTTATCTTGTATAAAATGGTTATTTTATTCCCTGGGTATTTATTAATGTATAAAAAGGTGAAATACCACATAGTCATTATATGGGTTAGTGTGGATATTGAGGTGTGCTCAAAGACAAATCGATAGTGGCTGAAGTAGGTATGGATGATCTCGGTCATCGACCTCGGGATAAATAGATGTTTAATTTATTTATTTTCATTAATTATTTATCAAATTAGTTTCTATCAAAGGAACATATCATATTATTTTCTAAATATTTTGGAACACATTAGTTCTTCCCTACAAAGTTTGGTACTCATACCTTACTCAGGATTCAATTGCACTTGGGTGCCAATGAAATCTCTTACTAGGTCACTAGTAAGGTTGGAAAGGGGAATTCTTTTTATAATTAATTAGGAGAGTTTATATTTTCTATTCTATGATGAGGTATGTCTTAGATATTTAAGGAATATTTTATTTTTTATTTTCTTTATAAGAACATCCTAGTTGGTGGTCTTGTTGTGTGACTGTATGTATGTCTATTGATTTCATTTTATTATTGATTGATGTTTTATTTATCATATATACTTTGATTATTTTTATATTATCAAAAATACCTAGTTATTTATTTTTTGGTAGATTACACTGATATATGTAATATATTATCCCTTTAATTACTCTAAAGACCACAAATACTATTTGATATCCTATGGAATATAAATAAGTTTTCATGACGTCAAGTGGTTCCAATAATCAAGTTACAATTAATAGTGAGATGGGTTGGGTCATTACAAGGGTTTAGTTTTGAAAATTATGAATTATGTATCATCTTTGTAAAATGATTCATGTCGTGGTGTAACCCATCTTTTATCGTACCATATTGGGATGTTTTACTGAGCCTTTTACGAGGGAGCTATGGGGAGATTCGTAGAATGAATCTCAATTGTAGTTCAATTCGTCCCTAATATAGTATAACCATGTTTTTTCAGGATGAAGCCATATATTTTTCCATCCTAAAATAAATTAACATAACTATTGGGTTTTCAATATTTTCTATTTAATTCACTCAAATTGCTAGTTACATAGGGTGAAAATTTGGACTCCTCTATGCCCCAATAAGAGATTTTGGTCATTTTCTTCACGAGATTTAGAATCCTTCATTCTAGGGTGAGTTCATCCTTGTTTATTATTGTTTTTACTCTATTTAATTCATCCATAGATGATTGTATTAATGTATTTTTTGGTTTTATGTTATGATTTTGATATGGATTTTTGGTTTCTAGATTTCAAGGTTTCTTTTATAATTTTTTTCATGAGATCATCTGTCCATTTCTTCATCATTTCAAATTAAATTTTGATTCTCTATTTTATGTATTAGATTAGGGAACAATCCTTTAATTTTTTTAAAATAATGGAATTTAGATGAATTTTATTCCATTTTCATAGGGTAATAAATTATCATAATAAATAAAATTAACATTACTTAGTAAATTTTTTTTGAAGGGTGTATCTCACATGTGTTAATTTTTTAAAGTATTTCATTTATAATGGATATTTTTCATGAAATTTCAAAATTTTTTTTTATCATGGTGATTTTTTGATGATTATAAAATTTAATGATAGTATATATCTTCCTAAAAGGTTATCAGTATTATGATGGAAATATATTGTTTGAATAGAAAATGGGATTTTATAAGATCATGCTTCAAATAGGGAAGAATAGAAACTATTGAATTCTGAAATCTATTACTTTGTTTTATTTAATTTAATATTTTTGTAGATTTTATCCTCTAGTTAATGTGGGTGATGTTATGTTTTAAATATAATGGTTGGGGTTTTGGTATTTTATGGGTATTAGGGATGTGATTATCCATACTTATTAGGTAGTGGGGATATAATGGTTTATATGTGTTGGGTATCAAGGCTATGATAGATAACATGGTATTTATTTTGGAATGGTACTATACTGTTTTGTTTATACTGGTTGGACGTTATTATAGGATTTATAGTAAGGATTTTTTGGTATTTCAATTGTTAGAAAAGGGGGATGTGGAGATGGTTATGAGATATTGGAATAAATAGTACTTGATCATTTATTTTTTTGTTCCATGGTAGTAGTAATAAATAATTGGGATTCAATAAAATGAATTAGGTAATGGAAAGAATTAACATGATAAATTAATAAGAATGAGTTTCTATTTAAAATTTAGTTAAATAACCTAATAGATATAAATTATTTGTAAAATGGAAAATCTTATAACGATGTAATGGGACGTAAAATGGTTATTTATGTATTCTTCAGGAATATTGTTTTATTGGAATGTGGGATACTTTTGGGTGTGGTAGATGTAAGCTTGTGGTGACTATAGTGTAATAATTAGAGTTGGTGCTTATGGTGTCATATTATTTTTAAACTACTATTTTTTTATTAATTGAGAAAAGATATATATATATATATATATATATGTCTAATTGTCTATTTTGTGATTTTATTCTCCAAGGACATGAGTCAGGTGGTCCAACTGATGTGTAAAGGTTATGGGATCTAGGTGTTTTATTAGAAATCTATTTTGGTGATGGAAGGTGGTTTCCTTCCCTCTCTTCCTGACTCCCTATTAAGGAATATTTAATGGTGGTATTGGTACTTGGTGGGTTACATGTATGGTATAATGAGGGTAAAGGATTTATGTCATTAAAGTTCATGATACCTCGATTTTTAGGATATGATGGTGGTTTTGGTACATGGTGGTGCTCAACCATTGATTGAGGAGGGAACACGACTAATGTACTTCATGTTCATAATTACATATGGTGTTGGATATGGATATAAATATTGGTTAAAACTGATTCCAATATAAGATATTGAGTTTGGAAGATGTTGGGGTAGGTATGGTCGAGACTCAACCCATATTAGACACACACACACACATATATAAGGTATTGAATCACATAAAATTTTATGTTAGGAAATGAGAGAGTTAGACCATTGATTAATTGGTTATTGGGTTCATGTTGATATGATTTCACATTACTATTTTATTATATTGGATACATGATCTGGTGGGAAATCCTTGGTGATGTTGGGATTAGTTGACTTACATAGGTGTTAACTAGTTTAGTTGTTTACTTATAAAATAATTATTATAATCATTCTACATATTTATTAGTGATCATGATTATGATGCTACAGATTTTATATGGTATTCACCCCATTATATATAAAAACTATTTTTGGGTTTCCTAGGTGTGTTCGGTGAACATGTTGGATAATAATATCCCATAAAAAGGATAATTCATAAAGTCTCTACTTAATACTATGATATATTATTTTATATCTATATTTATATATTTTCAATTTATTTATGTGAGGGAATTATTTTTTATATCTACTTATTTATTTCATTGTGTTGATCGATGGTTTATTTAAGAATTCAAGGGATATAGGAGGGTAGTTCATTAATTTTTTTCCTTATACCATTTTTTCATATCACTAACCTAGGTCCTATTTAAAGATAGATATGAGGGTCCAAACACATATTAAATGAAGTCCTAAAATAGTTTCCTTGTGGGTTTTGATCATCATAGAGAGGTATTCTAGTTTTTGGATAAGAGGTAGAGGGAAATATGGAGTTGGGCACTGGTTCAGATTTAATGGTAACTATAAGCTAATATTTTTATTCAAACATAGTGTGTGATGTGGAAAGGTAGACATGATAGGAAAAGGATTTTAGGGACCCTCCTATGATCATACCCATAGAACATAATCTTATTTTACACCCTAGGTGAGATAATGACAATTGAAATTTTGATACCAATAAGAGGCACACGAATCATATAAATTTTATGTCTGATGGAACTGTGATGAATTTGTGGAATGAACTAAAATGATACGTAATTAATTCCATGTTATAATGAATATAGATTTTTTGGAATTTTTGACCTTTGTTAAGTTTTTAAGGGAATAGACGGATTATTAGGGCCTTTCTTACTAAAATTTTCATATCTCGACATGTTTCTAGTACAATAATATCATGTGTCATGTGTTGAATATATTATCACTCATTTGTTTTGTGACTTTATAAATCATAATATAGTTGTGATGATATCTAATTATTTTATTTTAAGGTATAAAATTTATTATTATGTTTAATCATTATGGAACAATGACTCTCATATGTGGAAAATTATAAATTGAAATCATGGTATTTTTAAAACTACCATCATACATTCTATATTTTTTGGAGTGTTTACCTCCATGAATTTTCATAGAGTTGGTTCCCTAGAAATGAGAAAACTTTTCATTGGATTATATTTATATTCATGGAATTTAATATTGATAAATATTTTATCATATATTGATTATTCTTCTACGTAACATCAATGTGATAATTTCATAGAATACCCGTCACATTAAATTGGTCATAATTATTTCCCTATAAGAGCCATAGCATTGAAATAAGAATATAAAATTCCAAAACATTGTTCTCTGGTTGGATAAAATTCTGAATGGAGACACATTTCATGTTGATAATTAGTTGTGAGTACTCATAATAATATGATAAAACTATCTCACCTATAATAAATCCACATGTCTATTTTTCATTAAATATTTATGTCTATAAGTTTGTGTAATAATTATTTAACTCTAAGATTATTATTAATAACAGTTATGACATAAACACAATGATGTGTTTTCATAATATTAAATGATATTATATAGAAGCAAATATGTGTATGTTGAGTCCATCATGAATGAAATATTTTTAATGAATATGTTGAGGTTGGATTTTCCCTTATATCTTTATAGATGTTGATATATCAACACTTTGTTTTTATTAGAAACATCCAATTAAATTCCATGTAAATGTTTAAATGATGAGTTTATTCTAGGTAGTAAATGAATTATGTATCAATTATGTAGTTATATAATGTTATTTTTAAACCTACTTACTGAGATATAAAGACAAAGGGATTAAGCTACACTGTGAGAATTTGTATGTAGTTGTTTCCATTATGACAAATCTTCTTTACTTTTAAGTGAATTTACCAATTTCAAAATATTAATATTTGGCTTTAGTCAAGATTAATTAATGACAATAATGAAGAGGCCTGTAGGGTTGAATACAAATATTTTCATTTGATATGAGGTAAAGAACTTTATATTTAATAATTATAATAAATATTATTATCATGGTAGTGGAGTGATATTTAATCAATATTTTTTAAATGATCCAAAATATTTGATAAATATTTATTTATAAGATAATTATTTAATTAAATGTGTATATAATATTTATTATCCACATATTGATAACCTAGATATAAATAAATATTTTTTAATTTAATAATTGTATTATTTATTTTTCTAAAATAATATTAAATTAATATTCACTCCCCAGGATAAGAATATAATATTTATTTATTTACTGAATAAATAATATCTATTTTAAATTTTTTTTGAGAGTTTAATAAATTTCTAAGAGGAAAGGGGGACAATATTTTGTTCAGGGAATTTTTTTACCATGTTATAAAATTAAAATTTATCATTTTGAGTTTTATTGAAGATGTGAAATAAAAGTAATAATATTATTTTACATGGAAAGAGGTTCATTATGATAATATTATAAATTATTAAAGTACTTTGTGGAATAAGTTTAATATATTAAATCTTAATCATAATTAAATAATAATATTGTTATGAGAATTATGATAGGTTGGTTGTTGTCGACAATATTCTCCTCCATTGAGAATTATACCTCAAAATAGAATGTGTCTACCACTTTCTATCGAGATCACGAGATTATATCTTCCTATTTCATTACTATAAATCCATTGATACTAAGAGATATTTATTCCAGACTTAATGGAGCATGTTTTCATTCAGGGGAGAAACAAATTATGTTAAATAATTTTATAGTAGTAGTCATAATACAATCAACAATGTTTTTTTAAATAAAAAGAATACATGTGGATCTTCCCTAAAGGGGATCTAATTTGGGTCTGTAGAAATGAAATGAAAATATAACTGAACTTCCTCTCTAAGATCAACACATATGTTGAAAAATAACTCAAGGAAAAATTATTTCATCATGTGGTTAAATTATTTATAAATTAACATGAAAAATATCGTTACATGCTTCTAGAAAAAATGTCATTATTCATTTAAAACAATTCATTAACCATGGACTTCTTGTCTTGTAATTATTGTTATGCTATGTAATCAAAAGAAGAATTATAATATATAAAATAAATTTCTATATCATCATATTTTATAATGTCTAAAACATGTAAATATAGATTTCCAATTTTGAATTTGATCTTGTTTAAATTAAATTGGCAAGAAAAATGGTAGTGTTGTATTAGATAAATATAATTAATGAGATATTATCAATTAAACTTCCTTAAATCTAGGAATTCAAGTTATTACCAAGATCATGTTCAAAACAAAATATTGGTTATCATGATTATTATACATTATATTATCATTGGTTTGTTAGTCATCTTAACAGAAAACAATTAAATTTTTTAATATAGTGTTGGATGAATTTTAAATATCATGTCATTAATTGTAGTTTTATTTTTATACACTATGGTCTAACATTGTTTTTTTAATCTATAATGATTTGTTTATATTAATCTTATTTAAATTAATCTTTTGTAAATTTGAGAAATTATTCTCTATTGTGTAATGAAGGGTATAGTGATGTTTCATATTATTTTCATATTTTTATTTAATGTAGATGTTCTTACTGGGAAATCATTTTTATAAATAAATAATCTATTCAGTATTATTGAATTTTTAATTTTCTTTACTAAATATTTTGAGGGTGATTTTTAAAAATATATTTTTTCAATGGGACTTTAATTTGGATGGGTTTCTACAAAAAAAGATTTATTTAATTTAAATATTTTAACATTTATGGGTTTTAAGGTATTGTTTTCATGTTTGAAGAATATGTTCTCATTAATATTCTTTTTGGTGTTCTTAAAATGAATAATTTTAGGTAAATATATTTATTTTTCAATTAATTTATATTTATGATATATTCTATTTAGAAATATTAAAGCACTATTTTTGTGGTAAACATATTTAGTGAGAAGAAAATGGGGTATTTCATGGCATTTTGGTTAGATTGATAGTATAATAGGGGTGATGAGGAAGTAATTTCATTGTAAAGAAGAGAGGTGGTTATTTTATTAGAGTGATATTTTTATGGATGATGGGTTATAGTAGAGGATCAATAGTGTGGGGTAATATTAAATTATTGTAGTGTCGTTCATTTTTTTGGTTTTGTTTTAAATTTTAAATTCATTTGGTTAACCTAATTTTATTTTAAATTATTAGGAATATCTTTAGAGAATTTTCAATGTGATTTGCTCTAGAAGTGGGTGGATTCACTAGATAGGGTAGAAGATAGCTTTCAAATGAGTGAGGTATTGATATTTTATGATACAGTGATGGGCCCTAATATTGAAGAATGGATGGAAGTGGTTGAGATATATTTTAAATATAAAAGTATATTAGACTTGTTTAGGATTTACATGGTTTTGGATTCCCCACTAGGAGGGCTCGAGCATGGTGGAATGTGTTTATTCCATATGGATTTAAGGTGTTTGTTCCCTTTGTGTGAAGTATTAATTTAAGGGGGAATCATAGTTGGGGAATCTAGTGTGTGTTATATTGGGACCCATGTTTAGACTATATCCACCTAGTTTATTAATCACTTAGTTAATGATGATATATGCACATGAAATGTTTGGGCTACCTTATGTCTGATGATTTTATGGAGAGTGGTGATATTGTTGTTTATTTCATATATAAAGGTGGTGGATTATGTGGAGATGATATTTGGGTTTTATTTTTTTATTCTAGAATTTAATGTAATATCCTTGAGTTTCACTCCATGAAATAGGTGGAGGTATATAGTGTGGAAATCTCATTGAGATAGGGATCATTATATCCGCCCTAGGGTTTAATAACTCATGAAGTAATATGACTAGAGAGTGGAAATATTTTCACAACAATGGTGTTGGGAAGATGAAGTATTAGTGTAATAAAACCTATAGAGCTCCCTGGGTTATGAAATTTGAATTTCATTTTGGTATGATAGTCGGGTCTCCATGGACGAGTGTTTTGTAGTGGGTGACATTAGTTTAGTAGTATAAGATTTTTTAAGGTGGTACCATTTTTGTAAATGATTTTCTCCCTAATTAAATTTTGATTATTGGTACATGGTGTTTTCTCATATAATTCAACGATCCAACTTATTCTCATGTCTTTTATGAAATTTGAACATGATTGATTTGGTGATTTTGTTTACAAGAAATTTAATTATTTATGAAGTAAGAAAAGAAAATATATTTATATTACACTATAGGGATAACATTTTAAAAATATAAATTCATGATTTAAAAAATGAACTAGTTTATAAACAAAATTTCAAAAACATTTATAAATATTTTTTATATAATTATTGGTTAGTGATTTGGATGTTATGTTTTGGGCATGGATATTTATAGTAATTCATTTTAATTATATATTTAGTTGAGAGCCATTGAATATGGGAATTTTTATAGGTGTATCTTGAATTGCTTTTAGGTCTTAGAGATTTAATTTTACAAGGTAGGGATATTCATATAGTAAAAATAAATATTTATGTGTTTTTATTCCATATTAAATGGTTTTCCATGAGAGTGTAAATTATTGGGGGACAAGAGGTGTATTCCTTGAGCTGGATAAGACTCCTTAAATTTATGGGGTAATTTCTTAAATGGAATTCTCCATGGGTGAATTTTTTTATCATTACAGTTATGTTAATGGATATCCATTCCCGATATCAAGAGTTTTTTAACTAAAGAATATCCTATTTTTATTATTAGGGTTAATATTCAATGAGTCACATTCACACTTCATCATGGAATTTCCCCAATTAATGTTGTATGTCATATGAGTGTGTTTTGGTTTGAAGATTTTTATTTTCTTTCTTATTTTGTTTTTATTCTGTTTGGTGAGAATTATTTGAGAGGTATCTAATATAATGTAATGAATTTTCATTCCCAATTACATTGTTATTTTTGGGAATTGGAATCATTGGAATGTGTACGAATGATAGAAGAGTGGTTTTGGATATAAAATTTAAACTGGGAACAAGGGAAGGTGAAATGAATGTTCATTATATAGTGAGAGATGATTTGTAGTAGTAGAGGGGTATTTTTTCAATTATAGGTCATGAAATTCGAGATTGTGTCAGGACACAAGGGGTTCCATTAATGATTATGAAATTTTTTCGAACCTTATAATTATTTCATGAACCGTATGTAAGATTAATTTAAGCTTAATAGGATACCATATTGATTTCTTTATCACAATATGATGGATGAGTTTTAAAAAATATAGTTTCTTTGAGATATATTAGATTATCCATGCGGTATGATCTATGATGTGTCAAATATTCATGGCATGAGTTCCTTTAGGTTGAGAACTTAATATTTAGTTTTATGCATTGTCATGACATGGTGATGTAGTCCACAACGTGGCCCATCAACGTTCACATTAGGTTTGTTAGTATGAACAATCCATGATTAGGGAGATATGGGGAGTTTTATGGAACAATAATTTCTAATAGTTTAATTTTTCCCAGGTGGTTCATTTTCCCATGATAATAACAGTCAATATCCCCTTTATATTTTCACTATTTTCCTTGTACTAATATAAACTACCTGTGTCACTGGATGCGTCTTAGGATTATTGCAACCCCCATTTAAAAACTATTAATCTATTTATTCTCAAGATTGAAAATAATTCCATCTAAGATGAGGTTTTACTCTTATCTCGTAGTTTTTCACCAATATCCTTCATCCAGAAAAGGCAGTGTTAGTTATTTTGGGATACTATTGATATTTTAGGTTTTGACTTTTAATTGGATTGGTGTATTATAGTTTTTCAGGTTTTTATTGTTTGATTGGGTCCTTGAGATCAAAAAATATTTTATTTATTATTTTGAAGAAAATTGTAATACATTCATTATGGAAGGGTATTTGAGAACACTCCCTTAATTAAGTGTAAAGTTTTGAATTGTCAAGAACCTGTTTTATGTGTTCATTTTACTGATTCTCGGTAGTAGTAGAATATATTTATAAACTAATGAAATTTATTGGGAAATAGTTTCAATTATTGTGGGAAATAGATAAAAGTGGTTTGAAATTAAAACATCAAATTGGATGATTTAATATGTGTAATTTTTTTAAAAATCAAAATAATGAAACTATTTAATAATAAAAAATAATGTATTTATGGATGCATAATGTGGATTCTTTTTACAGAAATGTGGGATTGTTTGTTTATAGTAGTGGTGGTGTGTGGTAATAATAGTTTATTTATAATAGTGGGATGTTATGGTTTAATTTTTTTCTTTCACTAGTTAGGTTTGGATAATGTGTAGCTACATATATATACATACCATTCATTTGATTTCATAAACACTTCACCCGAGTTGAATAATACTATAAATTTTCAATAGTTTTTTGTTCTAGGTGGTTTCCCAAACATTCATGATATTGAGTATGGGTAACTGAATACCCCCTCTTTCCATACATCAATTCTAGAATTGTTCCTGATGGTATTGGTACAAAATGTGGGTCATGAATATTAAGAGGAATGAAAAATTATGCATCCCTTCATATACATGATATCCTACTATTCATGATATGTTGGTGGTACTGGTACATGGTGTGGGTCTTTCACCAAAAAAGGATGGAATTCTGTTGATGTTCTTCATGCTCAGGATACCATATAGCAATATATAGGGATATATAGATGATGATGTTTATTTCTGCAAAGATGATTTTTTAGCTGTTGTGTAGGTTTTGAAAAGAAGCGTCGGGACCTTACTCTCATCAGATATATATATATATAAGGGATTTATTTATATGATAATTGACATTATGTTTTGGGAGAGGAAAATAAATTATCATGTTTTTTTCAGCTTTTATTTATATATGTTCATACTATTATTTTATTATATTACATGCTTCATTGGGTGAGGAATTATTAGTAAGGCTTGGGAAAATTCAACTTTATATGAGATGGTTATTTATATTATTTCTTCACTAAATACTTAGTATGATTAGTCACTATTTTCGTGAGAGGTGTCCATTTTGATCATATTAAGTACAGATGTTACTTGCAACCCTATATATATAAATTTTCTTTAAGGATTACAGGGTGAGGATGGTGAACAAGATAGATAGTCCTACCATTAACTTTGGATTATCTATGGTGTGATTTTTTAGGAAATTTCATAATTATTATATCTTGGGATTTCTATTTTTATTCTATATTTTTCAATTTTTGGATTTTTATGGATATAAGTATATTTATATCATGGAATTAACCACTAATTTTATGCATTTCTATGGTATATTTGGGAAGTTCCTCTCGTTTGTATGTTTTATATCCTCAGTACTAGTTACCAACAGAATATCTAATGAATACGGGCTTTGGGGGTTCACTATCATCATCAATAAATTTCAACAAGTGGTTACAAGTGAGAGTGGGTCGTTAATATATATATATACATTTAAGTTAAAAATATATGAATACATATATATAATATATATGCAACATTACCTTTATCATCATTGAAATAATGTTAATATGGGAACACTTTCATTAGTTCTAAAAATAATTGATAAAGGTTGGAATTTTAAAATTTCTTTAGGTCACCATTATCATTCTTTTCATTGAACTGATAAAACTATTACTTTTATCAACAATTTTTTACCATTCAAAAATCTTAACACTAAAATTAAATGAATATGTATATGTTTGATGAAATATTTCTAGAAGAAAATGTTAAATAATTATAATAAATATATTATGATCTTGTAAATCAACATATTTACAAGATTCTGTGGCCTATATTTCATTGATTAAATTGAGTTCAAGAATGAGTGGTGCCCTGGAAGAATACAGGTAGAAAACATGTTTGAGAATAAAGGAAGTTTAATTATAATTTATTCAATAAACGAACATGTACAATTATTGGATGGAATTGATTGGTGAAATTTTTTTCTGTTCCCACTACACTAAAAATAGCATTTAGAAATGATTTATTCCATAGTGAAATGTTTTGTTGGAAATTATTTTTTGATATTTAAAAAAACCTATAATTATTTCATGAAAGTGTTCTATTAGTGATTACAAATTTTTAGTGATTGGTTTCTTTTATAAAAATTGTTACTGAACATTTAAAATATAACAATGTGGTGTTGTTTTTAAAAATCGATGAAAATTATTTAGTTCTGTTTTTTTAATTATAATATATTATATTTCATGACTAGTGTAGAATGAATCATATATATCCACATTGTGAGATATGAACCAGTTACCTCTTAGTTATTCGGTAATTCTGTTACCACTATACCAAGCCCTTCGAGTAGGGGTTGAATATACTTTAATAAACAAATATATATATATTTATAAATAAATATATATGGACACACACACAGAGATATATATATATATATATATATATATGCATACATATATTTATTCATAATTTATAAATGAATACATATTTAAATATATTTAAATATAAATTTATTTACATATAGATAGAAATAAATTTCTATATATATATATATAATACATATAAGTAAACATAAATATTTTTAAATATTTTTAAATATACATAAACACATTTAAATATTAATGAATATATATAAATACATATATAAACATATATAAATACACACACGCACACACATATATATATATTCGCACATAATACATATATATACATACATACATACATACATATATGTATTAATATAAATTCATAAAATTAAAAAAATACACATATGTATACATCAATATATATAAATATATAATAATTAACACATATAAAAAAATATATAAAAATAATAATATATATTTAATTATAATTATATATATGTCAAATAAATACACAAAGACACACACACACCTGCATATATATGTAAATAATTATAGAGCCTTCTAATATATAAATATATAAATATTTATATATATATACATATAAAAATTTATAAATATACATAAATATATTTATAAATATAGATGTATTATTAAATATAATTATATATAAAAATAACTATATATAAAAATAACTATAAATAAATAAAATTAAATAAATAAATATATATATAAAAACACATATAAACACATATAAACACACAGACACACGTATATATATAAACACACAAACACATAAATGTAAAAACACATCTATATAAACCCACAAAATATGTATAATTATATATGTAAATATTCATAATTATATATAAAAATATAAATAAATACATAAAAATTAACTCGAAATATATGCACAAATATCGATTTAAAAACCCACACATGTGAAATTCCTCACCTTGAATACCCCTCTATAAATAATTATTGTGAGAACTAAGGTTAATTTTTTAATTTCATTAAAATTCATGACAAGACATTTCCATGAGAGAATTATCTGGTATTAACCATGTCAATACAATCATAAGAAAATACGGAACATTAAAAAAACAAAAAAAAACATAATGATGGAAGACTACTGAAACATCAACAACATCATAAAAAGATTAATTTTAAAATAGATAGTAAATTTATACACCACCTAAGAAATATAAGAATTACCACATAATCAAAATAAATTTACCATTGAATGATCTCACATTATGATGTATTAACATAAAACATAGTTTTAGAAATAAAAAATTGGGTATAGGGTCACAATAAAATAAAATTCCATTGAGCCCAATGTTATATTCAATTTAATAGGTTTTAGAGCCTAGCCAGACACCCATATCAAAATTTTTGATCATTTGAAATTGAAGATTGATTTTCAACATCACTTATAACATTAATATTTTTTAATTATTAACAATTTTCCAATTTAAAATTCAATATCATCATTGTTATTTAAATATTATTTAGTATTAAAGTTCATGGAGAAGAAGACATATCCCAGATCAAATGTTTTGGTCATTTGACGTTGATGATCATTTTTTAACTTCTCTTATAAAATTAGTACTCTGAGAGGGTTTTGGCCTCAAATTTAATATATATATATATATATATATATATATATCCGTGTGTGTGTGTGTGTGTGTTTATATATATATATATATATATATTTATTTATTTATTTATGTATATATGATTTTTTTTCAAATGTATATATATATATATGAATAATTAACAATTATTAATTTAAATTTGGTGATTAATAATCAATTAATCACTTCTAAATAATTTTTAATTATTAACTAATACATAACAACTAAAAATTATATATAAAATCAAAAGATTAATTATAAATGAAAATGAATAATGATTAATAATGAATAATTATCTATTATCTATTAATTATTAATTAGTAACAAATAATTATAATTTAGATTAACAAATATTAGATATAATAAATTATAAATTGGTTTTTAAAAATAATCAACTAAATTAGACTAATAATTATAAAAATTAAAATTTATCAACTGTTTTATCGACTAATAAATATGGGTTATTTCACAAATAATCAAAAAATAAACTAACTATTTAGTGGTGGTATTGAAAACCCCCATTAAATTATCGTATTCTATTCTAGATTGATGATTTATCTTATGATCTATGGCGTTATATACAACCAACATAGATAGATATTTCATGGTTATCAGTATGATTACATTAAGTTAATACATATGGAGAAGTATACCGTTTCATGGGACTTTTGAAATTATATTAGTGTATATATGATATATCTTGGAGGTTTAGAGTGAGAAAATTATGAATACTTTAGGCTATGTTTTTTATGAAGGCATAATCTTGTACCTTCATAATGGATGCATGTAATGTGATAATAAACATGATTTCCCTAATTTGGAAGCTGTAATGGTGGTCATGGATTATCACTACACTCATACTGGTAGGGTGGTTGAGGAATCCTGAGAATAACAAACATACATATTATATCATTTTAAATGAAAATTAACACATTTCATAAAAATAAGGAACTAAGATTCATAAAGGTTTATTTTGTTTAGATATAATATAGACAATAAATTTCAATATAAAAAAACATCAACATATCAAACTATCATTCCTAAGACATGGTTCTATTCTATACACGTCACAATTAATACGTTTTTTATAACATGAGGAAATAGAAACAAAATAAAGGGGGATATTAGATTCTTAGTTAGGGTAAAAATTAATGATAATAATTTAATACCATAATTTATTATAATATTTGCATACTAGTATGATAACATGATTTTAACATACAATAATTATACCTAATTATTCCTAGATCATAAATCAGGATTCATGGAATAAGGATTTTGAATAAAATACTTGGCTCACATCGGTGAAATAATCCTTAATTAATAATAATTCAAGCGAGCGTATCATGTTTATAAGAATATATCATAAGTGTTTTGAATACCCATATGAATAAAAAATCATACCTTTATAAAGAATCATTAACAAGGGGATCAACACATAGTGAATGGAGTCTCATAGTGGCTTAGGGTTACTCTATAGTCCCTTTTAATACATGGTGGAAAGAATACTATAATGGGTTGAGTTCAATCCCCATTCCCCTACATATTATCTCATCTGATGTAATGATTTTCAAAATTCATTGAAGGCCTATATAATTTTTGGCCCACATAAAAAATAATAAAATATATATTTATATATATATATATATGTGTGTGTTCTATAATATTTAAAAAACATTCAACATTCCATCATATCTTAACTAACTCATGATATTAAAATGGTTTCCTAAAAAAATATTCTAACCATCACCAACACGTATTAATATTGAAATAATTAAAGTACATAAATATTTATTAAAAAAATCATAGAACAAATTAATTTTATAAATTGATTAACCCATAAAAAAGAAATTATTTTTTTATCAATCTCTTCAAAAAATAATTAATCTGTCGAAAAATACGTCCTATAACAATATATTTGAAACATGATTTGCCTGTAAAAAATTAATGGGTTTCATAACTATCTCTATGAATCATGTTTAACATAAGGAAATTAAAATGTCTCCTAATAATCTATTTGAAATATGATTAACCTATTTGATATAAAAGGTTTCCATAACAATTATATTGAAATAGTCCTAATATCTCCAAATCAATAATGAAATAATATCATTAAAAAATATCCATTGTGGAACATATTTAACAAAACATGTTATCTCAATCATTGAATAAGGATACAAATAAAATATACATTATGAAATTTAGAGAAATATAATCTATTCATTTTTTAAAAAACCAACTTATAAAAAATGCACAAAATATTTTGAAAATCCTTTCATTTTAAAACAACATAGGAAACATATAATGGAAGATTTAAAACTCATTTAAAAAATTTATTAATGAATATATGTTTTAAATGTTTAAATTTGTTTAAATTTTTTTTTGAAATAACATACATTTAAAATAACATTGAAAACATATTAAGGGAGAAACAAAGAGAATAATGGCATGATGGTAGAAAATTTTGGTCATGTTATTCATGATAAAAAACAATTCCTTTCACATTTTTAGTAAAAGTAAAATGGAAATTGATTGGAAGAAAACACCAATATTAAATTAAATTTTTTAAAAAAATAATAACATTGGTAAACAATTTCTTTTTTAAATCATTTTAATAACTTTAAAAACATTTTTTATTTTATAGAAATCAAAGTTTGGGAAGAAAAAAGTATTTCAACCGAATAGTAAAATAAAGGCATTTTTATAAAATAATATTTTTTCAATTATTATATGTATAAAATAATATAAAAATTGTAATATTTCTTGAAATATCCTAAATAACAACATTATAACAATATTTATGAGAATAATTGATATTTATATCACATTATAACAACACAAAAGGCTTAATCACAGACAATCCTAATAATCAATGAGGTCATAGAATAAAACTCATAGCATTGTGGAAACGTTGAATTATAGTAACCATAAAATGATAAGACTATATTAAAAATAAAATATAAGAATAATAAATAAATTCATTATATTACATGTAAAATTTGTTCTATATACAAATTATAAACTAAAATAGGTGAATAACATGACATAAGTCTCAATGTAGTAAAATTGAGACTAAATTCCATTAAAAATACCATATCATTGAAGTGGGAATTAATTCGTGAATTTTTTATGTGTATAAAACCTAAAGAAACATAAAATAATATTATATTCAATGTATAATAATCCTAGATCATCACACACGTATGTGTAGCATCAAAAAATTAGTGTAGTAGAAGTTTAACCTATATAAAGGATATTGAGTTCTGAAATCCATTACCTCAAACTTCCAATTAGTTGAACATGATTTAGACTCATGTATAGTGTTTTTAAAATTTTAATTAACTCAATAAATAACCATATTAATTTTTATATTATCATTCATGTCCCTTTTATAGCATCAAACCATCTGTTCGTTAATAATGTTTCATTTCTTTCATTGTTCCGAGTGTTAATTGTCGTGTTTTCTAATTCAAGCATTATTATGAATGTTATCATTCATTTTTATAGCATATATTTATATAATATAAAAATAATAATGAAATAATTATCATATTTATAACTAAATTATACTTTTATAATACCAAATATGAAATATGGTTTTATAAAATTAGCTATGTTTTGATCATAGATATGGTATGTCGTACGTATGCTTGAGTAATGTATTCATTTTCAAATGTTATTATAAAAAGGATTCTAATATTATATTATTTTTTTATAATTAAAAAAATATAATAAATAACACACTATTTCATTTAATATACTCATATATGTCATCCATGTGGTGTGGTGATAAAAGACAAAGTCAAATCAGTTTTCGAAGGTGTTAGTCCAAACATACATGAACAACGTTATCATCTTTCACTAAGTAAAAATGTAAGAAAAAAATGATTTATTAAATTTAAAAATTATAAACAGGTCATTAATAAAATAATTATTTAATTTATATCACATATAAAAATCAACATTATCTTTAATACCTTCCATGTATAGGATTAGTTAAAAGAGAATCACGTCGCCTTTCGAGGTAGTAATACACCATACACAAAACTGATATTATTTTATAACATATGGGAAAGAAAGTAAAATGTTATATATTATATAATTACTCAATATATATTTTACTTATAAAAATAATATTTATACATTTGATAAATCATCATACCCAATAGTGAGAGGCAGCAATTGAGAAATGAATGACATCAGTTCACAATGTGGTAATATGTCGTACGCACAAATTATCATTTCGTATCCCATTTGATGGAAAATAATAACGATTTAAATTATTTTATAATATAACTAAATCTAATTATTTTTAAAATTATTAGTATATAATATAGTAATTGTTTATGGAAAATTTACGTATGTGGATGATGAAATAAAATAAAAACTCTCATTGAAGAAAGTTGCTTCTTCTTCAATTAAATTCTTCTGGTTTTCACCAAATTCCTTAATCTACTTGATTTATTCCTTCCAAACATAATATATGATAATATAAGGTAAGATTAGAAGTGAATTTTTTAGGTATTTTCTTAACTATGGATTTTTTAATATGTGAAGAGAGGAGGATTTGAGGTGGCCTTTTGTAAGTGAGGTGAGAGGCATAATTCGAATTTTTGAGAAGAATGAATACCACCCACATATGTTTCATATTATAAGGCCCCAATAATGAATCAGTACAAATAAAACAAGGAATAAAAGACAAATATGGACATCCAATATATTTTATATATGTTTTTTGGGAAGTTTAAAACTTAGAAGATTATTTTAACTCCCGGTGAACACATATTTATCTTAACCACGTTAAATTTTATTTATTGTTTTCATATTTATTTTTTTAAATAAAATGATTAAATTATTAGATAATAAAAAATAATATAATTCCACATTTGGAATCAATTATTTAAAATGAAATTCATATAAGTAGAAAACATTAATTTAATATTAAATCTTGACATGCGATGAGAAAGAATTTTTTTCAAAGAGAAAATGCTCAAATTTTTACAATGTTTTTATATCCAATGTCAATATTAAATTGATTAAAATGATATAAATTGAATTAATTTATATATTTTGAATAATTTTACTATAAAACCACTTTAAAATATTATTTTTTTATAAATAATTGAAACTAAATGGATGTTTTCAATTAAAATTCAGTATTATTGACTATTCCTCATAAAATGATGTTTTTCATAAAATTTTCAAAAAAATATGCACCATATAGTATTGAAATTATGATTTTAAAAATAATTTTTATGTTACCAAATACAATTTTAATATGTGAGAAAAATTAAATTCCAAACACAACCCATATGTGTGACGACAATGATATTGTTTGAGAAATGTATTTCTTTCAAGAGAAAAATGATTTTATATTATCTTCATGTATAATAATAGTAATTTTTTTGAATATAAATTAAAATATGATTTTATATAATATTTAAATTTATATTTTTAAAATTCTTCTTTAGGTATTATTTTAATTAATTAAAACATAGAAACATTTTTCACAATAAAATACTTTTCAGAGAAAACCCATTTTGATCCTAAAAATAACTTATAATAAAATATAATATAATTTTGATTAAAATATAATTAAATATATTAAATATAACTGATTTATAATTATTTTACATTTAAAAAATTCTAAACAAAATTATACTTTTAAATTAATTAATTTTTTCAAAATAAATGACATTTTGAGAAAAAATTGATATTTTTTCACTTTTCAATGAATAAAGTATTTTGTAAAAAATACCAAAAATATAATTTATTTTTATATAATAATTTAAAAAATTACTTTATTAATCAATAAAATTACTTTACCATAATTTGATTCATTATTTAATACAAAAATTAAATTATTTAGTTTCATTATGAATAATATATTTATATATAAATATCATAAAGTATTTAATAATATTCATTTCTACCAATTTAATAGAAAATTTTCTTCCTTCATATATATCATTATTTGTTTAAGCTCGGTGTTGCATGTTCAATATGAAATTCAACATAAAAAATATTGGGATTACATGTACCAAAAGGTATCAAAAATATTAAATTTATTTAAAAATAAATATATCATAATGTCTTATGGAGTTAAATTCTCAACTATGCTTATTGTTTTATTTTTCATACTCTATCAAACATAATTCCCTTCTTTTAAAATATCAAGGTGTCACATTTAATCTCACACTTACAAAATATTCTAATTTTTTTTACCATTACACCTTATAACATATAAAATATGACAAATCATTAAATCATATCCAAGATAATTTTTTATATATTGTGAAATACTATTGGAAATCTGTCATTAACTTTACATGGTATTACATCATATATAATAACTTATGAAAACCCATAGAAAACACATTTGGATTAAAATAAAAAACACTTTTATAAAATATATTGGACTCAATATTAATAAAAATTAATTATACCACAATGTCGAACAACATATTTCTTTGTATAATTGAAAAAAATTGAATCACTAGATCCAGAAATGTAATAATTGAGTATCCTTCATAAAATCCTCAATGTTACTTACGAACATAAAGGATCTAACATGATCTATATAAATAAAATGATTCTGCATAACAATTTCTACTAACTACATCTCATGATATAATGAATTACCATATGTTACATATTCCTAAGACTTAGAGTTTCCCAAAGGAACAATGTATGTCAATCCCTTATAGCTTGATCATAACATATATAATTTTTTTTATTATAGAGTAACTTGTTGGATGAATATGTCTCATTTAATTCATATTTATGGATGATTACATCACATAACACTCATTTTAATAGATATGACCATCCTATGAAATATATTGGTTTGTTATCGCCCCAAATTCTATTTAATTTGTTGTCATGTATGACGTAATAATTATATGATGTGAAAAATACCATATATTGTGAGCACTAACTAATCTTTCAATCAACAATATAATCACCCACCAGTTTATTAAATAATAAGAAATGTTTTTATAAGAAATTTATTAATGGATGAGGTTTATCATGTTTCGTATCTCATAAACCACTAGTAATGGAGAACCAATTTGATTGAAAAATCCATAGTATATCAAAGACATAGTTTTTGAAAATCCATATGATATACCTAGTCATCCATCGAGGGAACACAAAGAATATTTTCCTTATTTTTTACCTCATGATAATTATTTCTAACACTAGTAAATAATATTCCTTAAGATACCCAAAAAAAATCATCATAACATATAATACTCCATGTGAAAACGTTTTTATGGATAACTCAATGTAAATCTTTTAGAGGTACCATATTATTTCACTTTATAATATATATATTTATATACACTTATACAACAAATGTTAATGAATGACAATATAGATATTTCATTTAAAATGATTTTTTTCTTAAAACTCTTATAATTATACTTACTAAAAAATAATATGTACATTGTTCTATCATGTCATATATGATAAATTTGTAGATATGTGTTATATATGATTCGTTTTACAGGGTTATGTTCACTTATTACATAAAAATGTAATTCCTATCACATTTCAATGTGAGAATCTCATAAAAATTCACCAATTAAATAATTATTGGATTACATATATGAAGGGGCTAGTTTGAATTTTATTAAGATTTGTGTATAAAATTCCATATTTTTTATCTTCATAAACATATTAAAACACTATAAAATTAAACATCAAAGGTTATAATTAAAACATCATTTTAGGAATATGTAAATTTTTATATGAAGACATAATCTTCCTTGGAACATATTCAATAAAAAATTTCTTAGAATATTAATTTATTTTATTTACATTACTATTCACTATAAAACACTAAAATACTTTTGGAAATAGTGCAATTAACTTTAATTTTGACTGGAATAATCATATAAAAAATTGTGATATTCACTTTTACAGAGTAACTATACACAATTCTTAAATATTAATTTACCACCACTTGTCCTTGAATATATACAATATAAGTGACAAAATTAAATTTCAAATTGTATAATCATTTATTTCCTAACTTTTAGATTTTTAATGTTCAAATATACCCCCACTAGCCTATTAGAAATTAAAATATAAATATAATATAAATTTATGAAATAAAAACTTCTTTTTTTTCTTGGGGATAAATATAATTTCTTATTTGTAGAAATATGTAACAAATAAATAATTATTTACATATCATATATGATATTTGTTTGTTTTTGGAATATTTTCTTCTAAAATGAGGATTATTTATCAACATATTCCACAAATGGGTGGTGGGAAAATCTCCCTTGATTTGTTAACAAACAAGATTAATTATTTAAATATGATAAAACTATTTTATCTTTTCCCATTTCTAAAACATGTTACAGAATCAGATAACTCATAAAACTTTTCTATATAGTTAATCACTACATTATGTTTGGAAGAACAATTTATTAAAATAAACATCACCTATAACATAAGTATAATGATAAAATGATACGGGTTTATTTTTGATCCATTTGATATTTATATATTCCCTTATATTTTAATCAATGATGAAACAAATTTGGATTCATCATTTGAATGAAACTGATAAGCATGGTAAATTATTCCCAAAAATTTATACTCTAATATAATTAAAAAATGTAATATATATAATTCGTATCACATACCCAGAAACAATAATTATTTTATTTATATATGACTAATACAAATCCTAGAAATTAAAAATATTTTCATAATGCTCTCCAAGTATATGAAAAGTTTCCTCATATGAAATCATTAATCTTTTATGATAACACCCTTATGATTTGATGATGTTGACTAGATATTTTAATGAACAATTTCTGACACTCCAATTAACTTTTCATCTTATAATTTGAAAATTTACCCACATATACTATTTCTAAATGAATAGAACAGAGATATCGTATTCCTAATTTATATACTCTCAACTTTGAGAATACTGTGTAAAATTTTATTTTTATAATAACCATATTATCAAATTATTTTCATATAAGAAAATGTTATAACTTATTATACAAAAATAAGACTTAATGAAACATTTAGTCTAACAAATTCATCTAAATAACTTATCTTTTAAAATTGATAAGCATTTAATATGATTATATAAGTAATTGTGCATCTAATTCCTTTAAAACCCTATGTGAATCATTTTATGGTTATCCAACATTAAGATTCACCACATAGAGAATTTAAAAAATTGGTTAATTAGGAAGGTATTACACTAACACATAAAATTTTACCATGCATAATATCTGTATATATGTAACATGTTTTAGAGGTTTCGTACATTAAACTTCTTATTCCCAAAATTAATAAAAAAATATTTTTGATCATGATGAAACTATTATATAAAATATTGAGTTTTATCAAATGAGTTTCGTGTGTTATTTCCATTTAAAAATTACTTTTATTAATTGAAATCCCATTAAAATGATGAACAAGTTAGAATAAATCATATCCTATAGTAAACCAAGATACATATTTTATCAAGAATTAAACCAGTTAATCATATAAATAATCCATATAAATATATGAAAGATAGATATTCTTAATCATAATATATATGACGCATGGGTATTCAAGAAGATAACCCTTATCCAATCTATCATGTGAATAATTATAAAATTATTATTATTGTGTCATAACTAATATGGTTGCTAACCCAAGTGTCACTCAATGAGAACATGAATAATAATAAAACTAACCTTTAGGGTCACCCAATTAATTTCTTTATATTCACAAGATATTTCATTTTCACTGAACCATTAGAAGAACCCATACTAAATTATTGAGGTCTTAACAAGTTCCACTTTTAATGAAATCAAACACTTAGTATTTTATAGGTATTTAACCTCATTTTCATATATCATGTTATTATAGTTATTTTTGGATGCATCATTTAGTTCAGTTTGTGATTCCTATTATATATTTAAAATCTGAATACTATAAATATATTGATATTTAAACATTTACACAACCCATGGTCTTTGTTATCCAATTAAACATTGAATTAAAAAATATATAAACATATCCAATTATATATCATAAATATAGTATATTAATAGTTCATACAAAAGATTATAATTATATGATATCTACTATCTCAAAATGATTAATCCCAAAAACATCGATTGAAAACCCCAGACCTTTCTGGAACAAGGAATAAGGCTCTAGGACATTAGGACATTTGAACCAAATTCTCTCTACCTGGGGATAATTTAATCAACATAAAATCTAATTTATCATAAATTTAAAACTTAAAATGTAAATAAATTAACCAAAAGAATATATTAATGTTAAAAACATCAACTATAAAATGACCTCACGGTAGAATAAATTAATGTTAATAACTTAAACTATAGAATGACTTCATGGTAGAGGAAAAATAAATCTTCTGTTGATGTACCAAACATGATATATAGGTTTGGATGTTTATAAGGATTAGTTTATCACCTTAAAATAAATAATAACCATATCAAACACTTATTAACTATTTTTAACTATGCATAAATAATGGAAAAAAATTTAAAAAAATAAACACTTCACATATGTAAACATGATAAAATACATAGGAACAATTCATAAATACAAATCCTTACTATAAATATTTTATAATATGAGATTTATTTTTTAGGTATATTTCATAATCAAAAATTAAATATTTAAATACTTAATTTAAAACATGAACAAATATTATTATCCCTTATATGTCATATAATTTTTTATATTATAATTTTATGAACTATGAAAATTTTAAAATACATTATTTATTTTTTTAAAATTTCACATAATATTTATATAATATATGTAATTTTATTTAAACCATAAATAAAAATATTTCAAAAATACTTTTGATTTTGTTTAAATTATCACACAAATAATTCTTCTTAATTTGAATAATTTTAATTAAACCCCTAGAAATATTCGTAATCTATAAAATATAACCACATTATATTCATAAAGATTTTTTATTTTTTAATCACATTATAAATTACCCTTTGTATATATAAAAACAAATTATTTATAATTCACTAGGAATGCACCATTATTTTTTGAAGAGATATCCTTAATGATAATTGAATATTTAAAATAACTATTTTCAAACACATATTAAAATAATTACAAACCCTTTATAGAAAGATAATATTTAACACACTTATATAAATACATAAACACCTTAAATATCTTTTTTAAACATTTGAAAACATTTTATAAATACTTATATCCATTTCATAATCAAATTATAAAATAATATTTTTTCACAGGAAATCACATTCTACAATTCACTGTATATCATATGTTATGATGAATTAGTCTCAACCCATAAAATATTTAAATAATAAATAATTATTCATCAATGATTCTTTGAATAAAATTACATTGACTACTCATGATATCATATATCGTTTGGATGATACAATGTCCTATTTTTTTAAAAATTATAGATTCATCATATTTAATGATACGAAGGTATCATTCAATTGAAAAAATTATCATTATTAAATTATTATATGGATTATGATATCCATTATTGTACATTTTCATATAAGAATAAAACAATAAGAAATTCATATTTAATAACATCTTATTTGACATGAAATATGATATCGTTTTATTTATTTAATCACATGACACCACATATTTTAATTTATGGTAATCACTAATACAAGTGATAGGTTTTAATGGGGATTTAAAAATTTGTATATTAGTCATAACTTAACAGAAGCCATCCCAAGATATATATAAATTACATATATGAAATATAAAGAAAACTAGAAATGAGGAACATATGAGTTCAATGTAAATTTCATTTCGAAGACACTTTATCATAATAAATGGCTTCCAAATCCTTCAAAAATATATTTTATTATTAGAAATGTGGATAATAGACACCTACCACAATTGGAGGTACCCACAAGAAAAAAACCAGACATCATATTTGTTGGAGTCATATTAATTCATTAAATTCTAGTTCCTCAAGAGAAAATATGAAAGTGGATAACTGTGTTAGTAATTTGGGGGTTTCATCCATGAATCAAGTATGTTTATAATCACAAATTCATTAAGTGGAAGTGGTCTATAAAAAAACCTCAAGGACGATCCTCAGTTATATAGGGTCATTAACACATTTATTATAATTCACGAGTGAATACTACATTGGATAATTCATACATCAACTGAATGATTGTATCTCTCACATGGTATAAATCTTTTTAATTCTTATCATTATGATTTTATCATGAAATATGATTTTTTATACCAATTCAAAAACAAAAAGTGGAATAATATTTTACATAAAACACAAGGAAAATCTTACGATATGATTACCTGAGTTGATTAGTAGATTGAATTAAATATCATCTTATTCACATAATATGTAATAAAAAATGTTTAATCATTCACTATGATAAAGAAAATAGTACACTATTATTTCATAAGATCGCCATATAATAAAATTAAATACATCACTATATGAAAATTGGGATTTTCATTCATGTCATATTTTACAATCAACCATATCATACTATAAAAAATGTTTATATATTAATATATATATCATATATCATATATATAAAAATAAATTATTTATTTTTGGAGTAATATAAATTTACCCCAAGTTTTATCCAAATTTTAAAAATAACGGTTCCTCACATTAATTTAATTTATCATATATGGTTTATAAGATTTATATTTTAGAAGAAAAGAATCAAATTATACTAGAGCAAGGTACTTTGTTAAGTGGTTAGAAAAGGTTGTACGAGTTATGATGTTGTTATTATATAATGTTATGAGATATATATTCATATAATTTATTCTTATTAATTATATAACCATATTATGTTATTCGTTGCATTGATTATTATTTTTCATTAGACAAAATTATGTTGATTACTATCAATAGATGGTGATTTATCCACCATGTATAATAATTTTATTGTATTCATTAGTGAAAGGGATTTCCATGTTGGAATATACATATTTATTAATAGATTATTAAACCACACTTATAGATGTTTTTTATATGAATTAAACATATATGAAATTTCTTGATTTTATATGGTTTATTCTAATGTTATTACACATGGTGATTCATTTTTTACAATAAGGATAGATATTTAAAATGGGAGAGAGTTATATATAGTGTTTCCTCTTCATTGACTACGGTATCTTATCATAAAGATCCTATAGAACATCAGGGTTTGAAATGGAAGATAAATGAATTATTATAGAGTGTTTTTATTGAATATATTATTAAATGAAGGTTCGCCTAAATATCATTCACCAGGATGGAGGAAGTATGCGTAATTTGTGGTGTAGACTAATAAGAGTTGATCTAGGTTATAAAGAAAAATGATATTCATATTCCTAGTATAAATTATTTTTCAAAATTTAATGTTTTAACTATGTTTTTTAAAATTATGTTACAATAAACATATCACCACAAAAAGGTTAATGAATAGGATATACCTAAGATATCTTTTTTGTTTCATTATAGAGATTTTATTATTTTTATTAACATAATTTGGAATTATGAATGAACTTCCAATGCCTATGTTACTTACAAGTTGGGTGTTTTAGCCCTCTGATAATTATATTTTTGGTGTACATAACAGATAATATTGTATTTTATTCTATGTAGAATAATGAGCAAGTATAGAGACATGAAATGGTGTTAAATATTCTTAGGAAACATAATTTGTAAATTAATTTTCTCATTTACTGCTCTATTAAATGTGAGATTAATTTTTTGGGTCATGTCCTATTATAAATTGAGGAAATAGGAAAAAAATAATGATTTAATTAGTTGTATCATATATTCCACTGTCATGACCCAAACCTACATGTTTCAAGTCGCTACTACCCCAAGCACGCCTCCATAGGCCAGGGGCTGGAGAGAAGTGCCTATGGTATAACAATCTTGCGGACACCATTGCCTAAGTACCTGTACACTCAACCCACTCAATGAAGAAGTGTAGAATAAAAAGAAACCCAAAGAATGCACAACTATAACCCAACCACAGTCATGTATAGACTTATAAATATAAAAAGTAAAGTGATGAAAAGTACTGAAATGATAATTTAACGGAAAAAGGGAGAACACGCGCCTAACCAGAAAGGTGCCACAACCCGACAACAGGTAAACAGAAGTAAATAGCTGGTGAGTCTCACACATGAAATTCCTACTATTTCCATTGAACGCAGCCCAAGATCATGTATCATCTATGCTCCTCCATAGTCTCGATCAACTTGTTCGGCCTCTGCAAGCGCACACCAAGTGCGGGAAAATCCCAAGCATGGGTGAGTATAAAGATACTCAGTAGGATGCCATGAAAGCTTGAGGGAGAAACAAAGGATGTACTAAAATGGTGAGTAGTAGAAAAAATAGAGGACAATGTAAGAGTACAATAGAGAGAGTGCAGCTCAAACCAATGAAATAAAGGATGTAGAATCGTCCCAACCAAGATGAGCTAGACACGGAAAGTACATGGCATACCCCACGTGTCTTCGCCCCACATAGAAAAAGAGTAAATGAACCCAATGAGTGGTAACAAAATTTGGGTGTTTACATACATATATATATATATATATATATATATATATGCACAACAAGAAACCCGAACGAGTGTGTATGGGGATCTCTATCTCCAAACTCAGCCCAGGAAATGTCTCCAACAGTTCTAAGGATATCCATCATTGATGCCCATCAATCTCGCACGTCAAAGATATCTCATCGCTAAATTGTACATCCAAGGCTCCCACACCGGTAATCACATAGAAGTCACTGAATAGAAACATAAAAAGGCCTTAGTATGAAAGAATTCATCAGTTTACCCACTACCCAGCCCAGCTGAAGGGTAATCTCTAAGTGGTCATCGAGTAACCCACTGCCCGGCTCCGCTGGAGGGTAAACCTTAAAGTCAACGGGTAACCCACTGCCTAGCCCTGCTGGAGGGTAATCCCTAAGGTCAACGGGTAACCCACTACCCAGCCCCACTGGAGGGTAAATCCTAAGGTCAATGGGTAACCCACTGCCTATCCCCGTAGGAGGGTAAACCCTGATACGCCAGTGGGTAATCGACTGCCCAGCCCCACTGGAGGGTAAACCTTGAACTGGTATGATAACTCCGTACTGCCCGAACCATCTCTAGGTGTCACTAACAACACTATCGTGTGTTAGTTCGGAGTGCGTCAAAGAAACCTTTGACCAACGCCCTTTCAAGTTTCCACATTTAATGATATGTTGAAAGTGGCTTCGCACGCCCAAAACAATTACACCGTTGCAATCTTAGCAGAAAAACATGCGAGATAAACAATTTAATCACTTGAAATGGACTCCCGAAAAAAATTTATTTAACACAGCTTCATGCCCATACGGCGTCTCGTGGGTCCCACACCTCAGTTCTGAAAAAGGTTTGGTGAACTGCGCTATCGCTATGCTCTCGGAAAAACACGCCAAAAAGACTATTCATTCGCCCCGAATGGACGTGTGATGAAAAATTCGCAGTATGCTGCACACAGCATTAAAGGCTTCCCATGGGGCCCATTCTTCAACTCTGGCTTCAACTCCTAAAATAACCCTATACTACATCGTCTTGATTCTAGGGTTACAACACAACTAACGGTGCCTAAAACAGATTTTGAATGTGTCTGCGCCATCCTAAAGGAGAATCCTGACGAGGTACTTAACGAGCGTGTCACACCACCGAGCTCCTGTCCCTGGAATTAAAAATCAATGGGACCATATCAAAACCCTTGTCTCGATCCGAGGATCACATCTCCGTAGACGAAACGTAAATCCTACACTCGTATTGATAATTATGGTGTTTCTAATGTCATCGGACGGAGAGGGGAGGGCTTGGGCCGACCCACCCCTTTAGACCAGCGGTCCATGGCTAGGTCGCCCAGACCGCCCGGTCCACAACAGCTTGAGGTTCACCGTGCGGGCCACCCCACATCAACTGGACTGGCTTAGCCGGTCCGACGCGTTTTCCATGAGACCCACAAATTGCAGGTCTCTGTCGGCTGGTCGGGGTCACGATAACCCCAGTTTCTCGCGCCTCCCGCTGACCAGCGAAGCCGGCCAGCCTTGCCCCTACGTCACCTCGAGTACGTCATGTTGTCCCGATACTCCTGAAGGCCACCGCACCGGCCGCAATCCCGGACAACCTGAGCCCACCACGCTGGCCGTCGTCCCGGACTTCTTGAAGCCCACCGTGCAAAGCCGTCATTGCTGCTTGGACTCACCAGACCGTCGCACCGTGCCACTGGAAACCCCTGGAACCACAGGAAAACAAGGAACTTGGCCGGAAAACTTTTCAGGGCCACCCCGGGCACCCTAGGACTCAGATTTTCGATCCGAGAAGAGTGTTAGAAATCTCGGATTGAATCCTACACAACTATGGGATTCTCTATACAAGAAAACAATATTTCGATGCAAACAATTGCATTTGAATAGGTTTTGGAAATTAGAAACGATAATATACGAGCCTACCTCCCAGGTCATAGCCCGTTGCTTCGCCGACGATCCGCCGAAGTCGTCGCACCTTGGAGAGGTGGGGATAGGGTCTTGATGATTGATGAGAAGGATTCCGTGAAGGAGAGGTAGGAGGGGATGAAGGAGGAGGGTTTGGTGTTTATGTATGAGAGAAACTTATTAAAAATTTAATTAGTTTTATATTCCCACCAGTAGGCATGTACCCAATCTTTCGACATGGTCGGGGTTAGGCCACACCTAGGGTAAAATCCATGTCCTTAGTGCAATGGATGTCTCGTAATTTTAATCTGAACCTCCGTTCAGAAGTTATAATGTTCACGCATGAGGATGCTAAATTAAAAAAATTCCCCAGGTGGCGTTTTCCATAGAAGGGCCGCCCCCGTCAATGTTACACCCCTCCAAGGGAAAATGGCTCGCTCCAGACTCAACGATGCCCTCTTTTTTCCAATCCAAGCAACTGTTTAGGAATTATTCTGTTTATTTGGTGTATCTAGTGTAAACTCTATTAAAATTTAATTCCAGCCACACCAAGCCTCGGAATCACACGTCATCTGAATTTCCTACTCTGGAATAACATCAAGAAATTTTCAAAGTCTTACAGGCTCAAAACTTGGGTTCTTACATCATTCCCCCCTTCATGTTTTTCATCCTCGAAAAACAAAACTACAAAAAAAACTCAGGATACTGAGCCCGCATCTGGTTCTCCCATTCATAGGCGCTCTTCTACACCCTCCTGTGCTGCCACAACACACGAAAAAAATTAATTGTCCATCCAGTCAGTGTCCGCACATTCAGGTCCTCAATCCCTACCAGGTGCTCTACAAAGGTGGATCCATCCTCAATGTCCAGCTCTCCCCAATCAATAATTTCCATGGGGTTCATGCCCGTATTTCCTCATTTGTGACATGTGGAAGACGTCATGAACCCTCTCCAGCTGTGGGGGTAGAGCAATATGGTAGGCAACCTCACCGAACCTGCGCATGATCTCAAAGGGTCCAATGACCCTTTGGGACAGTTTTTCCTCCTCCGTTGAACCTCCGTGCACCATTCCATGAAGAGACTCTAAAAAATACATGGTCCCCCCATTCAAACTCCAGAGGATTACGATGACGGTCTGTGTGGGACTTATTTCTGCTATGAGCCATCCTCATCCATTCACGAATGACATGCTCCTTCTCCTTCGTCGCCCGCACCAACTGTAGGCCCTTGAGGGAGGCCTCCCCAATCTCCGTCTAACACAACGGTGACCTGCAGGGTCTCCTATATGGGGGATCAAAAGGGTCCAATCCAATAGTAGTGTGGTAACAGTTCATATACGCGAACTCCACCAAGGGCAGGTGATCCTCCCAGCTTAGGACAGAGTCTAGCACACACCCCCTGAGCATATCCTCCAACACCTGGATAGTGCGCTCTATCTGTCCGTCAGTCTGGAGATGAAAAGATGTACTCATCCACAGCTGAGTCACGAATGCCTCCTATAGGCCTCGCCACAATTGCGACGTAAACAGTGAGTCATGATCGGAGATGATCATCGAGGGTACCCCATGAAGGCAGATGATCTCCCAAACGTACAGCTATCCTAGACTCTCCACTGAGCTCTGCTCCCTGATGGCAAGGAAGTGCACTGACTTCGTGAGTCTGTATACTATAACCCAGATGGAATCATGTCCCTTTGCTATGCATGGAACCCCTGTGATGAAGTCTATAGTTATGTCATCCCACTTCCACTCCATGATATCATGGGGCTATAACAACCCTGCCAGAACCTGATGCTCTGCCTTTACCTGCTGACATGTAAGAAACTGAGAAATGAACTCAACAACGCTTATCTTCATGCCAAACCACCAAAACTGGAACAGAAGGTCTATGTATGTCTTCCCCACACCTGGATGTACAACTAAGGGAGAAGTGTAGAATTCCTGCATCACCTCCTCTCGCATCTCCAGTGGTACTACAGCTCGACCCTGGAACATGATCTCATGATTACCTCCTTCAGAATACCCATCGGGTGCATCTCCCATGGATATATGATCACATAGTACCTGACTATTGAAATCCCCCAGATGAAACTCTCTTACACTCTCAAGGAGCGAAGGAGTCAACACTATCGACTGCAGGAAATCCATAACCTCTTGCTCTACTGAGGTCAGCCATAGGGAAGCCAACTACTCTGATGCTTCTCACACAAGACGAACTTGGGACTTCCTCCTAAGGGCATCTGCTACTACATTGCCCTTCCCTGGAGTGTAGACTATCATGAAATAATAGTCCTAAAGAAACACCAGCAATCGCCTCTGCCTTAGATTCATATCCCTTTGAGTAAAGATTTACTTTAGGCTCTGCTGGTCGGAGTAGACCACAAAATGCTCACCTAGAAGGTAGTATCTCCATAACCTCAAGACGAAGACCATCACTTCCAGCTCCAAATCGTGAGTCACATAATTCTACTCATGGGGCTCAACTTACTCGAGCCATATGAAATCACTGCCCACTGCTGCATCAACATGCACCCGATCCCAACTCCTAAAGCATCGCAGTACACCACAAACTCAATGCCCTCCTCTTGCAGCCTCAACACTGGAGCACTAGTCAGCCTCTGTGTCAACTCCTTGAAGGCCTTCTGGCACTGATTATTCCATCTTAATGGTTGTCCCTTCCACGTCAATGCGGTCAAAGGGAAGAAATCCTGGAGAAATATTTCACAAACCTCCTGTAGTACCCTACCAAACCAAGGAAGCTCCGTACCACTAACTCATTCTTGGGTGGCTCCCAAGCAAGAACTTCCTCTATCATTGCGAGATCTACAACCAATACCTACTCCGTAATGACATGCCACAAAAAGTGAACCTCATGAATCCAGAACTGACACTTCGAGAGATTCCCATACAACTGGTGCTCTCGGAGTAAGTCTAGGGACATCATCAAATGATCCACATGGTCCTCTTCCATCGTAGAGTAGATGAGTATGTATTCAATAAAGACAACCACAAACTGGTCCAAGTATGGCTGGACGATCTGATTCATCAAATCCATGAAAATGGCAGGGGAATTCTTCCCACCAAAGGGCATCACCAGAAACTCGTAATGCCCACAATGACAACAGAAATCCAACTTTGGGATGTTAGCCTCAAGAACCCACAACTGGTGGTAGACAGATCGAAGATCAATCTTGGAGAACCACTTCACACCTCACAACTGGTCAAAGAGGTCGTTTATCCTCGGAAAAGGGTACGTGTTCTATATCATAGCCTGATTCAGGCGACGATAATCCACACAAAGCCACAGACTCCCATCTGCCTTTTTAACAAACAAAACCGAAGCTGCCCGGGGGGACACACTGGGACTAATGAATCCTTTCCCACGAGGGTCCTACAACTGAATTTGTAGCTCCCAAATCTATGTGGGCGCCACTTGATATGATTCACATGATATCGGGGCAGTCCCCAGCTGCAAGTCAATGCAGAACTCTATCTTTCACCTCGGAGGTAGTCCTGTGACATCCTCGGGAAAGACATCCATGTAGTCCTCTACAACGGTAGGGATCCAGGTGCCTATAGAGTATGATGATCTGAGTGCCATGCTCTCCATCTATTGAGAAAAAGGTTGTGGTCTCTTGCTCAGAGTACCCGTCTGCTCTGCCACAAGGTCTTGTTCACCAAGGATGGTGAACCTCATCCCATTAGAATGGACACATCTGACTAGTTTCTGCCGATAGTAAATATGGGCGTGAACTATGGAAAGCCAATAGATTCCCAAGATGGCATCATAAGGTTCAACCATGATGATGAGTAGGTCCCACGTGAAACTCTCTCCTCTGAATGACAATTCACCATTTCTGTAGATAAAGGTCACCAACGAGGTGCTTCCCATAGGAACCTCGAGGCTAAGGGCAGGTGTCCACGCCTCAACTAGAAGCTCCAACTCCCAGACCAAAAGCAGCGATATAAAGGATTGGTTGGTGCCTATGTCCACTAGTACCGAAGCAAGCGTAGAGTAAACACAAAGCATACCTCAGACCATCTCATGTGCGGGGGGGGGGGGGGGAGGTCATGAACACCCAAACCCTGAAGTTGCCTGCAGCCCCTACCACCAGCTCTCTGAGCCTGGTGTGGGCCGCACGGTGGTGGTAGTGGAAAGACCTTGAAACACCGTCCTCCAACTCTAGGTCCTACCTCTCTACCTACGTAGACTCCCTGAGGGAAACCCCTATAATCACCTAGGGGATTCCTGATCACGGCACAGCCTCTGTCGCTGCGGTTCACCCACTGCCTGCCACGACTGCTCATTAAACTTGGTCGGGCAGTCCCATGGTAGGTGACCCCATCCATCACAGGCATATCACTGACTCTCTCCTGACTTCCATGGTTCCCTACGGAGCCACTATGGTGTACGACCCTACCTCTGAGACTGCTTACAGAAGGGCCTCCACGACTGAGGCTCGCCTCTCTACCGTCTGCCTGCTACCGAAGACTTTGCTCTGAAGTGGCCACTACTAGGCCCTTTCATCTGGCACCCCTTGTAACACCCCGGGTAAATAAAGAATATGACATTTCATATTTATCTATATTTGTGAATAAAATATTGAAATGAATTTAAAGGGGAAGCTATGCTCGATGGCGTACCCAACACGCAACAACGAGTTTCTTGGGAATCTTACGTTGCACTCTAATAATAAAATAATATTATTTTAAATGGTAGTTAATATGTAGCCATTGTAATGGCGGGAATGGATATAAATAACTAAAATATGATTATATATGTTTTTTAATGTTTTTACATTTATCCAATAAAAGCTAAAGGCTTAAAATACGGAAAGAATTAAATTTTAGGTGTATTTGTCCTAGTTTTCACTAAAGGATCACTTACCACCTTTTGATGGAGAACCGTCATTAAATATAGTTTTGTTCACTCTTAAACATTCTTTTGGACCAAATAAAACTCTTATTAAGAATCGGGACATCAAAATTTACTTTGTGTAAATTTTTGGTATCTTTCTGATAAAGTTCATTTTTTTAATGAATAGTGTAAAATGTTGTATTTTAATTCAAAACCACTTTTTAATCTAATTTATTTATATGATTAGATTATATTTTGAATTGGTTTTAAAGTGAAATTATAAAATATTTTTACCATTAAATCCAATAGTGGTCGTTGGAATCAATTTCACTTTGAAATCAGACTTAAACTAGTGTCAATCTTTTGATACTTATTGTTTCATAAAACACGCTATTTGTCATGACAGCGGGAATTAATTATTAAATTAATTAATGTGACTTATATGTTTTGAATTTTTTAAAAAGGACTTCATTTTTGAATTCAGAATATCAAATATAGCTTAGGGTGAATTTTTGGTAATTTTCTGAAAAACGTCAATTTTTGATGAATAGTGAAACCACTAAGTGGTACTTATAAAAACTGATTTTTCATTTAAATGAAATTTTGCCATAATTGTGTTTTGATTTTCAAAAATCCGACATACATGGTTGTCATTAAGAAGTAAAATGTGGTTCAATGAGATTAAAATAATTTTTTGGTGAATAGTAACTTATTAAGTTTTTAATCGCGATTAGTGGTAATTAGTGTAGTTTAAGGTAAAAATGGTATTATAAGAATGTGAAAACACCATGACACTTGTCCTACACCTATTGGGTGAGTCATGGCCGACCAAGAAAAGCCATGGGCCAACTTGGGGACCCCATGGAGCCACTTTAGTTGGAAAATGACATTAATATATTTTTATTTAATGTTAAAGTGAAAATGACACTAACATAAATTGTTTTACTAAAATAATTTTTAAGTGGGGTTATTCAAGTACAAATTTTGATTATAAATAGTAATTGGAAAGCTAAAAAGATTTCCCACATCATAGTATTTGTTTTATAATTTTTAGACATTAAATAAATTAAATTATTTATGACATCATAATGATGCAGTGATGACATCATTATTTAACGATTAAAATAAAATGGAAAGATAATGTAAAATCTATGAACTACACATGTCCAAAACTTATTGGATGGGTGGATTTCGAACCTTTATAACCTTATCCACGAATTATATCAATGTGGGACCTTTTTAAACCGAAAAACATTTTCAAATAAAGTAATATTTATTTACTTTCCAAAAGTGCCCCTCCTCTCCTCTTATAAAAGGCCCCCACCTCTACCTCTTTTCACACACTTCTCAAGCATTTGGCTCGGCCAACCCCTGCCCATTTACTCTCTCCACACCCCTCTCCTCATCCTAGAGTATTCCCTTTGGTCAGAATCCTTTCAAAGGAAGCCTTTAGGCTCAAATCAAAAGGAGTTACACTTTTAAAGGTAATTCATTCTCTCATGTTCATTTGTTTTATTTTGCTTCTCCAACCCCATAAACTCTTTTTATTTATTTCTTTTGTAACAACACCAGTATCTTCAATATACTAGGATTTTGTTATAAGATTTATTCGAGATACACTCTCACACAACTACATCAAATGGTTAAAGAACATACGGTTTCCGTGGATGGTGAAATTCTGCCTCCCGAAACGATGATTGTTCAATACTCATTTAACACCTTCAAAGGTGGCCATTATGATGTCACTATTTTTATATATGATATATAATATGTTTATGTTTTCCTTATGCTTCTGTATTTTTCATTTTTGTCTTACCTTTATGGCTTCCATTATGGGTATACGCGATATCTTCATTTAAGGAAGCGTGGATTACCGCCCCCTCAAAGTGATTTGATTCGTTAAATACCATATGTGGGATGTATAAAGGATGGAAATATGATATTATATATGATATTATACTGGAATTATAATATACCTTTATATCATTATTATTCCATTCTATAAAATACGAAATAGAAATGAAAGTAGCGTTCATGCGTACATACGGCTTACCGTCTCCATGAACGGTGCATTTCATTTCTTACCTCTAAATGATTATGTAATGTTATAAATGCATGAATTTACTGGATATATATGACATATATTATATCTAAATCATGAATACAATTCTGGATATAATAAACATTTGACCACACGAACAACATGTAATTATAAGAAGTCCACTTTCGACTTAAGAACCAAATATCGGCAAAACAAATATTATTAACTTAAATGATTAAATAATGTTTATGACATGGTAATAAGTGATATTAAAGGAATAATGAACTTGAAAAATGTTCTTAAGGAAGTAGAAATTAACTCAAGTTTATTATTCATGAGATTAAAGAACGATCGAGTCAAGTCGGACCCGAGGTAAGGGATCCTACAACTCTCTTTCTTTTTAAGTACACTCTTTTATGTCATTTCTTTTAAGCTCATATTTCTTATGATTGGGATGTTATTTTATATTACTCCTACTGTAATTTTTATGTTCATGTGATGAGAGACCCTATTCCCTCTCATCAATCCATTTTGGAAGTTTTGAGTGGCGCTGTTAGGCTGCCGAACTTTCGTAAGAGATCTAACCTCTCTTTCTTTTCAAGTACTCTCCTTTATGTCACTTCTTTTAAGCTCCTCTTTGTAATGTTGGGGGATGTTCTTTTATATTCTTATTTCTTTACATTTTATTGTAATGTGATGAGATACCCTATTTGATCTCATCAATCCATATTCGTAAGTTTTATGTGGCGTTGTTAGGCTGCCGAGAGTTCGTAAGGGATTTTTCATCTCACTTTTATTCCCGTGAGATTTATGCTACATTTGCCACAAATTCCATTGTGTGGCGTATGTACATCCCATTGTTATAATCTTTGTGTAATATACTTTCGTTTATGAGTATTTACATCAATGATCTATTGTCCTTCTTTCATGGGGTGTATGTTTTGAAAGATACCCAAGTCGGTAAGGGAACCTTTCAACCTCCTCTTTTTTTTAAAAGACTTCTTTTGTTGGGTCTTTTAATTTAAATATTGTTATGTAGGGATATGTTCTCATATATCCTTATTGATGGAAATTTTATGTCCAAGTGATGAGATACACTTTTTATCTCTCATCAACTCATTTTGATGTGATGCTGTTAGGCTGTCAAGGGAACTTTTTAACCCAATTTCGATTTCTTTGGGTTCAACATGTAGTCATTGAATATGTCATCAATTGAATATGTGTGAATGACATTTTATTATTATACACTTAATATCCACTTATATTGGGTGTATTTATATTTTTCACACATATTTTTGAGATTGATTTGTCCTTAATTTAAGGATACCTTCTTTATAAGGGATTTCATCACATTTGACATTTCTATTGAGGGTTCATTGTTGTTATGCACCAATTCACTCTTATATGGTGTATATACTGTACTTTGGAGTATTATATCATGAATCCATTTATTCTCATGATATTATAAAGTTCTTACTAAATGTTATTCCTCAATTATTGTATTCAAGTGTCTCTAATTTTGGTAAAACCCCTTTAACCAAAATATCGTTTTAAATATTTTAATTATTTGTTCTTGTTAATATCCATGTTTTCAAAATGGTTTTAAGGATTTATTTATATGGATATTAATGGTTTAAAATTTTAAGCTTCAAGGTGGTATGGGACACTTTGATTCAAAAATCTCTTTATTAAATGTTTTAAATGGTTTTGGAAATGGTTTCTTTTTGAATGGATTCATTATTTCAATATACTAAAATGTTATATTGTGATTGAAATGTGGAAATGCTATGTTTCCTTTATGCATTTTTTTATGTTATATGACTATGTTATGGTCCTTGGGAATTGTTATGAAGAACGGGTGGTTCCGTGATAAACTAAGGGCGGGTGAGCCCGTTATAGCTCTCCAATGCATTGGGTAACGCGAAGGAGTGAAACGTTAAGGTTTCTCCGAAGAGATTTAGGGAATATACTGTGATGGGTATTCCAAACGTAACCAAGAGGGTTACTCCCTACATAAGAATGTTATGAATGCCTCAAGTTACCTTTATGTCTTATGTTTTCTATGATTTATTCATGATTTGATATGCCTATGTTTTATGGGTAAAGTATGATTTCATTCTTATGTATATATGAACTCATGTTTCCTTTCCATATTTTTATAACCCTTACTGAGCTTTTTATGCTCATCCCAAGTTTTTGAAATGCTTTTCACAGGTCAAGGGAAAGGTACATGATGTGACGGTAGTGTCAAGGATGTGTCAAGAAAGAATCTGTGTTTTATTTTAAATAGGTTTCCATTGATGGGAAGAATGAATATTGTCTTTTATGTAACCACTTTGTTCAAATGTGGAATGTAATGAAAGTATCATGATCTAATTCTCTAAAACTCTAAACCTGAAAATATCCTCAATGTGTAATCTTATAATAACTCAAGATTAAGTAAGGTTTAAGGCTGGGGCCTTATAGTTGGTATCAGAGGTCGGTTTAGATAACTTTAGAGGTTAGGGTATTCTTTAAGCATAATTGACAATTACCATAATGGTTAGGATTTCAGAAAGAGTCTTAGTTTTAGATAAAGTGAATGAGTAAGGATATCTTATTTTCTATCTTACTCATTAGTACATGATGGATTTGTTGATATACTCCCACTGACATTTCTATTTTTAGTGAATGGATGGATCTAGCAGGCACCAAAGAGACAACAGGTTTGAAGGAAACTATGGTGGTTCTCTGATTAAGATACTAGATAAAATGAAGGATTCAATGAGGAAACTCGTGGTTGTTCTAAACCAAATATCAAGGAGTGATGATCAACCACTTCAACCTTGGTGAGTTCTCTAATGCATCAGGTACGAGATGGCCAATTCGATGTGGAAATTGAGGTAATAATCATTAAGGTAACCATTAGAGTTTATATGATCCTTACTTTTTAGGTAATTATGGGTTACTCTATGATATGATGGAAAATGAAAGGAATGAGATAAACTTGAGGTTAAAATATGTTATGATTATTCTTGAAGATTTTATCTCATTTTGGGGAATTTTTTAAGAATTATATAGTTTTGGAAAAAGGACAACACGCAGACCGTGTGACATCCCGTCGTGTCGGACAAAGCTGCAGGAATCGAACCCACAACCAATGTGCGACTGGTATTTATCGCCTACCACTGGACTACGTGAAGTCCCTGGTTTGTTTGACTGATTCATTCTAGTTATATGATTTTATGAATTATGAGTAAGTTGATTTTGGGTTATTTTTGAAAATGATTAACCTATCATGGAGGATATGTGATTAGGTTAATTACTTTTCAATGTGAGACTTTAGGAGCAACTAATGTTGTTTGGAGATAAATGTTACGATTTAACTTGGAAGACTATGTGACTAAATCCTTCAAATATTTGGGTTTCAATCTTATATTGGTTTACGTTGAAGAATTTTATGGACAAATTGATTATAGAATGGTCCTCGTTGAACTTTGGGTTTTGTTGGAAAAAATTTTGGAGATTAAGAATAGATTTTCTTTTTATAAAGGGTTATCCTTTTCTGGATTATCTGATCTTGTACTAGCCTTTTTGGTTTTGGATTTGGTTAAAGTCTAAAGACAAGGGAAGTATATAGTTCTATTTTGTGGATTAGGTGATTCTCTAGAAGTTGATTATAGTACTCTTAATGTGAACAAGTCTTCCTAAATACTCATCTTTTGGAGAAAATATGAGTTTGTGTAAGGAATCTAATAAAGGTTGAAAGTCAATATGATAAGTGATTATGTTTCCTTATGAATAAATTCCTCAATAAAATGTAACTTAAAACAAAAATGTTGTCTATTAACTTTTCCTACTGGGGAATCGAATACCGTTTAACCCATCACAAGTTTGTGATTTTCTCGTGGTTAACTTTCTCTTAAACATGTTTTCTATCACTCTCCATCAGAACATGACCCTTTTTTTTCATCCATGTCCATATTTTCATACTTGGAATCCTAGTATGGGTTAACTCGGGTGACCTTTGTACTTATCTTTCTTTATTTTAAAGTGTTTGTTTTACCGACTTTTGTTCCGATGTGGGACTTTCAAGGAAGTTTCCAAGCGCAATTTTAAAATTGCGAGGACGCAATTCCCAAAAGGGGGGAAGGATGTAACACCCCGGGTAAATAAAGAATATGACATTTCATATTTATCTATATTTGTGAATAAAATATTGAAATGAATTTAAAGGGGAAGCTATGCTTGATGGCGTACCCAACACGCAACAACGAGTTTCTTGGGAATCTTACGTTGCACTCTAATAATAAAATAATATTATTTTAAATGGTAGTTAATATGTAGCCGTTGTAATGGAGGGAATGGATATAAATAACTAAAATATGATTATATATGTTTTTTAATGTTTTTACATTTATCCAATAAAAGCTAAAGGCTTAAAATACGGAAAGAATTAAATTTTAGGTGTATTTGTCCTAGTTTTCACTAAAGGATCACTTACCACCTTTTGATGGAGAACCATCATTAAATATAGTTTTGTTCACTCTTAAAAATTCTTTTGGACCAAATAAAACTCTTATTAAGAATCGGGACATCAAAATTTACTTTGTGTAAATTTTTGGTATCTTTCTGATAAAGTTCATTTATTTTATTGAATAGTGTAAAATGTTGTATTTTAATTCAAAACCACTTTTTAATCTAATTGATTTATATGATTAGATTATATTTTGAATTGGTTTTAAAGTGAAATTAGAAAATATTTTTACCATTAAATCCAATAGTGGTCTTTGGAATCAATTTCACTTTGAAATCAGACTTAAACTAGTGTCAATCTTTTGATACTTATTGTTTCATAAAACACGTTATTTGTCATGACAGCGGGAATTAATTATTAAATTAATTAATGTGACTTATATGTTTTGAATTTTGTAAAAAGGACTTCATTTTTGAATTCATAATATCAAATATAGCTTAGGGTGAATTTTTGGTAATTTTCTGAAAAACATCAATTTTTGATGAATAGTGAAACCGCTAAGTGGTACTTATAAAAACTGATTTTTCATTTAAATGAAATTTTGCCATAATTGTGTTTTGATTTTAAAAAATCCGACATACATGGTTGTCATTAAGAAGTAAAATGTGGTTCAATGAGATTAAAATAATTTTTTGGTGAATAGTAACTTATTAAGTTTTTAATCGCGATTAGTGGTAATTACTGTAGTTTAAGGTAAAAATGATATTATAAGAACGTGAAAACACCATGACACTTGTCCTACACCTATTGGGTGAGTCATGGCCGACCAAGACAAGCCATGGGCCAACTTGGGGACCCCATGGAGCCACTTTAGTTGGAAAATGACATTAATATATTTTTATTTAATGTTAAAGTGAAAATGACACTAACATAAATTGTTTTACTAAAATAATTTTTAAGTGGGGTTATACAAGTCCAAATTTTGATTATAAATAGTCATTGGAAAGCTAAAAAGATTTCCCACATCATAGTATTTGTTTTATAATTTTTAGACATTAAATAAATTAAATTATTTATGACATCATAATGATGCAGTGATGACATCATTATTTAACGATTAAAATAAAATGGAAAGATAATGTAAAATCTATGAACTACACATGTCCAAAACTTATTGGATGGGTGGATTTCGAACCTTTATAACCTTATCCACGAATTATATCAATTTGGGACCTTTTTAAACCGAAAAACATTTTCAAATAAAGTAATATTTATTTACTTTCCAAAAGTGCCCCTCCTCTCCTCTTATAAAAGGCCCCCACCTCTACCTCTTTTCACACACTTCTCAAGCATTTGGCTCGGCCAACCCCTGCCCATTTACTCTCTCCACACCCCTATCCTCATCCTAGAGTATTCCCTTTGGTCAGAATCCTTTCAAAGGAAGCCTTTAGGCTCAAATCAAAAGGAGTTACACTTTTAAAGGTAATTCATTCTCTCATGTTCATTTGTTTTATTTTGCTTCTCCAACCCCCTAAACTCTTTTTATTTATTTATTTTGTAACAACACCAGTATCTTCAATATACTAGGATGTTGTTATAAGATTTATTCGAGATACACTCTCACACAACTACATCAAATGGTTAAAGAACATACGGTTTCCGTGGATGGTGAAATTCTGCCTCCCGAAACGATGATTGTTCAATACTCATTTAACACCTTCAAGGGTGGCCATTATGATGTCACTATTTTTATATATGATATATAATATGTTTATGTTTTCCTTATGCTTCTGTATTTTTCATTTTTGTCTTACCTTTATGGCTTCCATTATGGGTATACGCGATATCTTCATTTAAGGAAGCGTGGATTACCGCCCCCTCAAAGTGATTTGATTCGTTAAATACCATATGTGGGATGTATAAAGGATGGAAATATGATATTATATATGATATTATACTGGAATTATAATATACCTTTATATCATTATTATTCCATTCTATAAAATACGAAATAGAAATGAAAGTAGCGTTCATGCGTACATACGGCTTACCGTCTCCATGAACGGTGCATTTCATTTCTTACCTCTAAATGATTATGTAATGTTATAAATGCATGAATGTACTGGATATATATGACATATATTATATCTAAATCATGAATACAATTCTGGATATAATAAACATTTGACCACACGAACAGCATGTAATTATAAGAAGTCCACTTTCGACTTAAGAACCAAATATCGACAAAACAAATATTATTAACTTAAATGATTAAATAACGTTTATGACATGGTAATAAGTGATATTAAAGGAATAATGAACTTGAAAAATGTTCTTAAGGAAGTATAAATTAACTCAAGTTTATTATTCAGGAGATTAAAGAACGATCGAGTCAAGTCGGACCCGAGGTAAGGGATCCTACAACTCTCTTTCTTTTTAAGTACACTCTTTTATGTCATTTCTTTTAAGCTCATATTTCTTATGATTGGGATGTTATTTTATATTACTCCTACTGTAATTTTTATGTTCATGTGATGAGAGACCCTATTCCCTCTCATCAATCCATTTTGGAAGTTTTGAGTGGCGCTGTTAGGCTGCCGAACTTTCGTAAGAGATCTAACCTCTCTTTCTTTTCAAGTACTCTCCTTTATGTCACTTCTTTTAAGCTCCTCTTTGTAATGTTGGGGGATGTTATTTTATATTATTATTTCTTTACATTTTATTGTAATGTGATGAGATACCCTATTTGATCTCATCAATCCATATTCGTAAGTTTTATGTGGCGTTGTTAGGCTGCCGAGAGTTCGTAAGGGATTTTTCATCTCACTTTTATTCCCGTGAGATTTATGCTACATTTGCCACAAATTCCATTGAGTGGTGTATGTACTTCCCATTATTATAATCTTTGTGTAATATACTTTCGTTTATGAGTATTTACATCAATGATCTATTGTCCTTCTTTCATGGGGTGTATGTTTTGAAAGATACCCAAGTCGGTAAGGGAACCTTTCACCCTCCTCTTTTTTTTAAAAGACTTCTTTTGTTGGGTCTTTTAATTTAAATATTGTTATGTAGGGATATGTTCTCATATATCCTTATTGATGCAAATTTTATGTCCAAGTGATGAGATACACTTTTTATCTCTCATCAACTCATTTTGATGTGATGTTGTTAGGCTGTCAAGGGAACTTTTTAACCCAATTTCGATTTCTTTGGGTTCAACATGTAGTCATTGAATATGTCATCAATTGAATATGTGTGAATGACATTTTATTATTCTACACTTAATATCCACTTATATTGGGTGTATTTATATTTTTCACACATATTTTTGAGATTGATTTGTCCTTAATTTAAGGATACCTTCTTTATAAGGGATTTCATCACATTTGACATTTCTATTGAGGGTTCATTGTTGTTATGCACCAATTCACTCTTATATGGTGTATATACTGTCCTTTGGAGTATTATATCATGAATCCATTTATTCTCATGATATTATAAAGTTCTTACTAAATGTTATTCCTCAATTATTGTATTCAAGTGTCTCTAATTTTGGTAAAACCCCTTTAACCAAAATATCGTTTTAAATATTTTAATTATTTGTTCTTGTTAATATCCATGTTTTCAAAATGGTTTTAAGGATTTATTTATATGGATATTAATGGTTTAAAATTTTAAGCTTCAAGGTGGTATGGGACACTTTGATTCAAAAATCTCTTTATTAAATGTTTTAAATGGTTTTGGAAATGGTTTCTTTTTGAATGGATTCATTATTTCAACATACTAAAATGTTATATTGTGATTGAAATGTGGAAATGCTATGTTTCCTTTATGCATTTTTTTATGTTATATGACTATGTTATGGTCCTTGGGCATTGTTATGAAGAACAGGTGGTTCCGTGATAAACTAAGGGCGGGTGAGCCCGTTATAGCTCTCCAATGCATTGGGTAACGCGAAGGAGTGAAACGTTAAGGTTTCTCCGAAGCGATTTAGGGAATATACAGTGATGGGTATTCCAAACGTAACCAAGAGGGTTACTCCCTACATAAGAATGTTATGAATGCCTCAAGTTACCTTTATGTCTTATGTTTTCTATGATTTATTCATGATTTGATATGCCTATGTTTTATGGGTAAAGTATGATTTCATTCTTATGTATATATGAACTCATGTTTCCTTTCCATATTTTTATAACCCTTACTGAGCTTTTTATGCTCATCCCAAGTTTTTGAAATGCTTTTCACAGGTCAAGGGAAAGGTACATGATGTGACGGTAGTGTCAAGGATGTGTCAAGAAAGAATATGTGTTTTATTTTAAATAGGTTTCCATTGATGGGAAGAATGAATATTGTCTTTTATGTAACCACTTTGTTCAAATGTGGAATGTAATGCAAGTTTCATGATCTAATTCTCTAAAACTCTAAACCTGAAAATATCCTCAATGTGTAATCTTATAATAACTCAAGATTAAGTAAGGTTTAAGGCTGGGGCCTTATAGTTGGTATCAGAGGTCGGTTTAGATAACTTTAGAGGTTAGGGTATTCTTTAAGCATAATTGACAATTACCATAATGGTTAGGATTTCAGAAAGAGTCTTAGTTTTAGATAAAGTGAATGAGTAAGCATATCTTATTTTCTATCTTACTCATTAGTACATGATGGTTTTGTTGATATACTCCCACTGACATTTCTATTTTTAGTGAATGGATGGATCTAGCAGGCACCAAAGAGACAACAGGTTTGAAGGAAACTGTGGTGGTTCTCTGATTAAGATACTAGATAAAATGAAGGATTCAATGAGGAAACTCGTGGTTGTTCTAAACCAAATATCAAGGAGTGATGATCAACCACTTCAACCTTGGTGAGTTCTCTAATGCATCAGGTACGAGATGGCCAATTCGATGTGGAAATTGAGGTAATAATCATTAAGGTAACCATTGGAGTTTATATGATCCTTACTTTTTAGGTAATTATGGGTTACTCTATGATATGATGGAAAATGAAAGGAATGAGATAAACTTGAGGTTAAAATATGTTATGATTATTCTTGAAGATTTTATCTCATTTTGGGGAATTTTTTAAGAATTATATAGTTTTGGAAAAAGGACAACACGCAGACCGTGTGACATCCCGTCGTGTCGGACAAAGCTGCGGGAATCGAACCCACAACCAATGTGCGACTGGTATTTATCGCCTACCACTGGACTACGTGAAGTACCTGGTTAGTTTGACTGATTTATTCTAGTTATATGATTTTATGAATTATGAGTAAGTTGATTTTGGGTTATTTTTGAAAATGATTAACCTATCATGGAGGATATGTGATTAGGTTAATTACTTTTCAATGTGAGACTTTAGGAGCAACTAATGTTGTTTGGAGATAAATGTTACGATTTAACTTGGAAGACTATGTGACTAAATCCTTCAAATATTTGGGTTTCAATCTTATATTGGTTTACGTTGAAGAATTTTATGGACAAATTGATTATAGAATGGTCCTCGTTGAACTTTGGGTTTTGTTGGAAAAAATTTTGGAGATTAAGAATAGATTTTCTTTTTATAAAGGGTTATCCTTTTCTGGATTATCTGATCTTGTACTAGCCTTTTTGGTTTTGGATTTGGTTAAAGTCTAAAGACAAGGGAAGTATATAGTTCTATTTTGTGGATTAGGTGATTCTCTAGAAGTTGATTATAGTACTCTTAATGTGAACAAGTCTTCCTAAATACTCATCTTTTGGAGAAAATATGAGTTTGTGTAAGGAATCTAATAAAGGTTGAAAGTCAATATGATAAGTGATTATGTTTCCTTATGAATAAATTCCTCAATAAAATGTAACTTAAAACAAAAATGTTGTCTATTAACTTTTCCTACTGGGGAATCGAATACCGTTTAACCCATCACAAGTTTGTGATTTTCTCGTGGTTAACTTTCTCTTAAACATGTTTTCTATCACTCTCCATCAGAACATGACCCTTTTTTTTCATCCATGTCCATATTTTCATACTTGGAATCCTAGTATGGGTTAACTCGGGTGACCTTTGTACTTATCTTTCTTTATTTTAAAGTGTTTGTTTTACCGACTTTTGTTCCGATGTGGGACTTTCAAGGAAGTTTCCAAGCGCAATTTTAAAATTGCGAGGACGCAATTCCCAAAAGGGGGGAAGGATGTAACACCCCGGGTAAATAAAGAATATGACATTTCATATTTATCTATATTTGTGAATAAAATATTGAAATGAATTTAAAGGGGAAGCTATGCTTGATGGCGTACCCAACACGCAACAACGAGTTTCTTGGGAATCTTACGTTGCACTCTAATAATAAAATAATATTATTTTAAATGGTAGTTAATATGTAGCCGTTGTAATGGAGGGAATGGATATAAATAACTAAAATATGATTATATATGTTTTTTAATGTTTTTACATTTATCCAATAAAAGCTAAAGGCTTAAAATACGGAAAGAATTAAATTTTAGGTGTATTTGTCCTAGTTTTCACTAAAGGATCACTTACCACCTTTTGATGGAGAACCATCATTAAATATAGTTTTGTTCACTCTTAAAAATTCTTTTGGACCAAATAAAACTCTTATTAAGAATCGGGACATCAAAATTTACTTTGTGTAAATTTTTGGTATCTTTCTGATAAAGTTCATTTATTTTATTGAATAGTGTAAAATGTTGTATTTTAATTCAAAACCACTTTTTAATCTAATTGATTTATATGATTAGATTATATTTTGAATTGGTTTTAAAGTGAAATTAGAAAATATTTTTACCATTAAATCCAATAGTGGTCTTTGGAATCAATTTCACTTTGAAATCAGACTTAAACTAGTGTCAATCTTTTGATACTTATTGTTTCATAAAACACGTTATTTGTCATGACAGCGGGAATTAATTATTAAATTAATTAATGTGACTTATATGTTTTGAATTTTGTAAAAAGGACTTCATTTTTGAATTCATAATATCAAATATAGCTTAGGGTGAATTTTTGGTAATTTTCTGAAAAACATCAATTTTTGATGAATAGTGAAACCGCTAAGTGGTACTTATAAAAACTGATTTTTCATTTAAATGAAATTTTGCCATAATTGTGTTTTGATTTTAAAAAATCCGACATACATGGTTGTCATTAAGAAGTAAAATGTGGTTCAATGAGATTAAAATAATTTTTTGGTGAATAGTAACTTATTAAGTTTTTAATCGCGATTAGTGGTAATTACTGTAGTTTAAGGTAAAAATGATATTATAAGAACGTGAAAACACCATGACACTTGTCCTACACCTATTGGGTGAGTCATGGCCGACCAAGACAAGCCATGGGCCAACTTGGGGACCCCATGGAGCCACTTTAGTTGGAAAATGACATTAATATATTTTTATTTAATGTTAAAGTGAAAATGACACTAACATAAATTGTTTTACTAAAATAATTTTTAAGTGGGGTTATACAAGTCCAAATTTTGATTATAAATAGTCATTGGAAAGCTAAAAAGATTTCCCACATCATAGTATTTGTTTTATAATTTTTAGACATTAAATAAATTAAATTATTTATGACATCATAATGATGCAGTGATGACATCATTATTTAACGATTAAAATAAAATGGAAAGATAATGTAAAATCTATGAACTACACATGTCCAAAACTTATTGGATGGGTGGATTTCGAACCTTTATAACCTTATCCACGAATTATATCAATTTGGGACCTTTTTAAACCGAAAAACATTTTCAAATAAAGTAATATTTATTTACTTTCCAAAAGTGCCCCTCCTCTCCTCTTATAAAAGGCCCCCACCTCTACCTCTTTTCACACACTTCTCAAGCATTTGGCTCGGCCAACCCCTGCCCATTTACTCTCTCCACACCCCTATCCTCATCCTAGAGTATTCCCTTTGGTCAGAATCCTTTCAAAGGAAGCCTTTAGGCTCAAATCAAAAGGAGTTACACTTTTAAAGGTAATTCATTCTCTCATGTTCATTTGTTTTATTTTGCTTCTCCAACCCCCTAAACTCTTTTTATTTATTTATTTTGTAACAACACCAGTATCTTCAATATACTAGGATGTTGTTATAAGATTTATTCGAGATACACTCTCACACAACTACATCAAATGGTTAAAGAACATACGGTTTCCGTGGATGGTGAAATTCTGCCTCCCGAAACGATGATTGTTCAATACTCATTTAACACCTTCAAGGGTGGCCATTATGATGTCACTATTTTTATATATGATATATAATATGTTTATGTTTTCCTTATGCTTCTGTATTTTTCATTTTTGTCTTACCTTTATGGCTTCCATTATGGGTATACGCGATATCTTCATTTAAGGAAGCGTGGATTACCGCCCCCTCAAAGTGATTTGATTCGTTAAATACCATATGTGGGATGTATAAAGGATGGAAATATGATATTATATATGATATTATACTGGAATTATAATATACCTTTATATCATTATTATTCCATTCTATAAAATACGAAATAGAAATGAAAGTAGCGTTCATGCGTACATACGGCTTACCGTCTCCATGAACGGTGCATTTCATTTCTTACCTCTAAATGATTATGTAATGTTATAAATGCATGAATGTACTGGATATATATGACATATATTATATCTAAATCATGAATACAATTCTGGATATAATAAACATTTGACCACACGAACAGCATGTAATTATAAGAAGTCCACTTTCGACTTAAGAACCAAATATCGACAAAACAAATATTATTAACTTAAATGATTAAATAATGTTTATGACATGGTAATAAGTGATATTAAAGGAATAATGAACTTGAAAAATGTTCTTAAGGAAGTATAAATTAACTCAAGTTTATTATTCAGGAGATTAAAGAACGATCGAGTCAAGTCGGACCCGAGGTAAGGGATCCTACAACTCTCTTTCTTTTTAAGTACACTCTTTTATGTCATTTCTTTTAAGCTCATATTTCTTATGATTGGGATGTTATTTTATATTACTCCTACTGTAATTTTTATGTTCATGTGATGAGAGACCCTATTCCCTCTCATCAATCCATTTTGGAAGTTTTGAGTGGCGCTGTTAGGCTGCCGAACTTTCGTAAGAGATCTAACCTCTCTTTCTTTTCAAGTACTCTCCTTTATGTCACTTCTTTTAAGCTCCTCTTTGTAATGTTGGGGGATGTTATTTTATATTATTATTTCTTTACATTTTATTGTAATGTGATGAGATACCCTATTTGATCTCATCAATCCATATTCGTAAGTTTTATGTGGCGTTGTTAGGCTGCCGAGAGTTCGTAAGGGATTTTTCATCTCACTTTTATTCCCGTGAGATTTATGCTACATTTGCCACAAATTCCATTGAGTGGTGTATGTACTTCCCATTATTATAATCTTTGTGTAATATACTTTCGTTTATGAGTATTTACATCAATGATCTATTGTCCTTCTTTCATGGGGTGTATGTTTTGAAAGATACCCAAGTCGGTAAGGGAACCTTTCACCCTCCTCTTTTTTTTAAAAGACTTCTTTTGTTGGGTCTTTTAATTTAAATATTGTTATGTAGGGATATGTTCTCATATATCCTTATTGATGCAAATTTTATGTCCAAGTGATGAGATACACTTTTTATCTCTCATCAACTCATTTTGATGTGATGTTGTTAGGCTGTCAAGGGAACTTTTTAACCCAATTTCGATTTCTTTGGGTTCAACATGTAGTCATTGAATATGTCATCAATTGAATATGTGTGAATGACATTTTATTATTCTACACTTAATATCCACTTATATTGGGTGTATTTATATTTTTCACACATATTTTTGAGATTGATTTGTCCTTAATTTAAGGATACCTTCTTTATAAGGGATTTCATCACATTTGACATTTCTATTGAGGGTTCATTGTTGTTATGCACCAATTCACTCTTATATGGTGTATATACTGTCCTTTGGAGTATTATATCATGAATCCATTTATTCTCATGATATTATAAAGTTCTTACTAAATGTTATTCCTCAATTATTGTATTCAAGTGTCTCTAATTTTGGTAAAACCCCTTTAACCAAAATATCGTTTTAAATATTTTAATTATTTGTTCTTGTTAATATCCATGTTTTCAAAATGGTTTTAAGGATTTATTTATATGGATATTAATGGTTTAAAATTTTAAGCTTCAAGGTGGTATGGGACACTTTGATTCAAAAATCTCTTTATTAAATGTTTTAAATGGTTTTGGAAATGGTTTCTTTTTGAATGGATTCATTATTTCAACATACTAAAATGTTATATTGTGATTGAAATGTGGAAATGCTATGTTTCCTTTATGCATTTTTTTATGTTATATGACTATGTTATGGTCCTTGGGCATTGTTATGAAGAACAGGTGGTTCCGTGATAAACTAAGGGCGGGTGAGCCCGTTATAGCTCTCCAATGCATTGGGTAACGCGAAGGAGTGAAACGTTAAGGTTTCTCCGAAGCGATTTAGGGAATATACAGTGATGGGTATTCCAAACGTAACCAAGAGGGTTACTCCCTACATAAGAATGTTATGAATGCCTCAAGTTACCTTTATGTCTTATGTTTTCTATGATTTATTCATGATTTGATATGCCTATGTTTTATGGGTAAAGTATGATTTCATTCTTATGTATATATGAACTCATGTTTCCTTTCCATATTTTTATAACCCTTACTGAGCTTTTTATGCTCATCCCAAGTTTTTGAAATGCTTTTCACAGGTCAAGGGAAAGGTACATGATGTGACGGTAGTGTCAAGGATGTGTCAAGAAAGAATATGTGTTTTATTTTAAATAGGTTTCCATTGATGGGAAGAATGAATATTGTCTTTTATGTAACCACTTTGTTCAAATGTGGAATGTAATGCAAGTTTCATGATCTAATTCTCTAAAACTCTAAACCTGAAAATATCCTCAATGTGTAATCTTATAATAACTCAAGATTAAGTAAGGTTTAAGGCTGGGGCCTTATAGTTGGTATCAGAGGTCGGTTTAGATAACTTTAGAGGTTAGGGTATTCTTTAAGCATAATTGACAATTACCATAATGGTTAGGATTTCAGAAAGAGTCTTAGTTTTAGATAAAGTGAATGAGTAAGCATATCTTATTTTCTATCTTACTCATTAGTACATGATGGTTTTGTTGATATACTCCCACTGACATTTCTATTTTTAGTGAATGGATGGATCTAGCAGGCACCAAAGAGACAACAGGTTTGAAGGAAACTGTGGTGGTTCTCTGATTAAGATACTAGATAAAATGAAGGATTCAATGAGGAAACTCGTGGTTGTTCTAAACCAAATATCAAGGAGTGATGATCAACCACTTCAACCTTGGTGAGTTCTCTAATGCATCAGGTACGAGATGGCCAATTCGATGTGGAAATTGAGGTAATAATCATTAAGGTAACCATTGGAGTTTATATGATCCTTACTTTTTAGGTAATTATGGGTTACTCTATGATATGATGGAAAATGAAAGGAATGAGATAAACTTGAGGTTAAAATATGTTATGATTATTCTTGAAGATTTTATCTCATTTTGGGGAATTTTTTAAGAATTATATAGTTTTGGAAAAAGGACAACACGCAGACCGTGTGACATCCCGTCGTGTCGGACAAAGCTGTGGGAATCGAACCCACAACCAATGTGCGACTGGTATTTATCGCCTACCACTGGACTACGTGAAGTACCTGGTTAGTTTGACTGATTTATTCTAGTTATATGATTTTATGAATTATGAGTAAGTTGATTTTGGGTTATTTTTGAAAATGATTAACCTATCATGGAGGATATGTGATTAGGTTAATTATTTTTCAATGTGAGACTTTAGGAGCAACTAATGTTGTTTGGAGATAAATGTTACGATTTAACTTGGAAGACTATGTGACTAAATCCTTCAAATATTTGGGTTTCAATCTTATATTGGTTTAAGTTGAAGAATTTTATGGACAAATTGATTATAGAATGGTCCTCGTTGAACTTTGGGTTTTGTTGGAAAAAATTTTGGAGATTAAGAATAGATTTTCTTTTTATAAAGGGTTATCCTTTTCTGGATTATCTGATCTTGTACTAGCCTTTTTGGTTTTGGATTTGGTTAAAGTCTAAAGACAAGGGAAGTATATAGTTCTATTTTGTGGATTAGGTGATTCTCTAGAAGTTGATTATAGTACTCTTAATGTGAACAAGTCTTCCTAAATACTCATCTTTTGGAGAAAATATGAGTTTGTGTAAGGAATCTAATAAAGGTTGAAAGTCAATATGATAAGTGATTATGTTTCCTTATGAATAAATTCCTCAATAAAAAGTAACTTAAAACAAAAATGTTGTCTATTAACTTTTCCTACTGGGGAATCGAATACCGTTTAACCCATCACAAGTTTGTGATTTTCTCGTGGTTAACTTTCTCTTAAACATGTTTTCTATCACTCTCCATCAGAACATGACCCTTTTTTTTCCTCCATGTCCATATTTTCATACTTGGAATCCTAGTATGGGTTAACTCGGGTGACCTTTGTACTTATCTTTCTTTATTTTAAAGTGTTTGTTTTACCGACTTTTGTTCCGATGTGGGACTTTCAAGGAAGTTTCCAAGCGCAATTTTAAAATTGCGAGGACGCAATTCCCAAAAGGGGGGAAGGATGTAACACCCCGGGTAAATAAAGAATATGACATTTCATATTTATCTATATTTGTGAATAAAATATTGAAATGAATTTAAAGGGGAAGCTATGCTCGATGGCGTACCCAACACGCAACAACGAGTTTCTTGGGAATCTTACGTTGCACTCTAATAATAAAATAATATTATTTTAAATGGTAGTTAATATGTAGCCGTTGTAATGGAGGGAATGGATATAAATAACTAAAATATGATTATATATGTTTTTTAATGTTTTTACATTTATCCAATAAAAGCTAAAGGCTTAAAATACGGAAAGAATTAAATTTTAGGTGTATTTGTCCTAGTTTTCACTAAAGGATCACTTACCACCTTTTGATGGAGAACCATCATTAAATATAGTTTTGTTCACTCTTAAAAATTCTTTTGGACCAAATAAAACTCTTATTAAGAATCGGGACATCAAAATTTACTTTGTGTAAATTTTTGGTATCTTTCTGATAAAGTTCATTTATTTTATTGAATAGTGTAAAATGTTGTATTTTAATTCAAAACCACTTTTTAATCTAATTGATTTATATGATTAGATTATATTTTGAATTGGTTTTAAAGTGAAATTAGAAAATATTTTTACCATTAAATCCAATAGTGGTCGTTGGAATCAATTTCACTTTGAAATCAGACTTAAACTAGTGTCAATCTTTTGATACTTATTGTTTCATAAAACACGCTATTTGTCATGACAGCGGGAATTAATTATTAAATTAATTAATGTGACTTATATGTTTTGAATTTTGTAAAAAGGACTTCATTTTTGAATTCATAATATCAAATATAGCTTAGGGTGAAGTTTTGGTAATTTTCTGAAAAACATCAATTTTTGATGAATAGTGAAACCACTAAGTGGTACTTATAAAAACTGATTTTTCATTTAAATGAAATTTTGCCATAATTGTGTTTTGATTTTCAAAAATCCGACATACATGGTTTTCATTAAGAAGTAAAATGTGGTTCAATGAGATTAAAATAATTTTTTGGTGAATAGTAACTTATTAAGTTTTTAATCGCGATTAGTGGTAATTACTGTAGTTTAAGGTAAAAATGATATTATAAGAACGTGAAAACACCATGACACTTGTCCTAAACCTATTGGGTGAGTCATGGACGACCAAGACAAGCCATGGGCCAACTTGGGGACCCCATGGAGCCACTTTAGTTGGAAAATGACATTAATATATTTTTATTTAATGTTAAAGTGAAAATGACACTAACATAAATTGTTTTACTAAAATAATTTTTAAGTGGGGTTATACAAGTCCAAATTTTGATTATAAATAATCATTGGAAAGCTAAAAAGATTTCCCACATCATAGTATTTTTTTTATAATTTTTAGACATTAAATAAATTAAATTATTTATGACATAATAATGATGCAGTGATGACATCATTATTTAACGATTAAAATAAAATGGAAAGATAATTTAAAATCTATGAACTACACATGTCCAAAACTTATTGGATGGGTGTATTTCGAACCTTTATAACCTTATCCACGAATTATATCAATGTGGGACCTTTTTAAACCGAAACACATTTTCAAATAAAGTAATATTTATTTACTTTCCAAAAGTGCCCCTCCTCTCCTCTTATAAAAGGCCCCCACCTCTACCTCTTTTCACACACTTCTCAAGCATTTGGATCGGCCAACCCCTGCCCATTTACTCTCTCCACACCCCTATCCTCATCCTAGAGTATAGCCTTTGGTCATAATCCTTTCAAAGGAAGCCTTTAGGCTCAAATCAAAAGGAGTTACACTTTTAAAGGTAATTCATTCTCTCATGTTCATTTGTTTTATTTTTTTTCTCCAACCCCCTAAACTCTTTTTATTTATTTCTTTTGTAACAACACCAGTATCTTCAATATACTAGGATGTTGTTATAAGATTTATTCGAGCTACACTCTCACACAACTACATCAAATGGTTAAATAAGATACGGTTTCCGTGGATGGTGAAATTCTGCCTCCCGAAACGATGATTGTTCAATACTCATTTAACACCTTCAAGGGTGGCCATTATGATGTCACTATTTTTATATATGATATATAATATGTTTATGTTTTCCTTATGCTTCTGTATTTTTCATTTTTGTCTTACCTTTATGGCTTCCATTATGGGTATACGCGATATCTTCATTTAAGGAAGCGCGGATTACCGCCCCCTCAAAGTGATTTGATTCGTTAAATACCATATGTGGGATGTATAAAGGATGGAAATATGATATTATATATGATATTATACTGGAATTATAATATACCTTTATATCATTATTATTCCATTCTATAAAATATGAAATAGAAATGAAAGTAGCGTTCATGCGTACGTACGGCTTACCGTCTCCATGAACGGTGCATTTCATTTCTTACCTCTAAATGATTATGTAATGTTACAAATGCATGAATGTACTGGATATATATGACATATATTATATCTAAACACTACTGGAAAAACTATCTATACCCACGGTTCAAAACCGTGGGTATAGCCCCCAAAACCGTGGGTATAGCCTATACCCACGGTTTTGGGAACCGTGGGGCTGAGTGGCGTCGCAATAGGGGTCTTAAGCTATCCCCACGGTTTGGATGAACCGTGGGTATATATACGGGTCACCCGCTGCACAGGTGGCGTATGACTGCCCCCACGGTTTGAAAACCGTGGGAATTTACATCTAAAAAAACGACAGGTAGGAATCGAACCCAGGCCGCTACGCAGCAGCACAAGGCCACTGACCAACCGATCTACCAGCTTATCTGGTATATAAGTATATATTTCTATAAATATATTAATATTATCAGTTTTTCGTAAAATAAAAAGCGGCAAGCGATCGACGCCAGCGGGATTCGAAACCGCGTCCCCTACCGTGCCCCGGACAAGCACCGCAGCAATGACCAACCGAGCTACATTTTAATTCTTTATAAAGCGTATACATCTTTATATATATATTAATATTAGTTCTGTTATGAAAAATAAGTGCCGGCGGGAATCGAACCCGGCTTCACGCAGAATCTCTTGATCGCGCCGAACAAAGGGACCGACTGGGCTAAAGCATTTCATTGTCATTTCAACATATATTTTTATATTTGTATTTATATTAATAAAAATCGTGTTCCCGCCAATTTTTCCCCATTGTCCCGCGTAATTTTTTTCCCCGACTAATGGCGGGAAAGCTATACCCACGGTTTTGAAAACCGTGGGTATAGGTCTTGAAAAAAATAAACCCCAATACCCACGGTTTTGAAGAACCGTGGGTATAGGTCTTCTGGAAAACTCTACCCCCACGGTTTGGCCAAAACCGTGGGTATACACCTTCAAAAAAAACACCTATACCCACGGTTCTTGAAAACCGTGGGTATAGGTCTTCAAAAATAATCTATACCCACGGTTTTGTGCAAAACCGTGGGTATATGTGATCTATACCCACGGTTTTATGAAACCGTGGGTATAGGTCACCATTTTACACCTATACCCACGGTTTGCGAAAACCGTGGGCATAGGGGTACCCTATACCCACGGTTTTGTGCCAAACCGTGGGTATAGGTCCGTTTTCCAGTAGTGAAATCATGAATACAATTCTGGATATAATAAACATTTGACCACACGAACAACATGTAATTATAAGAAGTCCACTTTCGACTTAAGAACCAAATATCAGCAAAACAAATATTATTAACTTAAATGATTACATAATGTTTATGACATGGTAATAAGTGATATAAAAGCAATAATGAACTTAAAAAATGTTCTTAAGGAAGTAGAAATTAACTCAAGTTTATTATTCAGGAGATTAAAGAACGATCGAGTCAAGTCGGACCCGAGGTAAGGGATCCTACAGCTCTCTTTCTTTTTAAGTACACTCTTTTATGTCATTTCTTTTAAGCTCATATTTCTTTTGATTGGGATGTTCTTTTATATTACTCCTACTGTAATTTTTATGTTCATGTGATGAGAGAACCTATTCCCTCTCATCAATCCATTTTGGAAGTTTTGAGTGGCGCCGTTAGGCTGCCGAACTTTCGTAAGAGATCTAACCTCTCTTTCTTTTTAAGTACTCTCCTTTATGTCACTTCTTTTAAGCTCCTCTTTGTAATGTTGGGGGATGTTCTTTTATATTCCTCTTTCTATAAATTTTATTGTAATGTTATGAGATACCCTATTTGATCTCATCAATCCATATTCGGAAGTTTTATGTGGCGTTGTTAGGCTGCCGAGAGTTCGTAAGGGATTTTTCATCTCACTTTTATTCTCGTGATATTTATGCTACATTTGCCACAAATTCCATTGCGTGGTGTATGTACTTCCCATTATTATACTCTTTGTGTAATATAATTTCGTTTATGAGTATTTACATCAATGATCTATTGTCCTTCTTTCATGGGGTGTATGTTTTGAAAGATACCCAAGTCGGTAAGGGAACCTTTCACCCTCCTCTTTTTTTTAAAAGACTTCTTTTGTTGGGTCTTTTAATTTAAATATTGTTATGTTGGGATATGTTCTCATATATCCTTTATTGATGTAAATTTTATGTCCAAGTGATGAGATACACTTTTTATCTCTCATCAACTCATTTTGATGTGATGCTGTTAGGCTGTCAAGGGAACTTTTTAACCCAATTTCGATTTCTTTGGGTTCAACATATAGTCATTGAATATGTCATCAATTCAATATGTGTGAATGACATTTTATTATTCTACACTTAATATCCACTTATATTGGGTGTATTTATATTTGTCACACATATTTTTGAGATTGATTTGTCCTTAATTTAAGGACACCTTCTTTATAAGGGATTTCATCACATTTGACATTTCTATTGAGGGTTCATTGTTGTTATACACCAATTCACTCTTATATGGTGTATATACTGTCCTTTGGAGTATTATATCATGAATCCATTTATTCTCATGATATTATAAAGTTCTTACTAAATGTTATTCCTCAATTATTGTATTCAAGTGTCTCTAATTTTGGTAAAACCCCTTTAACCAAAATATCGTTTTAAATATTTTAATTATTTGTTCTTGTTAATATCCATGTTTGCAAAATGGTTTTAAGGATTTATTTATATGGATATTAATGGTTTAAAATTTTAAGCTTCAAGGTGGTATGGGACACTTTGATTCAAAAATCTCTTTATTAAATGTTTTAAATGGTTTTGGAAATGGTTTCTTTTTGAATGGATTCATTATTTCAATATACTAAAATGTTATATTGTGATTGAAATGTGGAAATGCTATGTTTCCTTTATGCATTTTTTTATGTGATATGACTATGTTATGGTCCTTGGGCATTGTTATGAAGAACGGGTGGTTCCGTGATAAATTCAGGGCGGGTGAGCCCGTTATAGCTCTCCAATGCATTGGGTAACGCGAAGGAGTGAAACGTTAAGGTTTCTCCGAAGAGATTTAGGGAATATACTGTGATGGGTATTCCAAACGTAACCAAGAGGGTTACTCCCTACGTAAGAATGTTATGAATGCCTCAAGTTACCTTTATGTCTTATGTTTTCTATGGTTTATTCATGATTTGATATGCCTATGTTTTATGGGTAAAGTATGATTTCATTCTTATGTATATATGAACTCATGTTTCCTTTCCATATTTTTATAACCCTTACTGAGCTTTTTATGCTCATCCCAAGTTTTTGAAATGCTTTTCACAGGTCAAGGGAAAGGTACATGATGTGACGGTAGTGTCAAGGATGTGTCAAGAAAGAATCTGTGTTTTATTTTAAATAGGTTTCCATTGATGGGAAGAATGAATATTGTCTTTTATGTAACCACTTTGTTCAAATGTGGAATGTAATGCAAGTTTCATGATCTAATTCTCTAAAACTCTAAACCTGAAAAGATCCTCAATGTGTAATCTTATAATAACTCAAGATTAAGTAAGGTTTAAGGCTGGGGCCTTATACCCCTATGCCAAGAAGCTCTCAGTCACCAGTGCCCGCTCTAGAAACCTGACATAAGTAGGGATGCACATGGGTACTACACTTGCACAGATCTCTTTTCGAAGACCCTTCTCAAACATATGTTCCTGGGTGTAACTATCATAGACCATATCCTGCGAGTAGCATGTTAGATCGGTAAACTGGGACGAGTACTGCACCATGTTCATCCTCTACTGCTTCAACTTCAGAAGCTCCGGAATCTGAATGGAGCATAAATAAAAGGGGGATTACTCCTCTCGGAATAGCTTCTAGAAGCTATCCCACGTGAGAGACGACTCGTCAGGGGTCTGCGTAACCAACACCCACCAACACCCGACCATCACGAGGAAAAGTCCAGAATCTAGGGCCACCATCAAGTCCTATGGTGTCCGTACCATCCTGAAAAGTCAGTCCACGGACTCTATCCAGTCTTCCAATGCCTGGGGATCCGGTTGACTACGGAACTTCTATGGTCGCTAATGCTGAATGTCTCAGAGCGTACATAGCCTGCGCTCAACCTCAGCCTGTGCTGCCAGTACTAACTACCACTCTCCAGGTGTATGGGCTACTACTGAAGCATTGGGTAGAAGGGGATCGCACGAGGGTCTCTAAACAGACGCCTCTTTGCTCGCCAGGTCATCATCACGAACTGGAGAGGGTAACATGGCTGGATACTATCATGGGGGCTTTCTGAAAATTATCAAGGATTACCACAATCAGATGGGCACACTCAGAAACACACACACACACACACACATATTATAAATAAAAAAGGGGAGCTGACTCAAAAAGGATAGTCAAAGACTCAATCCTACCGGATGCATGTTCCAATGTTCCCTTCAACAAGTGTCTCAGTGTGCTGAGTCGACAAGCGGGTTATTAGGGTCTTGGTGAATGGATACGTCAGCCACCCGTACCATAACTAGACTCCATGGCCTGAGATCCACTTATGATACACGTCGACATTATTGCCCTAAATCCCAACCAATTACTATTTAGGGACGTCCAAACAACTCCCCATGGAATGAACCACCTCTGATACCACTTTTTCATGACCCGACCCTACCGGTTTCGAGCTGAAACTACCCCAAGACCGCCTCCATAGGACAAGGGATGGTGACAAGCACCGAAGGTGTAACAATCTCGGGGAGGCCTTTGCCTAAGTACCAGTACACACAACCCTCTCAATACATAAGTACAAAGTAAAAAATAAAACCAAAGAACAAACAACTATAACCCAACCACAATCATGCATCGACTTCCAGATAGAAAATGTAAAGTGCTGAAAATTACTGACAAGATAACTGAACAGAAAAAGGGAAAACACTCACCCAACCCAAAAGGTGCCACAACCCGGCTATATGTAAACAAAAGTAAATAGCTGGTGAGTCTCACACCTGAAAGTACTACTACAACCACTGAACGCAACCCAAGATCATGTGTCCTCTACGCCCCTCCGTAGTCTCGATCAACCTATCTATCGTCTTCAAGGGCACACAAAGTGCGGGCAAAGCCCAAGCAGGGGTGAGTATAAATATACACAGTAGGATGCCCCGAAATCTTGAGGGAGAAACAAAGGAGGTACTAAAACCGTGATCAGTAGATAGAAAAAATAACAATGTAAAAGTAAAATAGAAAGAGTGTAGCTCAACCCAACAAAAGAAATGAAGTTGACTCATCCCAACCATGAGGAGCAAGGCACTGAAAGCATGTGGCACACCACGCATGTCTTAACCCCTCCGGGAAGGAGAGTAACTGAACCAAAGGAGTGGGAACAAAATTAGGGGTATATATATATATATATTCTCAACAAGAAACCTGAACGAGTGTTTAAGGGGATCTTTATATCCAAGCTCAGCCCAGCAAAATTCACCAACAGTTCTTAGGATATCCATCACTGATTCCCATCAGTCCCCCAAGCCAAAGCTGTCTCATTACTGAACCGTAAAACCAAGGGTCCCACTCCAGTAATCACAGAGAGACATCACTGACTAGACACATAGAAAGGGTTGAGTCAGAAAGAGATAGTTGGGTAACCCAATGATCAGCCCAGCTGGAGGGTAAACTCTAAGAGGTCGTCGAGTAACCCATTGCTCACCCCCGTTGGAGGGTAAACCCTAAAGTCAACGGGTAACCCACTGCCCAGCCCCGCTAGAGGGTAAACCCTAAGGTCAATGGGTAACCCACTACCCAACCTCCCTGGTGGGTAAACCCTAAGGTCAATGGTTAACCCACTGCCGAGCCCCGCTAGAGGGTAAACCCTAATACACTGGTGGGTAACCCACTACCCAGCCCCACTGGAGGGTAAACCTTGAATTGGTCCGATAACTTTGCACTAACCAAACCATCTCAGGGTGTCACTAACATTGCTAAAGTGTGTTGATTCCGAATGTGTCAAAGGAACCTCTGACCAACATTGTTTCATGTTTCCACATTTAATGAGATCTCTAAAGAGGCTTCGCACTCCCAAACGGATTACACCGTTTCATTCCTTGAGGAAAAACATGCGAGATAGACTATTTACTCGCTTGAAATGGACTCCCAAATAAAATTAATTCAACACCACTTTATGACCATATAACATCTCATGGGGCCCACACCTAGGTCTAGAAAAAGGTTGGGCGAACTACACCATCATGATGATCTTGAAAAAACACGCCAAAATGACTATTCATTAGCCCCGAACAGACGTCTGATGAAAAAGTCGCAGTACGCTACACAGAGCCTGAAAGTTGGCATGTGGGGCACACGCCTCAACCCTAGATTCAACGCTCGAAACCACCTTGGACAACATAAACTCGATGCCAGGGTTACAACGCCACTGACGGTGCTTAAAACGTACTTTGAATGTGCTTGCGCTATACGAAAGAAGAATCCCAATGAGGGACTTAATGAGCATGTTGTGCCACCGAGCTCCCGTACCGGAAATTATAAATCCCTGAGACAATCTCAAACCCCCCATCTCGATCAATGGATCGTGTATCCACAGATGGCACATGAATCTGAAAATTGGTTTGTGAGTTATGGAGTTTTTAACGTCATTGGATGAAGACAGGGTGGGCATGGGCCGACCCACCCCTTTGGACCGGGGGTCCATCGCTGGGCCGCCCGGACTGCCTGATCAACCGCGGCCCGCGGTTCACCGCGTGGGCTACCTCGTGTCACCTGGACCGGCTCAACCGATCTGGAACGTTTTCCACAAGACCCGCGAATTACGGGTCTCTATCAGCTGGTTGGGGTCGAAATGACCCCAGTTCCTCATGCCTCCTGCTGACCGGTGAAGCCGACTAGCCCGACCCCCACATCACCCCGCATATGCTGCACCGTCTCGGTCCGCCTGAGCCTGCCGCACCGGCTGCCGTCCCGGACCACCTGGGCCCTCCGTGCTGGCCACCGTTACGGACTTCTTGAAGCCCGCCGTGCAAAGCTACCGCCTGGACTCACCGGACCGCCGTGCCGAGCCGCTGGAAACCCCAGGAACCACCGGAAAACAAGGAATTTGGCCAGAAAACTTTTCGGGGCCACACCCTGGCACCCCGAGACTCAGATTTTTTATCTGAGAGGAGTGTTAGAAAGTTAGGATCAAATCCTACACAACTATGGGCTTCTCTCGACCATAAAATAGAACTTCTACGCTACAAATTGCATTTTAAGAGGTTACAGAAATTAATAACAAAAATACATGAGCCTACCTCGCAGGGCGTAGCCTGTCGCTTCATCGACGATCCACCGGAGCCGCCACGCCTTGGAGAGGTGGGGAGGGGTTCTTGATGCTTGTTGAGAGGGATTCCTCCTGGGAGAGGCAAGGGGGGAAGAAGGAGGAGGGTGGGTGTTTAAGAAAGAGGGAAACTGATTAAAAATTTGATTAGTTTTAAACTCCCACCAGTAGGCCCGTACCCAAACATTCGACGGGGTCAGGGTTAAGTTGCCCCTAGGTTAAAATCCGCTTTCTGAGCGCAAATACAGTCTCAAAATATTAATCTGATCCTGAGTTCGGAAGTTATAAAGTTTACGCTTGAGGATGCTAAATTACAAAAATGCCCCTGGTGGTTTTTTCCATAGAATGGTCACTCCCATAAAATTTACACCCCTCATAGGGTAAACTGAATGCTCCGGACTCAATGGTGCCCTCAGTTTTCCCATTCGAGATATCGTTTATGATTTATTCTGTTTATTTTTTATGTCTTCTGTGAAGACACTTAAAATTTAATTCTGCCCACACCAGGTGTCAGAATCACACATCATCTGAACGCCCTGCTCTGGAATAACATCAAGAAAATTTCAAAGTCTTATAGGCTCAAAACCCAGGTTCTTACACCCACTAAGGAATGTTTCATAATTACTGTGTTTTTAAGACATGTTCATTATTATAGGTTATTTGGTGCTGAAAAATATTTTCTTTATATTAAAGTTGTATTGTTATATTTTAATAAGATTATTAATTACCTTATATTTATGAATGATTTCAAATACACATTAAAGTATTTTAAGAATAAGCTTGGATTCATTATGTTGAATAATTTATTAATAAAAATATTCAATATGGGTCATATATCACAAGGGTTTTAGGAATCTCTTCTAGGAGGAGAGGGAAATTGGTAATTAGGGATTTTTATAGATATTAACATATAAATATAACTATATTAATAATTATTTTAAATTATTCATGATTGTTTCTTTTCTTCTTCTTTGGAGGGATTATTTTTATAGTTAATTTTTATGGATTATAAAAATCATTAGGCATTACTATATAATATTCCTTATAAGGACGTGAATTTCTGATAAATTTTATGGGTTATATTTTATCAATAATAAAACATTGAGATAACATATAAACATTTTAAGGGTAATATTTTACCTAATTATTTTATTTAGAACAAATATGGTGAAGTTTCATGTCAGATACTTGGAGAATGAGTAGTAATTTAGTTGTTACATTTTTTCTTCTATATTGAGAGGATATTACCAAGGAAACATCTCATAATCAAATGATGTTTACATCTAAATTAGGATGAAATATTGATGCATCACAATTAATAAATATTTATATAGGGGTTTTGAGAGATTATATAGGAAATGTGGATATTTTATCGATTTAGATATTGAATGAAGAACACAATTTATTTTTATTAGTAAAATTAAACATTAATTATATTATATGGGAAATTATATTAGTTTCCTTTCAAATATTTTCAACAATAGTACATCCAATCACAAAACATATGTATCTTTACATTATGAATATGTATTAATGGTATAAAATAAAGAAATCCGTGGAAATTAATTTATCAATATGTATTAAATATCAACTTGTAAAAATATAACACCACTTTCTAAATGGTTTCTTACATTATATGCATGTTAATCAATAGAAATGGTAGAATATTCACATGGATTTTATTATTGTTTAATGTAATGATTTTAATGTATTTAAGAAAATATTCTTTATTATAGATAAATTATAGGTGCCAGATCATTTCATAATAATTATGGGTTTAAGACAATTTTATTGTTTTGAGACTCATTTTTTCATGGATACAGTAGAGATTAATTTTGATTATAATACAAAAAATACAATATTGTCTATTTAATTCACTATTTTTGAGGTATTACATCTCACATTTAGGGATGAATTATTTTTTAAACCTTATTATATCTGAAAAATTATTGTAAGAGCATGTAAAAAATTCACATATTAGAGTATATGTTATGGTTGTTTATTTAAGACCTTTGTGTATCATTTAGCAGTTTTGGAATTAATATATAATAAATTTAATAATAAACCCATTGGAGTGAAACATTAAGATTATTTATATGGGTAACCCTATCTCATAATTCAATATAGGTATCATATTGGTGAGAAACGTGTTATCAGGATTGAGATAGCGCATGATATGATAAAATGTGTACAATATATTTAGAATAACATTGGAACTCATAAAATAAATATGGGATCTTATTTAGATATCAGGATAATTTTATTAGATTTTTTATTAACAGATCAAGTATTCAAGAAATTGTCTCATTGAATTAGAAAATAATGTCTTATCGAAAGAAATTAGTAAACAATATGATTCTTTGGCCTATTTGTGTTGTTAGAGTATATTAACAGTGTATATTCTTATTTGGAATGAATTCATTTTTTATATAATATTAATAGTATTATATATGTATTAGCTTCCAAAACACAATAATGTTTCTTCATGTGTGTTTTATTTTTGTGTTACTGAAATTTAAGAGAATATGATTTTTTTATCCAGTTGAAATTTAGAATAAAGTAAAAACAAATTATTGCATGAATGAGTAATTACATTAATGATTGTTATTTAGAAATATGTTGTTAGGTGGAATGAAATTAAAAAGCTGAATAATATATATGAGTTTAATTTTAAAAAATGATTTAGTTTTTTTTAATATATGTTGAAATGGGTTTTGTTATTATGATGGAAGTTAAAGTAATTAGTAATATTAAAATATTATTTCATCATTGTGATTAAGGTTGGCCTTTTCAATGATGAAAATTTATAAAGGGAAATGTAATGAAGATACCATAAAATATAATTTTTCAGATTTCATAAAATGCATGAGGATATATTTTACTATTGTTTGTAAATAATTAAAGGGAAAAAATACTACTATGACATCCAAATTTTGATTTTTCTGTTAGATTCAAAAAAATTTGATTTCCCTGTAAAGAAATTTTGATAATTTTCAATGGTTGTATCAATTTTTGGGTAACACCATATTTTAATGGACATAATTTATTTATATAATTATCTAATTCTTGTATTTTATAATTTTTTATAGAAATCATGTGATATTATAATGAATTTTCAAGCATGGATTAATAAAAAAAGGGTAGATTGAAATATTTTAGTCAATGGGATGAGGTTTAATCCAATAATTGATTGAGTTATAGGTTTTATATATAGAATGTACAAAGGGAGGTAATTGAATACTTATGGGTTGTTTTATGATACATTTGAGAGTGTAGTAATTTATCACTATTACAATTTCTATCATTACAACAGAAAAACATTCTCATTCTCAATTCTATTATATCAAAATAAAACTCTTTATTTTTGACATGTAAAAGAAAATCAAAGGGTGATATAAAATTAATGATAATAAATGATCAAAGGGTGACTATTGAGGATAAATTATTATCTTCTAAATTTGAGTTATATGATTAAAAATTTAAATATATATATATCTATGTGAATTTTTCATTTTTATATCATAATTTGAGAATATTTCATACCAAATCATGTTAAAGATTATAATATTATGTAAAATGTTAGATGTTTAGGTGATTCTATTTCCCAAAGGGGTATCTGGGAGGATCCATTATGTTCACAGCATGATATATAATAATAAACCAATATGTTAGGTTATGTAGGACTAAATGTTATTAATGGTCCATGAACCCCTATAAACGTTTTTAAAAATGACATTTTTGTGGTTCGATAGACTATAAAAAAGGAACCACAATTGAAATATTTTTTAATAGATTGTGAATAGAGAATTAAGTGTTAAAAGAACATTTGTTAAGGAACATGGGTAGATATATTTCCCAAAATTATTTAATTTTTTTTATTCTTATGAAATTATCATGATGATTTTATTTTTTTAGGTACCATACCCAAAACTATAGTTCCTATCTTTTCAGGTGGGTGGTAAAGGAGGTGTCACACAAACTTCCGTGAGAATGTGTAATTTTATTTTTAATATGTACATAGAAACTTTTTAAATATGTGAATGATATGGGACATATCTACTCTTGTTTAGTGGTAATATGAATCCCTCTATTATGATGATTAGGGTCTCTTATGATGTTCTTTCATCCTGAAAATGGTATCCTAAAATGTATATCGCACAATAATTTATTACTCTAAACAAAATAGAGGATTAGGGATATATATATTGTACTTCACCTCATGTAATAGAGATTTTCCATTTTTTATATAAGGGAACACACCCCCTAAATGTGTTATGAATAGTTCTTAGATATATTGTATCACTAGAGTAGGGACTAGACCAATGTTTATTACTTAGCCTAAGTCACACCTCCCCATATACTTGAGGTTTCAAACTGGGAACAATGGTCTTGGTAGTTTCTATTAGGATAATTATAATGCGTTGAGATATTATTATATTTTATATATTAATTTTAATTACCAGTTTCACATCAAAAATTTAACTAAAACATAACTTAAATTTTTTTATGAAAGTAAAATTCTATAACACAAGATCACCACTAATACAATATGAGAATGAAATATAAAATTAAAAATGTTATTATTAATGAATTTGCATATAAATATAGATATATATATATATGTATTCATGGGATAAATATTATTATAATTACTTTTAATTTTTAATGAAATATTTGATGCATTAATAAAATTTAAAGAAAAAAGTTCATAAAAAGGTATTGAGAAAATTTACAAAATTTTTATGAAAAAAATAATCAATTTTATAAATTGGGAATAAAATAACTAATTGAGAAAAATAAATTTATCAAGGAATTATAGATTTTTTTTATTTTTAAAATAGATTATATATATTAAATAATTTTCAATATAATAAAAAATATCAATGAAATTATTCAATATTCATATAAATATTTTTACATGGAATAGAATATGAATAAATAAATTTTATTCCAGAATGTTTTTTTATAGAGAAAATGTTTGTTGTTATGTATCCTTAAAAAAGAATTTTCTATCACATCTAGAAATTCAATGTGGTGAAATGGATTTCATATTTATAATTATCTTGTATAGATTACGTAATGAGATTAATTTCATTTTTATACATAAAATTAATTTCCCTAGTAATGATAAAATAGATATTTTCAAAGAATTGTTTTTCTAAAAGCTGTATAATTTTTATATTAAATATTAATTTTATATATTTCATAAAATTACCCTAATATTTTTTTTAAATAGGCTAATAAATATATTTATAAACATTTTATTATATATTTATTTTAAATTAGAATAACAAATAGGTAATGTATAAAAGACATGGTTCTACAAAATCAATTTTTTTCTACACCTTTGAATTTCATTTAAATGATAATTTTCATATAAATATAGATTTAATTATATAAAATTGATTATAAATTTTGAATCATCACTTTGAAATTTATTATTAGTGTTATCTTTTAATTTTTGAAATAAAATACGATTTTTAATCAATGACAATAAGTTTAACAATGAGTTACATAAACTAGATCAAATTTGAAAATTTTAAATTCACCAAAATAGCTTATATATGATATTTTAATTTCTTAAAGTCATGAATACATATATCACCTTGAATTACTCACCTAACTCACCTAACACTCTTGAAATTCCCTTCCAAACCATTACCCAACATCCATTTAAAAAGAAATGTACCTATTTTCACCTATAAAATAAAGTAACTAACACCCACATCAAGAAACATTCATAGTTTAGAACAAAATTTAAACAAAAACCATTTTTACTCTCTTATATTATTATTCCATGTTTTATTCCATTTTCCCTATGTAATCCATAAATACCCCATTCTGAAGAGGTTATCCTATATAACTTTTAATTTCTCAATGTGAGTACTACTCACCCCTTAACATTTTATTTTCTCAATAATCATACCAGACCACATTATAATCATATTTAAATAATGTTATAGTAATATTTTTTTACTTATGTGTTATAATATTTATGGTAGAACAATTATCTATCCCCTTCCCAACGATTCAAAAAATAGAAATGTCACATGTGTTAGTTACAGACTACCACTTCAATGAGCGATGTGTTTCATTTTAAATTAACCAAAATAAATAGATGTACCAATAAGGATATTAAGTTAAAAATATATTTTTTATAACATTATTATTATTCTGAAATGATTAAAGTGTTTAGACACTTTTTTTCTAAGAAAAATTGAAATGATATCCATGTGCATATGTAGACTATCCCATTTTGGAATAGTCTATTTTATATCTATCACCACATTAATAGGAGAGCCATAAAATATATATCATGAATATATAAGATATTAAGGATTAATATATTTAATTAATATGGATTTTAAAATGATGATAAAAAAACTAATGATCATTATAACACAATATGTTAACATTGGTAAATAACAAGAAACAATTTTATCATGTCTCACATTAACATGAACCATGATAATATATTCCCCAAAGTTATGATAGGGATGTGTAAATAATATAAATACAATTATTTAATCATATTTTGAAATAGATTATATTTTAAATTGGAATTAATGGACATGGTTCAACTATTAAATTACAAAACATGTGTAATGAAATCCAAATTATGAACATTTGATGATGAAAATAATAATTAACAAACAAATTATTGTTTTTTAAATAATTATAATTTTAGAATATGAATTTTAACATATAGAAACAATTTCCTTAAATAAGTTATAAAAAATAACTTTTATTAAATAAGATGTTAAATGGATCTCATGAATGTTAGGAGAAAAAGGTAATGGTTTCTCTCCAATATCATTTTCATGTCATAAATATTGTAAATGAATGACCTTTTCATAAAACATTGTTGAAACTTTATTTCTCAATAGCCATATATTTTAATTTCTGAGGGATATATTTTGTGGTTTTACATGTCCAATCACATTTTCACTTCTCATGTTAAATAATTTACTAGATGTGACACTTGTATGTTAATCTATCCCAACTTATTTTTTTCAGTTGGTAATATTCCCCCAATATATTTATATTCCACTTTTGGATTTCCTAATCCATCATTTAGTGATTTATTATGGCCATTCTATAATATTTTTAATTTTTTTAGAAACTTTAAAAAATTAACATTTTATATATATTCCCTTTTATGAAATATATCCTCATTAAATGATATCTGAATGAATGAATTATTTCAACATTATGAGAATTATTAATTATTAATCATCCTTTTAATGTTTTAAAATGATTTTAAAATGATTTTATTTATTATTTATTATTAAAATAAATAGTATATTTCAATTTATATGGATATGCGATTAATCTAATAAAATTAAAAGGGTTTTTTTCATCTATGTTAACATAGAAAGATATTTCTTATTGGAAATATTGATACAACACAATCCAACACCTTCACTATTCAAAGGTTATGTTTTGTTAGTTTTAAATATTGATGTTTTCATGTTCTCATTGAACACATGAATTATTTTCATTATGTGATGGGTGGGAAAAAATATATCCTTCTAATGAGTTGGGAAAATCATGATATCTCATGAGATAACATGAAAGTGTATGGGGAGTGAAACCATTCCAATATGAGACTCTATCCACTAGATTTATGGGAATTATGATTAAACACAATCCACTATGAGCCTCTATAATCAATGATGGTCTCAGAAGTTATACTTCACTAAGGAAATTATTTTATCTTCTTATGTTCATGAAACCCTCATTTTTTATATTCATATTGTAATTATAATATCATATTGATCATGATTGATAAATGATTATTCTACACTCTTATTAATTATGTTTTTTTGTAAGGACAAAAATTTATTCCTTGACATAAGATATACAGTATATTACTTGTTAGGTATGTTTTAATATATTGTGATGATGTTATTACACCATTATGTTTATCTTTGGATAAATTATGATCATTGATTGATATCTACAAGGTTTACCGTTTCTCAAAATTTTACCTAACCCTTTTTTACATTTACTCAGGTCATGATGGAAGGTATTAAAAAATATATTTTTTTCATAAGGGTACAATGTGATAAGAAATAGTTTTATATGGTGAATAATTTTTTTAAATATAAATATTTTTTTAAAGGTTGGGGCTGAAGCCTCAATTTATTATTTAAAGTAAATACCTCTTTAGTGTGGGTAGAGGGAGACCAATTACATAGCCCGAATGCCCAAGTCCAAGTGTCCTGAAAATAAGGCTTGAAAGCCCATTTTTTGGACCAAAAGACCCCTCAGTGAACAGTATTGCTACAGTACGTAACCCCGCTGCTATAGTAACTACTACAGTACTACCACCGCTATAGGCATATTATTTTTTAGCCCAAAGGAATATTATTTATCTAGAATGTGAAAATAATAAACCTTTAGCATATTAAGTTTCATGTTATTGATAGATCTAATGAATAACCATCTTCTATGAAAATATATTAATGTATATTTTTCATAGGTTAAGTTAGTTGATATCAATGAAGTGTGTAGTTATTTTTATGGGTATGTTTGGTGATTTTTGGGGGATTTAGATTTGAAATATTTGTAAAACCCCTAGGGATAATTCTAGTCATGGGATTATATGTTGATGTTTTAGGGAAATAGATATTGTGTGGATTCCTAAAATTAGAATCCCTAAATGGATACAAACAAGAGGTTGTATTATCCTCACATATTCTCATAGGAGTAAAAACCTAAATTGATGCTTGGGTAATAATATTTGTTTCATTTAGTGCATGACAAAGAAGCCTGACTTCGCAAATCATTTAACACTAGAGAGGTATATTTTTTGTTTATTTATATTTTCTTTCAAAACTATTATAAAATAATGTAATGGTATATGAGGATGATATATATACCCTTTTAATATAAAATAATAAAACTTGAATTGATAAGCAAGGATAAATTTATGGGGTTCCATGTTGATCCCATTATATTATAATCAAACTGAAGGAATATAAAATTTAAAACAATGTTTCATTACAAAATAAATCCTAGGATTGATTTTTCATATTCATTTGAACATTTAATCTGTTTTTTTTATATTATTATAACCCTTTTCAATATTATTTGGTTAGAGACAAGATCATTGAAATGAATCATGGTATTGTTTGTTTCCTGAAACTCATAAGACAAGGAGATATATATGGAGGAATACGTTAAACAAGTGTTTGAGAATCTCAATGTTTTCCTCTTAAAACCTACGGAATTAATTTAATTATCTTACTTAATATAGTTACTTAGATATTATATCTTGATTCATAACCCTTGATATTTCTCATTATTGATTCACTACTAAAATTGAGAGGATGGAATTTATTTTAGGGGGAAAAAATATAATGCCTTCAGATTTTGGAATATATTTTCATTTAAATTGAATATCTTATATAAAATACCACATAAAACTATAAAAAAATAAACATTTTAATTGAGATAAAATATTACATTACATGTTAAATATTAAAAAATTACAATAATTAAACATGAAAAAAAATTAATATTTAATTAAAATATTAGATTATAAAATATGTATATGTAATTATTATATCTTTGTTATTGTTTTTTACATTTTTTAGAAAGGTTTCATATATTTTAAAAATTCAAATAAATATTTTAACACCTATGTATCAAAAATATTAATCTAACTCTTACTAAACAAGTATTAAATCTTAATGAATTAGTAATATAATCATGTAGTGATAAAAATAATTTTTTTCAATGATTTATAAATCTTAATTTTATAAAATAAATGTCAACAATCTAGTTTTTTAAATTTATTAAAAAAATATATAGAAAACATTAATATTCATCTATATATTATCACTTCGAATAGAATATGAATAAATTATTATTAAATGTAAAAATGTTATATATATTTTTTATGTCTTGAAAGATTATATAGAATTTAATTTTTATCTCCTCATGAAACTGAATTTTATAAAATAGATTTTATATTTTTAATTGTCATTTTAATATTATAAAAGACTAATATTTCATTTTAGGAATAATATTATTGGACTTGATAATAAGAAAATGTTCATTGAAAATAATTTTTTATAAATGTTTTTAAATTTTTATATAATTAAAATAAATTTATATCATATATAGAATAAAAAAAATGTGACTTTTTACCATTTAAAAAATATAAAAAAACTTATTTAATTTGTTAATTCAAAATTGGGGAAAAAATTTAGAAAATAAAATGTTATTTTCTACCAGAACTGTTTCTCTCGTATCATATAATTTAATTGAAATTTTAATTTAAAATCATTTAGAAATATAATTTGATTAAATGGAGACCATATTTATAATTATAAAATTATTTTTAAGTGGTTTCAATATGATATTTTAAAAAATAATAATTACCATTGTAAATTTTTAATCAAGGATAATAATGGTAAAAATGATTGTATTAATGTGGGTCAAATTTTACTAAGATTATAAGAATAAAAACTTTTAGAATATATTTTTTAGTTCTAAATTAAATAATTAAATGCATAAATAACCATTCCTCACCTAACTATAACAAAATTCACTTCCTACCCCTAACCTTACATGCATTTCAAATGTAATAACCCACTTTTTTAACATAAAAAATGAGTGAAATTAAACCCACTAAAATAAAACTTCATATTTATAGTTCTTCCAAAAAATATTCCCATTTCACCTCAACTAGATTAATATTACATGATTTTATGCTCCTTGTTCCATGAATAAACCTTAAATCATAAATTTCTACGAAATACTCCAAGAGAATCATTAATTTCTATACATGAGTACCACCAACCACATAAATTCATATTTTCTCAATCGACCCCACATAAAATTATTATAATCATATTAATATAATTAAATTATTATAATCATTAAACTAAAATTTTATTATCTTAATGGACCAACAATTATCTATCCCATTCCCAAAAATTTAAAAAATAAAAAACATTGTTGGTGTTAGGTGTGGACTATTGCTTCCATGAATGAAATGTTACATTTATCATAAAAACATATATTTAGTGTTAAATATGGGTCTTTAATGAATAAATATAATATTTATATCATGATTAAATTTTTTAAATGATAACTCAATTTTTACATTCTTTCTATTCTTAGAAAAATGAAAACATAATTAGCTAATAAGTGCATCTACCTCCAATATGAAACAAAATATTTTTTGGTTATGATATATATACAGAATGAAAATATATATCTTATAAAGGATTAATATATTTCAAGGATATAATTTTGAAATTATTTTTCAAAATTAATGATCGTCGCAAAAATAATTTCTTAAAAAAATACATGACAATAGTTCATCATCTATCTCGACCTCATAAACCTAGCATTTAATTTCCATCATGTAATCATTGGGATGAATAAATGAATTAAAAAATTATTACAATATCATTTATAATTTCGTAATAATGAAAATGGAATCAAATAACAGGGTTCGACATCACTCTATAAAATATTGTGCCAAACTATCCAAATTTTAACATCTGATGATGAAAATTAAATTTCACTGATTAATACATGTGTGGTAAATGATAATAATTTAAAAATATAAATTTTAATATATAATAATATCCTTATTAAATAATATATTATCATGGTTATGATTAATTTATAGTATATTATATATGTTTCATAATGGTTTGGAAAAAATGTACGAGTTTCCACCTAATATAATTTTCTAGTAGGGGTTATTATAAATGAATTTACATCATATAAAAATTTTCTGAAGGTTATCTATAAAAAAACCATAGTCATATCCATTTTTATAATTTATTTTTACTTACACTCCCTCAATTTTATTTTCATTGGTAAATAATTTACCCGATGTGACACTTGTATAAAAAACTAACCCCAACTCTTCTTTTTTAGATGGGGATCTTCATCATCTATGTCCATATTAATTTTATATAAGGAATTATAAATTATTAAATAATTGATAATGTTTTTTATACTATATTTAATTTATATTAATTTTTTTTAAATAATGATTCAATGTTTTCAATATGGGTCAATTTGAAAAATGTTTCCCTTTTTAATGTTTTCCGAGTGAACGGATTATTTCACTATTGTAAGAATTATTATTTAGAATGCTTATTTTCTATGTTTTAATGTGGGTTTCCCAAGGATGTTAATTATTAATGACTTATAATATAAATGTTTTATTTTTTATTCCTTTTCAAATTGATTTATCAATTAATCATAGAAGGGTGATTTACATCGACGTCAATATCTATTGGTGTTCTTTATGAGATATGTTCTTATTCCACCATCCACCACATTTATCTAGATATATATGTAATGAATACTAAACTTTTATGATGGTACATGCTTGTATTTTTTTTGATAGTATTTCTAAAGACCGTACCACCATATTAATGAGGCAAATAATAATAGACATAACCAAAAAATATTGATACTAACTAATTAGAGTATGAATATTAAATTAAAAATAATGTTACTATATACACAGTGCGAATGAATAAAGTCCCATATCCTAAATATTATACCATTAGGTTGATTAAACATATATAATAAATAAATGGAAAAAATACACTTGAGTCTTTAATATCATCTATGAGCCTCACATCATCCAAACCACTATACACCATCCAATTAATCATAATTTGTTATGGAACACCACATATTTTCCATACATGATCATTTGAATAGTGAAGTCTTCTTAGGCACCCAAGGGTCATGGACGCTTGAGTAGGGTGTGATTAAAGATCTGTAGGGAACTTCCAATGAGGATGTTAACATACTTATTAAAAACCATTTATTCAGATGAGTGTTTTTCAAAAAATAAATAAAATATTGGATGATGAATATAATATTCACTATCAATTCTCAAGTTTTAACATGACACCCTTTTTAGACTATACATGATTCATCTAGTGTCATAGGGTTTCTAAACATGTATCATATCATCAAGGGGTATATGTCCTACCATATAAACTCCTTAATGTTACCAATCACTCTAGGTAAACACAACTACACAGATCCCCTCACGAAGTAAGTTTTGTTTATAGCATCCACCATAGAGTATCAACAATTATCGGGGGCCAATACTCACCCTTGAGAATAAATAAATATTTTTTGACAAAATCAACCCAGATGTATCAAATTCAAAATGGGGGAAAATGTCCATCTAGAAATACCAACAAACAACAAGGGATAATATTCAGCTAAAAGAATCAATTAAATATTTGAGGCCAAAATTTACCTGGTAGTATCACATGAAAAGAAGAGAGGTTTAGAATCAACCAAATTATGTATTACAATTTTTGGGGGAAATATCCACCCTAGTTAATCTCATAATAATAAGGTACATTATCGAAAAGAATATAATATATAAAAATCAATTGGTTCAAAAAAATTCTTGTTGATGAAAAATTATAGTGGGGGATAGAATCAACTTGATCATATCACCTAACAACCAATGGGGTTATCATAAACTTGATGATGTCTGATAATATTAGGATCCACCATCCACACAAGAGAATAACTTATTTACTATGATTGGTTGGAATCCTTCCTAACCCATACCACTTAACCAAGGTTGATATATCAGGTTCATGACCAATCAAAACAACTAACACAATTCTAATTGACCACATTGACACATTGTTTAAAGTTTAACAAAAAAACTAACTACATGTAAAAAATAACCCTCCACATGGTCAATGTAATGTTGTGGTACCCACCAAGGTCTACTATGTCCCATTATAGAAGAAAACCTCACTAGGTATCTTGATCTCAATTTCACATGGCATATCACCTAGAGAATATAATATCCCTCAACACAATCATGATTAAATTATGGACTCACTAGCCACAGAGTATTTCCCCACTAGAATAAATTCTGGGGGATGGAATAATGCTCATATCACTTCTTATGGTTATCCTAGGTTGGTACTCTCAGTCAATATTTCATAGATATACCAAGGGAATGCCTACTTAGGTGCCCACACGATAGTGTGGTAAGAATAATCACCCATTTTATAATAAACTATATCAACTCTCTATGGAATATCATGAATTTCATGACCTAACCCATACCTGATTTCTAAAGTGACACCGGAGGTTATCCATTATCAATATGTCACTACTCTTTTATCAAGGTATTTAAGGAACATATTTCTGGGTCCACTGTAAATTTTATCTAAATCAATTTTATTGACACAACTCATTGTTAATATAGATCACATCATATATTTATAACAAGTACCTTAACCATCTATAGCTTGAGAACTAGTATTTTTATCAAGGGTCAATTATGACCCGCCACACATTAATTTATCCATGGTCATTTTATTTTTAATAAATCATTCATATAAACCAAATGAAAATAATCTTCTTTAGGAAGACCTCATGTTACATTATGTTATAAAATTTAATTTACTTAGTGGATATGTTTGAGGACATCCTACCTTATGTGGAGTCATTCTTTTATTCGAATAATTGTGAAAAATAATTCTAAGACTTTCCAATGTCTTGAATAAAATATCTAGGTCTTAAGTGAAACCATAACAGAAAAATAAAATTTATTATAAAAATATTTAGTAAAATAAACCATTTAATATGAAAATTTATAATTATTATTCAATTACAACAAATTATAAAAAAAATAATATATCACCAGATCATCATGTGGTCCTAAAACTATGACCAACCACTAAGGGAACATCTGTGGAATAATTTAGACATTATACCAGGTAAAACACCAAATAGATATTATTGTATCAATATCAAATTTATTTCATTTAAATTAGAAACCATATAAAATTTAAAAGCTATCATAACTTCATAAAAACTACAGGTAATGTTGTTCGTACCTCATCCAGATATTTCTTATATCCATGCTAATAAGAATGCCTATTATCATAGTTGATCTTGCTATGATATTTTATAATCATTATTTGAAACCCAATGTATGAGAACCCAAATAAAAAAGAATTCCAAAGGGGAAATTGGGATACAACGAAGAGGTAGGAGGAGATCTCACCTTAAATCAAAGAGAAAAGATAATGAAATATTATAATTCACAGGGTATTAAGAACAATTGTTAGAGAGGAGACCCCTAGCACATGAAAATGATGGAAAAGAAAAATATTGGTAGGGATGTTAATTTATATGGGGGAATTATTTTCATTTACCCTATAATGATGTGATACTCTTGGAGACACTGTTTGGTCACGTAGTTTTCAAAACTATACTCTAAATGAAATATTATAATTGTATTAATCTATAAAACAATCTAAGGTTCATCTGCATGGTTTAAAAAATCGTGGACAGACATTTGAAAACACTCCAAAACAAAATAATATGTTTTGTATGGTTCCCATGAAACCATGTACAAATAGGTAATCACACCCCTTTTATAAAAAACTTGGAATTATTTACCCACAGCTCATTACCTAACCATATTGTAACCATTATTATGTATATTTTTAAACTCGATACTTTGTTCTAAAGATCCCGAGATTCAATCATGAACCCAAGTCACCTCCTAGTCCTCCATACATTTCAAAAATTAAATCCTAGAGATTCTAAAATTCCTGGAATTTTTATACAAATCATTGTTCTCTAAATGTCCCCAACTCTATGCCGAACAATAAAAATTCCATATAAAAAACCCATAAAGACCCCAGCATTGACACCCTCACCACTATAACACTTATCATACCTAAGATGTATATACATTCCTTCCACCATTAATCTCTTTTAATATTGGTTATTAATTCATGATTGACTTGTCTGGTCCAACAGTAGATCAGCGAAAGTGATTTCATTTCATATCTTCCAAAAAAAGTTTCACTATTCATAAAAAAAATCATGAAACCTTATAATCATCATCACCAATACTAAGATTGTTTTAATTGTATCATATTTATATTGAGACAACAAGGTGTCATAAATTAATATATTCATGTTCCTATACTGCTCTCACTCATATGACATAGCTCATAAATGTTGATTCTAAGCTACGGTTCTCCCCACCATCAGAATCGCCTCCAAAAATATAATATTATCTATTTGATAAAACCCTTAATTTTGGTTAATATATCATTACATTTAATTTCAAATAAAACATTATTCAATTATCCTCTTTCCAAACTTCCCTAAAATTCCTTTTCTAAATCCACTAATTCACTCTCTTATTTGCTGATCATGATGTTATAAAACTTATAATAATAATGTGATATTCCTATCATCCCCACTAATGTATGAACCTGAATCTCAGATTAATTCTATAGAAATTTTCTTGACTAGTTAAACTATTCATCTTGCTCTACTTGGATAATTGATGTATCTATGATATGAATCACATCACACCGAAATTGATCTTAATAATTATGGTAATTCCCATAATATTGCAAATACACATTTGAATCTCAAACTCAATGATTACCATGAGATTCGATAAAACTGAATCATCCTTCTAACCTAAATCCAAAATGAACCTCAATTTTATGATGACCAGGTTTGTCACGCCCATGACCATACCTACATGGGGTAGAACATATATGATTTATAAGAAAAGTTACACTATATAATTGTCCTTTTCATCACTCCACGAAATGTTGATATCGATATCTATAACCCTCACATTGCCAAATAATTCATGTAATGTCTGTATGTAGTCATCCCACACCTAACCGAGTACTAAATAAGATAACTCTTTCATAATGTGTGAAAAAAATATATGACCCAATGGTTTTCTCCCACTATATTCCTTATCATAAAATACTACCCAATTATAATGTCAATAAAATCAAATATTACGCATGTTTCACTCCTACATAGAAATTATCACTAACTAGTTAAGCTTTGACATAACCAATCAATGGCGTCATCATTATTGTAGAGGGATATTTCATATTTCCATCATATCTCTTGGTAAATAATAACAATGATTATTCCATCAAAAACACCATTCCATGGCTCAAACATTGATATTCATTGATCGATGAACTAAACAGTTCCACAAATAAGAAGACCACAATACGTTAATCAAATCAAAACAAAATGGTGTACACTCAAATACCATCTGATCAAATACCCTCAGTCACTATCCCATGATACACACAAACTTGAATATAGGTTCATGAACATAACCACTATCCATCGAACAAAACATATCAATATCATATAATTATAATTTCCCTTGCGATTTTTCTAACAATCCAATTGCCACTCACTACTATTTAAATGAATCACACAACCACCCACCAAACTAAGCATTATCACTAAACCATATGAATTTACATGTGATCTATTTATCCAATATTAAACAATCTAGACACAAAAATAAGTATTTTCATGAGGAACCATACAATAAATCAATAAGGTCAGACAACCCACTGATCCTATCCATATAAACTGATCATTGATACATATATACTTAATGTGCTTTAAATCATTAATCCCATGATACCATTATCCTTATACAACATTTCTCATAGAACTTAATATGCTTCCAAATCAATACCTAATGAAACTACCCATGATTCCCATATCTACCACATCTCACAATCCCAATCTAACCCCTCTCACGGGTTAAACTCATATATCACTAATACCACTAGTATCCTAATATGCATATCAATAGAGCAAGGATCTCCCACCTAGCCCAAAAACTGATCTCCCACCTATCCCAAAAACCATGTATCACATTAGTCACAACTAATTGGGAAATATCTCCATTGGGGCCTCAAAAATTAAAAGGAAAATCATGTTTCAACATCCACTATATGGTTATATTATATACATATACATATTACACATCCCATGTGGAGTCAATAGCCCACTAGAAAACTAATCTTCATTGGGAATATGAATACTTTTCCACCACCATAAGTACAATAATAACATACACATTACGTAATTACATCTTCATATGATGATGTTTTTTAATTATATCATATTTTTTACTATTTTTTTGTAGGCATATATTTAGAATCTATATATTAAAACCCTATTTAAGTTGTTGTTGACAAATTAATTAAGAGAAACCATTTTCAATCTATAACTATTATTAAGAAATTGAGTGACTATACTAACACACAAGGGGTCACAAAAAATCCTTAATAGATGAAATATATAAATGTTGTTAGGTAGAATCCCTCCATAGAATCTACATTATGTATAAATAATGTATATAAACTATGAGATAGCTATGTAGAATGGAAAAAAAATGTTTTAAAGGAAAAATCCATATATATTAATATTGGAAATTAAAATATTTTAAAACTAATCTTCAATGATACTAACCACATGAAAGAACCTTAATGTAATCTAATTCCTACATTCAAAATACAATATAGGTATATATACCTTTTACCAATGGGTAAATATCCACAACCACATAAATCATAAATCTAAAAAACATGTGTGTTACACTAGGTGAAATCATATAACCGTTAACGAAAAACCAAGAATAACATTCACATATCCCTTGTAACATGTACATTCCATTAAAAAAATATATTTTTATGTACAACTTTTATGTACATCACAATATTTGACACTCTTATGTAACATTTCTATCATCTCCCAAAATTATATTAAAAAAATAGAATTCTCAAATACCACTTCTAAACATCCCACCACCTCGAAAAAATCAACAAGTGTATAGATTGATGGTTGTAACTTGATTCCAGATGAACCACCCCATATGATAGAGGCTATTGACTAATATGAGTGTCTATGGTGTTACTATTGGGAAAGTATACCATCACATCGGATTGAAAAATAGTAGAGAAAATAATATAAATAAATCTATAAAAAATTATCATATTTCATTTAATGATGAAAATTCACATTTCTATAACATATGTACCAAAGACACATAGAGTCATAAATACCATCTATTCACCCACTAGGTTGATTGTAGAGATTCTTAAATGAATGTTACAAAACATTAAACAAAAATAACATAATAGTTTTACAAAGAAAGGGTACATAGGTTTAGTGTCTTTGTAAAATTAGAGCTATACATAACTATTACATAATAAAACATGAACACTTATTTAATTCCTTATTCTTTAGATTCTTATTCTCCATCTTTTTCTCCTTAGAATAAGTATTCACTTGAGGATATACATCAATGAAGGGATGAGAAAAAAGCATATTAATAGAATGAGTAAGAGACACAAAAATGGGTGAGTTTAATAACCATAATTATAATATAAGAAACGAATTGTCATCATAATCATGAAAGGAAGAATTAGATAATGGTATGGAATTTAGAAAAACACAAGAATGAAACATCATATCTTAGTGTCCAACTACCACACCATGTTGTGAAAAAATACAGCATGATGTTAACATATATTTTACTTTATCTTAGGAGATTCATCACATTACCCAATGAATAGTAGGAAAATATAAATCTAGTTGATCCCATAACATAATATCATTTATATTGTGGTATATAATTATGTGCAACCATCACATCATAATATTTACATTATCATGTATTCCACATAGAACGTATATCAATCTTGGATATAAAACAACCCATTGAAATGAAATGGGTTTCCTAAAGCATACTTTTATGGAAAACATTGTGGTTCCCCCCAAAAAATGGAATAAACTACTTCGTAAAATAAGCATCCATCTTGAGTGAAGAAGAAACAAAATCAAGGTTCACTTTATCCATTTGCATCATATATTCCATGGGTTAACTGTTTTCATAAATTACTGTTTGGTTTTAGTCATTCATATAAACTATGCATAAGCGGATTCAAGTTCATCACATGATGGAGATAATATCTTCACCAAATGAAAATACATCAACTTACACAAGAACCTTAGTCCAGGTGCATAAACATACCTTAGATCAATATTTTAGGTATATCAAAAAACTATTGAGCCCCTATCTAAAAAATCATACATCTTGTATTCATTAGGGGAAAAGACTCTTAACCTGACGAATTTACCCATGAAATCCAATGGTGGGTCCTATAACATATGTCAGGCCCAACCAGTGGGTGCAGAGCCTCAAGAACAATACCCAAATCATACCTATAATCCATTTTTACATAATTCATTACCTATTTACCACATATGTCATTTATAATAAAAAAATCATTTAACACAATAATAATTTACTTCCATTTGTTTATTGAAAACATATTCCAAAATCATTCCCAACCATTTTACACGTTTCCATTAAGAACCCATAATTAATTTTGTACATTTTCATTATAAAAAAATACCCCTTATCCAATGTCAAAAACTATATATTATTACTATTAATTCCATTTCATAACTCATGCTCACATTTCAATATAAATATTCGGGGATATATATCATATAAATTCAAATATACACTTAGGTACTCAATTTCAATGTTTAGGAAATGGAAACATCACATTGATAGAACTTAACCCTCTATGATAAAATTCAATAAATACAAAGGGGATTAGGTGGTTTTATATTCATCAAATAACCAATTTATTAATCATTTCAACATTGTAAATCTAAACATACAATGAAGTAGTACACACAACGAACCACATGAATATGAATTTAACCACATGAACATGTGATATATATTCTAGACCACTAAAATTAATTCCGAAGATGAACACTCTCTAAACATTATCCTAATATTCAGAAACAGAACACTTTTAAATCCCCATTCCTAAATCCACAAGATTTTATAGATATTTTAAATATAAAATATCATTTAATAATCCCTAGTCAAGAACAAGGAGAAAATAAGAGTGTTAAAATCATCTGAAGTATTGATATGCAAAAAATGTAACCCTAAAAGGCTTTGAAATTTGAGAGATAAATATTTGGGATGTTTATGAGTATGGGTCCATCACCCTTGGATATAGTAGTATATATGGGGAAAAAAGTCATTTTTGAAAACATAATGCTCGAGGGGGGAACTGATAAATTTCAACCACATTAATTAATTAAAGGGTTTTTCCTCATGATTTTCCAAACCGTGCACCAACTGTGCACCACACTATGCCAAAGAGGGGGCTAGGTCTCATGGCCTCCTAGGGAGCATACACAATATAGAAAAATTTATGATATGGATCTGTAAAAGAAAATATGGTTTCACCTCCCTACATGAATGGTTTCACATCCCATGCTCCTACTCCTCGAGTAAAACATAAATACAGTTAATAGTTACTACAACCTATGATCCAATCCAAAAACGTGAATTGGATGGCTAATTTCCCCCTTTATTAATGTACGAAATCTCTAATACACAATTTATTCACCTAATTTATTTTGTGAATAATTTTGTCAACCCTCTTAAGGGAATTTAAAAAAAATAAACAAGAAAGTACCTCATTAGAAGTCCAGGGTCTTATATGTTATAATGGATTTACCATTTTTCATTTAATGGAATGTCAATAAAATATAAGATATATTTATTTTTAAAAAGTAAAAATATTTCATGAATATCATATGTATTCATGAGGTCCACCATTTTAAACATCTATTAAATGAGATGGGGGGGAATGAATTATATCAGTTTGTGAGGCATTAGTCTTCTGTGCACACTTATGATGGTTTCATTTCCCATTTTATGAAATTGGAGAAATATTTAGCTTATAAAACTATCATAATAACATATTATTAGTTTGGATATATTTTTTTCTCTTATCTGGACCTCATCTTGAGTCTTACAAAAAATTATTTCCTAGGTTCAAATTTTGATCAATACAATCCCTCAAGAAAATGGAGATAAATTTTATTTTTGCTATTTTTTAGGTAATGTATGATCTGAAATGAATATTATGTTTGAAGAAAATAGATGAGGATGTATATTTTTATAAGAGAGTTGAGTGGTACACGTGGAATTTCCTAACATATTAAATGAATATAAATTAATTATCATATTCAAATGGTTCTAAACTAAGTTTATTACATTGAAATTTTATTGTGGGTATAAATAATACCATAAAATAGAATTTTTATAAGGTTATATTTTTTTTACCCATATAGTTTTGTTTTAAATAACTATAATCCATTTTGACCATTACCATGGGGATAATGTTTTTTTACATTTTTGGCTTCATGACAATTTCTATAAAAGGTAAAACAACATATAAATGGAATATGGTTGATATTATTGACCATTACAATTATCTTTTACTAAAAATAAAATTTCAAAAAAATTTAAATCATTTAATAAAACATATTATATTATGAGATAAAATTAATGTCCTTTTTGAAACTATTCATTTATTTTGACTTTTAAAACATCAGTGTAAGGATTAAATTTGAATATATACATTTAAATCATTCCTAAATGATTATAATTATCAACATAATTCATGTAATGTAACATATAATTCAATTTTAATTACATTTATTATTATTGAAATAATTTATTTAATATCCCCTTTATTTAAATAATTATTATGTCGAGATGAAGAAGAATTTAAGATAAATATATAACTAAAAAAATATAAATAAATATAAAACATGAAAATAATTTCATTATGGTCGAAATAACTATTTATATTCATTGATAACTAGCTATTTTATATTTGTGAATAGACAATATAGATATAAATGCAAGAGAGTGACATTTTGTCCCTTCCTTTATATAAATTTTTATAATGGTTATAATCATGGAAATGTTAGTTAAATATTGGAAATTTCTTGAACATGATGGTATAAGGTATAAATATAAAAATAAAATAATATTTTACATTATTTAATGTCATTGTAACTATTATATCATTAGCTTTAAACCTAAATAATATAATTTACCCAAAATCGTGGTAAAAGATGTTTTACTATTATTAGAATTAATTATAAAAAATTATTTTTTCATTATTGAAAGCATTAAATATTATAATTCAATATATGGGTTCCATTTTATCAAATTAAATTCATATAATAAGAAAAAAATTATTTAATAGTATACCCACAAAACATGTTGAAAAAATGTTTGTAGAGAGGTACAATTTTCATATATTTGAAGAACGTAAATAAATTATTGTACAAGTGATTATAATTATATGGATTTAAATTCATATATTTAGTTATAAAATATATAAATTTCATTTAATTTTTTTTAAATAATATATTAATTAATTAAAATGGAAATACATTATGCATTTAAAATCAGTTTTCAAAAAAAAGTTGTTTTTTCACTATTCAAATAAAAATCAAACATTTAAGATAAACTCCCTAAAAAATTATTATATGATAATAATCATATTATAAGATTTAAAATTAATTTCATTTTATCAAATAAATGTTTTAAATGTTAAAAATATTAACAATTATTTTCTCACAAAAATAATTAAAAATCATTGATAATGAATAAATATTTTTGAATAATAAAATTCTTTCATTAAAAATTTACTACATATTTTGAGAAAAAATATCAATATAATTATATTGAGTAAAATATTTACATATATTTTATAAAATAATATATTACTATTCATACCAGAAAATTTAATGGCCAATTTATAATGATCATATTTAAACAGTAATACTTCATCCTTTGTTTTGGATTTGTGTTGTGTGTCGTAAACAATATAAAAAATTGTATTATTTTTAAAATAATATGGTGTTACATTTATCCCATTTAATAAATTTCATCCTCAAAATTTAATCTTTAAATTAGTAATAAAATTTTCAAATTAGAAATTACAATTATTGAAATAGTATATTATAAAAAGGGTTAACAAAAAATACTCTTGATATGAGAGAAAGTGAAGTATAGAGGAAATTTATAATAATATAGAACTAGGTTTCAATGTTGGAAAAAATTAGTGAGAAGTGAAAATAAAGAAATGGATAAAAATCATAATGCCAAAATAATTATTGAGAGTGATAGAGATCATTCATCACAATTAGGTGGAAGATCACGAGATTATTAATGACCGTAAAACTATAAACCAAATAGGCATGAAAAAGACTTTTTATTCATTAGAAGTTTTTTTAAAAGGATAATTTCTAATTAAATATCATTTTACTAGGGTTGAGGAATTATTTTACCATATAGACTCCAAAAATTAACATATATACTTTATATATATGTAAAATATAACCCTTTAATAAATTTCTACCACAATGTCATCTTTTTCTCTAATAGATAAGAATTCATGCTGAATTTTTCCTTATTTCCTAAATAATAATAATCAAATTTCAAGAAATCATATATTCTAAAAAATATTGATAATATATTGCTCCAATAATTAATAAAACTAATATTTTTAGCATATATATGATAATACCAAATGTAAATAGACATTTATAAGAATAATTCATATATTAATATTCTTAATTTGACAATAGTAACATTCTTTTTAAAAAAACCATTCCTTAAATAAATAATAATATATCTAAAATAACACCAATAATAGAGAAATTTTTAACATAAAATTTATTTCAAACCTTTTATTATCATTTCAATTGCATTATTCCCAAATAATAGTTTATATTAAAAGTTATGGTCATATATACCATAATTGAAAAAATCACCTCATTAAATATTAATAATTAATTCAAAATGGTAAAAATTAAAATATATTTTATCCAAACATTTTTTTAAAATATAAACATAATTTTTATCCCTAAAATTGTTTACGAAAAATAATTTTCATACGAAAATTCCATCACCCATAAAATTGTTAATCATTTCACCCTCTTCACCCTTCAGTTGTGGGATCAAACCCAATGGGCTGAACCGATGTGACATATTGTCTCTTGACATACTGGGATTCCCTTTTCTAAAAATATATTAACTTAATTTTTATAACATTCCAAAAAGTATGATAAAAAACCTCAAAAATAACATTAATAATCAAATAACTTTTTTACCACTATGGTTTTCAATATAGATTATTCTTTCAACAAAATCAAATAATATTAGTTGAATATTATTAACATTATATCATAGATATGATAACTCCTAATGTATACCAATTATTTTAAACTTATATCCAAAAAATATAATTCAATTCTTCATCAAATAATATTTTTTAAAATCCCATAATGGACCCATGGTTTATATTACCATTCTTGATGCTCCTTTCCATCATAGAGTCTAAAGAATGAAAAGGGAAAATACCTTAACAAAAATTGATTCATCCTTTGAATAAACATCAAAAATTGACAAAGTCATGATAGAGAATTTGTTTCCACTTGGATCGCACAATTTTCATCACGGTCGCGTAGGGTACCTGTGTGCCATATCTGATTTTTTCTCGGAGTCTTCACCAGCCTATAAATACCCCTTGTGGGCCCCACATTTTGAGGACGAAAAAAATTCCTAAATCCAGATTTAATCTCTTGGTGCCCAAGTATCCTCTGGAAGTCTTCCGAACACTTCTAAGGTAATTTCTTACCTAGAATGGAAGATCTAAACAGGGGAAACAAGGCCTAAGTGTTGAAATTCACCAACATCTACACGCCTAGGGGTTTAACCCTTAGGGGAAATGGACACACCTGCGCGCCACCTTATTCTTTCACCAGAACCTGTGAGCCACTCTTTTGGATTACCCTAGGGATAATAATAAGGGCTTGAGCCAGGACTCGCCCAAGTATTACCCAATGGGTTGACCATCGCGTAGGTACCTATGTGATGTGCAGGTATACCTGCACGACCAGGACATGCGCGCCCACGCAGGACCTGCGCACCTACTTCTTTTTAGGTGCCCCTCTTGCCTATTCACCTCTCTTATTCAAATCCACCTCTCCTCTTCAAGATTAAGCCTTCATAACTCTCTTCAAAGCCATTTGTGGCATGATTTCTTGGTTGGATTCCTTATCTGAAAGGAATTCTGTGGAACATCTCTCAAAAACCTAGTGATTTACATGTCTTTATGTCACTAAGGTTAGAGATTTAATTCATTAAACCTAATCCTTTAAGATGAGAGGATCTTTAAATTGGGCCTCCTTTTCATGAGTAAGCCCCAGTCCATGTTCTCTAAATATGGGCATCCTCCTTCGGAGTAAGCCCAAAGTCCGTTAAACTGGGCATCCTCCTTAAGAGTAAGCCCCAATCTCAAATTCCAAAGTATGATAATCCTTCTCATGAGTAAGCCCCTGTCATAATTTCCTTAATTTTGGGCATCCTCCTCAGGATTAAGCCACAAGTTCCCAAATTACCATAACATGGGCTTCCATCTCAGAAATAAGCCCCAGTCATAATTTACCTTAACCTGGGTATCCTTCTCAGGAATAAGCCCTAGTTTTCAAATACCTTTAACATGGGTCTCCTTCTCAGGAATAAGCCCCAGTTTTCAAATCCCTTTAACCTAGGCCTCCTTTTAAGGAGTAAGTCCCATACTCAAATTCTCCAAATATGGGCATCTTTCTTAAGAGTAAGCCCCAAGTCCCTTAATTTCGGCATCCTTTTCAGGAATAAAACCGAATCATAATTCCCCTTAACCTAGGTTCCTTCTCAGGAATAATCCCCATTCATAATTTCTCTTAACCAGTCTCAATTCCTTTTGATTTGGGATTCCCTCTCAGGAGTAAAACCGAATCATAAGTCCTTTCAAATTTGGGTATCCTTCTCAGGAGTAATCCCTAAGTAAAGTATCAAAATCTCCATAAAGCACATATACCTTTATGGACCTTGTTCTCGGGTTTCTTCCCTAATGTAAATCCCAATATTCATCTATCTGGGCAGTCATACAAACATAATCCCCAAATTATATCTTATGATTGCATCTTTCGTGGCACAATCATCTGGTTTAACCAATTTCTCTTGTTTCTCACACCGAGCATGACTCACATGAGATTAGAGCGTAAAAGTAATTATGAAATCTTTCTTTAGGTCATAAATCATGCATAAACATCATACTCCCTTACTCTAACTACATGGGTTCTGATTCATTTTCTAAATAAGGATACGTAGGTATCCCATCTGTGGGTACGATCCCAACTCTGAAATAATCTATTCCCTTTTGAATGACAATAAACTTCAAGTGCCCCGCTAAGTGGCTTTAATACTGGTATGGTTATCATCATGACCAAGTGATTTCTATATAATGTTTCGAAGGATACCATTGACTAAGAATCTATAAACAAATACATATGATTTTCTATCGATGAAGTACCTCAAATACATATAAAATATTCTCTAAATCTCTTACATACTAATCATTGATTGTAAGATATAAAGGAAAACTCATTTTCATACTTGTAAACTTAATAAGGATTCACGAGCATAACTTAAATATATAAAGAGAGTCCTGGACTAGACAATAATTCCCCCCAAAAAGGTGTGATGAGTCCAACCTCCCATAGTCTCGACCAATACAAATTCTTAAGCTTCATCGGTCCATAACTAATGAGCACCTGACTTTGGAAAGTAGGTCCAAATGGATATAGAATTATTGGATGTTTCCAGTTCTATGAACAAACTCGTTAGAAACCTATTGGAAAGATTGAACCTTAAACCAATGAAGTAATCCCCAATTCCATAGGAAACAAAAAATTGTTGACCTGACGTGAATCATTAACCAAGATAAATTTATGTTTTACTTATTTGTTAGGCCCCAATTTAAACTCAATGAGAGGGCCCACAAAACAATCAATAACTTATGTGCTCATCCAAAAGATGTAGTGGCTGACCATATCTTGATTATGTTTATTATATCAAACATGCACTCTTTTCCAAGATCTTCTACGTTACAGAAATGGCTTCTCTTAAGTTCACACTTGTTAATACCTCTACTGTGAATGCCTCTACTGCTACTCCTGCTGGATCGTCGTTCGCTATGAGGATGACATCACCTACTCAGTGTCATCTATGATGGATATCAAATGCACTGGTTTAGGAATACGATCAAAATAGTACTATTCCGACTTTGGAGGCCGCTTGACAAGCCCTCCAAGTCAATAATTCACCCTGGTCGTCCGGAAAACGACGACTAGAGATCAAGAAATAGGTGGTTCCAGTCGCTGTCTCCAACCATTCTAGGCCATTATCCCCAGAACACAATCACTAGTCCCTCCAATATTCTTGGGATGTGAATGAGCACGTCCCTCATGGTCTTAATTCAATGAGACAGGAGTCCTTCCCAAGGGATCCCATCAACAATCGCCGCCAAACTCGTGCGGTAGTGCACCCTCAACATGATGAGGGTGTCGTCTCCAGGTGTTTGGCTCAGGTTCCTCGAACCTGAACAGGAAAGAAGAACCCCCAGTGGCGACGACCAGTCAATAGTGAGCAGGTTCTTATCTCTTCCATTTCTGGAGAAGTCCACGGACGTAACATTTTGGAACGCAACGAACGATCCCACACACCCGTTCGTTTTAATTCTGCTATCTAGCAGAATCGTCTGGAAGCAACACACCAATCCCACTAGGCAATTCTGACAGAGTACTATTGAAAATAATATACACTTGTTTATAAATCATCTGCTAGTCAGCAGGCTTGTCTGACAGCATACGATGAATCTCGCCAACAGAATGTGTTGACAACTTGTAAACAGGCACATACACCTGCTTATACTCATCAATCCTACCAGTAGCCTTGTCTGTCAGTATTGAAGGAAGTTCATCAACCACATTTAGAGGAGTGCAATTAGCAGCCACACAATCCTTCTAGAATTGATCAATCCTACCAACAGTCTCATTTGTTAGCACTCAGAGAAGTCGATTGGAAATCCCCAATGACAAACAGGAGGCAGACTCAACTGTTTGCCCCCACACTTGAAAACTGTCAGAATTCACTGACAAAAAAAGAAGGACCTGAGTAAGAATACACACCTACTCCAAGCACTAAATGGACGTATATCCCCATTCTGGTAGCTGAAGTCACCTAGCACATTCTGTCAATGGTGAAAGAGCAGAAACAATTTCCTGCTCAAATTCTGTATGCCTGTCAAAATATTATAACAGCTTCAACAGTATCATAGGGAAAGAAATGAAAATCTATCCCAACCAGTGGAGTGACACATCAATGTATCAATATAGAACAGAAACAAACCACTTTTCTAGTCCAAGAGGGTTGTGGGGCGTACTCCCCCATATCATACGGACAACCATGTCAGGCACATACACCTGATCTGAGTGGAGATAATCAGCCTAAAATGATCATTTCTCCTAAGAACGCACATACACATACACATAATTACCACTTTCTTCAACAAGTGGTTCCTAAAGTGAGTCATAATGTGTCTAAGAAGAAGACCCTCCCATCAAAATCAAGAAATCAAGAGCCAATTTGTAATAAGGCCTTCCTCGATGCTGGAGATCTTGAAGCCCTCAGACAATTATCTATTAGAATTCAAGATTTTACTCCATCATCTCCCAATAGTGGTAACAATAATTCTGAAGTTCTTAATCAGATACTTCCACATAAAGTCTTTCTTCATGATAATTCGGTCAATCCCAATGATTCATCTTTAGATGAGAGCCACAAGAACCCACTGTGAAGCCAGTAGATCAAGGAGAAATGTTTTTCATCTTTTATTGTAGCCCATCATGGAGGTCCTCCTCATGATAATGAATTTAGTTGAAAAAGTGCTCTCCATAGTAGTAATATGATTTTCCTAGAAAATTCTCCAATGGAAAATGTAGTGATGTTAAAGCCCTCTTATCTTGTGGCACTTGAAAATGTGATGCCAGTTATGTCTGATGTTTTACCGCTAGTAGGTGAAATTCTTTCTCAATCAGAAGATATCATGGGGTGTAGGTAACTCTCCAAAGCACCACTGGGTTGTTAATCTTCTAGTTTGATCAGTGAATTCTACTCCAATCTTATTGAATCCGATGAATCAACAAGAAAGTACCAGCTCTGGTCTAATCAGATAGACTAAGCTCCATCAAATGATAAAGATGAAGTAATAAATATGATATAACAACTGGCGAAAGGTGAAGTGCCAGTCATGTTTTGGCCTTTGGATGACTCTCAATATGACATTCCAGAGATGTTTATGGAATATAGAATTCATGATATTATTCTCAACATATGGAAAAATCTTTGTCAGTTGAAAAAGAAAATATTATCTTATGATGAATATGAAAATCATGTCAAGATAATAGAAGGGTAACAATGCCAAATTAACTTTGCATCTCTCTCAGTTTCTCGATATCCGAAGGATGAAAAGCAGCAGAGAGCCCTTCATAATTCATGCCTTGGAAGACTAATAATATTGTGCCCATTAATTGCCAATGTCCTATCTAGTATTCATATCAGGGGATGGGGTGTTCATGGATCACTACATTTTACTTTACTCTCCATTCATCAAATCCCACCGAAAATGGTCTCATGCAGTGTTATTGCCCATGTCCAGCCACAACCAATTGGATTTGTTAGTAATCAGAGGATTTCACAAGAACATGCCTCAACTAGTTCTTCCCAAAATCAAGAATACAAAGAAAAAGTTATTGAATTAATCCTACATCAAGAAAATGTGAATATTGAATAGGCCTCTCACTTAGAGCAATCACATCATCAAGTGATAGAAGGGTCAGAAATCATCCAACAGTTTTTTTGAGCCGGGTGATAAAAGTGGATTCACGTTGATGCATCATGCCAATTTCCGGACTAAAGTCCGCAAGATCAAGAGAGATTTTAAGAAAGTCTCAGATATAACATCTCAAGAACCACCCCAGCTTTCTAGTCTGGGGACTCTTTTAACCCAACCCCCAGAATCCACAAATAGGATTCGAGGAGTTGAGCAGGAACAGCCCCAGTCCACCGGACTAGGGACTTGTTCAAATACTCAATCTCTTCCTCAGAAAAATTCAGTGTTCTCTCGATTAGGGAAGAATCCCCAAGAGGAATGAAGAGCCAAATTATCATGAGATTCCTTCCAAATTACTGTACGCCAAGAATTTCTAGAGGGATCAAATCGACAAAAGGCAATGTCACATCAGAGACATGGCAGAAGACAATATCACAGAAATGCCGATAGAAGGGATGCAATGCATTATGAATAAATTAATGTCATCAATGTCATTGTTGTTGATCCACCAGATGAGGCTCACTCAGAGGGGTCAGATGAAGAGGTTCCTACTCAAGAAGTTGTATGCACAGACACAAATGAAGAAGGTGTGCATACACAAAATAAAAGTCTTGCCCAGAATTTGAGTGTTCCTTCAAATAACCCACGTCCCCCTATCCAAAAGGGATCCAACAAGGGGAAAGGAAAGAATCAGGTTACATACCATTCCTTTGGAAAAGCACAATCACACTCACTATATCAAATATTTGCATAACAGGAGGAAGAAATGAAGGAATTTAGGAGGTTGAATGGAGAACTACTTCAAGGTAGTCATCCTCCTAAGCATGTTGGACTCAATCAGCCATGGGAATTTGTTGCAGCTGTTGAAACGGATCAAGAATATCCTCCTCTACCAGTCCTCCATCACAGGTCTAATCCTATGGTTTAAGTGCAACAACAATCGGCGGTGCTACCATCAGTTTTAGTACCAGCCACCACATATGTCCAAGCTCCAGTTATTCCACCTGCTTAGGTCAAAGCTCAACAAGATTTTTCTCAAAAGTTAATAACTACTATTGAGTCATTAACAGCTTGGTTGGAAGCTATGGAGGGAAATGTTTCTCAAATTCAACCAGAAAAGATATCTTACCCTGAATGGGTTGATGCAATTCCTCACCCATCAAATTTTGAAAGTACCACATTCCTAATCTTTAATGGTTCGGGACCCCAGAGCAACACTTAACACATTTTGTTTCTCATTGCGATCCTATGATGGGAACCCCTCAGCAACATGAAGCAGTTAAGATCTGGTGTTTTATACAGTCATTACAAGGGCATGCTTTTGTCTAGTACATAAGCTTGCAATCCCTATTAATTACCAGATGGGATGATCTCCTTCAACAATTTCTTCTTCAATTCAGCTCAAATTTTCCAAAGACAATAGTTTTTGATCTTACAAATTGTAAGCAAAGGGAAAATGAAAGGGTTTTGGATTTTATTTCTTGCTGGAAGGGATTAACATATTCCCTAAGCTTAGATCTCCCTCAAGAAAAATTGTTGCCAATCTATGCGGCAAATTTGTGTGATGAGTTACGCACGCTGTTTAGCCCTGTGAAATACATAGGAGGGTTTAGAGACCTTACTTGAATCACTCAACAGATTGAAGACTCTCTTATGAATACTAAGAATAAAACTCATGTAATTACATAAGCTCCAGGAAGGATAATGGGTAAAGCAGATAATTCTACAGTTATACAAAAACAAGCACCTTTACCTGCTTTTAATTTAAAACCTTCATCTTCCCGAAGTGATACACCTCCCGAGCATCTACAACAGAGGCCGTTTCATCAAGATGATCAAAGAGATCAAAGATGAAAAAAATTTAGGATTTTAAAAGAAAATTTTACTCTTTCTGAAATGAACAAGTTTCGGGTTACTTCATTTCAGCTCTGGAAAATAATTTGGTTCAATTTCCAAGGCCCAAAATGCTGAATAAGAAAGGAGATGAAAATCGTCCCAACTATTTCCTATTTCATCAGATGTTGGGGCATCCCCTTTAGGAGTGTTTTTTCTTCAATAACCTCCTGCCAAAAAATGGTCGACTCGGGACAAGTCAAATTGAAAGGTTCTTCAGCTCAGGTAGCATGTGTTACTGCTACAGATCTAGAGGAAGAAGGCGAGTGGCAAGAATTCAAAAGAAAAAATTTGTAGAAATATGATGATTGGATGTCTAGAAAAATGATCAACCGAACTTATTCCATTTTTCGAACGCAATTGAAGAAACCAATTGTGACTTCTTCCATGAATCCCACAACAAAACCCTCTTCATCAGAGGGAAAATACTCAAAGAAATTACATAATTCAAAAAATAAGAACAATCAGAAGAAGATGAAATCATGTGAAAGCCCAAGTTGTCTTTGACTTTGGCTAATTTTATGCCATCTACATCGAATCCATGGGCACCGTCCAACCAAACAGAACAACATAAATTGGCCAGTCAGTCAGAGTCTTCATCAGACGAAGAGTTAATCTTCGGTTCTATTAATATGATTCATTTAACAAATCCTTATGCCAGTCGTAGTTTTGATTTCGATGAGTCTGAGTTCCCTGTATCAAAAAGAGAAATTAGAGGGAGGTTACCATGGTTAATGCTCCATTTGGTTTGGAAAAGATTTCAGTAAACCCATTTACACATGTGAGTATAGATAATGTGTTTCCTATCATTAAAATTGACATGATAGACCCAAATAAAAATATTTTTATGGAAACTTCCATAATGTCAATTACGGAAATCAATCCAGACAGAATGGGAGAAATTGGTGACTCACCAAGTGATGATGAAAGCTCAAATGGAGATGTCTTCATTCCATCTGGTGAAATCCAGCAAGTCTATACATCACCAACCAGGCCAGAAGAAGTTATATCAATGTCATAGGTGAATTATGATGTCGATTCTCAATCCATAATCTCCTCTTTAATACCCAAGAAGGACCCTTCATCATCAATTGGGTCAGAAATGAAAGCTTCTTCTTTAAGATGTTCAAATTTTGACATCTCTTTTGATCATGGAAATTCTACTTCATCATCTACTATGCAAGTAGAAAAAGAATAAATAACACATGTTGAAGAAAAAGAGGAAGATCCCAGGGGGTGCTCCTCCATCATTTGAAGAGGTTATCTCTACCACCGTGGATGAACTCAGAGAAATAAATATGGGTACAAAAGAAGATCCACACCCCACTTTAATTAGTGCTGCCATGACTCTTGAAGAGCAAGAGTTGTATGTTTCATTTTTAAAGCAAAATCAAGGTATATTTTCTTGGAACTAAACAGAGATTCTAGGTCTTGATCGTGACGTTGCTACTCATCGTTTGGGTTTTCCATAAGAACATCAAGGATTTAAGCAAGCTGCGAGAAGAACACACCCAACATATGCTTCCAAAATTGAAGCTATAGTGGATATGCTTATCAAATATAACTTCGTCAGAGAAGTTCAATATCCCAAAGGGTTGGCTAATATTGTCCCTGTGAAAAAGAAGAATTGATAGATTAGAGTTTTCATTGATTTCAGAGATCTTAATTGACATTTCCCTAAGGATGATTTTTCAGTTCTGATTACAGAACTCTTAATTGATGCCACAACTTGCTATGAAGCACTTTCCATCATGGATGGATATTCTAGGTATAATCAAATCCGAATGGCTCCAGAAGATGACGAATCTACAGCCTTCAGAGCCCCTCGGGGTGTGTTTTGCAATCGGGTAATGCCCTTTGGCCTAAAGAATGCGGGCGCAACATATCAGTGTGCCATGCACCGTATCTTCTAACCCGTTTTAGTGAAATTTGTTGAATGTTATGTTGAAGGTTTGGTGGTTAAATCCAAACAACGTTATAATCACTTGTCTGATTTGTATGTCATATTCCAAAAACTTCGACAACATAATGTGAAGATGAACCCCTTAAAATGTACTTTTGGGGTAACCTCAAGAAAATTTCTTGGATTTTTTGTATTCCATAGTGGTATTGAATTCGATCCTGAGAGGACAAAGTCAATCCTTGGTATGTCACCTCCTCGAAATTTGACATAATTTAGAGGGCTTCAAGGACACTTGGCCTATATTCGGCATTTTTTCGCCAATTTGGCAGGCAAAAGTTTACCCTTCACCAAGTTGATGAAGAAGGGAGTTACTTACTAGTGGACTGAAGAATGTCAAGAATCATTCTATATTCTAAAGAAATATCTCTTGAGTCCACTGGTATTAATGCCACCTATTGAAGGAAGACCACTTATCCTCTAGGTGACAGCTTTAGAGCGATCATTGGGTGCCTTTCTTGCATAGAAGAATGATGCTTGGAATGAATACAAGATCTACAATCTTAGTCAGACTATGCTTGAACCAGAAACTCGATGTTCAAGTATTGAGATGTGCTTCCTAGAATTAATCGTTGCATTTCAGAAGTTGATACACTACCGGCAACATCATGAGGTCCAATTGGTATCTTGCAATAACCCACTCAATTTCTTCCTTAGTCATCCAATCATTACAGGACGTCTGGCAAGGTGGGCAGTTATTTTGCAGCAATTTGATATCCAGTGTATGTCTCAAAAAGAAATAAAGGGCCAAGCTCTGGATGATTTCCTTGATGAACATCTTTCAGTAGAAGATACATCTTTAGATATTGAACTCCCTGACAAGGAAGTCTTCTTTTTTCAAGATAGTCCTCAAGTATGGGAAATGTACTTTGACAGTGCATCCAGAAGTCCAACAGGGACAGAAATGGAGGATCCTAAATTCATCAACGTTGGGTTATGAATTATAATTATTTCCACGAAAAGGGCAGTGCTACCTTATTTTTTCGTATTGTGGGAAGGTGGTACAAACAATGAAGCAGAATACCATGTTCTCATCACACGCTTGGAGTTGGTGCTTCAAGGACAAGTGAATCACACAAAGGTGAAAGGTGATTCAGACCTGGTAATCAAACATGTCAATGGGGAATATGCCATTATATTATAAGATTTGATCCCTTTGTATGATTAAGTTATATAGTTAATGGAAGAATTTCCTTCGGAACCGACATTTTCTTATGTCCCGTGATCAAAAAATGCCCAAGTTGATGCACAGGCTAATATAGCCACAGCTCTGGCAGATCCAAATCGGGACAGTAAAACCATCAGTATTGCCCACCGTCGTACAATTTCACCTTATGTTCAATCCAGAACAGAGGAAATCAATGAAATTTGTTCCATTTCTGAACCATATGGTCATGCTACAGAATGGATGACACCTATCAGGGAATACCTTCAAAATGGAACACTTCCACCTGATAGAGCTGGGAAAGAACAAATCTGGCGTTGTTTGGTCAATTTTACTCTTTATGATAAGTCAGATCACCTAGAGAAACTTCTCTACAAGCATGATTTTGATGGAGTTCTCTTTAGATGCATTGATGGTGAAGAGACAATGGCTGTCATGAAAGAAGTTCATGCAGGAGTCTGTGGTGCCCACCAGTCTGGACATAGACTATCTGATCAAATTCTAAGGCTTCGATACTTTTGGCCTTCAATGATACAAGATTGTGTTGATTTCAAAAATAAGTTTCATTCACGCCATGTATGTTCCAACTTCATTCATCAGCCCCAAGAGTTGCTTCATACAGCTAAAAACTCGAGGCCATTTTCCACAGGGGGAATGGATGTGGTGGGACCTTACCCTTCAGCTACAACCATTTAGTTTAAGTATATTCTTACTTCTAATAACTTCTTTTCCAAATGGGCAGAGGCAATACCTCTCAAAGAAGTTAGTTCTAAAAGCATTGTTAGCTTCATAAAGTCTAACATCATTACTAGATTTGGTGTCCCTCATACCATATTGATGGACAATGGCACCAACTTCTGTTCATCTGAGGTAAGGAAGTTGAAACAAGAATACAACATGAAATCCAACCATTCATCTCGGTATCATATAGAGTCCAACGTCCAGACATAAGAATTCAACAAGACTCTTTCAAACATACTGCAAAAAATGGTGCATAAAGATAAGAAGTCATGGCCTGACAAACTATTTCATGCTTTATGGGCTTATCGGACCACCACCTGCACTACAACGCGGTCAACTCTATATTCACTGGTATATGCAATGGAAGATGTATTTCCCATTGAAGTTCAATTACCTTAGCTCCGAGTAGCCATTTGTGATCAGTCATCTATAGATGAACAATCTAAAAAGAGGTTGTATGAATTGGAAAAGTTAGATGAGAAAATATTGTGCACCCTGCACCACGTGGAAGTCTATCAGAATCGAATAGCACTAGATTTCAACAAAAAAGTTCATCTTCGTTCATTCATTTAGGGAGAATTGGTATTGGTTCTCAGAACTCCAATGATACCAGGAAAGAAACCTCCCATGCTTGAGCCATAATGGGAAGGACCATACTCAATACATAAGGTCTACTCTAATGGAGAATATTCTTTAATATCAATGGATGGAGAACTCATCACTACTCCAACCAATGCCATATTTCTGATGAATTTTTTTTTAACACAAATACTTCATCATCCAACATGCCGTTAAAATGTGTTGTCCTTACTATAGGACTTTAAACTACATAGTCCCTTACGTCCAACAAGACATTAAACTGCATAACCAACGGTCAATGCATATGACCTTAAACTATTTGCATTTATCTTGTCCAACATGACGTTAAACTGTGTCATCGTCCAACATGACATTAAACTGTGTCATCCTTACTGTATGACATTAAACTGCACAGTCCCCAAAGTCCTTACTGCAAGACTTTAAACTGCATAATCTTCCCTTATGTCTTAGATACATGACATTAAACTGTACAACACCCCAATGTCCAACAAGATGTTAAACTATGAAAAATTACCTAATACGTCCAACATGACATTAAACTGTGTCCCCATTGTCTTCACTGCAAGTCATTAAACTGCACAGTCCCTTATGTGTCCTACATGACATTAAACTGTCCATTGTTAGGGTTGTTTCTATATCTTGTTTCTCACACCAAGTGTGACTCACATGAGCTTAGAGTAAACATCAACCATAAAACCCTCTCTGTGCCGCTAACCATGCGTAAGTACCAACACCATTTTTTAGGTCGTTGTCCCCAAGAACAACTTGATCGCTAATTCATTCTTCAATTGAGCTACGAGGACTTTGATCCTTTCCATCTAGGCTGGGTACGTAGGCAACCTTTCGAGTTTCAATCCCAAAATCAGTCTCTTCACATCAATTCACCTCCATCTCCTATGATGCTGATTTGTAAAGCTACCCCCGGAATCAATATCTTTATATTGGTTCACTTTTGTCCTTGCTATATGATGTTAAACTGTACAACACTTTTCTCCTGTATGACAATAAACTACAACAGTTTTTCACACCCTCACCTGAGATAGAATCATTATTTACATTGATCTCCAATCATGTTATATTCCAAAGACTACGTGCATACTTGGAAATTCCTGAACTTTTTATCATGGGTCAAACCATCATTGCACTAAAGTCCCCTTTCACATGTACGAACCAAATCTGTACATAGGATATTTCTAGTACTATGTGGGATTGATTCCCATCCTTATGGGATATGTTGAAATGTTTGAGCATCCCTCGAATCCAGCCCCAAGTCTTTAGGCCTAACCCCAAATTCCACTTTTAGTCCCTTGGCTGAAATGTCCCTTGCGAAAACATGAATGTGATATGAAAACCCCGATTTTCATTCACATCAGGTTTATAAAACACACATTGTGTATTTATTATAATGGTCTGAGCTCTATGACCCTAAACTAAGATCTCCAATACATTCATCCCACATAACGTTAAACTGTATTTCAAGAACTAAATTTGGCTTGATTCTCATTCTAATGAGATATGAAGTGAAGTCCAACATTTCAATTCAGGACCCAGCCACAACATGATTATGGTTAGAATTGGTCTATGTATCTCTACATGCATTGAACAATACCCAGTTTTATGTTTCATTCTCATAACCTTAAATATTTTCATATCTTCAAAACCCTTTTCTTGACTTCTTGTCCCAAAATGTCAAATTTCTAAGAGTTCTTTTGCCTGACTATGCAGCATGTGCCCTTAGGCGGCCTTGCATAAGTACTCTACATAACGGTCACGTTAGCCCAAAGATTCTTTTATTTGACTATGCAGCCAATTTACTTAGGTGTCCCTGCATAAATTCAACCCCCTAACGGGTTTGTTAAATAATGGTAACTTCATTCTTGGGAAGAATATATCTTTTGTCCTTATTGGTCTTATTGACAATGTGTAGGGATCCGCAAAAATAGCCATCCTTAACATATTTTTCCCATACTCTTTTTCATGATCTTAAAGTATTCAAGTCCATGGTTTATATTTTCCATCCCTATATTTGGGTCATACCTTCATATAAGTTACATTCATCTAATTCTTAGACAATCTTGATTAGAAATATCTTCTCCATATTCAAGTACCTCTCTCCATATAGCAAACTCTATTATGTGGAATATTTGAATTTCCATAAAATTCCACTGGTTTCTTTAGCAGTAGAAAAGTAAATTTTTGAGAGTTTATTTCCCTGAATATGAATCATGTTCCCTTAGTAATCCTTGCATAAGTAGTCTATATAAAGGACATGTCAGCCAAAATATGCTATTATTTGACTATGCAGCCAATTCCCTTAAGCGGCCCTACATAATTCAACCCCTTAACAGGTTTGTTAAATAATGGTAACTTCATTCTTGGGAAAATACTTCTTCTAATGCCTTTTAGCCCTTTTAGTATCATTCCTCATATTCAAAATTTAAAGTCATAGATTGCATATTTTCCCTCATATTTTAGTGTGGTAATGTATTTTCAGATTAATTTTCAAGGAATTGTGTCAATTTTAATCCTTTTCAGTCAATGCTATTTTGACCTTAAACTTTAGCCTTTTTATGTCCAATGTGCATGACTTTAAACTGCCAACAAAAGACAAGGGAACTCTGAATAAAAGTCATGTCCCAGCATACTAAACATACATTTTGTATGATTTTAGGTAATATTGAGCAATGAAAAGATTCAATGTTTGTAGGGTTATTTATAATAATTCTAGAAAAAATCAAACTATTCTTACTAGGCCAATTAGATTAGGAAAAACTTTAATGTAGGTAGAAAAAGAATACATGCACGAATGGTTGCAGATGAAAGTGTTTTTCATTGATGCATAAGAGTTAGAAGGACATCCACAGACTGGAGTCTCTTCTCTTTTTTAGGAATTACAAAAGACTTTCAACATAACTCTTCATCTGATTTATGACTTCATGAGCTTCATCAGCAGCCTCCTAGAATTCATTCATTAAACTGTATACAATAAGAGATGTAGTGATACCAGCTCTTCTTGGAACAATTATAAAAGAATGTTCTTGAGTGCGGTTTCAGAAAATTTGATGCTGATCAAACAGTGACTCTGTTTCTATCCAAGGGACTTTGAAGATGGACACAAGAATTTGAGAATGGAGCATTGGAAGTAAAGAGCCATTTGGAGAGAGTACTTTTGTCAGGTATTGTTCTAATGTCATGATAGTCTTCATTCCACCAACCAGTAGAGGAAAACATTTCAGCCCATGGGTTTTCCATTTTCATATATGCAAGGAAATGGCATGGAGGAAAAATTTGAAAGTTAACACCATTTTTGTTGCTCTTAATGCACAACATAACCGAAATAGGGGAGTAGTAGTGTAGCTGCATCTCAAGAATATAGTTATTTGCATCTGTAACATTGACTCCTTGTAGATGACCATGACCATACATAGGCAGATAGATGCTCTGTGGGAAATTAAGATGACATTTCTTCAAATACATAGCCAAATCTGGGAGAGTGCTATCGCAGATATCATAGTAATCATGACAAACAAGGTTCATGATGTCATCAATCCACTTTGAAGCCAGTTCATCAGCTGGTCTGATTCTTCTAGGAGCCATTGAATCAGCACAAAGGTCAAATAATTAACTCTTAAGTGAGTTGAATATTCATAAAATTTGTGAATAAAAGTGGAAAAATGGCTAAGGCATTAAGGCACACAATTCCAGTTTTGGCACACAAGTATAGTTGTGTCACACAAGTTTTTTGCGCATAGGTATCACCGTGAAAGTCCAAATACCTCTATAGAAGTGAGACACAAAGAACCATCAGAAAACAAGTAACTTACACGACGAAGGCAACTTGTGCTACGAGAGTGGGAATCCTTGAGAACTGATTGCTTTGTGTGAGAAATGGCCGCATATATATAGGCCAGACTGCACCCCTACATTCTGATACTTGCGCGATGCCATCTACGTGCTCAACACTTGTGCGCCACAGTTATTGGGTTTTCTCCTTTTCCCTCAGAGTCACATCCTCTTTCCTTTTGGATCCAACTCTGATTGGGGAATTTTGTTGACACTCCTTTCCGTCATAGAGTCTAATGAATGAAAACGGAAAATACCTTAACACAAATTGATTCATACTTTGAAGAAACATAAAAAAATTTACAAAGGCATGAAAGATGATTTTTTTTCACCTGGATTGCGCAAGATTCATCACGGTCGCGCAGGTTACCTGCACGCCATATATTGGGTGTGCAGGTGACCTGCGTTCCCAATCTGATTTTCACCTGGGGTCTTCACCAGCCTATAAATACCCCTTGTGGGCCCCCCATTTCAGGAACAGAAAAAATTACAAAATCCATATTTATGTTCCTGATTCCCAAGTCTCTTCTGGAAGTCTTCTGAACACTTTTAAGGTAATTTATTACCTAGAATGGATGATCTAAACAGGGGAAACATGGCCTAGGTGTTGAAATTCACCAACACCTGCACGCCTAGTGGTTTAACCCATAAGGAAAATGGACACACCTGCGCGCCACCTTATTCCTTAACCAGAACCTATGCGCCACTCTTTTGGAATCGCCTAGGGATAATACTAAGTGATTGAGCCAAGCCTTGCCCCAGTATTACCCTATGGGTTTACTGTCGCGCAGGTACCTATGTGCCGCTCAGGTATACCTGCACGGCCAGAACCTGCGCACCCACGAAGGACCTTCATGCCTACTTCTTTTTGGGTGCCCCTCTTGCCTATTCCCCTCTCTTATTCAAATACACCTCTCCTTATCAAGATTAAGCCTTCAGAACTCTCTTCAAATACATTCATCGCATGATTTCTTGGTTGGCTTCCTTATCTGAAAGGAATTCTGTGGAACATATCTCAACAACCTAGTGATTTACATATCATTATGTCACTAAGGTTAGATATTTCATTCGTTCAACCTCATCCTTTCATATGAGAGTATACTTAAATTATGCCTACTTTTTAGGAGTAATCCCTAGTCCATGTTCTCTAAATATGGGAATCCTCCTTAGGAGTAAGCCCCAATCTCAAATTCCCAAGTATGGGCGACCTCCTTAAGAGTAAGCCCCAGTCATAATTTCCTAAATTTTGGGAATCCTCCCCAAGAGTATACCCCAAGTTCTCAAATTCCATTAACCTAGGATTCCTTCTTAGGAATAATCCCCAGTCACAATTCCCTTTAACCTGGGTCTCCTTCTAAGGAATACGCCAAAATTTTCAAATCCCTTTAACCTGGGTCTCCTTCTCAGGAATAAGCCCCAGTTTTCAAATCCATTTAACTTTGGCCTCCTTTTCTGGAGTAAGTCCCAATATCAAATCATCCAAATATGGGCATCCTTTTTAGGAGTAATCCCCAAGTCCCTTAATTTGGGGATCCTTTTCAGGAATACAACCAAATCATAATTCCCCTTAACTTGGGCCTCCATCTCAGGAATAAGCCCTAGTCATAATTTCTCTTATCCAGTCTCAAATTCTTTTTATTTGGGCTTCCTTCTCAGGAGTAAAACCCAAAAATAAGTCCCTTCTAATTTGGTCATCATTCTCAGGAGTAAGCCCTAAATTAAGTATCAAAATATCCATAAAGAACATATACCTTTATAGACTTTGTTCTCAGGTTTCTTCCCTGAAGTAAATACCAATATTAATCTATCTGGGAAGTCATACATACATAAGCCCCACATTATATCTTATGATTGCATCATTCATGGCACAATTGTCTGGTTTTACCAATACCTCTTGTTTTTCACACCGAGTATGACTAATGTGAGCCTAGAGTGTAAATGTAATTATGACATCTTTCTTTGGGCCATCAATCATGAATAAATATCATACTCCCTTACTTGAACTACTTGGGTTCTGATTCCTTTTCTAAACAAGGATACATAGGTAGCCCATCTGCAGTTATGATCCCAACTCTGAAAAAATCTATGTCCTTCTGAATCAAAATAAACTTCTCGTGCTCCACTGAGTGGCTTTAAAATCAGAATGGTTATCATATTGACCAAGAGATTTCTATATAATATGTATAAGGATGCAATTGACTAAGAATCTCTAAAAAAATACAGATGATTCTCTATCGATGATGAACATTGAATACATATAAAAGATTCTCTAAATCTCCTACATATTAATCATTGATTGTCAAATCTAAAGGAACGCTCATTTTCATACTTGGTAACTTAATAAGGATTCACGAGCATAACTTAAATCTATAAAGAGATTCTCGGAGTTAACAATAATTCCCCCCAAAAAGGTGTGATGAGTCCGACCTTCAATCCATTCGACCAATGAAAATTCTTAAGCCTCATTGGTCTATACCTAATGAGCACTTACCTTTAGAAAGTAGGTTAAAAGGGATATAGAATCATTGGATGTTTCCGGTTCTACAAACAAACCCGTTAGAAACTGATTGGAATTTTTGAACCATAAACCAACAAAGTTATCCCCAATTCTAGAGGAAACAGCCAGAAATGTCTCAAAAAATACTATTGTTAGCCTTAGACTGTCATAAATTAAAAAACTAAATGGTTTATTTTTCCATTAAAAGTTTTACCAACCATTGACTTGTCATCCTAAGACACTTTATAATATTCCATATCATTATGGAATATAATATATTTTCATAGAATTTACTCTCTCATTATTTATAATAGTTTTCAGATCTCAAAATTTTCTATAGTCATCTCGGGTGCAATTTCTGGTAATTTTTGTTGTTTTGAAATACCTTTGCTTTGTAATTATTGTTTGTGGTGCATTTGGGTGTTGTTTTAAGAAAAATATAAGGATGAAGGGTTGTCCATATTTTATGCATAGTTTTAAAAACCATGCACCCAAACCCAGGTAACTATGTGAATCGTGAAAACCACAGTTGTCATGTCTATAGGGTTTGTGCATGGATTCCATAACTGTGTGCCACTACCAGGTGAAACTGTGCGCCCAAAACCATTTTTTACTAATTTTTTTTAAATCACCCAAACTCCCATGTAAAAATAGAGGGGGTTTGGGATTTTGGGTGATTTAAAAATTAATTTTAGTAATAAATGGTTTTGTGCGCACAGTTTCACTTGGTAGGGGCACACAGATAAGGAAACTATAGATAAACCATACAAACATCACTACTGTGTTTTTCACGATTCACATAGTTACCTGGTTTTGGGTGTAAAGCTTTTCTAACTATGCATAAACCGTGAAAAACCCTTCATCATTATATTTTTCTTAAAACATCACCAAAATGCACCACAAACCACAATTCCAAAGCAAAGGTACTTCAAAAAAACAAAAATTACCAGAAAATACACCCGAGATGACTCCAAAAAAGTTCAGGATCTGACAGCTATTATAAATAATGAGAGAATAAATTATATGAAAATATATTGTATTCCACAATGAGATAAGGATTGGTTATGTGAGATAATTAATCATAGTTAGGGGTAGGGGATTAATTATAAGATAAGGATTGGTTATGTGAGATAATTAGTGCTGGATTAATTATGTTCCTTGTTGTTTTATTAAAATAATTCATTCTAGAATTAAATATTATAAGTTGAGATTTGATTTGGATAATTAATTATGGAAAAAAGAATAATGTTGATAGATTAATTAATTGATGAATTAATTAATGGGTTGTGAAATTAGTTAATGGGTTAACTAATGGGATTTGATATATTTATCCAATCATTAGATTAGTAAGGTATTGATGTGAATAATTATATATGAATTAATAAATTATATAAATGATTGGGAATGTTTTTGCTAGACATGACATTCTACACTAATGGAGAAGTTAGAGATTAGAAATGGAATTCTACCACAATAGTTATCCATGAACTTGTGAAGTGGCGTGGCAGACATGGAAATATCCACTAGATGGGATTTGGGGTGGTAGACATGGAAATATACATGAAATTAGACTTAGAGTTCTGGGAATGGTGACCTACACAAAATGATATTTGGGGCGTTTTACATGGATTTCAAAACCAAATTAATGAAAATAATTAATTATGAAATAAATGAGATACATGAATCAAACCCAAGTTTATTGTGTTTAAAAAAAGAATAAATGACAATGTGATAACTGTTTAATTATGTATTGTACTTGTTGTTTCATATTATTTCATACACATTCTTTTTACTAGAATAGTTTTAGACACCGTTGGTGGTGGCATACTGAATCGTACTCACACCCTATATATGGGCATGTCCTTTAACATTACATAATATTGAATTATGTAAATATTTCACATTTTCGATCTTTTCATGTTTAGAGATTTAGATAATTGGGAAATAAATATTACATATCAACTTTCAAATTACATGTAGACACTACTACTCAATATCTATTTTTTCATAAAATAAAATCTCTTAAAAAGAAACATGTATAGATCTATATTTTATACACCATGAATTTTCCTTGATCCCATCCACGACCCAATTAATCTTAAAGTCCTATGGAGAGCATTTAAAAAACATGGGATGTGCATAAAAAGCTCAGTAATGGTTATAAAATAAGGAAGGAAAACATTATCCCATCATTAAATAAAAATCAATGAAACCGTACTTTTCAATGATAACATACCTTACAAAATCATAAGATTTATGAATAACACACACAAATAATAAATAATAAAGAAAAATTATGGAATTCATAACAAACATACATTGTAGCTATCACAGCTACATAGGGAGTCAAATTTGGAATACTCATCATTGTATATTACTTCAATCTATTATGAGAAACATTAGTATTTACCTCGATCACATTACCCAATGCATTGGAAAGCTATCTCGGGCTCACCCGCCCTAGGTTTATCATGAAACCACATGTATATGTAAATAATTCCCAATAACCATAACATAATCATAACAATTAACACAAGTATAAATTAATTATAACATTTCCACATTCCAATATATCAAATCAAGATATTGAAATGAATTGTGATTTATCAAACCATTTTCAAAACCATTTAAAATATTTAATAAATAGATTTTTGAATCAAAGTGTCCCATAATACATTGAATTTTTTAAATTAATTACCCTTTTAAAACATTAATTTCATATATATAAATCCTGAAAACCATTTTTAAAACATGTACATTAATGATAAAGATTTCGAATAATAAATCTTTAGAACATTTAAAATGATATTTTAGTTAAATATTTTTTTAACAAAATGAGAGATTCTTGAATACAAATAATTGAGGAATAAAATTTAATGAAAACATTATAATATCCTTATAATAAAGGTATTCAAGATATAATATGTTGAAGGACAGTACATACAACATATAAGAGTGAATTGGTGTATAACAACAGTGAAGTCTCAATGGAATGTAAATTGAGATGAAATCCCTTATAAAAAATGTATCCTTAGATTAAGGATAAATAAATTAAATAATAATGTGTAAAAAATATAAATACACTCAATATGGTTTGACATTCAGTGTAAATAAATCAGAGAACATTCACACATATTCTTTTTAAGACAAAACCAAAGACTTGGATGTTTAACTCAATGAATGGAAATTGAGTTAAAATCACTCTTATCAAGTTCATATAGATGACTTGAGAATTTATCAATGGAGTGCTTATATCTATAAAAAGTATATCCACAAAAATGGGAGTGGAAATTAAAACCTAAAAAAATAAATTGTGATTCCACACATAATCATAGCATGACCTAATTAATAATTATGAAGATTAACCCAAGGAATGAAAATTGGGTTAAATGGTTCCCTTACCGATTTGGTAACTTACAAAAATACACCCCATGAAAGAATGATCATACAATGAAGATGTAAATAACCATAAATTAGTGTATATTACACTATGAATACAATCCTAGGAAGTACATACAACATAGAAAATGAAATAGTGGCTAATATAACATCAATCTCACGAGAATAAAAAGTGAGATTAAAAACCCATACCACGTTGTAATCAATCAAGACATATGAACCAAAGTTAATAACCCCCAAATGAATCATATAATACCATGAATATAAAGTTAATCATGATAATATATATCAAATGACAGTAAAAGATACACCACATGCAATGAATAAGTGGTGAACAATGTAAATATGATGGAATTAAAAGTTATATAAGAAATCCCTTATCTCGTGTACGACTTGTCTTGTTTGTTCATTGTTATCCTTGAATAATAAACTTCAATTAATTTAAACTTGATTATGAAATAATTTAAAATTTATTATTCCTTTTATGTCACTTATTACCTTGTTATAAATATTATCTAATCATTTAAGTTAATAACGATTGTTTTGTCGATATTTGGTACTTGAGTAAAAATGGACTTTTTATAATTACTAGTTATTCACATGGTCAATAGTTTATTTTTTTTAAGGGTGAAGCTTTGGTCAAAGACCAAAGCAAAAATTTATTGATAAGAAAAAGAGAGATTACAAGAAGCAAAAAGAAGGGATTTTTTTACAATCTCTATCCAAAAGATGAAATAAATCAGGGGGGATAGAGTCCATCCAAGTCATGCTTTGATGGACACCTTTGTTGGCTAGAACATCAGCAATGGCATTTGCTTGACGATAGGCATGAGTAGCTATAAACTCGATCCCACAGAGTAAATTGAGACAGTTCAACCAGCGAGCAGTGAGCGACCAGGATAGATGAATTTTGCCAGTCCAGATGGCATTAATGATGGTGGAAGAATCACTTTCAATCCAAAGCTTTCTCCAACCTCTTTGAAGAGCAAAGTCAACAGCATGAATAACTCCGAGCATTTCCGCCTCCAGAGATGAATAGTGTCCACAACCAACAAATAAACAACCATGACATTGCCCAGTTGAGTCCCTGAAGATAGAACCACAACTGGATGGACCAGGGTTGCCTTTGGAAGTGCCGTCAACATTCACTTTGATCCATCCTGACATCGGAGATTGCCAAAAAACTTCAAAGAGGCATTTTGGCTTTGGGAAGATACTAGGAACGTGAAGATGAAGGAGGATCATAAGGTCACCAACCGAGTTGTTGCAACAGTCTTTTTGAATTGAGGCTGCTTCATGAATCGCAAGGAGGATTCGGGACTTCCCTGCATTAAGATAGAATGAGTGATTATTGTGAATAATATCATTTCTAACATACCAGAGTTCATGTAGAAGTTCTGCCACTGCTGCAAGAAAAACATTTTTAACCTGCAGAGAGGCATCATGTCTAGTACAATGCATTAAAGACAAGTAAATAGAATCAGTAATGGGTAATCTGCAATTAAAAAGATCAAAGATGTAATTCCGAAGGGCAGAGGCCGTCGCACAAGATAGAAAAAGATGATTGGCATCTTCCCTATGTTGGTTACACAGACGACATTTAGAACAAAGAGAGATGCCAAAAGTTTGGAGGCATGTTTCCGTGGGTAACCTGTTGTGCGCAATACGCCAAATAAGGATGAGTCTAGAAGGCTTGATGTATGGTTTATTGAAGTGATTCACCCAAGAATAAATAGATTCAGGATCAGAGAAATTATGCTTATAAAAAATTTTTGAATCCAGGATGCCATTGGGAGAAGGCTCCCAGACAAGGAAATCACCAGCAGAAGAAAAATCATATTTTTCGATAGCTTGCATAATGATATCTGGGAAATCCTAGTCAGAGAATTGTAAGACCTCCTTTATAGACTGTTGAGTATCATCAGGAAGAAGATCCGGAGGCAACAAAGAGATCAGAGGGTTACCACACCATTTACCACACCAAAAATTAATGGAAGAGTCAGCACTGACAATCCATCTAGAATTTTGCATGATTTTGTGAAAAGAGTCTCGAATGGAAGGCTAGAAAGAAGAGTTAATGAAGTTAAGATTACCTTTTGACAGCTTAGAAAAGAATCTAAGTTTTAGAAAATCAGTAGCTTTAGAAGTGGAGTTAATGATGTGCCATGTAAGGCAGGCCTGTAAGGCATCATTGAACAACTTTAAATTTTTAATGCCTATTCCTCCATTAGCAATGGGTTTACAACAAGTATTCCAAGGAATAGTAACAAGCTTCTTTTCAAAAATACTTCCAGACCAGATGAAGTTTTTGATGTAAGTGTTATGTTTTTTAAGAGTACCGATGGGCCATTTATAGGCCATAAAGGAATGATCCATTTTAGAAACAATGGTCGATTTGACCAAACAGATTCTCCCAGCCATGGAGAGAGACTTACCATTCCAATTAGCTAGTTGATTTGTGATATGAGAAAGGATATTAGAAAAATAGGTAGCTTTGGGATGACCCCAAAATAGAGGAACACCCAGATAGGTGAAAGGTAAGAGACCCTCCTTGATACCCAGGTAATTAATAATACCAGATTTCCTTCTGACAGGAAAATTCTTGCCAAAATAGATGAAAGATTTGTTCTAAGAGATAGCTTGACCAGAGACATCCTCATAGTGAGATATAGTTTTCTTGAGATCATGAAGGATTTTTTGGTCCCCTTTTATAAAAAGGATAATATCATCCGCATATAAGAGGTGAGTAGGGGCATTTAAGTTTCTGGCTACCTGAATAGGTTTGATCAAATTATGATCAACATGGTAGTTTATGAGTCTGCTAAGATAATCTTCAGCAATCACAAAAAGAATGGCAGAGAGAGGGTCCCCTTGTCTAACACCTTTAGTGCATTTGAAAAAGCCACGAGGAGTGCCATTAATTAGGATAGAGATATGAGATGAGTAATGAAGGGTCTTGATTCTACCAATGAAGGAATCATTAAAACCAAAATTCCTAAGAACTTTGTAAATAAAATTCCAATCAATAGCGTCAAAGGCCTTTCTAATATCCATTTTGATGGCCACACAACCACTTCTAGATTTTTTAGTTAAGGCATTCGTGCACTCAGATGCAAGACAAATGCAGTCCTGAATGGATCTTCCCTTGATAAAACCAAATTGATTCCAAGAGACGATTCTATTGCAGATAGGAGCCAGTCTGTTTGCAATAATTTTAGTGATGATTTTATAGATAGTGTTAATCAATGCTATAGGTCTAAATTGATGGATCTCAGCAGCATTCTCATCATTAGGAATTAGAGTTACAAATTGAGCATTGATTCCATGAGGTAAAGATCCGTGAGTGAAGAAAATGTAAATGAGTTTGCAAACATCGTTTTGAATTATATCCCAATGTTTTTGGAAAAAACCATTATTAAAACCATCTGGGCCAGGGGCACTACCAGGGTTTAGTTTAAAAACAATGTCTTTAATTTCATGATCAAGGGGAGTGCTTAATAGGTACTTATTGTCACCTTCATCAACCAGCAAAGGAATGATATCAGGTTTAAGGTCAACATTTCTGTCCGGACCATTTAAGATGTTATAAAAATACATGATAAAATGATCCGTAATGGCTTCTTCAGAGTCTAAGACCATGTCATTATGAATGACCATAGAAAGCGGACGATTGGCCTTTCGAATTCTTTGAAGATTATTATAAAATTTAGTATTGCGATCACCATCAGTAAGCCATTTGGTTCTAAACATCTGTTTACGAATATTATCTTTAAAAGTAAGTAGGTAATTACGTTTCGAGGAGATATTAGCTTCCACCTGAGGATCTAAGTCAAAGTCAGAATGAGTGTCCTGAGATTGAAAGTGACTGAGCTCATCTTCCAGATGTGAGATGTCTAGATCAATTTGTAAGATTGAGTTTTTACACCAACCTTTGAGAGCCTGTTTAAGAACATTCGGTTTATATAAGCAAGCAAAGTCATCCTTATGGTGTTTCATGGAGTTCCAAGTGTTAAAAATAAAAGTAGCCCAGTCAGGGTTCTAAGACCAAGAATTGTTAAATTTAAAAGGAAAGATAGTTTTTCAAACATTTGTAGTAAGATTAACAAGGATCAGATGATGATCAGAGTTAATTATAGGGAGAGTAACAGTAGAAATTTTATCCCAAGTATCAAGAGTCTTCATGTTCACAAAGGCTCTATCAAGTTTACTAGCAACGTTTTTATTGTAATCATTTCTGTACCAGGTGTATTTGGCACCGATAAGATTAACCTCAAAGAGGTTACTATCATCAATAGTAGATTTAAACTCTCTAGAGGAAATGGGGAGATGAGCGGGACCAATTTTTTCAGATGAGGTAATAATGGCATTGAAATCTCCCAAGACAAGCCAAGAATCCTGAATGAGTTTAGAAATATCAAGAAGTTCAAGCCATAACATTCTCCTATCCTGATACCCATTTTTGGAATAAACCATAGTACAATAGATGTGCTGACCATTCCAAATGAAATCACAAGTAAACTGCTGATCAGAAGTTTTGATAATGTTAATTGTTTTTTAATGAATTATGACAAATAATCCACATGGAGTCAACCTGAGGACCGTTTTTACAAGATCCTAGAAAATTGTAATTAAGAGAACCAAATTTCATAAAGTTCATTTTAAAATTGACCTTAGGTTCAGCAATGGAAAAAAGGTATGGTTTATGAGTATTTAGAAACCTCCTAAGGGTAATGGAGGTGTCATTATTGGCCACCCCTGACAATTCCAGAAAAAAACATTCATTGCTACTTGTTTCTAGGGTTAGAACCCTTATTTTTTTGGATTTACAAGAACCATTCTTTTTTTGGGATCTTGTAACAATTGAGGAAGAGGATAAATGACGATGACCCTCATCAGTTTCAGAGCTTTGAGAGGAATCAGATTTCTGATTAGCATTTTGAATAGTAGCAGGGTCTGATGTACACAGTGAAGCAGAAATTTCTAAAGAGTGAGACTGTTCTGCTCTATGAGCAGAGGCCTTTACAAGAACAGGAGGTAGAGGTGAGATGGTTTGATTAGACTCAGAAATAACATTATGAGAAGATTGCTCATGTTGTGGGAGAGGCTCAGTCTCATTCTGAACAGATTCAAGACAAGTAGGATGAAAATGATCAGATACAGGAGGCATGTTATGATCATGGTTCTGGTTGTTATTAGGAGAGTTAGAAATCATGTTGTTTTCTGGACATAAATCATGGTCATGAGCAGATTCAGGAGAAGACAGTGGGTTATGTGGAGAATTATGAGACAAATGAGACATAACAACATTATCAGCATGTATGACAGATTTGCTGACAGAACTATCAACATTTCCATCAATAACAGAATTCAAATTATCTAGTTGTTCCTGCAGAGAATCAGAGATCTGTATGTCAGTTAGAGGATTAGATACATCCTTCTGAACAGTGAGATATTCAGTGTGTAAAATCAGATTAGGATCAGGAGTGTGTGATGAAGTAGGATCAACAGAAATTTCAGAAGTAACAAAAACAGACTGAGATTTAGTTATAGGAGCAACAATACAAGAAAGGTCATATTTGACATCAGAGTTGGGAGGCACAGAGTTACCAGAACCAGCAGATTTGGTTGGAGAAACTGCAGAATCATCATGGGAACTTTTAACATCATTAATAAGCGCAGTAGAACCTGGGTCTGCAGGGAGCACATTTTCAATATGAATCATGCTGGAAGAAACCACATTCTCCTTGAGGGTAGATACTGAGTCACCCAGATTCCTACAAAAATCCTCCTTTAAACATGAAAAACCAGAGGAAGAAGCATTGTTAACAGCACTAGAAATAGGGGTAGTGATGCTCTTGTTAGAGCATTCTCTGTTACAGTCATCAACTAACCCTTTTGAGCCAGTGGGCTTATCCTTAATTTGAGAGTCCTCCTCAAGTGAAATTATCATGTTTACCGATAATAGAAACCATAATGGTATCATAAAAAATAAAAATAAAGAATAAAAAATAAAAAATAACCATAATATATATCATATATAAATACAGTTCCATCTTAATTTCCACCATGAGATATGGTAGGAGATAATTGAACAATCATCGTTTCGTGAGGCGTTAGTTTTCCATCCACTGAAACAGTATTTTCTTTACCAATTATATAGAGGTGTGTATAAGTGTAGTTTGAATAATTATTATAAAAACATCCTTGTATATTTAGGATACTATTTTTTATAAAATAAAGTAAAGAAAATAGTTTAGGGGTTGGAGAAGTAAAATAAAAGATAAGAATTTAAGAGAAACTATTACCTTTAATTTGGGTAACTCTCTTTGGTTTGAACCAAAAGGACCTCTTGAGGTTTTTTATGCCCAAGGTAAGGCTTCTAGAAGGAAGAGGGGAATCGTGAGAGCTTATTTGGATAGTTTTTGGACGAGCCAATGGAATTTAGAGGTGTGTGTAATGGGTTAGACGTGTGAATTTTTATAGGGGGGAGGGGTTCTTTAGAAAAGTGTGAAAATATTGTTTTATTATATAGTGATTTTATATTTCTAAAGGTCCAAAACTCATTAAGGTCAAATATAAGATGAATCATGGTATAAATAAATTTATACAATAAAAATTTGACAGGTTTTGGATGTTATTTTATTATTTATACTTGTATTTATTTAAATGATTTATTAATGAGGTAAACACTGCTTCGTTATTGTGTGATAAATAATTTTTTTATATGATGTCTAAAAATTATAAAAAAATGTCCATGATATATGAAATCTTTTTATCCTTCCAATTAATATTTATAGTAGATATGATAACTTATATAACCCCATATAAAAATTAATTTACTAAAAGATATCTGTTTATGTCATTTTTGCCTTTATGTTAAGTTAATTAAAATAAATTGTCGTTATCACTCCCATGTGGATACAAGGGGTCCAAAAATCGATCCAAGGATTACCATGGTCGGAAATGACTCGTAAAATAAAGTTAGGAGAATTGTCAAGGTAAATTTATATAATTATAATATTCATTATACCTTGAATTACCCTATTTACCTTTAACCGCTGTAAATAAATGTGAAAAGTTATAATTTTCCAAAAAATTATTGTGAACCTATTAAACCACATTTTACTAAATATTAACAAAAATTTATGTCAAATTTTATAAATTCAATTCACAGAAGTGGTAAAATTTCATTTAAATGAAAAATTCAGTTTTTAACTACTACTTAGTGGTTTCACTTTTCATCAAAAATTGAAGTTTTTTAGAAAAATACCAAAACATCAGGCCAAGATATATTTGATATTCCGAATTCAAAAATTATGCCTATTTTAAAAAATTAAAAACATATAAGTTTCATTAATAAATTTAAAATTAATTTCTGTTTTCAAAACAAATAGCCTGTTTTTAAGAAACAATATCTATCAATAGATTAACACTAGTTTATGCCTAATTTCAAAGTGAAATTAATTCCAATGTCCAACGTAGGATTAAATGGTAAAAAATATAATCTTTTTACACTTTGAAACCAATTAAAAAGATATCCTATCCATATAAATAAATTATATTTAAAGAGAGATTTGATTTAAAATAAAGTATTTTTCACTATTCATCAAATAATGAATTTTATCAGAAAAATACCAAATATTTACCCAAAGTTAATTTTGATGTCCTGATTCTAAATAAGAATTTTATTTTGTCAAATAGAACATAAAAAAATTGAACAAAACTATATTTAAATAGGGTTCGCCATCAAAAGGTGGTAAATCGACCTTTTAATGAATATTAGAGTATTTATGATTAAAATCAGATTCTTTCTTATTTTAAGCCTCTAAAATTTATGGGATAAATGTAATAACATTTAACAAACATGTATATTATTATTGTAGTTAGTTATTTCCATTCCTGGTAATACAATGACTATACGTTAACTACCATTTAAAATAATATTATAATATTATATTTCAGTACAACTCAAGGTTGTGTGCAATGTATGATTTTAAAGAAACCCATAGTTGTGTATCGGGTATGCCATTGAACATAGAATCCCCTTTAAAGTAAAATTAACAATTAATTTACAAATATTAATAAATATGAAAATGTTATATTCTTTATTTACCTTGGATGTTACACCCTACACATGCCACCTAATCGTTACTCGAGAAGACATTGTTGTTGCAGAACACGATATGGGCAATGCCCTGGGATAGGTTTCTGTTTGGGAATGAAGCATGGGTGAGGGAAACATATGTGGTTCAAGATCCTCTATGGGGTCATTTTGTATTTACTTTTAGTTTCATTTTATACTCTTGGACCTTTCATTGTTACAACATGATTTCGCTTTAGTTGAGTACGATACTTCCTACTTTTTCTATCTAGTGACATTCGTATTGTTATAGTGATTTATATGCTTCTACTTTTTTTAATGTTAATTTCTTATGCTAGTACTTTAATATGATAAAATGTGGTATAGTCTCTCCAAAAATGACTTTCCAGGGCCTCGCTGCTAGTCGGAACCCTTTAGCATACGAGGGGTCGCGCTTGAAGGCATCTGACGGACCGGCTCATGTCATAGTTGCATGGAACATAGGGCGGGATATTACATAGTTGTATCTAATGTGTTTTATTTATGTTTTCTTCTTTTTTCTTACAAATTTTGGAAAGGTAGAGAAAAAACTAGGAAGAGTAGGGGCTTGGTAATGAGCTTGTGCATGGGAGTATCAATCCCATGCATGGGGGAAAATCCTAGAACCCATGGTGGGATTGATGTGATTGATTTTTCTGTTATAGTTGAATATTATTTCACCTTAGGTGATTCACTTTTGGTATGATGTGATAATTGTTTTTTTTAATTTCTGAGTATTGATTCATAGGGTAAATAGGAATGAGATTTGAGTCTGCATGCATCATTATAAGCACTCAGGGTGGTTGTCAGAAGCATCATTAAAAAGTCACGGGAAAATAGGTAATGGGTATGTTTTTGAACTTGAACTGATTTCATTTTTATTTTATTTAAATGAAAAGGGTGCCTAACATGAATTGATAAATATTAAAAAATGATGAAAATTGAGAATAATTGGTTGTCTAAATGAGAAAATTATTAATGAAAATTTGTTTACCATTAATAACCAAGACCTAGGTGTTGGATGGTTAAGGGTTCTGATATTTCCTTTATGTGATCGTGGGATTAGAAATGAAGGAAGAAAATGTTAAGACTTATTGGGTTTCTTTTTTCTCTTATATAATGGTGTAATGTTCTATTATGATACCTAAGACATGTGTTTTGAAGACATTATTCCTCCATGACGCTTACTAAGGGAAGGACCGAGGGGTAAGGCTCAGAATGAACTTCTAGAAAGAGAACTTGAGGCACCATTAGTGTTAGATGAGGTTTAAGGGGATCCGTTTGGAGGGAAATTTGGGTGTTTCGTGCACTTCATGGTGAGAGACTTAGGGTGGGCTCTGAAAAACATTTCTGAGTTGACAAGAAATTTTCAACTACAAAACCCTCCATCTTTTACTAGAGAGGGTGGACGTTAGGGATTTTAATTATAGATTGAATCCATGGAGATGATACTTTCCAATTTTAATACTCTGACTGAGACTAGGGTCATGTTATCTACTTATATGCTATGGGGGTCAGCAAACTTCTCATGAGACATTCAGGTACGATCTAGATAGATTGATGATATGTTATGGAATGAATTTCTAGAGAAGTTTGTGGAGAACTTCTATCCAGACACACTGATAAAAGAGAAGGCTTCAAAGTTTATACATCTGACCCAAGGAATCATTCCCATAATAAATTATTCTGAACATTTTATAGATTTACAGTTTTGGTAGAAGATGAGGCTACTTCAGAAAAATGATTTTAGGATGGACTTAGATATAAAATTATGTACCATGTGAATATATTTAGATTGATTAAGTTCTTATCTTTGGTGAATCATGATCTCATTTTAGATGGGAACCTGAAGGAGGCTTCCAGTATGATACATGAACCCATCACTCGACAACCATGGATTACACCTTTTGAGAGCAGGATGCGCTCTTACGAGTTCGATAGTCAAGAGTGGAAAGAAAGGTGGAAAATTAGGAGGAACAATTACAAAAGTTCTAACTTGTGTATTTTTTCACCGATGGAGTAGGCTGAGACAATATAAAAAACATTTTCCTCCACTAATGATGGAGTACTGATGTTGCGGAAGGATAGGGAACCTGTAGAGGGTTTGTAGGTTTCAGGGATAGATTAATGCTGAGGGAGCTGATGAACAATGTTAGAATCTGGGAAGGGGGTCTTCGACACTATATAGGTCGGGTAGCTTGAGTTCTTCTGGTTGAAGCGGTAGAGGTAGTAGACATAGTGCTTTAGGGTAAGAGCATCTGTATCAGCCGAGTGGTGCTACATAGGGGAGTCATAAAAAATTACATGGATGAGGAGAAGGATAGTTACATGATGTGAAACCTACACTTGGAGAGAACGAGGTTAGACCATTGACAGTGAGAGGTACTTTTCAAGTAGCTTCTACTTTATCAAGTTCCATGTTTGATACTAGTGCATGTCATTACATTATATCTTATAATCTTGTTAATGGATTGAGCAAGGAGGTGGAGTCTATGAACAGAGTAATGAATATCGATACACCATTTGAAACGCAATCTACAAATATCTTTCTATGCAAGGGAATTTCACTAGAGATCATAGGGTATCATTTTATTTCGGATATCTATATCCTTGATATGATGGGATTCAACCTAATTATGGGTATGGACTTGTTGGTCGCCTACCAATCTAATATCAATTATTAGTATAGGAGAGTGACATTTGTGTCCCCTAATGTTTACCAATATGTTCATTGTGGGGAGTGTGAAATCTCGGAAATCCGAGAATGGCCAATTACTCAGCAACTGGGAGAGATCACAACCCCAATTACTAGTCTTTTACTAGATGATGGGGGCAGTATGCATGGTTTACTACCACTAGTTGTATAATAGTTCCATGATGACTTTCCTAAAGACTTCTCAGGGTTTCCATCATAGAGATATATTGTGTTAACTATTGATCTAATGTTTGGGTATAAGCCAGTATCTATTCCACCTTATAGAATGGAAATAAATATACTCCAAGAGCTCTAGAATCATTCGAAGGATCTGGTGTATAAATGGTTTATCCATCCAACTATGTCGCTTTTGGATAACCTATTTTGTTTTCAATGAAGGCCTATGGGGTTTTATGATTGCGTGTCAATTACCGAATGTTGAATAAGATGACTTTGAAGAACTGATATCCTCTTCCAAATGTCGATGATCTGTTTGACCAGCTAAAGGGATCTTGTGTGTTATCAAATATCGATCTGAGATCAGGGTATCATCAGGTGAGAGTATGGACTTCTGATATACCAAGGACTTCTTTTAGAAGCATGTATGGCATTTATGAGTTTTTTAATGTTTTTAAATTGGAAAAAAACAAATGTAGTGCTTATGGACTTGACGAATAGGATATTTCATCTGTATCTAGATCATATTGTGTTAGTGTTCATGGAAGACATATTGGTGTACTCCAAGACTCATTATGATCATTCCCAACATCTTGATATAGTTCTGAGTACACCGAGAGAGAATCAGTTATATGCTAAGATATCTAAGTTTTAGTTTTTGATTGGTTATGTACACTTTTTAGGACATATCATCTAGAATAAATGTGTGGTAGTGGACCTAGAAAAAGTTTAAGTATTTGTGTATTGGGATAATTGTATCAATTTAATTGAAATCTGTATCTTTTAGTGATTAGCTAGATATTACAATAGGTTCATCCAAGACTTTTCTTGATTGGTAGCACTACTTTTGGGTTTGAAAAACGATGCGATAATGTTTTAATGGATGGAAGCATGTGATAATGATTTCTAGGAATTTAATATGTGCTTGAAATTGACACCAATATGGATCCTACCTGATTTGATTTAGTAGTACACCGTGTATTGTGATGCTTCATGGATGGGACTCAGAGTTATGTTGATGAAGGGCGCTCAAGTCATCGTGTACGGGTCTCAGTAGTTGAGGCCACATGAACGTATTTACGCTACAGATGACCTCACATTTTAAGTGGGGTTTTATGCTATTAATAGTTGGCGACACTCTCTCTTGGGTGAAACATTTACAGTTTTTACAGATCACAAAAGATTCAAGTATATCTTTTCACATCGTGAATTCAATAATTAGAAGTGAAGATTGGTAGAGTATATACGTTTTTTTATTTTTAACAAGAATATACATCTAAAAGGGGAATAGTGTGGATAATTATTTAAGTAGGAAAACTTAGACTTGGATGGTATAGGAGTTGAGTGTGTAGTGGAAGATGATGAATTTATTGGCTGAAAAGCATTTGGTGGTTTAGTAGATTCTCGAGAAAATGACTATAGTTTTAATTTCATTGGAGTCTACCCTCTTAAGATGGATAAAAAATAGGCAGTATGAATATCTGGAGTTCTTAACCTCGAGGGAAAGCCTTAAAGGTGGGGATACACCTTCAAAATGGTTGATAGATGAGGATGAGGTCATCTATGTTGTAAATCGTGTTGTAGTTCCTATTAGTATGTGACAGAAACTCATCGGATAATTTCCTACCGCAAAGTGGGAGGTACATCCTTGGGTGGAAAAATGTATTGTGATATAAATTGACAGTTTTGTTGGCTAGACATGAAAAAGGAGACAGTAGGTTTTGTGAAAAGATGTTTCACCAGTCAGCAGGTGAAGGTGGAGCACCGACAACCTAGATTTTTACTACAGCCATGGCCTAGTACGGAATATATTTGGGATGACTTGACCATGGATTTTGTGGCAGGTTTTACAAGAACACTTAGTAAGTACAATTATATTAGGGTCATTTTGGATATACTGAAAAAGGTAGTACATTTATTTCCCATCAAGGAAACATTCATATTGGAACAATAGGGGGAACTGTACGTTTAAGATATAGTTCATTTTCATTGGGTTCCATGGACTATAGTCTCATATCATTATTCTCACTTTACATCATGTTTTAGGTAGGAGGGGTAGAAATCACTTGTAACACATGTTTTTTTGAGTACGATATTCCACCCTCACACAAATGGGAAGTCAGAGCATAACACACATGTTCTAGAGGATATGTTGCGTTCCTGTGTGCTTGATTTTGGTTGTTCTTTGGATAAGCACTTGTCTTTAGTAATGTTTTCTTATAACAACAGTTATCAAGAAACTGTATAGATGGAACCTTATTAGGATCATTATGGAAGGATATGTAGATCACAGCTATGACGGATGTAGGCAGGTGAGTGAAAGTTGTTTTGATCGAGTCTCTTTTAGGAGACATCGGAGTAGGTGTAGTTGATTCAGAATCTGATGGATATGGTTCGGAGTAAGTAGAATTCATATGTATATCGGGAGAGATGACCCATAGAGTTTAAATAGGGTGATCATGTTTTCCATTGGGTGTCTCCTAGGTTGGTTTATCATAGGTTATAGAGGAAGGTAATGTTGGAAGCTATCTTTGTGGGGCCATTTGATGTTCTGGAGAGAATCGGGCCGATGGTGTATTGATTGTGTCTTCCACAGAAATACAACTCTATGAAGGACATCTTTCAGGTGTCACAACGATAGAGGTATCACCCTGACCATTCACATGTGATCGATGTATACATGGTTGACCTTACGATAGATGCAACCTTTATGGAGCATCTAATACATGTGCTTGATCGCAGTGAGAAAGTATTGTGGGGAAAGACTGTGCTGATAATTCACATGTTATGGAAACATGGATGTGTTCAAGAGGAAACATCAAAATGAGAAGGAGAAATGAGGTCTTAGTGGCCCAATCTTTTTGGCATGTAATCTTAGTGAAGTTAAAGAGTGCATCTTGAGGACGAGTTGTAATATGGTGGACAGATTATAAGATCCCAACCTTTTCTAGGGTCATCTTAGGCACATTTTCATGTACCTTTTATTTTTTTTAAGTTACTATGCTTTAGAATTTTGGTTTGAGGTATGTCTGTGTGAAGTTTTAAGAAAAACATATGGATATATGGATTATCATGTTTTTCACACGGTTTAAAAAAACCATGCACCCAAAACATGGTAACTGTGTGAATAGTACGAACCTGGATGGTGAGGTCTACATAGTTTGTGCATAGTTTTGTTAATCGTGCACCCATTCTAGGTGAAACCGTTTTTTAGAACAATTTTCTATAAAAATTTATTTTTTAAATCACCCGAACCCATGAAACCCCTCTATATCAACCTAAGATATGGAATGATGAATTCTAGGTGATCACATAGCTTTCCAGAGGGATTCAATTTCCATTTGAACAATATTCTTCGAGATCTGAAGTCCGGATTGAAGATTCACTCTTTTCTCAGTATGTGGATATCATTCCAACACTTATTCCCTTGTTTTCCATATCGTTCTTTAATCTTTTCATGGAAGATCTCCAATGTTTCCTTGGGATCTAAACTTATGTGTTGAGATATGTTGGATTGAAATGTATATGGAGATTTCTCAATTACAAGAGGGGGTGAATTGTAGTTTTTAAAACTGCCTTTTTTATCCATAATAACAAATATGTTTATTAATGTTAAAAAAGATTAATTCACAAGCCCTATTTAGTTCTTAATAAAGAAGATAAATTTTTTATGATCTAATAATATGGATTTGATATAAAAACTTCAACAAGTTTATATAAGGAAAGATTCTACCTTAAAGCATATAAAATCTAAAACAGAGATTGTACAAGAAAAAGAATGTGTAAGAAAGGTACAATTTCTATCTATAACTAAATAAAGTGAAAATAAAACAAACATGAAATAAGTACCAAATAAAAAAGAAATATTTTAACCCAAAGAGAAGGGTATCCAAAAACCATGGGAAAAGGTCCATTGATTTATATTTTCATAAAAGTATATCTTACCCACACCAACATAAGTCCACGATAAAAAGATTGGTATCTATTTTGATATACCCAAAATCCCACTATTAAGAACTTAATTGGAACCTCTATCTTCTTATAACCAAATTCCCTCTATTGAGGAGAATACCAATCATATTTTCACTAAGATGGTTGAACAAGTTTTTATAGATTTAACAAGTTGTTCATAGCATTTTTCCAGGGGATGTTGAGAAGAAATTTCACAGTGTATCACATTAACTCATAGCTTCGAGATTTCAATTCATGAATAACAGCTCTCTATAAAAACTACACACCTTTGAATTATTTCAAATGGATTGGTTTTTATAGGAAGGGTCTTAATGGTCTAATTCCTCATCCAATGGTCATATTGCAAAAAATTTCAGTGAGACCAATATATGTGGCATTCATGCAATGATTAATTTGTAATAGGTTTGACGACATTATTTTGAATAAAAAACTATGAGAAATATTAATGATATCGTTTTTTATAGCTATGTGAGAGAAACATTTTCATATTTTGGATTTGATGAAATGGAATGTTTCATTAAGTTAATTTTTAAACTGTAAGAAATAAAATCATATTTTGAAAATATTGAAAGTCAGATTCTAATTTCAGAAGAAATCACAGTCTGATTTATGAGGAAATTGGAGTCTTATTATAGTAGAAATTGGAGTATTATTTCAGAAGAAATCAGTGTCTAATTTATGAGGAAATCAGAGTCTTATTTTATAAGAAATCATAGTATAATTTCTGAGGATATTGGTGTATGATATTTAAATAAATTGGAGTAAGATTTCAAATGAAATCTGAGTTTAAATTAACTTAATGAAATTATGGATGTATGAAAAATAAATATATTTTTTCAAGAAAATACTATGTAATAAAATGAAACATTTGGGTAAGGTTTAATTGGTTCTAGTAAATAAACATTCTTCGAAAAAGAAAACTGTCTTTACAAAAATGTGTTTGTGATTTTCAAAATATAAACAAATAGATAAGTCCTAAGAAAACTCATTGACTCAACAGTCTACCCCATTTATGAAATCAAAAATAGTTTTTTATAAAAGAATATTTAATCCTATGTTTTTCACAAAAAAGAAATTATTATCTCCATTTATTATGATTTATAATGAATACGACTAACTCTCCCTTAGGTTATGAAATCCCCTAATAATTTTATTCTTACATTTGAGTAATTATATCTTTTATAATAGATTACTCCTTTACATACATATTTTTTAAGTAAATTATCTCTTTATTGAACATCCTCCCCTTCATTTTAATATCAATTTTGAACATTATTTTCTCCTCTTTGTGATTTTAAAATTGGAATGGGAATATATATACTGTATCTGAATGATTAAGAATCATACATTATAAATCAAATGTATAAAAAAATTCATTAATATATAAAAGGTTAACAAAAAAAATTTACAACAAAAGATTGTGGAATAATTTAATAATTCTTATTATTGTCAGGAATCAGCCTTTTCATCATAGATTTAAAATTCTTCAACTCCTTGTGATCTTCCTTGAACATTGTCAGTAAGAAATCCCAATCTTTATTTTTCTTTTCATGAACTTTGATCCTATCTTATTGAGGCTTAATGAATTCTTACAAGGAAATAAGTTTTTTGGCCATCCCTTCCTTGATATGATTCTCCCTTTTGAGATTGAAAGCAATTGAGTTCTATAATAACATTAATATACCTCTTTTTAAATGGGGAGTACATTTTTCTAAAAAAAATTGAATCCATAAAAAATAGGTTAAACACAAAAAAAATTTCATTTCCCTAACAAAACAATTCGAAATATATGATTTCTAAGAAAAACATTCTCAATATAAAAACCCATTTTGGGATATTTAGAAGGTAAATTTCAATACTCAAATAATATTCGTATACTTTTTTTATTGGTATTTCAAAACATTCATTAAGAAATTTTTTATTGGATTCATGTTTATTTAAATATGATTATTTTATTAAAACCTCAAAAGAACGGAACCTATAAATATTTCTTCAGCTTCAACATGAACTATAAAATTAGATCAAGATAATATCAACCATTAGATAGACCCTGGAAGTTGAACTATCATCATGTATTCTATATAATGGGACCCCATTCGCATCCCACATTAGTTTGAAAAAAATTTGTGCTTAATCTCTAATACCAATTATAGGATTGAAATGTATATGTAGATTTCCCAAGAACATAGGGGTTAATTGTAGGTTTAAAATGATTCTTTTTTATCTTTAATATAATCTCTGTTTAAAAAAGTTAAACAAGAATAATTCACAAGCCCTATTTAGTTCTTAATAAGGAAATTAAATTTCTTAGGATCCCATAATATAGATCTGATAAAGGAACTTAAACATTTTTACATAATGAGAGATTCTACCTTAAAACATATATAATCTAAAATTGACCTTGTATAGAAATAATAAAGATTAATAAGGTTATAATTTTTATTTATATATAAATGTAGTGGAATTCAAATGAACTTGAAACAAGTAAAATGTAACAAAGAAATATATTAACCAAAATGGAAGGTTATTAAACAACCTTTGATAAAGGTACCTTGATTTATACATTTATGAATGTATGTCTTACCCAGACCAGGGTAAGCCCTAGATACAAAGATCAGTATCTATATTTTTATCCTCACAATCCCCCTATTAAATAGGTAATCAACACCTCTCTACTCCTATCCTTATAAGACCTCAATTTTGAACAACACTAATCATATTTTCACTAAGAAGGTTGAAAATGTTGTTCACAACAATCACAAAAGTCAATTTGAGCAGAACTTTTGCAATGTGTTAGTTCAACTAAGAGCTTCAAGAATTCAATTCTTGAACAAAAATGATTTATTGAAACTACAATCCTTCAAATGATTTATAATGGGTTGGTATTTATAGGCAATATCTCATTGGTTAAAATCCTCCTCCAATGGTAATATTTCCCTGAAATTTAGGGGGGACCTGTATACGTGGCATTCATGCAACTGTTAACTTTTAATAGGTTTGAGGACATTGTTTTGGGTAACAAAATAAGAAAATTATTGATGAAATCATTTTTTATATCTAACTGTGAGAAGCACTATCATATTTTGGATCTAATAAAATAGAATGTTACATTATGGAAATTTGATAACTGTAAGAAAAATAAACTAAAATTCTGAAAATATTGAAAGTCGAATTCTAATTTCAGAGAAATTCAGAGTCTACGTTCAGAAGAAATCGAAGTCAGATTTCTAAGGAAACGAGAGTCTGATTTCAAAAGAAATTAAAGTCTAATTTATGAATAAAATAAAGCCTTATTTCTGATGAAATCAGAGTATGGTTTCTGAAGAAATCAGTGTCAGATTTCAGAGGAAATTAGAGTCTGATTTAAGAGGAAATCAAAGTATAATTTCTAAATAAATCCTAGCCTGTTAAACTTAATAAAATTTTGTAATTTAGGGAAAACAATTCTTTTTCAAGAAAACTTTATGTATGAAAATGAAGTCTATGGATAAGGTATAATAGGTTCTATCATATAAACTTCCTTAGAGAAAGAAAATTACCTTTAATAAAATGTTCTAGTAATTTTAAAATCATAAATGAACGGAAAATACATAGGGAATCTTATTGAAACAATAAGCACTAGATCAAGGATTGTGGATATGAATCTTGATTTTCAAAATATTGATGCCTTTGATCTTATTTTTTAGTTTAGGAATTTAGATCTCTATTTCAATCGAAATCTTTGTTCTTCTCAGATTTTGCACATTTACGCTAGGCAAACATCTGTCAACAATCCAAGGTAGGTGGTCTAAATTAAACTCCAATAGTCAGATATTTGATATGTGTATGTGATTTTATTGATTTATTATCTTCCTTTAATAATTTATCTCCCAACTTGGAGTAATTAGGAATGTGAAATTGACTTGTTGATGCCTTAGTGATTAAATAAATTATTGAACCATGTGGTTAAGGGGATGTCCCAATAGATGATTGATTTGGGGAAATTGTTTAGGGGTTGAGATATTGTAATTGATATATTAAATTTGTATGGTTTCAAGATAATTAATTTGGGTGAATTAATTATTAGATAATAATTGGATATGAGAGATGATTAATGGTTGATTAATTATGTTCCTTGTTGTTTCATTAAGATAATTAATTGTGCAACTAATTGTTATAAGCTGATATTTGATTTCTATATTTAATTATGGAATGAAATTAATGTTGACCGCATAATTAATTGATGAATTAATTAATTTTTTTGAACATAGTTAAACATGGGTTAACTAATGGTTATTAATGTATTTAACTAATCATTGGATTAGTAAAGTATTAAAGTGAATAATTCTTTATGAATTAATAAATGATGTAAATGATTGAGGATGATGGTTATAGACATAGCATTCTAGACCATTGGAGAATTTGGGGCATTGATATGGAGTTCTTCCCTAATAGTTATCCAAGTTCATGTGATGTTAGGTGGTATACATGGAAATCTACACGAGATGGGATTTGGGGGGGGGGGGGTAGACATGAAAATCTACAACATATGAGATGTGTGATTTTAGGCATGGTGACCAATACAAATGAAGATTTGGGGTCTTTGAAATGGTGTTCAACTCCAAATGAATAACCACAATGAATTATAAAATGAATGAGAGACCTGAATCAAACTCAAGTTTAATGTGTTTCAAAAAATAATTAATGACAATGTGATAACTATTTAATTATGTATTATACTTGTTGCTCTATAGAATTTCTTACAATTTCTTTTGACGGGACCTAGTTTAGACACAGTTGGCGGTGGCCTACTGAGTTGTACTCACACTATACTTGGGACACCTAATCTGCACTCTAGAAGACTTTTTTGTTCCTCAAAAAGATTAGGGTAAGCCCTTAGGATATGTTTCTCTTTGGTAAGCATGGGTGAAGGAACTTGACATTTATTGGGACCCTCTATGGATTAATTGTGTCTATAATTTTTTTTGGATTGTATAAACTTGAAAAATTCATTATTACAACAAGTTTTCCCTATAAGTTGAGTATGTTTTTTCTTGTTAGGAATATCTTATAATATTGGTATTATTATGGGGACTTAAATGATTCCTTACTTGTTTACTATTGTATTATTATAAAGGTACATTACTCTGATAAAATAGGGTACAATCTCCCCACGAATGACTTACAAGAACTTAACTGCAAGTTGAATCCCACCAGTGTATGAGGAGGCGTGCTAGAGGGCATGTGACTAACTAGCTCATGGCCCTGTTTCATGGCACTCTTGTGAGATGTTATAATAGTTCCTAATTTAAATATTGATTATCCTATTTATTTCATATAAGAGTGTCAAACCATGTGTGAAGTAAGGTAACACTTCTCATGCATCCAAACGAAGGTTGAGATATATTCAACCAATAATTTTTATATTATTACACCTAGATTAATCTCTGCTAAAATAAAACCCTCTTATTGTATACATACAGGGACATATTAGTTGTTAATGTATATAATCTCTTAATTATAAAAACCTTATGATGCTGTCTTATAATTAGACTTATACTAATGGTTTTTTTACTGATATTCTCTAATAATTAACCCTAAAATGAATATACCATCTTCTGGTAACAACAATAGTGAAGAATTCCTTTCACACATACCATAAAATACATTTTAAGATAAATTTCCAATAATGGAAAATAAGGATTGAGAAGGCCTAGTGTCTTTGGAAGAATAGTTTTACGATACATCAAAAGGAAACTAAAACATGTTATCATGATTTTATTCATTATAATGAGATCTTCAATCCATTTGAGATCCTAAAACTACATAGGATAACCTTGGAAATAAATAATAGAAAGGGGTGATCTTAAAATCAATGTATGGGAATAAACATAACAAGTAAATTTAACATTTAAGTCAAATTTATAACATGATATCATTATATAGAAGGTCATGAAGAATCACATGGAAGAATTACATAGAGAACATTGTATCATAAGATCATAAAAATATAGGAAATGTTGACGTAACATATAACATGAAATAATCACGAGTCAAGGAAAATTTCCTATACAATATCACATGGTGGAAAAAGTCCCATAATGGATTATTTTTACTCCCAAATCCCATAAGTAACATATCATTAGACAAAATACATACCTAATACATTGAATAAATATCTAAGATAAATCATCAAAATTATTTCTGGATAATGTGTGCCATAAAATGAAATAAAAAAAGGAATAACTATAATAATTAACTATGGTACATAAATAGGTAACATAATTGTTCCTCGTATCTTAAAAAAAAGTAATTTCTTAAAGATTTCATTTTATAAATGATCAAAATGCATTTATTGCCCCATAAAAGGAAGGGAGAAATTACTAGATATATATATATATATATGAGAAATATATACATAATTTAGAATAATATAATAACATTAATGTGGGAGATGATTTAATATATATAGATGAAGATCACAACTTGAATAAAATATTTTTTTTTGAGAGATAACATAAACCCATAAGAAAAACATTTCTTGATATCAAAATATCAATTCCATTTTAAACCCTTTATTAAAAAACCAATATCAAAAAGGGAAATGTGGGTTTTCTCATAATATAATAATTATCTTAATAAAAAATAGGAATATAAAATATTTTTTTTGTGGTGAGAAACAATATTGACACTGTATATGGTAAAATGAAACTTTTCATTTCGCTTTTGTAATGAAATTCAAACCATTCTGTATAAAATATATATAAATATTTATTTTATAAATCTCTGAAATAAATAAAATACTGAAATCAAATTTTCATTGTAGTTATTTTTCAAAATATATATATTATCAAAATAATTTTAATAATATGGACATGTAAGAAAATTATGTATGAAATATATCATTAAAACATAATTCATGGTTTTTAAAGTTATGTGTACCTTACGTAAAACCATAAAAATATACCTCTTTAAAAAAATTATAATGAATTTTAAAAATTCAAAATAATTTCATCTATTATTCATTTATTCCTAACTTGTAAATTTTGTGAATCATTTATGAGAACATTCAATTGAAGAAAAAAATTCAATGGAATAATTTATTGATGATTTTTTAAAATGAATGTCCATTACAAATATATTATGATTGAAGTGAGAATAAATCAACAAAGTTATTATGTGTCTAAAATGTTAATCCATAAAACATTAATTAAATTTCAACCTAAACTAATCAATGGTCATTACACACACCATCTTCTCATATAAAATAAAATGAAGAATAAATTTTACCAAAGAAATTAAACTAGAAAATACCTTATATCGAGTTCAAATTGTCATATAGATGCTCTATCATCATGAATAACAATCTTATGTAAATTATTTACTTATTTAAGAAAAATTTTCATGTTTTTCACTCCTTCTATTTTATTCATTATAATTTTATTTTTAATTACATAATTAATTAAATTTACAAAATATGTTTTGATGACATTCACTTTTTATGTCCCAAATTACATAAGCAATTTTAATATGGTAAAATTGGTCATTATTCCATCATCACTATAATAATAAAAATTACATAATTATCATTTTCATACATCATTAATAATTTTAAAAACAACCATTAATTATGGTTATGAAATATAATTAATGTCACATTCATAGAGATGGTTATCCATACACACACATGAGTAACGTTAACATTTTTCAGTGATCAAGATGTAAATAAGATAAATATTATTTTTAAACTATATATTGTTTTTTATATCACTAAAATTATATTATTTAATTAAATATTATATTTTATACCATCCATATGATGTGTTAATTAAAAATAAATCACATCACTTTGTAGAGGTGGTAATCCACACGTATGCATGAATGATATTATCAATTTTATATGAATGGAAATGTAATAAAATATTAGTCATATTAATTTAATCGAATGATAAATATTTAATGAATAATATATATATATATATATTAAAAACATCATCATAAATTTTTAATGATAGATGACTATGGAAAACAAATTACATCAGTTCATGGGGTGGTGGTTCATCCTACATAAGAACAATGGATTCCTTTTCCATTTTATCGAAAAGGAAGTGGATATATGATATGAAATAAAAACAATAACATATAAATAATTTATAGAAACTGATTTTATTATATCACAATGTTTGAATAATATTTGATGCAGGTTGAAGATTAATGAAAACAAAAAATTCTTGATCAAGAACAATACTTTATCTTCAGACAACCTCTTGTGGTTTACACCAAAGTCCTCCCAAGGATATTTTTATGATCAATCTGAGTCCTCTATGAAATGGGAGTGGATGTAAATAGGAGATTTAGAATGGTTTTTTCCAAAACAAAAGTATTTTGAACTGTGGAAAATAGATAATAATGGGTTCACTTTTATAAGAGTGGGGAGGGGAAGTCGTAGAATTTCATTAAATATTAAACAAATATAAATTAATTATTAGTAAAAAATGGATATAAATTGAAAATATTCGAGTCAAATATTAGGTTTGATCAAAAACCATTCATAAAATATAATTTTACACATTTATATTAGGAATTTTCCATTAAATGTTGGTTAAACCAAATTTAACCCTTTTTGAAAATTACTATAATAATAATGTTTTTCATATTTACGGTTCACAAAGGTTCATATAAAACTAAAAAAGGGACTATAAATGGATAATATTTTATTTTATAAACATTTCCACATCCAATTTTTTGAATAAAAATATATTAATGAATTTTATGTAATTTAACAAAACAATATTTATTAACAAATATAATTAACGTAAATTTGGACACTATTCATTTATTTTGAGAATAAGAGAATCAAATAAAGTTTGAAATTAAAATTATAACATTAAAAAATATCTAAATTTTATAATTTTTTAATAAATTCATTAAAAATAATAATTAATTCAATTTATATTATCTTTAATATTTTTATAATCAATTATTTTGTGTTTTATATAATTAAATATTTACTATGTCGACATTATGTATGAAAATATGATAGTTATTTAACTAATAAAAATTAGAAAAAAAATTTAATCATTAAAATAATTTCAATATACTAAAAAAATTGTGTTCTTTCAAAACATACTATTCTACCTCTATAAACACATAAGATATTTTTAAAAGTAAAAGACTGACATTTAATTCATTTCTTTAGTAAAATTATTATAAAGCCTATAATCTTGGCTATATGGCTCAAGAATGAAAAAATTTATGAAAGAAAAATGGTATTGGGTGTAAATTTGGTGATTAAATGGATATTAGTAATATTTTTGGGACATTATTTCCCATATCCATTTAGTTTAACCCCTAGTAAACTTGTTTTACCCTTAACCATGGTAATGTATTTTTTTCTATTTTTTATTCATTTTGACAAAAATTTATTTTCACCTTATTGAAAAATTAAAAATATTATGACTTATAATAAGTTTTTTAATTTTATCAAGTTTAATTTATATAAGTTGTATAATTTAATTTAAAAATAACCACCCAATTGATGTTGAAAAAATGTTTTTTATGGAATGCATTTTTTTAGCATAAGGTCGACTTTTATTAAATATTTTACATGTGACCATCATTATATGGATTACAATTAATATTGTTTAATATATTATCTATACATTTAATTTAAATTTTTATTTATTAAATAATAATTTAATTTTTTAAATGTTGAAGGCATTGTGAATTTAAAAAACATTCAATAAATAAGTTTATATTTCACTATTCCTCAAAAAATAAAACATTTTAGGAGATTTCTGAAAAAAAACTATCAGCTATGATTCATATAGTGAATTGAAAAATCGAGTTAATTTAATCAAATTGAAATTTTATTGGTGTAAAAATAAAATTATATTATTTTCTCAAAATAGAAGTAAAAACCAGTTTTAAAGAGAAAATATTTTTGAATAATAAAATGTTTATATTAATAATTGATCTCTTATTTCCTAATAGTTTATCAATGATTATTTATTTTGTAGGATATTTATATATATTTTAAAAAATACTATTTCAACCCACAAATTTAATGACTATGTTATAAAAATAATTTTTAAACAACAAAATTTCATTGTTCTTTTAGGCCTAGTTTTGTGTGTCCTATATGCTATTGAATATTATTTTCTTTTTAAAATATCAGGGTTTTACAAACCAAATTTTAATATTTATTGAGAAACACTACTATCCACTAGTTGTCAGAGCAGATAGAATATCTTGACTAAAAAATGATTCCGGTTGTCAATACATGTTTTATAGATAAAATTTGTTATCATCACTGTGGGGCCCACTATTTATAGGAAAACCACACAATCCTTATCTAATCACCATTCAACACATAGAGACTATATTCAAATAATAATCACACATCACTAATTTAATGTTTAGCTAGTCACAAATTTTTTTATCAATGAAAGGGAATCTAGAGTTACACAACCCAAATATATTTAGTGATTGATTATATTTTCTTATAATGTATAACACAAATCCACAATTGATTTTAAAGTTTTTATAGGTCACCATACTTTATTTCTCAACCAAATATATAGTTAATATAATGAAACATTGGTAATAGTTTCTATGATAAATAATTGGGTTGACAACATAAAATTTCAATAGTAAGTGATATCAAGAACTATTATTAGGATATTAATACAATTAAGGAATGATTTACTATGGCCTTTTTTTATTATTATAAAAATTAAATAGTTACACACATAGACACATACACATACACTCATATAAATATATATATTTACATACCTACTTATAAAATATTGTTTTTGTGTGTGAAATATATAATAATAAAATAATTATAAATTTTAAAATAATAACAATACCAAGGTAGATGTGATTTTTGAATATTTAAATATCTTAAAAACACGAATAATTACACAATAATATTATTATTTTAGGGTCATAGATTGAGATCACTCTCTATGGTGCACATTATAGATCCCCAACCCCAGAATCCCAGATCTGATCCATTAATTTACTACATTGGAATAAATATAAAATTGAAATCCCAAAAAATCAAATAGTTTAATAGTTTTTGAAAACCAGATTACATACCTGATACCCATAATACATAGAGAAAATAAAATAAACCAAAACATATGTAAAACATAATCTTATCTAAAACTCATTCAAAGGATTACTCTTCATAACAAGGGGTAGGTAAACATAGTAATAGTGATCCCAAATGTTCATTAAGGGTTATTACATTAGAATAAATAAGGAATAAATAATAATAAATCAACATTATAAGGTAAATAACTAATGAAACATTCCATTTGAATAACTAGATAAGGCATAATCAAATGTGAAATGTAAATGACTAAAACACATTTCATTTAGTCAATAAATGGAGAATAAAATTCATCCATTTATTTTATCATAGTAAAATATCATGGATAATAATAATAATAACTAAAATATCTATGAAGTATATTCGTGATTATAGGAGGTTATGTATTAAGCACACAAAAACCTATACCATGAGATTATTTTAAAATATGATTTAAAACTATCGTAAGAAACCAGTTTAATTTTCACAGTATATTTGTCTTTAGAGAACTTGTCAATGCATCAATGGGCTAAACTATGTATGGGAACCACTCCTCACTGCCTGTCCAAAGCATTCCTCATATTGAATAATTGATTCCTTTAACAAACAATATTCCTAAACAAATATCCATATTGCAAAAATTATATTAATTTATCAATATGTAATTAGTGTTGGATAAGTAAAAAACAAGGATTTTTGACATTAATTAATATAAATACCATTTCATGATCATTAAAAAAATCTGGAGGAAAATAATCATTAATCACTCAAAAGTGCCTCATACCACTTTGAAAATTTTGAGTCATAATCCCCATGAATTAATAATGTAAAATGAAACTTATAATATTATGATAATAAGTATTTTAATGATATAATATCTCTAAGGGAATTATATACCCCTAGTCCATATGGTTAGTAAGGATTTCATTACTCCTTAAGGCCTTTGGGAAACTTCAAGGCCTTCAGGCCACCTGATGTGCAGATGCTACCTGATATATTCTATAAGGAAAAAAGGCCCAGAAGAGGATTCAGAGTAAGGATCATTCACCATAGGAGAGCTAAGAGATTTGAAAAAATAAGAGGGTATAGAAGTTTCTATCAGCACCAGGATTGTGCACCTCTGCATAGGATAGCTATCCTTACATACATGCAATGGTGGACAGTTGATCACGATGAAAATGCTAGGGAGAGGCAGTTTGAAGTATTAATAGTTTGTAAGGTATGAATTCCTTTTAGGCATGTGGTTACTATTATTTAAACGGTTCCCCTTCAACTTTTAAAATGATAATTAACAAAAAAGAATAAAATATGAATTCCTTTGGTACATTCAGGCATAAATAATTCTCAGTGGAATTTAAATTAAGATGAAATCCATTACAATGATTCATACATGTCACACGTGTCTTAATATAGTTGAAAATTTTTTGTTAACTTTGTTACTATATTTATAATATATTTCAATTTAGTTAAATTTTACATCACTTGTTACAATTTTTAAACAACTGCATAATTAATTAATTTTACGTCCGGTGTCTTTGACAAAATTCAGTTCATGTGTCAAAAATGACTTTGGTAGGATGAATATGGTCAAAGGGTTCATTAAATATAAATCTGAAGAATAATAATTATGAACTAAATATCATAATTATTTATTAATTACACTTTTAATTTTAGTTATGAATGATGTTTATGAAATATGAACCAACGATACAAACATGTAGAAGGTTGGTCGTATGTATGCATGAGTAATGTTCTCATTTTTTAGTGATCATTTTAGAAAAAAGTTAATTAAGGTTAAATATTAATAAAATGGTAGTTATTTTATAATTATATTTTTTTAAATCATATTTACTTATATATTTAATTCTTGTGAGGTAAAAGGATTCATATCCCGTTTAGGAGGTGGTAGTCCACACATCCACGAACAGCATTATCGCTTTTTTTAGTTGGTGAAAAGGGTAATACGGAAAAGTATATATTATAATTACAAAAAATTAATTCTGGTATTGAATATAATATATATTTATTTTATTTCACATCTTTTACATAAAATGATCCTTAGTACATTTTATGTATATCGTGAATAAATCACAATGATTTGAAAAGATAGTAATCCACACATCTATAAATGATGTAATCGTATTCCCACATAGTGGAGTACATAAATATATGTGATAGAAAATAAATACAGAATCATAAATACATTATAAATATCTTATACATATTATAATATAGTGATTCCATCCTAATTCCCACCATGTCAGGTGTTAATTGAAGAATAGTTGATCATTATTTCTTGACGTGGTAGTCCTCTATAATGACAAACAATAAGTTCATTACAAATTAGATAGAGGTGTGTGTATCGGTAGGTATACTAATTAAAAATAAAATATCTAAATATATTTAAGATACTGATGTTATTATATAATAATGTAATAATAATAGTTAATGGGTAGAGAAGGAAAATAAAACAAAAGTGCTTATAGAAAGATGTTTACCGCTTTTTTAGGTAACTCTTGTCTGTTGGTACAAAATGGATTCCTTGTTTTTATTTCATCAAAATGGGAGGATTATATATTTTGGGGAAGTATTTTAGATACTATTTATCAGATTTTGGACAATCCAATGTGTCTTTAGAGGCATGATTATTTGGATGAGTGGATTCTCTTTTACAATGGAGGGGGAGTCACAATATTTTAAATACCAAAAGGTAATCACTATTAGGAGGTCTCCCTTACCTTATGTGACTCAAAAATGAAAAAATAATATATTGAAGGGGAATTGTGGTCTAAAATACATCCACTATATAAAAATTACTGCATTTTTATAATCTGGTTTCATAACATTTATGTTTACCCCAATTTTATTGTTTTGTTTTTCATTAAATTAACTAGTTTTATAGCCTCAGTAATAAAAAAATTATAACTAAATTAAGGGGAGATTTATTATAAAATTTAGGAAAATTATATTAAATTTTTTTATCTAATGTTAAATATAAAAATCCCATGTGTGTTGGAAGTTAATTTTAAACCAAACACAAGTAAAGTTATAAAACGTTGCTTTAATCTGGACCATGTTGACAATATTTTTACAATATATGGGTCAATACGATAATCATAAAAGATAAATTAGTCATTAACGTAAAATATTTTGCTTTTATTAACACTTAAAAATCACCTTTCATAATATTGTTTATTTATTAATTTTAAATCATTTAATGAAATATAATTTATAGTAAAATAACATTAATGTCAATTTTTGGAATTCTTTATTTAATTTAATTTAAAAAATACCCAAAAAATATTTTAAATCTAAAATATTCAGTTCAAAATTATTTAACATGATATATTAATAGAATAAAATAATTTAACACTATAATTTTTTAAATTTAATTTTCTTTAAATGTTTTTGCATCAATTATATTATTTAATATTAAACTAAATAATCCATGGGTTACCATTTTTTAAGTGTTTAATGTAATTATAACATCAATAAAAAATAAATTTAAATTAGCATTAAAATAAATATTTTTCTCTCAAAATATTTTTTGTAATTTATACTATGTATCTTCTTCCATACTACTAAATCATTATAAATGTTAAAGGTAAGGAAAGTTATTTTTGTATTTTCCTATAAATAACATATTATATGGGTCACTATCCTTAAATACCATCCCAGTAACTCATAAAATTACTAAATAAATGGGATATGTTAAAATTTTTTAATCTAGTGTTTTTTTGGAATATTTCCTAGTTCATTTTGACCCTTAAGATTATGGGTTAGTACCTTGTAAAGCATAATTTTACCAGAATCACTATAATTAATTTTAATTACTTTTAGTAATAATTTTAATCCAAATATATCTTTATATTATCCTAAAATAAATAATATAATTATTAACACTATGAATGTAAATTTTTAAAAATTCAATTCATATGTGTGGAAAAAGTATATTTAAATCTAATCCCACAGATGTTGTGAGGAATCAAGTTTTAAAAGAAAAAATGTTCAAAATTTTAATATATAATTAAATATAAATTTTTTTCTAATGACCTATATGAGATATATATATATATATATAATTGATATATTTTTTCTTTTATAAAATTAAACTACATGTTGAAATTAATAATTATTTAAATGAAAAAGTAGTTTTCAAATAAATTGAAAAGTTCCCACTATTAATCAATAATGGAACATATCCAAAAGATACCAAAAAAATATACCTTTGATATATTTGACAATCCAAATCCAAAAACAATGTTTATTTTGACAATTAAAATTGATAATCATGTCGAAATTTAGTTTTAAAATGGGTGTTTCAATAAAAGGTTATAAAACTCGGTCCTGCGCGTAATGTAAGCTAACATTGTGTCATGTGTAGTGTACGACTAAAATAGTGTGTTGTAAAATGAAATCAAGAAAAAAACAAAACAAAATATAAAATTAAAATATTTAAAGTCTTATTTTTTTACATTTCCTCTCTTTAATTAAATTATGTCATAGTAATTTAAACATGATCTTAATAAACAAATGCTTGATATTGGAAAATTCTAATGTTAGAAGAAAATAAAATCATATATAGGGTTAATAAAATACTTTATTAATAAGAGGGAAAGTAAAATTTTAAGTTCGTCACAAATATAGTTTTTCTAGTTGAATGATGTTGGTGAAAGCATGCATAGGTAATAAAAATAAAATTTTTATGTTCTTATGGAGAGAGATAGAGAACATGTTCAGCTGAAAGCTAGTGACCGCAATATCATAAACCAAAGTTATGAAAAATGGCATTCATTTCATAAAAAATGATGATAATAGGAATACATTTTTATTTTAATACCATTTTTCTATATGTAAGAAATTCTTTCTATCTCTATGAATATTAATAAATGTCTGTTTATAAATATAATATTTTCCATTGACTACACTTTGAACAATTTCTATACCATCTCTTAACATGAGATGTTTCCTATTGTGAATTATTATATCAATCAATAAAACCGCATCCAATGTTTAACTTATACAATTACTTAATGGTTAAAAATTAAAAAAGATTATGATCCAATACATTATAAATAAGTTCACTTATGTTTCCAAATGAACTTATCATTAGCCTTTAATCAACATGAAACATATCTATATTTTCACATCGAAAAAATGTGAGTTCCTTCATCATTTGAACTCTTTAAATATTGTAATATCATTAATTAGCATAAATTATTTTTGGAAACATGAATTATTCATTATCAATCATGTAATACACATGCACTACAAAATAATTAGATTTTTAAAATAGTGGTATATTTGTTGGTAAAAGTGTATTTTCTGTTGGTAATACGTTTTACCAACAAAAATTGTCATGTCGCTAAATTGTTGGTAAAAACGTTGTCGCTAAATATTATTGCGACAGATAAAATAGTTCTGTTGGAATTATACTAATACCAAAAGATAATATATATTTTGGTCAAAATGTTTAACAACAGTTTAATACGACAAATTTATATGTTGGTAATATTATTATCATTCATCATTCCATTTATCATAATAAATATCAACGATTACTATTTATTTATAAATTATATTTTGAATGACTTATTATATGTGTGTGTTCCAACATTTATTGCAAAAATTCTAAATTATATTTATTAATATAATTATATATATTATATATATTATATATTCATTATAAAATTAGATTATATGGACATTTTCAAAATTGAAAATAATGTGTAAGCAACATGTTGAAAATAAGTTTTAAAGTATTAGAACTCCAAGAAGCGTTACATGAAACTCCAAACTCTCAAACATCAACTTTTAATCCAAGGTTTACAATATATAAGGGTCCATGCATGCAACCTCTTCACCATGTCATGCTCCCCATGCCTCTTCCATTTCGTGAAAACCCCACCCATGAGTCTCCATTGCAACATCTTCTACTCATTCCTGTTCCATGCCCCAAAATCACCCACCCCGACATGCTCCCTCCTTGTGCGTGTATTGATGCCACCATAGTAGAAAATTTGAAGGTGCAACATAATATTTTCCACCATGAAAGGCTCTCCATGCCTCTTCCATACCGTGATATCCCCACCCATGAGTCTCCATGGCAGCATCATCTGCATCATTCACTCATACAAGTTCCATGCCACAACACCACCACTATGACATACTCCCCATGCATGTACTAATGCACCCATAGTACAAGAAAATATATTAAAAATGTGAAACATAATAGATTTATGTTATGAATGTATGTGAGATACACATGGTGGGGAGGAGATTAATTTGTTAAAAGAAAAAAAAACAGATCGAAAAAGAATATCAAAACCAAATCTTACCACTCCAAAAAACTGTTGTGTGAGGTGATTAGTTCGAGAAAACCAGGAGTTGGGTTCATTCTGCGTCACAAGCCCTCTCAATCTTTAGTACTTGGAAAGGCCCAACAATGACCCATTAATCTTCAACCAATATGCAGGCTTAGGCATAATAATCGCACTACCTGTAACAATCCCTTCACAAAACATCTCATTGTGAATCAATCATCAGAAGTGTAGACTTTCCATAAAGTTGAGTTGGGTTCCAAGACCCGGGCATTCTTCTCGTGCTTCCCAGTCACCTTAATCATACTATAATCGGGCTTTCGATCATTTAAATCTACAGCAGTGACATCATTATTCATATGAACAACATGGGTGGGAGACAAGCCAATGATTCCCAATCCATTAGCATGTCGATAAATCTAGAAGTCGTGTCCAGGATTGATAAAATCTGGAGGAAAATACACGGAAAAGCTGGACTCTACAGCAGAGGGAGGAACATTAGGAAGGTCGCAGAGATCAGGCACTAGAATCTCCTTCCAATGTTCCTCTAATTGGTTTGGATCTTATTTCCCTTTCCCTTTTCGCGAGGGACAGGCAGCACAATGAGTGACGACAGAGGAATCACCATCGATGTCGTTCATCACTGACCATTCAAGGGTACTGCACGTTCCGCTGGGATGAAGGCTTTGTTCCTCGGTTATATACATGGAAAAATGTTCTGGAGAAGCCCTCACCCGCAGAAGAAAATTTGAAGCTGCAACATAAGATTTTCCTCATCTAATATAAATAAACATGTACAAGGTTCAATTCCATTATCAATACATATTCCAGATAATTCATTCATATGCATGAAAGATGAGTTAATTATCATAAATAATCACCAATAGAAGAACATATAACAAAATGAAAACAAGAAATATACATAAGTAATTTATTTTCTAAGACCAAATGGTTGTAAGAAATGAGAATAAAAATATGTGAGTATCACAAATACTAATTGAAACTAAATAAAACAAGAGAAAAAAAGGAAGAATAAAAAATATTACAGTTGAAGGTTCAGAATCTAGAAATGTGACCCTTCACTCACCTAAATCATCATCAATTGCTCTTCTCAAACTAGAAAATTTATTTCTTCGCAACTTGGAGACCTGTAAAATGCCCATGCATGACCTATAAGCACCACCATGGAGAAAAATATAAAGGGAGAATGATTAAAAGAAAGTTAATGAATATATGATATGTATATGGATGAATTCAATGACATGATGAAATCAAGACACTAAACAAAATGGAGTTAAAATGAACACAGTGAATGAAAATGAACATACCTAACTTGTTAATCAGTTAATGTCATCCTTCATTGCATAGAAAGGATTCCTCCCTGTTAATACCTCAAATGCATAATAAAAAATCATTCATTACGTATATAACCATGAAAAATGGATAGAATCTTCTACAACAATTATGGGGGAATTTAGTTTCGAAGAGAGCTAACCTATTCATATAGCAATTTCTGAACAAAAATATTCAATCTAAACTCACTATTATCAAACCTTATTATCAAGAACCTGAAATTTCAATCATGAATAAAGGTTCCTTTAACATCACACTAATTTTTTGAAATCATTCCATTGTATATGAATTTAACATATGAGATGGAAAGAAGATTATAGCATAGTCATAAGCTACATTATTTCTAAACAACAAAAATATACATTATTCAAAACAAACACAAGAGATATTTAACAGCAAGAAACTAAAATAAGTATTACTCAGTAAGTGTTTTCCAGAGTTTTTGCTTTGGAACTTCGATACAACATGTGTAGATGAACAACAACATCAAAACCAATAAAATAACATCACAAGATCATTTATTTTATAGAATTAAGTAGTGAACATAGGGAGAGAACCAAAGAAAATAGTTTTCCAACAGGTCCAAGGATGGGAAGTCGTCACAAAAGGCCCTCATCCTATTTAATAATGCATAAATAAATGGCTTGAATTTACCTTGACTAACAGATTGAGTATGCCTATAATCAATATATGTTGACTTTTAGCTTCCACTATTGTCATGTTGCTGGTCCATATTCACTTCATTTGATTTCAACTGTAATTTGATTCATAAGACCGAGGAAGATTCACCTCTAAAACAAACATTCCAATTCAACATCATTCAACTTTGTCATTAACAACACAACCAGCTATGTAAAAAATCATCAGCTTCAGGACTCCAAACGTCAGGCTACAGTATGACCATTCAATCTTGAACACATAGTGAATAATATCTCAAATATTCACCTCAGCCACTGTAGTAAGATTTCACTGAACCAATGGATCTTCACACGGGCCTCTAAAAACAGATCCTCGGTCTAATCTTCTATTGATCGTTACACAAGAACATGAAATACTGGCTCGTACTTTTCTCAAAAGAAATGAACACATGAACAATACAAATACCTAGATTACCCAACTCCAGCATGGGATAGAAACTAAAAATGACAGTGACCTGCAACATAAAACAAGAATCTGAACCCCTTTGAAGCTCAATTCTCTATTCTCAGCAGCCATATCTAAGGAACCACCAAGAACATCACATCTTAAACCTCCTTGATTGAAACGCAAATTCCAAATATCTAATGTCCTCCAAGCTCAATAGTAAGAAAGCTTGTTGGAACCAATTTGAACTTCCCTAGCTATAGCATCTCCAAGCCCAAGCCCTATTTGAACTAGATCATTTCAATTACCAGTGGAAGATCACACACAGTGGCAAGAGGATAGTATCATTGATCATTCATAGGCAATTTGAGTTCATGACCAAAATTTCTAACTAGCTCAACAAACATCCATTCCTTTTCAACCCACGATTGTTTTACTATTCCATCCACCGCACCCTATAATGCATCCGAATCAGGAAGGTAGTGCTGGGAGTCAGCTGCATTACAAAGCTTAAATGCATACCAATAGTCACCCATGTCACATGAAAAAGGAAAAAACCTCGGGAAAGTCCCCTTATTAAGTCCATAGTTATGTGATATTAGCTCCTTGTACCACTTCTTTGATTCATCAATGCTCCCATCATCACAAAACCTTATCATCAAAGAATTATAGGTATGGAGGCCAGTCTTGACACATTTAAGATTCAATTATTCAAACACCGCCACTACAGTAGACATTCTCTTCTAATAAACCAATACGTTAATTGTGGCATGATAATTCCATGTGGAAGGGGAACGACCCCACTTTCCCATCAGCTTCCAAGAATCCCCCACCTCTGAGAACCATCCATTCCTATATATCTAGAATCAAATTGAAGGTCTCATTTGTTGGCTCCACTTTGTTCTTCACCATCTCCCCCAACACAAAAACCCCAAAATCAAACGACCTATTCTTCTGATGCCCCTCTAAAATAATGTTGTAGGATGGCAGATCCAATTTTATGGGAGTGCTTATTGAATACCTCATGAAATATCTTCTCGAAATTGTTGAAATTTTTCATCTCAAGAGAGAAAGACAGTAGGGAATTGCAAGACTCTACTGTGTGCCGAAACTTCATTTCTTCGAACATCTTCACAGTGTGATCCAACATGCCTAAATTCTCATATACCTGCATCATTTTCACCAAGAACCTCTCGAATTATATGCTCGTGTACTTCTTATGCTCCTTGACAATCTCCTCTATCAAAGGGAACTGGTCTGCGACGTCCAGCCAGTAGGGCGATACCAAAATGTGACGATGTGTGCGAAACCAGTGATAGTTCAAATATTTCTTAAATTTTTCAACAAAGCCTCTGAGGTCAATTTCATTTTGGCATCGTTCAAAACAGTCCCACAATGAATTTGAAAATAGGATGGGTGCCTCAGAGGTGATGTTAAAAAAGTACGAGTTTGCAAAAGCATGTGAAGTATCCCTTAAAAAATAACACAACCAGAATACCAACAACTCAGATAATTGAGTCAAAAAGCATATTTTAGTACAACCATAAAAAAACAAAAATCAATGAATACAAACTACTATCTCACCACACATAAAGAAAAAACTATCAAGAAAAGAATATAGACAAACTAGCATGAAAATCAAGACAGAACCAACTAACAAATTTCTACCAGAAACTTCACTAAGTTAACTAGCATGAAAAAAGTGTGACAAATACATCATTAATTTTAACCATATAAACTCTAAAAACTACATGAAAAAAATATGAATAGGTTACTCTCTTGAAAATTTCATCATTCATCAAAGAACTCTGTTGTTGTACTTCCATTGAATTAATGGCAAGAGTAACATCCCTATTTCCATTTTCTAAATTTAAACCCGGTTGGTCCATTGAACACTAAGTAAAAGATTATTCAAAGAATTAATTTCATCACTGAGATTACTAATACCATGATCAAAAATCTCAAGGCGAAGAAACAATGATCTTTGATGTTTTCCCAGATTCACAAAACCGTAAGCATAATTTTTGAGAAAAAAATTAACATATTTTTCAATCAGTTTAGCATCGAATTTCGAACAAAAGAATCTATAAAGGTTAAACAAATCCACATTTAAGAAAAGAATCTAAGGATAATACTACATGTTATAATTACATCTCATGAGTATATCCAATAATCGGAGCTACTGGTGTCAATCACAGATCAACTGAACATTGGGTTTAGAGAACTCTGAGATAATCTGGAGATCATGCCTTGAAATTGAGCCTAGATTGACAGTGCCAATTATTTTAATGGTAGTCTATTGGTGTTTTTTAGAGATATCAGTAGCGGGGACCAGCGAACGACATCTGGATACTACGAAGATGATACACAATCTCAGTGACTGGTTTCAGTAGAAGTGATTTAAACTTCTCGACATTGATGTATCTACATACACGTGGTTGCAGGGAAGAACTGTGGTTAGCTTTGGACCAACTGATCTTGTTTGATGTAGAACCCTACATGGGAATATAGGGCAGGTTTATTCATTGGAATGGACTCCAGATAAGAATAGAATTTCCAGTGCTTCTCAGGATGGTTGAATAATAATTTGGAATGTTCTAACAAACTAGAAAACTCATTCCATAAAGCCAACCTATGCGTGGGTCATGATGTGTGCATTCTATCTTGGTGGTCAGTCAGTTTGCTATGGTGGACTTAGCAATGTATGATCCATCTTCATCCATAATTCTAGAACTGAAATGGATGTAAATTTATCATTATCTAAAATGATCAGTGGGTATAAGGGTAATTCTTTGTGATGCCAATATTTTGCAGATGATGACTCCTTCCTTATAACTAGTTCTGTTTCTGGTAAATGTGATACTACTTCCCAATTGTGGGACACATGAGTTGAAAGATGTGGAACTTGTAAATTTCATACACATAATGGAGATTTGAATTTTGTAAAGTTCATTCCTGATGGGGATAGATTTGGAACCAACTCAAATGATGGAACCTGTAAGCTATTTGACAATAGGACTGGGCACCTGCTTCAAGAATACTATCATCAATGTGGTGACACTGATGTCCCCCATGTCACCCCATTGAATTCTCAATATCATGGAAGCTTTTTTTGCTGGATATTCTAATTGTGAATGTTATATGTTGGATGTTTTAATCGTAAATATGGTATTGAACTTGAAATTTCCCCAAAACGCCCTCAAGAGTGACATAATATGTTAAGGGTTGTCTGCTGATGAAAGTGCCTTATGTACAGGAATTTGGGAGACAAATTTAAATGTGTGGGAATTTGGAGGGAATAGCAGGGCATTTAATCCTTGAAGAACAATGGCACATTTTTGGTTTCCTTACTACTCAAGTCATTCTTGTGTTGTATGGGGAATCCTACTATCTTCTTTGCAGGGGTCTCTTCTCTTCCTGCTTTATGCTCACTCTAGATGGTAAAAGCTGCAGATAATTTTTAATGGAAGGATGATGGTTTCTCTATGAAGATGAGATATTTCTGTTCATTTCAACTTCTTTTTTCTTGTTCTTTTGCACCACCCAACTTGTTTAGAGAATTCCTAGGTATTATTAGGGCCTTGTTCGGTGTTATATTATTTTTTCTACTCTTGGAATTTGTTTTTTTGGGCTAGGCTCTCTTCCGTAGTAATATAAAATAAAAAATATATGATGTAGTGTATCCAAAAAGCATGGATTCGTCATGAAATATATTTTCTTTTCCATACAGATCATATTAAATTAGCTTATTATAGTGGTCTAAAAGTATACAGGCATGTATTTCAGAATACTTGATTTTAACCAATGAATATTCAATATGATTTTCAACAGACCCATGGAAAAACATGTCCAAAAAAATAAACATTCCTTTAGACTCAAATATTAGGCACTAACACATAGCTATCATAACAAAGGGGGTTCCAACAGGTAACAAAATTAATGATAAGTTCAATTCAAAATAAAAAACGAATGAAGAATGTACTTTCCTAGAATGAGATGCTGTTATCCTCTAGAAAATGATGAACCATCCATCCTTCTCTATTTTAATTTCACTCAAACTGATTTTTCTCATTGAAGTACCTAAAAAACAAAATTGACATCTGATTCAATCATTTTAGTTCAAGAAAGATAAAGATTGAAAGGCTAAAACCGATTGGGGCTGGGAGTACCGTCTTCATGATCTAGTGGGGCCATCGAAGATGAAAACTAAAGACACCCTTAACGCAGACTGTCTTTGAGAACTTTCTGCTGAAATAGGATACAAAATAGGGAAATTGAAACTTCCTTAAGCTTAAATTGCCATACCAAAAAGTCAAACAGAGAGAGCGATTATAAAATCAGTTGGGGTTCAATCCGAAATGATGGTTAATAATCCCTAAAGAGAAAACATCAAAAGAAATCGAAGAAAAACTGAAATAATTATACGAGACTGAACCCGTACAATGTCACAACCATAAGAAGAACACCACCAAACTCGAGTGAATAGAGAACTGAGGAGGTAGTGTGGCGCATGTGGAGATAGGGGTGATGATATGCGAGGTGGAATGATGGGAGGTGAGTTCGGAACAGGGTAGGGCGGGATGCGAGGAGGGGTGGTGGGAGGCGATGCCGAATCCAGGACCGGTGTGTGGGTAGCGATAACATTGAAGAATAGTTAGGGTAGTTATTTTTTTTATAAAAATTACAGAAAATATTTATTAAATAAATAATATTTAAAATATAAAAACATATAATATTTCGAGAAAGAAGAAAATTAAAATCATTTATGATATGTTTTTAATAGAATCACAGGAAATAAAAAATTACTTTGGCAGTAAAAATAATATATATATATAATATATATTTATACAAACAATGTTTCTCTTAATGGGTTATTCATAATATCTTTTTTTTATTATGTGGTTTTTTGTAGCATTTTTTATTGACTTCAAAATATTTGTTGGTAGTAGTGATTATTAATAAAAAATTCTTTTGTTAGTAAAAAAAATGTAGGTATTAGTATGATAAAGAAATTGATTCAACTGTTGGTAAATGACATGTTGGTATTAAACAATAAATACAAAAAGATTTATTTGTTGGTAAAAAGAAGTGTTGGTATTAAAAATTAATACCAATGAAACTTAATATCTTTTGGAAATGCTCATTTTTACCGACAGCTATATTATCTGTCAATAAATTTCTGTTGGTATAAGCCATTTTTTTGTAGTGATGTTATTGGACATATTACTTAAATCCAAAAGATTTTTTTACTCCTTCAATGATAGAATTAAGAACTTTTTCAATAAACCATTAATTAGTTCCAATGTAGTCTATATAATCCATTATAAATTATCCAAATATTGTTACATAAACATTATTATAATATTAAGGCTTATCTTTCCCTCAGCTGTGTTTTTCCAAAAAAAAAATCACTTTCTACCGAATCACTTTTCATGGTTTTCAGTACTGATCAGTACAGACTTTTAAATTCTTAATTAAAAAGTTATTTAGTACAATCTTTATAAATTCCATAATACATATAACCACTGTATCATTAATAAACTAATTTTAAAACATTATTCATGGATAAAAATACATAGTCACATTAATCATTCATCTTCGCCTTTGGTAGTAGCATAATCTTGACCATGATCCATTATCCCATTTTAGGGTATATTCCTCTAACTTTTGAGATATTGATTTTCATAGTACCCCATATCAGTATAGTTGAATAATTGAACAATGGAAAATTATTTCATAACCTTTAAATCAGAAGCATGGTTCCCTTTTTTCTCTATATTTAAATAAAACTCATTTTCCTCTTAAGCATATACCAAGGTGTTACCATCCACAATTATCATATATGTGAAAATACTTCCTTACCCTTTTCCCTTTATCCATATTTTTCCTAGTTGTACTATTTTTCTAATTCTTCCCTTAGATTCTATAATGCTTTGAAAATCCTATATTTGTCTTGTTAGCACGTGATATTATGCCCTCAAATAATAATAATTATTGGGAGACCAATTCCCTTATAAATACTGTCTTAGTACTATAAATGATATGATCCTTCATATAGTTTGGATCATGTGTATTTTTGAGGTTCACATTTCTTCTTCTAAGATCCATTTATAAGTGATTAAATACACTAGGATAGATCATATCATTATAATATACAATTATTAATCCCAAAACAATCAAAATACCTTACATAATTTTAAAAGTTTAAGTGTATCGAATATCATAACAATAAATATGATTTCTTTGGGATTTTAAGATATATATATCCTCAACCTATATCGTAGGGTTATGTTCCCTAAAATATGTTTTATAAATATAGTTTCAAACGTTGCAACTAAACTTCCTCAAATACCAACTTTAGTCCCCCAACCCTAGAATCCCAGATGTTAAAGGTAAGGAGGGTTGATTTTTTTGTCTTTTTACTTAATTTTTATATTATATAGGAAATAGATATTAAATTTTATTCCAATAACTCAAAATATTATAAAAAATAGAGGATAATATCAAAATATTGGAAGCCAATGGATTATGGACATATGTTTATGTCATTTGTTCTGTTAAGTTTAGTGTTTAGTCCCTTTAAAATCTTAATTTTACCTGATTCATTTTAAATAATGTTAATTACATTTACTAGTATTTCTGTAATAAAACTATGTTGATCTTATTGTACTATATATATTATACTCATTACATCTGTGCATTTACATTTTTCCAAATTCAATTCACATAAGTGATACAATTATGTTTAATGCTAATACTGCAGACCTAGAGATGAAGCATGTTTTTAATGTGAAAATGTTCAAATGTCATTAAGTTCTATAATTTAAAAATTATTACAATGAACTCATTTGATTAATATATAAATATATATATATATTAAATTTATCTATTGTTACTTAAAAAAATTAAAATATAATTTAATTGTAACAAATGTACAAATGAAAATCTAGCTTTCTACTAAAATTCATCATTTTAATCTATTCATAAAAAATGAATCTTCTCCTTAAAGTACAAAAAATTTCCATAATATAATTTTTAAATTATGAACTAAAAATTGAAGTTGATTTTGAACAATAAAATTTTGAAATATGCCCATTGTTTTAAAAAAATAAGTTTTTCCAATAAATTTGTTAAAACAAGATATTGCATATAACAAGATCTAACTCAGTTTTGTGTGTAGCATAAGCATAACATGGTATTCTTTATAATTAAATCAACCAAACATATAAAATTTATTCTAAAACTAAAATATTGTACATTGATGTGCCGTTACTCCCATTCTAAAAATAATTTTAACCCATGAAAATGTTTTTTCTTATATTGTATTCATATAAATATCTATAGATACATAATTATAAGATATGTACATGAATATTTCTTGTGATGGTTATATGAATTATTTTACATTCTATAACATTTCATTGAGGTATATAATGGCATAATTTTCCAAGTTCCCACATTAATATTGGTTTTTTTACTTCAGTGATTATATTTAGTATTTTATAATTTTTTTTATATTTTATTTTCATGTTTCTTAGAACTAACTCTTATTATTATAATACAATTGTAGTTAGTTATTATCAAAACATTCATCTATATTCAATTAATTTTTCATTTGTAGTTATATTTGGAAAATTTAACATTTGGTAAATTTCATCAATTTGAGTGATTTATAGTGATTGTGTTATTCAGTAACCCCTATTGTAAATATGATTTTTTATTAAGATAAGTCCCCCATGGGGATGGGGATTGTTAGTGTTCTCTGAAAGGGAGGGTAGTAGTGTTTGAGGGTATTTCTAGGTATATAAATTTTGGTAGGGAGATAATATTTTTCGAACCTATGATGGTTTGTCAGTCAAGAATAAAAATATAGATATATAAGTCCCTTGGAATCTATTTTATATAACTTGACTAAAAAATAACCATATGGGGGAGATTATGTTATTTTATGCTTTTCACTCCTAGGAATGATAACAAGTGTCATGTGATTTTATATAATTGATGATTATTTTGAAGTATTTATTTTACAATAATCCTTAAATTTGGGTGAAATAATAAGAATATTTCCCAAAAGGTCAAAAAAATTATATTCATTTTGATAAAAAATGTTAATTGGTTTGGAAATTATTCCATTGAATTTTGACGTATCAAATTCAACATATATTAATTCAATAGAGTCCCTTTGATATCGATGGTTTTCATTTAACTATTTTTAATTATTTCTTATCACATCATTCATCCATTATTGGGTAGATAATGGATTCTGATAGAATGGTGCATGAAATGAAACATTAGCTATATTTCAACAACAAATATTACATCAATTTTAGTGTAAAACATTATAATTAATGGCAAAAATTTATTGAACTATAATCATGATTTCTATAGAACTTAAAAAGGTATTTTGTGATTTTATAGTTACAATACCATTAGATATTACACTATTTGGGTGGATTCTAATCTATGGATATAAATATCATTTATCTTTTTATAATTTAGAGTTATATATGATTTTTTAATTTTAGTTTTTATCAGTGATAGTTAAAATTAAATACTAGTATTACCTACTAAAAATAAAATATTTAAATTAGAATATATTGTATTTTAAATATTTATTTAAAATATAAACCATAAATTCAATTAAAAAAACTGATGAAGTACACCCAGGCATAATATTTTTTGGTGTGTTGTTTTAACTGATCATATGTAGGTAGAGACTCGATTTTTTTGATTATAACATAGTTGAAATTGAATATAGTGAATAATAACCGGCATGAAACTTGGAAACACTTATAACTAGAGTGGAATAGGGAGATATTATTTCGAGAAGAACCAATATAAAGATTTATTTATTTTAATTATACAATTAATTTAAGAGGAAGTATGAAAAATAACCATTTTCTCTATATTTTTAAGCATTGGGAGTATAGTCTTGTGATGTAAAATTATTTTATGTGAAATGTCCTCAGGGATAATGTGTTTATTTATAATAAGGTGTGGGAAATAATAATTGATATCATATTGGTTTTCCAGTCTTGTTTTTTATAGATTCGATAATTGTAAAATGTAGTTATACTCTAAGTAATTTGGGGTATTATATTATTATTTTCCATAATTTATTCAATTCTATAAGAAATAAATTATATAAAATATATTCTTAAAAAGTATATGTATTGGTAGTAATATATCATATATGAGAGTAATTGAGAACCATCGGGGCTGGAAACCTCTAACATATGAATGTTTTATCATTTTAAAAAATTGGGGATATATAATTGTTGTATTAGTTTAGTGATTGAATAGGGATATATTCTTTCTAAACTTGAATGAATATGTAGTCAAACATGACGTCAATCATTTATCCTATGTTTAAGACTATTTGATTTTGGACATATTATATTTTATAATTTTTTTTGAAGAAATCTATTTTACATGATCATCATGAATAAAATTAATTTCAATTACATAGTAAATGTAAAATTAGAACATTCAATTTTTTTCCTTCCTCTTAATGAGTATGATTTATGAATATCCCAAAGAAGAAGTTATAGAAATCCTACCAATATGAGTTATTTACTATAAATGTAATCATTATTCATAATTATATGACTTATATTTTATTTAATGGCTAGCTATCTCCCTATCAATGTAATTAGGGATTTAAAATTATAGTTAATTATGACTAAAAAATTATAAATTTCACTTTTGTAGTATAAAATAAGGTTTTTTCCTAATGTGATAAAACCAATTCATTAATTAAAATATATTGATGACTCTAGGTAATTTAAAAACATATACTTATTTCTCAATTGATTATAATTTACTATATACACAAATATTATATAGGAACGGTTTATGTTCTCACTCAACTATGAAGCTAAAGGTATTTCATAACCATCATCCTGACCCCCCCTCTACCTAAGGAGGAGGGGGGATATTAGCTCATTCTACAGTGACCCACGTGGATCCTCATAATATTTGACCACTTCATGAATCCTTACTCCCATCCCCTCCTCCATACGGTGATGGTATTCCCTAATATAATTAACTTCTACAATAGAGTTACATCACTTATATGAGACTAATAATTAGTATCCAAAGTGTTGGAAATGTTTTCCATCACATTGTTCACTCATTTTGGTATCCTGTCACCTTCAATTTAGATCATACATAGGTTCGTCAAATGCACGTTGGTTTTATCGGGGAATGCTATGATGGGTTTTCATGATCATAAAAATATAATAATTTATTTCTAAAAAAATTATGACATAATTTTTCATTGATTGGAGGTCCTCGTATCTTCATATTAGTTCATTTCAACCGTATATGCATGATGTGTTACTTTTATATAAATTTCCAATATCATACCTTAGTGTTTTGGGTAATCCTTATAGGTTCTCTTATCCCTTTTCAAAAATAATCCATACTCAAAATGATTGAAAATTTAATTCATCACTGTCTCTACTAATTTTTGATAAATAAATATCAATGTCATCCAATTTCCCCTTGTATTTTTGTTGAGGTTGAAACGTAAACCCCCATTGTATTTTTTGAAATGAAATTGAGAGTTAATATATAAAACATATGATATATTATTATAAAGCACGAACTGATATTTTTTCTTATTTGATTTGTTACAGACACTCGTTATAGGGGTTTCATGGGTGCGATTATTATTATGGTAATTTAGGTGATCTCTTTGTCAAACATACTAATTGAAAGGATGGATGAACCATCATAACTAATGTTTCTACATTTCAACATGTATTATATCTATTTCTATGATAGATGATCATCCCATGATGTGGTTGAAATATAGTAATGTTTTTTGGATTTTTCATAAACTTCTCAGTAAATTGGGATTCATAGAGTTTCCATGAAGAATTTCTAGGCAGAGTGATGTATCCCTAGGGTAGAAAGAGATTCTAGTAATGTTACTTCCTTGTGGAGGGGTTGAGATAGAATCACTATTGTAACTATAGTTTCATAGATTATTTGGTTCAAAGCTATCCAATACTTGTGTTGGGAGGGATTTCAGCTACATATCAATGTTTGGGGAATTTTATTATATGGGGAATAAGAGATTATTGTAGTTTTTGTTAAAGGATATTAGTGAGATACAAATAGAGATTTTCTCTTTTCCATTACCTGGAATATCTAGTGTACATGGATCATCCCAAAATGTCTCACTATAGAATATATTTATGATTTTTAGTGAATATGTTAGGGGTTCAATGATATAGAGTAATGTAATATAGTAATTTTAAAGTAGAAAATATAAAAACCATGAATAGACTAAAAGGACAAAATTGATAAAAAAATGTAGAGAGGGTTAATTTTTAAATTATTCTAATATAGGGGAATAAACTTTTTCTTGTTTTTTCAAAATATTAATTGGGAGAACATGTTTCCAAATTCAACTATTCATACTAAAATAATAAGAATAATAGTGGTTAACAATCATGGGATCATTGATTTATCAAATCTAATAAAAGTATAGAAACAATTTACTACATTAAACTAACAAAAAATGATTTATATATTGTTGAGTAAGGGTTATGATCAATGGTGTGGGTTAAATCACCTTTCAAATGTGGTTCAAAACCTAAATAACCCCTTCAGAATCATTGGCTATAGAAGGAAGATGCAATGGGTTGGAAGGTTAATGATAAGCTTGTTAATGTGGTTGTAGTTAAATACAATATTCATTCCAAAGTAAAAAAAGATTAAATGGAATTTTTTAAGAGGGTGGTAATGTGTATTAATTTTTGGTTGGACCCTTTATAGGTCATTTTAGATCAAATCTATCAATGTAATGGGGATTGTTATTATAAGGAAGGTAGAAAATGAATTATTCAATCAACCTCTATGACTTAATTCTACATTCTATGAAGAAGGTAGAATAAAAAATTATTATTCAATGCTAAAATGAATAAGTAAACATAGAATATTAAAAATAACTATAGTTTCACAAAAATGGTCAATAATCATCACAGATCATTGCTCAATATTGAATTATACTTTGAGGCTTCAATAAAGGAAATTCATTGTGGAGGAATATATTAAAATCTTGGATAGTATGGATTTAAACATTTATGATCTCACTCATAATGATCTAAAATGAGATATGTTTCATTTTAATTGGGATATAAAAATATGTAATGGTTTTAATAATCTATGGATTATTTTTGATAGTTTAGAGTATCCTATTTCGTTGTAATCTATTTATTGTAACTTCATGGTGAATTTTGTTTGTTTTTGTTTTATAGGTCCACACTAAGCCTTCAAAAGTGTATTCTTTAAAAAATATATTATTTAAGAGACTTGGAGAATAAAAATAAATAAATTATGTGTAATGGTAAAACACCGAAGATCATATGATAATTTCATATCATAAAACTAATATAATAATTCCTAAAGTATAATCATTGTGTATTGCACTATGTAATATAAATTCATTTGGACATATAACATTAAATATCCTTATTTTACTAAAGCATAAAAAACATTATTCATGTTTCAAAATGAAATCTCAAGCCATGTCATATATTATTTGAATGAATGTAAAACATAATATTGCATAAAAGTTTTATAAATATTTTATTAGAAAATGAAATATTAATAATATAAAATTATGTATATAGTTATGGGAATATTTAGAATAATATATTTTTAATTCGTATTATAAAGACATATTCAATGGTAGATATCTTGAAGCACATCAGTGATAATCAAGATAAAAAGGGTTGTAATATGATATCCATTGAACATATAAATCATCACATAACTGTATATCGTACATATCACTATAATTAAGTATATACTGTTATCTTCCTTTATTTATGATATTTAATATATTCAAGAGACAAAGAACATGTCAATAAAAAATATTTTAGCATAACGATTTTTTATTATATAATAAATTTCACCCAACCACATGATTATATATCATGCAATTTAATTTAATTGATAATCACATCACATGTTACTCAAATAATAATGTTCTTAAATTTAATTAATATTAAAAAATAAATGGTATATAATTTATACACATCATAAAAAAATCAGATATCATATTGAATATGATAATTTTTTATATAATTAGAAATATATCGAACCACCCCTTTATTAGATAAATCCATAACATTATTATTATATAAGTGTAAAAAAAGGAAGGGTTAAATGAAAGAAAACTTATTAACATTAGAATCATGGAGTTAATATTTAATATTCACCCCATGTATAAAAATTAAATATATAATTGACACTCCATGTGTTTTACACAAACTAGATTACCGTAGACAAAAAAATCCACACTTGTATCTCATGAATAAAATATGTTATTTTTATGAGTCCCTACTCACAATAATCTCAAAACGCCCCCATAAAAAATAATTTCATCACTGATTCATCTATTTTAGTATATATATATATATACCATTTTATTTTATTTTTTGTCAATTTTTTCTATTTTAATATTAAAAACACAATTTTTTCATTTATTGTCGTTCCAATGCCAAAATACATATATATAATGTGTTGTTGAAAATTGATAAGAAATGAAGTCTGTTGATTTTAAAATTAGTTAGATATAATTTTATATTGAAAATCATGGAATACATTCAAATGATAATAATATATATGTTCCATGAAGACAATGTATAAAAATGATTTATTGAATTGAGTGAAAATTTTTAATGACTGGTGGATAAAGAGTGATATATTGTGGATATTTATTGGATATTATAAGGTGTTTCTAATTTTAATACACGACAATATTTTGTCCATAACATGTTTATAATACCTAATAAAAGATTGATTCTTTTTAAATTCATGATAAAAAAAACTTTCTTATATTTTAATCAACTAGACATATTATTGTATTAGTCATTACAACATTTGAAAATAATTATGAGTTAACATGTTTGTGATATATATTTTAATTTTATTTTGATATTATATTTTTTAGTTTTCTGAAAAACACATGAGATACAAATATCATACTAGAAATTTTCATGAAACATTGGAATCCTAATAGAATTACACAAATATTACTCAACAAAATAAAAATTCTAAATCATTATTTATCATATTCACTTATGTATATATACCTTTTACATGTTTTTTTTATTTTTTTAAGGAAAATTATTTTAGATATCATTTTATATGAAAAGATATTATAATATGACATGAAAAACTAAGAAAGTGATTAATTTGAAAGTATTTCAATTTTTATCTAATTGATGTGAATTAATCTAATGTAATTAACATTTATTACGAAATTACATTCATGCATTTTTTATGGGAAAATATGTTTTGTTGACATGAGAATGGTTTACTAGTATCTGGAAGGTTACTATAAGTATATGATATATTTAAATCCCAAAAATTGATATAAGGGATTTTCATATCACTATTAATGTTTCTTTATATATTTTTCTTTTCAATTTAGAAGTATTACTATGAATATAAAAATAAAAGGCATCATTTTCTTATAACATAACTATCTCTTTGAAAGAAATAGAGCTTCTCCATATGATTAAATATTTAATCAAATATAAAATCAACCTTATCGTTATTTGATAATACTCGTAGATGAATAATTAAATTTATGATTTTTACAAGGAATTATGATATGCTAATTTCCAATTAAACAAAATGGATAGATTAAACATGTACATTCTACTTGAAATAGATACGGAACTGTAGAAAACACCATTTAGTAGGGCCGCATGTACAACATATAATTTAGAATGACATATACATTATCCTATATAATTTATAGTAAATACTATAAAAAACTGTTTCTTTTATATATTTAAAAAACAATGTATAGTTTTATAAAAACACCATTAGATAGTGTGCATAATTTCCTAATGAAATCAAAATGAGGGTTAAATTTTTTTGGAAATGTTAAGAATATAGACTATGAGATCATGAAGAAATTTAATATTGTCATTTAGAAAAATTCAAATATTATTTCATTTTATGGTGAAATTAAAACATCAATTTTTATTTTACATGAATGGTGCTTGAGCTTGAGTGTTTCATGATCTTAGTAATCCCTCACCATATTAAATGTACTACTGAATAGAGGCGAACACCTAAATAAATAATTTTATTAATATTACCAATAATAAAACACATTATCAAGACTTGTTTGTAAATAAAAAAAACAGAACAAATATAAAACGTTCTCAAAGGAAAAGGGGTGTCACACAATATAGTAAATGAAATTAAATAATTTACATGATATGAATCAATATTCATTAACCCAAAAATCTAAAAATATTTTCTAAATGGATAGTAAATAAATTAAATTTGACACATTATCTAATATATATGTAATTAGACTACGTGAATAATTAAAAATATTTGGCCTCTATCATATATCATGGAAATCAAGAGAATAATACCAAATTAAAATGTCCCTTCTTTCACTATGTGATAATTCATACTCTAATATCAACACTTAGTCCTACAATTAATCATAGATTTCTACACACTATAGAAAAAACTTTTTTCGTATTGTTAGGATAGTTTTTAATCCCAATATCTAATAGGAGTTTACAAATACATAAACTCACAATGTGTTATAGATCAAGTGGATGCCTCATTATGTATTTGGTTAGTAACACACTATGAAATTGGAAATAAAACAAATGAATATTCATTCATGACATAACAATAACATCATGACCCAAAAATATCACCTGGATATAATCTAAATGTATATGTATCTTAGGTGCATAAACTAAACAATAAATACTGGAAATAAATTCCACATATATGAGAGAATAATTTGGGGACAAGTTATACTTGAATATAAGAAAAAAAGATAAATATTACTAATAATGAATACATATAATTATAATTCATGAAAAACTAAATTCAAACCCAAATAAATGATATAATATTCATCATTGTTAAATAATTCTACTATAATACCTAATTACATTATAATATCCAGTAAAAAATGATAAATTATGGTTCTAAATGTTGTGCTACACCTTGATATTGTCCACTATCACCTATAAGATACATCATTTTAAACCCTGAAAATACCATCAAGTTCCTCCACTAGAGAAGTATGTTTGTGTGCCCTAATGTTTTTCTTAAATATTAATGTCTGTAAATCCACCAAGATGAATATATAGGTGGATATTATACAAGAAGTAGACATTATCCTAATTACATTCTAGACATGACACCATGATATAAAAATTTTTCTTCTAATTTAAATTAATATGAGAGAATAATGAAAACTAATAAAAAGACTTATATATATGTATAATGTTATATAAAAAATAATTCCACATTTATTTCCCATAACATGAACCCATAAAATGTAATAATAACACTACTCTGGGACCCATTTCATGATCCTAGTGATCCCATTATCAACGGTCTCCCTAAATAGACCAAACTCATTGGTAGAAACTCATTACCGTAACACATGTTATCAGTTTATTGTGAAATATTATGTTCCAAAATCTCAACAAGGAAACCATGTTATAACATATAGGGTCTCGTCCATATACACCATGAGAGCACACTAACCCATGATAGTCCCAATATTAAACACACTAAAAAACATTCTATTCAAAATTAATAACCCACTTTTTCATTATATAAAACATGGTGTGTGTGTGTTTCTCAATCCATACACACAATGAAATTAAACTAACCCATGATAATTCCAATTTTACACACACCAAAAAACACTTCTTTAAAAATTAATACCCACTTGTTCATTATATCAAACATGGTTTGTGTGTTTCTCAATACCTGCATTTCCAATATATAATGGAAAAAATATAATACAAAAGAATATTAAAAAAATTAATAATTATAACGATATAACATTATGTACAAAAAACCACCTTTATGTTTTACATAGATTTAGATTGAGAGGGAAGTCCCAAACTATAATAAAGGTAATCCAATAAACTCCAAGACAATTATATAACTACAACCTATCCCAAATTTCACATTAATTATTTTGAATAATAGAAAATAAAAATAAACTCATCATAATATTTAGTTATAATTTCCATAGAAAATATTTTATCTAAAAAACTAATGTGAGAAGAGAGAAAATATATTTTCATATTTTTTATCATCCAACCCAAGTATGAACACTATAAGAATCCATTGGAAAGTGTTTTAAGGAATCCAATCACCGAATTAATCTATGGGAACCCATTGGTATGTGAATAATATAATGGAAGTACATCATTTGTTTTTGAAGGGGTGATTTGAGTTAAATGTCAAATTAATGAATCAATTAAAATTTATTCCTTATTGTCACACATGGTTCGGAAAACATTACCCCTATTATGTGGACACAACTATTTGAAAATATTCCAGGACACATGGTTTGGAATCACAATTTAACAAAACATTTTAACTAAGCAAGAACCTCTAAATTTTACAATATAAGTGAAACATAGTTTGTTATAAATTTCTTCCAAAATAGTTTTCTAATCCTCAGACCTTTAATTTTTTATATATAGTTATTTGGGAGGCCCATATGGTTTTCCCATAACATTTAGAAACCTTTCACCCTTTATTGAAACTCTATAAATCCTATAAACAATTAAAAACCTTCTATGACAAATAAAACACACTTTATAACATAAAAAATCAACTTAAAATAGAATATTAAATCAAAATGATTTTGTTTCATTCTCTCAATTGATGGTGATGGAAGTTGGATGTTTCTTAGAGAATATCAAGGAAATATTTTTATAAAATCCTATCATGTTCCCAAGTCTCGTCATGAATATTATCATGATACCATAATAACCATACTAAGGATATATATCTTCCAAAGAATATCATATCATTCCTTTAAATAATTTGATTCTATGTGCGTATAAATGTTTTATCCTCATAATGAGTATAAAGATACCCACTAATCACATTAGTAGGGCATGGATGGAACAAATTCAGTTGATAAAGGTGAAAAAACAATTAATTTAATAGAATCATTATAGTAAGGTTAGTTGGTATGAATGTTCATTATTATTCTTTGAAATCTAAAATTTTCCAATGAATCAAGCAGGAAAATCAACATTATAACCCAATAATAAGATTCCAACCACAATGATACATTATGGAAAAAAAGATCTATCACTTGAAAAGTAGGTGGAAAATAATGATGACCCACAAACTATTTTTTTACAATCTAGCTCATTTCTAAATATTTCATGATCAATTTGATTTTTTTAGTAGTATCATATATGATAAATGGTCCAATCAATGATGTATCACTAATTATTTATTGAAAAAAATAGATAGTGACATTGATGGCCATAAAATTCATTACAATTAGCCAAATTCATAGTGTCCTATTATCTCTTTTATATAAAAACACCAATAATAGAAAATGGTCTTCCTATGAACCAAAAATGTTAGTCATTGATGAAGTAAAAATTTTATTAAAAATTATAGATAGTATGATCTTACTAGCCATCCATTTTAGGATATAATTTTAATCAAATAGATAAATGTGTTTTATGCGATTGATGTAATTCCCTCCAAATCCATGAAGTAAATCTGGTGTCTTAGTTAAAGAAAATAAAAATAGGTAACCCCTGAGAGATCACCACTTATGGAATATAAATTTCTCAAAATCCTCTATTATATATTTCTCTCTAATTTGAATGATGTGCACTGAGTCAACGAGTATTTCAACAATCAAACAAATAGTTTTATTCTTATAATTTATCATCATTAAAAATTTAAAATATACCATTGAAATTTTATACTATATCCATGTAGGAATGGTAATGATTGAATCATACCAGATGTTATTTGGAGTTTATATTTCACCTATTGACAGGTGAGTGAATTCCCAACATAATAATCCATTTTTCAAGGTATAATCGACCACTGAAAAAAATACTTCATATACTTATACAATTTTTTAATACTAATGTAGAAATCATAATTTTAATGAGTATAAGAATAGATAATCTATTCTGAAAAATAAGGAGGACCTAAAATTAACTCTAAAAATTGAAACTCAAAATTTTCATCCTTATTCCATCCATTAATTATAACTCCACTTATGAGGTTCAACATAATAGTAAGGGAAACTAGGCATTACCGTTGATCATCATTTATTTTTCAACAATATTACAAACCAGAGTGACTAAAATTAATTCTATAATATAATCTTACACACGAGAATCTATATTCATGAAAATGATTCACCACATTATCTTATACTCTACAAAATATTTCTAGAATAGTTGATTATAGTAATTAAAACTAAATTCACCAACTAATCAATTATAATTTTTTTAGGTATATGATCCAAATTAATTTATATTTTTTAATGGTAATCCATGAAAAAACTTATTCCTAATGTTTATTTTACTATATGATAAGATATTCCTCGGTATTTTGTGGTAGGTGAACATAGTGAACTTTTCCCCAAAGTGTTAATAGTGATTCCATGTTTTTAATCTATGGACCACCATAAATAATTAAATATCCTAATTTTTTATGTTATTTTTATGAGTTGATAACTATCACGAGACAAATTATATATCATGATCTCCCACTATAATAATACAAAAAATATATATCCCCAAAAAAAGATTATAGAGAATATGTCCAATAGATTATTTTAAAAAAATAATTAATGGTTAGTAAGTAAACTGATCCTTAGGCACATTTAAGGATTCATATCAAATGTCACTCTAATGGAATTGAGTTCCCTTTCATGTTATTATTTTATAAGGTGATTCTATTCAAGAGATTTCATATAAAATTAAATAATAATAAATTTTTAAACCTACAAATAATTCTCCCTTAAATCTCTTTTTGAGAGATCCTATGAAATGAAATCCTTAATATTTTATGAACTAATGGATATACCATTCTCAGAAATAACATACATAATGAATTTAAATTCATTAATAAAAAAGTATTACATGGTAAAATTTTGATAAAAAATGGCAGTCTTGAAACACAACTAAGAAAATTTCCATGTACCATTCAGGATCAAACATAGTATGATATTACTTAGATAAATGGTTAAAAAATACAACAATAAAATAGTTAATATACCCATAAAATATACTATTTATCAATAGAAAATTAACTGTATGTTTATTCATAATATCCGGTTGTGAAACCAATTACTTTTATTGTCCATAATGACATTTGGAATGTATCTTTGGAATATCCTCTTTTTTTTCCTAGAATCGGTGGCATCATGGCCATAGGTAATTTTTTGGAGAGCCACTTGGATTACTTTAGTTTATGTGTTTAAATAAGTGAGGTAGTTATAAGGAAGGTTTAATCAAGAACCTACTAATTTTCATAATAATCTAATGAAATTATTAACTACATAAATCATTAAGTAAATAACATATAAATAGTAGGTTGGTCTAATTTTTGTTATTCTTAAGAAAATTATTATAATTGTGTTTAAAATGGTAATAATTAAAATTTTCTAACCCATGTATTGAATTGATTATGTCTCTCTATAGGATATCACTGAGCAAAAAAAAGAACACAGTGACAAACCATTTCTCATTTTCATTCCTTATTTTTATTCTAAATAGGAATGCTGGTAAGACTCACAACTATTTCCATGAAGGGTATTATTGATATTTGTTGGTCTATATTTCCTTTAGGGATCCATAAAAGAGAACTTCAATTTTCACTTTGGTAAATTTTCATGCAGTAGGATGTATGTTTTTTTTGCAATACTCCGTGTGCTTTATAGTATCAACTGTGATATTTTTAATAATATATTATTTCATTATTAATATTTATTTTTATTAATTTATATACATGACATAAATATGTATAATGTTTTCATCAAATAAAATATGATATTCTATAACCAAATAAATAGAAATATAATTTCCAATTTTTTATTTGATAAAAATATATTTTTTGAAAGAAAAATATATTAAAATTATTATTATTATTTTCTATTTTTTACTATATATATATTCTCTAAATTTATATTAATAGTAACTCAATAAATTCATATTAATATTTATTATTACGATAATCAAAGAAGAAATTCTATAAATTTATGAGGGATGAATATGTATTTCTATTTAGAAATGAAATAATTTTAATTTTAGTTTATTTCATTTTTTATTATTTTATTTAATTGTAATAGGTTTAAATATTAAAATTTTAAATTCATAAAATATAAATTCATTTTGGTTTAAATATTATTAAATAATAACTTAAATATATTATCATGATATTGATTTAAAAAACAATTTGTATAAATGATTATAGATGAATTTATTGATAAAAAATAAAATGAAATAAGTGATTAATTTGGTTTAGATATTAAATAAAATGATTATTACTCAATTAAATTATGCATTGCTGATTCAATTCTTATAAATTCCAGAGAAAAACAAAAGTTATTTTTCCTAAAAATATTAAAAGTGATGTTAATTTTGAATAATTATGGGATTGAAGGATGTTAAGATATCAACATGATATTTGTGTTTTAATTTAAATGTTTGAATAAAATTCCAATTTTTATCTATAGATTATTAAATTCAAATTATTAAAATAACCTTGAAAATGACTTTTAATGGAATATATTGGTAAATAATAATTTATAAATTGATAAAAATCGTTAAATATGATATGGAGATAAATAGATTTGGCAATGGTCTATAATATCATAATGATTCCATTTTAGCACCACTATCCCTTATTAATATTCATTTTAAACCTTTAAAGGCATGATATTTGGGAAAATTTAGTTAAATTTTTTATAAAAGGGGAATCATTTTAATAAATTTAAAACACATCTCAATGTGGGGTTTCTCATCCTATTATACTCAAAAACATTTTTTATGAACTTATATCCAAATTCATAAGCCTATTTATTTTAAATATATATTTTATCCAAAGGATTTATAATCAACCCAAAGGGTGATTTTCAGAGAGCATTGTAAGATTTTCTGAACCTCATTATCATTTCTCATTTATAATATTTTATCATAAAACTGTTTTATAATTGCACTTCTATTTTTATTAAGTTTTAATTATAATGTTATAAAATTACTTATGATCCTTAAATGATGGAATATAATCCAATACCTATCACAAGAAAAATTTCATAACTCGTTATAATGTCACAATAGAGGCTCCTACAAAATTATACCCTTCTATATCAACTCTTCTCTCAATGAAATTAGAATATCAAATGTGTTGCTTAAATCCTTTTAATCAAGTAGGATGGTGTGATTATAATAATCCAGAAAAATAGTAACGTTTTATATGTGTTCTCTCTAGACCTCACAAATTAAAAAAAATATGTGTGACGATGCGACTAAAAGATATTTATCAGATAGATTCAAGTAGAAAAATTTAAATCAAAATATTATTTAGTTTGTCATCATGTCAAGAAAAGTAGTAGTGATGTCTTGCAAAATCTAAAATATTTTTTTAGCTGGTTGAAATAATAAATATTTAATTATATATATTATAAATATGAATAAACATAGAAATTAAAGAATGTTTACAATGTTTTAAGGATTATGTATATGGAGATAAATTAAAACCAAATGAAGTTTTGATAAGATTTGAAATGTACTATACATATTTTATGTGACTTGAAATCATTATTTATGAAAGAATTATCCCATGTATTTAATCAGGATTATTAATTCTTCTTAAGGATAATTTTTAGAGTTGTTTAAGAATGAATGCAACTAGTTGTAAACATTTTCCCTCTACAAGGGAATAATTCAAGAACATCATATGGATGAATATCCTTTATTTCTATAACCATCAGCCTTTCTATATATATAAATAATAGAATGTATGTAAATATGAATATATAGAAACATAAGCATCCCTTTCACTATTCAAAGATGATTTCTATATATTTAAACATTAATTCTTAGTAATTTTTTTGATTTCAATAGACTAAGAGATATAGTTAATTGATTCAAGAATCTATAAATGAAATAAATTATAATGGTGAAAGATCTATTCAATCATGTTTTAAACATCATTTTATTATTATTAGTCATTATTCGAGCTTTTTTTTCACAGAATAAAAATGATAAGATCACTATTATATAATTAAGTGAGCTTAAAATGAGGATGTTTAAAACTCAAAACCTTTAATCAGAGTAGAGTTTTTTATATGATGATATTGGTGTTGTGATTTATAGTATCTTAATATCACATAGTCAGGTGTTGTTAAATATTAAATTAATCATTGATGTCAAAAATGATATTATAAGACCAACTATGTATATATTTCAAAAATATGTATTGGTTTTAAGGAATATGTCAGAGTACATAATGTGTGAAATTCCCAATGGGAGGTTTTCTGTTATATATTTCCTATGATGACGATTTATGTCAAAATTTTATTTATTATTTTTATAAAGATATGACCGAATACTATTTTATAGTATCTAAATATTTATTTTTCCTTGTTATAAATATGATTAAAGTGATAATGTTATGACATCCCACATGAGGTAGTTTAGAATTTAGATCTATAAGGTCATGGATATCATGGAAAATCATCTACTAGATGTGTGATGATTTTTTTATTTCATGAAATTTCCTAAAGATTTCAATTTATATAATATGAATAAGTTATAATGGAAAATAGGATGTGTGAAGAGAGGGAGCCATCTCTCTTTTAAAAAATTATGAGAGGGATATTTTGAGTGGTAGTAGGAAAGGTGATATATTCCTTAAAAAATGCATTTATTGAATCCATGAACTCATGTTCACTAAAGAAGAATAATAATACTAAGACTATTTGTATAGTATTGAAGAAATGGAGAAAGTGCAGTGAAATAATCCTTTCATCTACTAATAATATTACATATTTATGGGAATATTTGAGAATGATGAATAGATATTATAGGAAACAATGACATGTAGATTTTATGAAGAATAACAACATCCCCCACTCAAAATAAAATAAATAATAAATCTATGATGTATAATCCAAATTATGCACCACCACAAGCACAACAATCTGAGATAGTATAATGAAATGGTTAGGAGACTACTTCAATTAAATATTTTCAAGAGATAAATTTAACTAGTTGGATCTAGAATGAAGAACCCCTCTGGAAAAATCCATACGATCACATGGGACTAATAACTTCAAGATAATTATATATAGAGTTTTCATGTCATAGTTTCTATCTATAACCATGTAGAATTATAGTAGAAAAAAGTTCCTAATAATCATACTGTATCTATAAAAGGGTAAGATTTCAAGGATGAATCTTGTAAATCCTTGTGTAATAAGATACTAAATTTATAAACTATTCAGGTGAGGATATGATACAAAAATATATTGGACTGATTCTTTATCTTCCTATATAAGATTAATTAATTAATAAATTTGTTAAAATTGAAAGGGATTACTAATTTATCCATCCCCTCATAGTGACCTCATTAGACATAGGTTCTAAAATTGATATCAAAGACAATACATGTTTTTTTAGAAGGATCTGAAGTGATGTATAATGAATCTCAATTCATTCCATAGTAGAGGAGTTTATTTTTTTTAAGGAATTTTCATGGTTTGATGAACTGAATGCTTCTATATTTTCAATCAAACAGTCATAGGGTAGGTGATTCTAAAATAGTTTTATTTACATTACATGGAATAGATACTATAATTAGATTTTTGGAATGGAGGAATATCTATGTGTATGAGAAAGATATAAATTTCATCCTATCAACTTCATAATATTTATTATAATTTAAGAAAATAGGTCTTAAGACAACAAGGAGATGTGAGAGATCTAGGGAAATTTTTATGAAGAAAATGTTAAGGTTAAGGAGGAAAAATAACATAATTAAAGATAAAAGATCCAATATAACTTGGATGAATAATGGTCATAATTTAAGTGATTAATATAATATGTTTAGTGAGATTATAATCCACATTATTTTATTAGGATACAATCTAGATTACGCCAAAAAAATTAATGTTGCTGATAAAAAATTATTAACTATAATATAATGAAAGCACCTGATTTGAAAAATAATGGAACTAAGTGTGTAGAAAAAATAACATGGAGGAGATGGTTGAATATTATTCATGTTCTAAAATTAATGATCAAATTTTTCGAAAGAATAATAAATCTATTACATTTGTCTACAAATAACATTTTATGCAGGAATCGAAAATAAAAAATTATGCTTCATATTAAATTATTTATTTATGGAATAATTGGTATTTTTTATAGTTATTTTTCAAATAATTTCTAAAAAGAATCTAAATATGATGATGAGAATGAACACTTCTCTTAGAGATGATTTTGAAAAGTCATAAAATGTGACTTTTTAATAAATATAAAAAATCAAAATGTTTTTTTTTTGAATTTTAGGAGAAATGAAGAAATTGAATACTCGACATCATCCTCAAGTGAGTTTGATTTTGATTGTTCTTATCAAAATCACTAACCTCCATAGATCATATTTTAAAACATGATACTTTATCAATTAGTTATGCGGAGGAAGAAAAATATGGCTATACTGAATACATGAAAGCACCAAAACTTGATTCCTGCCTAAAGAGAAATTAATAGATCAAAAAGAGAGTAAAGCTATATTATATTTATAAGAGACATAAACGTATTAAATTTATTTACCTGAAAATGGTGATAATTATTTTCAATATGAAAATTATAAAAGAAAATATAATATACTGGAAGATCATAGAAAAAAACTATATTTAAAAATAAATAACTAAATGAAGGGAAATCATTGTGTATTAAAGATAAAAGAATTTTTTTGAACATTATAGAAAACTAATTAAAATATATAGAAATTCAAGTTGAATTGTACATAGATATTTCAAATACTAGCCCCAAGAAAATGGTATAAACTATTAACATTTTATTATGTGAAGCTTAATCTATAATATCTAGTTATGAAAAATTAGAAACAAAAATTGATGTTGTTTGAGATACATAAGGTAATTAAATAATTTCACCTACTATATTTATAAATTATAAGGATTTCAAAAAAATAATGAAAAAAGTAAAATAAAGGATATAATATTCCTAAAAATTTAAGCATAACAATGTTAGTATACTCGCTAAATGTTGAATGAGAATGATTAAGGGACCATTTATAGTGGTGTGGGTCATTTAGACATGATTTCTCTTATTTCCGATATGATTGAGCATTTATATCTTAGTTAAATAAATCAAGGGTTATGTATCAAAAAAATAAAAAATTAGATACTTGGGGAAGATATATTGTCTATGAATAAGAACTATATTGTTGAAAAGAAAATTTTCAAATAAAAAAATAGGCATAATAGAATGAAATTTATGGAAGATGTGGTCAATGATTCTATTATATTTAATGTTTCATTCCATCACTGCATTTATAGGCTCAATAGATTTTTGGATATAAAATAGATGAATTAAATCATTTTTAGAAGATTAATCCAGGTTAAGTGAACAAGGGATGAATAAATCATGAGAAAAATAATGTAACATTTTAGATAATTTTGAACAAGTACCCAAAAAAGGATACAATCAAAAATAATAGTAAAATATTATACCCTCGCAATAATTATAAAAAATATAAGTATAGACATTTAGAATCCAATATATTTAAATATTGGAAATAATTGAAGATCCCAGGTGAGATTTGACTCCCAACCATGATGTGATTATTTAAAATTAATTAAAATCCCTCAATTTTTACCTACTATGTGTTTATATGTTACAAAAAGAAATGAATTACGTGAAATAACAATAATTTCGGAATTTAATTAGGCTATCATTGGTATACAATAATATAAAATGATCTTCATGGGGTATACAAACAATTATGATCAATAAGATTTGAGTGCACCCTATTAGAAGGAGATAACATTTTGAAAGGCTATAAATATTTACAACATCATGAAATCTAGAATTTTGTAGACATCAATAATAATATAGATGAATAGGTATTCCAAAAACAATTTATGGCTCTTTTGATTTTATTAAATAGGTTTATAAATGGAGAGTAATGGTTCTGAATTTTTTTGGAGATACATGGAGTTTTATTCAAAAATTAAGACATCTTGATGGGCATGTTGATATGTGTATGACTTTTATGATTCAGGATAAATATATTTTTAAAATCCCCAAACATGAAAATTTTAATATGAAATGAAATTATCATGATAATATATATATCATTAATACCTCCTTGAATTCATTTTTGGTTTCTATATTGGGGAATCGTATGTAGAATTTGAGTAGATTAACTGAAGGATCTTAGTTATGTTATGTGTTGTGGAATCCCTCAGCCATAAGTTAATTGTTTTACAATCCAAAGTAATGAGGGATAATAGGTTATGAAGAATTAATCCTATTCTCAATGAGAATAAGGTTTCAATGAGTTGGGTGAATCCACCAAATTCCTTTAAAATTATTATCAGTAAGAAGGTGAACAAAATGCACCCATATTTTTGTTGGATATTTAATGAAATTTATAGTAAGTATAAAGGTGTTACCGAAGTATACATGTTTGAATTATAGAAGATTTAAATCAAGAAGGATGGTAATATAATTATAATCTTTAAATATGTGATCTATAAGTTTTATATTAGTGAGATGCTTCGATTATAAATGGAAATTAATGTTATATGCTCATATATGAATCACATAGATGGACATATTCAAGTAATAGATCATACATTAGATCATTATTGAGATGATACTAATGTCTAGAGAAGTAATTAAAAAGTGATGTTCTATTTTTAATAGTATCCAATGTTCACTGAATATTATGTATAATAGATATTATTTTGACTAAAACAAAGATAATGATTTATAAAGATTAATGATGGCATCGTTTAATTTTACGTTTCTCAATTTTTTTGAATCATTTTAGAAATTACATGTATTGATAAATTTGAAAAAGTGAATTGTATATAATTATTATATCCATATGAAACATAAGTACTATTTATATCCTATGTAAACATAATTTAGTTGTTTATAATGATGATCCACCAATCTGTATTAGAGTCATCTATACTTATGTAAGAATCATTCCATCTCTATGTAGACTACATTTGATTGTACATTCATTAATCATTTTCTTCGTAAGGATCATCACATTTTCATAAACATGATAAATAAATATTTGTAATGAGGCTTTTATTTTCTATATAAGAATTGAGTATCCTATGAATAAACATTATCCATGTATATAAGAATCATTTATATACAATCAAATATCCTTCTTAATCTGTAAGGATGTATATATTGCAAGCAAAAAAAAATCATCCATAAACTATGTATACATCATTATTCCCAGTTAATAATAAATTTAGTGATTTATGATAATTAAATTTTATTTTTATGGATGATTTCTGTTTTTTTTAAATCGAACGGATACATCAGATGATTTTATCAGGCCCCTCATTCTTATCAACATACGATGAAAACACTAGTTTTCTATTGCCTTGCATTCCCACTTTCCATAGGTGGGAATATTTCATCCCATTCATTGAGGATGTATACTACTCAAATAATGTATGGATTTCTGCTCAATGTATTTTTTTGATCTTACTACAATAATGAATGGACCAATGAGAAATGAAGAAGAACAATATGAGAAAATTGAACCCAGTTTTCCATCACTTCCTTAAACAGGTGGAATTCATGGATCATATACATTGAAGACATTAATACATGAAGAGTGGGAGATGGCACATTGCACAGTTTTTTTCATCTGTGATTTGTTTTATGACTACATCAAGTAACTAAATTGAATATGTATATATTACATATATAAATATATATGTTAACCTATTCATGATTTTTTTCTACAGGGAATATAAAACAATGATTAATAGTAAGCATCCTTATTTATCTTTGAAAAAGAGGGATACTTTTCATAGCAAAGAATTTTCTGCTTGGTTAAAATTTAATGTAAAAATATTGTTGTTTAATATAATTAAATCAATATTTCATTATGTTTAATATTCATTTATATAGAAGGAATTGAGTTTTTCTGATGAATCTGTCTCTAAGGAAATAATAGCTTTGGGTTTTGGTCCTAATACCGTTGTTTGTGATTGTAAATCAATTGTTATCAATGGGTAAAAACTTATTATCATTGAATGAGCAAAGAACATGAGAGAAAAACATGATGATGTTATGGTTTCTGCCACAACATATTGTTATGCCAGTGCATCAGATAGTAGACCATGATTTGAAAATGATGGTTATTATAGAGTCATTGAAAAAATAATAATATTGGATTGTTACTCTAATGAACGATTCATGATGATGAAATTTCATTGGTTTAATTTGATAAAGAAACATGAAAAATTTATTGATTATTGCTGATTTAGATTAATTAATATAACTCACACTCTTGCTACTGAAGAGCCATATGTATTGGCATCAATGGATAACATGTTTTTTATGTCAAAGACCAACTTTGACCTGAATTTGGTGTTATAATTAAAGTCATTCGAAGAAATATTTTTTATGATGGTGATGATGGAATTGACACTTTCTCTATTTCCATTGGAACCAATCCATTTATTTCTTTTGATGACTCTAATAGCTCAATCTTCAGATTTGATTATGAACATGAAGTTGTGGTGGAAAATATATAGAATCATCCATCCATGTTCTCAATTCTTATGGTTTACCTCGAGTTGGATTGTTAAGGTTGGTACTATTCAAATTTATTTAATATTGATTACAAATATGTTGTATCGAACTTGACTGTTATGTGAATTTTAAATTTTTATTAGTTGGAATTCGTATTTGAATTGTATTTTCTAATTTGGAATTGAACTATATTTAAACCTACGAAACCAACATTTCTATCTCGGAGAGCATTTAAATGCTTCAACTATGATATTTATAAAATTTTCATGACTCTAAGGCCTCTCTTTAACATTTTACTAGGTAATGAACATTTTTTATTCTTCCGCAAAACATGTATTGAAACCTACATCATCTAATCGAGCTAAAGAAATTAGAATTTTCATTAATTTTGACAACTTCTTTAAAACATATTAATCTTCTAGAATCAATGTACCATGATTTTAATAGACTGACGACACTTAGTAAAGAATCATCCTACTAAAAAATAAATTTATTTATTACATATTTTACAATTTTTTGACATCATTATATATTTTTTTCAATCTCACCTAAAACAATGGTAAGTTAAATACTCAATGAATCCCCCTATTCCCTATCATTTATATTGTTTTTTGGGTTAAACATTATTTATCGTTTTCTATTTACTTCCATATTTGTTTTCAAATTTATGAAATGATTCCAATTGAAGAGAGGTGATGAAAACAGATTATAGAAAACAATCGTTGCATGACTGAGCAGGGAATTCCCCACTAGTGCCTATAGTGAGTATTTTATTTCAAATATATTTATTTAAATAATATATATTGTTATGTGATTAATTTTTTGTATTCAATTTTTCAGGATCCATCTATTAAGAAACAGTTATTTGATGACCAACCTAGTAGTGGTCCCAATACTTGGGGTGTTTGAATGGGGGGGGGGGTCGGGAGCTAGACGATCAGGTCGACCTACCCGATTAGACCTTGCCTCTTCTACTGACATACGATCCATCCCACATTCTGATCCCGGTGTTCCATTAAGGACACATGGGATATTTAAGCCTCCCATGTTTTCACCACCCTTTACAACTGATCCTTCTCACCCATATGTACTATATCCGATGATGATTCCCACTCCACATCCGTCATTTGGAAAGATATCTCTGTTAACTTTTTTTACTTCTACTTCCTTATATCCGGGCTTTTATATTCCATCTTCTTCATCTCCTGCTCCACCAGATTATATCCTTACGGAACATACATTTGGACCCACTCCATCTGTACAGGGTGTTCTTTCAGCTTCTGCAGATCCAGTGAAACCCATTGATCAGACTATCGTAGGTATACTTATACAACCTTAACAAATTGTTACCCCATTATTTATTTTCATTATAAATTTATTGATAAAATATTTGTTTTTCATTCATAATAGATACATATACCAATATGAGGCGGGGGCGAGGGCGTACATGTATGCATGTGGTGTAGAACTGTCGCACGCTGTTGATGGTGTACTACAATGAAGATAGTCATATGATTGAAAAATTAGGGCAGAAATGTTGGAGTTTTTTTGGCGATGCTTGAAAAATACACTAACATCATTCATGTCAGCCCGCTCTCATGAAGACAGCTGCCAAATGAAGTCAAGAATAAACCCTAGGCAGAGATATGGGTAAAAAAATATAATTTTTTCATGTAATATATTAATTTATGTATCTATATGAATTAATATTTTGGTGTCAGCTGCGGTTTAATTTCCCGGATGGTGAGGGTGCACGACCAGCAAGTCTAAAGGATATAGGGGAGATTTAGAGAGCTGATAATCATGATTTGTACATTCGATGGCATGCTAGAGTGGGCATAGAGTTAGAGGCGGCCCTTATCATGGATGATTGTCTATTATAACAATACCGACAGATGATTACTCATTGTATGACTAGCCAATTTATGGTATTAATCAAATTAGAGATATTTAAATGAAAATTTTCTTGTTTTTCGTTAATAATAATTGTTGAATTTTATTTAGGATGCATATAGAAGAAATAAAAAAATTGATTCTAAGAAATACGTCCACACATTGAGATGTACTACAATGCTAGATCATGAGAGGTGACATTTATGACCGTTTATAATCATTCTTTTTGACTTGCACTTTCTATTGTTTCCTCCATAATTTATTAGATTTCTAAAGTTATTATATAATTTTAGTTATGAAATTACATTTTTTTGGTATCCTATTTTTAATTATGGTTTCCTACATTCAATTTCATTATAGAGGCAAAAATTTAATATTAAAGGGCGTGTGCCTCAAGAAAAAATGTTTTTCTCGTATAGAAAGAAGATATATGGAAGTGCAATTAATGAACCAACTCAACAGCAGATTACATGTTTTACTTTGTATATTTAAAATATTAATCTCTATTTTTTAACCTAAAAATCTATTTATACTTGTAACACGATACTTTAGAGGCGCTTGATTCCCAAGAACCGGACAATTTTGGGCCAAATGATCACTTACATCAGGTTTGGGGAGATGATCACCCTGGTAAAGTACGTTGCCGACCTGGGAAGAGTATATTTCCGATGAAGAATTATACCTCCTTAGGTATGAGTTGTAGTACCACTATGTTGTAATAGTTTGAGTGACAAGAAGAACAGGCTGAAAAAAGGCCATAGAGACAGTAGAATAGTCTGCTAGGGAAAACACTACATTTTGAAACTAATGAATGTTTTACGTCCAACACTTCCACCAGAGGCCATCATTACTTGTGATGAATATATTTCATCGATGAATTATATATATAGTACACCAGGTGGAAACTATATAGGTGTTCGATACGACGGTGAGGAGGAGGCCGTGGCGGAGGAGGAGGGGGTGGGAAGGAGGCCAAGGTGGAGGAGGCAGGAGAGAAGGAGGACGAGGTGGAGGAGGAGGGAAAAAAGGAGGTTGAGGCTGAGTATGAAGGTGAGGAGGAGGGCGGAGAAGATGATGGGGTTGATTATGAGGATGATGGTTAGGGTGATGATGATGGTGATGATAATGATGGTGATAAGGAATAGATTGATCCATTACATTTTACTGACATTAACGACCATTGATGTTTATTTATTTTTTGTGCCAGGATATGTGTGTGATTAGCTAGGTCACATTATCTTTATTTTATATATATAAATAATAAAACATCACTTGATTATTTTGTATGACTGATTCACCCCTCCCCTAGATATCCCCCACCCCCTGGACACCCCCACTCCTAGACAACCCGTATTCCCCTAGACAGCCCTACCTCCCCTGTGGAAAACCCTCCCACCAGTTCCACAGCCCCCACCCTCTGTTCATGGGTTTTCTAGTTGTGGGTGTTAACATGAACATTGATAAACCATCGGGGGTTTCATAATATTTTTATCCATAAATGAAACCTTAAATTTAATTATTGATAAGAAAATAGATTCTAATTGATTTAAATGATTATTTATATATTAGGAATGTTTTATTTTTAAAAAGCAAGGATGTTGTAAAATCATACTATTTTAATGATATTGTAATTTTTTAGTACAATTTAAAATATTTGTGGTCTGATTAGAAGATGATACAATGAAATTATTTTTAACCTTGAATGAATTTGCTTAGAAAATATGTTAATACCATCCCATGAACCTAGGACAGCCCCCCCCCCCCCCACCCTCCTCCCTGGACCGCAGTCATCCCCCCAGAAATCTGCCACCCTCTTCCCTGGACCCCGAATCCCCCCCCCCAGATAGCCCCCACCCTTCTCCCTAGACCTTTGACAGCCCCCCATACATCCCCTCGGACAGGCTCCCCACCCTCCTTCCTGGACCCCATACAGCCCCCCAGACAACATCCCAGACAACCACCGGATAGTACCCCACCCTCTTCCCTAAACCCCGGACAACCCTCCCTCCTTCCTGTACCTTGTAAAATCCCCACCCTCCTCCCTGGACCCCAAACAGCCCCCACCTCTCTCTCTCTAAGTATGTGTTTTTTTGCTATTGAAGGTGTTTTTTTGTGGTGTTTGAAGTCTGTTTTTATATGTTTTTTGTGCTATTTTTTATATTGGTGTATGTAGTGAGGTGTATGAAGTGTATTATGTAGTGTGTTATGTAGTATGTTATGTAGTGTGTCTGTTTTTTGTGATCTTTTATGTCTGTTTTTTATGTACTGTATTATATTGGTCAGGTTGTTTTTTATGTGTGTATTTTTTATACAAGGTTGTTTTTATATGACTGTTTTTTATGTAGGTGTATCTTGAGGATGATTGTAGAGGTTCGTGTGTTTGGTAACACCTTGGACATCCACCCTCCTTCCTAGACCATGATCATCCCCCCTCCTCCCTGGAACCTGGACATCCCCCACCCTCTTTTTTGGACCCTGGACAACCCCCACCCTCCTCCCTAGACCTCGAACCCCCCCCCCCCGACCAGACACCCCAACATTGAGCGAGTGATGATTTCGCATATATAAAACATCGCGATAATTCATAAAATGCTAAGGACTGCCTACCTTGATTCCAGAGACAATCACACTATTAATTCATCCTCTCATATCCCAATGTATGCTCTCTTCAAGATTCACCCTAATTCCCAACCAAAAAGAGGTTTTTAGAGCTTCAGAAGATGCTGAGAGAAGAGTGCAAACCCTAATAAAAAAGAGGAAGAAATATGGAAATTAGACTCACCTGGATCTTCAATAAGCACTTCACGACACTCAAAATTCCCAATGATCGAATGATATCCACCCTTTAGAGCTCTTGGGAGACTTGGATTGTGCTGATACATTAGCACAAGGATCCAAGTGTCATTTGTGACATGTACAGGTTAACCCCTCCACAATCCAAGGAACGATGTGATTGGTACCACTCAAAGTGTCTCACTTTTATTTGAAATGGACTACATTTTAAGTGAAAACAACAACTAGTATATGGAAAACTGACCAAATGCATTCATATTCTATTGATACTTTCAGACAATGATCCATGGGTCATTTCTGACATGTACGAGTAAACTCAGCCTCATTATGAGGCATGGTGTGGCCGGTGCCACTCAAACTGTATCACTTTTAATGGAAATGGACAGGATTTTAAGTGAAAACAATAACTTTCATATGGAAAACTGACCAAATGCTTCTTGATTGTATCGAAACTTCAAGAAAACGATCCATGGGTCATTTTTGATTTGTACGAATCAACCCTACCTCAATTTGTGGCATGATGTGGCCGGTATCACTCATAGTGTCTATCTTTTCTTTAAAATGGCCAATGTTTTATGAAAAAACAAGAGACATACAGAAAAATGAACAAACCTATTTTGATTATATTGTTAAATTATAAAAATGATCCATTGGTCATTTTTTACGTGTATGAGTCTACTCCACCTCAATATGAGGTACGGTGTTCCTAGTACCACTCAAAGTTTCACACCTTTATTTGAAATGGACAACATTTTAATTGAAAACAACAACATGCATACAAAAAACCATCCAAAAACATTGTTATTGGGTTGATAATTTATGAAAATGATCAATGGTTCATATGTGACATGTACGAGTCAACACAGCCTCAATAAGAGGCACGGTGTGGCCAGTATCACTTGATGTGGATTTCTTTTGTTTAAAATGGACACCCTTTTAAGGAAAAACAATTGGCATATGGAAATACAAAAAATGGATTCTGATTGTATTACTACTTTATAATAAGGATCCATGGTTCATATTTGACAGTAATAGTCAACCCACCTCAACATAAGGCACGATGTGGCCGGTACCACTAAAAGTGTCTCACTTTTATATGAAATGGGCAACATTTTAAGTGAAAACAACAACTGGAATACAGAAAACCATCCAAACGCATTCAGATTCTGTTGAAACTTTTGGAAAATTATCCATTGGTCATTTGAGACATGTACGAGTCATCCCCACCTCAATCTGAGGCATGGTCTGGCCGGTATCACTCAAAGTGTCTTTCTTTTGTTTAAATTGGACACTCTTTTAAGTAAAAACAACTGGCATACGGAAAACCAACCAAACATATTCAGATTGTGTTGATACTTTAGAAAAAGGATCCATGGGTCATTTTCAAGGTGTACAAGTCAACCCCACCTCAATTTGAGGCACGGTGTGGCTGGTATGACTCAAAGTGTCTGTCTATTGATTAAAATGGACATCATTTTATGTAAAAACAACTGGCATATGGAAAACTGACCAAATGTATTAGGATTGTGTTGTTACCTTAGAACAAGGATCCATGAGTCATTTTTGACATATAATAGTAAACCCCGCCTCAATATGAGGCACAGTGTCTCCAGTTCCACTCAAATTGTCACACTTATATTTGAAATGGACAACATTTTATGTGAAAACAACAAATGGCATACGGAAAGCTGACCAAACACATTCGGATTGTGTTGATACTTTTTTACAACAATCCATTGTCATATGTGATGTGTGTGAGTCAACCCCACATCAATCCAAGGCACGGTGTGGGCAGTATCACTAGAAGTGTCTTTCTCTTTTTTAAAGGGGCACCCTTTTAAGTAAAAACAACTAACATATAGAAAACCAACCAAACATATTCGAATTATGTTGATAATTTAGCATAATGATACATGGGTCAATTTTGATATGTAAGAGTCAACGCTGCCTCAATCCAAGGAATGGTGTGGCTAGTACCACTCAAAGTGTTTAACTTTTACTTGAAATGGTAAAATTTTTTAGTGAAAACAAGAACTGGCATACAGAGAACCGACCAAACGAATTCATATTCTGTTGATACTTTAGGAAAACGATCCATGTGTCATTTCTGATGTGTACGAGTCAACCCCACCTAAATTCGAGGCACGGTGTGGCCGGTACCACTCAAAAGGTCTCAATTTTATTTGAAATTGACATGATTTTAAGTGAAAACAAACACTTGAATGTGGAAAACCAACCAAAAGCTTTCAGATTGTATTGATACTTCAAGAAAATGATCCATGAATCATTTTTGACGGGTATGAGTCAACCTTGGATCAATCTGAGGCACAATGTGGCCGATATCACTCTAGGTGTCCCACTTCTGTTTAAAATGGACATCATTTTGATTAAAAAAACTGGCATATGGAAAACCAACCAAACAAATTTGGATTCTGTTGATACATTAGAACAACGATTAATGGGTCATTTATGATATGTATGAGTCAACCCCGCCTCAATTCGAGGCACGGTGTGGCAGGTACCACTCAATGTGTCTCACTTTTATTTGAAATAGGCAACATTTTAAGTGAAAACAATAAATGGCATACAAAAAACCGACCAATATCATTTATATTGTGTTAATACTTTAAGACAATGATCCATGGGTCATATGTGAGGTGTACAAGTCAACCCCACCTCAATCAGAGGCATGGTGTGGACGGTATCACTCAATGTGTCTGTCTTTTTTTAATGGACATCATTTTAAGTAAAAATAACGGGCATATGGAAAACTGACCAAACATATTCGGATTGTGTTGATACATTAGCACAAGGATCCATGTTCCATCCTCACACAATTCACTTCTCATGTCAGGAACTCCTATACCTATTCTAAAACACAGGACATTTAATATTCCAGGGACAACTACATATCCAAAGTCACACAAGCTTATTGATACACACCCATTATCATCATCAGAAAGTTCAATGACACCATCCACAAACCATGGGACATTATATTTTTGTTAGGTTAAAGTCATTTATCTGTTTCCTTATTTCAGGGTTATTAATTCCTAATTTTTTAATTCAATTGTGTATGTGTTATACAAAAAAAAAATTGTATGTATTCTTAATTCTGTATAACACATATAGTTACATATTTAGTTTTCATGTATTGTATTCATAATTTATAATTAAATTATGTATGTATTCAATTAATTATTCAATTATGAATTGAATTCTGGATTGTAGGTGTAATTGTCATCTCAATTCTTAATTGAATTCTAAATCAATTATGTATGTTTAGAATTACCTTATGAATTATGATTTAATTTTGTATGTGTATAGTTTCAGGGTGAATTATGTGTTAAATATATATGTATTAGTTATGTATATGTATGTGTTATATTTTGTTATTGTAGGTAGTTGGAGTTGGGGAAGCTGGAAATGCAGAAAGGGTATCCTGCTAAAAGAAATCACAGAGCAGCACAGAGCAGCAGGCTGCTGCCTGAATTGCACAGCAAAGCCTATGCCAACTATTTACAACTGTTGGTATAAGGTTGTTAATGTGTTTTATACCAACGGTTCTAAGAGAACCATTGGTAAAAAAACATTACCCATGTTTTACAAACCATTGGGATATAGGTTAAATGTTTAGATATATCAACAGTTTGTGTAAACCGTTGGTAAAAATCTTTACAAAACAATATTCCAACAGGTTGAAACCATTTGAATAGTATGTTTACCAATGGTTTCAAACCGTTGGTTAAAAGTTATAAATATTGTTTGACATAACATTTTGTATAATTTAGATTTCCTAACATATACCGATGGTTTTCTAGAAACCGTTGAAATATGTTTTCCCTACCACTTACTTCCCTGTGGTTTGGATAACCGTTGGTATATATTATACCAACGGTTAAAGCGTTCATTTCTAGTAGTGAGGGTTTATGAAATTAAATTTTTCAATTTGATTCATGATATAAATTAATAATATTATTTAATTATATGGATCATTACACATATTCAATGAAATAAATTTCCAGTGACACAAAAAAATAATGAATTATTACTGGTATGTTTATCAGCATAATCTATAATCGTGGAGATTTCTATGTGTGAACTTATTGAAATAATGTTTGATCACATTCTGAGTACTCATACTTGAAAATAAGAATCATTTAGGTCCAATAAAGTTATGTAATATTATCATAAGAGTATTTTTATTGATATATTCACTACATTTCCAATTCCACATCATATTGGGGAACTACAGATGAATATTTTATATGTGAAAGATACTCTAAGAAAATATCACAATCAATTTATAAAATTATAACATCTATATGGGATAATATATTAATATTCAAATGTTTGAATATACATATAGGTAATCTAATTTAAAAAAGGATCTAGGAAACTAACACCAAGAGGCTCTAATAGGGACTAACTACAATTAATAATGACATTTAGTATATTATCCATACATGATGTATATGCTTCTTTCAAGAAACATATTTAGTCAATGGATTCACCATGTTGTATTATATGAAAGGTATACTTTCCCTAAAATTACATATCTATGATAATTGATACATTAATATATTTTTCTAGAGTATGTGTTTTATTTTCTAGAAGTGGCCTCTGAGCGGTGTCTTCCCAAGCTCCCACGACGGCTAGGGTTCCACCTCCTCTTCATTTCCCCTTCCCCCTCCGGCCTGGATCGACTTGGATCCTGCGGGCCTCGGCTCAGCGTGGCGTCTTCATGTATGACGCTTTTGGGTTATGAGGTTTCCTTCTTCGGATACCTCTCCTGGTGGCGTCATATCGGTGGTGTTCTGGCTAGCGGCTTGGAGTGATCGTGTGGACGAAGTATCTGCTATGGTGTTCTCCATCGACGATGCCTCTTCAGATCTATCGGATCATATGTTCTATCTCGGTTCTTCCGCCGCATCCTGGCATCACCCCAACTATTTCTGGCGGGTTTCCATGGGGCGCTGTGTCATTCTTCTGTTCCAGAGGGGGGAGTTATTTTAATCTTGCTTATGTGTGTTTTCTTTAGGGTTTATTCTTGATTGCTTCTGGATGTGATATTTGTTTTCTGATTTGGATTTGGATCTGGATTTTTGGTTTGCGTTTGGAGTGTTTTGACATTGTGGTGGCAGCATGCTCCAATAATGGATGAGCTTGAAGGATAGTTGTATGGTTTTGAAGGAGGATTGGCTCTAAAGTGTATTCTGTAAGAGGCAAGAGGAGAAATGGTGGAGTTTAAGAGGAGTTTGTACTAGTTTTTTCTGATCCAGTGGTTGAAGATGAATTTTTCTATTTAGATGAGTTGCTGAAGGCACAATTGAAGAAGGGACTGGTTGGTCTCTACCAGATTTTGGTTTGATTCCTATGATATGTAATTGTCTGATTTTGGTTTGGATTACATTTTGGGTTTGGGAATGATGTTCACCCTCATCTATTTCCTTGTTTACTGCACTTTTTATTTCTCTTTAATAAATGGTTAGAGGTTTTGCCTCTGACTGAGCTTTTCTGGTGGTTTTATTTTTAAATGTGGTAAAAACTCTTTTCTGAGAGTTTTTATTATAGTATCAACATAATATAGTGTGATAGAGTTCTTACTATTTGAAACTACATTATGTTATTGGAATATGTTTTGTATCCAACCTTCATCCTTAGGAACATTAGAATTTATAATATACTCAAAATCCTCCATTGAATTTATTATCATAGAGTTAAATTGGATTTATTGCTCCTATAATCTCTATTGGGAGTATGTTATATCCTAAAATTAGTTTTAGTACATCTTGATCTATATATAATGTGTCATATGTATGTCATCTGATAACTAGTTCTTCATGTCCATAATAAATAGGAACATATCTATAATATTCCTCAGATACATAGGTATATTCATGAATTTTGACCAATTGTAGTCACATGTGTCAACATGATATCTACTTCACTTAATATAGGGTAAACTACACACCTAGTACATAACATAAAAATTATGACTAACACTATCATAGATTCATATGTGATACTAGGCAATATTTTTCCCACTTTAAGTTTATGCAGACACATCTTAAAAAAATGAGGAATTCCACGAGACATTGGAAACAATCCATTCTTGGATTTTTCAATATTGAATCTATTTATTATCTTGTTAATGTATGTAATTTTACATAATATAAGAATACTCATGGATATATCATGATGTTAGTTGATCTAAATAATGTATGTCCCTTCACCAATGTATTTCATATAGAATCAAGAGTTTAGAAAATTCATAATGATCATCAGTACTATAATTTCATTTCTGATCAGTAATACGACATCTACATATTCAATCAAGAAAATTATTAATCCCCAACTTAACTGACTAAAAACATAGGTCCCCACTTCATTGTTTATAAATCAAAATTTTAGTATGGACTCATCAAACTAAATTCTGAATGTTTTGGATTTTCATTTTAATACTTAAAAGTATATTTTTAATTTCCATGACATGAGGGAATTATATTAAATAAAAAAAACATATAGTTGTTTATAATAACATCTTATTGGTATATATAATTAATGAAATACATTTTCATATCAGTCTTCAAAATCAGATCATCATGAAAATTGTATAATGAAACTATAACTATGTTGGTTTTGAATATTGGAAAATGGAAAAGGGCTTTTAATTGTCTATTAATTGAAAATTTTAAATCATTTTTAGGGCCATTAATTCCATATTGGTTCAAAAATTTCCTTCCATGTATGTTTTATTCTAGAATTACCATTTTCTTCCAAATGTATTTACATCCACTGGAGGGTTTAAAAATATACATACATATTTTTGGTACATCAAATCCAATTTAAAATTCATGAATTATTTACACATATAATCATGTATGAAATTTAGGGCTTCCTTTATGTTTTTTGATCATTATAGTCAATTATTAATGCTTCCTCATTTTAACTAAGAAGAAAATCATATATCCATGTTTTCTGTTCTATCTTGTATTCCTATTAAATACATGTTTCTTCTAAATTTTATCTTTCATAGGAGTATATTCAATCAAGTCATGTTCCCACTATTGTGTGTCTATATCCTTGAATTCATAATTCTCAATCTATATCTCACTATCTCTTTTAGAGTTGAGCTCCATTTAATAAAATAACAAACTATTGTTAACAACCTAATTCTTATCTGAATAGTTATAAAAGTAATATTGATTAGTTTCTTTAGGATATCCTATAAAGACACACATAGTTCCTCATGGAGAATGTTTGTTTCCTTGGATAGCCTTAATAAACACTTCACAACCCACATTTGTAGATTAAACAACATTGGATTGTTTTTACTCAATAAATTGAATGGAATATCATTTTACACATTACATGACACTCATTTTAGCTTGTATAATATATTTTATAATCCATATATACATAATAATAATAGATTACTTTTCTGACACATAATTGATCTCACTGTGTCTGATAATCTGTGGATCCTTTATTCAATTATTCCATTACATTATTATGTATAAACAAGAGTGAGTTGTGATAATATCTCAAACACCGATATATAATTAATAAAATATTGTTTATTATATTGTATTTAATATTATGAAAAGTGTTTATTTGTATTCTTACCATTTTTCTCCAAAATTATTATTTTATTTATCAAATACCACAAATGATTATGAATTTTACATCCTTATGTAGACATATCCATGATTACTAAAGTTAGATGTAAAAATATGACATATGAGTATCTACCCATTTCATTAACTTGAAATGTTCTAGACCAATTTGTATAAACCGACATAATGAAATTTTTTGTTCTCTAAAATATTCTAATAAATAGAGTTTTGGTCATTTCCTTACTAATAAGGATGGAATATTCCATGTATTATAATTCAAAATAATCCATATATATATATATATATTAGTATAATTTAATCAGGGCATTTTAATTTACATGAGATATGTGTTTATTCAATATTTGAGGGTGATATGAGTCATTCAAAAAACAAGCTTTATCGATTAAAATTTCATAGTTCATGTAATTAAACATATGAATATTGTTACTGAAATATTCCATACATAAAATTGTTATCTTTATAAGAGAATAAATATATATTTACAAACAAAAAAATATGTGCATCTAAATCAATATTATACTAGGGGATAATGTTATTGGAAAGTGATTGAATATAATAAAAATCCTTCGAAACAATTTTCACTATTGTTTGTAAGGAGAGGTTGTATTCTCCAATAGTAAATTTAGTGATCTTATCTACATTTTTCAAATTTATATTCCACTTTCCATGACTAATATTTCTTAATATACTTGGTTTTTTTAATTAAATTAATTTATTATCACCATATGATATAATTAATAAGAAATTATTTTATGTAGATAAGTTTATTTCAACAAAAAAACACATGATGTATTTTCTTGATTATTTTGTATGGTGATTTTCTTCTTCATGTGACCCTTATTTCCACATTATAAAATGATAATTTTAGTCTCCATTTCTCTCCCCATGATCACACATTTCCTGAATGAATGTTATGAAGAATCTATATACATGGGGATAGTTTTGGGTCCTTTTTTCATTCCATTCATCTTGTAAGGTGTAATTGTTACCACCCTATACATATTAGCACATATTCATTGGTTACTTTATTATATTATAACTTTATGCAAGAGATCATATCATGAAAGATTGAATAGTTTAGTAGTCTTGGAAAACTAGAGACATACATGAATCTCGCATTAAATTTTCAAAGGGAAATTATAGAATAGTAATTTCTTTGATGAAAATTATCATTTCTAATTGAATATAAATAAATATCAGCCATTTCACACTTTTTGAAATCTAAGTGAAGCAAATAAAAGAAAAATTTTTAATTGAATTTCTCATTAAGAAATATTCTACAGAGTAAGTAATCAAACAATAAATAAGGCATGATTGATATAGAAGAAAAAAATAAGGGCCAAATAATGAAATATAAATAATAAAATGATCATTCAACTTATCCATGGAAAACATTACTATTCAAATAAAAACATGAATATCAATAACTACTTTTATAATGATGGAATGTATAATTTGGGACATATTAAATGTCTCATTGTTGACACATTCCAATAAATCACACATAAATGGGTAGTAAATATTCTAAATTCCAAACCTATTTTTTCCATTGAGACCTATATATTCATTAAGGGGATATAATTTTTTATACAAACACTTTTTATAAAAATTCCAATGAATTTATCATATTAATAAATAATAAAACTAACAAAAAAACATTAATAATCCATAATTTGCAGTATTTGATGAAATAACATACAGAATACAAATACATTCCATAATCAAAATGATCATAATCCATCTAGAGAAATATGGTGATTGGTACGATTACTGTATATCCGTAGTAAAATTTATGATTAATGAAATGAAGTTAAAATTTAAAACAATATTATAAAAATGTAATCATGATATTTCTTGAAGAAAATAACCTATATATTTCAAAATAAATTATTTAAAAAGAAAAAATCAAGAATATTGGAATAAAAATAATTAAAAATAAAAAATGTAAATTTTTATTGGAAACATAAACCTATAATTTATTCATTTCAGTAAGAAAAATCATATGTGTGGAATATGTAAAGAAAAAAATTATGTTCAGACTTGCCGAAAAAAATTCCTTTTTCAGAAAATGATAAGAATGTTTATTATAAAACTTTTTATAGATTGTTAATCATGGGTAAATGTTATTTAAATGATTAATTGTAAAATAAAAAAAACATTTTTGATGATTTTTTAATGAATGTATTGTCATGGAAGAAAAAAGTCCCAACCAAATATGAAAAATGTTGTTGGTTATTATTAAATTTTGTTTTCAGAATTATGAATACATAAATAGAATAAAAGATTGGATAATAGATAATTTATAGAAATTACATTACAAAAATAAAATAATTGTTGTTTAATATTTATGGATAATATAATTCCTCTAACACATTGTTAAATATAAACCATTCTAAAAAAGGTTAAGATTGTGAAATAAACCCTTACCTTTGGTCTAATTTTCTATGTTAGTGATTTTAGGAATAAAATATAATTAATATATATTATTTTTTAATTCTATACCAGAACCATAATCATGTTTATATTATCCCATATGGACCACTTATAGAATTTCAACACCCTATCATTAATAATTCCTTACTAAAAAATCATTTTCATTTGTTAACAATTTTATTTTTATGTTACGTTTAGTTTGGTAGTTTTGGCCCTTGAATCATTATCATGGTTCAATCTTAGAAAAAACATTAATCATGATAAAAATTTTATATACATACATTATGTAATTTGTTCAAATCATCCTTTAAATGTATCCCATATAAACTAAGAACTTCTCTAGGTGGAGGTAATAGTCAACACATATACATGAGTGAATAATCATTTTTAATGGGATGATGGGTAATAATTTAAATGATATATTAAATTTTATAAATCATACACATGATATAAACATCCTATATATTCATTATTATTAAATTTAATACTATACATTTATAGGGGGAAGAAAAATAAATTCCACTACTTTATTTAGACTATAAGTTGTATGAATTCATAAAGGAAGTTTCATTTTCTAGAAGATGAAAAGGATATGAATAATGATTTTACCAGTAGAAGAATATAATTAATTTAATTTAATATACTAATGTCATTATATTATAATGTTTATATACTATTATAAGGATATACATGGTCTAATAAAATGAAAATACTTGGTTTAGAGTTAAACCTATTCTTCGAAAAACCATAGGCACATTAAAACACATGGCTTCTAGGATGGTCCTTTAATGTGGATTGATCCAATAATACATTATAAGTAGTATTGAGAAGGTTTAATTGTAGGCATTATTCTATATATGTGGATCATGAGATGCGGACATTAAAGGATAAGTGGTTCCCTTTTATAAGTTCTGTAAAGTAAAAATATATAATTTCATAAATGATTTTAATAATATAAAGTCATTTTCAAATGAAAGGGAATCAAAGTATTAATAGAATATAACATGATAAGGTTAATTTTGGAATTAAACAAAATAATTTTGGTTATTCACGTTTTTTGTCGTGTCTTGATGTTTTATGCCTTCAGTTTCAACCAATTTACCCTAAATCAAGGTGATAAATATTTTCCATGGTTACTATTAATTATGACCAAAAATTATATAGACATTATTAAGTAATATTAATAATTTTATTTAAAATATTTTATACGTTTTATAGTATTCAATTTCTTTTAGTTTAAAAAATTAATTTTTATATAATTGTGAAAAATTGAATGAAAATCATTTTTATAAAAAAATTGTGTTATCGATAAAAATAATTTGACCATAAAATGAAATATATATTTTTTGTAGTGGAATTATTTGGACTAGGAAAAATCAATGTATATTTAGTTTCCATTAAATCAAATTGAAAAGGTAATGGAAACCTTTATACACATTATCAAGAGAAAAGAACTAAAAATTTATTAAAATAAAAAAAATTCAAATATTTCTAAAACATTAAGAATATATTTATATGGTAAAAAATATATTTATATATTAATTATAATACAAATTAAATATCAATTTTTCCTAAAATAAATGTTTCATAAAATTTTAATTCATTGTTTTATTATAATTATGATAAATGTTCATGTAAAATTGATAATTTTCATGATTCGCCCAAAAATAAACTATTTCCAAAAAATAAAAAAAGGTAATTTCATAAATATAAATTTGACACGGTGAATTAGAAAATTATATTTATTTTATCAATATAAATTCACTAAAATTTTGAATTTAGGTTTTATTGATATTCTTAAATAAAGATATGTTCATTCTGTTATTGTTTCACTAAAAATAAAATCATACAATAATTGATACTCAGGTATTGCATTCTTTTTGTCACCACCCACATTCCCCAAGATGAGGGAAGGGATAGAAAACTCCTAGACCCTTACTCATGTTTATGGAGAGATAATAACCCCGATTCCTTCCTTCATTAGGACCCAGAGTTTCGACTACCACCAAGGGTATATAATCACATGTAATATGGAAGGAATTTCCCTATTTATTTTGTAGGATTGGGAGATATGATAGTAAAAACCCAAAAAACTCCAAAATTGAAGGTAAAAGTAAATCCAAAACCTATTACCATATGCATGTGCAAAGATAAACCCATATAAGTACAAGAAAACTCCAAAGGGAAAGTTCAAAAAATAATGAAAACAACAGTGGAAACTATCTCAACGTTTGAGATTTTACAGTCCCGCATGGTCCCTGAAGTCCTCCTGGAATGGTGAACGAAGTTTTATATACATTCGGTGAGTATAAATGTATACTCAGTAGGGAAAAAGAGCTATCCTTAAAAAGTGGGGAGGCATTCTAATGCCCCATGAGAAAAAGGAGACAACCAAAGAACCTAGTGAGAAAACTATCCACCCAATCTCACCAAGGCACAATCCCCAAATAACTCTAGTCGAGTAAAAATAATATTAATATCACATAGATGATTGGGTACCCTGCACCACTTTCACCCTAGTTATTAAAGACATCCTACGTGTGATACCTCCCTCACTATTTTCACTACAGTCCCAATGTTGCCTCTACAACAACCTGATGGGCCACCACAACCACGTATCTTGCCTGAAGACACCTGGGCCACCACAAGCACACATCCTGCCCGTAAACACCTGGACCACCACAACCATATGTAACCACACCCATAGTCACATGGTCTATTACCCCCACTACTATGCCCAAAGACAGCTCTGCCTCATCCCAAAAGACTTGGGAAAAACCCACCCACCCACACCTAGGAAAACCACCACCACCACCCTTCCTAAAAAATATTATTCTATAATGGAAATTTGGCTATCAAAACATTCCCGTAGAGTCTTGGGATACTCGGGAGTGGGAGATGAAATAGAGATTTTGACCATACACTCCTAGGGGTGTTGGAAAAAACACCCTCCCTCATGAAATGAGGGTGTTGGCATGAAGTTATCAACATGGGTGGTGTGAGAATAAGAAAAACAAGAAATAAATTTATAAAAATTGGTAGGAAATCACTCAACCCAACCTAAGGGTTCCGAAACAAGCCCATACACAAACAACCTCATTACATTTCATTTTTGACCAAGCACAACAACCACAACCAACGAATAACTAATTCGTAGGAATCAATTCCACATTGAACCGATTATTCTTATCATATTCAAGGTATTTAATTTAAAATAATATTTACTACTGGGAAACTAACAAGAATATCCAAAAACCAAATAAGAATAAAGATCCAAGAAGTTGTTTAAGAATTCACACCTAGTTCTTATGTAAAGACACAAAAATAAAATGTATTTCTGAGATCCCTCGAAGTACTCGAATCAAACCAAGCACCATAGTACGAACCCATACAACCTCAGGTCCAAAACAAAAAACTCAACAAAAAGGGATCCCATTACCATCCACTTCACCCTACATGATGTCAAACATAACAACTATACACATCACCAGAACAGAACAAGGGAGTTCTAAGATTTAATCACAACATTCAATAGGTTTCGTCTTTCAATTTGGATAACTGGGTTGATAAAACAAGGATCCTTTTTTATTGAAAATCTATTTAATAAAAACAAGGTTACATGATTAACTAGTTTCCATGTTACATCCATTCAATCATAGGATTATCTAGAAAACATAGGTTTATTAGTGCGTAAGAAAGGACCTCCAATGGCCACAATTTTAAGTGGACATATGCCCTTATAATTTAAAACATATAAGAAAAGATAAAGGATTACAAAACATCATCAATAACACCCCTAAATTATATAAAAATAATTTATTATCTTTATTAAGGTTTTGTTTCATCCATAAATTAAGGAAAATTATTTTACTCATCCAGCATGATACACAGAAAAGGGAGATAAAGGAAAAACCTACCTGGATTATCCATGATCGATGTTTTCTTCCTCACACCAAGAAATAGGGATGCATGATTTATAAGGGAGGAATTATAAAGACTCCAAGAGTGAGTAGGAGAGGATCTAGTAAGGGTGCACAACTAGCCTCCAGAAGATAGGCTACAAACACACCGAGGAAAGGAAAAGAGACCAGACATGAAAGAGAAAGAAACTCTATACATTTAAAGTTGAGATCTTGGAGTTACAGGATATTAAATCTTGTACCAATTTAATGGTTTATCATGGTTTATCCATGTGTTTGGGCTGTAACACATGATGGAATTAATTTTTATTTAATAATTGTCCTCAAAGATGAGGTGATAAGGATTGTGAGTTAAAGTATTTCCTTTAATCGGGGAAAAACCACGTAACAAGGGAGAAGATGAAAAGAATGGGAAGAAGGGGTTAAATTGAAGAAAAATCCCCAAATTTCACTAATTCAAGGTTCTCCCAGCTCATGAGGGACATTAGATATCATTTATTGGTTAAAAATGGATTTGAAAAGGGTATTAAAACACTTTAACATCAAAAGATTCATTGTGGGAGAAGAATTGGAAAATTTCGGAAACTAGAAAAATAGAAAATAGTGGGAAACTATTTCGTGAGACATTGTACTGGTTCCACCATCACAGTGCCACCATGATGGTGTGATTGATTTGGTGGAAAACCTTAACGGTGCCACCGTTTTGGTGTGAAACCTCTACGACGCCACCATCATGGTACCACTATTTTGGTGTGAGATCGTGATGGTGTGACCACTAAATTTCCACCGTCATTGTGCCACAACCATGGTGACACCATCACGGTTCTTCCCTGACTGGTGCCACCATGATGGTGCTCCCTTGATCGGTGCCACCATTTCTGTGGAACTATTTTGTGGAACTGAGTTTTTGGAAAACTACTTAATGAGTCACTTATGGTCCCCTGGATATCCCAAACACCAGAAATTTGGAAAATTAAAGGACCAAGAGGGTACATGACATTACATAAGATACCCCTCAAACTATTCTCATCCTCGAGAATCCAAGAGTAATCCTGAAGAAAAGATTGGGGGCCTGAATGACCACCGCACAGGATACCTCTCAGGAGTAAACCTCCTTGATATTTAGGAACACCTCTCCCTCATACTGATGAGCTATAGATGAACTACCGCTCTCCTACCTTATGAATCCACACAAACATGTAATGTTCATACTGTATAGTCATATGGATTAGATAATCCCTTCCTTTATGTCAGGATACTATTTGCATTGGGTGGCACTAACTCACCCACATGAGTTTAATCACATCCTCCTAAATTCTTCTTGATAGGGTTTTGGTACTCCCCTACCAATAATCTGGACTCTTCACACACATTCATAAAAAAAGGGAAACATCTAATCTCATTGTTTAAAAGGTCAATAATTACATCATAGTCGATAACAAATCAACATAACACAAAACTCAAAATAGCTTTGGGTACTAGGCATGCATCTACACTTCCCGTTCCCAGGTAATATCCTTGATACCACCATGCCTTCATAAAACATGAAACAAGGGAATGGTTCACCCACGAATCACCTTCTCCGCACAATCCTCGAGCCTCACTGGTCACTCTATGTACATTGCTTCATACTTGATATCTAGCTTCCCCCTATCGAGGATGTGTGGTCATCCTATATATACTGATAGAGCTAATACATATGGAAGATTTCGTTCACCCTATGTAGTGGTGGTTGTAGAAATAGTTGATAATCCACTTCGTCGACCCTCCCTAACTGTAACGCCCAACCCTAGTTACCCAGAGTCAGTGCATTATTACATAACATTGGCATGATCACAAGAAATATCAAATCTCAAAAGACTGATTGGTTTAGTATCCTTGGAAACACTAGATATATTCATAAGTCTTACATTACATCATCAAATGAAAAACTACTACAACAACATATTGTCTCCATAAACCACACTCATATCCCCACATAATATCCCTGCAGGTCATTCATAATTTACTTCTTCACTTCCTGGGAAAAATAAAACATAGAAAAGGGGTGAGCTCAAATGCCCAGTAAGGATAACAATATAGCGGAACATTCGAAAATAAGCATAAACATTTAAGGCAATGAATTACTAAAACAAAAGCCTTTTAAACATGAACTTCAACATAGTATGGCAAAAGTAAAATGAAATAATGACATTTACTTGTTCACATGGATATTCTACTAATCGAATAATCACATGCAATATCAATAACCACTTTCATAATGTTGGAATGCATAATGCCAGACTATCATAACCACATAGCCAAGGCCTCGTGCCAAGACTACAAATAAGATTTTGTCAAGGCCTTGTGCCAAGACACTAGTTTGTCTCATGAGACCTACCGATGCATCGAGGAGCTATAGAGGGCTCCACCCGTCACATATTAAGTCCAATTCATTCCCATATGAAAAGTTTTAAACTTAACATAAACATTCATATTATAACTAGCATACGAAATGTCAATAATTTCACCATAAACTATGAATGGTATAAAAATAGCACATCCACACTCAAAAATATCACAAAACCTTCAATACAATATAGTAGTTTTGTATCATAATAAATCATCTTCAAATAAGCGTAAAGGCTATCAAAGGATGTTGACATAGATGAAATCAAAACTCTTTTTAGAGAAATATCTCTTTCTATTTTTGAATTCATTTAAGAGTCATATATTTATAAAATAAAACATTTTCTTTTAAAATATTCTTATAAGATTGTAAGGGAAGCTTTGAAGACTTTATAACGGCGGAAAATAACTGCACCCGCCGTATAAGTTAAAAAAACATTCTTACCTTAATTCTGTCAAAAAGGTTAAAAAGGACCTTGTTTTGAAAACAACGGAAAGATTCCTCTTATAAAAAGTCAAACAAGGGTATAAATGACTTTAACCCATATTATTGTAAATAATAAAAATGTTTTGAAATACATTTTGAAGAAACATGGATGTGGATGATAAAGAGATCCCAGTAGATTATTACATATAAACAACATCGGATAATGAAGAGATTGTGAAATAACCCTTACCTTGTACTTTTCCTTGGTTGGGGTAGGTTAACCTCCTGTATAATGGTGAAATAATTGTTCTTAAATTATACAAGAATCATATACATTAATATGATATCATATATGATCTTTTAATATTGATTTGATAATAATATCTTAGTATTATCATTGTTTCGGGTGTTAACTTACTTGTTTTCTTTTATATGTTTTGTTACATAAGACATGTTTGTAAAGGATAGGTTGTATATTATTCATATCCAGAATGATATCAGGTCCTTAAAAATAATTTTTTAAATCATCAAATGATAATTATACTTGAATGGATACGATGGAGAATGAATCTCATCGCGTTCGTGGAGACGGTAGTCCGTACGTACGCACGAGCGACAATATCATTCTTTTGATATTAAAATAATATATAAATGGATGTTATATCATATATACAGAATAATTAACATGTTATATTTATTATTTACATTAGTTACATATCATTATTATACCCATCCAAATAATAATATATTGAATAACAATTACACCACGACGTGGAGACGGTATGCCGTACGTACGCACGTATGGTGACATGTTATTCAAAGGGTGGATAGAATACTGAATATGGTTGTACCATATTTATAATAAAATCACAGTATATATATGATACTGGAGTTTTTATTTTAGAATGGTAACAACAAAGAAAGATGAAGTGGAAGAAGAAATGAACTTTGAAAAGGGTGGTGAAATCATTACCTCTTCTTCGGGTTCTTCCTTTTGATTTGATCAAAAGGGCTCCTTAGGTTGGATTTCTGATCAAACTAAGGCCTATAGGTTGTAGTGAGGGAAGTTGGGAGAGTATTTGGGAAGAGTTTGGCCGAACAAAAAGGCTTTGAAGGTGTGAAGAAATGAGAAGGAGGAGTGCCCTTTTATAAGAGGGGTGAGGGGCACCTTTGGAAAAGCTAGAGATATTAGTTTATAATAAATTCATAATCGGTTTCAAATGGCTCCAAAGTTGACTATTCAAATTTTAAGGTGGGTATGGGTCTAAAACAACTCAACCAATATAATTTAGACAGGTTTGGGTACTTATATTAACCTTATCTTTAAGTATTAACTCTAAGTTAATTAGTTTCACTTTTACAATGTCTCTTTGTATTTTTATATAATATGGTTAATAAACTTACTATATACATCCAAGAGACTCCCAAGTGGTCCATTAATGATTAAACTATCATAATATAAGTCTCTTGGCCGAACCTTAGATTTTTAGGAATTTAATATCAATTAATAATATAATATTTGTTTTAAGAACTCTTTTATGTCAATTTTGACACTATCCAATAGTTGATTTTTTTGAAACTCATAACAGATTGATTACTTCGAAAAAAGTAAATTAAATAAATAACAATATATAATATTATCCTATAAAATTTGTTTAATTCATTAAAAGTTTCATATTATATTTATTTGGGTATTTATAATATCAATTAATTTAATATTTCACTATTTTAGTAATTACTGCGTCATCATTGTGTCATAAATAAAATAAATTATTTAATGTCTAAAAATTATAAATAAAATATAATTATGTAGGAAATATTTTTATCTTTCTAATGAAAATTTATAATCTAAAATCCAACATATATAACCCTATGTAATAATTGTGTTTCTAAAAAATATATGCTTGTGTCATTTTTGTATTCATTTTAACTTAATTAAAATAAAGTGTCCCTATCACCTACAAGTGGCACCATGGGGTCCCCAAATCGACCCAAAGATGCCTATGGTCGAACATGTATCAACCAATAAGTCTAGGACACGTTTTAGGGTAATTTAGTATTATTATAATATTATTTTTTAACCCTTATTTACCAGATTTACCCTTAACCATGGTAAATAAAATATTTACCACAGTAATTATTCAAAATGTATAAAAATAAAAGTTACCTATTTACACAATTTGGACATCCTGATTCCAAATATGGAATCCATTTTTCTAAATTCAAAACACAGAAGTGGCCGAAATTAATTTAAAATTAATTCCCGCTGTCAAAACAAAAAGCGTGTTTTCAAGAGATAATAACTATCAAAAGATTGACACTTGTTTATGTTCGGTTTAATTGTAAAATTATGTCCAATGACCAAAATTATATTAAATGGTAAAAATATATTCTAAATATACTTTAAAACCACTCAAATTCATAATTTATCACTATTAATTATTTTGATTAAAAAAGTTGTTTTTAATTAAAATTTAGTAATTTTCACTATTCATCCAAATATGAAAGTTATCCGAAAAGTACCAAAATTTCACCTTAGGCTAAATTATATATTACGAATCCAGAAATGAAGTCCATTTTAAAATATAAAATATATATAATTTCAAATAGGTAATACTATTCATAACGGCTAGTTTGATTGGTTATGGTGTGTTAGAACTCGGTGTTGCGTACAACACACGCTATCACATTATTCAAAGAGAAGCGTACCGTAGAAGCTTGGGGTGTTACATTATCCCCTCCTTCAAATAATTTTGTCCTCTAAATTTCTAGAATAGTACAGCATGAAAAGACTCAGGTGGTTCTTCATCATAAGTTCCTCGGGTTCCCACGTTTCCTCTTCCATCTTATGGTTTCTCCACAAAACTTTTACCAGACGCGTCGTCCAGTTTCTTAGTACTTGTTCTCTTGTATCAAGAATCCTGACAGGCTCTTCACAAGAAGACATATCGGGTTCCAGTTCTAATTCCTCATGTAACAGCCCGAGATTTTATGAAAAAATATTCTTTTTAATTTTATTAATGTCTTGTGTTGTACGCTACACCAAAAGGAGCTTTCACAACACACATCCTTGACTTGCCTTGCATTACACGCAATCGCGACCTTCCGCGATAGCGTGTGTAGTACGTAATACTGAGTTTCACTAAACAACGATTGATACTCAGGTATTGCATTCTTTTTGTCACCACCCACATTCACCAAGATGAGGGAAGGGATAGAAAACTCCCAGACCCTTACTCATGTTTATGGAGAGATAATAACCCCGATTCCTTCCTTCATTAGGACCCAGAGTTTCGACTAGCACCAAGGGTATATAATCACATGTAATATGGAAGGAATTTCCCTATTTATTTTGTAGGATTGGGAGATATGATAGTAAAAACCCAAAAAACTCCAAAATTGAAGGTAAAAGTAAATCCAAAACCTATTACCATATGCATGTGCAAAGATAAACCCATATAAGTACAAGAAAACTCCAAAGGGAAAGTTCAAAAAATAATGAAAACAACAGTGGAAACTATCTCAACGTCTGAGATTTTACAGTCCCGCATGGTCCCTGAAGTCCTCCTGGAATGGTGAACGAAGTTTTATATACATTCGGTGAGTATAAATGTATACTCAGTAGGGAAAAAGAGCTATCCTTAAAAAGTGGGGAGGCATTCTAATGCCCCATGAGAAAAAGGAGATAACCAAAGCACCTAGTGAGAAAACTATCCACCCAAGCTCACCAAGGCACAATCCCCAAATAACTCTAGTCGAGTAAAAATAATATTAATATCACATAGATGATTGGGTACCCTGCACCACTTTCACCCTAGTTATTAAAGACATCCTACGTGTGATACCTCCATCACTATTTTCACTACAGTCCCAATGTTGCCTCTACAACAACCTGATGGGCCACCACAACCACGTATCTTGCCTGAAGACACCTGGGCCACCACAAGCACACATCCTGCCCATAAACACCTGGACCAACACAACCATATGTAACCACACCCATAGTCACATGGTCTATTACCCCCACTACTATGCCCAAAGACAGCTCTGCCTCATCCCAAAAGACTTGGGAAAAACCCACCCACCCACACCTAGGAAAACCACCACCACCACCCTTCCTAAAAAATATTATTCTATAATGGAAATTTGGCTATCAAAACATTCCCGTAGAGTCTTGGGATACTCGGGAGTGGGAGATGAAATAGAGATTGTGACCATACACTCCTAGGGGTGTTGGAAAAAACACCCTCCCTCATGAAATGAGGGTGTTGGCATGAAGTTATCAACATGGGTGGTGTGAGAATAAGAAAAACAAGAAATAAATTTATAAAAATTGGTAGGAAATCACTCAACCCAACCTAAGGGTTCCGAAACAAGCCCATACACAAACAACCTCATTACATTTCATTTTTGACCAAGCACAACAACCACAACCAACGAATAACTAATTCGTAGGAATCAATTCCACATTGAACCGATTATTCTTATCATATTCAAGGTATTTAATTTAAAATAATATTTACTACTGGGAAACTAACAAGAATATCCAAAAACCAAATAAGAATAAAGATCCAAGAAGTTGTTTAAGAATTCACACCTAGTTCTTATGTAAAGACACAAAAATAAAATGTATTTCTGAGATCCCTCGAAGTACTCGAATCAAACCAAGCACCATAGTACGAACACATACAACCTCAGGACCAAAACAAAAAACTCAACAAAAAGGGATCGAATTACCATCCACTTCACCCTACATGATGTCAAACATAACAACTATACACATCACCAGAACAGAACAAGGGAGTTCTAAGATTTAATCACAACATTCAATAGGTTTCGTCTTTCAATTTGGTTAACTGGGTTGATAAAACAAGGATCCTTTTTTATTGAAAATCTATTTAATAAAAACAAGGTTACATGATTAACTAGTTTCCATGTTACATCCATTCAATCATAGGATTATCTAGAAAACATAGGTTTATTAGTGCGTAAGAAAGGACCACCAATGGCCACAATTTTAAGTGGACATATGCCCTTATAATTTAAAACATATAAGAAAAGATAAAGGATTACAAAACATCATCAATAACACCCCTAAATTATATAAAAATCATTTATTATATTTATTAAGGTTTTGTTTCATCCATCAATTAAGGAAAATTATTTTACTCATCCAGCATGATACACAGAAAAGGGAGATAAAGGAAAAACCTACCTGGATTATCCATGATCGATGTTTTCTTCCTCACACCAAGAAATAGGGATGCATGATTTATAAGGGAGGAATTATAAAGACTCCAAGAGTGAGTAGGAGAGGCTCTAGTAAGGGTGCACAACTAGCCTCCAGAAGATAGGCTACAAACACACCGAGGAAAGGAAAAGAGACCAGACATGAAAGAGAAAGAAACTCTATACATTTAAAGTTGAGATCTTGGAGTTACAGGATATTAAATCTTGTACCAATTTAATGGTTTATCATGGTTTATCCATGTGTTTGGGCTGTAACACATGATGGAATTATTTTTTATTTAATAATTGTCCTCAAAGAGGAGGTGATAACGATTGTGAGTTAAAGTATTTCCTTTAATCGGGGGAAAACCATGTAACAAGGGAGAAGATGAAAAGAATGGGAAGAAGGGGTTAAATTGAAGAAAAATCCCCAAATTTCACTAATTCAAGGTTCTCCCAGCTCATGAGGGACATTAGATATCATTTATTGGTTAAAAATGGATTTGAAAAGGGTATTAAAAAACTTTAACATCAAAAGATTCATTGTGGGAGAAGAATTGGAAGATTTCGGAAACTAGAAAAATAGAAAATAGTGGGAAACTATTTCGTGAGACACTATACTGGTTCCACCATCACAGTTCCACCATGATGGTGTGATTGATTTGGTGGAAAACCTTAACGGTGCCACCGTTTTGGTGTGAAACCTCTACGACGCCACCATCATGGTACCACTATTTTGGTGTGATACCGTGATGGTGTGACCACTAAAGTTCCACCATCATTGTGCCACAACCATGGTGACACCATCACGGTTCTTCCCTGACTGGTGCCACCATGATGGTGCTCCCTTGATCGGTGCCACCATTTCTGTGGAACTATTTTGTGGAACTGAGTTTTTGGAAAACTACTTAATGAGTCACTTATGGTCCCCTGGATATCCCCAACACCAGAAATTTGGAAAATTAAAGGACCAAGAGGGTACATGACATTACATAAGATACCCCTCAAACTATTCTAATCCTCGAGAATCCAAGAGTAATCCTGAAGAAAATATTGGGGGCCTGAATGACCACCGCACGGGATACCTCTCAGGAGTAAACCTCCTTGATATATAGGAACACCTCTCCCTCATACTGATGAACTATAGATGAACTACCGCTCTCATACCTTATGAAGCCACACAAACATGTAATGTTCATACTGTATAGTCATATGGATTAGATAATCCCTTCCTTTATGTCAGGATACTATTTGCATTGGGTGGCACTAACTCACCCACATGAGTTTAATCGCATCCTCCTAAATTCTTCTTGATAGGGTTTTGGTACTCCCCTACCAATAATCTGGACTCTTCACACACATTCATAAAAAAAGGGAAACATCTAATCTCATTGTTTAAAAGGTCAAGAATTACATCATAGTCGATAACAAATCAACATAACACAAAACTCAAAATAGCTTTGGGTACTAGGCATGCATCTACACTTCCTGTTCCCAGGTACTATCCTTGATACCACCATGCCTTCATAAAACATGAAACAAGGGAATGGTTCACCCACGAATCACCTTCTCCGCACAATCCTCGAGCCTCACTGGTCACTCTATGTACATTGCTTCATACTTGATATCTAGCTTCCCCCTATCGAGGATGTGTGGTCATCCTATATATACTGATAGAGCTAATACATATGGAAGATTTCGTTCACCCTATGTAGTGGTGGTTGTAGAAATAGTTGATAATCCACTTCGTCGACCCTCCCTAACTGTAACGCCTGACCCTAGTTACCCAGAGTCAGTGCATTATTACAAAACATTGGCATGATCACAAGAAATATCAAATCTCGAAAGACCGATTGGTTTAGTATCCTTGGAAACACTAGATATATTCATAAGTCTTACATTACATCATAAAATGAAAAACTACAACAACAACATATTGTCTCCATAAACCACACTCATATCCCCACATAATATCCCTGCAGGTCATTCATAATTTACTTCTTCACTTCCTGGGAAAAATAAAACATAGAAAAGGGGTGAGCTCAAATGCCCAGTAAGGATAACAATATAGCGGAACATTCGAAAATAAGCATAAACATTTAAGGCAATGAATTACTAAAACAAAAGCCTTTTAAACTTGAACTTCAACATAGTATGGCAAAAGTAAAATGAAATAATGACATTTACTTGTTCACATGGATATTCTACTAATCGAATAATCACATGCAATATCAATAACCACTTTCATAATGTTGGAATGCATAATGCCAGACTATCATAACCACATAGCCAAGGCCTCGTGCCAAGACTACAAATAAGATTTTGTCAAGGCCTTGTGCCAAGACACTAGTTTGTCTCATGAGACCTACCGATGCATCGAGGAGCTATAGAGGGCTCCACCCGTCACATATTAAGTCCAATTCATTCCCATATGAAAAGTTTTAAACTTAACATAAACATTCATATTATAACTAGCATACGAAATGTCAATAATTTCACCATAAACTATGAATGGTATAAAAATAGCACATCCACACTCAAAAATATCACAAAACCTTCAATACAATATAGTAGTTTTGTATCATAATAAATCATCTTCAAATAAGCGTAAAGGCTATCAAAGGATGTTGACATAGATGAAATCAAAACTCTTTTTAGAGAAATATCTCTTTCTATTTTTGAATTCATTTAAGAGTCATATATTTATAAAATAAAACATTTTCTTTTAAAATATTCTTATAAGATTTTAAGGGAAGCTTTGAAGACTTTATAACGGCGGAAAATAACCGCACCCGCCGTATAAGTTAAAAAAACATTCTTACCTTAATTCTGTCAAAAAGGTTAAAAAGGACCTTGTTTTGAAAACAACGGAAAGATTCCTCTTATAAAAAGTCAAACAAGGGTATAAATGACTTTAACCCATATTATTGTAAATAATAAAAATGTTTTGAAATACATTTTGAAGAAACATGGATGTGGATGATAAAGAGATCCCAGTAGATTATTACATATAAACAACATCGGATAATGAAGAGATTGTGAAATAACCCTTACCTTGTACTTTTCCTTGGTTGGGGTAGGTTAACCTCCTGTATAATGGTGAAATAATTGTTCTTAAATTATACAAGAATCATATACATTAATATGATATCATATATGATCTTTTAATATTGATTTGATAATAATATCTTAGTATTATCATTGTTTCGGGTGTTAACTTACTTGTTTTCTTTTATATGTTTTGTTACATAAGACATGTTTATAAAGGATAGGTTGTATATTATTCATATCCATAATGATATCACGTCCTTAAAAATAATTTTTTAAATCATCAAATGATAATTATACTTGAATGGATACGATGGAGAATGAATCTCATCGCGTTCGTGGAGACGGTAGTCCGTACGTACGCACGAGCGACAATATCATTCTTTTGATATTAAAATAATATATAAATGGATGTTATATCAAATATACAGAATAATTAACATGTTATATTTATTATTTACATGAGTTACATATCATTATTATACCCATCCAAATAATAATATATTGAATAACAATTACACCACGACGTGGAGACGGTAAGCCGTACGTACGCACGTATGGTGACATGTTATTCAAAGGGTGGATAGAATACTGAATACGGTTGTACCATATTTATAATAAAATCACAGTATATATATGATACTGGAGTTTTTATTTTAGAATGGTAACAACAAAGAAAGAAGAAGTGGAAGAAGAAATGAACTTTGAAAAGGGTGGTGAAATCATTACCTCTTCTTCGGGTTCTTCCTTTTGATTTGATCAAAAGGGCTCCTTAGGTTGGATTTCTGATCAAACTAAGGCCTATAGGTTGTAGTGAGGGAAGTTGGGAGAGTATTTGGGAAGAGTTTGGCCTAACAAAAAGGCTTTGAAGGTGTGAAGAAATGAGAAGGAGGAGTGCCCTTTTATAAGAGGGGTGAGGGGCACCTTTGGAAAAGCTAGAGATATTAGTTTATAATAAATTCATAATCGGTTTCCAATGGCTCCAAAGTTGACTATTCAAATTTTAAGGTGGGGATGGGTCTAAAACAACTCAACCAATATAATTTAGACAGGTTTGGGTACTTATATTAACCTTATCTTTAAGTATTAACTCTAAGTTAATTAGTTTCACTTTTACAATGTCTCTTTGTATTTTTATATAATATGGTTAATAAACTTACTATATACATCCAAGAGACTCTCAAGTGGTCCATTAATGATTAACCTATCATAATATAAGTCTCTTGGACGAACCTTAGATTTTTAGGAATTTAATATCAATTAATAATATAATATTTGTTTTAAGAACTCTTTTATGTCAATTTTGACACTATCCAATAGTTGATTTTTTTGAAACTCATAACAGATTGATTACTTCGAAAAAAGTAAATTAAATAAATAATAATATATAATATTATCCTATAAAATTTGTTTAATTCATTAAAAGTTTCATATTATATTTATTTGGGTATTTATAATATCAATTAATTTAATATTTCACTATTTTAGTAATTACTGTGTCATCATTGTGTCATAAATAAAATAAATTATTTAATGTCTAAAAATTATAAATAAAATATAATTATGTAGGAAATCTTTTTATATTTCTAATGAAAATTTATAATCTAAAATCCAACATATATAACCCTATGTAATAATTGTGTTTCTAAAAAATATATGCTTGTGTCATTTTTGTATTCATTTTAACTTAATTAAAATAAAGTGTCCCTATCACCTACAAGTGGCACCATGGGGTCCCCAAATCGACCCAAAGATGCCTATGGTCTAACATGTATCAACCAATAAGTCTAGGACACGTTTTAGGGTAATTTAGTATTATTATAATATTATTTTTTAACCCTTATTTACCAGATTTACCCTTAACCATGGTAAATAAAATATTTACCACAGTAATTATTCAAAATGTATAAAAATAAAAGTTACATATTTACACAATTTGGACATCCTGATTCCAAATATGGAATCCATTTTTCTAAATTCAAAACACAGAAGTGGCAGAAATTAATTTAAAATTAATTCCCGCTGTCAAAACAAAAAACGTGTTTTCAAGAGATAATAACTATCAAAAGATTGACACTTGTTTATGTTCGGTTTAATTGTAAAATTATGTCCAATGACCAAAATTATATTAAATGGTAAAAATATATTCTAAATATACTTTAAAACCACTCAAATTCATAATTTATCACTATTTATTATTTTGATTAAAAAAGTTGTTTTTAATTAAAATTTTGTAATTTTCACTATTCATCCAAATATGAAAGTTATCCGAAAAGTACCAAAATTTCACCTTAGGCTAAATTCTATATTACGAATCCAGAAATGAAGTCCATTTTAAAATATAAAATATATATAATTTCAAATAGGTAATACTATTCATAACGGCTAGTTTGATTGGTTATGGTGTGTTAGAACTCGGTGTTGCGTACAACACACGCTATCACATTATTTAAAGAGAAGCGTACCGTAGAAGCTTGGGGTGTTACACTAACACCTAGAAGGGTCTGAAGAACCTTGTAGAAATCTTACCTCTCCTGTCAAGCCTCCATTGCCCACACTGAGGGATGATTTTGAAGAACACGTGGCCCCTGACCTCTAACTCCAAGTGTCTCCTCCAATCATCAACATATGAATTATTCTGGTCTGGATCCACATTTATCCTCTATCGTACAAGCTGAATCATCTCTATCTTGCTCTTCACTACATCCGGGCCATGAACACCTGCTTCCCCCAGCCTCAATCTAGCACACAGGTGAGCGACACAATCTCTCATACAATTCTTTGAATGGAGTTTTACCAATGGTTGAGTGATATCAATTGTTGTAGGAAAGCCCAACCAGAGCCAAGTGTCACACCCATGATCTACCTATGTCTAATACAATTTCCCATAGAATATCCTCCAATGTCAGGATAGTCTGCTATGTCTTCCCATCTGTCTGGGGGTGGAAAGAAGTGTTGAGGCGTAGCTGGGTGCCAAAATCATGTTGCAACCCTTTCCTAACCTATGAGTTAAACCATGTATCTAAATCCGAGACTATGGACCTCGAAACTCTATGAAATCACACCACCTCATCCACATACCTCTGTGATAAAGAATTCACTACACCCGACTCCTTGATTTCCCAAAAGTGAGTTGATTTCGTCAGACTATCCACCACTACCTAGATAGCATTGCAACCTCCTCGAACCCTGGGTAGTCTTATGGAGAAATCCATCGAGATGTCATCCCACAACCACTCAGTGACTTATAATGGCAGAAACTAACCACTCAGAACACAGTGCTCTGCCTTCACCTGCTGACACATGGGGAAAATTTCCACAAACCCTACCACTTCTCATTTCACCATAATCCACCAAATGTGACTCCTCAATCCTTGGTATATTTTGTAAACTCTTGTGTGTACCACCAGGGGTGAGTTTTGAAACTCCCTAAGTAATATCTCACGCATTTCCACCAGGATGAACAACTTTCCATGAATCCTCATCTGATTTTCTCTATCTTGTGACCATCCTTTAAGATCATTTCCATGGATAACAAGATCATACATCACTTCAGCCTCTAAGTCCCCCCACAAAGACTCCTCCACCTACTACAAATGAGGGGACTGCACTACCATCGGGAATAGACCACTTCTGCCATCATGCACCCTTTAATCAAGGTATAGGGCATCCAACTCTTCCATCGCCATCCAAGCAACTGCCGATTCTCAAACCAAGTCCTTTTGTGACATCCTGATCAAGGAATCAACCAACACATTCCCCTTTCCTAAGGTGTAGGAAATCTCGAAGTCGTAGTATGGATGAATGTCCATCCATATCATCCATTTCAAGTTCATGTCCTGCAAAAAAATATACCTCATGATCTTGTGATCGATGATGTCCATGAAGCGTTACCTAATGATGTAATGATGACCCAACATTAGTGTGAACATTACTGATACAATATACAGATAGAGGATGGAATAGTTACGATCATGGGGATGTAATTTCCTATAAACATAATAGATCACCCCTGTTGTTTCCTAGGTATACACCCCAGACCATGGAATGATGCATCATATAACACCTAAAATGCCACCCCTTATTCTGGAAACCTCGTCACTAGGTAACTAACCAACTTTCCCATTAGGTAGCTGAAGGATATTGGTCACTGAACGCTCCATACAAAGGCATAACCTTTCTTGGTCAAGGCTGTCTATGGTGTAGCAACTAAGGAGAAGATGGGTGTTAATCTCCGGTAGTAACTTTCTAGACCAAAGAAACTATGAATCTCTTCCATGTTCATGGGTGTTGTCCAAGAAACAACTGCTTCGACCTTCAAAGTGTCCACTTCTATTCCCTGCTTGGACACCACATGTCCATGTAAGTACACCTTTCTTGTCTGGAACTTACTCTTGTACATATTCTCGTAGAGATAGTGCTATTAGAGGTCCTATAAAACCGTCCCCATATACTTGGAGTGATCCTCCTCTTATCTTCAGTAGATCAGGATGTCATCAATTAACACAACTACGAACTGGACCAGATATTCATGGAAGATAGAGTTCATGAGCCCCATGAAAACAGCTACTGCATTAATAATGCCAAATGACATAACCATGAAATTCATGTGAACATATCTACACCTAAAGGATATCTTCAAGATGTCACCCTTCTTTACCCTCAACTGGAGATATCCTGACTGCATGTTGACCTTGGAGAACTATCCTTCCCCCCTTAATTTTATAAAAAATTGTTGTTGATCCTCGGGAGGGGGTATCAGTTCTTGATCGTCACTTGGTTCAACCTCCAGTAGCCTATACATATCTTAATATCACTGTCTGCCTTTTATGAGAAAAAGACTGAAGCACCCCATGTTGATGCGCTCGGTCATAAAAAACCCTTCTTCACCAAATTTTCAATCTGAATTCATAATTCCCACAACTCATAAGGCTCCATCCGATATGGAGCCATTGAAATCAGATGGGCACCATGTTGAAAGTCTATCCCAAACTCAACATCACGTTGGGGGGGGGGGGGGGCAGAGTCACCACCTCTCTAGGGAAGATGTAGAGGAACTAACTAATGATCCTCAAGCCTTCCACAATTTCTGTATCAATGGACTCCACTGAAAACATAGATAACAAGAAAAAGAGGGGCTCTACTTGCTGGCTACACTCCTAGAATCCCCACTCACCGATGAATATCACACGCTATCCATCCATATCTGACAAAATGACCCTTATTCAGAAGAAATCAATAATGGCCCACACAAATAATAGTCATCTGATGCCTAAAATGACATCATATGGCCGAATCTACAGAAAACTAAGGTCCCGCTATACTAATGTGGCTCCAACATCAGTCTGCATCCCCGAAAAACATTAGACAAGCTGGTCTAACCTTCGGCTGGTGAACTCAAATCCAGGGGCATGAGAAGTATTTCTACTTCTAGACCTAGATTATGGGATAGACTGGGTAAAACAATGGAGTGCCAAGATCCTAAATCAAACAAGGTGCATGGCATAGTGCTAAATAAGCTGATCGTACCTTGAACGACTTATGGACCTACTAGAACTACTACCTCTACAGCTTGAAACAAACCATGCCTACCTCATCTTCCCCTTGTTTTTTAGATATCTCCTCAACCACACACTAATCAGGGTCCCTGAGGAGCACCCTAGGGTCAGCCTCATCCTGCAATGTTGGCTCTCGGAGGAGTGAGATCTCAATGTCAATGCAGCTGCTGCTACTGAAAGGGCCTGGCTGGAAACTGCTACTGCTATGGTGGGTACTGAACTTGTCCACTCTCACTATAATTCACTAGGTTCAGGCAGAGATTCTGAAGGTGCCCACAACTGCCACAGAAATTTCAACTAAGTCCTAGGACTACAAATAATGGTCGAGGAATGGGATATCAAAACTCGAATTGCTGGGGTCTTCTCTCCACTGGCCGAAACCTGGAAGGCCCAAACATTAGAGGCATGCTGCTCACAACCTTCCCCTTTGAAGATCCCAACTATCTACCCTCTCATGGAACACCTACTAGTATGTGCATCCATTCCATAACTTTAGCCTTGTTCTGGACCTCCATGTACATTGGTAGGGTGCAGGGTGTAAAAACATACTGAAGAGATGGTCAAAGTTCCTCCTCTAAACATCTCGATGGAGACTCCTCATTCAGAAAAAAAGGACTGGAGAAAAACGATGGAGACTCTTGAACTTGTTTCACATATCCCTCACTAACATACTCACCTTATAAAGGGAGAGTAGATACAGCCTCTTCTAATCCTTAATCATAGAACGAAGGAATTCATCTTGGAACTCCTTCTCAAATTCAGCCCACAAAATCTCACTCTCCAGCCTCTATCTAAGGTAGAGTGTAAACCTCTAACGCGATGCTCCCCTCATCTGACTGACTGCCTACGAAACCCAATACTCACCTGGAGCTCAGATCAAGATGAAAGATATTACCAAATCCTCGGGAAGGATTTTGGCCTCCAGGTCTGAGATGCCGCCCTTCTACTTCCTAAGGTTCTGCCGCTGAAAGGAACGAAGCATCTTCTGGCACTAGACATTCTTTTCCTCTCGATAAATTCTTCGCTGATCAGCCATATCAGCCTCCTAGGCCTCGATTGCACTCACTACTCTTGGTCGTCATCTGGTTTCCACAGTTGCAAGGTAAACAAGGAATGACTAAGCATGAGTAGTGTTGGATATTTCTTTTAAACTTTTCTTCAACTTTTTATTTATTTAAATTATTTGAACTCCCAGAACATAAAAAAAAGTCACTATGATGCATAAACCTTTCCCAGGGTCTCTACCCTGTAATCAGCATATCCACACTTGGTCATTCGGTATGTCAATAGTCCTTTCATCGGATCAAGGGGGACCCTAGAATCCCATGTCCTAGATGGTCTTCTCTAGCCTATTTCATGCTCCATGATTTCCTAGCACTGTTTCCCTACCACCCCATGCAACCCATAATGTGACTAACCCCATGATCCATCTTATCTCTCTACCATCACTTCTGATATCATTTTTTTCACGACCCACCTTCACCAAGAAGTTGGAAGGGACAAAAAAATACCAGACCCTTCCTTCCTCGTGTTTAAGGAGAGATAATGACCCCAAGAATCCTGCCTTCAATAGGCCCCTGAGTGTCAACTAACACCAAGGGTATATAATCACATGTAATATAGAAGGAATTAACCTTTTTATTTAGTAGGATCAAGATATATGATGGAAAAAACCCAAACAACTCCAAAAATGAAGTTAAAAGTAAATCCAAAACCCATTCCCATAAGAATGTTCAAAGATAAACCCATACAAGTACAAGAAAAAATCCAAAGGTAATGTTCAAAAATAAAGATAACAATAATAGAAATTGTTCTGAAGTCTGATCTAGTACGGTCCAACATGGTCCCCAATGTCCTCCTGGAAACCTGAATACAATATTATATATGTAGAGTGAGTGTACATGTATACTCAGTAGGGAAAACCAAAAGCTCTAGTGCACAAGTGGGGAGGCATTCAAATTCTCCGTGATAAAAAAGAGATAACCAAAGAACCTAGCAAGGAAATTATCCACCCATCCTACCCAAGGAACACTCTCCAAATAATGCTAGTTAGGTGGAAATAACAGTAATATCACATCGATGTTTGGGTACCATACATCAATTTCACAGTGGTTATTGAAGTCATCCTACATGTCATACCTCCCCCTCCATTTTCACTACAGTCCCACTACTACCCCAATAGCAACCTTATGGACCACCACAACCATGTATCCTGCCTAAAAACACCTCGGACACCACAACCATGAATCCCACCTAAAAATACCTAGACCACCACAACCACATGTAACCACGCTTGTAGACACCTGATCCTGATGAACCATTGCCTCGCCTAAAGATAATTAGGATTCATCCGGAAAACACTTGGGAAACAAAAACACATGCACACACTTGGGAAAACCACCACAACCACCCTTCCCAATGAATCATCGACTACAATGGACCACAGTTCATCACAGACTCTCCAAAGAGACTTGGGGTTCTTGGAAGAGGGAGCAGAAAATGAGTTAATGAATAACCACTCCTAGGAGTGTTGGAAAAAAAACCTCCCCCATGAAATGTGGGTATAAGGCACAAAGTGATCAAAGTGGGTGGGTTTCAAATAAGAAACACAAGAACTAAATTTATACACATTGGTAGGAAGGCACTCATCCCAACCAAATGGTTCTGAAACCATCCCACACACAAACACCCTCCTTATTGTCGATTCATTTAAAATCCCAACAACCAAAACCAAATCACAACTCATTATTGGAAAAAAAATCCCCATAGAACCAACTCTTGTTATCATATTCAAGTGATTTCATTTAAATAAATCATCACTACCAAAAAATTAATAGGTATAGCCACAAGCCAAGGAAGGAAAAACAACCAAACAAAAATGTATGCATTCGCTCCCAATTCTCTTATAAATTCGCAATAACAAAAGGGATCCGTGAGATCCCTCGAAGTACTAGAACCAAAAAAAGCCCCATCATATGTATCCACATAGCCTTCTGTTCAAAACCAGCTACTCAAAAATAGGTTATCCCATCCCCATCCACATCACCCCACAAGTCATCAAACAAAACAACCATACACATCCCCAGAATAGAGCAAGGGAGTTCTCAGATTTAATCACAACATTCATTAAGTTTCATCTTTCTATTTGGTTAATTGGGGTGATTTGACACAGATTCTTGTTTATTGGGAATCCATTTAATAAACCTAGTTTATGTTATTAACTAGTTTTCAGTTTATAGACATTCAATCACAGGATTATCTAGAAAATAACGTTACATTAGTGCACAAGAAAGGACCACCAATGACCACAATTTATAGTGGACATAAGTCGGTATAATTCAAAACATATAAGAAAAGATAAAAGAATAAAACAAAATCTTAAAATAGAACCCATAATTATTTAAAAACTATTTATTATCTTCATTACAGTTTGGTTTCATCTTTCCCCAAAGGAACATTATCTTATGCACCCTGAAAGATACACAGTAAATAGAGATGACGGAAAACCCTACCTGTATGATCAATGATCGATGTTTTCTTCCTCATGCTAAGAACTGAGGATGTCTGACTTGTAGGGGAGGAACTCCAAGAACTCCAATAGAGAGTAAGAAAGGATCCATCACGAGCATATAACTAGCCTCAGGAAGGGGGTCTCCAAATGGAACAATGAAAGGAAAAGAGACCATCTAATAATGAGAAAGAAACTCCATGTAATAAAAGGTGAGATCCTGGAGTTACAGGATATGAAATCCAAGATGGATTTAATGGAAAGTCATGGTTTCTCCATGTAGTTGTGCGGTAACACACATTGTAATTAACAGTAATTTAACAATTCTTTTTGGATAGGTGGCAATAATGGTTGCAAGTTAAAGGGTTTCATCTATATGTGCAAAACCACATAACTGGGGAGAAACAGGAAGGTATGGTAAGATGGGGTGACACCAAGGAAAAATTCACACATTTTGGTATGTCAGGGGTTACCCGAATCTTGGGGGATTTTCGATATCATTTATGGGCTTTAAATGGCTTTTAAAAGGGCACTAAAACACTTTTACGTCAAAAGATTCATTGAGGGAGAAGAACTAGAAAATGTTAGAAACTGGAAAAAAAAAGAAAAAGGTGGGACATCTTAACGGTGCCACCGAATCGGTGGAAAACCATATGCTTTGCCACCATTTTTGTGTGTGACCACTATGGTTCAATCATCATGGGGCCACTATCCCGATTCCACCGGAACAGTGCCACTATTTTTGTGTGCGACCATGACAGTGTGACTGCTATGGTGCCACCATCAGGGTGCCACCACCATGGTGCCACTGCAATAGTGCCACCTTCAAGGTGGCAGTGACACGGTGTCAATGCCATAGTGTCGCCGTGTGTTGTCGTTGTGACTGGTGCCCCTATCACAGTACCATCGTGACTGGTGTCACCGTTTTTATGGAACCTTATGGTGGAATTGAGTTTTTGAAAAACTCCTTAATGAGTCACCAATTGTCCCTAGGATACCCAAACACTAGATTTTTTTAATTTTAAGGGACCCAGAGGGTCTATGCCATTACACTTCCCTCCTTCAAAAATTTCAACCATAAAATTTTCAGAGTGTCACTTTATAAATAATTAGTATATTTTTTTCATCAAAACATCATATGTCTCTAATGCATCCTCTTAAATATTTTGATTTATATAGAGTAGATTTAGTAGTACCTTCATCTTATGTCACATCACCTATTATGTAGTCTCAAAAATATATATATATATATATTCTCTTTATAATATGAAAAATCATTTTCCTATTCAAATTCATTACAGGTGAGTACAATTATCGATTCTATTATTTACTTCCTCAATAATGATATATGGAAGACATAATGATATTAGGATTTGATATATGTATTTTATAAATGTTATGCTACAACTCCAACTCATTAAATAATTTACAACGGTAACATGTACCTAGGAAATATATTCCATTTCCTTTTAAATATTATAACACCATTCTATGGAGATATCCTCATGAAATCTAGATCTCCATCATTAAAATATAATACTTCTATTTGGTTATTAATGTACCTTATTTATATTCATTGAGATGCATTAATATAATTTTTAATACACATTACTTTCACCTTTTTCTCCTAAATTATTTTATGGCCTATAAGCTTCCTTTAAAACACACAAACCCAAAAAGTTTGAGTACATCGTCTCTTTCCATAATATATTTTTTAAAGATCCATTTAAATTCATGAATGGAAGATATTAATTTATGAAAATTCCACCAAGGTATAAGATTGATCTTGTGTACCTTGAATATCTAGGGAGAATGACCATCACTGGTTAGAAAATGTTTTAGAAGTTATTTTTGACAATCTAAAACTATGAGGATGATATGCGGTGTTCAAACATTTCCTAATGTAAAAAGATTAAAAATTATAATCCATAATTTCGACTTAAATATATGATCACAATTGGATAAAATCAAAATAGAGACACAATTAATTCTCATAGAATAGTGAAAATAGGTCAAAAGGTAGATATTCCCCTATAGTGATGAAAGGACCATAATTAGTTATGTGATCAACACTAACCCCTATTATATCATTATTTTAATGGTTCTTTGAGAATACTGTGACATTTTCCATAGTAATTCATCTAATTTGAACATAATAATATATAGGGTTTTCACGACTCCATTAGGATGTTATCCTTTATAAATTACCTTTTGAAAACCCAATAACATCGATACATTGTCTAGAATGTCCCATTAAATATTATCTCACAAAAAAAATCTTCCAAATTCTTACGCATTTTAGTTTTTCTAGGGTGTAAACAGGCATTTGATATATCCATTTCATCTAATATTGTTGTCTTGAGATAATTCTTCAATGGAACACATAACCACATTTAAAATTTCATCAATCAAAATTAAAAAAACACTAATCACTGCACAAAAATTATTTATCACATCATCATTTTCACATTGGTTATTCATTTTTAAAGATAAATATATATTTATCATGATTTATCATGTAATTTATATGATAAATGACTAAAAAAATGATATATTTTTCTTAATCATGTCGGTTATATGATAACCAAGGAGATAAATCCTCTTCATCACATCCGTTATCATATAACTATCATGATCAATCAATATTCATTTCTTTTCCACATCATTTATATAATAACCAAAATTATTATGAGTTATACCCAAATTTTTCACATCAGTTATTTTATAACCGATGTTATATACCATTTCAAATTTTTTGAATCATTGGTTTGATTCATTTTGATGTTATTCTATCCTGTGAAATACTATATTTTTCTCACTCATGGAGTCCCTAACCATCATTTCACTGAATTAGTGGGCTCAAATATCAGATATCCAATCATCATTGATCTGTAGTATTCGTTTGCCTAATTTTTGTGAATTTTATCTTCTCGACTCTCAGAGAATCCCCACACATTGATCCACTCATTTAGTGTTTTAATGGCTCCTCCCTATATTCTATTTTTTTCAAATCCATACGAACAAACATCACATTTCTATTTCTTAACCATCAGATTTTTTGTTTCTCATTATTTTTCATTTGAATATTCACTTTATCATCTCAAAACTCACATTAATATCCTTATATACCTTATTTATGTCTTGATTTATGTAGAGATTTGTGTATACAACATTATATATTAGTGTTTTGGTGTTTCAATTTGATGGAAATCAATTTTTCCTATATTTTTTCACATCATTTTATATTACATACCTTCATAAATTTCTTCCTTGATTATGAATTAATTTTTTTTTGGATAATCTTTTTGAATCATTAATTGATAATGCACACACATCCATGTACATGGAGAAATTTCTATTAGTGTTATGAACTTATTAGGGGAATAGTAATTTTATAATGTAATATATACATACATTACAATTTGAATAATGTTTAATATTAAATATTATATATGTTTTGTATTTTTATATCAATACTAGTCTTTTTATGTGGGTGTATTCTCACCTTGATAAATCATATAATAAATATATGTTCTCCATATTATGTGTTACATCAATATAATGTTTAAATTTTTAGGTATTAACGAATAAACACTTTTAACTAGTTCTTTTACATATATTTATTATATTCGGATACACATATTTTTATGGAAGTACACATGCATCACATGGTATTAACACTGAAATCAATTTCCCACCCTAAATTTGGATTTTTATTGTATTAAATAAAGTATAAAATAATAGTTATAATGTGGGTTATTAGTGTGTTACATCCAAATAAAACATGTTTTGATAGATTAAATTGTTCATAAAGTTACGGGCATGGTTATGGGTTTTGTCTCTCAACCTTTCTTCTTTTTTATAAATTTTGGTTTCGCCTGTTGCTGTCTTTCGATTTCTGCATCTTTGGGTTGGTTTTCTTTGGATGAATCTTCTCTGGGAATCTTATTGTATTGTATTGCACGAAGGTTGGCAATCCTCCTCCGACCTAAATCTGGTTTCCTGGGATTTTCTATTTGGAAGAACTTGTGATGGTTTGCATTGGGAAGAACTCATGATGGAAGCCGAATTTTGATGTTGCAACAATGTTTTTCATTTTTTGATGAATCAGTGGTGGTCATTTTTGATGAATCAAATGCTCCTATTGTTTATGGGGTTGATGAAAAGTTGTGGATAGAGGGATGTTCTCCGACTGAAGTGGAATTCAACAGAAACAGTTGGAAATGACTAGTTTTGTGATGTTAGGAGGTCGTTTTGGTTTCTACAGGAGAATGGGTAGAGGTGATTTGAATTTTGAATGTTTGAATTTTTAATCAAGGTTAATGCAATCCTTTTGATCCTCTTGATGTATTTGGTCTTTGTGAATTTTATTGGGTTCCCACTTCCCCCTCAAAAGTGGTTTAGAAATAAAATTTTAATTTTTAGACAGTAATGATTAAACTAATAATTTTTTAATTTTTCATGAAAAAAAATTGGTAGAAAATTTCATAATAAGGATAATAATAAAAATTTAAATTACCCACTTGATTTGAATTCTGGTAAAAAATATTCAATTTCATATTCCATATAATTTTATTTAGAATATAATGTAAAATGGGGGAATGAATTAATAATATTTTATTTTGTAAATAACTTTCAAAATTTTAATTTTATTATTTACCAATTATATATAAATATATATTCCATTATTTTCCACAATTTATATTTATAATTTTCAAGTATGCATATTTTTTATATTTTAAAATTTTGTTATATTTATATTATTTAATAATTGACAGAAATTCTGAAATTGGTTTATCTTTAAAAGATATATATTTTTCATATTTGTTGTAGATAATAATGGGTTGAATTTAGATTACAAAACATTGAATATGTGATTTATATGATGAAGGTGTTGAGGCCTTGATGGATTTTTTTAAACAAAGTGTTCCAAACAAGGACACATTAACCCGTCTATGCATTAAATGATTAAACATGAAGAAGTTAAATAAAATATAGATCAATGATCAGTTAATTTATCATGGATTTAATCAGAGATACATCCCTTGGATTTAGTATGGTGAAACTGTCTAAAATTTCAAATCTGTTAATGATTATGATTTGAAAGATGAGATGTTTTGAAAAATTGAAGAAATGATTCATGAGATTAGAGTAGAGTAAATTTAGAAGGAATTAATAATTGATCATGTATATAGTGATTCTCAAAAACCATTATATCCAAGTTGAATGAAAAGTGTAGTTTTATCAATGGTGTAATGATTGATTACCTCTATGAAAAAAAATGGATGGAGTGATAAAGGTTTTAGAGACTTGTTAAATTTTGGAATGATGTTTCTCAAAAAGCAATAACCTTCAAGATTCACATTATAAATAGAAGAAAATATAGAACCTAATGTTATCAATGTTTAAAAAATACACACTTTCCCAACTTTCTGTGTGCTATATTAGAAGGAATATTAATTTATGTCTTGGTTTCCAAATTTTGGGACATTAAAGTATAAGATAAAAAATCATATGAGGATTTAAGAGTTATATATAACCCTTTAAAGGAATTTTGGTATCTTCAAATAACTCCATGATTGAAATATTTTTTGGAAAAGACACATGATGAAAAAAGGATAAGATTGGATAAATAATAGAAGATATGTGATAGAAAATTATGGAATGTAGGTGATTTACTATATGGGAAATAATCGATCACTAGTTTCATATTTTCAGAAATGAAATTACAACTAAAAAACATGTAAGATGCATGAATAGAATGAATCCATATCAAAGACTTAGTAGATCACATAATCAATGGCATGTTTTGTTGGTCATTCATAACTTATCACTTGAATTTTTAATGAAATGAAAATATTTCATGTTGAGTTTAATGTTATCTGGACTAAAACAACATGTAAATCAAATTGATAGTTCTTTGTCCCCATTAATTGATGATTTGAAACTATTATGGGAGGTAGGTATGAGGGAGTATTATTCTTATCAAATGAATATTTTTCAACTACCTGCAATGATTATGTTATCAATAAATGGCTTACAAGAATATGGAAAATTTTCTTGATACAGTGTTAAGGGAAAAAATCATGTCAAATTCTTGTAAAAAAGACTTTATATTTTCAAATAAATCAAGGGATAAAAATGTTATACTTGTTTAATCAATTTGTTTTTGTTTATCACCCTTAAAGAAGATTAAAAAAGGAATTAAAGATCAAAAATGAATTTTATATTTCTCAAAAAACATTATCCACTGATCATTATATTAAGAGGATACATAACATTAATTTGAAATTACGGAAGACAAAAAACCGAGTAATTATAGAAATATTTTGAATAAACAATCAATATTTTTATTATACCATATTTGAGATATCATGAGGTCAAACATAATATTAATGACATTAATTTAGAGAATAATATACATTATAGTTTGATTGGATCATTTTTAGTTATTAATGGAAAGACTAAAAATGGGTTGAATGTATGATTCGACCTACTCTCAATGGGAAAATGTTCAAAGTTTGATCCGTCTCTAATTGAAAGGTGAATATTACTTCCCCAAGATTGTCATACACTATCCAAGAGGGAGAAAAATAGATTTTTTTTCAATTTAATCACTATATCAATGTTCTACATTTTTATTGTTTAAATGTAACAAAATTGTTTCATAGAAGGATTTGAAGTTGATAGTTAAAAATTATCAATATTTTCATATAATCTTGCAATGACTCATACTAGATTCATTATGTGGAATATTTAACATTTGTGTCAGAATAAATATCATGATGGTGTGTTATTCTTTCAATTATATATGTAATTAGGTGATTGATATAAATTATTTGAACACTTTTAAGGATGAATCAAAAATTTATACTTTCTCAATTGAAAATTTATTTTCCTCCATATTGTTTTGATATTATGGTGAATTTAATGGTAAAAATAGTGTTAGAAATAAATTTTTATGGACCTGTATATCTACACTCAGTGTATCTTATTGAATGCTACATGAAGATGTTGAAGGGTTATATTATTAATATGAATTTAACCAAGGAATCAATTGTTGATAAATATAGTTTACAGAAATTTGAAATGTTTTTTAAAACTATTTGTTTATAGTAGAGCATATCAGTTTGACTACGTCGCACCATGAATGAGTTAATTATGAAGATAAATGATATACATCTAATGAAAGTAAAATCTTTGAATGGTAAATAGATAAATAATATACATTGAAACATTTTTAATAACATAGATGATTCTCATCCATATATGACATTTCATATTAATGTGTTGAAACAATGTTATCCAAAGAAGAAAGATACAGGGATTTTGAATGAAAATGCAAAAACAATTTTCCTTGATTTAAAAAGACCTTTCTTGGTAGATCATATACAATGGAAACATTGATATAGTAAGTAATAAATACATGTTTTAATTTGATAACATAGTATATGAATGAAATTAATGGAAATAAACATCATACAAATGAATATAACTATAGAAGTGGAGTTCAAAATGCAAATGAATTGGTTTTCATAGAATCTATGCATTTTTCGAGTTCCAAAGATCAAAAACCAATCTCCACATCAAAAACATAGTATGGAGTCATTGATGAAATATGGGAGGTTGATAACAATAAATTTCATGTTAAAAATTTTAACATAAAATAGTTTATTGGTTACAATAATTTCATACATGATGAATTTGGGGTGACTGTAGTTAATATGAATAAATTGAAATACACCGTTGATCCTTTTAATATGGAAACACATGAAAAACTAATTTTGTATGTTCTTGATCAATCCAATATGTAGTTGTTTATTTTATCCCAAAGAAACAAAATAGTACATTGGTGATGTAAAACATAAAAAAATGCTAATTTATTGTAGATCCTTACTTCCTTGGAATTATTAACAGATAATATTGATAAGAATTTAAATGAAATGGTTTCCATGCATAACAATCATGAAGATATAATTTTAGTGGAAATATATTTTATTACATACCTAATATTACATGTAAAATATGTTTATTTATGATTTAATTTGGAAAATTTTAAAATTTATTAGATATTATAATTTTATTGTCATTATTAATCTTAGAATAATATATAATAAGCTAAATTATTTATTTATATTAGTTTTTTTAGTTTACCAGGTTTAATCCTAAATAACATACCTGTTAGTTTTTTTGAAAACTAATTATTTTAAATATCATATTTTAAATAAAAATGAAAAGTATTGTATAATAGCACATTCAAAAAAATTCTTTTTTGAATAAAAATGATTTATCATGATGGATACTTATTAGTAGTCAAGAACACCATTTATTGATTTTCTTCATTAATTTATTTCATTTAATGTCTTAGATATATTGTTAGTATTTTTGTTAACTATAACATGAATGAATAAAAATGTCATAAGTTTAATGTCAGTTTTTTTTATAATTTTTTATTCTTTTTAAATTTAATATAATCATTGTATTTTTATTTTTTTTTAATTTTTTATTTCTTTCATTTGTTGGATAATGGTAGATGAATCATCTGATCCCCCACTTACATCATGTGGAGATCTTACTCATACATATAGGGAAGAACATACACATTATCGTGTTCATGATAATCCTTAACCTTAATTACATGAGATATCTACCTGTACAAGAGTAAAAAGTCTTTGGGGGTTGGTAAACACGTAACCACAAATCTAACAAAAATATCAGTTTCTACTATCCAAGACTGTAGGATATTAAAATAAATTGATGACAATAATTTTATATGAAGTCCAAATTAAAAATAATTCATGGCTTTTGTAGAAGTGCAGGCTGGAAAAAAAGTTATTATTTCATTTGATGATTGGCGAAGTGTTGAAAAATTTACACTATATCACTTGCATGAGAACATTTTTTCATTCTAATTTTTTTATAGTTTTATTTAATTGTTTGTAGTATTATATTTTCCCCTATGCATCAGATTACATATTATATAGCCGATATGGGTGGAGTCATGATGAAAAGCTTAGAGTTTTATTCTAGGACATATAGGGATTTTAATTCAGTCCTCACATTAGAATTCATTTTTATGCATATGCAACATCTTAATCTCTATGATAAATATCCATTTATATATGAATATACATGGAATAATTCATATGGAATTATAAGATGATGATTTTTTATGTGAAATATTAACATTTAAAAGTTATTTTATTTTAATAATCTTATTAACGATTTATTAATGATTTATTTTTTTCTTAATTTACTGTAATAAAGGAGATATCATCATGGGATCCTATCTATAAATGTATACCCTCATATGTTATCTTGTGGAGGGTATGTGATATTAGAATAATAAATCACGGATGAAAAACTTCTAAAACTAATATGTATGTCTTTAGGATCTACAAAGGTTGACCTTCCACCCCCTTTTAGTCATGATAAAATAGAAGAGGACTTACAAGAGAAAAAAAAAAGAAAATATCATACAGAAGTGTTGAGGGTTGTAGATGAGATGGTAGTTTGATTTTAAATTAAATAATTAATTTATGGAAAATTAATTATTTATATATTTGGATTGAATATGAATGCTTTCAAATATTTCATACAAGATTTTATTAAGGATATGATAACACATGGGGTCTTTATGGATGATGATATGAAGTATATTTTAGCTAAAACATTGAGAAATCCTGAAAACCTAGGTCATGTAAGAGGACACTCGGCATGTGTATCATTGAAATAAAAACATACATGTTCTTTATCTTCTAAAATGTATAATATAAATAAAAAATAGATTCTATTGAAGATTATGTTCATGATATTCATGTGATAATGGGGGAAAAGATCTAAGAATCTGTATAGTAGATGCATGAATAAATGAAAAGATAGTTTTAGTCTGTTGATCCCACTCCACCTCTGATAGAATCTCTCACTCGTCCTACTTATCTGACTCCCCCAACTTTTCATGTAGACCCCACTCTTTCATATTCTAATTCGACCCCCTCCCAATTGTAATCCTAGTTATTATATGTTATATGTTGATGATTGACATCATATTTTTTTTCTACGGAATGAAATATTATAAACGTGATACCATTTATCATCAATAGATAGAGATAGTGCATCCTAGGTTCACTGTACAAGTAATTTATATATATAATCAAGAATTAAATTTCTTATAGATGGGGTGATTACAGTTTGAAAAAGTACCAACCATTTTTTTCATTTATACTTTTTGAACATATTACCATAAATGTATATTTATATTTTATATTTTATTTCATTTTAAAAAAATTATTTATCTATTTAATTTTTTATATATTAATCTAGATTTTATATGAATATTTTAATGGTGATAAAATAAAATATAAATATAAAATGAATAGAAATAGAAACATTAGGTGAAGATTCTATTAGTCTTGATAGATTTTCAACATATTAAAACCTTTTATTGGATGCGTATTAGATTCCAAATGATTCTAGTTTTTGTGGGAGTACAATGGTTGTGGGGATTTTGAAATGTGATACCATGGATCCTATATCTGGATATTAGTTGATCCTCAACATCATGCAATTTTTTTCATGCTAGTCAATTAAAAAATTTCTTGTTCTTTTAATTTCTTAAAAATTTATACATTTTTTTGAATTAGGAAGATTGAAACAATTTTTAAGGAAAATGAAATGACATATGTTTATGGATTTATAGACCCACAATTTATATAACCTATATAAAGGATAATGAATAATGTGGAATGAACTATTTATATTGCTAAATGATTTCATGAAAATGAATTTATTCATTGTTGGATGATTTTTTATCTCTAAGAGTAAGAAACATATATCTTACAATGTGTTTGTCATGACCCTCCTACATCAAGATGAAGGAAGGGATTGTAAAGTGACATGACCTTCCTTCTTCAAGATGAAAAAGTGAAAATGAGCCTCGACTCCCTCCTCTAGTTGGACCTGGGGTGGCGACTAGAACCAAGGGTATACAGTTAATTATAAATTGGAGGCATTAATATTTTAATGGTAACCATGATTAGGATAAAATATATATCAACCTCATAAAATATCCAATATATATATATAAAAAGAAAAAATCCATCCCACTTGCAAGATTAAAGTAAAATGTCTAGATATAAAATGAAAAGATCTAATGTAAATACCAATGAATAAAGATAGATGTGACATAAAAACTATCATGATTCCCAATATAGAAATGTAAAGTATGGTGTGAACAATCTCTCTGGAAAAATGAATATAATTTTATATATATAGTGTGAGCATACATATATACTCAATAGGAATCTCTGAAGTCTATCGTGCACAGGTTGGTGAATCATACTAATTCCTCTATGAGAAAAAATAGTATAAACTCAAAAAAACCTTACAAGGTATATTATCCTTATCAACCTCAGAAAGACACATTTACAAAATAACGCAATTCAACTAAAGAAAGGTAGTAACGAAATTAATTATAAGGTACCCCACACAACTTTTCACTGGTTAATTACTCATCCCTAAAGGATAACATCCTAACTCTAGTACTCTCTTCCACAAGACCCACTACCACAACCTGCCCACACCCTCCTAGAACACATACTACATCACGCCTGTAAACACCTGGGCCACAACCACATAACATCTTAACCACACACAACTAGGATACAAAGACACATCCTCATGTTGAAGTATCCTAAGAAAGTACAATATATCTCATCTTGAAGGAAGTTGGGAAGCACACATTACCCGAAGGAACCTAGGCCTCAAAACCATACCACAATGTGCCCAAAGATTCTATGGTTACCAATGCCTAGAATAAGGATAATAGGAGATCCAATAACCAGCCATCCATCCTCCCACTAGGATGTTGGGAAATGACACCTTCCCATATAACAATGGGGGTGTTCGACATATAGTTGTGATCATGGGTGGGGTGATTATATAAATCACAAGGAACATTAAGTATATATTTAGGTAACAACCATTCATCCCATCATATGGGTTTTTAATAAAAATAACCATCCCACACAAAACTACCCTTGCTACAGCCTATAATGTATAACTACACAACCATCAATAGAAATAATTCATTACCCAGAACAAATTCATTCAATGAATTATCATTTTGTACAGAAAAATAATTTAATTATTTATTCCATACCTACTTGGGAAACTTCCAAACACATCACCCCATAAGTAACATCATAACCTACTCACACTTCACAAAAGCCTCTGAAAACTCTAAGAAAAATTCCCACTCAAGGTAACACCATCCTTCTTTAAACTTTCCCCTCCCAAACCATCCACAATATCCCCTCTTAAAAAAAACATGAAATCTAACAGAACAAATAAACAAAACGATGTTGTAGTCCCACATCACGAATAGACCATTCCCAACAACCATTACACAATCCAAATTCAAACCCACTATTCAAATACTTCTTAAATTCCACAATCCATCAATCACTCATCCTGAGATTCTATTACACGGATTATACCACCCCATTCAAATAGCCAAACTACCATCCACAACACCACATAACCACCAAAAAACACATGGTCGAACAGAACAATACACAACACATGGCCACACCAAATAGCAAGGTGTATTCATATTTAGCAACCATCATTGTTTAATTCCACTTTGAATAAAAATCGGTTATCATGGAACAATTTTGATATTGGGGAATCAATTTAATTAACTTAATATATGTGAGTAATTAGTTTTTCATGTTTATAGTCATTCAATATAAGGTTGAAAGCCAGTATTCATGAGTCGGGTGCGCAAATAGAGACCACCAACAACCTTGATATTCTAAAAGAATATAGCCAACACAAATCACAAAATGAATCAAATATAATAGATAAAACAACAAAGGAATCATCATCATCTTCCCAACCTATGATTTTTTACTAAGGTAACAAATCCAGTTATTACAACAGGTTTAATTATCTTCATAAGAGCCTCAATTAAAAGTTGGGATTCAATCATAAAAAAAAGAGACATTAGTTTACCCAACCATCATGATACACAAAATAAATAGATACAAAGTAATTACTACATTAAATAAAAGATCAATAACTCTTACAAGCAATAAAAATAGGGGGTCATGCAAGTGGCGAGAGAATGTAAGAGAAACTAAACTTGCAGGACATAACACCACACATGAATCCACAGGGAAGAATGGATTTGTGCCCAAAAATAGAAAAAGGAAAAACACATGGAAGGGAAGATCTATTCTTATAAGATCCTTATCTTATATCAATGGAGGGAAATGGTTTTGAGGACCCTTAATGTCGCGACCCGTCCTCGGGTCCCGTGCCATGACTACCCCAATCCCACCTTCCATAGTCCAGGGTCTGGCGACAAGCACCAAAGGCGTAAATCCCAATACTGGGAAGGCATTGCCTTTAGAAAAGTAACAAACACAATAGAGTATGCAACTGAAGTAACCACTAAGAAATAATGTATAAAAAATTAAATGCATAAAGGAAAATAGGCTGGAAATACATGCCCAACAGTAAATACAGTACAACTGAAAATAGAGTACAACTGTAGTAATGAAAAACTGAAACCACTGAGTCATCCTCCAGGAATCCCACCTAAAGGGTGGGTACAGATGGTCTCCTCAGCACCCCAGGTTCGTCCGTCCACTCTGTGTAAGTCTCCCCAAGTGGTCCACCTCTGGGTACCATCTAGCTCCACACGTCTCCACCTCGATCAGTGATGTCTGTCGTCTGCATCGAACACATCATAGTGCGGGCATTGCCCGTGTAGGGGTGATTATACGATACTCAGAGGGGACCTCGAGACTCCCGATGGTCTCCCAGAATCCACGAAGGATAGACCACAAAATAAGGATACAATAACTAAGTATAAAAAAACTCTACTTAGGTATATTCCCTTACATATACCTAAGTTATCAATCACAGTTCGACTCCAACTCTCGAGCCCAAGCACAACCCAGTTTACATAGGAAAGAAGTCTATCACATCGATGATAATTATTGAATGTAATGACACAGCTCACACAGGTATAAATCTTTTATATAGTGATATAGATGATCATATTTAGTCACAGATTCATCTAAGCTGTCGGACCCACGTAGGATACTAGACCAGCTAAGCTGTCGGACCCACATAGGATACTAGACCAGATAATCTGTCAGACCCACTCTGGATACAAGAACAGAAGTCAAAACTGTCAGAACCATGTAGGATACAAGAACAGTAGTCATCTCTATAAAAACCATAGAGGATTATAGTACAGTAGTCATCGCTACCGAACCCACGGAGGATTCCAGTACAGTATTCGTCTCTACCGAACCGATGGAGGATTCCAGTACAATAGTCATTGTAGTCGCAACTAGCTCTAGTGTTTCCTCACATAGAAAGCTCGATTCCGGGACGGTCCTCTCCTTGAGTAAATTTTCTAAACATAAATTATCAAGAATTGTTGAGTTGATGTATCTCTAAGTTCCTTCTAGTCAAAATAAACCCAACGCGATAGACGACGTGTCAATCGGACGCCCGATATGAGAGTTATTGGCTTTTCCGTTCCAGGGGCCTGGTTGGAATTACAGTCATTCCAAACCCGGATGTTTTCAAAATCTTCCAAAACACGCTTAGATTATCGCAAAAAGACAGAATTGTCATGAGGGTCCCAGTGCCATAGACGGTGCGTCGATCAGACATGCGGTCTTAGAGTTATTCACGTTTAAGTGAATCGGGCCCGGCCCATCAAGCCCAGTGGGTAGGCGGGTTGGGCCGACCCGTTTTGGCGGGTCTAACCCTGTAGGGGGGACGGCCCGGATTAGTGGGGCACGGCACAGCCCAGTGGGGCGCAGCCCAGCCCGGTGGGGTGCGGCCCAGCACAGCGGGTGCGGCACAGTCCGGCCCACGGATGGCCCCGGCCCAGTCCGACCGGCGCGGGCCGGCCGGGCATATCTTGGCTGGCGGGCTAAGACGGTGTGGGGGGGGGGCATGGCCCCCCGAATTCCATAAGTGGCGGTGCTAAGCAGCACCACACCCCGACATCCAGAAGTGGTGGTACCCAGCGGCACCGCCGTCTTGTCCGGCCGGCCGGAGCGGGCCGGTCTTCTACCGAATCGGCCAGCGGAGCGTGGGCCGCGGTCCTCCCCAGCGCGGCGCGGCTTGTGGCATCGCTGTCTTCATGTCCGGCCCGCCACGACCGGTCGGGTCATCCACAGTGCGGCGCCCACGTGGCACCGTGGTTCATTCGTCCTGGCCGGCTTTAGCCGGCCGGTTCTTCTTCGTCTGAACGGCCAGCGGATGCGTGCCGCGGTTCTTCTCTACGCAGCCAACACACAACCGCTACTTCCTCCAGTCACCATCGTCTTCGATTGTCGCCACCTAATTAAAAATTCATGTTTCATCGAAGGTTCATCGGGCCGTGTTCATTCGGCCCGCGACCTCCTCATTAGGCGATAACAATTGGCCGAAGACAAATCAAACATTCACCAAGGACGAGATATAATTTCATTCCCTTCAAATTATATCAAACCCCCTACCTCAATTTCAAGAGCGGAGCACAAAAACGAGTCGCAAAAGACAAGCATTGTGGAGGTCGGGAATTGCGGAATATGGACATCGATTTCGTTGACGTCGGGGTGCGTCCGAAGGGAAAAGTCGATGGAGAATTCCTTCACGTTCTTCGTCGGAGTTGTTCTACATTGAAGAATGGTGTTCTTTGTCGGAGACGATCCCTTTCTTCTAATTCTCCAGAGGTTTCTCCACAGTAAAATTTTCCATGAAAATATTATAAAAGATACCTAATTTTAATAGAGTAGCCTTGTAATTCAAAATCATTCAAAAGATAGGTGCCAATTAGTTAATGAAGTAATAAATTAGATGGTTTTGGATAATCAAAGGGTGGGAGGTGGAGAGGCTCCACATAAGAAATGAGAGGAGTTGTAAAATTTATTGAAGGGGAGTTAATGTGGAGTTTAAGGAATGTTGAAGGGTTAGGGTCTCATGTGGGCCCCACCACAAATTATCCTCTCGTGAGAGGTTATGAGGGTGTGGGCCCCACCCTTAACTCCCCCTTTTGGAAATAATGAACTCTCAAACAATAAAATTGTGTATAATAATTTTATTTAATTTAATATAAATCCCAAAATATTAACTTCTCCTCCCAAGAAAACGCAACTACAGTAAAGGTCCCCTTGAGCGAATACCGGTGATGCGAGTTAATTGGTGACCTCAAATTTCTATTCCGAGCACCAGTTAAAAAGATAGAAAAACCCACACACACGTTTACAGAGCGTACCCAAAAAAACTTCTGAAATTGATTCCGGGCACACTGGGACCCGGAATCAGGTGCCGTCAGAAACCGCAAAACTCGTAAAATTCCGAAGTATTTAAGAAAAAAATATCCTTAAAATTTCAGGGTATTTAAATTACTCCCACTTCGGGGATTTACGTCCTCGTAAATCAACAACATACACTATGAAACAAAATGGGGGTATTGATCACACATTTGAGCCTCCCACTCCCATGTGCTCTCCTGGAGGTTTCTGTGCTGCCAGCGAATGCGCACCAGAGGAATATATCGTCCAAGTAGGACCCGTTCTTGTCGATCCTCGATCTCTATCGGAACCTCCATGAATTTCTCCCCATCATTGATTTCTAGATCCCCATGGTCACTGATGTGAGATGGGTCATGCACGTATCCCCTCAACTGTGATACGTGGAAGACATCATGCACCCGGAGTAACTGAGGTGGAAAGGCTAGGTGGTAAGCCACCTCACTTACCCTACTGAGGACATGGAAAGGCATGATGAAGCACAGAGATAACTTATCACCCCAGCCAAATCTCTGTTGACCTTGTCAAGGTGAGTCCCGAAGGAAATTGTGGTCATAATCCTCGTACTCTAGTTGTCTTCGTCTCATATCAGCATATGAATTCTGTCTGCTATGTTCAGTCTTCATCTGCTCCTGGATGATCTACCCCTTCTCCATCATAGCATGAACCATCTCTGGTCCTACAAGTGCTGACTCCCTAGGGTCAGTCCAGGACAGAAGTGACCTGCATGGTCGGCCGTACAATGCCTTGTAAGTGGCCAACCCGATGGTGGAGTGGTTGTTGTTGATGTACGCAAACTCCACCAAGGGTAGGTGATCCTCCCAACTGCAACCAAAGTCGAGGACACATGAACGGAGCATGTCCCTGAGAGTCTAAATGGTCCTCTCAGTATGATTGTCCATCTGAGGATGGAAGGTGGTGCTCAGATGTAGCTGCATCCCAAAAGCTTCTTTTATCCTCTTCCATAGTCGGGAAGTGAATCGAGAATCTCGATTGGAAACGATATTCGATAGCACACCATGAATCCGTTCAATATCCTGAATGTAGTGGCATCCCATGCTCTGTACTGAGCCATGCTCTCTGATTGGTAGAAAGTGGGCCAACTTTGTGAGTCAGTTTACAATCACCCAGTTAGAGTCATGTCCTCTGGATGTACATGGAAGCTCTATCATGAAATCCATATATATCCCATCCCACTTCCACTCTTGGACCTCTAAGGGTTGTACCAAGACTACCAGTACCCGGTTCTCTAAATTCACTTACTGACAAATGAGGCATCGTGATACAAACTCTACTAAAACCTTCTTCATACCCATCCACCAGTGATGTCATCTAAGGTATGGATACATCTTCGCCACTCCTGGATGTACCGCTATAGGGGAAGTGTGAAACTCCCTCATCACTTCCTTCTATAGTGCAAATGATACCATAGTACGTCCCCTAAAAAGGATGACTTACTCCCCTCCTTTATAAAATCCATCAGATGCATGCCCTATGGATATCTGAGCACATTGCATCTCATCGTCAACATCCCCTAACTGTGCCTCCCTAACTCTTAGAAGATGTAAGGGATTGAATGTGAGATACTGAAGAAATGATGCTCCATCTATATCCACAAAGGATATCTGCAACGCGGCCAGCTGCTTTGTCACCTCTCCTAGTAGTTGAATGCCCAATCTCCTTCTGAGAGCATCAGCTACAATGTTCCACTTCCCAGGATTATAGACTATCTCAATGTCATAGTCTTGGAGGAACTCGAGCCATCGACGATGTTTCAGGTTCCAGTCCTTTTGTGAGAAGATGTACTTGAGACTATGGTGGTTAGAGTAGACTGTAAAGCGCTTTCCCATTAGATTGTGCAACCACATTTTCAAGGCGAAGTCCACAGCTTCTTACTCCAGGTCATGGGTCGCATAGTTCTGCTAGCGCTGTCTCATCTATCATGAACCATACATGATCACTACTCTCTCTTTCATCAGGACACACCTGAGTCTGGTCCCTGATGCGTCGCAGTAAACTACGTACCCTACGCCCTCCTCCGTTCTCCTCAAGATGGGTGCACTGGTCAATCTCTACATCCTCTCCTAAAAGATCTGCTGACATATATCTGACAACACAAAGGGTTTCCCCTTCTTTGTAAAGGCTTAATGTGGTGTTGTAACTCTGGAGAAGTCTGGCACAAATCTCTGATAATACCCATCCAGACCTAGAAAACTCTGAACCTCCTTCAAACTCCTGGGTGGCTCCCAAGAAAAAACTGCCTCGATATTCGCTGGATCCCCTCCTACCCTAGCCTTCGAGATGACGTTTCCCCAGAAGAGAACCTCTCGAATCCATAACTGGCACTTAGAGAGCTTATCATAAAGATGGTGCTCTCAGAGTGTATCCAGTACAACCCGCAAGTGGAAAGCATGCTCCTCCTCAGTAGTTTAGTAAACCAGTATGTCTTTGATAAAGAATATGACAAATCGATCAAGGTATGGCTAGAAGTTCCTGTTAATGAGACTCATGAACATTGATGGAGCGTTGGTTACACCGAAAGTCATAACAAAAAACTCGAAGTGGCCATACCGACACTTGAAGGCCATCTTCTGCACATCCTCATCTCGAACTCAGAGCTGGTGATAGCATGACCTGTGGTCTATCTTAGAGAACCAATGTGCTCCCTTAAGCTGATCAAAGAGGTCATAAATCCTCAGGAGTGAGTAAATTTTCTTCACGGTCACCTGATTCAGGAGACAGTAGTCTACACATTGTCGCAAGATCCCATCCACCTTCTTGGCGATCAAAATCGGAGAAGCCCAGGGTGAAACACTGGGTTGGATAAATCCCTTTCCCTGTAAGTCATCCAACTATACCTACAACTCACGAAGCTTGGATGGAGCCATGCGATATGCTAGAGTAGATATCAGTGTTGTCCTGGGATAGAGGTCTTTGTGTAATTCTACCTCTCTGTGAGGAGGTAGTCCCAGAACGTCATCAGGAAAAACGTTTGCATACTGGTCCAAAAAAACAGGAAAACTCGGACTCCATACATCAACTTCTCTAAGGTTGAGAGTAGCCATCTAATATGTGATCGGCTGCCCTCTCCTATTCCTAAGTCCATCCTATACTGCAAAGGCTCCCTTCTCTTATGTGAAGGTGAACCTACTCCCATCCGTGCAGATACACCGCAACTTCCACCTAAAATAGTCGATCTGCGCATCAACTGTAGATAACAAGTCCATACACAAGATGGCGTCATATGTACTCGATGCCGCTACAAGAAGATCCTAGCCGAATCTCTCACCTTCTAGAGTAATCTCACACTATCGGCACCAGTGCATAAACGTCGAGTCTTATCCCGTAGGAGTCTCTAGCCCTAATGATCGATCCAACGGCTCTGTCAGAATCTCTGAGCACTGAACATGGGTAGCAGTAATAAAAGAATGACTCACACCTATGTCTATAAGTACTGCAGCAATGGTGGAGTAGACATAGATAGTAACTCGAATTATCTCTGGTGCACCATGGTCGTAGGCCTCAACTGCCTGGAGTTGAGCCCACCTCTATCCTCCAGCTCCCTATGGTCAGGGTATACCTCCTAGTGGTGGTGGTGGTAGAGCCTCAAAACGTCATCCACCACCCGATGCTCGACCAACTCCTCTGCCACGTCTGCATCCTCCCAGTAGACCACCACGGTCGAAGCTCTTCCTCTTCCTGGGAGGTCCTTATACTGTCTCCTTCTCATCTACATGGTGGGTTGTACATTCTCAAGCCATGTGACCCTACCCTCCACATGCATAACACTGCCTGCTCATCGTATAGCTGGCTCTGTTTTGGATTCCCCGCACAACTGAACCCGTATCCCGAGGTTTCTCTCTTGATGGCCTGGTCCACTTAGTCCTCTACATCAACAGTCAGATGCCCGCTGTGGAAGACTCTGCTACGTGTCACCCTACGGTGGGTCTCATCGCTAGTGTTTTCTCTACAAGAAATCTCTCCACAAGAAGGGATCCCTCCAGTAGTCCATCCCGCATCAGAATGCTGAGGAAGATCATCAAAGCCCTGATCTCATGTCTGAGTCAATTCTCAAAGGTCCGAGCCCTGAAAAATGGGTCCCGCACCATATCCGTGCAGTATCGCGAGAGGTCAGTGAACCTTGATGAGTACTGAGATAATGCCATGCTACCCTGTCAAATATGAAGTAACTCTTAAATCTGCACCACATGAAGGGTGGCTGGAAAAAACTCCGAGCGGAAGAGACTCTCTAAGTCTTTCCAAATTAAATATTCCTCGTCATGCAGCTGGAGCATCAGGCTCCACCATCTAACTACTGCTACGTGCAGGAGACTCGAGTCAAGGATCAGCATATGATTGGCTGGTGTCCCTACCAGTCTAAAAACTCTAATGATAGCTTCCAGCCAATCCTCAGCTGCATGTGGGTCCGTCTCTCCCCAGAACCTAGGCGGCCTCTTGCGCTGGAACTCATGCAACGCACTCAGGCGACGTGCACTCTCTGCTGCTAGGGCTGGTGGCATCGGTGGCCCAGCTGGTAGTGGTATCGTTGGTGCCTCTGCTATGATGGGGCCCTACACTGAGGCCTCGTCGCTTGGTGGGATACCATCCCATATGTAACTCGGAACCCTAGCAAGCTACCTTCATGGGGACATCCTAAAAAGAAATAGGTGTGCCACTGTGAAACAGTATACCTGGTGATCTGACACAAAGTCATCACAAAGAAAAACTTCAAAACACACATGCAATCAGTGTTTTCATGCACTGAGTCAGAAATCAGAGGTCAGGGTTCTGGTGTATGGATATGTCGGTCACCACTACAACACGGGACTCCCTAGACTGAAAACCACACTCAATACTCATAACACCATGGCTTTACAGAAATAATAATCAGAGTCTTGAGTTTTGCAGTAGAACAGACTTCCTCTGATACCAATTTGTCACGACCCATCCTCGGGACCTGTGCCATGACTACCCAAAGCCTACCTTCCATAAGACAGATGCTGGTGACTAGAACCAAAGGCATAAATCCCTATACTGGGAAGGCATTTCCTTTATAAAAGTAACAAACACAATAGAGTACGCAACTGAAGTAATCCCTACGGAACACTGTATACAAAAGTAAATGCTGAAAGGAAAAGGGGCCAAAAATACAAGTCCAATAGTAAGTACCTTACAACTGAAAAGCCATTACAACTGCAGTAAATAAAAATAGAAACCACTGAGTCATCCTCCGAGAATCCCACCTGAAGAGTGGGTACATATGGACTCCTCAGCACTACAGGTCTGTCCGTCTGCTCCGTGTACGTCTCACCAAGTGGTCCACCTCTGGGTACTGTCGATCTCCACCGGTCTCCACTTTGATCAGTGTCGTCCGTAATCTGCCTCCAACACATCGTAGTGCAGGCATAGCCCGTGCAGGGGTGAGTATACGATACTGAGTAGGGACCCCGAGACTCCCGAAGGTCTCCCATAATCCACGAAGGATAGACCACAAAAGAAAGATACAATAATGAAGTATCAACCAACTATACTTAGGTATATGTCCATACATATACCTAAGTTGTCAATCACAGTTCTGCTCCACCCTTCAAGCCCAAGCAAAACCCAGTCCACACAGGAATGAAGTCAATCACATCGATGATAATGATTGAAAGACAAGACTTAGCTCACAAAGGTATACATCTTCTGTATAGCGATAGGGATGATCAGATGTAGTCACTGATTCATCTAAGCTGTTAGACCCATGTAGGATACTAGACCAACTAAGCTGTCGGACCCACGTAGGATACTAGACCAGCTAACTGTTGGACCCACTCAAGATACAAGAACAGAAGTCCAAACTGTCGGAACCACATAGGATAAAAGAATTGTAGTCATCGCTGTCAATGCCACGAAGGATTAAAGTATAGTAGTCATCGCTGCCGAACACACGGAGGATTCCAAAACAGTAGTCGTCTCTGTCGAACCCACGGAGGATTCCATCATAGTAGTCGTTGCAGTCGCAGCCAGCTCTAGGGTTTCCACACACAGCACGCTCGATTTTGGGAGGGTCTGCTCCTCGATTCGGAGGTCGATACATCAATTATCATGAATTCTTAAGTTTCTGTTTCCCAATTTTCAATCTCGTCAAAAGAATCCTAATGTGACAGATGGTACGTCAATCGGACGCGCGATCTGAGAGTTATTGGCTTTTCCGTTCCTGGGGAACGGTTGGAATTACGCTCATTCCAAACCCGACCATTTTCCAATGCCATCCAAAACTCACTTAGAGTATCTGAAAAAGACCAATTCGTCTCGAGGGTCCCAGTTCCACAGACGGTGTGTCGATCGGACGTGCGGTCTTAAATTTATTCACGTTTAATTGAATCTGGCCTGGTTCGGCCCGCGACTCGGCCAGCTGACCGAGCCAGTGCTGGGGGGCGTGGCCCCCTGACATCCCGAATCGGTGGCACTGAGAGGTGTCGGCCTCTTTTCTGGCTCCCTGAAGCCAGCCAGTCTTCCTCCGAAGAGGCCTACGGAGCACGGGCCACAGTCCTTCGCAGCACGGAACCCCTGGTGGCACCGCGGTCTTCTTGTCCAGCCAGGCACCGCTGTCCGGTTCTTCCGCGGCGCGACGCCCTCATGGCCTCGCGGTTCCTTCATCTTGGCCAGCTTTAGCCAGTCGGTTCTTCTTCAGCTGAGCGGACTCCTGATGCGGGCCGCGGTTCTTCTCTACGTGGCTGACACACGACCGCCGCTTCCTCTTGTCTCCATCGCCTTCGATTGTCACCGCCTAAATAAAAATTAAAGTATCATCGTAGGGTCGTCGGGCCATGTTCGTTCGGCCCGTTCCCTCCACTTTAGGCGATATCAATTGGTAGAAGAAAAATACAAAATTCACCAAGGACGGGATATAATTTCATTCCCTTCAAATTATATCAAACCCCCTACCTCGATTTCAAGAGCGGAGCACGTCAACGAGTCGCGGAAGAAATGTGTCGCGGAGGTCGGGCATTATTGAATACGGACATCAATTCTGTTGATGTCAGGGTGCGCCCGAAGGAAAACGTCGATGGAGAAGTCCTTCTCGTTCTTCGTCGGAGTTGTTCTTCATTGAAGAACAATGTTTTTCGTCAGAGAGGAACCCTTTATTCTAATTCTCTAGAGGTTTCACTACTGTAATATTTGCAAATAAGATATTATTAAAGCTACATAATTTTAGTAGACTAGCCATGCAATTCAAAATGATTCAAAAGAAAGGTTCCAATTAATTAATGAAGTAATAAATTAGACGGGTTGGAATAATCCAAGGTTGGGAGGTGGAGAGGCTCCATATAAAAAATGAGAGGAGTTTTCAAATTTAATGAAGGGGAGTTAATGGGGAGTTTAAGGAAAGTTGAAGGGTTAGGGGATCGTGTGGGCACCACCACACATTATCCTCTCATAGGAGGTTATGTGGGTGTGGGCCCCACCTCTGACTCCACCTAGTAGGAAATAACCTACTCTAAAACAATAAAAGTGTGTACAACAATTTTATTTAATTTAATATAAATCCCAAAAAATTAACTTCTCCTCCCAAGAAAACACAACTACGGTAAAGGTCCCCTTAAGAGAATACTGGTGTTGTGAGTTCATCGGTGCCCTCAGATTTCAATTCCGAGCACTAGTTCAAATGATAGAAAAACCCGCATGCACGTTTACTGAACGTACATGAACAAAACTTCAGAAATTTATTCTGGGGATATAGGGAATCAGGATCAGGTGCCTTCAGAAACCACAAACTCGTAAAATTCCAAAGTATTTATGAAAAAATATTACTTGAAATTTTCGAGTCTTTAAACTTAAGGTCAAATCGTGATGATGATTATGCGGTTTGACTAATTCAAAACCCTGGGAGGATAAATATATTAATTACATAATTAATATCATTTTAAATGCCTTTAGTGACACTCAAACAAGACAGGAAACTCATTTAATGACCAATAAAATGTAAAGGGGTGAAACTATAAAAATTGGAAAAAAACTCGAAATGACTCACTGATGGGAAAGTCACCATCATGAGTCACTGACAATGAGTCACTGATGCCAGACTCAATGATGCATGTCACCGACGTGGCTCACCAGCATGAGTCATTGATGGGACCACAGATGTGACTCACTGATGCCACTCAATAATGCTTGACCTTCTGATGCCCTGACCTACCGACGCCCTGACCTACCGATGAAAAAACTATTAGTTTCAAAAAACTCTTTAAATGAGCTACAGTTCCCTCTCAGAACACCCCTTGCACTGAATTTTGACAAATTGATGGACTAGGGAGGTCATTTAAATTTCATTATATACCTCTCTAACTATTCTCAACATCAAGAATTCAAAACCAAACCTATAATAAAGAGGGGTTTGAACAACATTCCTATAAGATACCACTCATGGATCAACCACCCTGTGTTGTTCAAAAGTTGGAGAGAAACCTCAAAATCAAAGAATAACTCCTCTTGAATATTTTAATATAAACACCCAAAATATATCCCACAAAAACACAAATTATCCATAGACATTAATTATGTAATTCATTCCTCTATATCGAAATACTATCTGCTCTGTGTGGCACTAACTCTCCCCAATGGGTTTAATCGCACATCAATTAATTCATATTTATTAGGAATCTGGTCCCCCCAACCTTTACACATATTAGGACATCTTCACACACCATATAACAAAGAAAAAATCCATGTTATATAGAACAAGGTTCAACCATTACATCAAAAATTAAAACACACAAGAAAAAAACAAAAAAAACTCTAGGTACTGGGCATGCATCCACATTTCCCATTCCTAAGTAATATAATATAGGCCACCAAACCACCACAACACAAAAACCAAAGGAATGGTCCATCCAAGAAATAACATCTCCAGATGTTCCGGGATCTCAATTATCCCCTCCATGAATGTTTCCTCTCCCTTGATATCCAACTCTCCCTATCCAATAAAATGGGAGTCATCACGTAGACACCAACGAAGATGGGAGACATGAATGACATTGTTAATCCTATCTAACTACGCTGGAAAACCCGTCTTGTATTCTTCCTCACTAATACACCCCAATAGTATTAAAGGTCTGAAATACCTCAATAAAATCTTGCTTCCTATATTGAACCATTATTGCTCACATTTAGGGGAAACCATCAATAACACCTGGTCCCCAACCTCAAACTCCATGTTCCTCCTACTACAATCGACTTAATTATTCTACCGGTCATGTACTACCTTCATCATCTCATGGAAATGCATCTCCTTCTCAGTCGTACTCTGCACCATGTCCGGACAAAGAACAACTTCCTCCCCAACTTCTATCCAGTAAAAAGATGCACAACATGGTCTCTCATACAATTCATAGAATAGATCCATTCCAATGAAAGAGTGAAAAATATTATTGAATGAAAAATCTACCAAGCCTAACTATCGCACCCAAGATACCCAAAGTCCAAGATACATGCTCACAGCATGTCCTCCATCATCTGGATAGTCCTCTCTATCTTCTTATATTTATGAGGGTGGAAATACATTATTAGACATTACTAAATACCAAAATCATGATTCAATCCCCTCCATATTCACGTGGTAAAGTTTGTATCTCAGTTCGATACAAAGGATCTAAGAACTCCATGATTTTAGAAAACCCCACCCACATACCTTCTCACCAAGGGATACACTGTTCTCAACTCTTTAATCATTAGTAAGTGGGTCTATTTCTTCATCTGATCCACCACTACACAGATTGAATCAGATCCCCCCTGATCCATGGGTAATCCTATGATAAAATATATTTATATTTCATCCCACTTCCACTTGGGGGAAACTAGGGGTGCAACAAAGAACTGGGGAACGATGCTCAACCTTCACCCAGTGGAACACTTTGAACATTTTAATAAACTATAAAACTACCCAATTCTTATCGAGACACCAAAACTTCTCTCTCAAGCCCATAACATCTTTGAAAATATGGTGTGTACTTATAGGTTTGAACTATGAAACTCACAAATAACTCTCTCATTCATCACCATTGTAAAAAAACATATTCACACAAAACGTCAACTGATTCTACCAATCCTCCGACCATCCCTTCGGAGCATCATCCTAGTCAATGTGATCACACGCCACCTCTGCCTTAGAGTCTTCCAACTGAGACTACTCCACCTACTACCTCATGGATGACTACACTATAAACTAAAATATAATGTCTCTACCACCATACATTCCCACGTATATGTGTAAGGAATTCATCTCCTCCATCGCCTTCCAAGAGTGTGAAGATTTCTGAAGAACCTCCTTCCACAAAATCCTTCTCAAGGCATTGGCCAATAAGTCCCCCTTTCTTGGGGTGTAAGAGATTTCAAAGTCATAGTACTGGAGAAACTCAATCCACATCCACTATCTCAAGTTCACATTTCTCTGGGAAAAGATATACCTCATGCTCTTGTGATTTGGGAAGACCAAAAAGTTCTCTCCAATGAGTTAAGGCCTCCACTACTTCAAAAAAACATGAATGTCATGGGCTCTAGATAATGAGTGGAATAGTTATGCTCATGGGGACATAACATCCTAGACACAAATGAAATCACTCCCCATTACTGCATCAGCACACACCCTAAGCGAAGAAGGGAAGAAAAAACACTTCAAACAACACATCAACCTCAGAAAACTGGAGCACTGGATCCCCGAACGAATTCCACTTCAGATATTTGAACACTACCCGACTCTACTTACGCCACAAAAAATCTCAGACTTTTCTCGTAAGAGCTGTAAAAAAAGATTCTAATTGAGATAAATCAAGTTAAAAACTCTAGTAATAGCCTTTCAGACTGAGAAAATGGTGATCCTATAACACATTCTTAGGTTCTACTCTAGAAACAACATCCTAATCCTTCAATGGGTCCACTACTACACCATGATGAGACACTACATTCCAATGGAAGTGCACCTCTCTTTTCTAGAACATTCACTTAGAAAACATCCCCTAGATATCTTGGCATCGAAAAAATTCCAAGAATTCCCTAAGATACTCTGTATGCTCCCCCTTTGACTTTGAGTATATAATAATTTCATTAATGAATACGAAGATGAACCGGTCCATGAACTCAAGAATGATGTAGTTCATAAGAATAATTAATACGATTGGAATGTTTATACTACTAAATGGCATAACCACAAACTTGTTGTGGCATACCTACATCTGAAAAAGGTCTTTTGGATGTCACCCTACATCACCCTAAACTAGTGATACCAAGACTGAAGATAGATCTTAAATACCATCTTCCCCCCCCCCCTCAAATGGTCTATAAGATCATCTATCGTCAATATAGGGTAATAATTCTTTACTATCACCTGATTCAACCAATGATAGTCTATACATAGCCTTAGTACACAATCTTTATTCTTAGAAAATAAGACCAATGTGTCCCACAATGACACACTGGGTTGGATATAGCCTTTAATTCATCATATCATCAATCTGAATCTGCAACTCCTATAACATAGAAGGCTACATCCAGTAAAGAGCCATCGAAATCAGACTAGCACTGATTTGTTAGTCTATCCATAACTCAACATCACGTTAAGGGGTAAACTCACAACATCCATTTTGAAAACATTCAACAACTCTCAGAAAACTCATGGATCCTCCATTATCTCGTCATATACTGATTCCTCTGATATCATGGCCAATAAAGATAGAATAGGACCAACACATCGACTTCCAACCTGAAAAATCTCTTCAAAAATGAATGCAACATGATGTCCATCCAAGTCTAAAAACATGAAATTCCTATATAATTATTTGTGGAAAACATACATAGAAAAAACTATTAGATTCCATGGATGACATTGAATGACCACATATGATGAATAAAGAGATCCCCACTGGATTGATGCATCCCAAGCATTAGTCTATATCTGTGAAAAAATTAAACAATTTGGTCTGACCACTAAATAGCATACTCAGAACCAGGTGAACATAAAGACTAATTATGTATTTTAATAAACACAATCTAGAATGGGTAATACAAAGGACTGATAATCTATTTAATCAAACAAAGAAATGAAGTAGTCATGGACACATTGATCGTGCCTTGAACGATTTATAGCCCCACTTGAACTGATGCATGTGTGGTGTGAAACTAACCACACCTAGATACTCTGGCCATCTTCTGTCGACTGCCTTCATGACCATTGTTGGGTTGAGGTACCATAGAATCACTCTATGGTCATCCCTTACATTCTTCATCTCCCCTCAGTGGATCCAGAGCCTACTATCCCTGCTGCTGCACCAGCCTTGCCAATAAATTCTACTAAGGCGGGCACTAAACCTATCCACCTCCACCGTACTGAGATTGACTTTTGTACTCACTCTAAAGATTCATGTGACATATACAAGAAAAAAACCTCAGTCTCAAACCTATGAAATATTATGTGGACTAGAAGGGAGAAACTAAAACTGCTGAGGTCAACACCCTGATGGTCGTATCCTCCAAGGCCCTCACACTTGATATGTACTACTAAAATCCTCCCCCTATGAATAAATCAACTACCTTCTCTATCATGGTAGATATCGTCATCATTCCATCCTCTCAACCTATTCTTCAATTTTTTAAACCACTTGGTATGTCATCAAGGTGAAGGGAGTATCTACTTACTAGAGGGGAGGATAGAGTGCCTCCTCTATGTGCCTCGCTGAAGAATCCTCTTCTCAAAAGAGATCTAGAGGAAAGAGAAGGAGATCCTTGAACTTGAAACCCTACCATAATACAAACATACTATTTTACTAGAGAGAGTGTATCTTACATTGCTTATCTGCCTTCATGGTGGATGAAAGGAACTATTCAAAGAACTCTTTCTCAAAATAGAACCATAAAAATAATCCTCCCTTCTCCCCACCAATTAAAATTTCCACAACTGATGAAAAACTCTCCCCATATTAATAACTACCAATAGAAACTAGTACTCAATCGAATCCTAGATCAAGCTATATGTGATCACCAGATTCTCAACACAAATATATGTCTCTCTTTTTGAGACACTTCTTACGTATTTTCCCAGATTTTATCTCTAGAAATCATGTAACGTTCTCTTCCACTGGTTTCCCTCCTCCTATAGATCAACCCTCTGTCGGTCAGCCGGATCGGCCAACTGACCCTCCACTATGTAATCCACCCATGGATGAAAAATGGGTTTCCAAGATGGAAAATTAATCAAGGATGTCCTAATCACGATTATTATGAAATTTATTTAGGATTAATTTTTCCAAACACACTCAATTTTAATTTCACATAAATTCCCAAAATAAACAAGAACATAAGTCATTAGGATGCATGGACCATTATTAAAGTCACTACCCTACCAACAATGTATCCTCATTTTGTCACTTGGTGGACTCAGAATCCTTGCATTAGATCTTGGGTGGGGGGAATCCCTTGTCCTAGCCAGTCATCCCTAGACTACATCACGTGCCTAGATCACCAAACATGGGTTCCCTACCATCTATTGAAATCCTCACTATGACTAACTCTAAACATCATCCTATCTATCCAACTACCTATGATACATTTATATCAAAGAATTCCTTCATCAACATGATGAAAGTGATGGAAAAGTTCCATGACCTTATTCAATATGAAAAATAGATAATGGCCCAAGAGTCCTACCTCTAGTCGGCCCTCGGATGGAGACTAGCACTAAGGGATTCAGAAAATTTAATATTGGGAGGCATTACCCTTTTTATAGAAACCATGATTATAAATAAGATGTATCAACCTCATAAAAACTCCAAGACATATACATAAAAGAAGTCAAAATCCATCCCACGTGCATGTTTAAAGTAAAATACATAAAATACAACGAATGGATCCAAAATAAATAACAAAAGGACAAATCTATAAAGAGACACAATAAATATCCCAACACCTAAGAAAATAATGTCTACAAAAGTTTGTATAATCTCCCTGGAAGCCAGAAAAAATTTTATATATGTACGGTGAGTATACTAGAATTCTTAGTAGGGAAATCCAGTGTCTCTAGTGCACAAGTGTGAGAATCAGACTAATTCCCATATGGTAAAATATACAAAAAACGTATAAACACCTAACAATATATACTATCCCCCCCATCCTCACCAAGGAACACTCACCAAATAATGCAAGTCATGTACAATAAGGTATTAAACACCTCGATTATTGGGTACCCAACACTACTTCCCATTGGTTAACTGCTCATCCCTAACAGTGAATTTACTAAGACTACTACACACTTCCACAAGAACCACTACCATAACCTTCCCACATACTCTTGTGCCACAGACCACATCCCTCCCACAAACACATGGACCATAACCCATGAAATCAATCGCACACATTCCTGGGCCACAAAACCACAACCCAATCATGAACAAACCTAGTAATGTACATCATATTTCATTCCAAAGACTCCTAGGAAGCCCACCTCTCCCACAAACACCTGGTCCTCACTACTTCACCACAATATTCTTTAAGATTCTTGGGTGACCAATGTTTAGAAGTGGGAGTATAGAGGATAAAATACCAAACTATCTATACCCCCACAGAGATGTTGGGAATGAACACTCTCCCCAATAACAATTTTGGGATTTTGAATATAGTTCTCAACATCGATGGGGTGAATATATTAATCAAAAGGAATTACATGTATATATATAGGTACAAAACACTCAGCCCAACCTATGGATTTTTAGAAAAACAACCATCCCACACTGAACATCCCTTACTGCCACCAATAATTAATTACGGCATAGCCTTACACAGACATAAATCATAACCCCATCCAATTCATTCAAAAAATTATCATTCTGCATAAAAAATTAATTTAATTATTTATTCCATCCTTACCTAGAAAAAAACAAAACACAACACCCCATAAGTAATATTATAACCAACAGACACTTCACAAAAGACTCTGGAAAATATGAATGAATTGACCATGCAATGTAACACCATCATTTTTCAGAATTATCCCATCCAAACCATCTTCGGTAGCCTTACTACACAAAAACACCACATATAGCTGAAAAACATAACACAACCAAGTTGTGGTCCCATTGCAAGAAAATACTATTCAAAAAAAACCACAACACAATATAGATTCAAACCCACTGTTCAATATATTCATCTATTGCATAATGAAAAAATATTATTACCACATTAAAACACTCATACCACCCCATACACATAGCCACATGGCCAGCCAAAGCACCACATGACCATCACAAACCACAAGGTCAAACATAACCATACACATCACACAACCACAACAAACAGCAAGGTGTATTCAAATTTAGAAACCCCCATTATTTAATTTCACATAGATAAAATAGGGGTTATCACAGAACACGTTTGATCCTGGTGGATCCATTTAATTAATCAGATATTCATGATTATTCAAGATCTCATGTTCACAGTCATTCAACAGATGGTTAACAATAAGTATTCCTGAGTTGGTTGTGAAAACAGAAACCACCAATGACCATGATGTTCAAAAGGAATAGAACCAAAAAAATTCACCACAAGGATTAAAGATAACAGATGAAGGTACAAAAACATCACCATCATCAACCCAACCTCGGATTTATTTCTTAGGTAATAAAATTGATTATATCAATAGGCCATATTTTCTTCATAACACCCTTAATTAAAAGTTGGGATTTGACTGTAATAAAAAAGGGAAATTAGTTTACCCTACCCACATGATACAAAAAATATATAGAGACGAAGAGATTCATACCACAAAAATAGATGACCGATAACTCTTACTTGTGCCAAAAAAAATATTGGGTCGCACAAGCAGTATGAGTCTCCAAGGGATACTGAATTTTTATCCCAAAACACAAAACATTACTCCATGGGGGATAAAGGACTCTGGGTACACAAAGATAAAATAGAAAGAAACATGGAATAGAAAATCTTGTCTTAGAATATCCATAACCTATATCAATAAAAGGAAACAGTTTTGAGGGACATTATATTCATATTTTGATCAAAATTACACGGTTTTACTATTTCAAAACCCTAGGAGCATTATGACATCAAATTTATAATTAATATCATTTAAAATGACATTATAAATGCTCAAAAATATAGAAAACTCAATCAATATCAAATAAAATAAAAAAGGGGATAAACTGAAAAAATTGGAAATAAATGGAAATGACTCATCGAAGGGACAGTCACCAACATGTGTAAATAGTGGTGATTCACCAAAACCTATCTAACTGACGTGATTATCCAACTAGAATCATCCACATGAGTCATCAAAATTACCCACCGATAGCGAGTTACTGATGCCACTCATCGATGCCCAACCTACTAATTCACTGACCAACAGACGCCCCAACCTACAAATGCCCTAAACTAGAGAATCCATAACATCCCAATACCTTGACCTACCAATTACCTAACCTATAGATTCCCTGACTGACTGATGGAAAAATAGGAATTTTGGAAGTCTCCTGAAATGAGCTACTATTTCCTCCGAGAACACCCCAAAAACTGGATTTTGACAATGTAAAGGACTGGGGGGGGGGGGTCGATACCATTATAGTTTTCCATATCTATTTACATAATATCCACTAAAATTAATGTTATATTATATTATTGTCCATTAGATGTTGGGTTTTTTATTCCTGGGAGATGAGTCTTTACTTACATTGCTCTATCCATGGTGGAGTGGGAGAAAAATATAAGAATGTATTAGACAAAAGTTTTTAAAAATGTTAATACTTATTTATATTATAATAAAATAAATAAATATATTGAATTTATTTTTCTATAAGGAAAGGAATTTCATTTGGGTGACCACAACAAAAAAAGAGGTTTAGGATCAAATATATAACAAAAATGGTGAATTTTCATTTACAGTTACTAAAATTTTGATATATTACTCAAAAAATATTGTTTTAATTGAAAAATTATATTAATAAAAATTATGTAAATATATAAGGAATAAAGGAAAGTTGGTACTTTAATTAATATTAATTTAGGAAATAATTAGAACTCCAAAATTTATGATTTTCCATTAGGTTAGAGTTATTTAAAATATTCCCTTAATATTTCCTAATTTTTTTCAGAATACAATTTTAAGGATTTCATTTTAATTTTTATATTATTTATGACCCTTAGTCTTGTAGTTTATTGGATCTGAGACACATTCAAATAGAATGTGGGGATAATATTCGAGGTTTTATTAAATTTATTTTTATTTTTGATATAAATTGTAAACATGAAATTTGAAAATGTAGCTATATTTGGACACTTGTTCTGCTGCTTTTGATACTAGAATTATTTCAAGTTCTCTACTCATTTATACTGGGGATACGAGGAAACCGAATAAAATTATTTAAAATAGTTCTCTATCACATCGGTTAACAAATAACAGATGTTAAAAACAAATCACTACTGTTTTTTCATATCTAATACTAAATAAATGATTTGATAAACCTATAGTGATGTTTTATCACATCAGTTATTAGTTAATGATGTGATAATCCCTTTTTTATATCGGTTATTTTAGGAAACCAACATGATGGAATTTTTTCACGTATTTAATTTAATAACTCATGTGAAACAATCAACATAAATTTATTTACACTATTGGTTATAAAAAATTGACATTAAAAAGAATATATAATATGTATCATTCAATAAATTTTTTTTGTAATTGATGTGTCAATATATATCACAAAACCATCCCCTCAATTATAATTTCAGTACAATAAGCTTGATGAATATCTTCTTGAACTCTGAAAAATAGTCTATAAATTCCTCTTTCAAAATTAACATACACGAATTATGTATTAACATGGTTAATGTGTTTTCTAATCATGAAATAGTATGAAAAAATATTTAACAGTTACATGATAATCCGATGAAACTACATAACTCGATTATGTTTTCAGTGTACACCAATATTTTATGAACATTTATAATTATCAAATTATATTCCATCTATAAAGAAAATATAACCATGAAATGAATCTTCCTAATGTTAGATTTCAAATTTTCTATTTTTTCATATAACACTATTTCTCTATGATATTGAACATTGATTCAAAAATAGATATTATTTTATTCAGAACATTTAGTGTATACAAATGTACCGTTGTAGATTCAACAATGAAATAATAATGATATTCCTTTCTCATTCAATTAATCATTACTATAAAAACATAGGGTAATTTATTCAATACAATGGTAATTTACATTAACTCTTATTCCCTTTACTCTTACAAGATGTTGTCTTTGGAATCTCAATATTCTTTACTAAAAATTCATGATACTAAGAATGATGACAGACAATTAAAAATTATTAAGATTAATGGATTATAAAAAAAGTCATTAATATAAGTAAATTAATACTTTTTATTCATAGCAATTGATATATTTACTAGTAATAAATTCACAACTTTATAGTCCCATCCTTTTATTCATAAACATAGCTGGTGAAACACATGGAGAAACACTTGGGTGTATGAATGCTTTATCAAAATAATCATGTAATTAAATCATTAACACTACTAAATCCATTGTGGGCATTTTTATGGAGCTTTATATACTGGTTTCACATCAGGGATGAGTTCAATTGAATACTCAACATCTGGAAAAGTTGGATTTTTGAGAATTTATTCATAAAACACATTAATGTATTCATATAAAATTGGAACAAATTGTATCTTTTAGTTATACTTCCCATATACAGATTGTGTATGCTATTCTTCCATGATTATTTTACTGTAGAATTTGACTATGTGTAGTCCCAACATGATTCAGATGATGAACATTATGTCCAAAAAACAATATATTGCAATTTTTTATCACAAATAATGATATCTTTTCCTAAGAAATAATTGTTTTCATAATGAATTTGAGAGAAAATATATTTAAATAATTATATCAAAATGCACCAAAGGAATAATAATTAAATTTTAAAAATTGGTATATCAATTTTAGTATTAGGGATTGAATAACATATCATTGTAAAAATAATATTTCTTCTGGGTGTCTTGAATGAAGAATCCATTCTTAGTGTTCTAGAAAAATCATTAATTTATTAGATAACATATAATATATAAAAGCGTTTGAGGATACAAAATCAAATAAATAATTATATTAATATATTTTAATCATCAAATTCATTTCAACACGTATCCAGTAATGTTATTATTACCTATATAAATAAAATCACATTGGCCTTCTCCCCTACACCAATTCTGTGAATTTTTCATTGATGTTTTGGGAATTAGTTCGCATAGTGACACATATCAATATACTAAAGTGAATATACATTAATGACTCTACCTTACCTTCTAACTCATTTAAATTATGGCCTTTCTATCTATATAGGATGAAGAATAATATTCTATTTAAAAATAAAACATGGTGTTTATTTCAACAAGTCTCACATTTTGGAATTTTAATCCAATAGTCTTAACCTTTTTCATTTTTTATTTATGGGATAATTAGATATCCTATTTTTCTATTTATTTCCATTTAAGTCATAAAACATGGAGAATTATTTTACTATCTTGGTAGAACATAATATTATATCCTCATATTATTAGAATTTTTTAGACACTAGTTCCCTTAAATGTTTTTTATTTATCCAATAAAATAAATGACCAATAATACTCTTTAGAATACATATATATTATATAATATGTCTTTTTTGTATTTATAATATTAGATTCATATTTAGGAAAGTTTTTCATTTCAAATTTCTATAATATTTGGCATACACTTTCCATATCTGTTCATTTCATAAAGGGAACAGAATTTTCAAAGAAAATTTCCTTATAATTATTCATATCCATGATCCCTATTTCCACTAAATAATTAATATTTTGAATCAATGACTACCATTGATCATCATACCACATGAAAAAACACCTTGTAAAAATTATCTTGTTAATTAATCCATAATTTGTCAAATATCATTTCTGTAGAACTTATGAATTTCTTAGTGAATAATGTCTTTAGGGTTCCTTTTTCTGTTGGAGGATGTAGTCATGTGAAACAGACCATCATTGTTACTCTTCATTGGTGATCAGTTGGCTTATCTACATGAAAAAATTAATTGGTCATAATGAGAGTCAACTACCCCTATATAGTTATGATATGCTTAATAATAATATTAACATCATTGGATTTTTTTGACCTACCCTTGGAAAAAATCCATACATTGTTTATAATTATTGATATGGTTCCCATTCCTTCCATTGGGTTCCCTTTTTAACTAATAGAACATGCTATATTAAAGAATAAAATTATATATTTAAAATCATAATATATAATTTTACATCTACTGAAACTATTGAAATTAATTAAAAAAATATTAGATAAATAACATCATAATCACAACAATAGTGTTATTGGGAATATATTTAAAACCTAAATATATTTTCAAATATTTTTAGATGGTTTTTATAGTGAATGTGATTCAACCAAATAATAAACCCCAAGAAACTATATCTAGGTGAATAGGCTTAGGAACCCACATCATGCATTTGTAATGATCGTGTTATTACCTAATCATTACATTTAAAAGTTGTTACCCTTAGGTGCATTTGATCCATAACTATGTTCACTTGCTAGTATCGAGATTATAATATATTTTATCTGCATCCAAACATTTTATACCTTAAATAAATCCATGATATTAGCATATACATATAATAGTCCCTTTTTTCCATCATATGATTATTTTCTCTAACATATTATTTTTAAAATATTTTTTCAAAGGACAGTGCCATTATTTACTTTAATGAAAACGTAAACCACCCAAACCATAGTGTCCTAGATTTGGTTGTTACTTTATTAAAATATAAATATGTAAATGTGACATTATCTAGGTAATTTTTACATATTATTGCATATTAGTTTCTTATATTTTGTTTTATCTTGTTGTTTCTTAGAGTCAGAAGTAGAAATTAAAATAATGGGGTAATATTGGTAGCTTCACAATTTAGGTGTGTTAGGGATAAAAATGTTGTAACCATGTCCTCTTGTTCTTTTAAAAAAACTGGTATTTTTTTGATTTTAGAATTATTTGTCTGACTAATCAACTATTCTCAAAAACATTATTATTTTTTTTTGTAAGGGACTATAACTACTACATAGACTAGTCCATAGTTTGTTTTGAAATGGTGGTATAACCTTTCATCCTTGTATTAAGTTCCTAAAATAAAAACATATCAATATTATCATTTTAATTTTTTTCAAACCACAAACAAATACATCAGTAAATTGAATTAGTGAATCTACGATGCAATAGAAGACTCTTCAATTGATTTTATGGAGATTTTTTTTAGATTTTGGGTTAACATTTTCAAGGTATATTTAGATTTATTATTAATATTTCCACTTTTATAAATATCTATTATTGATCTTTCTTCCCAATGATATATTATATATCAAATGGGTAGTGATGGTACAATATAGGGTTGTTTATGAAAAACTAATTTTATTATTTAAATATCTTGGATTGTGAGGATGTGATCATGTCATTTCCAATTTCTGAATTTGAAGGCCTCAATGTTTCCTCTGTTGGAGAGATAGTTCAATCTATTTAATTTATTATCTCCCATAGAACACTATAATGTTTTCAAAATATATATTTATATTAAAAATGAAAATTCCCTATTTGATTTTAGTCATGTCTAAATTAAAATCCAACATTTTAACAAAATCTTGAAAAATATTATTATAAATTTTATGTGTCAATCTGATAAAACATTAAAAATTTAAAACAATTGGGCATGGATTCTATTAAAAATATTGGTATACATTGAATCCTAGAGAAAACCAAGGGATATGTGTTTTTCTTGGGATCTCAGGTTCACTATAATGTCTAGAGTTTCATGAATGTTCAATTTTTCTGGTCTTAATATTGTGAACAACTAGTGCATTGTTAGAAGACATTACATAGATTTTTTTGTTTTATATTACCAATTTTTTATTATTCTTGGAAATCATGGATATTTTCTTTAATAAAATCAAATGTTTTTTTAATTCCATGTTCATAAGTCTTGGGATATGGATGGTTTTCAAAAAAATCAATGGGATATTCTATGCAAATGTAATTTTATATGAACATAATTATAAAACTAGTTTTGTTTAAAAATAATGAAAATGAGTTTGATATTGTGTAAAATTATACATATTCATGGTGGTGTTATACTATGATTTTCCTCACACCCTACATGATCCATATTGTGTTCATTGACTTAGTTTTGAAGGAACATAATAAAAAGAATAGAGACATGTAGTTTATCATCCCCCCGAGTCTATGTTATTTTTGGGTGGTTTACTAATGGTGATTACTGTTGGCCATTTTGATTTAAACACTTGAATCATTAGTTTTCATGCTTTTTCTTCAATTGGGATATTTCCATTATATGTATTATGTCAAATTTGTGAAATCCACTTTGAATTTTTTAAATGGTTTATATTTAAATATATTTCAATAAGTAAATGAGACATTTATTAATGATGTAAAATGTTAAATAATCCCTTATCATTCATATATTGATATCAAGGTGCTTACCCCCTTCCATTGGTGATTGGGAATGTTATTTTACATTGTGGTGGACATTTCTTAGGTGGTATGTCTGGTTTAAAGATGTCCTTTCATTGAAAATTAGTATCATATAGGTTTATTATTGTTCTTGGGGTGATTTATAGATTAGATTAGGACATTTAGAACTCTATATGTATGTGTTATTGGTTTCCTGGCCATCTCACTTTTGTATCCAACACCAAGTTATCATGGGTGGTTTGGAGTTTTTTATCAAGTTCATCAACATGATTATAGGGTTTATTTATGAATTATGAATTCTGTACATGTTGGTTTTCAATATTAGGGTAAAATTAGTTTTCTATAGAGAGTGCGATACTCAGTTTCAGGGAAAAACAAATAAAGAATTGGACTACATGTTTTATGTTCACAATTTGGTAAACTATGTAGTTATTCATTGGTAACTATGGGGATGATTATATATACTTCTATTATAAGATACATGGTTGGATCATGGGTGGAAAAAACAAGAATCCAAACCATGAAAAGTGGGTAAAATATAATTTTTTCTTTTTTAATTCCTTTATTGTATAAATCATTCAGTTTTTAGGATACTTGTTGTTTGGGAGATTTTACAAAGATTAATAGTGTTTCAAACTATGAATATGAAAGTTGATTTCTATCATAACCTTGTATTATATTCTTTTATTAATAGATAGTTTCTCCCCAAAAAGGGAATCTAAATATATGAGTGGATCTTTCAAAACATGTTCATTAGGTGAATCCCATTATATATCATTTTAGTGGAATATTTTATCCAGAAAATATAGACTATGGGTTAATATAGTTTTGTAGACCAAGAATGGTTGTTGGAATTTTTTTTAGAGTTTACCATGAAAAATCAACATATAGTTTTTTGTGTCAAGGGAAACTAAAAACCCGGGGTATTTCTTGAGGGTATTGAATGAATTTTTTACATCATGAATACTCCAAAGGACTGAAATGTTTGTCTTATACATATTTGCTTAAAGGAGTGGAAATTAAATGGTGGGATTCCATCATTCTAGGTATGTTTCCTGAGTATCTTTAAAAGACTAGTTTATAAATAGAAATTTGTATAATTTTTATCCCAAATCATAATAGGTGGTGAAGAATCATATATATGCAGCCCTAGAGAATGATGAATTTTCATTTTTGAAGTATTCTACGAGTTTTCCTAGTTATTGAACCAGTAAAGCGAACAAGATTATAATGACTACATTTAATATTAGTGGTTTGAGATTGGATTTATGTATGATATTTTAGGGGTAATTATTCCATTTATAAAATATAAATTTAATGATATTTTTTATAATGAAACTATGTTATCATTGGAAATAGCTACAAAGACTATTCTCGTTGTAGTTTTTGTAACCATGAGGGTAATCTAGGATGCTTTCAATAGCCATAAAAGGAAGTGAGGTAATAATTTCTCTAATAATAGTCATAGATCAATGAATACCATCATGACAGAACAATGTGGTCTATTTCTAGTGGGGGATATATGGCCACGTCAAGCCTCATTATAAGATACAACCCATATAAAACAATATTTTTTATTAGTCTTTCCATATCCCTCAATCCTATGAAACAATAACTCAAATAATTAGGGATGGATTCAATATTTCTGAAGGTCCTCAATTCCGACTTGATTCTGAAAAATGAGGTAATAAAATCCTCATGATTATGTTGATATTCAGTATATAAAGAACATGGAAGTGGTGGATATGTTTGGCTGTATTTATGCAGTGGATCATGATAGAGTGGAATCTGAAACAGTTCCAACTACAATGATAGGTATGGAAATTATTTCATATTTTTTTTTCTATAATGTTTTAATAGAATTTCATCTCATTAATTCTTATTGTCCATGTGGATTTATATAGTGTTTTTTCATTCATATTTTGTTCCCTTTATGATTTATCTTTCCACTCCCACGGGAGAGTGGATGAGAAAAGTAACAAAATCCAATATTTTCAGGTGAAAATTGCCCACATAAAATCAGTGTGAGATTTATTAGTTCTTAATCATTATATCATTTAATATATTATTAGAATGGGTTGGATGATATGTTTCAAAGAACAAGTTGACTATTATCACTATATCTTATTTATTTCTTCTGATTGAATCCTATAAGACTTTTTGGGTGAGTGAGATCCTAGATCAAGGAGAGCGGGCCCTGTTATTCCTTACATTAGAATGATCTCATGCCTAATTTCATATATTTTTATTGACACTATTGTTCTATTATTGAGCATTACACTCTTAGTTGTTGTGAGTGATCACCCTGACCGGTGTTATAATGTTTTTCCTAGGTTACCACATGAGAGAGAGGTTAAGTTTACTATTGAAGTAGTCATTAGGATGAGATCCATTAAAATTTCATATTATTGTATGGAACCTAACGAGTCAAAAGAAGCTAAAATATTAGATATAACATATTATGGACAAATTGATTTATTCGTCCTAGATTTTTTCCTTGGTATTTTTAGTTCACTTTGAAAAGAAGGTATAAAAGTGGCCCTGGCTTTGAATTGATTTATAAAATCATAATTCAATGAAATATAAGAACAAATTCACCTCTTTAGGATTAAGGGTATATTTGAAAAACTCACTAGTTCATGATTTTATTCAAATATTTACCTGTGATTGGGTGAAATCACATAAGATTCAATGAAGATGATGTACTTAAGAAAATGTATAAGATTCAGTATTAAAATGTTGAGTTCCGGGTTCAGAACATAAATCTTACTAATTCTCTTGTGATATTTATGGAATTAATGAATGATATTTTTAATCATTTATTAGACTCATTCATAGTTTTACTTTTGGATGATATTTTTATGTATGATATATTAGAGGAAGAACACAACGATTATTTTCATATCATTTAAATAATCTTGAAAGAAAATTATATGATTGGTAAGCCATTCATGTATGAGTTATGGATATAATAGGTAAAAAATATGTAGAATAAGATAACTGAGTGGGGTATATTATTGGATCATAATAGGGTTTAGGAATTATGTTTTGGGGAAAACCTATAAATGTTCTTGATATTTTTAGCTTATTAAGTTTATTTGGATATTACAAATTTCATTTCCAGGAATAATCCAATATTGTACGTCCATTGATTGAGTCAATTTGAAAGGGTGATATATTTTCATGGAATTATTAGTGAAAAATATCATTTGGGGAATTAAATATGAGGATTGATTTACCTCAAATTTTTATTCTTTATGAGCTAGGGTGGAGCAATATGGTTAATTTTAATTCTTAGGTATGTGGTTAGGGTGTGTCATGATGCAGGGAAAGCATGTGGGAGCCTATGGATCTGACCAATTACACTCTTATGAGATGAAATATCATACCCATTTTATTAATTTGGAATTCACGATGAACACTCTAGAGAGATGGTTCTGGTATCTATTTGATTGTCGATTTAATATCTATTCAAATCATAGGATCCTAAAGTATATTTTTACTCAGGTGTACGCAAACTTATAATATAAAATTTTGTGATGAATATCTTTAGACATTTTATATTACCATCATATATAAAACTTGTAAAAGGTAATGTGATAACCAATGCATTGAGCATGAATTTACAATTAATGGCCTTAAAGGAATCAAGGGAATAATGGTCTATGTTGATTATGCCTACTGGTATGAGATTATAAGTGGAAGAGCCATATGTGTATGTCTTGTTAGATCTTTTGAAAAATTATTCCTTATTTTATGATCATATTCATCTTATGAAATAAAATTACACTGATTATTATCAATTTAGAAAAATTGTATACTATTGGGAGACCTTAGCTAAGTGGTCTTGGTCACCGAGTGGGGAATTACTTTTCTAAGGTAGTTTTGTCATTCTGATAAATTAGAGGTATTATTTGATGGATAATGGAAATCATTATGGTTTTTCATTGAAAATATCAATTACCAGAAAGTATCATGTTTTGAGATAATGCTGTTGAACGTAGGTAAAAGGTGGTCAATTAGAGAAACTGTGGCATGATTCCTTTCTTTTCAGAAGATTAAGGAGGAACACTATAAACCAATATTTTTTGGAATACATTAAAAATTAATGTTGGTAAATGTCATGAGATGTCTATATACATAATTATTATATTAACCTTGAAATTAGTCAAAAATTATTTTTTTGGGTGATAATAGATTTACTCAATAAATCAGTTCATTTAATTTCTATTAATGAGTTGATAAAGGTAGAAGATCATGGGATTATATATGTTTATTATATTGTGAAGATAGAAGGAGTGGATTATTTGGTTGTTTCTCATAGAGAATCATGAGTTACATCATAGTGTTGGATGGGGTTTTCTAGAGGGTTTAGGTTCTCAATTAATTTTGGGCAAGAAGTATCATCCTCAAATTGATTTACAGACTAAGAAAGACATATGTATTCTAAAAGATATGCTTTGTCATTAATTCTTGGATTTGGTTGTTATTGGTAGAAGCATCTACCATTGAATGAATTTTCAAATAACAACAATTATAATATTTTATTAAAAGGGAAACCTTTAATGAATTTTATGGTTTGAGAAGTAGATATCTGATCTTCTTTTTGATTTCATGGTATGTGTCACTTATGGGAGTGTGTCTTTTCTAACAGATGACATAGAAGGTTAATATGGTTCGATATTCATTTGAGATACCTCAATGTCCCCATAAATATTATGCTGACTATCATCATTAAATGTTTGAACATGATATATTTATTGGTGATTTTGATATAGTTTCTCATCGGTTGGGGAATCATCTCGTCCGAAAGAAATATAAATTTTTTATTTGTAATAGTGGAACTTCTGAGATCATTAAAATTCTTATAATGTCTGAATAATAGTAGAAATTATTATCAAACAGGACATTGAATCAAAACATGTTTATGTTTTTTAAGGTAACAATGTTTCCCTTGTGATTGAATGAGAGGATATTGATCTTGATACCGACACATGTGTGGTAGAATAATGAGTTCAGAATATGGATTATCAGTATAGATGTTTATGGTAAAATATTAGCACTGTTCATTTTTTTTGTGGAATAGTGGTTGATACAGCCATGCTACTTTAGAGCGTCAATCATTTATGAGGCAACAGTGGCCCTATATTTTCACAAATCTTTAATTTTGATTAGTTATAATGGAAAACCTATAAATTTTAGGGGAATGACAACACCCTCTAGGGTAATAGGATATCTTATTTTAGATCCTTTTTATTCCATGTTGGGTTTGAGGATTTATCATTAGTTGTGAATTATACATTCATAAAACGGTGTTAAGATGCATGGTTTAGGCCCATAATGAAGTCCAATAATATGTCAACCATGTGGTATGGATCCAATAACTCTAATGAAATTTTTCATGGCTGTTATATCTATATAAAAATTCCCATTAACAATAGAAATTAGTTTTCAAGCAATAGTAGCTACTGCATATTTTTCACACCATGTTAATAACTATGGAGATTAATTATGCATACTATAAAAAAACATCATAAAATTGAAAATTATCATCATTCCCATGTTTTTTTCGAAGTTTAATATCCTTATAATCATTCCTTATTTCAAAACAGCCCCTCTTAGAAACTTAATAAGACATTTTCCATTATGTTTGTGGTTCAGGATTTTTTGGTTTATCTCTTCAAGGTATGTTTATATTTATTATGAATTTATATTATTTTTTCTAGATATATCATTGATATATATTTCCTGTAATCCATTTGAACCCAAATGAGTTGTTATTGTAAGATTTGAGGAAGTTAGTGTATAATAGAAAATGATTTTTATAGATCTTGGTAGGTGAGGACTGTATCTCTTAATTTTTCAACCTCAAATTAAAATAAGTCTTGGTTTCCTCTATTAGAAATATATCTGACTCTATTAAATAGAATATTTATCATGGGATTATATAATTTTAATATGATATAACTTATTTTTTCAATGAAAATTGTAATTTCTTGTTATTAAGGGGTAAATTTAAATCCAATATTTTTACTTGAAATTATGTGGTGATAGAAAATGTAACAAATGAGTTTTAATTAATTTTTTTATGAACTTTATTTGTTTGATGAAATTGAAAAAAATAAGTTCATCATGTTGTGCAAGGATTCCAGTGAATAAAATTATAATCATGGGAACTTGGGGAATTTTTGGGGATATTAGTTTTGTTAGGGATATATGATTAACTATTTTAGCTAAAGTTCATTGGATTTTTTATTATCATAGTATCTTTGTTTTATACAAGTGTCACATTTATAGTAGACATTACAGGGATTATTGTTATTTATATTCTATCTATATTTATAGTTTATTTAAATTTTTTAATTAAAATGGTTTCACAGCAATGTTATTTAGGATTGTGACCAAAAAAATCAAATTGTTTTTTTAAGAAATGTGTTTTCATATAAACTTCTTTATGAAACTATTTTGTTATAAAAGTAGGACTAATGGTATTATAGTGAAGTAAATTGTATTTATTTATGATTGTATCCTACTAAAATTTTCCTCGTTGCCTAAAATGTCCATTAAGATTATATAGACCTGGTTTTTTTGACATAGGTTACGTGAATGTAAGAATTTATATCTGACTATTCTACTAGTTGATTTAATCTATGGGAGGTTTCTGGATGGTGTGACTAATGGTCACAAAAATATGGAATCACAGATCCTTGTTAGTCATGTTTTTTGGACCCTATAGATTTTTACATAATATGTATCATTTTTGTAGACTTTTTCTATGTAATCTATATTTTATTTATATATACATACATTTCTATTGGAATGAAATACATTAATTAGCGAGGTTTATCATTAAATTGTTCCATTTCATTCCTATATTTATTCCCATGTTTATTTCACCAGCCCGTAGAGACCGAGAATGTGCTTCGGTCCTTGCAGTGGGATAGCTTGGGTGACGTGTGAGGTTGACCCTTTTAGGATCATTAAAAAAATAGTCAAATCCCAAGCATTCAAAAAGTTTAAAAATATGGAAAATGACATATAGTCTTTGACCTCAAATTACTTTTCTAAATATAAAAGAAAAAATTTTACATTCCATAAGAGACTAGTAATTACATCTACAACTTCAATACATATAAATTATAATAAAATTCATAATAACCATCATATAGGAAACAAAAATTTATAATATCAGATTCTTAGTAAGAGAATACATATATTGTAAACTATCATAGAGTAAAAAATACACTAACAAATATGGTAGGTATAAATGATGGGAAACTAATTCCATATAAACAATCACACGATCTTGATCCTTATCAACATATAACATAGTAATTTTAATAATTAAATGGATAACACTAAACGATTTCATAATACTGAAATACATGAATTAGTATATCTTAAACATAATTTTGAGGAATCATTTTAGGAAATAAAACATAAATGGATAAAACATATACCAAATTCCAAACATATTTTGTCTCTTGAGACCCACCTATGCATCTAGGGGATTTGTAATTCTAGGCCACACAAGCCATTTACTATGTCAAATTTATTAATTATATGAATAAAGAATACATATTAATCAATATTCCTTAGTAGTCAATCACAATCTACATTAGAAGAACTAGTATATGTAATATATATGATTTCCCCAAAAGAAATGATCATAATAAGTCAATATAAATAATTTGGGTGGTATCAGTGGATAATATCACTATGTAATTATAATATTCATTATGGTATCTATACAGGTATAAAGATACATTGAAATAGAACACTGGAACATTTCTTTAGGAAAATACCATTTTCATTTTGAATTCAATTTTTTAAAATCTTAAAATTTAAATACTATAATGAAGATTATTTTCATTAAAAAAATTATGGAAACATATAATTATATCACCAAGGTAAGTAATAAAAATGGTGATGGGGATATAAAAGTATGTGTAACATCTGACAACAATGACTTTACTATCAACTTCAGTAAGAATTTCATGTTTCTATAAGTGAAAGTGAGATTAATATAAAATCAATTTTTAGATAGTAAAAAACGGGTAGATAATGGAATTATAAACTAATTTTATAATATTTAAAAAAGATAAATTATTTAAAGAGAATATGGTCATGAAAGAAAATTATTATTGGTTGAATAGAAAAACAAACATAGTTTTGATTAAAAATATTTTTTTTGGACTTTTAAGTAATTATAGTGGAAAAAGAAAGTAAAAAGGTGTAATTTATATAAATTAACAATTTAAAAGATAAAATATAGACTTAAATTTAGAAATATCATATTATTCACCCAATATAAATGTAAACATAAAAAATCATGAATAATGATGATATTGTGAAATAAACCCTTATACATTCTCTAACATGATTTATATATGATTTAATCCGATGATATAATAAAATCAAATTTATTTTAATTTTAAAAATAAACATATATATAAATATATTATCATATATGATACAATTATAAAATTTAATAATATTTCTTTTATAATTCATTATTAGAATCATATTTTTCGAGTGTGAACTATTTCATTTTTTACGTATAATTATGTTTCGTAGTTTCATATCATTCCCCTACCACATATTTATATCATCAAATAATTATTCATAATTATATTAATTTTATACATATATGTTATATATATATATAACCATTCATGAATGTTGAAAATGATTAATGAATCACATCTCTTCTTGGAGGTGGTAGTCAACACATGAACACAAACAACATTATCATTTTTAACACGTATAAGGGAAAGAAGTTAAATTATATATTTTATATAATGATTTCATATTATTTTAAAAAAATAATATATATTAATAATTTCTATATTTCTAAACATCTATATTAGTAAGTGATGTAAAACATATTACATTACTACGCATAAAGGGTAGGTCATATATACCCATGAGAGGTGTTTTTATTTTACATTAGATGGAACAGAGTTGAGTAGGTCACATGATATTATAATAATAAAATTTATTAACATTTAAGATAATTATTATGTGGTACAAACATGTTTATAAATTATTTTAAGGAGTTATAATTGAAAATAAAATGAAAAAACATGTTAACATATATACATTTTATTCAGAAAATAACTTTGGTCTTACACCTTATGCATTTTTGCGTGGTAATTTAATGATACTAGAGCCTATATGATTTAGGGTGGATGTTTGGGAATGGATTTGGGTATGTATTTTTCAATAATTTTATTTCAACAGGTGTTTATATGATAGGACATATGGTTCTCCTTTATATGTGAAAGAAATGACATATTTATAATTACGTAAATACTTTTAATAACATAAATATACTTTATTTATAAAGTAACAGGAAATTTCCATATATTAGAATATTAATAGGTTAATTTTAAAATATAGAAAACCAATGATTTTTGTGACTCTATTTTGTCTTATGTGGAATCCTTACTCGTTAATTTTTAACCCTTTTAACCCACTTTACCATTAACCATAGTGATAAATATTACCCATTATTATTAACCACTAAAAAAATTAAAGTTGATCTTATTACCTAATATTTTTTACACTAATTCCAAAATTATAATCCATTTTATATCATTTAATATTTTTTATGTTGATGAAATTTATTTTAATATATGTGTGTAATTATCAATTAAACTCATTTTATAAAAATGTTGGTTTGAATTATAAAATTTATTTTAAAAAATTAATAATAATGATCAATCTAAGGGAATTGATTTAATTATGATAAATAAAAAGGGATTTTTTTATTTAAATCACAATAAAATACAAAATAAATCTTCTATATAATTAATTATTAAGAATGAATAATAATTAATTTTATTTAAAAAAATCATTACTCAGATTTATAAAATGAGGAGAATATATATCTAAGTAAAACGTAATATATTTTTCTATATTATATTAACTCATAATTATTTTTTTCTAGAAAAAATGTTTATAAAACATCAAGTTATTATTATGATTTAATTTCATAACAGATTTTCTAAAATAACAAATTTCACTATTTATTCAAAAAATACACTATTAAGAAGAATCCCAAAAATTCACCCCAAACTAATTTTTACATAATATATTAAAAATTCAAAACTATTTCATAATATTTAAATAATAAAAAAATTGATTTTTTTGTTACATTATTAAAAACATTATGCACTAAGTTATTGATTCCCTATAAATAAAATCATGCTAAAATAAATGATCATGTGCTAAAATTAGAGTAGAATGATTTTCTTGTCTCATATCCTTATCAACATGGTAAAAATAGTGAGGATATGTGAGATATAGTTTTCAATATATAATATATTTAAATTCACAAAAATGATTGAAAATTTTGAAGGGAGTGATGCGAGAATGATATGAGTGCATAACTCATCGAGTAACTTAAATACTATATTCTATTTATTCACAGTGTAAACAACAAAAATGAACATGTAATAGATTAATTGAACACCTTATACATGTTTTCACCTGAATTGGGACTTATATATCTCAAATAATTCCTATATATGTATATCCTAAAAAATATTATAAAGATGAAAGAACATGTTAATGGTATCCATGTTCTCTTATGACTTCATCAGTTCATGTGACATATTTTATAGAACAAAACACTAGAAATATATCCACTCAATAATGTATTTCCAATATATATATCTATTCATAACCCACCTCTTTAGTAGGAGGATCATCCATTGGGACTTACAACATAAAAAGTATTTATTCATGGTGTATTATAGTGTGCCAAAATCTGTACAATTACTCGATATTCATTATAGAAAGGATATTTAGTTTCTAAATAAATTATTACAAGGACTTCCAGGTTGATTAATATTCCATTATACATCCATAATAGAATATATTATTATTACTACATTTCTTGATTACTAAATATGATAGAAATAATAATTTATTAATTTTATTATAAATCCTAGAATATTATCATGTCCCATTAGCCTTCTCCATTGTAATCAACATTTCCCATCATGTTAATATTATAGTGGGAAGGATATATAATTACCATCTTATGTAACACATGAATTTTGTACAAAAAAAGATTATAACATTTTTATCTATTCATTCTTTCTAAGATTGAGCTAGTAGCTCCTAGATCCCTTGAGTAAACTCTTTGAACTTGAAATCCTGATAAGGATTTTGTCAATTAATTCCTCCGTAAGTTATTCAAAAATAATTATCCATTATAATCAATAATTATTATTTTTATTTCAAACAAATTTTTTGTATGATTCTTTGCTATTTTAATGTGCCCACGAGTTTTACATAATTGAAACATTAACTACATGAGCATCATTTTTCAAAAAAAAAACAAAGGGCTTTGTCTCTCTTAATATTTTATTGAGGAATTATTTTATGAATAATTTTTTCATATTTTATCCTTTTACATGTACCTATAATATTAACTATATTTTAATTAATTGAATAACCATGTATTTCTAAAATATTAAAACATTATCATTTTATTATTTATACCATTAGAGCATGATTCGTTATTTAATTAATTTATTTATGTTGTCACAATAGGTCATCTATAAAGTAAATTTAAATAAATAATGACACATAATATATAAAAAATATATTTCATAATCATGGGTTTTATCAACTTGTTTTATTATTGAGTTATGAAGTAAAAAACTATATACCCTAATGGAATAAACTCTTTGGGACAATTTGGTATTGACTTGCATCAGTCCAACATTATCTTATTTATCGACTTGGTTAAATTTTCCTTAAAACTAGCATGAACCACGTAAAATATCCTTGTAGATCAATCCTTACATAATATTTTAATCAAACATGGGTGTGGGAAAAATGATTGATTTAAATGGTGTTTACACAAAAAATAAACAAACAATAAGGTCCTTACATTACAATAGGAGGGTATGAAAATATTCTATCATTTTAATTTGATTATAATAATTTCAAAATAGCTTTAAAAGAATTATTTTGAAATAATTTTGAACAATAAAATGGATTTCCAATATCATAAAAATCCATACATGGAATAAATACACATATATTATAGAAGAATTCATTTCAGTCATTCTTAATTAAGATATTGCAAGATCAAATTAATATTTTATATTGATTAATTAATAAATAAATTCATTTTAATATTCACTAAAATAATTTTTGGTATTCCCATACACTCTAATTTTTAATAAATTACATAAATTAATTTTATATAAAATAAATTATGTACAATACCTGAACATGGATTAATCATGGAATGTACTTGCCTAAACTAATCAGAATGGTCCTTTCCATGTGTACTTAACTCACATGGAATTTAACATAATTAAAAAGTTTGTAAGTTTAATAAATGGAATAAAAACACATATTACATTACATGGAATGTCTGTTTTTAATTATGAAGTGGTAAATGGAATATATGGAATACACACAACAAATAGCTCTAAAGTTTATGTAGAAATTTGATAATAATTTAATATATATAAAACCTATCACTTGACATGTAATGTGTATAAATGTAACATATACATGTGTTTGTTAGTCTTAATTTATAAATTAAATTTTTTTGTAAACCAGTAAGATAGAAGGAATGTATGAAATAGATACACACCATGTATATAATAATGGTATTTTTCTATGACACACTTCAATGGAATGAGCAAGTATGTCATCCAAAAACATTATTGTGGTAAAAATAATGTATACCTATTTCATGAAATTTTTCCTCTAGGTTACATTTTTTTTGTCAGAGAAGCTATGTCTTATAACTTGAAATTTCATTGATCATTGGTTTTTTTCATTATGAATATTCCAAGACTATATGTTGTCTATCAAAGAAACACTATGTGTAGTTCATTAAACCATGAACCTTCCCAAACTAGTTAACACATAGGGTTTAATGACATCATTTTGATTTAATGAATTGTGTGTAATATTAAATTAGAACCTTCTAGGTGTTCTGTACATAGGAAATGACATATACCTTGGGGATACATGCTTTGAAGCCCCATGTTGTACATCTAGTAACCTTGAAACCATAAAATAAGTTTTTAGTTTTTATTTATGTATTATAATCCTACTCATGATAAAATGGGTTATAATAAAGAATAATAATTAGAAATATATTAACCTTCAGTTTCAATGAAATATTTATCAAAATTAAAAAAATGATAAATTCCTATCAAGATCAATAATTAATAAATAGTAAAAAATTTAAATCTGATAACTTTCATATCAAAATTATATTATGTAAACATTTCAAGTTCCTATTGCGAAGTGGATAAATAGATTTTTTTAAACGATAAATAAGTTATTAGAGATATATATTATAATGAATCATTATGAATAATAAATTAATTCAGTTATTAGTTAATATAAGTATCAAAACCAAAAACGGAGGATATTTTAACATTAAATTTATATTTAATTTAGACAACATGAATTACCAAGATTGTAATAATGATTTCATTGAACAAGTTGTTGATTTTATGAATGATGTTCGATTACACTATCATTTAACTATGATGATACAAGGGAAGAATCTATTTAATGATGTTCCCTACATGATTATTTTGATCACTAAGAAAATTTTGAGGAACTATGGGTTCTAGTGAAGTGGTACAAATCATCTTTCATCACCCAAATTGATCAAAACTTTTCTCCCTTTAATTTTTTTTAGGTCTTATCTTGATCTCTTAGAACTGATTGGAATGAGATAGAATTCCACTTTTGGCATCGTCTAGAGAAACCCTACATATTTTCATATTTGAAAGAGATATATAGATATTTGATGATAGTAGTTGTGTGCAAAAATCCCAACCTATGTATAAATGACATAACATGATATATATAGACCCAATGAGAGGGTTTAATAATAATTAATTATAAAAATTCTTATAATTATATAATAATACATTATTATACCACATTCCATGTAAAATAATATTATTATTATTTCTCACATCACATATGGTAACTTGTGTAATGAAAAATATTATTTTATATTCTACTAAATAAATATTTATCAATAGACCCACAACTTTGTCTTATTTTCTACCTCAATAATTATATAAATATAATATAATTATTATAAAATAAATTAAATAAAAAAAATATTTATAATATTCAAGGTCCTATGAATAAATATTTATTTTTTTTAAAAAGTATATGTATGTTAGAAAAAAATATTATTCAATTGATTATAGAATATTATTTATTCCAATATTACATTTATAAATAATTTTATTATGATCAATAGAAACACTAAGTGTGTAACCCTTTAGAATACATCCTCTGTGGTATTAGGCTGGTTTTCCAAAATTCCCATAATATTATTTAACAACACATAAAAAATCCTAGGAAGATGATGTTAATATTGTAATGATGAAAACAAAATATGGATTCTCACAATGTAATATAACCTCTTTCTCTCAATATCTCACCATGAAGGTTGTATACACTTATCACCAATAAATAGTCTTAATATTTATTTATTTGAATTCATGGAATAAAATCATCAATACATTAAGGTCTTGGAAAGTAATGTGATGGTTCCATTTCAATATGATAAATAAGATATAAACTTTCTTAAATATTAATGTAAAAAAACTTCATTGAAAAATTCATTAACAATATATTATTTATGACGTACAAAAAATTCTAACTTTATCATAAACATATTTCATCATGGTATATTGAAATACATATTAGTGAAAGACTAATTATAGACATTAGTAATAATAATAATTTAATAGATAATGAAAAACATTCATTGATAAGAGTAAGAAATTACACATAAACAAATAAAATTTCTATTGTCATATATATCCACAAAATTTATGTTCCTAAAGATTACTATGTGAAAACATAATGAGATGAACTCTCAAATTCTTATATATACTCACACCTGATAGTTTTCAAAATCTATGCCCCATCAGATGCCATTATATTACCATATGAATATGTTTAATTATAATTTCGTTTAATTTCAATGTACTCATCATAGTAGCAACAATTTATGACCTTTTAAAATGACATTTATACTTTAAAAAATAATCATTTTAAAATTATACAAAACAACAAACATTTCATCACAAGATATTAATATTCACTTCATAAAATATATAATTGTAATATAATGTGTGAAAAGGTTTGTTATCAATCACCACATCAAATAAGAATTATGTTTTATGGGTTTCATGGTAAAATAAAATCACTTATTTGTATTATTCCAATTAATGTTTTTGGGAATTATAAATATTGACTAGTTGGACTAGGAAATATCCATCCAATCCATTGGGGACTATTTTTTTGTCTGATGTTATGGTTTTGGAATTATCATTTTTTTAATCTATAATGGTTTTATAATTATAAAATAAACATTTTATATAATTCCATTATGAATTATTTTTTAAATTAGTTGAAATTTTATTCAATTGAATATATTATGTGAAAAATACTTTCTATGTAAGATTAATGGCTATTATATTGTTCTCTATTTTGATATAAGACTGTTTTATGGATATTTTTAAGAAAATAAATTAATTTTATGTGTTAATTAAACTTTACATTCTTTTAAATTATCAATTTTCTTTGATTAAAGGAATTATTTTTCATGTTTTTTCAATTATTTCAATTCAAAAATGTGTTTTCTATTTCATTTATAACTACTACACTGTTTCATTATTATCCAATGTGATAAAATGTTTTTCATTGAGATTATGGTTATGTAAAAATGATTATTCAGTGTATCTATTTATATGATAATATGGTTTTGAGTGATGAAATAATATCCTTTAAAGTGTTTATTTTAGTGTAAAAATGTCCATATATTACAAAATTATGTTTTTTATTTTCTATATTGCATAATTATATAAAACATAAACCTCAAATGTCTTGGAAATGTATGTAACGTAATATTTCATAAATATATACTAATTTTGCGATTCTAATACATGGGTTATTATAATTGGTATCAAAATAGGTTTTTGAAAAAGTTATATGCTACAACATTATTAATTGAGGATAATTTGAGAGTTTCAAACATCGTAGATGGTTGATACGTTTAAGGGTGATCATAATTTCATGTTCCTAGTTACTCATTTAAGTATACATTGGATTGTATTTTATGGTATTTACTAATATTTTGAGAGACATTTATTCACTTTTAGGAATAATACATGGTTATGGTGTTTATAACCCCTAGGTTCAATATGATATATATCGAGAATATTATTTGGGAATATTGTGAAATTGTTTTCAAATAGATAAGTTAAAACATTTAGATATCATATAGGGTTAGTAGGTTCATGTATCTTGGGGAAATAATGGTAAATTAGGATAGATGTATATTTTATATTGGGAAAATATTTAGATTATTATATATGACTCTGTTTTTTGATTATTCATTTGGTGAAAAGATTACTCAATCTATTTTAGGTTAAGGTTTGCTATGTTTTTAGAGAGATAAATGTTTATATTATATTTTTGGTTATTATGTGATTTTTTGTTATTTTGGTATATATTATTTTGGTATTAACAATTTATTTAATAATTATAAGCCCATAGACCATTTTATGTTTTATTTCATTATGATTCATGATATTTCTAAGGAAAAAATATGTATTTTGGTAGAATATGTGAATATTATATTTAAATATTAGATATTTGAATTTATTATTGAAATTTATTTTGTTTGGGGATAAATGTATATGTTGATTTTGAAAGAATATGTTGTTTAGTGTTTTTGAATTTTGGGATTCTGATTTGGTCATGCATGTGTTACATTATAAGTTTTTAGTTATTTAAGAAATGATTTATGTAAAACATGATTTATTGTTGATTATATTTAGTATTTAGAGATTTAATTATTAAATATTTATATGATGGGGCATCAATATTTTATTTTCAATCATCTTTTCTCATGATGACCTTTACAGTTTTTTTGGAAAATGGTGATAAAAATTAAAAAAAAAATATTTTTAAAAATACAACAAAGAAAGAGGAACACTATTATTTATTTGATTTCTAAATCTATTAATAGTTCACATTTTTTATTAAATCGTGAAATATTCTTCTAAGATATTTATCGTTCAGAATGTATGAATAGGGAATGTAAATTAAATATGATACCAACAGTTGATATTTGACCTATATAATGGAAATAAATTAAGAATGTATGTTTTCTTATATACATTACTTAGGTTGTAAAGTAATTGCTCAATATTAATAGAAAATAAAATAAATTTATCATGGATTTTTCGGATAACATCACTTGGTTATCACTGTATTCCTAAAAAATTTATTCAAAAGTATGAATCACAAATGTTTTCATTAATCATTAAATGAAATTAATAAAAAAAATTGAAAATTTTCTTACACAATATCTAGAAATTAATGTTACAAATATTCCCAATAACTATTCCTAATCTCCATTTTATTAAAGTATTGTTATTGACTTTCACATTCTCCTATATAATATAATGAAACAAAATTTAATGTGATACATTTATTTCAGATTAATTGATGATATATTCTAGTCTATTATATATTTCTTACTCACACACTATGTTGTTCATAAAGTTTGTGTTGACTCGATATTTTTTGATTTATTCTTGTACACTATTCCATGAATATGTTCCTATAATATATATTTAAGCTACCCAAAGATTTTATTATATATTAATTTCCATATACATTCTAATAATTTAAATTTTTTAATAATTCATAAGTATTGTGTATCTAAATATAAACTTTTGAGATATGTTCTATATGGTGTATAAAATATTCTATTCACATATATTATCATAATATACATATTAATATAGTTTTATACAATTAAAATATGGATTTTATAATTCATTATATTTTTCTTCATAAGAACCAATGTTCTAAGGGTTTTTTTTTGAATTGATCGCTTTTTTATTGAGTCATAATCATTTTTATTTGACCATATCCATATATTATTGATATATTTTACCATTCTATTAATAAAATAGTGTTTTATTTTTCTGTAGTGTAAATTTCATTTTAATTTCATGGTCTTATTATATAATGAATTTTTATGATTTTGTCAATAATAATTTCATAACTCTAGATTGACTACCTTTCTCGTCTATGTCCAAGTTATATCTTACTAAAAAAAATTATATTTATATTTTCAAGGGAAAATATGTATTATGTTCTATATAATTTATATCACACATTATCTCAATCAACAAATAATTTTTTTTATTTTTTATGTGAGATCCCATAAAACCCATTGAAAAAAACCAAAAAAAATTTCCTTCAACTTTTATATATTTATTTATTCTAGTACTCAACATTGGATATAATTACAATTTTTCCTTAAACGGCACCATTACAAAGAATTTAATTAGAAAAATGTTTTTAAATTCCCCTTTAACCATTTAAAATGGATTTTGAAAATGTTTTAATTTTTTTCATTAACCCTAACTCATCAGACATGATAATAAACTGTGTAGAAACACTTTATTTAAGATGAGGAGAATGTGACAACCATTGTAATTTTAATATGTGATCACTCTTATGGTTTACCGATATTTGATATTATAAATTTATATATATAATTAATCATGTATATATGTTTATCTCATAATGGATATGATATTATAAAAGTAATTAGATTAAAGTTATAATTTTAAAATTATAATGATTACTATTTGAAAGAAAATGAGTTTTAATTTGTTCTTAAATATATTTTCATAATATGATTTTTTATTATGATATAATTTAACAATAATTTAAATATGTTATAAATTGATATTTATGTTAATTCTAAAAATTCATATTGATATATATTATTATGATAGTAACCTATGTAATTATATCATGGTATGAAAAAAGAATAGTATTTGTTCTATAAAATAAATATTTTTTCTTTTATGTAAATCGTTTAATGATGTACTATATGATTTTATATAAAATTAAAACATCAAAAATTAATTTTTTTAAATTTAATATTAGGTAATTATTTTTTAATTTAATGCATTTGAAATTATCATAGTTTTAGTTTTTATGATTTTTGTAAATTATTTTATTTTAGGTATCATAGTTAAAAATAGATTTTGTATGAATATATTATCATATTGGACATAATGAGGATGTAAATCTGAAATAAAATTTAATGAATTTATATTCTAAATTAATATTTAAATATGAATTTATTTTAATCAAAATTTCATCTATGTAATAGAAATTAAATTTTATTTTTTGATAAATATGAAAACATTTATTAGTGTTGATGTAGTGTTTTTGAAACATTGGAAAAGAAAAAATCGGTACTTTTATGATAATAATTATAGTGTTGTAAGTGTGTTATTTAAATTTAATATAATATAATTTATAATAAATTATATATATATATATATATTATAATTTTGGAGTTATATAACACGATTGATATCAAAATTTTTACACAATTCTTATGCAAGGTATGAAAATTCAAAATAATAACTTAAATATATTATAATGATAATTATAAATATTTAAACACTCTATGCATTTTTTTTTGATTAAAATATTTATGAATAACATGAAATATTTATTTTATTAATTTTATTTGAATATTTAATAATATAATGATCACCCAAAAACATTTCAGAGCACATATGCAGTAGTCCAGAAAGAAGGAGAAAAATCAATGTAAATGGTTTGAAAAATATAAAAAATTTTATGGATTACATTAATTAGGTCCTTTAATGTTATTAATAGTTATAATTTATATATATATATTTTATTTAACATTTTTAATTATCATTCCATAGTAAACTATATGTTTTGTCAAATTATTAAAACAATATTAAAATGACGTCAAGGGGTATTTACAATTATGTAATATAATATAAATAGAGAAAAATAATTAAATATTATCATAAGAAAATTGGGATTCTGAATAGTCTTTAATGTCATATATTTTCTATTTTGGTTTCATTGTACCCTTTAAAATGATATTCCATAACATTACAGGCTTAATATATGTGAAAACAACATTGAATTTTAATATAATAGGGGATATATTCAAACACTTTTAGAATAGATATCAATTATAATTTTCTCAATATACCATGGATAAATAAATTTATAAACATATCTTTTTTTCATTTATGAGACCCTTTCAATTTAAAAAATTCATTCCCCAATGGTTCCAAACACAATATGAAATATATTTTTCAATGAGACAGTTAATAGTTTCCTAGATTATGTATGTTTTCTTGTTTATGATTAATTATCTTAAAGTGTATGATCATAAATTTAATATCTTTAACAGATCCTTTTTGTTTCTAGGAAAACCGTAGTTGAGTTCACTTTTTGATTAATACATTAAAGTGAACCTTTTAGCCTATTGGTTGGCTAGTTTTTGGAAGGTTCACAGGGGGATGGTGCTAGACTATAGAAAAAATACACATTGTGAATATCAATTCATGATTTGTACTCATTTGGACAGATCCTATGACCCTATAAGTTCTTTTTGGGAATTGGTCAGTTCATACCCCTAGTACGAGGAATACAAGATGTGTATTATTTTACATGTTGTGTGTATGTCATTTGTTCTTCTAATTGGATGGAACCCTTTACTTTTTCCCTAGACCCTCTTTTATCTCACACATATGAGATCAAACTATTAAATCATATCTTTGTCCTGAAGCTACGATTTTTTCGCACTCATTCGTCCAACCTCTAATTAGACCATCATTCCTCATTTTGGAAGAAACGTTTTATGCTCTCGGATCTTCTTCTGTATTTTCCAAGTTTATATCTATACCTTCTGTGCAATTTTAGTTCAAGACGATATGACCAATTTCCCAGATGATTATTTATTTTTCCAATTTCATCCATTCTAGGATGAATCAAAATTTGATATTGGTTGATTACTCTTCTACCTCTATAAGTTAGGAAGTCATGTGTTTACATATAGATATCTTTTATATTTATATAATGTGTCTTGATGTTTCACACCAAACCTCCTATGTGATAATATAAAAAATGGACACAACCCTTCTTTAATTTTTTATATTTGATATAAATGATCTAGTACTACTTCAGTCTTGTAACGATAGGTCCCTATCAATCATTTCCACCACATGATGCGTGCCTCTGTAATCTCTTTTTAATGACCGTGTTTTCATGTGACCCAATTATCCTTTATGTGGTTTTTTTATTGAAAAATGAAATAACATGAATGAATTAAATAGTAGTTTAGTGGTATAACCATTTCATGGGATTATACATAATAATTTTTACAACCTTGTAAAATATAATGTCAATAAATTATAAATCTTACTTGATTTCTTATACGTATGATACTCAGGATTGGAATCCCTTATACTTTTGAAACCTGGGAATGGATACCCTTATGATTTATGATTCTTGGGCATGGTGTCCCTTATGTATATGATACATAGGCAGTAAATCCTTTAAAATTGTGATACATGGGCATGGATTCCATTATACATGTGATACTCAAACACAGTGTCCCTTATAACCGTGATACATGAGCATGGAATTCCATATACTTGTGATACTTGGGAATGGTTCCCCTTATAATATATGATAACTGAGCATCTTATACCATGCTTCCTTATGAGACTCTTATGACTAGACATGGATTCCTAAGATATGAATCGGGTAGCACAATGAATGTAAATACATGGACATAAATGTAATTATATATATATATAACAAATATATTCTCATATTAATATACACCTATACATATATATTTTTGGTCACATATATATTGTAGTTTTTCCATCACAGGACGAAGTAGGTAGTGTCATCTTGGAATCCTTCAGGAGTGAGAGACAACCCATTATAGTTTACAGTATTAATTACTATTGTTATTCCTACACACATTTAATATTATATTCACTAGTTAGAATCTTATAGATAACATTGGTGGTGTTCTACTGAGTACATATCACACCCTATTTTGGTTTTTTTGTACACATATAGAGTTTTTGTATGTATGTAGGGATAGGGAAATGTTCCCATTTATCAATACATGAATCTATTATATCATGGGGGATGGTGATAATACGAATGGTTTATGGATTTTGATTCTTTATTGGGATAGGGTTTTGGTCTTTTTGTTTATTTTGATATACCTATATATATGTGGGCCATGTTCCCAATTTTCATGTTTCTTTTTGTTGGAGACATGTCATTACATCACTTTTAATATCGTATGGGATATTGTAATAGATGAATTGTTACATTAATCAAAATAATTTATCTTCCATGGTAATTTAAATTTATGATTTTACAATTTATTAACTTTTCACATCATTGTGATACTATAATGAAGAGGGTATAGTCTCCCAACGTTCCCACCATAGAATCTCATAGTTAGTCGGAAGCCTCTAGCAAACGTGGAAGAGTGATAGAGGCCATGAGACCAACCATATTCGGGAACCACTAATTGGATTACGGGTTGGGATGTCAAAAGTGGTATCAAATTTTTTTGTTCATTGCCTAATTATATTGAGATGTCAAAATTGACAATAGGATGAGTAATAATTTGGCTATGATATTGTACTTGGGAGTAGCAAACCCATGTACATATATAAAAAAATTATCGTAGATAATTATTTTTTTTGGATTTTACTTATTATTGTTTATTTGAATCTTTCATTGGGTGGAAAAGATGATATGTGACTTTTATTATTATTATGATTGAAGATTTAATTTTACCCTTCAATCAGTCTATAAAAAGTATGTTGACTCAAGAATCATTGTATGCATGAAGATATTCACATGTCATTCATTAATCCATTCCATATAGGTGCATCTAATTTATTTTATTTTATGTGGTTTCTTTAATTTCTATGATTGATATATATATATATCTATGTGTGGGTGTGTGTGTTTTTTCCTAAAATTCATGAATGGGAATGATAATGATAATTGGTTATTAAAAGTGTATGCATTTAACAAACATTGTTTTACTATAATTCTTGTTTCTAACACCTTATGTATTTAATTATGAAATATTGAGTCATGAAACATTGGTCATGTTGGTCGGAAAGTGTTTATGTCTAGGATTATAAGGATTTTATATTAAAATTCATAATTTCAATGGTAATTTTTAAATTAGAAGTTGTTATCTATATAATTCAACCATTACAAAGATTCTATAAAAATTGATTGAAATTACAATAGATATAAATTTTTAAATGATGTTGTTACTATTAAATGTTGATTCTGATTGTGACATAAATTATTTCCCTATATAAATTTAAATTAACACTCTGTATACAAGGACTCCTTACTTATAATAGATAACATGACCTAGACCCAACTTCATTAAGGTGAATTAAGAAATATCAATTTCTTTTTTCATATATAAATCACACATGCCTTGATTTAGAAGTAGGAATTGAATAGTTAGTTTTATATAAAAAGTGTTTTGCTTATTATATATCTATACAATTGCATTATTACATTATAAAATATTATTTGAGACATATACATGGAATTGTCAAAGCTATTCCACCACAACATCCTCGGTCCATGCACATTGAGGGTGGTGGAAACTAGGATCTATTGATGGTGGGACCTAAGGAATAGGTAGTGTCACCTGAGGCACCTCCTGTTAAAAAATCCATGAGATACAATTATTAGTTTCAAAGGGGCTTTCTATGAATCAAGTTGACCATGCATGGAGTACTATAAATTCCCCCTACTATATTTGACCAGAATCAAGATTTCTAGTATCAGCATATCCCCACATTTTCAGGAAATGGGAGTCCTCATGCTGTAGAGTCATGAATGGAGTCCATGAAAACTCCCTTAGAGAATATTTACACACCTGTTTATATTTGAGTGAATATATATATGTATATGATCCAATATTATTTAAATATATGGTGGGATGTTACATCCCAAGAAGATTGTTGTTAGGGTATGGTTTGAAATGTTTTTTTAAAAATACATTAGGACTATTTCCTTAGTTGCTACGAGCAGGATGACATAGAAAGTTTATGCATCTAATATAGGAAATTATTATTTTGATGGAATAATATATATATTTCATAGATCACTAGTTATTAACACTGACTCTTGATGTATATGTGTTGTTGAAAATGAGGTGTTTTGAGAATTAGCTCTTTCATGAAATTTTATCCCACGTAAATGTTTTTCAATTCACCACCATTTGAAAACAATTATCCAGGATCTTATCACTGAGTAGAACCATAGGCTATCTAATGGTGTAGGCTAGTTTGGCTCATAACTGAGAGAGGTATTTTGTCTAACTAGAGGTCAAAAAATTGTTTTAAAATTTATATACGATTAGTAATAGCCAGATGAAGATGAGTGACAACCATGTGTTTTTTCACCAATGTGGGAAACTAGGGCCTAAGAGCCCTACTGTCTGAGAGACCACATTGAGTGCATAGGATGTAGAATGTTAGGTAATCTTTAGAATTTTTTCCATGGACTTTTCATATTTTTATATTTTCATATTTACGGAGTATATTTATGAGTTCATCCTTAAGAAGATTTATCAATACCACTTCAATAGTTAGTAGATCGAGTAGAACCAGACATACATTTAGAGGGGGTGATCATGGACAAGGAATCTTGACTATAGATGTAAAACACTAGTGGTATAGACCTACTAATGTATGTCAAGATATATCTTTGGTTTTCAGTGTATTCCATATCAATGGAGTAAAATATTTTCCACAGAAGAATAGTTATAGGCCAAATACACATAGAGGTACAAATTTTGTAGCCTCTAAATTAGTATCTTTAATTTTTTCGTATGGGTACATTTCATTCATTTTTTTATGTGACTACTATACAAAACCATGGTCTTAATATTTAGTAATTCTCTATGTGATGACACTTAAAACTCTATTAGGAATTTTATATTAAAGTGTAAGACAATGCACAGAAGTCCACCTTGATTAAGGTAGTTATAATTTTTTATGGGACATCCTAGTTCTTGAGATGAGGGGTTTCGATTTCATTCTAAATATGGACTGGTTGGCCACATATCATTCATATGTGGACCAATAATACTGTAGTATATAATTTACCTCACCTGAGAGTGATACTTATCTCTACAATGTAGAATGGAATTTCCAGGTGAATTGTGATTGGCCAAATCATCAAGAATTGAAAGGAGTAACGGTGTATATTACTATAATTTTTCTTGATGACTATAGAGTATGATAAGATTATTTACACTACTTTTTGATTTATTTATAGAGGTCATACCAGAAGAATTTTATAGAAAAAGTAAAAAGAAATAGATATATGGTACTGTTTATCTTGTTCTTGGTGCTGCATCAATATCTATTTCTACCCATATGATTCCTAATACTGATTTACCAGATCTTAAGGGGATGTTATAGGATTTTATTTCTAAGGTTTTTATAAAATCTATCACATCACCTTCAGGATCACATAAAATATTTTTCTAGAATAATATCAGTATCCTCATACATTGGGTGGATTGTTATTGTTTAAACCATCTTCTAATTAGGAAAATGTATCCACCACCTTATATCGATGACCTCTTCAACGGTCTCTGAGGAGAATGATTTTTCTCTAAGATCAATTTGAGTTAGGGAAATTATCCGGTGTGAGTCAAATATTTAAACGAAAATGGTGCAATGTTTTATGGAAGGTATAACATTTATGAGTATCTCCTTAGATCATTATGTCTTTTGAATGTGCCACATATTTTCATGTCTTTGATGATTTAGGTTTTTCACCCATATCTATATTCAAATCTTTTAGTCCACATGGATTATATCCAAGAGTATTATCATTCTAAAAATAACCATGTAAAACATATTGAGATGACATTGCATGCAATCATAGAGAACTAGATATATAAAATGACAACTAAAATCCACTTCTAGATCAATAATGTAACACCCCAATATTTCATAGTATGTTATATATTTAAAGTAATTCAATATCTTATAATGCATGAAACATCCACATGGCTTGCATTATATGCAAGATTGAGTTTCTATGGAACAAAAAATTAGTATTATAATTATTTAAATGATATGTATTTTTATCTATTAAATATTGTGATATGAATAGTAAAAAATTAGTTTTTATTGGTATTTATAATGTTTTTAAATAAATAAAACATATTTATAATGAAATGTATATGTTTTTTTAAAATATTTATATATTTAGAAAAACTATTTTCTTAACAGAACTAATTTGTATGTCCTTTTGCGAATAATAATAAAATTAATATCAGAAACACTTAAAAATTTAATTCGGTAAAATATACATCATTTTTGATTTGGAATAACAAAATTATCATTGAGTGAATTTTTGGTATTTTTCTGAAAACTTTCAATTTTTGATAAATAGTGAAAAATAGTACATAGTATATAAAAAACAACTATTTATTTAAATAATTATTATTTTTATTTAAAATTATTTTAAAGTCAAAATAGATAAAAAATAACTATATTAGTCCAACGTAATTCATTTTAAATATTATATAATATGATTAGACATAAAATTTTATTGAATTATTTAATGCCTTTTACCCACCTTCTAGGCACATTTGAAAATTTGCATAAAATGTAAATTTATCACTTCTTTGAATTGATTTTAAAAATCCTAGAGACATGGTTGACATCATTATGTAAAATATTTTTAAATAGGATGAAAATAATATCTATTGAATAGTAACTTTTGAATTTTATTTGCCCCAATTAAAAGTAAATAGGGTAATTAAAGGTAAATATGATATTATAATTACCATAACACATGTCCAAATTCTATTAGATAAGTTTATTTTGACCCAAATCAACATTATGAACAAAATAATATGCTTTTCGATCCACTTTGATTAGATTAGGACATTTATTATTATTTTATATAAAGAATGGTTAAAAGTGTTAAATTAAACGTTTAATAACTAAACCATTTTTAATATAGGGTTATACATAAGAGAAATTTAAAAATAAATATTTTTATGAAATATAAAAATATTTCATAAATCATTGTATTTAATTTATAATTTTTGGAAATTTAATAATTAAATTTATTTTTTACACAATAATGATGCATTAATTACCTTATTAGTGAAAGATTAAAATAATCAATATTATAAATTTCAAAATAAAAGTAAATTAAGACTTTTGATGAATTATAGTAGTTTTCTAGGTCAATATGACATGTTAGTATTGATTTAATGTATTTTTTTGATATAATCCAGTTTTGTTGACATTCACAAAAACCAAATACACAATAGTCTCAAAATTGACATAAATTAGTATTTAAAACAAAAACTATATTATTAAATGTTATAATATTGCTAAAAATATACAATTTGGGAAAAGGAATTATATAACGATACACATGTCATTAATGATCCACTTGAGGTTCGCATGGAATTTTATAGTAAGTTTATCAACCACGTAATATAAAATACCAGAAGGCATGGTAAAAGTTAAACTATTTAAATAAGAATTAAATATAAAAGGGATGTTTAATATGGTGAACAAAACATGCATAAAACCTATTGATTGAAAGTATTTCAACCCATCCTCACAATATATTATGAATAAATCCATTTTGATCAATTATCCAAAAATGATTTTATAATAAAAGTATATTTCAATCTTTTCCTAAAGTGACCCTCACCTCTATTATAAAAGGGTACTCGTCATTATCTCAAAAACTCACCTCCAAAGTTATTTGGATCAGCAAAAACCTTATAAATTATCCTCCCAACTATCCTCACATCATCCTAGATTCCTTAATTTTATCATAAACCAACCTAAGGACCCCTTTTGATCAAATCAAAAGGAAGCACCCGAAGAATAGGTAATAATTTCATCACCTCTTTCAAAGTTCTTTTCGTCTACCACTTCCTATTTCATTGTTTCTTCCATACCAAAATAATAAATCTAGTAACATATACATATTGTGATGTCATTATAAATATGTTACAACCATATTCATTATTCTATCCATCATATTAATGACAATGTCACCATACTGGTGTATGTATGGCTTACTGACTCCACGTCGTGGCGTAGTTTGTTATTCAACACTTCATTATTTGTATGGGTATAATAATGAGTATAACTACTTTTAATAATAAATATAAAATTTTAATGATTCCTTATATATAATATACCATCAAATTACATATTATTTCTCCACTAATAAAATGATATTGTCACTCGTGTGTGCGTACGACTTACTATCTCCACAACGTTAAGATATTTAATTCCCCATCGTAACCATTCAAGAATATTTTTCATTTGATGATTAAAAATAATTATTACGAACATAATTTCCTTTTTTATATAAATCAAATACATTCTATCCATAATAATAATGAATTACATAACAAAACATATAAAGGAAAATGAATCAGTTAACACCCAAAACAATGATTCTACTGATATATCCATAACAAAAAAATATCAGAAGATCATATATGAAATTATATTTAGTTATTTTGTCCTTATATAATTTAATAATGATGATTTAATCATTATAAATAAGGTTAAACAACCCTCTACTAAGGAAAATTACAAGATAAGGGGTCTTCATCTCACTTTTTATTCCCATGAGATTCATGCTATATTTGCCACAATTTCCTTTTGTGTAGTGTATGTGTAGCACATGATTATATTCATTGAGTAATATAATTTAATTTATGTGTATTTAAATATTCATTGTATGATCCTTATTTCATGGGGTGTATGTTTCCTAAGTTTCCAAATCGTTATGGGAATTTCTAATTTCAATTTCCACTCATTGGGTTTTCACAAACTGCATTGATTATTTTACTCCAAGATTATGTGTGAAATCACAATTTATTTATTTATATAGAAATTTACACAATTTTTTTGGATATAATTTTGATATACATAATCACTCCATTTATATATTCACAGTTCATTGAGATGAACTTGATTTGAGTAATCATAACTGAATTTCCATTCATTGAGTTAAACATCCAAGTTATTGGTGTTGTTTTTACAAGAATATGTGTGAAAGTAATCTGAATGATTTACAATGAAAATTCAATCATTTTTAGTGTATTTATATTTTTAATACATAATTTTTTCATTGATGTATTCTTAACCTAAGGATAAAATCTTCATAATGTATTTAATCTGAATTTATATTCTATTGAGACTTCTTTGTTGTTATGCTCCAATTCACTTTTATATGGTGCATATTCTATAATTTGACATCGTATGCCATGAATACATTTATTCCCATGATATCATAATGTTTTGATTAATTTTATTCATAAATTGTTTTTATTCAAGTGTCTTTCATTTGGTTAGTAACTCTTAAAATAATTTTTTTTTTAAATGTTATGAAGATTGATTCTTATCATTATTGTCAATGTTTTAAAGATTGTTTTAAGGATTTATTTATATAAAAATTAATGTTTTAAAATTAAAATTTCTTTCTAATGTTTCAATGTGTTATGAGACACTTTTATAAATAAAATATCTTCAAAATGACTTCATAGATAAATAGTGTAACATTTAAATGTTTCCAAGAAAAAGGGGATATTTATCTCCAATAGTTTTACTAATTATTTTCATTTATATCAACATCCTTCATTTTTCTTGATTGAGGATGATTTATTATAAAAAATTCTTCCATATTTTATTGAATGCGTTAGGTTTGACTATGGTTGTGCTATTTTTATTCAAGTCATGTTTTTTTGACATTTTGTATTCTAGTATAAATTCGAATGTGTAGATTATGTTTTACCCTTTTCATATGAGGAATGCATTGAACATAGTAACTGATGGGCAGGGCCTTCTATATCCCCTAGATGAATTGATAGGTCACGTGAGACAAACTAGTGTATTAGTACAGGTCCTTGACAAAATCTTTTTTGTAGTCTTGGCACGAGGCCTTGACATGTGGTTATGATGCCTAGCATTATGAATTCTATATTTATGAAATTAGATGTTGATATTACTTGTGATAATATGACTAGTAGAATATCCATGTATATAAGTAAATGGAATTGTTTGATTTATCTGTACCATATTATGTTGAATTTTATGTTTCAAAGGCTTGTGTTTTAGTCTAATACATTGCCTTAAATTTTTATGCTTATTTATGAATGTTATTGCTATATCAATATCCTTACTGAGCATTTGAGCTCACCCCTTTCTTATATTTTATTTTTTCTATTATTTGAAGAAGTATATTATGACTGACCTGCTAGGATAGGCTAAGGGATATGAGTGTTTTCTATGGAGAAAAAATATTATTATTTTCAATTCATATTGTAATGTAAATCTTATGTATGTCTCTAGTACTTCCAAGGATATTAAACTGGTCGGTCCTCCGGGACATGATTTCTTGTATCATGATAAAGTTATGTAATAATTCACTGACTCTGGGTAACTGGGGTCGGGGCATTATAATTGGTATCATAGAAAGTATAGTATAATTTTTGGAAACTAGATTTAGAAAACACTTATTAGAGAACAATACCCTAATATAAACCTTGTGGATTAGTACAGAAGAACATCCAAAAAATTTGGTACTGTAAATATTGTTTGGGTTTTCTAAGAAAATGCATCCCCATTTGGATACAAACAGGTAGAGGTGGCTCTGACACAGATGTTCCTAGTAGTTAAAACTCTAAAAATGAGTTTTGGGCTTGACCCAAGGTTTCCTCGTACATGACAATGGGCCTTGATTCACTCTTGGTATTGAAACTCCCAAAGGATATTCATAGAATAATTCAAATTTTATTTACAAACCATTATGAAGGATTTATGAGTAAATAAATCCAAAAAAAATATTTTTATGATTATACATTATATGCATAAACTTTTCAATTTACGTTAGGTATTTTACAAGTTTGGAATTATGCCTTGCGATTCATAAACTAACCTAGTGTATTCTATTGTTTAGAAATAGTGCCCAGTAGAAGGAATGTGAACTCCAACAATATGCATGATCCAAATGTAAGAAGGGTCATACCTTTCATGGTCTTAAAGAAACATTTAGAAGGCAAATAGTCACCCATGTATTCTCATCTTATGAAGAAATAATATCATGTGTTAATAATAAATGCACATAATTCTCAAAGTCCTTTGGATTATAAGGGAAACCAGAGAAGAAATGATGGTAAAAAAAGAAATATAGATAAAGGTAAGAAGGGAAAAAAAGATATTTTCCAAATGTGATAACTATGGAAAGAATCACCTTAGTAAATTGTTGAAGGGAATGTGAGATTCTTATATGTGTGGGGAAAAGGACACCAATTACATGATTGATAGGGTAAGAAAAAAGTTTCAAATGTACAATGCTTCATCTACATAGAGTTGGGAAACTGTGCAAATCAATGTCCCAATCATCAGAGTACACTCGAAATGATGTTATTGGATAATAACAAGTATTGATACAACTATAGATGAAGAGAAATAATTAGTGTTACAATATTTTTATTAATGAATTATATAATTTGTGTATTGTATCAACGATTTAATTGTTATATTAAATATGGAAATAAATAAGGATTTTACATCATTACTATTTCATTGAGGTTTTCATATTAATGTTAAAATGAAAAGTGAATAAACAGAAAGTTATACTTTTTGGAAAATATATGGTTGAAGGAAAGAAAATATTTAACATTGTCCTAATACTGAGGTAGTGAATTTTGAATAAGATTTTGTTGATTTGGATAAATTATATTGGATATTCTTGACTACCCTGAACTGATTAATGGTTTGTTTATTCCATCATTGTTGGATTATTCTAAATTTTTTGATATAAGAAATATATCTACTATTCTATTAGGAATAAAGGAGTATGAATGTATTCAATAAGGTTTTATGGTAATTCGTGGTGCTACGATGTTTTATGAGAATACTTGATACAGGCACTCGCATGTTATTATGTGGGAAAAAGTGATCTTCATTATGTTCGATTGACCTTCCTTATAAATTTTTGGACTACGAGTTTGGACACAAGTATTTTGGATAAGTCTAATAATTGGAATGGATTATGTTGGATATTGAAAAATATTTTAAGTTTAAAACATTTCTTATGATTATTTCTGGATTTTTTTATTAAAATGGAAACACGAAGGTTGGGCGACAACCCGTCGCGTCTGGAATGGCCGCGAGACTTGAACCCACAAGTGAAGGGCGAAAAAGGGTGCATCACCTACCACTGGCCTACGTGATGTACTTGGTAGTATAATTTAGTTTTTTAAATGTTCTGATAGTTGAATTATAAATTCAATTTTTTGAAACCCTATAATATTAGGATAAAGAGAATGTTTTTGAGTTCTATTATCTTTTGGTGTGAAGGATGAGTTTTTGGTAGAAATTAGATAATGTATGGAACTCTACATGTCATGTACTTTTTTATTCTATGATGAAATTAATTGTTAAACTTTAGGAAAGGGATCTTAAAACCAAAAATGAGTTATCCTAATACCTTATGATTTGATAAACCAGTGATATATTAAGTCATCATATATTTATTGCTTTGAGGACCTCAATTTTTTATTTATTGTTCACATGATTGTGATTGATGACCTCAATCACTCTCTATAAATATTTACTTTTTACCACCAATTATGTGTCTCAAGTTTCCACAAATGTTCTCATAATCAAAATTCTAATTTGCTGGAAAATCTTTAATTTCCATTTCCTTCTTATTAATACAAAATGTTATTAACCCTATTTCTGATTTGGGTTTTCGACAAAGGTATTTTCAATTTTTTAACCGTATATTTTCGAAGAAAAATTTCATATTGAGAGGACACAATTTATTTAAAGATGGAATAATGCAACACCCCAATATTTCATAGTATGTTATATCATTAAAGTATGTCCATAGCTTATACTACACACAACACCGACGTGGATTGCGTTATATGCAAGAATGATTTTCTATGAAACAACACATTAGTATTATAATTATTTAAATGATATATTTATTTATCAATTAAATATTGGGATATTAATAGTAAATAATAAATTTTTAAGGTCATTTATAATATTTTCACATAAATAAAACATATTTATAATGAAATGTATATGTCTTGTTAAAATATTTAAATATTTAGAAAAACTATTTTCTTAAAAGAAAAACTTTTCACGTCGTTTTGGGAACATTATTAAAATTAATATTAGAAACACCTAAAAATTAAATTTGGTAAAATATACATCATTCTCATATTTTGAATTTCAAAATTATCTTAGGTTGAATTTTTGGTATTTATCTGAAAACATTCAATTTCTGATGAATAGTGAAAAATACTACATAGTACATAAAACCGACTATTTATTTAAATAACAAATAATTTTTATTTAAATTTATTTTATAGTCAAAACAGATACTTAATACCAATATTAGTCTAATGAAATTCATTAGAGTCAATTTATAATAATATTAGATATATAAAATTTTATTTAATTATTAAACTTCTTTTACACACCTTCTAGGAACCTTTGTAAATTTTCATAATACATAATTTTACCTCTTATGTGAATTTAATTTAAAAAATCATGGAGACATGGTTGACATCAGTAAGTAAAATTTGGTAAATAGAATGAAAATAATTTTTTTTATAAATAATAACTTCTCAATTTTATTTTCCATAACTAAATGTAAATAGGGTAATTAAAGGTAAAAATGATATTATAATTACAATAACACATGTCCTAATTCTATTTGATAAGTGTATTTAGACCAAAATAAACTTTATTAATAAAATAATATCATTTTTTATCCACATGAATTAGATTAGGACCTTAATTATTATTTTATTTAAAGAAGATTTAAAAGTGTTAAATTTAATGTTTAATAACTAAATAATTATTTATATAGGGTTATACATTAGATGAATTAGACTATAAATATTCAATATAAAAATAAAACTATTTCCTACATCTTGTTATTTTATTTATAATTTTTAGACATTATATAAATATATTTATTTATGACACAATAATGATGCAGTAATTACCTTAATAATTATAGATTAAAATAATTGATATTATAAATATTAAAATAAAAGTAAATTGAGACTTTTTATGCATTAAAATAATTATCTAGGTTATTAAGACATGTTAAAATTTATTTAATGTATTTTTTTTGAAGTAATCATGTTATTTTGACTTTCAAAAAAACCAAATATAGAATAGTTTCAAAATTGACATAAAAGGGTTTTTAAAACAAATACTATATTAGTAAGTTATAAAATATTCCTAGAATTAAATTTTTTGTCCAAAGGACATATATAATTATTTATATTTCATTAATTAAGCACTTGAGGTTCTATTGGAATTTTATAGTATGTTTATTAACCATGTAATATAAAAATTCCAGAATACATGGAAAAAGTTAAACAATTTAACTAAGAATTAAATCTAAAAGATAAGATTAATATGGTGACCTAAACTTGTCTATAACCTATTTATAGATATTATTTCGACCCATCCATACCATTTCTTCAAAATAAACTCATTTGAAGCCATTATAAGCTGAAATTAATTTTGTAATAAAATAATATTTCATGATTTTCCTAAAGTGACCCTCACCTCTCTTATTAAAGGGTACTACCCCTTATATCAAAATCACACCTCGAAATCCATTTGGTGTGGCCCAAACTTACTCACATATCTTCCTAAATACCCTCACTCGATTCTAGATGCCTTAATTTGATAATAAGTCGACCTAAAAATCCCTTTTTATCAAATCAAGAGGAAGCACCTGAAGAAGAGGTAATAATTTTATCACATCTATCAAAGTTATTTTCTTCTTCCACTTCCTATTTTATTACTGTTTTCATAACAAAATAATAAATATTTTACCTTCTACATACGTTTATGTTATTAGAAATATGGTACAACCATATTCATTATTCAATCCATTCTATGAATTAAAAATTCACCATACGTGCGTACGTACGACTTACCATCTCCACGTCGTGGTGTAGTTTGTTATTCAACACCTCATTATTTGTATGAGTATTATAATGAGAATAACTAATGTAAATAATAAATATATAATGTTAACGATTTTTTAAATATAATATACCATCAAATTACATACAATTTCACCACTAATAGAATTATATTTTCACTCTTGTGTATGTACGACTTACCGTCTTCACGACGCAATGAGATTTCGTTCCCCATCATAACCATTCAAGAATATTTTTCAATTTATGATTAAAAATAATGTTGTATAAATTAATATAATTATGGATATTAAATAAATACATTCTATCCATAAAATATGACTTACATAACAAATCATATAATGAAAAATGAATCAATTAACACCCAAAACAATGATACTACTAAAATATCATTAACAATGAAATATTAGAAGATCATATATGATATCATATTTATCTATATTTTTCTTGAATTTTTTTAATTACAATTATATCACCATTATACATGAGGTTAAATTACCCTCTAAAATGAAAAGTACAAGGTAAGGGGTTTTCATCTCCCTTTTTATTTCCGTGTGATTCGTGCTATATTTGCCACAATTTATTTTTGTGTGGTGTATTTAAATCCCATGATTATATGTTTTTGTAATGAACTTTAACTTTTTTGTATTTACATATTCATTTTATGATTCATCTTTCATGGGGTGTATGTTTCGTAAGTTACCAAATCGGTAAGGGAATTTCTTATTTCAATTTACACTCATTGGGTTTTACGCAAACTTCATTTATTATTTTACTCCAATATTATGTGTGAAATCACTATTTATTTATTTATATATAAACTTCAAATAATTTTTTGCGGATATAATTTTTATATACAAAATCACTCCATTTATAGATTCATAATTCGTTGATATGAACTTGATAAGGGTAATCAAAACTGAATTTCCATTCATTGAGTTAAACATCCAAGTCATTGGTGTTGTTTTTACAAGAATATGCGTGAATGTCTTAAAATTGATTTACATTGAATATCCAATCATATTTAGTGTATTTATATTTTTCTCACATAATTATGTCATTGATTTGTCCTTAATCTAAGGAAATAGTATTTATATGGGATTTCATCTCAATTTACATTCCATTGAGACATCATTGTTGTTATTCACTAATTTACTTTTATATGGTTTATATAATGTTCCTTGACATAGTGTATCATGAATCCATTTAATCCCATGATATTACAAAGTTTTTATTAATGTTATTTCTCAATTATTTGTAGTTAAGTGTCTTTAATTTAGTGAGGAACTCTTTAACTAAAATATCATTTTAAATGTTTTCAAGATTTATTCTTCTCATTAATTCCCATGTTTTAAAAATGGTTATAAGGATTTATATATATGGACATTAATGTTTTAAAATTTAAATTTCTTAAGAACTATTCAAAGTGGTATGGGACTCTTTTATTCAAAAATCTCTTCTAAATTACTTCATTGATAAATAGTGTCAAATTTAAATTTTTCCCAGAAAAAGGGGATATTTCTCTCAAATAGTTTTACTAATTATTTTTATTTATTTAAATATCCTTCATTATTCTTGATTTAGGTTGATTTATTATAATAAAATCTTCCATATTGTATTGAATGAGTTATGTTTGACTGTTGATGTGATATTTTTATACCATTCATTATTTGTGAACATTTTTATGCTAGTTTTAATATGAATGTTTAGATTATGTTTCACCCTTTTCATAAGAGGAATGCATTAGAATTAGTGGGTGATGGGTGGGACCCTCTATAGCCCATCGATTCATCGTTATGTCTCATTAGATAAACTAGTGTCTTGGAACAAGACCTTGACAAAATCTTATTTGAAGTCTTGGTACGATGCCTTGACCATGTGGTTATGATGTCTAGAAATATGCATTCCATCATTATGAAATTAGAAATAGATATTACATGTGATTATTAGACTCGTATAATATCCATGTAAATAAGTAAATCACATTATTTTATTTATCTTTTCCATATTATATGGAATTATATGTTCAAAAGGCTTGTGTTTTAGTCTTATACATTGCCACAAATGTATATTTCTTATTTATGAAAGTTTATTATATATTTTTATCCTTACTGAGCATCTAAGATCACCCCTTTCGTATATTTTATTTTTCCCAGGATGTGAAGAAGTATATTATGATCGACCTGTAGGGATATGATAAGTGATATGAGTGTTTTTTATGGATACACAATGTTGTTTTTTTCAATTCATAATCTAATGTAATGCCAATGTATGTATCTAGTACTTCCTAGGATACTAAACTGATCGGTCTCTTGGGACATGATTCCTTATATCATGAAAACTATATGTAATAATTCACCAAATATAGGTAACTGGGTTAGGGGCATTAAAATAAGGATTACTTTTTTGTGTGACAATATCTATGAGATAAGTGTTTTTGTTAACCCATTAAAGGTGATAGTTATTGTTTTTTATTAGCAATCGAATATCATATATGAAATATGTAGTTTCCTGGGGATTTATGGATAATATATATACATTATATAGTAATTAAAAATCATTATATAACCTATTTCTAGTTTAACTCAAAGGGGTGTGATGTTTTTGTGTTCTGAAGTGTGTGAAAATGCCTTTCAGTGGCTGAATTGGAGACTGACATCAGTAAAATTATGGAATATTCTTCAAAATGTTAGAGGTTTAACGGTATCTTGTGATGAATCTTGTATTGGTATTAGATCAATTATGATATGGTATAATTGATTCCATATATACGTTTCCCATCAGTTGAGGCCTCATGAGAGTAATTATTAAACTAATGATCATGAGCTAGCCATTTTAATTCATTCCTTGAATTCTTAGAGTCATTACTTACGGGGATAGAGGTTTTTGGTTCTCAAAAATAACAAAATACTGAAATATATATTTACACATTGTAACATAAATTCCATAGATAAAAGGGGGGTCAAAAAAATCACTCCTCTAACACTTAGGTCGCCTATACACTTATAAGGGGAATCAAAATTGCGGATTATATGAGCCAGAAGACTCAGAAAAAGGATATTTGAAGCCAGTGAAGAATAAATGATGATGAATCTACTTTTTGAGGTGAATCTATAGGTTCAATATATTTATGAGAGTACTTTCTTTACAGATGCAGAGGTGACCCCATTACTTATGGATTGGTTTAAGAGGTTGCATTTTTCATCACAAATGATTTGTCATAAGGGAGGGAATTACATGTGGGATACCACAACAATTTTGGTCTTTCAATATAGATGGGATCCTAGTTTTTCATGGGTGTTTCTAGGTGCTTACTAAAATGTAATAGGAATTGATGTGGTAATGACAAGCTTAATAGTGGGTAGTACACCCAGGTATTTCTATGATGTACTAAGACATGTGTCTCTATTAGTTGTGGTCAGGGGTGAAACAGGAGACATATGGGTTGGTTACTTGATGATCCACATGTTAGTAGGTGTAGGAATAATACTGTTGACCAATAGGTATTTTATATCCATTTTCTATTCTAGAGTGGATATGGAATGACATCACCATGTATTTTGTGAGGGGATATCATAGATCAACTTAGGGAAGTGTATTAATACTGGTGATAGTAGACATGTTAAAGAAGGTCACCAATTTCATACCTATTTAGGACTAATTAATAGTGAATGAGTATAGGAGGATCTACATTCATGGTAGTATTTTCATACATGGAGTTTTTTGTTCTATCATATCAAATAGAGATTTTTGTTTCATGTCGCAGTTCTGGAAGATGTCAAAGATGGAATTGGGCTCAAATGTTCTACTGAGTACAGCCTATCACTGATAGACTGATGATAAGTCTAATATTATGATATAGATTTTCAAGGATATTATTTGAGAATGAGTCCATGACTTCATTGTTTATTGGTATAAAAAATTATCTCTCACAATGGTCACCTATAATATCCGCTTCTAGGAGAACATATAGATGGGACATTATGAGGCCCTATATAGAAGGTCATTATATTCTCCACAATTCTAGTCAGCGAAAGGAGATGTTGTTATATAGGATTCTCATCTTGTTCAAGATACATCATAGTATTTTAATATTAATAAGAAGCATATCTCTGTAGATGAGTATAAGAATATGTCATACACCGATCATCATTGAAGAACTATAGAGTTCGATGTTAGGGATTGTATCATCAAAGGTGTTTCACCAAAACTGTGGCATAATTTCATTCAGTCCCTATGAAATTTATCACCTCATTATGGACGGTTATCCAAGTTATTAGAGACTGCTGGGATTATTTCCTATTAGATGGATCTTACTCAGAGATATTGATCCATTCCCGACATGTCTAATGTATCTCATCACCACCAATATAATTAAAATATACCTCATATTCATCACCGTAAAGTGGATGAATTGGTGTTCAAATTATTATTCTAATTATTATCTCACCTGTATCATTGATTGGATAAAGAAGGAAATTTGATGACTGTATCCACCTTTTTTATGGGTTTCATGGATGAATGAACCTGTATAGGATGGGACTTGAGATATTGATGTCGCCATACGAGCTATCTGGCTAGAGATATTCTCTAATGAAACAATTGCACCCCTAGAAGTGAAACTTAGAGAAAATTTGTTTTAAGGAAGAAAATTGTAAGATTTCATATTTTCATATCAGGTATGGGTTCTTTTAATTTTATGATTAACCCTTATTAAGACATAATGTGTGATTAAACCCAAAAATATATCCTTTAATACATTCGATCAATCAAATTTTGGTATGGTATCATGGGGGATGGAGGTTAGATATAGAACAAATAAATGACATTAATTTTCAATTAATAATGTGTATTTTCCTTGATAGATACAATGACCTGAGAAGTTAAATATGCTAATTAAAAAATCATGATGTTAATTGGTATGTATCATCTCCTAGCATGATGAATACATTAACTATATTATTTAAATTTTTGTGTATATGGAATTGGTTTTTTTAACAAGGAAAACACTTTTCTTTTTCCCTCAACCATATCTCCTCTCTCACTCATTATCTCCTCAAGTTAATGATTTTCTTTAGACTAAATCTTGGAGTTGGTTTAGATCATCTATCCGACCTCTGACCAGACCACTATTGATCATGTTAGAAGAATATATGTAAGATATTTTATCCACATACTTCTTTAACTAGTTTATCTCATTATCCTCTTTTCTATTTTGGTTTATGGTAATATAACCAATTTTTAGTATGGTTGTCAAGTTTTCTAGTTTCTTATTCTCTTGGATGAATTGAAAAATGATAATAGACATGTAATCCTATATAACCAAAATTTTTGTGGTCTCGTTTTTATTACTCATTTTCCTTTTTTTAATATTATGAAACATGATGCTTTATTCAATAGATTCCATGTGTTGCCTTACAAAATAAACATAACCCTTTTTAATTTAGTCATCCTTGGTATAAATGACCTAGTGTAACCTAATTCTTGTTGTGATATGTTTCCATCAACCATTTACACCAATTTAGTTATGACTATAAAATCAATTTTTGATGACATATTTTATCTTGTCACCCAAAAATCATTTATGTGGTTTTTTTTACTCCAAAATGAAATAATGATAATGAATTTAGTGGATGGTTAGTGGTATGAAAACATCACATTTTTTTTACATAATAATTGTCTTACACTTGTTAAAGGAAATCATTAATAATTTCTAAATCATATTTTACTTCTTATAGTTGTAGTAATATGAAATTAAATCCCATATATTTATGATACATTGTTATAGAAACCCTTATGATCTATTACACTCGGTAAATTCATCCATTATATGTGTTATACCCAGGTATGGAATCCCTTATGATTGTGATACTCGATTATGGAGGCCCTTGTGTGTGTGATACTAGGGCATGGAATCCCTTATACTTATGATACTCATGAATAGAATCCCTAATACTTATGATACTTGGGAATGGAGGTTAATATAATCTATCATACTCATTCATTTAATACCCTAATTCCATGTCAGATAATAGTATCTAGAAATGGATTCCTGAGATATGCTACTGGTCCTTCTTAATACTACATATGTAAGTATATTTTTAAACATCTCTACATATATGGAACATATACATACATACATACATATACAATTATTTTTATATTCTTATGGATAAATATATACATATATTTTAATATAATGAACCAATGTAGGTAGTTCCATCATTTCATCCCTAGAGAGGAAGATATGTACCATTGTAGTTTTCACTACTGCTTACCATTATTTTATTTTCATAATGCACATATTATATTTGCTAGCTTGATACTTTTAGAAAACATTGGTGGTATCCTAAAGAGTATTTCTCATAACCATTTAGATATTCCATTTAGCAACTAGACATACATCATGTATTTAGGTAGGGATAGGGAAAATAAACGATTACATGATTATTTATTTGATTTTAACATGAGAGTGGGGGAGAAGATGACTGATTTTTGGACCCTGATGCTATCTAGAGATAGTGTTTCAGTTTTTTTCATTGTTTTGATATAACTGAATATATTTTATTTTATATCCTTGTTTTCCTATTCATTTTTTAGATTCATGGAACAAATACACAATGAATCTAGTATGGGATATTTTTATTGATGAATTTTTACATTTATTTAGAATATTTACCTCGTGATTTTAGATGATGTTGTGTATCTGTTATTTATTAACTTTTTATAGTGTTGTGATACTCTAATTTTGATGGTATATTCTATCCACATTATCACCATGGACCCTCACTACTAGTCAGAATCTTTTGGCATTCGAGGATGCATTCTTGAGGTCATGTGTCCAATCGGCCTGGGGCACCATTTTGTGGCTAGCAGGTTGGGACTACACATATTTTTTCCTAAAATATTAAATTTTTATATTATTTTAATTAATTATATATTAAAATAAAAATAGTTCATTCAATTATTCTCATCAATATATTTTCATAAGTCTTTAATACATAAAAATATAGTTTTCTTCAAAAATATATGTTTTTATATAAAGTAATATCTTATACTTTTAAAATACCTAATTAATATTTTTAAATAAAATTAATTTATTTTCTTATTAATAAAATAATATTTCTATTGAAAGAAAAATATTTATTTTGTTTCCCATATTTAAAACATTATTTTAAAACACAACTTTCCATGGTGGTTTTACGCTATCTATGTGAATGTCGTTGTTTTCAAAAACTTTTTCCATTCATGGATAATCATAATAATAGATATTTTGATTGAATATACATAAAAATTCAATTTATTGGTTTTTATGATTCTTGAGATGTTAAATATGTATCAAAGAAATAGAATTAAATGTAATCAATAATGATTATTTTTAACCATAAAAACGAATATTATTAAATATGATTCTGGGAAAAGTTAATATTTACTAAACTATTGATCACCATTACTTTTTGAATTATATGGAAAAACACCCTTCATAATTCTAATAGTTGTAAAAACATTATATATGGAAAATTTATATACTAATAAATTTTTAATATATTTTTCATATAATGAACTAAATGACCTTGGAATAACCAATGTGAACAACAAAAATTTAGTGAAGGATTAAACAATTATAATAATGGTATTATTTTGAAGGATAAAAATAAATTTACATGAGTGTGTTTCAAAATAATGTAAATAATTAATATAATATTTCATATTTGGGGAGAAATAGGATATATGTATAGATTTAGGACATTATTAAAGGGTTTTTTCAGACAATATCATTAAATGTTTTAAATTCATTCTCTGAACAATTTTTCTCATTGTTCATGCTTTTATATTTTTTCATGATTTTTCTTTACTACACATGCAATGATAGGTAATTTTACACTATACTCGATTTTTGTTTACAAATTTTGAAATATATTTTATAGACCATATCCTTTTACATATAACATTACATGTTTTTAACTATAATTATACATCAGATTACAAGCGAAGGATCGTTTACTCTAATGTCTTAGAAGACTAGGTACATAAAACATAAAACAAAGGGAAAACACTTTTTAATTAAATCTTAATAAAGAGATCATAACTTCATTTGAGCCCTTACATCTACATAGGTTACGGTAATGAACACATGAACAAAGGTATGAGGTAACAATCCTAGTAAGAGAATGAACATAAGGATACTTCTTAAGCACATGAGTGAGGAGGCATGACATAATGATATCCAATTCCTGGAACAAATGAAATCATATCATATAAGCATGGGATCATATAAAAATGGAAACATATAATCATGGAATAATCATAAAAAATGTCTTTAGTATGGTTCAAGGCTATCCTTCAATCATGTTTCCCGTTTAGTACGGGTCAAGGCTAGCCACCAATCTCGATTTCCAATTTAATACGTGTCAAGGCTAACCTCCAATCCCATTTCACATCGCATCTCATGAGACAAAACATTAATCAATGAATTTGAGGGATATCTAGTCCTCCCATATCAAAATATTCATGAATATTCTTTCCACAGAAATAATCATACATAATCAACCATACATAAACATAAGGGTACCCATAAAATGAATTGGGTACCACAATCATGAAAAAAAACATTACCAATGGGTGTATCATGAAAGTGTCTGTGAAAGAAACGGATTTGAACATAAATGGATGTTCATAAGGTAAAATAGGAATAAAACTTGGTATGTGATGTCAAACATAAGTGAAAACATATGAGAGATGTATTTCAGAAACATTATCATTAAAACATTTTTGTACGGTTTTAATGAAAACACTATAGAGCCTTTAAAATTGAAAAGAGGAAAATATTTTATATAAAAAAAGAATTGAACCAATAAGTTTTTTTAATAAGAATAACAGTTTTATGGAGTCTATTTCTTATTATAACAGAATATAGAGTGCATTTGAAATTGGTTAAAAACATTTGGGATGCTCCCTTAATACATGTTTGCATATCAGAATGTTCTAGGGAAGAAATCATTTAAAAACATTTATATCCACTAAATAGAGTGATGAAAGTGTCTTCATAAATAAATTTTAAAAAAATAAAAATTATTTATAATATGTACATAAACAAATAAGAAAACACTATATTTATATAATGAAAGATAAGGCAACCCTAAAGAACCAAGTAGGTTCAGGTTGAATTTGTTATGGTTTATTAGCATGGTGTCGGGTGTACCTAAAAGGGATTGATGAGAGAGAAAATGTGTTTCTAATCACTTATACATCATTAGGGTAGTATTTTGGAGGTAAAAAAACATACCCCACCATTTCAAATTACACATAAAAAGTCATAACACATAAGATAATCTTGATTAAGGGAGAAACAGAGAGGATCCCTTACCTTAAATTCGGTGGTGTTATGCACTTGTTATTAATGACCAAAATAAAAAAATTAGGTTTATTAATTTATAATTCCAGAACCAATTATCTAATTAATTTATTTATTTTATCCCTTTTTAGTTCATTCAATACCCTTTCATTGGTTATAAGGTTCAATTTCATTGTTTAGGTTAGTTTGCTTCCTTGGTTTTAATGATAGATTCATGTTCTGATAAACACATATAATGAAAGTGATTGTCTATAATTGAAGTAGTATGTTATTAGTGAACATAAAGGACATTACATTGTTTCAATTTTATTTTTTTTACATAGAGTGAATTTGAAATTTTATATATAAAACCTTAGTGATAACCATTTTGGTTAATCGGTGGGTTTGATTACAAAGAACATGTTTTGTTTTATAACATAATATCATTTGATAAAAAGAAATAAAGAACCAAAAATATGATATCTTAAATATATAAAAATCTGGTTCAATAATAAAAAAATGGTTTCATGACCAGAATTAATAATGATAATAAGAATTGATAAATCCTTATCCTTGAATGTTCTAAATTTACACATCTCAAATGGTTTTTTAATTTCTTTCAAATAAAAGGTAGGGAAATGGGCGATGATAATGAAATATCCCATTAGAATAAACAAATTCCAGTACATGTATGTTACTAGAGTTGTCATTCTATTTGGGAGAAGGGAGGTGAGGAAAGAAACAATAAAAAAAGAACTTAAAAGAAATGAAAGAGTTGGAAAGATGAATTTACCTCTTGAGTCTACCTCCTTGGAGAACCTCTTAAGGGGGGAGGTTTTGGTATTTTAAAGAGAATAGAGGTCTTAAAACGTGTGGGAGGAGCTTGGGGAGAGATTTTGGTAGAATATGGGCAGGGTAGAAGGATTTAGAGTAGAGAAGAGAAGAGGGAGTTTGGGGGGGGGGGGTTTATAGTGGAGGAGATGAGGTCTTCATAAAATTTTAATCATTAGTTTATTAATATACCTCAAGACCATAAATAGTGATGATTCCATGAATAGGAATAGTAATAAATGAATGTGAGATAGATATTTGGGTGCTTACATCACTTTTGAGGTTAGGAATAGTGGGTTTTATTTATAATATATTTATACGGTAAATTAATGTATTGTACTATTCACGAGAAATTCAAGTATTTCGTAAAAATCCCAAAAATTCACCCTAACCATTTTTTAATGTGTATAATCAAAAAATGAAACCCATTTTTGAAAAATAATTTTCTTAATATTATTATTTTAATATTTAATTAAACTCATATTTTATTTTAAAACACTGGTTTTTAAACATTCATTTACTTATTCGAAAATATAGGTACATCATACATTCACTTGACCATTACTTTTGATAATATCATAGGTAAGGTTATTGTTCATTAGGTTAAAACATTATTCATAAGGATATGTTAAAATTCATAAGGGTAGGATAATATTCACAAAAAAATTATGTTTTTCTTATCGGGCTCCAAATAATTTACTAATCACAACTGTGTATGTCAGATTTTCAAAATTCCAAACACAGAAGTAACAAACTTATGATTAAAACTAGTGCAGGTACTTTTCCCTCATTGTTTCATCTACTTCCAATATTTACTATTCATACTTATGGTTTCTCTACATTACATTGACTAGGTGAGTAGTCCTATTTCATAGAAATATATCTCTACATTCCAAGATCTTCACTGGCTGCTCTTCATAGGAAAGACCATCCTCCAACTGTACTACCTCTGAAGAGAGTACATGTGAAGGGTTTGATATGTACATCCTTAAGAGTTATAGGAAAAATATATCATGTACTTCTGACATGGTAGGTGGATGTTCCAGTCGATGTGCCACATATCCAACTCGATCAAGGATCATGAAGGGGCCGATGTGCCTGAGACTTTACTTTCATTTCTTTCCAAATCTCATGACATTCTTCCATGGTGATATGCACAAAAATACTATGTCTCCAACTTTAATCTCAAGGTCCCATCGACGATATTATGTATCAGTTTTCTTTTGAATTTGGGATGCTTTGATATGGTTTTGAATGGTTTTCAACTTCTCCATCATTTCATCAACCATTTCAGGTCCTAGAAGATTACGCTCACCGACATCATCCCAATATGTCAGTGCTCTAAACTATTTCCCATAAAGGGATTCATATGGTGCGATCCATATGCTCGAGTTGAAACTGTTGTTGTAGTTGAATTCTACCAGTGGAAGATGTTGGTCTCGTCCTTCATTAAATTCAAAATAACATGTTTTTAACATATCTTATAGTGTATGAAAAGTTGGGTCATATTGGCCATCAGTTTGAGGATTATAGGCTGTACTGATGTTCAATTCTATACTTAGAGAATGTTAGATACTTTTCCAGAAATTTGAGATGAATCATAGATCACGATCAGATATAATAGATAGTGGTACTCCATGGATACTTACCACTTCTTTGTTGTAAATATGTGCAATTTGATCCAATGATAATTCTTCTCTAATTGAGATAAAGTTAATTGTCGTTTTAAGACGATCCATAATGAACCATATCGCATTGTTTCCTCTAGATGTCCTTGGATGTCCATGGACAAAGTTCATTGTAATGTATCCCACTTCCATGTTCGTATGGGTAGTTGTTGCATCATCCCATTTGAATATTTCCTCTCAACCATCAATTTTTCACATACCAGGAACTTTGATGTAAATTAAGCAACCTCCCTTTTCATATTGTCCCACCAAATGTTATCTCGGAGATCTTCATGCATCTTTATGCTCCCTGGGTGGAAAAGGAAATTTGAGCTATGTGTGTCATTTAGAAACTATCCCATTATCTCTGCATTGGATGGTATATATAATCATGACCCAAATCTTACAAATCCTTCCTCATCCACCTGGAACTCTAAAGATTTCCAATTTTTAAAATCTTCCAGCCTTTTCATAATTTACACATCCTTTCTTTGAGTATCCTTTATTTTCTACATGAGAGATGGTTGAGAAATAATTTGAGAAGGATTGATGATATTTATCTCTAAGTGATTCCAATGCCCATCCTCTTCAAATATGTGAGGATAAGATCTTTTTCGATTCTCATCATTGATAATGATGCAGGATCCTTTCTACTTAGAGAATTGTCAACCTTGTTTGTCTTACTATGATGGTAGTGGATTGAGGAGTCATAAACCTCGATGGTCTCTATCAATCTTCGCTGGCGTATATTGGGAAAATTTTGTGTGAGTATATATTTGAGACTGTTGTGGTCAATATATATCTCCCACTTCTCCCCATAGAGATAATGAAACCATGATTTCAACAAAAAGATCATAGCCACCACCTCCAGATCATGTGTTGCTCATGGATTTGTAGCTTCTTTGTGGAATTGGATATAAATTTATCATTTTTCATTAGAACACAGCCTAATACCATATTTGAAGCATCACTGTACACCACAAAGAGTTCTCCACTCGTTGGTATTGTGATTACTGGTGCAGTGATAAGCGTCATTTTTAACTCCCCGAAATAGTATTCACATTCATGAGTTTAGAAAAACATTAACCCTTTCTATTCCACTTGGTCATTGGGTTTTACAATTTTAAAATATTCTTCACAAATCCTTGGTAATACCCAGCTAGACCACAAAACCTATGGATCTCCATTACAGATGTTGTCCTGGGCCACTCTTAAATTGACTTCCTCTCAGAAGGGTCCACAGATATCCCTTTTCTGGTGATAAAATTCCCCATGAATGATACATTATCCATCTAGAACTCACATTTACTGTACATTTCATACAACTTCTCCCATCACAAATTCTTTAACACAATATTCCAATACTCCTCGTGTTCCTCCTTTCTCTTGGAATATATAAGAATATCATAAATAAAGACTTCAACAAATTTTTTCGTGGTAATATTTTATGACTTTGTTCATTAAATCAATGAAAATTTATAGAGAATTATTGAGTTTGAAGGGCATCACTATGAACTCATAGTGTCCATACCTCGTTCAAAAGGCAGTTTTGGGAATATCTTCATTCCTCACCTTTAATTAGTGATATCCACGATGAAGGTCCACCTAAGAGAAATAATTGGCCCCACAAAGTTGATCAAACAATTCATCTATCTGTGTAAGGGGGTACTTGTTCTTTATTGTGATTTTATTAGGCTCACGATAATCAGTGCATATGCACATCATTCCATCCTTATTCTTGATGAAGAGGAATGGCTTACTACATGGTGAAGCACTCAGGCATATAAAACCCTTCTCCAGATTCTCCTATAACATCTTCTCCAGCTCTTCCTGCTGAATAGTGGCCATTCTATAAGGTTTCTTTGATATAGGCAGAGATCTAGGAATAAGTTCAATTGGGAACTCAGCCTTAAGATAAGAAGGAAGACCAAGAAACTCTTATGAGAATACATCATTGTAATCCCTCACTATGGGTGTGACTTCAACCATGATTCTCTCCCTTGTCTCAATCATTTCAGTTAGAGAATCTATCTCATAAGGAAACAATATTCACACAAGAGATGAGGATTCAAAAGAAGTTTCATATTCCTCCCAACACTTATATAGAATCATAAGATGATTCAAGATGTGTAGAGTGATACCTATTTCCTGAGAGTCGATGTTGGATTTGTATAAAAATATGCAATCAATGCCCAAGATAGCGTCAATCATTACAAAAGGAAGTAAGAAAAGATTTTTTGGGAGTTTTAGTCCACAAACATTAATTGGGGAGGAGTTATAAAACTTGGATGTAATGATTTTCCCATTCTCTGTTCTCACATATAACATTTTCTCCAAATTTTGATGTGGTTTTTGAATTATTCTACTAAAATTTCATGATATGAAATAAGGTGTAGAACCAAAATCAAATAGTATGTTATATATTCATTAATGAATAACTAGACTACCTATTACCACATCATTGTCCTACTCCACCTCAACAGTAGTTATAGAATAAGTCCCTCCTTTTTGCCTTAGAGGTTATTTATTATTTCCTCCAACTGCCCTCGTCTTAGAGAAATGTCTCGCATAATGCCCATACAACTTGAATTTGTAACACTTCACTAAAGGATGAGTTTGGATCTGAACCTTTTTTTCTCCTTCTACATTACCAGTATTCTTCATATCCCATCGGCATTTTTTAGTTAGATGACCAATCATTCCACATTTGAAGCAATTCTTGGTTCCCTTCAGACATTTCCAAAGGCGATTCTTCCCACATATTTTAAAAGGAGAAATGTTGGGATTCTTTCCATCAAGGTATTTGTTTGATGAACCACCCATGTTGTTCTCCATTTTCCACTTCTTGTCACTAGGCCCATGAGACCAGTGAGAGTCTCAAATCTCCATTTGAACCTTGAGGGCACAACATGACATAACTTCTTAACTATAAATGGATTGAATAAACATTTCTGTTCATAGACTCAGCTTTAGTCTGCTAAAGAAGCGATCCACCTTGCATTCAGTGTTCATGACCAAGCCATAAGAGTACCTTGCAAGCCTCGTAAATTTCTCTTCATACACACTGATGGACTCATCTTACTTATACTTGAGTCTGAGGAACTCTCTTTTCTTCTTGAGATGGAGGGTTCGAGGAAAATATTTTTTGAAAAACATCCTTGAATTCCTCCAAATCCAAGGAATCAATTTCATACTTGGACTTTGTATTCTTAATCTATTTCCACCACTGATCAGGTTCCCCATCAAAACAATACCCCTCCAGTACAAATTTTTCTTCTTCTAAGAATTGAAGGATAGAGAATATCTTTTCAATGAAGTTAATCCACATTTAATCAAGGAGGGGATCCGTAGATCCGCTGAACATTGGGGGACTTTTCTGCATGAAGGATTCTACAGAAACATGTTCTTTCCTTGGAGGAGGGGGCGTTCTTCATGATTCATGTTATTATTCTTAACTCAATCCAGCTGAACTTGTACTGTCAAGTTGTTTTTAGCACCCACATCCATCATATTTGGCATATCAATAGGGAAATATTCACATTAACTATCACATTTATTGTTGGAACGAGTTCTTCTATTTAACTCCACTAACTAAGAAAAAGAACATATAATTAATGGTCTTCAATACGTACCCATTGATCATAAAAACAAACATTGAACATAAAAGGATAAAATTGTAAAGGAGAAGTAAATCCTATATTGTGATTAACCAGGTTTAAATCTCGGTTATCCTATATCTATTTCTTAACATATATTTGAATGGTATTTTTTTGTCCCTTAATAATGGTTGGTACTAAGCTCAGGAATATACCAAAGCATACCCCTCAAGAGTATTGTAACCATGTGTGCAGCAAAGCCTACAGTCGGGCACCAGTTCTCATTAATGTCTAGATTAATGTGGTGTTTTGGGTTTTACCCCCTCATACATCTATGCCAGATCCACCTCCACCTGTTTGTATCAACATAGGGATGTATTTCCTTGATAAATAACTTACACAATACTTACAATATTTTAGGAATGTTTTCTTATACTTAGTCCCATCCTTATGGTTCTTACTAAGGTTCTCTATTCATAATATCCAAAAATAACTAGGCTAACCTCTGATACCAACTGTAGCAACCCTATCCTTTTACATGTGACATTACATGTTTTTAAGATTTATTTTATATCAGAGTAAAATACAAGGATCTTTAAGTCTAGTGTCTTGGAAGACTAGGTACATAAAACCTAAAACATGGGGTTAAAAACATCTTTATTTAATCTCTATAAAGAGATCCTAACTTCCTTTGAGCCCTTACATCTGCATAGGGTACCCTGGGGAACACATAAAAAAAGGATGAGAAAAAAAAATCCCAGAAAGGTAATGAAAATAAGGATACATCTTAAGAAAAATAGTTAGTAGGCATGACATAATGATATCCAATCATTGAACATATGCAATCACTTCATATAAGAATGGAATCATATAAACATTGAATCATATAAATGTGGCAGGATCATTAAAATTTACTTTAGTATGGTTTAAGGCTAACAGAAAATCCCATTTCCTATTTTAGTATGGGTCAAAGCTAATTGCCAATCTCAATTCCCATTTTAGTACGGGTCAAGGCTAACCACCAATACCATTTCACATCGCATCTCATTAGTCTTACCTTTACCCAATGCATTAGAGTGCTATTTGGGTGTACCCATCTCATAATTTTCAGGTATATTATTTCCACATAAATAAATATACATAATCAACAATACATAAACATAAGGGTACCCATGTAATGAATTGGGTACCAAAATCATGACATAAACCACAACCAATGGGAATATCAAGAATGTGTCCATGAAAGAAGGGGATTATAACTTACACGGACGTTCATAAGGTAAAATAGTCATACAACATGGTAAGTGATGTCAAACAAAAGTTACAACATATAAGAAATGTATTTGTTAAACATTAGCATTAAATTATTTTTTTGCGGTTTTAAGGAATAAACTATAGATACTTTAAAATAAAAAAGAATATAATATTTTATTTAAAACAAGAATTGTATCAATAAGGTTTTAATAATAATAATACTAGGTTTATAAAGAAAATCGTGGATTAAAATAGAGGATAGAGTGCATTTGAAATAGGGTAAATAATTTTGGGAAGTTCCCTTAAAAGAGGTTTTCTTATCGGAATGTTCTACGGAGGGAATCTTTTAAAAACATGTATATCCATGAAATAGAGTGATTAAAGGGTATTCATAAATGAATTTCCAAAAAATACACATAATTTATAATATGTACATAATCAGATAAGACAACTCCATTATCATATAAATAAAATAAGGCAACCCAAAATATTAAAAAAGGATCGGGTAGAATACATTTCAGTTTATTAGCATGGTGTCGGGTGTACCTAAGAGGGATTTATGAGAGATAAAAGGGGTTTCCCATTACTTATAATTCATGAGGGAATTATGGGGGAGGTGAGAAAACATACCCCATTATTTTATATTACACTTAAAAGGGTATATCATAGAGGACAATTTTTATTAAGGGAGAAATTGAGAGGATCCCTTACCTTAAATTTGGTGGTGTTCTCCACTTGTTATTAATGACCTAAATAAAAGAATAGGATTATCAACTAATAATTCCACAACATATTATTTATGTAATTTATTTATTTTATCGCTTTTTGGTTTATTCTAGACCCTTTTGGTGGGTTAAAAAGTTTAATTTCATTGCTTAGGATTGTTTGCTTCCTTGGTTTCAATGATCAGTTCATGTTCGGATAAACACGTATGATGAAAGTGATTGTCCAGAATAGAAGTTTTTTGTTAATAATAAATATACAAGAGATTAAATGGTAAAAAAAATTCTTAGAGTAAACTTGAAATATTATATATAAAACCATAGGGATAACCGTTTTGGTTAATCGGTTGGTTTGATTACAAAGAACATGTTCTTCTTCAAAAATTAATACCATTTTTACAAATGGATTACAGAACCAAAAATAGGATATATTACATATATAATAATATGTTTCAACAATAATAAAAAAAAATCATGACTGAAATTAAATATGATATTATAAATTAATAAACCATTATCCTTGAATGTGCTAAATTAACGCATCTAAAACGGTGTATTAATTTGATTCAAATTAAATGTAGGGAAAGAATAAAAGATTATCAAATATCTCATTAGAATAAAATAATTACAGAATGTGTATGTTAATAGAGTTATCATACTATTTCGTTGAAGGGAGTTTAGGAAAATAATAATAAAATAATAGAACTTAAATGAAATGAAAGAGTTGGAAAGAGGAATTTACCTCTTGAGTCTACCTCCTTTGAGAACCTCTTATGAGAGAGGTTTTGGTATTTTGATGAGACTAGGGGCCTTGAATGTGGGGTAGGATCTTGGGGAGATATTTAGGTAGGATATTGGTAGGGCACAAGTCGTGATATTAGTGATGAGAAGAGGGGTGAGGGGGTATTTATAGTGGAGGAGAGGAGGGTTTTCATAATTTTTAACCATTAGTTTATTAATTTATCTCAAGTCTAGTAATTGTGATAACTCAAAGACCAAGAATTGTAATAAATTCATCTGAGTTCAATACTTGGGTTATTACATCACTTTTGATGTCAGTAATAGTGGATTTTAATGATAATGTATTTATACGGTAAATTAATGTATTTTACTATTACCAAAAAATTCAAGTATTTCAGAAAAATCCCAAAAATTCACTATAACCATTTTACAACATTTAGAATCCAAAAATTAAATCCATTTATCAAAAATAATTTTCTAAATATTATTATTTTATTAATTAATTAAACTCATTATTTATTAAAAACCCAGTTTTATAATATTCATTTACTTATTCTAAAATATAGGTATATCATACTTTCACTTGAACATTATTTTTTCCTTCATGGCTCATTACTCTCCACTAAATAGCCACCACCACACAAAAAATATTTTATAGAAGAGTGGGGGAGATGGGAAATTAATCATCAATTTTTCACCATATGGATTTTGGGGACCACAGCCTAGAAACCTTTTTTGGTGTTGGTACATATTACTCATCCCAAGTGTGGTGAGTATGAAATTATCATGAAAATAAAATCATAGACACACACATATATATATCTAAAAAGAAGGATATAAAATTTTTATTTCAATATTTCATGAACCCTATCTTATATTGATGAAAATCCATTTTTATACTGCAATTAGAAAATTCCAATTCACCACTATATGAAACCTCAGACAACCCAACTTCCTTTCATTAAATTCCACATTCAGAACCTCTACATATTATTGAATTAACATCCAAAATTTATTAATAAATCCATCTAACATCATATTGTATGAAAACCCATTACAACAAATTGTTGTATTCAATTTTAATTTATGTCCAATGGTTTCTCCCTTATGTTATTTTTGAACTATTTACCACATGAAAATCACATCCCAATATTATTAAATTCATTATAATTCAATTATACTTTAGTCATCACAAACCTCATATATCATCACTATAGGGATAAAAAATTGGAAACCACACATCCTCCCATATTCCCTCTTAAAAAATCAAAAAGCGCAACCTAACCAGCAAACAACACCCACATATCAACCACCACACACCAATAACCCATAATAAATTAACTTGAAAAATTGATCACCAACATCAGTGATAAATACACACTCGGGACACACAAACAAAACAGAAAAAAATAAACATACTAAAAGAACAAATCAAAATATTTTTAAACCACATAAATTCATAATAAATATAATAAGGGATTAACTATTAATATATCATCTCATGCATGAGTATTTTCACATACCTATATATTTCAAATAATATAATTTTTTTTCAAAGAAGTTCAAAAAAATTATGTGTGGAGGGAATAACATAAAAAATAATCTCAACAAACATTAAAGGATTATAATTAACATTTTCTAAAAAATGTATATCATACTAGGATATATGATTGAAGAGGTAAAACATCAATAATAATAAAATATTTAAATGAAGGGTATTACTCCCCTTAAATAAAAATTATATTTAAATTGGTTCATTATCTTTATTTGAAAATCCATCCAAAAAACTCATTTGAAGACAATTCCAGGATAATTTCACATATTTATAAAATAATAGGTTAAGAAAGATATCCTAAATTAAAATAAGTTACAAAACATGTTGCAAAAAAAATATGGGAAAACAAAGATGATTCTACATCATGGATATCATGATGTTATGGGATAGATAAATAATTAATAATATATATATTTGGGAGTAATATGAATGAAAAACAAACACATACCTAAAACATTCCATAATGCTACAAAAAATAGTGTGAACCAAACTGATGAACGTGATTGTAATCACGAGTAAGAATGATTCATGTTATAGGTAGATCAATCTATGTCTCTACAGTATGTATATAGTTTATTGAGGCTTGCCGAAAATAATAAAGTACATTAATAAGGGTAATATTATTTACTATTATACTAGATATATTTAACTAAATAAATCATTTTATTACTATGTTTAACATATATTTTTTACTGTATTTATATTTAATTTTATATAATAAATATTGAATTTCCCAATATAAACCCGATGAGTTTTGGATTTCATTAAAAATTCATTCATAGAAATAAAAAAAATAAAAAATTGATCTTTCAATTCAATGTTTCACATTAATATAATTTTTATTGTATTTATGTAGAATTATGGGTATTTTAAAAAACTATAAATTTTCATAATATTGGACTAAACTCACAAGAAAACAAAGATACCATATGAAGATGTAACCTACCAGATATAGGAACAGTCCTCCTATATAAAGGTACCAACCAACCACATCAATAACCCAATTTACTACATGAAGGAACCAATTGGGAATTAAAAATGTATCAATCAGCTACACAAGGGAAGAAACCAATTGTGTGATGGAAATAATTTACCACATGAAGGAAACGACTATTATAAGGATGGAACCAACTAAATACATGAATGAAAATGTGATGACAAAGTTATTATATTGACTATAATAGAAAACATAGAAATAACCAAAACTAAAAATCACATGAAATACTTCAGAAACTTACAAGACATAAAAATTCAAGAAGAAAGGTTTTTAGAACCCGAGACCTTACATTATATACCACGTAGAAAAAACATATTATCATGAATCATAATAGAACATGAAAAGGCGGAAATAGGGTTTGGAAGATCCCTTGTGAAATACCTCTCAAGGATATCACTATCTAAATAACATAACCAACCTATGAGGAACAAAACAAATATAGAAGACACATCATCAACCAAGAAAGGGAGTTGAACACATATAAATATTATGGTTAAACACATCAAATGAACAAAAAATAAATAAATGATGTAGCATGAATCAAAGAATCAACCATTAAATTAGATTGGGAATTTAGTGTGAATTTATGATTCCCATTCCAATGTTCCCTAATCCAAGAAACCATTCGTCAATATCACATGAACTAAGGCGATAAATCCTCCATGAAACACCTTCGTAAAACAATCCTAGACCACAATCATCCTGTACAAAACATTTCACATCATCCCCAATTCCCAACTCTATCCAATCATTTTCATGATATTCATCAGGAAAATACTGATGAATATTGGACAAATGGAAAAAATTTTCAACTCTATCATAATATAGTGAGACAAAAAATTGACAATCCACCTCACTAATATGATCTAGCTCCTCCAAATTCATTAGGAGCATGGGGATATATTACACGCTTTTCCAAACATCAATTGTCCCTGATAATGGAATACCTTTATGCACACATGATCCATGAAGTAATTCAACAAGGGAAAACTCTTGTACGATATATATTCCTTCTGATTGTGTTTTTCCCATTACCTTCTTTGGTTCAACTATTATCTTCTCTTTTAATCTCTATAATACATTATTATCAAGGATACCATTATCAGAAACCTTGTTCCTGTACAATAAATGGTGAAATAAATTCCTATTAAATACCTTGAATGGATCCAAATAGATTTATTAGTGATATATATTTTTATTGGAAAACATAACCAATAGTATGTGTTTCACCAATGTTCTGCCAATTTCCTTGACATAATCCTGAAACATACCATCCAAGTTATATATATCATGCTCCATTTTCCCGTCTGTATGCGGTTAGAAAAGTAGTGTTAAGGTGTTAGTGAGATCTAGAATCATATTTTACTCAAATCATAGAATATTATGTAAAATGAAAATCCTAGTCAAATACACTGGAATTTCATACCTCACAGAGACTCATAATCGCAACCATGTCATGCTATTCAAGATAATATATAGCACTCAACTCCCTAATTTCCTGAAAATGGGATGACTTTATTAGTGGGCCTATACTCACCTTAATGGTAATATGACCGCCCTGTCCTTGGGGTAACCCAATGAGAAAATCCATTTAAAATTCATCAAACCCCCCATCGAGGAAATCTAAAGTATACAAAAAACCCTTGGAACACAGTTCCCAACATTTACCAAATGACAATCCAGACACCTCACAAAAAATTCCAAAATAATCCACCTCATACTAGGCCAAACAAATCTACCTCCTCAAACAATGGTACATCTTAGACACACCTAGATACACTACAAAATGTGAGTTGTGAAACAAAAGAATATATCTCTCATGCAACCCTAAAGTAACAAACATCCTTCAATTAAACAACATCTAGTTCAACCATCATTGAATCACCACTTTATATAATCCACATTGTAACACCCCTAAAATGTAACTAATATGCATGATATATTTTTTTAATTCACAACAAGGAGATTTAAGTGAAATGTGGAACATTATAAAATATATTTAAAAATTATCATTACAACCTATAACATTAATTGAAGAAAATAATATTAATGAATGAATAATGAATAACATTTATATAGGTTATAATTAAAATTTATTGATTAATTCAAAATCAATACGAACTCAATTTTCAATAAATTCATGTTGTGTTTCAAAAATATGTTTTCTTATAAAATGGTTTTATTTCACATTCTATAGCAACATGATAATTGTTTTTGGAAATATTTTGAAATTTTATAGGTGTAAATAAATATCATTTTTGAAATCAGAATTTTAATATTTTGTTAGGGATTTTTTGGGATATTGTAAAAAAATATTTTTAATAGAATAGTGAAAAATAACAATTTTTGTTAAAATTTTATTATTTTATTAATAATTAAAATAGTTCCCCAAATATAATCATAATTTAATATAATTATCCATAATTTAATAGTAATATAATTAATTACTTATGAATTAACTTTTACTTGAAGTTGGTAAAATTGCATTGCTGGGTTTAATTTTTTTTTCAAACAACAAGTTTTCATAGGATTTCATCCATTGATATTAAAATTGAATTTAATCCACATTTAGACAATGAATAATGTAAAACATATTCCATATTTTTAATCATAATAATTAATATAATTTAATAAGTATTACTAATTTTTTTTCATTATGATTATTAATAGGGATAAATATTTGTCTCCTCAATAAAAGAAGAAAAAATATTTTTTAAAACTATAGGGTAAAGCTCTAAAACATCCCTTAAAAATTCATTTACTATATTATATTAGATTTAAAATAAAGTTATTAAATTTATTAAAATAATATATTTTAAACCATTATTTTGAAATTGGGAACCCAATCCTGACTTCTGAAAAGATAAGAAAAACTTTTTATTCAAATTTAATATTATTTTTAGGTCTTCAAAATTAATTTTGTGTTTAGAAGATATAAATAAATTATCTATTGATAATAAATTCCATAGAATTTTTATTGTTATCTAACCAAATGAAATATTGGAATCCATTATTTTACTTTTATTCAATGAAATCTGTTATTTTCCTAAAAAACTATGTTTCATGCGTTTTGGTTTATTATATTAAAAATAATTTATTCCACCTATAGAAATTAAATATAATAAAATTTATTACAACTTTGGAACCATAATTTCCATATTTATATTTAATTACCCTTTAATTTTTCATCAAATATTTATGTTATCATGGCAACATGTTATGTTATTGTAGTTAAGTTTAAAATGAATTTAATGTGGTTTCACAATTAGATAATGATAAAAATATATTCAAAACTTGTATAAATGTGATTAAATGAGTTTTTTACAATATATAACATTTTATTATATACATGGTTATTTGGATCCATAGTAAATGATTATGATGTTTATATTAATGAAACTTTTATGTAATTCTATGTATATTAGTTCCCTCCCCTATAAAAGGGAACCTCCTCTAATACATTATACAAAAAGTGTGATCTATCTATGTAATACAATATGTATCATAAAACTATGTTATATTAATTCCCATATTCTTAATTATTTGGTTCTTCACCTTAATACTATCATTTCTAGGATTAATGGGTAATTCAATAAGGGCTTCACAATGAAGGGGTACAGTTCTAAACTAGACACATTCATTTATTTTTATTTTTATACCTATTATAAATATATGGTATATATTATGAAATAATTAATTAATTGAAAAATATATATATACATTTTATTATGATTATATAAAAATAATTATCCTATATCATTCCAAAAATCAAAAGAAAAAAACCTCACTCGTGCATACATATGGCTTACCATCATTATATAAAAGTGTAATTGTTTCCATCCCTATTTTACATGGATGTTTATGTAGTTTCCATTAATGAATATATATGAAGTTATTGAATTAATTATGATCATAGAAATATAAAATGTCATTTTCCCTCTCGACCATTTATTCATCAAAAAATGATAACGCTGGTCGAGAAAACGTCGGGACTACCACCTCTACGAAATTATGTGATTCATTTTCCATATAAAATTTTCAATAATTATTATAAATATTTTAATAATTAATCTAATTTTTATTTATATCATGAGTAAAATTATAGAGATGATGTATCCAAGATCATAACTGATGGAAAAAACTACTAAACTGAAACATACCTGAAAAATGAAACAATTTAAAATTTGAAATAATTTTTTTTTGTTAAGAAAACTAATTAAGTGGGAACTAATATAATTATAGTGGGTTATATATGATATTATAAGTATGTATATACATTTTCATATAGGTAAAATAAATTTTTATTTTTTATAATAGTGGTAAAAATCACTTAAAAATGTATGATCTAAGGTAACTGTTTATTTCACAATCCTATCATAATCTAAGATTTTTTATGTTTAACTCTCAAATGGATGTTTATTATGAAAAATATATATTAAAACCCACGAATTTTATAATACTCTATAAATATATTTTTTTTCATGTATTATTCCGAATTTTAACTTCTTTATCTCCCAAAAAATCCAAAATAAGTTTTTAATGGAAAATCATATTTGTTTCTAAATTTGATCTGGAATATTTTTATTATATATACATATTTTAAATAAAAATATATAAATAATTTTTTTAATATTCTCCAATTATTTATCGATTTAAATTTTAACTATTATATATTTTTTATTAAAAAATTTATCTTATTTCTTTTTTGAGAATGATATATATTTTACCAAAGGTGGGAATAAAGTATTTGTTTTAATGTAATCCTTGTCAATGGATTTCCCTCTAACATGAATAAACATTCATTAAATATCATATTACAATTTTCTATTTTAATTTCCAATGAAATTATTTTTACCTATATTTTATAAATTTTAATATATTACAAAAATTAATTCAAAAATAAGAGGGTATATCCATTGAGAAAATTTCCCGTGAAATTTTAAAATTATTTTCATATATTTCAACATAATTTCATTAATCATATAATATATTGAGGATATTATCTAATGATACCATCCAACTTATTTCTATGGAGGAATAATTATAAGTTTGATATGGTAAAATGTTTAAAAATTTTATATTGGTACTTCTTAACAAGAGATTATAGATTATTAAGAAATATTGATTGAGTTTAATTGTTTATATATTTGGTGAATGAATTGCACTTATTATGTAATTGATGGGGAACATAATTATATATCCTTTCGATGAATCTATAGGTGTCATGAGAAAAAATATGTTTAATATTTTTCCATGTCCATACACATTTATATAAGAAATAATTTTACACTTAATCAATGGTATGTTTCTGATGTCCCACATTATGCCTTCCATTATTATAAAATTATTTATTAATGTCCATATGATTATTCAAAAATTTGTTATATCCTTTGATATGTCACAATACCAAGTAGTTATTTAAATGGAATTATTTGAGAATCATTTATTCCTAACAAAATATTCATGTATTATTTATTCTCATATATCTTTCACTATAAACATTCCCTTACTAAGAATTTGAGCTCACCCCTTATAAATATGTTCTTTCCCTATTATGTTAAGTAAGGTATTATGATATATATTAAATTATATACTTGAGGTAACAATTATTTTTTCAAAAAAAATATGATTCTTTATTTTAATGGGATATTTTATCCATTCAATTATCTTTTTTATGATGTTTGATAAATTATTTGATCCATTAAGATGAATTATCTTATATATAGTGTCATTTTAACAAAGTAAAAGTTTCTTATATTTTACAAGGGTCATGGTTTCTATAGTTGGTGTCATTAAGAGTTTATTAGTAACATTATGAACTATATTTATGAAAACATATATCATGGATTGAAACCCTATGACTTACCTAGTGGATATGTAAAATTATAGGATCATATCAAAAAGGTTATGCTATGGTAGGCAATATATTATTTTCCTAAAAATATATATCTATCTAGATATTAATATTGGATTCAATTTTGTATCAAATGAATATTGAATTAATAACCTCAAAAATAGTTTGTTGACATTATTACAACCACCTTTCTAGTGTATGGTGGATTATCCCTTATTATACATCTAGTTTCACACTTCTGATGGACTTTATTGGGATAATTAACATCTTATATAAACACGATTTTCATAGCCCTGAAAATATTCATATGATATGCGAATATTAAAAAATGAACCGAACTTATTAATTAAGATTATTTATGAATTTGTTTTAAATTTATGATAACTATTTCCCTAGTTTCATAATTATACATTAAAATTCACGATGTTATGATATAATCTAGTGCATTAAAATATTTAGAATTGTAGCCTAGTGGATGTAATATAAAATTTTTCAACTCCAAATATCTATTTAGTAATTTCCATAATGATAAATTAAACATTAATAGTGATGGAACTATGTGGATTATGAAGATATTAATATAGTAGACTTAGGTTATGATCAATAACCTTTCCCATATGGGACAACCTACCACTTCACAACATGATCCATTGAGGATAAACTACCATATGTTGAATAATCCACCATCCATTATTGGAAATAATAAGCCCATAATAGATGAATGGTGGATCAAGTCCATGGAAAATATGTTTCTGGCGTTGAGAAGTAATGAAAGAGAGAAATTAATTCTGGAAGTGTTTAGTTTAAAGGAAGATGTTGATCAATCATTGTATTTTATTATATATAAAATGGATAAGTAAGAGATAAAGATAATGTAATATTATAATTTTTGGGGGATATTATTTAATTATTTGTTTCTCATGAGTATTTAGAGGATATGGGATGGAAATTCATAAATCTATGAAATAAGTAAGGGGAAAGTGTCGTTGAATAAGATGAAAAAATCACATGATTAAAAGGAATTATATTAACTATATATATATTATATAAATTTGTATTGAACATATATTTTATGTTCTTATTCCATTCCAAAAAAGGGTTATTTTCTCAAAAATGTTATCACTATAAGATAATATGGAATCATATTACCTCAAGACATAGAAATAATTTTACAGTTGGATATTTTCAAAGGAAATCTATAGAAAAAAAGGACTACTAAGGACCAATAAAATAAAAATGATGTAATATAAAATAGAGGAAATATGAAACTACCCACAAGTGATTATTATATAAGGAAAAAACCTTGTTCCTAAATGAAGGGAAGGGGATTCTATATTATGTTTTGGGAGAAAGATCAACATGATATTTAGAATACTGAAGCATCCAACATCAACAAATTCAATTTTATGGATATAGAAAACATTGAAAATAAATCTCCATGTTTCAAGAGAATTTATCACAAAAAAGGCTAGGGTATCATGGTCAAAAATATTAAATTACAATAACCGAAGATGAAAACACTTATGTTTTGATAATAGGTACATTAGTCATGAAATCATGCCTTAATTGATTCTATATCAATGAGATAATTAATATTTTTAATTGATCATCAATTCAACCTTTAACACAATAAAAAAATAATAATTAATCATTAAACCTAATAAGAATTTTGTTATAATATTTTATGTGGCATCAATTAAGAGGAATATATAGTCCCTATTTGTTAACATTGTTGTTATACGAAATTTTTTAAATTTCCTTGATTTTTTTAGGTTTATATAGTTTTTACAATTTTTGAATGATTTGTTTCATCATTAAATAATTTATGAAATTGATCCTGAAATAAATATTTCATCCTTTTACGTTAATTATTGTTGAATATATAGCCCTCTTTGTCCCTTAGTGATTTAACAGTTTTTGGACATTAAATTTTTCATGATCACGGTCATTATCACTAGTTATTATTATTGATATGTTATTTCTCTCCATCATGTACAAATTTTTTCTTCTTATAAATTTTATCCTTATTTACAAAAAAAACATGTGTTATTATGAATAATTTTAACATTTCTCAAATTCCTTTTTCAAATGAAGTTATATTTTTCCAAGGAATAAAGTGGAGCAGAAATAATAGAATTATAAACTATCGAACACATTATTATTGGGAATAAAATAGTTATAGTGAAATTTATTTATGGTAGGATTCATAATAAAAAAAATTGGAATGTTATTCTTGAATTCTTTGTTAACATGAAACACCGAGTTTTAAACAAACTAATATATATAATAAATTTATTGATTGAAAAAAAATTTCAATCATAACATTGAAATTAAATTAGGAAAAATTAATAGTAACAAATTAATAAAATTGTTGATAATTTTTTTATTTAATTAAAATAAATTGATTAGTTAATAATAAGTACACAATTTCAAGTATGTTTATCTTATACCTTAAAATTATGTTTTCTAATATTTTTTGTAATGCTTTTTGTGAACATTCATTATATTTATTATTAAATATTTTAGAAATTTTACATCATTACGGAAAAATAATTTTAGAAATCATAATATAAATATCATCTTGATGAATATTTAGGTTTATTTAATAATAGTTTATTTTCTAGTGAATTTTGAAAAATAAATATTTTGGAAATATTTTCTTTTAGTTTCATTGAAAAGTACACATAATTATTTTATATATTTTATAAAATAATATATTCCTCTTGTAGTTCAATATAATAAAAATAATGACACAAGAATCCACATTATAATTTGTTTTTTTATATATTAATTTTTGAAATTAAAAATAATTATTTTATCTTAAATGGATTTTCATTTTGTTTTATGAATTTATATTAAATGGAATTTCACCAACATATAGAATTTATTTTGTAAAATAAATTAAATATTTATTGTTAAAATAATTAATATAATATAGTTCGTTTAACTTAATATATGGTCATTTTGAATCATATTTTTGGTAATGATTTCTCACTTGGGGAAAAGGGTAAAGTATTCCCTAATTATATGTGGTAAATCATTGAAACCTCTCCAAATCACTATATATATGCTATATGATTCAGATTTATTGACCAAAGATATTTTTAGGAGATAAATAATTTAATTCAAATTTTTATTTTGAAATTTGGATCCCAAGATTGAATTTTTTGAACAGAAGTTAAATTTAATTCCAATTAAAAATAATATTTCGGTCTATTCATTTATTGGGATGGTTGGGAAATTCCATTTAGGTTTGTTAGTGTCCAGAATTCTATAAATGATAATTTTTTTGTTTTTTTAAAAAATAAATCTACCATGTCCAATTTATAACATCATTTAATGGTATAATTATTTTTAAAATTAAATTCAGAATTTTTCAAAAAATTATTTATCATGTTTTTTTAATTTGAAATGGAAATAAAATTCTAAAAAAAATAGAAAATGAACATAAGAAAAGGGATTCAAGATATAGAATAATTAACTTCAATTTTTTCAGAATACAAATTTTTCTATAATGTTATGTTATCTTTTTTAAAATATATGTTATTATGATAAAGTATAAATTGGATTGAAAATAGATTATCTAGAATATTAGTCTTAAAATATCTCCATAACATTAATACATTTGACTGGATGAGTAAATTTTTAAGCTATCACACTATAAATTAGAATATGGGGTTTATGGGTTTCACTTGAGAGGTTCTTGATGTTTATATTACTTAATCATTTATATAACTCAAACTTTTTCCTTCTCCCCACTTATAAAAGGGAACCTCTTTTCTACCAGTACATAGATATTTTTGGCATTATATCTTAAAAAATACCATTCTTTAAACCATTTTATATTCTTTCACTAATTCATTTAAATTAATTTACATCCAAAAATATCATCCTTCCATAGATTAAAGTGTCATCCCAAATAGGTTCTTCAATAAAGATGTATTACCGTTAACCAATAACATTCAATTTTTATTCATTTTCTATGTTATATAAATATATTGTATAAATTATAAATTATTAATTAATTATAATAAATTAAAATAAAATTTATTATTGTTCTGGTACACCGATTATCTACCATCTTTAAATCGTAGTAAAAGTGAAAATGTCACTCATGTATACACACAGCTTACTATCGCTAAATAGTGGTGTAATTCACTTTTCATCACCAATTTAATTTTATAGTTATAAACAAAATATTTAATATATGTGATATATATGACATATTTACTTTCTAGTAAGTACAATATGTCATTTACGTTCTTTCCCATTAACTCATTAATAAATTATAATGTCGCGTGTGTGTCCGTGTAGACTAACACCTATATGAAGTGATGTGATTCATTTTTAATCTCCTCATTTAATTTATTTTTATATACATCTATATAATTAATATATATGATATTTATGTACTGATGAAAGTTAAAGAGATAATGGAACTATATCATGATTTATGCAATGAAACTATAAAACTGAAACTTACATGATAACCCATACAGTTAACACTTAGAATTGAATATTTTGAAAAATAATTACTTATAAATAACTATTGAAATATTATAAGTTGACTATATATGATTTTATAAATAATTATCTTTATCATGAATAGATATATATAAATTAAAAATTATTAAATAGAATGTTAAAATAACTAATAAATAATGTTGGGCAAGAGGTTAAGGATTATTTCACAATATCATTATTACATACCATTTTATATGTTTATGTTTGTGTTGGAGGAAATATATTATATATATAAATCATAACCCAAAATTTTTATTATACTATGTTTATTACAAGGGTTTTAAAATATTATTTTAATTTTTACCCTCTTTAGAAGTCTAAAATTCCAGTTTATTGTTTTGAAAGAAAAACAACTTAGTTTTTCATATCCATCAATAATATTTATCTATCATTTCAATTTTTCCATAATTTTTTTTTTAAATTATAAAATTATAGAATAAATATATTTTATTCAATGATTACATTTCAATAAAATGATAAAAAGGAATATTTTTTTCATTCCCCAGATGTCTTACTTTTACAAAACGAGTGAACTTATTTTTTCGTTAAGTATACACCACATCTGTTGATTTTACTACCAATGTAAATACTCTTGTATTTGAATAGTCCTTCAACTGTTCTCACATTTCATTATAAATAAAATGTTTTCATAATTTTTTTGAGATTTTAGTATTTTAACTAATTCATTTTAGAATGATTAATATTGTATTCCACACAATAAAAAATTTCTAATCATATTTTAAAAGTAATATAATATATCCCATCATCCATTGATGAATCATATTATTTACTGATGATGTTATCTAATGATAACATCCAAATTATTTTTTTGGATGGTTTATGGTCATTTTTTCTAGGGAAACCATTGAAACTACATGTTCTAGTTCTTTTGACACATGAAATTATTTATTATTAAATCATGTATAATATTTTTTTCATTTATTCATATTATGATTGAATTAGACTTATTAATTATTTAGTGGGTCCTGAAATCCCATAACCCTTTGATGCATTGGTTGGTCCCTTAAAAAAATTGGCTGGCTAATTGTAATTATAATTGCCTATTTTTGTAAAATTTATATGGGGGAGGCCTCAAAATTATGTTTTAGATTTCCAATAGTATTGAATATAAATTTCCCAATAAATCATTAACATTCACTAAGAGGTGAGGGAGGGGATTCAAGTCTAACAGGTTTTAATGGATTACTTTCCTTCTAATTTACCCCCTTTTAGTTTAAACCTTCATCAAATTTTGGGATGAATGGATGATATTTTCAACGTAGAAATTAAATGGAACACCACAAATGATATTTTGACATGGTTTTATCTAAAAAATATTCATTAATGTAACATATTATACACCACAATTAAATATTGTTCACTATATACAATTGGTTACATCAAAGGAATGTCCCATTACCATAAACAATTAGTCCAATAGTAATCTAATCAAGGGTCCCACTTGAGTTCAAATTGTCCCTCCTCCACAAGAGAGTCATGATTCCCATTGGTTAAAATTTACAATTAATCCAATAGTGTTACTTTTATCCCACTATCAAACTCAATAGTCCCATTGGTTAATTCCAAAATCTCTAGTCACACAACATATGATTGTCTAATAGAAATCTTGGTGTCAACTTCAGAATATGTATTCATTACATCTAGATGAAATATTATTCCAAAAGACATGGATAACCATATATTATCTTGTGAAATCTCAAATAATATTGAGAAATTGATTAATGAATTTCAAATATTTCCCACAATCCACTAATCTTCCTAGTATCAATTTATATTAGCAGATAAAATACAATGGTATATTCCTTCTAAAAAACTACACAACTCAGTCTCAAACACACTTCACACTATTCATAAAATGTTTGTTGCATCAACTTCTCACAATTAAACCATGTATGAAACAAATCATAGTACTTTAATTTTATTTTACTTGTGAATTATGAAATAATGAAAATGATAAATCTATCAGGAAGCTATTATTTTAAGGGTATACATATTTTGGAATGAAATCACATTAAAAAACATCAATTATTCTTATATTTATATCTTAACTCTATTATTTGTAGAACACTATCATTCAAAACACATTCACAATAAATATCTCACTCCCAAATTCCTATAAAACCTTCAAACATGTTTCTATGAGAAATTATAGTAGTATGAAACATGTCTTCTCAAGATCATTTCATAATGAAATTTAATGACTTCATTAACAAAAATTGTATATGTATGATTTTACGAATGGAACTCTTCTAAATTTTCATCAAAACCAAATATAAAATTCATATACACCTGATATAAGAAACCATAAAGTTAATGTATATCCAATATAAGGTGTAACCTCCCCTCTGATACTAATCTATGTTATCAAGGGATTGTGCACTCACACTGAGCGGTGGGGTTGAATCGGGTTTAACTTGTTTTACTAAATTCACTTACTTTTATTTTAACCTAATTAAAAAAACTTATTTTATTATTTAGGATGAGTGTATCATATCTAAATTGGATAAATTAAAATAATCCTAACTTTAATTTTTTAAATTGTTTTGTAGAAAGATATAATAATTTCTTCAACCCATTAGACACCTCTATTAGACCAGAGGGGGTGAACTTGATTCAGGGAAATTCCCTTGGTCTCCATTACATCAGGCCTCCCTAGAAATTGGTCATCTTTTCTCTGTCATTATTTTGAATAAAAATGGTAACGTAATGGGGGTATACCCCTATTTTAGAGATTCTTCAATAGATATAGTTGGTTACATCATGGGAAATTCCTATTCCCATTAAACTTGTGTCCCACAGTGTTCCAATATAGATTCCTACTAGAGATCCAATCAACCCACCTACACAATAAATTCATATGTTCAACATGGGGATATTAATACTGTATACCACAGTTTTATAAGCATCCCACCCACCTTCCCTTTTTTCCATGTGGAAAATCCCATTATCCTGATTCACAAAAGATATGATTCTCTGATTGGAAGTTATCTATATTCTTCAGAGTGGCTCAACACATTCTCAAGGATAAATTTTTATCCTCAAACAAACAATATCATCATATCCACTCTTGTAAAATCATTATGAACTATATAAACTGATAAAAAGATCTATAATATCTCTCACTGTACCCTAATCTTATTGATATGATGTTATCTTAGTTCACTGAATACTCAGGTATATCACTTCAAGAAATCTACAAAGCTCAGTCTTAATCACACTTCACATTATCGATGAAATTTTTATTTCATGTATTTCTCACTCTTTAGTCTTGTATAATAAAATTCATTGTATTCTAAAATATTCATATTTTTTATTTGTGTAACAATTAAAATACAAATTTTTTTCACGTAGGAGTTATTTTATGTGTATAAATATTTTGTAATATAATCATATTACACAACCTAAATATTTATTCACTATATATCTTTATTATCTCATTAGTAACACAAATCGATACAATCAGATATTCACTCAAATGTTCTCATGTGAACAGTCTTAAAAGACCCTTTTACTTCATTGTGTGAACAATGGTTACTAGTATGCATTGTGTCTTCTCAATATTTTTTAATAGAAAATGTACATTTATTGTTTAACTCATAAAACATCAAGATTGGGATACATTTTCACTAAATCTCATGCTTGTATATTAGCAATTTTATTTGTTAGATAATAGAATATGTGATCTATTTATCCTTCTTCTTCTTTCTCAACAGATCCAGAGTAGATCTACTTCGTGTTTTACTATTAATAGATATTTTTATTCACTATCATTCACATAACATAGGTATGTTATGAACACATTTTATCAACATAAAAAATGCATCATGAGAACAGAAAAATATTTTTAGAGAAAATTGTGAATGAAAGGAATCTCATCACGAATAAAGAGTACATTCTCAACTTTTTTCACTCTTAAAAGTATACATTGAATATAAATTATGCTATTTCTTAAAATAAGTTATTAATATGGTATTAATAGATGAGAATAACTAACCTTGATTTCCAAGACATAACTCTTTTTTATCGAATCAATATTTCTATCACACTACCTCACATAATAGTGTGTATGCATCTCCTCATTTCATGCTCCATAACTATGAGAATACATATTATCACTCACCAAAAAATATTTTCCTTGAAATAAACATAAATCTTTCATAAAAATATAGATTAATTCATATAGTGATTTAATTTGATTTTGTCCATGGGTATGATGGGCTTGTTTTCCTCACACAATATCTATATATAAATTTTTCAATATGAGATAAATCCTTAGCATAATGAGGAGGAAGAATAATATACCTCAGTACCAATTGAATTCCTCAATTCAAACTCAATGAGAGGCAGAAATTCAACACACACACACACACACATATATATATACATTATATATGAACTCATACCAAATTCGTCTCTTCCCATGTTGGTTTTTCATTCAGTCCATGTCAACATTGTTAATAAATCCATGTACATCACTAGTCGACCTAGGGGTAGGGTTATACACCCACAATAGCTCTATAACACATAGGATTCATCGTTCACGGCACCGGTCCATAGGCCCTGACGCCCTATTATGCAAGCTCACACCTAAGAACTCATGTTTGTATCCTATATACCATCTATAATGTCCATTTAGCACAATTTATTTCCATGATGAATAATTCTCACATAATTATTGTTTTCCCCCTTCTGGGTGGAATGGTGTGGTCAAAATATTTTGTATTAAATTTAATATATTAACTAATTAATAAAATTATCGTAAAAATCCCAATCAACATCAAATGAAAATAAAAAATTTCAATAAATTCAATCTACTTTTTCAATATATCACATGATAATAATATTAATATTATTTTCTAAAATTAATAAAATCCCATATACAATAAAAAAATATTTCAGGACCTTGGATGAAATGTTTCAATAAATGCTCACTTATACTAGTGAAATTAGAACATTCCATCAATACAATAACATTACAACAATCATCACATTAGAAAATACATTGAATTTTTAGTTTGAAAAAATATTTATAACAAATTTGACTTCATTAAAACCTCAATAAACCATTTTAGTAACCCAAAATTCAAGTTTATAAAAATAGTTAATGATGTACATGTGATTAAATGAATAATTATGATATCCTTGGATGAGATTCATGTTTCATAGATTATTTATATGGAATTATTTTCTTACCATTTATTACTTCCCTAATATTCATGCCTTATTTATTATATTAGAAATTCTGTTTGTATGAATTAAATTAGAACCTTCAATTTCTAATTAGGTTTAGGGTTTCAACAACTATGATCAATATAATAACTTATCACATCTATATATGTTTCTCCCCAGAGGTACTCCTCCCCATACAATATCAGAGATGATAACATTTTAATTTAATAAATAGAATATAAACCACTAACCTCCATTAAATCTAGGTTAATTATAGAAAGACCATACATCCCTTTCCAAAGATAAATATAATCCATAAAAAAATCTCTATGTGACATATGAATCGAAACATTAGTAAAAACAATCTCTTTTCCTGGGGTGTAAAAGATATAAAAATATAATATCGTAGAAACTCCATCCACATCTACTGATATAGGATTAACACCCATTAAGAGAAGACATATCTCATACAATTGTATCCTGTGAATACCAAAATGTTATCAATCATGAAGTAATTTACCTATATATTGGAAGAAAGTATCAGTATTGCTAACTCAATGTAATATGAGACATAGTTACATTCATGAGAATTCAACTTTATATACCTATAAGAAAACAATAACATTTGATATATCAATATGAATCACAAAAGGTAATGGGAAGAATCACAAAATACCCCAAAAATCACCCATCTAAAGTAAAGTTAATCTTAGGTGAAATAATAATACCCTTCATGAAGTTGTCAAAATATATCAAAAACTAATCAACCCTGGTGAAAACTAGGTCCATCCCAGTCTAGGTATTCAATAGGGATGAAAACCATGATATTTTAGAAACAAACATCTTAATAATATCCTATAAGTTCATGGAAGTTGTGAACCTATATAATAATCATGATCACTACCCAACAAACAACATCATCATTCATTTATGGGTCCATGATTATACCCTAATGATATTGAACATGTCTATATAAATTCACTATAAGTTTTCAAAACCAGCACTTGGACATGTTTCTATAATGTTAATGGTATCAATGAACCTATAATTAAAGTATTAGATACATGGAATTAACCTTCTTGTCACATGACAATATAAGGATTTCATTATTGAACGTGGCCATGGAATGGTATAAGAACTCATGGAAGATGAGTTTTATGATCAATAAGAACATATCATGTTCCTTCAAGACATAGAATGACATCTCCAGAAACTCATTTTCTTATACCTAAATCATAAAATTGTCTTCTATATATTTTCATTCTTCAAACTGATCTTGTCATTTCCAAAGTACTAATTGGACTAAAAAACATATTTCCTCATTAGTTGTCCAAAAAGATCTTATTTTATTGAATAGGGTAATATTTTTTGATTTTCACAGAGTTTAACTACTCGTAGTCCATCCAAATCCATAGACTTCCATCCTTTTTTTAAAACTACAATAGATCATTCCAAGGAGATACACAAGGATAAATGAATCCCTTCAAATAAAAATCACCAATATAGAGTCTCACCTCACATAGATTCAAGGTAAAAATGTGATAAATAGACATATAAATAATTGAGGAAACTAGTTTTAACTATATCCCAAACATGATATCTTGTTGAGGTGATAGTGTCACAACTTCATTTGGGAAGATATCAAAAAACTGCTCAAATTTTTTTTGGGCCTCTACCTCTTGGTTCTCCAATGAAAACACTACAAAATGTGGTAGAACATGATCTTCATGCATTCCATCAAAGTTATCTCTCTACTCTCCAAAAACACTAATTTTGGATCTATATATATTAGAAAAAACAACCCCCATATCAAAATTTTCAATAACCACATATACAGAATATATATATTCCACGCCAAGGATTTCATCGTATGGTTATATATGAAAAAAGAAGAAACTACCCACAAACTAAAATCACCCCATCATCATTTTTCACTCCCAAAACATATCAAAAATGATATCTATGAAACAAAATAATGTATATAAGACTATGAAAATTGGAAGTGTCTCTAACCAAATTTCTAAAACATGGAAAAACGATGATGAAATAAAGGAGGGAAAATCCATATAAACAATATAAATTAGAAACAAATGTAGATGATAAAATGTTCATACCATGAAAAAACTATATTAACTCAAGAACTGGAGCCTTCAAAGATTTCATCTTCCAATTACCATCTCTTATGCCTCTCTAAATATAACCTCTTTGAAAATGATATATTTCATTTCCCATAGGATGAGGAACAGTTATAGATATATTTATACTAGATATATATACTCTTTTCTTATTAATGAAAAATGATAGTCTTTACTAAAATAATGGCCCCAAGGGACCTATAACATGTAAAGTAGAAATTGGAATGTCCAACTAGGGTGGTCAAGAACTGGTCTTAACAGTAACCATACTCTCCATAAGAATAGTGCGCCAATGGGAGGCCCTCAAGAGATTCCTGAGAAAAACCATTGATCAAGTTTCATGAAAAATAACTACTATGGTCCAATCCATTCTAATCATAACATCTACTTCTATATAATCCTCGATACTCTGACAAAATCTATTCTCTTTGGTAGCCCATCAAAACCTCCTAATTAATAACTCCTCACTATGAATTCATTCAGACAATCAGATTTTCTGTTATATTCACAACTTGACACATATGAAGAATTAATGGTGTGGCTTAATATCCTTTCTATAGGCATAATTCCCTATAAATTCGTTAAGTGACTGTCTCCTCATTTGAAAACACATTTGGACGTAAACACAATATTTCATTATAGCTGATCTCATGTTCTCATGTTATCAATATCCCTTACATGGGGAAGATTAGATTATGTATCATTTACATTTTCATCATCAATGAAAGGAAGTAAATAGAAAACTACTTCCAAAATTACAGATAAGAAACATCCTCCACCTTCCACTATTCATGATATACTATACAGTACTAATGATTTACCCCTTATTTCTGAATAACCATCCATATAATGTTATACACATATAAGGCTTAAATTAGACTAAAGAAAATCTAAAGACCCTATAGACAATACTCCATATCTCAATCTTATATTCACCACTTAAAATTTAAATGAACATAATGTTCAAAATAAAGAAATGCCATATGAACTTATTAATCGTCCACTATCAAATAAATCTTTCAAAAATAGACTAGATCATACTACTGAACCTCTATATCTTGAACTACTTGTAGAAAATATCTAGGATCTATATATAGAAAACCAAATGGTAAGGAACCCTATTTCTGGCATACTGTAATTTATTTATATTAATTAATGAAATTACATTTGGTTTCCCAAGAACCTCTTATTCATTACCAATCACATCCAAACATGATACATGTAAATCTTGATGGTTTCTAACCCCATAATAAACAAGGCCTCACCTTGGGAGATCAGTAGGATTATAGACTTTTTTTCAGATCATAGGGACCCTAAATGCATTTGTTGATGCTGATATCATTCAATACATCTTGCACAATGTTTGAAAAGGATTCTTCCAAACGATTCATATGGAAACCTCTTGGGTTCCTAACTACAAAATCCATCCTATATCTCAATAAAAAAAACCTTCTAAATTTTTTTCAAGACCCCCCACCGCACTAGTACCCATTCTTGTTCAGGAGTGAATAAAAGGAATCCCCTTAGAGGGTTTCGTCCATTATTCCTTGATATCAAAACTACCACCGAGGGTTTAAAACACTGAAATGGTAATAAATTCCTTTAATAAGTATAAATAATTTAAAATAAAATATAAAAACAACCAATAAATCCATATCACAATGTAAAAGAAAACAAAAACCTATGTCTTTGTCAAAAAATACATATAATAGTCTCTAATATAAAAATATAGGGAAACCTATAACATTAACTATAAAACAGATCTCACATCCACACTAGTAATGTTCAACTCCCTCTCCAAGACATCCCTAAATACCTGATATATATATATATAGTGTGAATAAAATTTATACTTTGTAATATCATACTCATGTTATCTTATGAAATTGTAAAAATAGAATCTAAATGCACCAATGAACAAACAATAGAACCAACAATTTTCATGACAAGTCATCTATCCATCCCAACCTCACAATGTATCACTCCCCAAATGACTCTAGAAAATTGTATGATAATGTCAAGAAAACATAAATATAGGTTACCTATATAAAAAACACCAAACAAATTTATATCTATCACGCCCCAACCCAAAAATTATTATGCTTCCATCTCTACTATGTCATCTCATAACCACATACCTAGAAATAAGTGATGTGGTTTGTCCTAGAACGATATTCACCTCAGCCTCCCAAAGAGCCATCATCGTCTGTTGTATTCAATTTTATCATCCACGTCTGTCATTACATGGCCACAACCTCTCACATCCATCTATAACCACATTTCTATATGAGTAGGGTATCATGAACATGATGATCATCAACCCCATTCCCTCTTTATTTCATGAATTACCCTAAATACATATTGATTCCTCTCATCCTCCAGAATCACCACCAAATATGAAATACTCATTGTACACTCTCCATAAACAAGGTAATGTCACAATGTACTATAGCTGAAGGAAAAGAGTGGATAATTGGGTAATCATCTATCTTTTCTTTTAGGGGTTCATTCATGGCTCATGTCTGAGTGCGGTGGCTATAGGTGGTACTTTTGATGGGAAGCATCTATGTCTTACACCCAGAGGTTTGTTATTTTTATATTATTTTCAAAAAAACTATTATATATCTTTTAAATATTTTAAATAATTTAAGCGTTATTGGAGACCCTATTGAGGTTGATATGTGATCCATTGTGTTTATTTGTTGTTTCGGGGAGATCACATGGAATTACTATTCAGGGAACCAGTTTACATGGAGTAAGGACCAAAGAACACATTTCATGTGTTCTTCATTTCCAGTTTAGTGAGGAAGAAGAGAATACATAGTGTGTGTGTGTGTGTGTGTGTTTGTGTGTGTTTAGTACATTCTATGTATACGTGACTTGTGTTGTGGTTGACAGGAGAACAAGACATACTATGTTGGGATCATGGTTGTGTAGGGAATATGACCAAAGGCCATGTGTGTTACACCACCAGTGGTCATGTACAATAGTTACCCATATCTTTTGGGGGGGTTCATATAATTGTACATTCACGGAAACCACATGTAGTGAATACACCATCTTCTAGGTAGATACTACATATTCTTAGGATAATTATATGAAGAGAGGGTTATGCCACAAAGTCATAGAGGACGACTATGGATACACATAATGTATCCAATGTACAAAACATTAACTTTTAATCCCATTTTGAGGTCTTTATGTTGTTCATAATATATTCTTAAGTGGAAATTATAGTAGTCTATTTTGATCATTTTTTATTCAAATTATAGTGTTTGTATCCTTTATTTTTTTATATGTTTTGTAGTTTGTATTTGTGGGGGAGGGGGATTTACAAGATGATTTATTTGATGTGTACATTAGGAGTCCTAAAATGGGTTTTATTTTGTGATGTGACACATGAGTGATGTCCATGATCTTTTTATTTGTTTTGGTTTGTGGAGGAATGGTCATATTTTTTCAATGTTATTTTAAATGGATCATATATGGTGAGTTTTACTAGTGTCTTAGAGGAGGTCTCAAATAGTCCATGAATATTATAAGTGATTGGTCAAGGTTATCCAGGTTGAGGTATTAATTATATGGTTAAAGATCACATATGTGGGACCATTATCTTTACATTAAAATTTTAAGATGGAGGTTGTGGTCAAGTGATATTGTGCAATTGAGATAGGGTATAAGAGACGAGTTTGGATTCCTTTATGGGAGAGGTAGTACCCGAATGTGGTTTTTTACCAAGAAGTCTAGATGTGGTTTTCATGAAAAGTTTTTTTCTATGTTTTATCTCATGCTGAAGATCCAGTGTATGTTTTCCCACTTTTGAGATATTAAATATGAACCTTTACAAGCATATGTAGTCATTATTATTAATTGTTATTCCAATGTATGTTTATTGTTGATCAAATATCTATTGGAGGGGATTAAGGTCCACATGAAGATGTCTCTCATGTTAGACATGGACTAAGATTTTGGACGGTTTAATGTAACCTATCATATGGTTTTCTTATCTTTATTTGGAATTTTTTCCATTTTTGGACCATTTGATGTGCATGGCATGAGTAATTGGGTACAACTGGGGAGTCCATATTAAGAATTTTGTTCATACTTTGAACTCAGGGACCATGTGAGCCAAAATGTTTTTGATAAGAGATGTTGACTAATACTGATAATTAATCCTTTTTTTAAGTTGGTTTCAAGATTAATATATACCCACATTCTAGTGAAATTTGGTCAATAGTTTTAAGGATGTTTTAAATGCACAATAGTTTTGTGAGTGGTGACTGTTGGTATATTTTTGCTCAGGTGTTAGAACTAGGTTTTGATCTTATTATATCCTATATTGGACGTACATGGTTATATTATATTATAATGATAATGGGTGATATAGATGATTTCACCCCTATAGTTGATAGTTATACACTATAAATAAGCTAATTTTAATTTATGATCTGAAATAAAAGGTACTTATATATGACCCATTGGATTATTCATCTTTCAGGACCATGGATGGATGGAACCTCTGAAAAAATGTATCCAATATACCCATATATGTAGGGAACTCTAGGAAGGTGTACACTCAGAGTCCTTCATTTGGATTCTAAATTAATATACATGAATTTAGCGATATGATATGTTCTATAGGGTCTGGTGTAGATTCATGTCCCAGATTTTGATCATTCTATTATAGTCATTGATCATGGTAGTTTCATGTAGTCATGTGGATTATTATAGATACATCATGGGGTCCTACATTAATTTTTTCATTTATATGTATTGAACCACCTATATAGAGTAGTTAGAACATCACGATTTCATTTGGAGGGGCGATAAATGTTTTATAAACACTATGGAGTAAGACAGTGTGCGGTAGATTTAACTCGGGTGTGGGACTAGAACCCACGATTTTCTATCTTCCTTATTTTTTAACCCCCTTTATATTTATTCTATATTTTTTTATTTTCTATCTTGGTTTGGAATATCATGTATGAATTCATTTTCTATGATAGTTGATTGAATGTTCACTATTGGGGTTTCCTACATAGATCTATTTCTTATAACATATCTAGAACCTCAGTGTGTGTGTGTAAACCTTATATATTTTTTTCATATAGAAAATTGGTTTCTAAATGGATCGGCTAGAAACATAATTATTCTTAATTGAGTGAGGATGTCTGTGTGTTGTCCTAATATCAAACTTGTATTTCTCGAGAGTCACAGACATCAATTTTGTGGTACTTCTTGGTGTTGGATGTAAATAATACTATATTCATTCAAATTGTGTTTTTTTGGTAAGCCAATATGGAGATAGAATTTCAATTTTTAGGTTGATTTCAATATATATAATTTTATTCCACAATTCATTTTTTATATGATTTTGTAGTTTTATTTAATTTTTTATGAGTACTTGGATGTTTATCCTTGTAGATGTTTTGGTTGTTTCTAAATTATGTTATCTATGACTAGAGGGTATTTTCTCCCTATATATATATATATTATAGAAATTCCACTATTATGATGCCTCTAGAATATGGTGAGGCACTCTTTAGGCCTTATGGAAGGTGGGTCACGTGAATTATCAGGTATTACTGAGATGGATCACTACAAAATGGTATCGATATCATTTGGTTTTATGATTTTGGGATTCATAAAATAGGTGGCATTAGCATGTGTTAGAAGTTGTGATGGATATTAAACTGGTGTGGCCTGAATACCTTTTTCAATGTGATGTCCATGTCTCCAAGGCATGGTATAACAATTATTGGTTTCTAATTATATCATTTATGTTTTTCTAGTGTGATGAACATGAGATTATGGTTTTATGGTTTATTTTAGTTTTTAGATCTTTTACTAAGGGAATGCTTTTTATGTTCATGAATTAATAAAGGAATTTTTAATTCACAAGATATATGATAGTCGGTGTGTGATTTCACTGATGATGGAGGTTCATTTTTTTAATGAATCAATAATAACCTATTTATAGTATCACATAAAGCACCTGGGTGTATTTTTTAATGCAACTACAATCCCTTCATCGAGCAGTGACTAATGACCCATATAGGCCAGTATGTGTGTTTATTTCGTTGTTAATGTATTGATAAGTTAATGAAATATTAGAGAGGATTTGATTATGCTTTATATTCCTTAAATTTTTGGTTCCCCTAAAGTCTCAGGATTCACTTACATGGATAGGATATGTTCTTCCCACGGTTACCTATCATGTTTTTTGGTGGTGTTCATCTAACTTCTTTCATAAATAGCTTGGGTGGGGATAGTTATACATATTTAGAGGGTATCATTGAGGTTAATAATCATATAGGTTCAGGTAAGTATGATTATAAAAAGTGATTGGGAATTGTGTAATTCTGAGTTCTCCTGGCCTTGTGACTGGAATGAGAGGTTGGTTTAGATTGACACCTGATATTATTCATTCTCGTTCCACTTTGTGAACCTCTATTAGAGAGTTGTTGGATGTTTAGGGAAATGGATTTCTTCCCAGGTGGATTAAGTATTTTTAGTATATCTTGGTGTGTGGGATATTCCATTATCTTGAAGACAAATATAGAGGTTTCTACCATTTTTTGGATCTCACCCATTTAAGAAGTGTGGATAGTGGTCTTAGGTGGGTTTTCATAGCTTCATTAATAACATAGACCATGGTAGTGTGAGTCATGTTATGTGATTTGGATAGGTTGATGAAAATTAATATCGTGGGGACATAACCATAAATAATTTTTATCATAAGCCATGTTTTTTAGTACATTTTATTCTGTTTCTAGTAAGTAAGGAATGAGTAGTAAAACCCCCAAAACTATAATAAATAAAAATACCATTTTAATTTAATTAAATGTAAAATTATATATTATGGTTATAGAAAAACAGTCACTTATTTTGTTTTATTGTACCCAATTGTATTTAAAATAACATTGAAAATAATTACCATTGATAATATCATTATAAAACAGGGATTGGATGATTAATATAAATATAGAGTTTTCACAAATCAAATTGACAGAGACAAATGAAGTGATTGCCTTAACTAGTAGGATTATACACTATGAATCCCAATTATTGGAGCTTCCAAGGACGATAGAATCACTGGGATTTTCTCTTAACCAATCCCATGATGAGATCCAACAACATAAGTAAGAGTGAAAACCTTTACAGGAGAAGTTCAGTCTAACCAATATCATCGACCAAACCGTTTATGTTGAACCACCCCATAAAAGTATCAACATCATGCACCTTACAATTAGGGGTTTTTCAGGTGTATTAACGGGATATATATCAAGAAATTATCATTATGAGTATATACATTATTATTTATAGAATAATTAATATATTTTTATCCGATTATAGCTACTTTATAGATGATTTATATTTCAATATAATAAAACAAAAATAGTATTTTTGGGTATTATTCAAATTAATTTATAGAAATTATATTGGTGAATATTATAATTTATTAAAAGTATTAATATATTAATAAATTATAATTAATATATTTTAAAATATATATAAAGGATCATTTAATTTTTGTGATGACACATGTAATTTTTATAAGGTCTCAAAAACTGTTATTGTCAAAACACCATGCATTTTTAATAAATGATTATTAATAATTTAAAAGTAAACATTCAAAAAAAAGAAAATAATTTATATTAAATTAATATTATTTATGGAATGAGAATTTTAAAATTATCCAACGGTTATTTTTTCATAATATTCTAATGTATTAGTGTTACCGGGAAAAATTAAATACCGTATAAATATACTTTGTGTATTATGTCACCATAATGACCTAAACATGATGTAATAAACACTATAAATGGTATCCAAAAACAATTATATTTTTTTTAATTTTAAAATTATATGATTTTATGTTTATTTAATTAATTTTTTATTTCTATTATTAAGCCTCCAAAACCATTAATATATTTTATGGTTTTAAAACTATTTATTTAAGAGTATGACTCTACTCTAAAAAATAATGGGTATTATTTTACAATGTTCATACCATAGAATTATAAAATAATGATAAATACTCCCATTTGGATGAAACTATTAGAAAGCCCATAGGATGGTTTGTGGTTGTGGTTATTTTATTATATAGATTCTAAAACAAAAATAATAATGTAATCCCCCTCTTTTCCTATATAATACTGCCCAATAGACCATTTTACTTCACAAAAACACCTAGGAGAATGTCCATAATCTTCCCTCTAGTCTATATATTCCTCCCACTGTGCCCCATGCTCTCAAAAATCCCCTCCCATGCATTTGGTGTCGCACACTCAATTAAGGGGTCTTTTCCTTTCTTATGTTTATGAACGTATCATATTCACCGTATGTAATTTATCTTCATTTAATAAGTATTTGATATATAATTCCATATCCAAATTATTATCCAATATATTTTTAAATTATTAGAGTCCCATTTCTCTCTCATCGTTCCATTTTATGAATGTTTACATATCCATATTTTGGTGCTGAAATTTCTTGGTTGTTTTCTATGCTAAAACAACTATGTAGTGAATACCATACCCATTTATTATGAAGGTTAATCTCCATTATACACTCATAATTGTTTTAATTGGGATGTACATGTATTTATTCCACACTCATTGACCATGGATTAAATTATTATGATGAATGGATCCATATTGTATGATCTATGTGGCACACCTAAGCTTGAGAATTAAATAAAAGTGATGGGTGTTTCCAGAATTATATCTCTCCCTAATGCATTGGGAAATGTGTACTATAATGATATGTCATTTTGGGACACATAGTGAAACTCATTCCTTTTTTATACTTTTTCAAAAATGGTTTCTCGGTGGTTTATCCATGACCATTGTTTATGATGTAGTGTTTTAAGTAGTTTCCACATTTCCCCTGTTATGATTAGCAGGCTATATCTTGTCTAATTATTCATGTTGATGAGTCATACTATTAACAATCCCCATTGATAGGAATACTATCTAAAATGTATCACTGTATTCCATGTTTATACCCTTACATGGCATTATAGATCACCCATTTCTTATTTTTGTTCCCATGTTATCTTGTCCAATTTTAAAATACATCAAATTTTAAAAGCATGTTGAAGAAGTTTTCTACAATTTTCTTGGTTCTAATATTGAATATATTATAAAATATACATAATTATAAAATAAAATAGACTTCTCTATCAGTTGGGTTGTATTATGTGTAATTTTATGTAATAAATCCTAAATTAATGTCTAATAAATAATAGTGCTACTATATGTGGTTTTTAGTATGGTTTTAGACTTCTGATCTGGTGAAAGTGGTTTAACAATGTGTATCCATTGGGTTTAGTGATTTACAGAGAGTGATTCTTATAGTTTATCATTTTGGAAATGGGGCATTGATATGGATAGTTCTGTGGTGTGGATCATTAGATTTTCCATGGATTAACATAACCCATGTTGGGGGAGAGTCGTGGAATCTATAAGGATGGTCATTGGATGGTCGACATAGCATCGGTTGCACTAGTTATTGGAGTGAGGGAATGACTTCTAGTGGACCACTATGGATTCTATGGGAGAGAATAATATATTTGGAGGATTTTTTTATGACCTGCATCATGACGAGTTATAGAAAATTATGAGTATTTTGATCTATTTTCATAGAAGTGTTTCTGGAAAAAATTTTAATTTCCCTTATGAGATTATCTCAAATATTGTTCTTGAACAACCCATTGGTCCTAGAATAGGGTTTTAACCCTAGGACCTAGGTTTTTTAGACATCATATCTATTCAAATTTTCACTGAATATTTAATAATTAATATTTTATAAATTTAATATTAATTATTTTAACCTGTCCATTATGTGATATCATTTAAATAAACAATCATTTTTTGAGTCTATAATTGTGGTTGAGTTTGAGTTATGGTGTTTTACTAGTAAATTCATAAACCTATCATGGGTAATAGGGATGATTCCAAGTCATTTTCATTTTCTTTTATTTGTTCATTGTTTTTTTCTTTGGTTATCTCCCTCTAAGATTCTCATGAATTCCCGTTAGTTGAGTCCCATGGCATGAAGGCATGATAGGTGGATGGAGGATATGATAAAATAGGTTCACTAAGGCTAGGATTGTAGTGCAGTGGCAATGGGTAGTGATTTTCGAACAAATCATAAGCATTTACACCAAAAGGTACTCCATCTTTTTTGTATTTTTCTTAAATACTTATATAATAGTTGTTTTTAAGTTTTAAATCATTCTATTGGTTGTTCAAGACACCATGGGGGTTGATTATTCATCCTTTCTGGTTAATTGTTCTTTTAATGGAGATCACCCTGGATTTCCATTATAGAAACATGATTTCCTAACCTAAAGTTCAATGAACACATTAAAAATATTCATTCATTTTGGTTAGGTGTGAATGAAGTTTCATGCCATTTTTGTTTAGTCTACACCATGATGTGGATACTCGAGGTGTTGTCTAGGAACAAACAAACACACCATGCCCACGATCATGGTCATGTAGGGTACAAAACCTGACTTCATCGGAGGTACACCGCTAGTGTCCACGTACTATTTTTGTACATGACCTTTGAGGGGTACATGTTGATTTACATAGTTGGACTCCTAATGTGGTACAAACACCATGTTCAATGAAGATACGGCATATACATAGGAAAACTAATTGTAAGGTGGCATGTGGAAGTCTTCAAGGGATAACCATTAAGGGTACATTTCATTTACCTTATTTACATGACATGTACATTTAATTTCATGGTTTTTTCACTTATTTATTTCCCTAAAAAAATTTGACATGTTAGTAGTGTTTTTGGATCATTTTTTGGCATAGATAATGATGTTTGTATCCTTTATCCATTTAGAGGACATCTAAATTCTATTAATGCTTGGGTGAATTTTTCTTGATTATTTATTCAATCTTATGATTTTGAATCAACCTGTTGTTTGGGTTGTGAGATGCTTGAAATAAGTGAGGATTTTGTGCTGATTAGTTATTTTGTATCTGGAATCCAACTAGGTTTTTATAGGCACATTAAAATTGATTTTGAAAGTATGTACTAAGTTGCATAAGTGTCATTATCTTATATTGTACCTGAATATCAAAACTACATACTCAAGGTCGATGTACCTGACACTTAGTTTCCTTGTTTAATGAATTTATATGTTAGTGACCATAGACTAGGTTAATGCTATTGGGTTCTATTTATGGATGGGTTTTATTTGGATATTGAGATACGGTCTATGAAACCTTATTGGATTCCCTTATAGAAAGGTAGTACATAACAATGCATTGTTTATTGGGGAGGTCATGTGAGGTTTTCTAGAAATGGGATTTCCATGAGGTTTCCCTTTTATTGATAAGAACATGTTGGTTTTCTTTCGTTTTAGGTGGTCATGAGGGAAGTCGAGAATGACCTTTTAGTTTCACTCATACATTTGGATTCCCTTTCGGGTAAATCATTGTTTGAGGATAATTTATAGGCTATTATGGTACACTTAGGGATGTTTCCCATGACCTAATCTTCCCATGATTTTAGATGATATAGTGGATCCACATGAAGGTTTCTATACTCTCTTTGTGGCCTTCTTCCATTTTAGGATCATTATAAGTGCATTTCCTAAGATCTTGGGTGTAGCATCATGATCCCTAGTTTGATGTTTATTTATGATGTGACCCTGATGACTAGGGGGAAGTGTCAAGAACATTTTGTCTGAGATTTGATTGGTGTTTTCATTCTATCATTTCGAAAAATGGGCTCAAATGTTTGATAGACCAATATTATTGATGCCTTTGGACATGGTTATTGAGGTTGTTTCTATTTAGGACCCTGTTTATGAGAGTAGACCCTATGGATAGCTTGGATGAGGCGTTGGACTTAGTTTTTGATATAGTTTTCTCTTCTATTGTACGGTTGCAGTTATACAAGATTAGGGGGTAATGGATTATATGGATTGAAGTACCCTGATTAGTGAGAGTAACACACATGATATATGTTACCTGTTTTGGATTTTGATCACTCTCATATTTTTAACTTGGACCCATGGGATATTTAATCTGTTTGAATATAGTGAATGGGACCCATATGACAGTATATCTCTCGGGTGCATAGATGGAGGGATCCCATGGGTGGTGTATAATTTTAGACCCTTTTGGAACGTGAATTATTCGGTAATTCTTACAAGACATGAAATGTTTTCTATGGTCTGTTGTATAGTACAACCATATGTTGAAATCATCCCTTTAGTTTCCTAGATCCTGGTAGTTGTTTTTTATCTAGAAGCCTATATATACACACGGGGTCTGGCATTTGTGACTTTACATTATTTTTTCTTTTAATTCCTATGTGCATCACAAGGATGTTCCTAATATCATTTGGTGGTGTGATCCATGTGTTATAAATCTGTTGTTTTGGTCTAGATCAAGGGTTGATTGATCTTAGTTGTTAGACTATAACCCATGATTGGTTTTAATCCTTTTTTTCTATATCCTTGTTTATGTTTTCATATATTTTATTAGTTTTTGTATACGATGTTCATATCATGTGTGTATGCACATTTTATGGTAGGATATTATATGTTCAACATTGGGGGTGTCCTATTGAGATTTATTTATAAATATTGTACATGAACCTCAGTGTGATTACATACTTCATGTATACATTTATATGCATCATATGTTCTAAAATTGATTGGGAAGAGGCCTAATGATTTTTGATCATGTGGGGACCTCATGTGGAGTCTCTTGATTAGGCATGAACATCTAAAGAGTCATAGAAAATGGGTGTGTCATTCGAATCAGAGTTAGTAGTAGAGATTGATGATTTTATTGTTTTATATATGTTGTCAGCCTCTTAAGAAACCATATTTTGTTTGTTTCACATACATTGAGTCCATGTAAATGTATTCCACGTTTCATTTACTATAGAATTATATTTTTTGTTATGTGTTTTTTGATGTTTATCCCAATTTTTTTGTTATTCAAACTTTTACATTACTAAAACCTTAGGTTATAGTCCCTCCACTATATCTATTAAACGATATATGTTATTTATCAGCCTTTGGTTTATTGGGAGGCATGGTGGAGGCCTTATTATTTGTCAGATCTTTGTAACTGTTATATTAGGCTTGGAGTATTCACTCTAAAATTTTATAAGATCCATATGGTTTTATGATTAGGGGATTGGGTAGAAAATTGATCTCAGGATGTTTAAAATCATGTTACTTGTATCAAATTAATGTTTCATGATCATTATAACTTATAGAAAGTGAATGTTTCTAGGTCACCAGATTGATTTTTTTTTCATTTTGTGTTTGTGTGATTTTCACTACTATTATTGACATAGGTTTGTGTATTTATATTTTTATGGTTTATATATCATAGGACAAGTTAATGAAGACAATGTTCTTTCATCATTCTAAGTAAGTTTGATTCACCTAACATATGACTGGATTTGTCTGATTTCACTATCGATTGAGGATGGATTGTTTAATTTCCCTATGATGACCTATATGATGTATCACCTATGTATTCATAGTGTAATTATACTAATATTTACCACGTGTATATATTTTCTTCTGATGATAGTTATTGTTGGTCTTGTAGTGAGATGTTTTACATTGATAGATATGCATTACATTCATTATTATAAGCATACAGACCATTGTGGGTTAGTGAGGGTGTTATGTTGCATATTGGTGGATTAATGAGGGAAATTATGCTAGGGAGATTTTTGGATTGCGATTCAGTTTCCTTGAGGTATTAGTTCTAGTAATGTCCTAGGTTCGAGTTCCTGGGAGGGATTTTCTCCCTCCTTGTGTAGTTAATTGAGTCTTTTAGTGGGGCTAGTGTCCCTGTAATCCTTGATGGGTTAGGTGGGGTCTTTTTTCTTCCTTGTTGGTTTCATTTATGTCACCCATCTCCAATGTGTGGTTAAAAAGGATAAATCTTCATGTTTGTGAGGTGTTTCACCATTATTTCTCTCGGTCTCATGGACCGATTGATAGTACATGTTCGGTTAGATACCGGGATCTATTTATTTTGGATATATAGTGGGTAGCATGGTGAAATCATGGTTGGAACATTAGGGATTTGGTTTGACACATTATTGTAGGGTGGTCATGTGGTTGATTATGGGATAAGGCAAATTCAATGATTTTGAATTAAAGTGTTATGTGATATATAGTTTTTTGGGAACTAACCTACATGAAGACCATGTTAGGTTGTTTAGCATATGATAAACTACATTCATAAGGACATATCATGTGTGAGTGTGAATCCAATTTCATGTTAAGGATTTATTTATGTAAATATTTATGGACGGGAGGACACAATATGTCTATAGAGGATGATAAACTCTTTTTTATGTTGTTTTTCAAGAATGGAGAGGTTTTTAATTGTTTTTCTTGAATAATTAATTGTTCCTTTTATTTTCATGTTCATGCTTTGTTGTGAGTAGTTTAACCACATTTTTCCATTATGTTGCTGATGCATGTGGAATGATTATTGTGGTATATTGAAGGTGTAGTTATCTAGGTTCATGGCTAGGCATCGCATGTGGGAAATAGATAGAATAATTGGGAGACTAGTTTTGTATTTAATAAAATTATACACTAATTGGAATATATAACATGAACTAGGAGAACGATCAAGGGTAACTTTTTGGGTTCCCAAAGTAAACACCCTCTACATTTTCATTATGTGAGTGTATTCAATATTCATCACCAAAGGGACATAATTGGAATTTTGAGTAGGTTTTTGATCATTTTTCAGCATAAATCATGATTTTTGTTTGTTTTGGAATTTATAGGACATATATATATGGTTTTTTTATTTATCTATGAACATAAATATAGATTAACTCTAGGTATGGATGAAGAATCCTCTAGTATGATGGGTTTTGTGATGCGAGACTTGAGTGTGTGTGGTTAACTCATTAACTGGATTTGATCATGCATTGTAATTTATTTTTCTTAGGATTTTTCATATGGATCCTATAAGTTGTACATGATTAGTATATCTTATTAGTTCTTGGATTATCCCTAAATATTGAGATTGGTCACTTTAGGATAATGTATTTTATGTTTATATCATAATTTTGGGGATCATAGATATAGGATCCTTTGGATTGTGATGATGTCATGGGATAGATGTTACAATTGACTTCCATTTTGATATCGATATAGGTTATGCAGGAACCATTTAAATTCCCATATGATAATGGTAATATTAAGGAGGGGATGTTTTCTAGGGATGAGGAATGAGGTTTTCTTGTAATGGGATTACCTTAGAGGTTTTACTTATGATGAGGAACTCTAACATATTTTACTTTTTGGGGGGTGGATATATGGATTGTTGGGAATTACATTTTAGGCAAGCTTGTGATTTTTGATTACATTGTAAGAATATTTTTTATTCAATATCAATTGGTTCTCCATGATAGCTATTATATTATTTTTCACATTTTTTGATAAGGATGTTCATTTGAATGAGATGCTTAAACACTCTTATGGGTTGATGATTTTTTTTTGGATTTTTACCACTGAGGATTTTTTGATAGGTTTGGTCTATGATATTAGTTATTGAATGTGAGTCACTACTAGGACATCACTATATGGAATTATCTTATAACATAATGGATCTCTAATTAGTTATGAAGAGAGTTTATCCGTTCAGCTTGTATAACCTTTTGGATGATGGGGTAATGATTGGGTAGTACCCACATTTGTATGGTTGTTGGATATGTTTTCAGGAAGTTTCTTATTTGGAAATTATTTATGAAAGGATACCCTTGGGAAATCTTGATTTGAGCATTGTCCATGGGTATTGATATGGTTCCCTCCTATATTTTATGGTTGTGCCTAGATGTGGATAAGGAGATAATTGGTTATATGGATGTGTTAAAACCTCTAGTCGAGTCATAGGAGTCCGCTAAATGTTACTTCTCATTGATGTGAAGATCTCCTATCTTCGTTGATGGAACTAGTGTGGTTGGGTATCATTTAGGCTCATGGATGAATGAGAAACTATGATAGTGAATTCATCAGGACCATGGATATATTGACCCCTAGGGTGGTGTACACTATCAGAGGGATTTATGTATGTCAAATTTTTCTACATGATTTTTGGAAAATGACTGGTTATCTATGGTTTGGTAAATAATTCCATCTGCAGTTCAAATCATTCCATTATAGTCATAGATCCTGGTAGTTTTGTGTTGTTCTATGGATTCATATTGAGATGAAATTGAGCTATTATTCTTATATTTTCATTTAGATATCTTGGATCTCCATTATAGATTTGGGAGATGTGATTGTGGTCATTTGGTGGGGTGAACACATGCTATAAATCATTTTTTGGGGCTAGATCAGGGATCTAATTACCTCAAATGTTAATCAATAACTCATGGTTCACTTTCTTCCCTGTATTTTTTTTCCCTGTTTATTTTTATTCCATAAGTATTTTTTTCATCTAGTCTAGGAAAATCAGGCATGCAAGTAGTTATTACGACAACATATTAGATAATCACTATTTTTGGTGTCCAACTATGATTTATTTTTGAACCAATAAATGTTCACCTTAGTGTTCATGTAGAACATGTGTCTTAATTCAAATGGAGAAGAGTTTGTATGATATATTAGGTAGAGACTCAGTGATTCATTATAGATATGGGCCCTTCATGTGGTCTCTCTTGATCGGGTTAGTGAAATTAAATAGTGATGCAGAATAGGTATATAGTTCTTCATAGATTATTGAGTAGATCTTGATGTATTTATTTTTTATTTTTTAAATTTTTTTGGATGAGTGGGAGGCCTAATTTTGTTTTTTCCACATGATTTGACTCAATATGAATGTAAACCACATTTCATTTTTATAGCAATATATTATTTTAATTTTTTATCTATACTATGATTTTTATCCTTTTCGATTCATTGTTTATTTTTGCATTATTTTTACATCGACCAGAGGTTATAGTCTATGCACTATATCTTTTATACACATTCCACTCATTATTAAAATCAGGTATAAAGAGAGGTGCATGTGAGCCCTTATGGAAGGTCTGATCAGTTGAAGTGTCATGTTAAACTAGGATAATTTTATAGAAAATGTTATCAAATCAATATAATATATTATTTTGGGATTTGGTAGAGAGGTGGTATAGAAATGTGGAATATCATGCGATGGATATAGTATAGGTGTGTCATAAAAATAATTGATTATAGAATGTTAAAATTTCCATGGAATGACATTGTTATTTTTGGTTTTATGTTTTTACTATTGTGTTGTTTCACCTAGTTTGATTCACTTAGGTTCATGGATTAATGGATAATTCATTTTTTTGTCTCATATCCCATGGGAAATATGATAGGTTCAATGAATAGTTACATGAATATTAGAGTAACATGATATATTATTATTTTGGTGGGATTTCAATGAAAACAGATTTTTTGTTTTTTAGAATAACTATAAAGACTGATATAGAGTATCATATATAGACCTATAGAGGAAATTATTTTTTAAAAAAAATATTTTATATATAATGATAGGAAATGTGGATCTTATGGAGATATGTTCATTAGTGATGGAGATATATTCCCTTCATAGAGGGATTATTGGACACTCTTATTAGTCATTTTGGTTGATGAGTAACCATTGTGTGGCTTGATGAGGGAATGCAAGCCTATGTTTTGTTTGGATCAGGAATGAGTTACATTGATTTGGTGGTTTTATGTATATACCAGGTTCCAGTTTTTGGGAGGGAGTTGTTATTTTTACATGTTTTCTATAGGGTCTTATTGTGGCACCCTCCTTCCTTCTATAACTAATTGATTAGGTAGGGATATTTTTCCCTCCTTGTTGGGACCATTAATGAATGTTATCTCTTGATTATGTTTATGTATGAGGATAATTAGGGTTTGAAAAGAAGAGATCTATGATTTATTCTAATCTTCTGGATGGCTTATGAGGGATGGTTTTGCTGGATACCTTGACCAATTCATTTTCATAGCTATTTGAGTTTCACTGGGAGAGTGTTCATGGATTCTCGTTTCATCATATCAACACCAAGGTGGAGAGTTTTTTTTGATGATCTTTGTATTAGTATATTTCTATGATTTTTAATAGGAGTATCATGGGTGCTATGGTTTTTTGGAATTGACCTGTCTGATGAGAATAGTATGTTTTTTTATGTGTGGTGTCCTAGATTTGATAGAACTTGTGTCATTAGACATGAGGCATCTTGCACATTTGTGAGATGTTTAATGAAACCCATATAGTGGGAAGTGATCCACATTCCATTAGATGTTGTGAACCACTTTTTAAGTTGATCATTAAGTACAGATGTTGTTGTTCGTAAGGATATGGGAAAGGGTGTTTTTTGTAATAGTTTATTTGATGGCTCTTAACATGTGTAGGGTCCTGAAAAAATTCTAAATGGAAAGACAATACACACATAATTTTGGAAATTAAAATAAAAAAAATTGAATGAAGGATTGTGAAATTTTTTGAAGAATCTAAATGTGGCGAAAGACCAAAAATGGTATGCGTACTGAATCCCATGAACAGTTCATTGAAGGCATTCTCAACAAACTGAGTAGTATGCTAACATGGATTCTAGTGCTAGATCTACTAGGAACTGTGTCATTGTTGAAAATGAGATGGAGTGGTATGCCACATAGAAACACCCACTCAAAACAAAATGGTTCTTGGGTGAGGAAATGACAGAGGTGTCCCAGGAATAAGACTATTCATTTGTAAGATTGAGGTTGAGACTATCATCACTGTGAACTGCATCCCCCGCGAACCTCGGCCCTACAAACCTCCTTTGACTGAGTCATCTGTTGGATGGATGATTTCCCCATGGGATTCCAAAAAAATTGTCGTTCTCCCATTGGTAAGTGTTCCTTGTCACTCTATAAAAGGGCTCTAAGGGGAGCTGAGAAGAAAGATCTGATTTTTGGAGAGCTTTGATTTTATAGATGGAAGATTTCAAAGATAAATGATCAATAAAGTACAGAATGATGGATAGTTTTTAGTAGGTATAGACCCACCACATACCATGAAAGGAAGGAAACATAATAACAATAATGAACTGGATATAAACCTAATTATAGAACCCAAAACTACCTGTGCTTCGCATATGATCATCATGTGAACCAAGAGATCAATTACCCTTCTCCAATCTCTTATACCACATAGCGCATCATTATATTGATGAAAACATGCTCCACGTAGATCTTTTCTATGGGGATGGAATCCAGTGCCGTATAACACCACCCTCCTCTGATGGTACCTGAGTCCATGAAGGATTATGGTATGAATCCCTACATCCAGATCCATGTACCATCTCATTACATGGAATACCCCTCCACCTACATAGAAATACGCCATGAAAATGGCACCCCACCCCTTATGAATAAATGGTATGTAGAATAGGGTATCGGTGATATTTCCACCTTATGGTCCTAATCATGCCCTTTCATTTCCATCCCATCCTCCACGTACCCTCCACATATTATTCCATCTACATTAGGTCAAATACTCTTCTAAATCCATTAAAATCAGATGGTAAAACCACTGGTCACAACAGAACAACATATTGTGTTTACATACCCATGGTAAGTGGAGATGCATAGGTAATCCATGAAAAGTACGGACCCCTGGAATTTCCATTATTCTACATTCCCATTATAACCCTGGTTCCAACCTTGGTATACTAATATGAACCACCCCATTCCAAGAAGTATGGGTAATCACTGTCTTCTCGATTCAATGAGGAAAAATGAAAAGTAAAAATGATCATGATTTATTTTCCTTTTTAATTGGAGTGATGCTTCTCCCCTTTCCCAAAACACATTTTGAAGAAATACTCTTGTGGTATGTCCGAAACCATTCCAAAAGAAGTGGCACTCTTTATTCTATCAAGATCATCCTGGGACATGTCCGGATATATTTCTATTGATATCTCTCATATATATCAACAAGGTATAATAAATTATAACATTAAAATCCTCCCTCTTTCATTGAACCATCACCCCAGTATATTCCATCATCATCTTCATTTACCATCAGTATAAAAGGGAAGGTGTGTGGTTTTATAGATCTATTGCTTACTCTTGTTTCTCACACCAATCATGACTCACTTGGGCTTAGAGGTTTACTATGATCACCACATCCGTACCATCTCACAATGAACTAATATAATTCTGATTCTTTCTCTAACCAAGATATGTAGAATATCTATCTGCAGGACGGATATCATGTGGTCATCCTCTTAGGTGTAATCCCCTAAAAAATTTAAAAATTATCATTAGTTGATATCCACCTCATGGTTCAATGAACATGGGCCTCCTCATTGGTATAAGACCCAAACTCAATGAACAATGACAACTATGATTCATTTCCCAAATAGTATATGTAGGACGCCAATCTAAATGCTAGAGATCAAAGGGGATCCCTTTCAAAGGTCAATCCCCAATCATCATCCCCCAAACATGGTCACCTCTAGGGTATTTTCCTCAACATAAACCGAACTATGATGGATTTTATTTAAAAATAATTATAAAAAATGAAGCCTCCCTAAGGTACAAACCCAATACCCAAACAATCCTAGAATTCATTAGGCTATGTCCCCAATGGGGCCATATACACAAAGGATACAATACCTCTTCTGAGAATCTTGGGCCACTTCGATGTATGTCCCTCACGAAATATTGTTTAGGCATCTTACACCTAGACATCCTAGCTTCATGATGTTAAATTACATGTATGTGTCTTCATCAGAACACCATTATATGTGATGTGTCCAGTTAAGAGGTATCGAACTACGTGGGTTCTAATTTCTCTCATGAGTATATATAGGAATCTAATCTTATTAGTTTGATCCTGATTGAAAAAACAACTTCTTTCCCCCTACATGATGATAAACTCTAGAGCGCCTCATAACAGGGCTTAAACAAACATTGTTTTAGTAATTTCTAACCCATGTATATCAATGTTTGATTTTGAAAACCTGGGGTAATCCATGGACACATGCTTGGGAATGGACAAAAAATTATAAAACATATGAATATTGATTAATTCAATAAGAGGGTCTTGAAGTAGGAAATAATTTCCCCCCAAAATGGTGCGGTGAGACTAACATCCCATCCTCTTGAAAAATAAAGTCCTTAAGTGTCATTGGCCAAATTTTCATCCAATGAGTGAAATCCTTTGGAATGAAAGTACATGAATCTTGGATGTAATGGTTTTTGGGTGTTTCAGGTTCTGTAAATAAACCAATTGTAGACCATTTAAGGACATCGTACCCGACGTGGGTAAATTTCAAAAAACACATAGCCCCTTGAAATCTCCATATAGGACCAATCAAATGTGGCACCTCCTTTTCAAGATAATAAAGGGATGTAATATCAAGTCCTCATGTGACCATCTCACGCATAAAAAAGGGACATGATGCTCCTTGGGATGAAACAAAAATGGTGAACTTAATTTGAAACCCTTTATAATAACAGAAAATTGGTTACTATCTATATTGCCATATTTTTTCTACCCCGGAACAATGCGAATCTGGTTGAAACAAAAAATTTAACCTAATGCAAATCCTTAACCAAGTTGGTAGGTAACCCCACCTCCATCCCCTTTAGCATTAGCAAGTAAGAGGGCCATGCAAGATCGTAAATTATACATATAGTTATGAGATGCTACTTTGGAATTGTTTTTTAGTTTGTATATGTCATATCTTTTACAATTATAACACCACACTGCCTTAAATCCAATGGAATCCTATTAGGTTTCCCAAGAATGCATGTCAGCAACCACACAAATAGCTGAATCCCCGATGAAGAACATAAATTCCATTCATACCCAGCTTCTTCAACATTGGGTTTCAAACCCTTTGATCAAAGAGTACCATCACAATGGAACTCTCCCCATGGTGGAGGCTACAAATAAGGACCTCCAATATTTGAAATCTTTCCAGTTGCCTATTTAGCCGAGATCAAAAATATAGCATAGGGAAACCCCACTAGCCATATCAAATCATTTTGGGAGTCCATCCTACGAAAAAAACAACGATTACCTCACTTAATTTAGGTAGGTCGATGTAGTCGATTCCGATGACTTCATCGTAGATGTAAAATAATCTTTATTGAGGGATCCCTAGAGGACATTGACACCAGTGTCATATAACCCAACAATCTACCTCTAATGATGATCTCATGTCGAGGGAACCTGTTGAATTCTAATGGACACAGACCCCTCAGGCTTCCCGCCAAGTAGAACGAATGCATATTCTAGAGTAGGTCATTACCCTGGTTCCTAATGAGGAGATAAACTACACAAACATGGAGGCATAATATGGGAATTCATAAAACACTATCAATGCATATGAATTCCATCAGTGAAAAATGGTAGTAATTAGTAGGCATATGAAAATCCTCACTTATGCGATGGAAGCCCCTCATCCAAATTGGGAGGAAACCATCTACAAGAAGGCACAAATAAATTATGACACACACCAATCCCACCATATAAATAGGTTCGAATACTATAGGCATTCAAACAAAACATCCAGGGAATATGAATCCCTCCATTCATAATATAGTTCTAATAAAAATGCAGATGAAAATCCCTGCAGATGTGTAAGAAATCTTCCATCCAAAAGGGTGGTAACCGGCTACAAGAAGGCACAAATACCTTCAGATTCACACCAAGAAACCCATCTAAAAATGGAGGAAACTACGGGTAGTCACACAAAACTAATAATGTATATGAATTCCATCAATCAAATACTGTGGCAATAAATAGGAAGAGGAAAATCATCAACGATGGGAAAGAAGGCCTCTATCCCAATAGGGTTGCCACCTACTTCAGGTAGAAACAAATTCCTACTGAAAAAAACCACACCCTCCATCTAAATTGGGTGGAAAACTATGGGAATTCATACATAACTTCCAATGCATATGAAGGAAACCAATCAAATATGGTGGCAATCAAGAGGCAGATGCAATTTCCCGCATAACATTAACAATCCCACCAGTCAAATAGAATTGAAATAAAAAATAAAGAGGGTCTAATTTATGCATATTAACATCCATCTTGTGAGACAAATACAATGTTATATGAGCATAAATGACTTTCTTCTTGCAAATATGAAGCCCACCCGTCAAATATAGTGGCAACTGGATAAGGTAGCTGGCGTAACCTGACTACCAGTTAAGGGAAGAATTGTTCCTCTACCCTGACATACAAGAACTTCTAGTTCCCATTGGAAATACATGGATGATGGAAGTAGGCAGAATCTCTTGATCAAAGATAAAAAAGGGCATTTATACCCATTTCATCCAAAGTTGTATCTTATAACATCCTAAAAATGACAGAGGAGTAAACATTAATTCTAGACCATGTTCTCTAAACCTATTAAGATGTCGTCATGTCCTTGTAAAAAAGTGAGGATCCAGACCAATGAACATTTATCCTCAGGCTTATTGATTCATCCACAAAATAGGATGGTTACTATTGATAATACATGAATCCATTTTCTATTCTAGGATGTTCAATGGATATATTCTATGATACAAGGACAACTGGGTCAGGAAAAAACACCCATTCCAACTGGGGGACACCAGTCCAACATGGTGGCAATTCCAAGGCAGAAATATATCCCAGCCAGAACACATGATGTTCTTCATCGTATCCCAATGACATCATGGGAACCAACCAAATGGGAACTTTTATATGAAGTCCATTATCAATAGTTAGTTTTCCTAGTTTCCTACAATATAGAATCCAAAAATTAATGCAATAAATTAAACCTAAAAATGAAGAGCACATTCATTAATCTACTATGCGGAGAGATGGAATTATTGATTCCATAACACGTCTATCTATAGAGGCTAAAAATCCAATTGACCCATTACCAAATTATGGATGCGGCAGTAGTAGTTATGAATTTCCTCCTCGCAATATTCATATCATCGGCTCTGAAGGTCCTTCTCATAGAATCCATGGGGGCTTACTTCATTTTCCAAAAATGACAGATTGTGAGATCCTATATCATGATGCATGTCAGGGTATCCCCCCTGACAAGAAGATAAAATAGAAGAAAAGTTCCTAACATTTCTTTCGTACCCTGATGGTTCTCCCCAAGGTATATGCTACATATATGTTTCTCCCTATAGCCGGACATCATGTTATCATTGTAGTCCTCCCCATGATGGTAGTCACTATCAAGGCTCTCCCTATAGTGACACCAAGAAACGAAAAGTTCCTCCCATTAATTCAGTACATCTTGAAGGTCCTCCCCATAATTTACACTATAGATATTCTCCCTGCAGCTAGCTCTATGATGGTAGACCTTTCCATAATAGAAATAATTGTGAATGCCCTTCCGAGATTGGAAGTGAACAGAAAGAAGGTCCTACCTATGCTATATTCCACCCTAATGTTCCCCCTAGGGTATATTACATAGATACTCTCTATGTGGTTAGGCACTATGCCGCGATGGTAGTCCATGAAATCACTGAACAAATTAAGAAATCCCTCCTCATAGTTAAAAATTTTCACAAGTAAGAAGGTCCTCTCCCAACTAGTACAAATGAAATAAATCCCTCATATTCTGAGGTCCTTTAAAGGACATGGTTAGATATGTTATAAACTCTATCAATTACAAGTGATAACCTCTATAAGTATGGAGACGGCCCAGGGCCACACACATCCTTTGATCCACTCCAAACCATTCATGAATCAATGAAATATCTACTAGTATCACTATTTGGGATGAAATAATCATAATGAATCCAATTTGGGAACAATAAGTAGAGGATTTCCTGGAATAAGAACAAAATAATAAGTTTCTCATGATAAGAAACTAGATAGGGATGAAATACTAGTTATTTTTTGTCCCACATCCACTTCTAAGTTATGCATTCCAAAATTCCTATCAAAATAATGTATGCACAATTTTTTTTATAATGTATGGAAAACTCTCAACTAGTTAAAAATTAAATTCTACCCTATGATTGGTTGGTATACCATGTTAGTATATTAGTGCAGCTTCTTCATAAAATTGACCTAGAAGCCCTTCTACTTTCAAGACATCCCCAATCAAAAATGAAAAAGAAAAATTATGAGTTGCCTTTCCTCCATGTGCTGTATAAATTATGTTTCCTCATTAGTGATGCCATGTCTGGTGTTCACATTGGGGATGAGGAGAACATAGATTTATACATTTTACAACATGTGTCTTTTTGTATTACCCACAAAAAATAGAATCATCTAATTTCATCAACAAAAACAGCTGCCAAATGATGTACCTATTCACAAAAAGTGGCCCGCTTGACAAGAACGAGCATTGAGTATGTCTCAAAAGCATCGAACCTGATGAGATCAATCCATTGATGAAATCCTGAACCAGGCCACCAATAACATTTATTAGGATTATCACCTAAGTGAATCCAACCAATGAGCACTGATTATGCCCTCTGAAGTATAAAATTTATGTATAGATCGTTCACTAGATCTAACTCATTCATGTATTGGAATGCGTGAAATAAATAAAGAAGTAATAGTAGCATTAACTGCTATGGTATGAGAGAAACCCTGGCCCATTGGGCCATTGTAATTTTTAACACAATTCCACCATTAGAATGAGAAATATTGGTCATGAAACAATGATAAAGGAATAGGAGAAACCCCATCCAAAAATCCTCGGGGAAATTTTACCTCAAATTCCCACCTTACGGATGAATGGCTTCTCCCTTCTAGGGAGAATGAGGAATAGATAGGTCACCCATTCTACCTCATCTAATGATTCAGGTACCCCTGGATGAAGGCATATTATAAGGTAAGATTAGGGATCACTTTGAGTTAATCTTCGCCATGAAACCCATAGTGTACCAAATAATGGAAGGATAAAATACAAAATAGTAAGATAGAATCTCTCCTACCATTCAACAACAGGTACAACACCCATAATGTGGTATGCATCAGTTATGGTTATGGATGTAAGTCCCACAGATATCATTGAATATAATAAAAATGATGAGGATCAAAGAGAATATGGTTCCCTTCTGAAGGTGGTCCATACTGAGCATGATGGTGTGTGTACTCGGAACCAATGTGCCACCTTATATATGGGAACCCCCTTAGAAAATCCATAATTTACACCAATGAAAATCCCTAATATGGAGAATAATTAGACTAATATTTCATATATCCCACCTCCTCCTCCCAATAAAAATGATTCTCTAATGCATGAGGAGATATTTTCTCAACATAATGATGAAATGAAAGAGTTAATAAAAATAAACAACGAGCTTATATGAGAAAGTCATCATATCATGTATGTTCCTTGGGGGGATCATCAAAACACACTTCCATCAGATGTACCTATACCGCATGAGATCATCCCAACATATAAAGCAAGGATGAAAAGCTCTATTAAGGCCAAACTAAAAACATCAGTCTACTATAACCCAATCCTGGTAGGATATCAACACATTATTCCATTTGGGAAGAAACCAGAAAAGATTCTGGAAAATACAAAAAGAATGCCCCTAGTTTCTTATATGCAAAAAAGTTACAACAGTGTTGGCATGTCAAATCTTTCCCCATGCTGCCCTTCTCATTCGGGGGTTCAATAATACATGCATCAAGGGGTCACGAGTACCATTGAGTCATTGATGACTCAATTAGAATCCATATAAAGGTAGTGTGCTCTGATAAAGAAAGAATGGAAACCTTACCCTAACATGGTAAGAAATGTTCTGTTACTTCCATATTTCAAAAACCTCATATTCCTAGTTTATAATAGATTAAGGGACCCATAGGAACACTATATTCACTAATCATCTTCCCATAAACCTGTTATGGGATCCTTGGACCAAAAAGATGCTATAAATATCATATGCATTATTAGGACCTTTCAAGGATCATTCAGTTTGTATTACTCCAATTTTAGCTAATTCTATAGAAGGATGAGAGGATCTACGATGCTAGTTCTTATTCTAGTTCATTTCAATGTTTCCAAAAACAATAGTTAGTGACATCCTTAACTATATAAAATTAGAAAATGAGAGAGTTTAAGAATTCAATTTCATAAGGAATAGCCTGACTTACACCTTCAACTAGCCACTCCCATAAGATGAGATGTTGCCCATGTGCATTTCCAATCTCTATGATGAGCTACGAACACCCCTTATCCATGTGAAATATTCACATGGGTTCCAATACTTATCCTATATCCCACGAAGGATAGAATATTACATAAAAAACATAATGTCAAAACCCGAGGATCCCCATCATCTCCAGTAAATTGAGTGGGAAGAATAGAAACAACTTCTGTCATGCTTATGCCACCCCCTACACTGACTCAATATTTGTGGTTCACAGCAAACAATGCAACCCCCCACTTGAAATCCACAGTGTCCCACCTCAACAAGATGAATGAATGGAAGATAAGATAAATCAATTCTATAAAAAAAAATAATGTGTATACATTTTGGTGTGACCAAGTCTGTGGATACTTCTTAGATACAATGAATTGAATGTTTCTTCATCTTCTAGAGTTGAATAGGGATGATGTACAATGACTTAATGACAATCCATATTACTATCCCATCCATAGGATACCAGGACACAACATCTATGAGTGATTTTTCCTCATGTACCTCCTACAAAATATGATAGATTCAAGAAATTTCGATCGGGGACCACCACCAGTGCAAGTGTCATATGTTCCTACCACTGAAAAGGATAAAGGAGGTGATTGGAAAAAAAGTTATTATCAGGAAGTAGAACAAGTTATATAGTTGGATGACTCATAAAACAATAAAAAGTTCCCAAGTTATCCTCCAAGAATAGTTAAATAAACCAAGTATACCTCCTATAGTTACCGTTGAAACATAACAAACATCCTCGACCCAACAATCCTCCATAGGATGACCGCCCAAAAACAAGTTATATCAGAAGGGTGGAATGAGATTTCATGATAATGAACATTGAAAAAAATCCAAAGTTGGTGTTGATACTCTATGATTTCATGCCACCAGATCTGAAGATTCGGACATCGCTCCTCAAAATGGCTAAATTGGAGGCAAATGATGAGGCAAAGTCATCATAAGAAGGGAAGCTGATTTTTTGCTCCATCAATTTCCGCTACATAATGGATCCATTCTTCCACAATAAATATGGTTATCAAAAAACATCCCGAACAACCAATTTCATGTCTAGAAGAATATGCCACAAAATCTTAGTATATCAAAGGAGATACAACAGTGTAATAAATCATGCTTATGGACGCACCCCCACCCAAACCGTTCAAATCATAGAAACTCAAGGAAGGACCCTCCAGGGGATCAAATATGGAAATAAAATTCTCCCATCCCTACAAAAATCCACCTTGGTCCAATCCTTATGTAATATCAATAAGTGGAAGACTACGTGGATACTTTCCCTCACTAGGTGATCATAACTTCGTGGACCATTCCAGAAAGGAGAAAGCTCCTATAGCTCTGATCCTAAGGTCCAACCATCTTCATAAAATTATCAAGCCCCTAAAGTTCCTATGAATGATCATCCCAAGGTCTGAAGCACTGACCATTAGATCAGAAATATGATATTATGAAATAGTTAGCTTCAGAAAAATCTATGATTCCCAACATGGATGCACTAAATCTATCAGTAGATCATAGGGAGGAACTCATCAAAGCCTTGCCAAGTCCACAATAGTGTGAATTAGAGGTATATTCTGCTAAATTCTAAGGGACATATACCTATCCTAAATAATTCCACAAAGTTATATCCTTAAATTATCAATTTGAAGATTCCATAATGAAAGGATACATCAAACCCTTATATGCGTCTCGCATGATAAATGTTGTCAATATTTAAAAATTGTTCAACAAAAATGGATGTAGAGTTAATACCTCCCACTCTGGACACTTTGTCAGTTGGTCTGTAATGATGATGATCTAACACCCTACACCATGACCCTATTGGTTTAAGAAAATAAAGGGCGGGATTCCTTAGGTCATATTAAGCTCAAAACTCAATTTGGTGACTTCATAGATCAAATAAAATATATGGTGTCATGAAATAATATGGCCTTCAACATTATTCTATGAAGGAGCTAGCTTCATTAATATGCATCAATCCCCTCCCCTTACCAAAAGTGACTCAAAAATATCATTAATGGATGGATTGGTACACTACATTTAGATAAGGCCACATTTGACCTCTTTCAATAAAATTATAAAGAATATGGGTTCTATGATACAATGGGGAAGTGAATTTCAATCAATGGTGTTGATTGGTTTGATGAACCAAAGGGTTTGTAAATGGTCCTCTCTGATCCCCTCAAACAGATCAAGGAATAATATGTATTGACTATCAGTAAAATTAAATACAGAAGTCCATATGTGGACCAATATTTAGTATCCCTCATGATTTCGGTCACAACTACTGAGCCTGGTAATTTTTAAAATATCAGGGACCCCTAAGATAATTATGAGGGATCTAATTGAAATTCCCCCAAACCATCATCAAAAAAACAAAAAACACCACCCTCCCTTACTGAGGTAGGAGGAAGTGATTCATCAATAAATAATATGAGGAATCTCTTGTATTACTAACTACATCTACTATCAATAAGATCCCACCAATTTATAATGTTAAAGAGACGAATTCATCGACCAGACACATAAATTTCAACTCTTAACTTGACTATGGAGAAATATTTTCATGAATTGTTTACCCTTCAGAAGATGAAGACGAAAATGATAAGGATACAGAGGAGGAATAACTAGACCTAAGGAATTTCCCTGTATCTTTTGAGTTAGGAATCTCTACCACTATTGATGAACGTAAGGAAATCAACTTCAGTACGGAATAAGAATTGTGGCCAACAATAATTAGTGTGGCCATGAATTCCAATGTGAAAGATTTATATACCTCATTATTTAAGTAGAATATAGATTTTATATTGTAAAATTTTATAGAAATTACAGACCATGATCTAGATGAGACCAATCACCACATGGGCCATCCAGAAGATCCCCATGTTTACAAACAAGCATCCATATGGATGCACACAACCAATGATTTAAAAAAAAGAGGATGAAGTTGACAAGCTCATGAGAGCCAACTTCATTCAGGAAGTCCAATACCCTATCTGGCTGGCCAATGTTGTCCTCATTAAAAATAAGAACAAGAAGATCAGAGTCTACATTAACCTCAGGGATCTCTACCGGCATTTTCCAAAAGATGACTTCTCGATACTGATCACAAAATTTTTGATCGATGCAACTACTGGATATGAGGCTCTCTTATTCTGGGATAGTTATTCAGGACATAACCAAATCTAAATGGCCCAATTGGATGAATAATCCACCATTTTTTGGGCTTCCTAGAGGATTTCAATTAAATTAAGTGATGCCTTTCAAATTTAAATTTTTATGGTCCATGTATCAGTGTGCCGCTCATCCCATTTGCAAACCCTTCAAGAGAAAATTCATTGAATTTTATGGGGATGATCTGGTGGTTATGTAACAACAATTATTAGACCACCTGGTAGATATTGAAACCATATTAAATAAACATCAACACCACCATCTAAAAATAAACCCCCTAAAGATTGATTTTTGTGTAACCTCAAGAAAATTCATCAGCTTCGTCATATACCACCATATCCTTAAAGTCAACCCTAAGAATACAATGGAATTACTTGAAATGAATCCTCATAAAACATCAAAAATTGGATATGAATACAAGTATAGCATGATTTTATTCAGTTCTTCATAGCCAACCTTGCAGGAAAATTCTTTCCCTTTACTAGGTAGATGAAAGAAGTGTGTAATATCAGAGGGATGAGGATTTTTAGGAAGCATTTCAAATCTAAAGAGATATATCATAGACCCACCATTGCTAATTCCACCTATCGAAGTAAGACCACTCATTTTGTTTGTGAGCAATCCTTATGGGACTTCTTCCCACAAAAAATAATGATGGAAATGTGAATAGTCTATATTACTTCATCCAAACCTTGATCGCTGATGAGGCTCATTATTCAAATATAGAGAAGTGAATCCTTACAATAATATTGTTAGTCTAGAATTTGAGGCAATACATACAACACCACAAAGTCTATTTTCCCTCATGTTGAAACCCACTAAAATATATTCTCATTATTTAATTGTTAAGAAGATGCATGTTACTATGTGCGTTCATTCTGTATCTGTTCTCTATAAGGTTCATACCGAAAAAATATTCAAAGGATATGAATTTGCAGGTTTCCTACCAAAGAATACCTCAATGGAGATGACCCCATAAGATGCTTATCTACCTGATGTGGAAGTATTCTTGATTCAATATAACCCCCTCATGTGGGATATTCACTTAAATGGTGCCTCCAGATGCTTGAAAAGAAAAATAATGGAAGACCCCAGACTTAATAAAGTTGGCCTGGTTGTCATACTCATTTTCCCAAAAAAAAATTTGTTCTTCCATATTCGTTCCTACTGTTAGATGAATGCACAAACAATGAAGTAGAATACAATGCACATATTATAGGCTTAGATCTATCACTACAAGTGTAAGATGAACACCTAATGATTAAAGGGGATTTAGAACTGATCATTAAGAAATTCGATGGTAACTTTGCTATTAATAAAGAGGACTTATTTCTTTTAATGAACCATTTTCAATAACTGATGGAATAATTTTACCATAGCTGACATTGACTTACCCCAGGTTGAAATATGCACTAAACGATGCATTGGTAAACGTAGCCATATTTTTGGCTGACCCAGATCAGAATTAAATGTTCATTGGTATTTCCCACTGACCGATGGTTTTTCCATTCATTTTGGAAGAAAAGAAATAATTAAATAAAACCAGTCTTATATCTGATCTATATAATCTTACAACTAGTTAGATAACTCCCATTTCAGATTAAATTCAAAGGGGATAGAACCCACCTAATTGTTATATAAGTGAACAGATCTAGAGATGTGAAACCAACTTCCTCCTGTGCAATGGTAGAAATTAGAAAAAAGTAATTTATAAAAGAGGCCTTGATGGAGTACTTATCGGGTGCATTGATGTAGAATAGACCACCCCTTTCATAATAGAAGTGCATGTTGGAACCTATAGAGAACATCAGCTAGCATCCAAGATCTTGCAGTAGATTCAAAGGTTTGGGACTTTTGGTTCACCATGATTGATGACTGCACCACATTCACCAAAATTTGTAATTCTTGTCATGTTTATGAAAATTTCATACACCAGTCCCCAGTGTTACTTCACATAGCCATGTAATCCTGACCATTTTCCATATCGGGAATGGAAGTTCTGGGACCATACCCTCCCTGCACATCTAGGTGATTCAAATATATTATAACAGCAACTGACATCTTTTCCAAATTGGATGATGTTGTACCCCAAAATAAGTAAGAGATAGAAGCATTGTCAGCTTTGTGAAATCCAACATCATCACTAGATTTGGTATCCCTCTTATGAAATTGATTGAAAATGGCCCCAATTTCTGCTATGTTGTATGGGATAGGCCATATCTTGTGTATGGAATCAAGGCCAAACGTTCATCTAACTACAATGTAGAATCCAAAGGGAATATAGAGGCCCTACATAATACATTATCCAAAATTCTCTAGAATATGGTAGATAATGGAAAGAAATCATGTCTAGATAAGATCCTTTATGCTCTATGGCCTTACCTAACCACAACATACACCGCCACTCAAGAAACCCAATAGTCATTAGTATATGAATTAGAGGATGTTCTATGCATTGAATTTTATCTAACATCGCATGATGTGGGCATCTGTGATCAACTATAAAATGATAAGAAGTCTGGGAAAAGGTTTGAGGAGCTAAAGATATTAGACAAGAAAAGATTTCATAGGCTTCACTATATGGATGATTACAAAAATCAGATCATAGTGGCCTTGAACAAAAAGGTTACCCTCTAATATTTCCATAATGGAGAGATGGAATTGGTACTCAGAAATCTAATGATACATGGAACGAAACCTGCAAAATTGGTTTCAAAATGGGAATGATGGTATATTATACACAAATCCTACATAAATGGACCATATGATTTAATTTCAATTGATGGAAATATCACCACATCTCCCACCAATATGAGGTTCTTGAAAAAATACTTTTTGTAATTATAAAATAATCTTCATACATTCATGACCTTAATCAACATAGTTTCTCCTATATCCACACTAATTGATGTTAAAACATACTGAAATATTCTTAATTATGGGATGTTAAAATACATGGTCAAATAATTCTAACCACATGATGTTAATCTATAAGATGGTCATTGTATTCCGAATTGTGATTCATCAAGCATGGGTAAAATTTTGTAAAGGGGAGGATTAAAACAAGATTAAAATGAACCATTCCTATATATGGGTCAGACCGACAATAGGATTGTATCATAGAACTATGCATGGTCTTATTCATATCCATTAATGGGATATTTAGTGACACATAGATTATATATATTTTTCCAGCCACCAACATAAAAAAACAAAACACCCCCTCCTTGAGTATGTCCTAAGCCTATGCAGAGAGGGACTTATACAGAACTATGTGTGCCTTGATTCCAACATTTAAAAGATATGTTGTGATGGAAGGATCCCATATAAAAGTCCATCCACCATGGAAAAAATCACCTTCCAACATATAGGGAAATCTTGTGCCTGAAAATTCATGAGTCCAAACCGCACGATGTTAAACTAAATAGCCAAAGAAGTCCTAACCACATGACATTAAACTGTAAGGTATTTCATGAACTATGTAAGGCATGATTATCCATCATCAATGTGATATATAGAGACACCATGACCCTAAGTCTTGGTCCCTCAATTTAATGAAATGAAATGCCTCTGTTATATCCATTATTTCCCCTACAATATAGATGAAATATTCATTATTATTTTTTATCACACCGAGTATAACTCATGTGAGATTAGTAATGGTGTTAATGGTTTCCCTATATGGAAATATCATAGAGTATTACGATAATCCCAGAATATTGAAAAATGATATAAAATTTCCCTCCATATACGCGAGTTCTACCAGAACAAAGATCCTTCGAACCAGACAATGCTTAATTCCTATCATAATGTGATATGTAATGATGCTCGAATCGTATATTCTGGTACAACTACCATCCAATGTTAACAATGCCCCATCTGTTATATATGAGCCCGACTTGGGTAGGTTAATCCTTGGAATTATTGAAAGACATAAAATTAAACTGTAAGGAACCACAAGAATGATATATGGCTTGGTTCCTGCCATCATAGGATATGTAGTGACACCTTGACCCAAGTGTCTTGGTTTATCCACCACATGATACAAATTCCCCCTCTCTATGAATATGTCAAATTAGAATGGAGAGTCATCAAGAACTATGTATGGCTTGATTCCGTGCCTCATAGGATATATAGTGACACCCAGATCCTTCATCCTAGTCTATCCACCATTCATAAAAACTTACACCTTTTCTATGGATGAGTAAGATAGAATAGGGAATATGTTTCTAGAACTACATTGAATTTGATTCCCAACTAAATGCGATATATAGTAAACCTTCATGAGGTTCAAGCCTAACATTTAACCCCCTCATAATTTTCACGTTGGTTCACTCTCGTCTTTACCATATGACATTAAACTACATGGGATACCAAAACTAAGTGTTTCTTTATTTCTACCTTTACATGATATGTAGCATGGCCTGGGCCTCATATACTGGTCCATCTATGATGAATAAATATCTCCCCTCATGTATAGGTCACACAAGAGTTTGTAAATTCATGAGTCTTAATCGCATGACATTAAACTTCATGGCCAAAGAAGTCCTAACAGCACAAAATTAAGTTGAATGGTAGCTCAAGAACTGTGTGTTTACTGATTATCTACAATACAAGATTCATAGTGACACATATTCATTCCCAAGTCTAGTTGTGAGGGGAACCAAATACCCCAATATACTACATGAAAATGTAAATCTATACAGAATATCTTTGACCTCAATTCCCCTAATAAGGATAATTAAAAATATCATTCCCCTTTATATTTGAGTTTATTCTATGTAGAGTATTGTGTACCTCATCACTGATATCAGTTTGGATATTTCCCACATACCCATATTTCCCCATTTTATTTGTCAAACTCTATTCCTCGGGGAATCATGAATCCCAATAATCACCCATGGAAATCTTAAGTGGATAGCTACTAAACTGTGAACACCTTTGTTTGACTATGCACATAATTCCTCGGTATCTCTACATATGTTTCCCATAAAAATTCCTATAATACAAAGGAAAGTTCTTCCCCATGAGAGGAATTTTATACTATATTATTCCTATTGGATCCTGAGTCTTTCATAACCCCTCTTGATATGAGGGATCCTAGAATCATGGTTTACATTTTCTTCTCCCGCTGACATCTAGAGCATACCAGTGATATCTTAACCAAATTAGCACATATTTATAGATTATTCAATTGAAAATTAATCCATGTATCATGATTTTAAACATTTCCCTCAATATATTTTTCATAGGTTTTATAATTTCATGGTCCCAAAATAGTTAGCTCATTCATGCCAAGTCACCCATGTCCCCACCACATGACGTTAAACTGAATGGCCCAACAATGCTCTTTTCTTTGAACCTAACATACCTAGGTGGTAGAGTAAAACCCTTTCCACACCTTGTTTCTTAAAAAATAATAGATTAAATGTTCTTAGATATTTTTGTGTTGGATTCCCTCAAAATACTAGGGCTATCTTATACTCTGGACTTGTTTGCACAACATTAAAAGGAATGTTAAAGTTTTAACTTCCATATGAGGAATCCAAGTCCTAAACAAATGATGTTGAACTAAAAGGCACACCAAAATTTGAATAATATTCCCCAATCCCTATGTGAGGGCCAGATCTATGTAGGGAGAAAGATTTTGGGGAACCCCAATCATCAAAATCGGTCCTCTCTCCAGTAAGGGAATAGAAAAGTCTCCCCCAACATCTGAGCTAAATAGGTGAAGAAGAGTTCCCAACTCTATGGGTGATTAGGGTTTTAATGTGTCTAACATGTCCATTATTGTCTTTTCTACATATCAAACTTCTCATTTTTAGTGATTTGAGATCCTCACATACCTCTAACACCATAAAAAATGGAAGGCTAGTGTCATGTGGACACATTTTTTTGATTATGCACATCATTCCCTAGTGGCTCTGCATATGTTTCCCACAAAAATGGATTATCAACCAAAGGAAAATTCTTTGTCAACAGAGTTTTTTTTTACATGAACATAATGGATTCTAATACCTATATCATCTCTCCTAAACCAATATCCCTGGATACTGTGACTTACACATTCTTTTCTCTCCACATCTTGGACATGTTGGGACACATCAGCCTAATCACCTTGAAAATAATCAGAGCTTCAACATAAATGTTATAATCATATGACATTAAAATTTCATGATGATCAAAAATCACTAATCATGCTTGGTTCCTAAAATTCCAAAGAGTGCCTTAACCTATGATCATGTGAATGAAATGAGTCTGAATAGAAAATAACAACACGAGACCTACCTCATTTGAGTCCCCTTGCACACGACAAATATACCTCATTCATAAGTGTGAGCCAAATCCACATAAGGATATATAATAAAAGAATTGTGCATGACTTGATTCCTACCCTCTTAGAATACATATTGACATCTTAATCTCATATTTTAGGTCAATCCATGAAATAGAATTTTCCCATCCCTTCCTACGCAAGGTTAAAACCTATTTAAGGAAACAACTCTCATGGATGGGATAAAAATTCCTCCCCAAATTCCTAATGTTCCAGTTAATGTTTGAAATGAAATGCCCCATTTTCATGACTAGGAACCCCGATTGGAACCTCATAATCTATATCGAAAATGGTCCAAATACCTATAACCATCAATGTCCATCAAAAATGTTTGACTAGTGTCCTACAAACACCTTTGTTTCACTATTCACACAATGCCCCAGTGACTCTTCATATGTTTCCCAGAAACACGGTCTGTCAACCAAAATAGAATTTTTCCTCAGTAGAAGATTTCCTTATCTCTATATTCCTCTATGAAATTTATGTCTCACCTCATTTACAAGTTTAAAAAACATCCCAGTTTAAATTTTACAACATTATCAAATCATCATGCCTGATGGTGATACAACGTTACTGGTAATATTATAGTGGAAAAGAAAAATTGTTTACCCCCTCTAGTTAGAGTAAAAAAATATTAATTAATTCCATAATCCTCCAAAGTCCCATTTTTATGATGTTAATGTACACCATGCACTATCCATGCTTCTCAAATTCAAATTCCTATGGGAGTGGTTTCTAGACCAGAACCACTATAAATTCTCCCATACTATCAGACATCATCCCCTCAATATGCCACCCGGTATAGTCATCATTAATGAAAAAATATGAATTTCTATAAAATTTCATTGCCACAGTAAATGGTAGGATAGTGTATTAAGGACCCCTATGTTTAACTTGGCACAAAATTCCAGATATAATTTGCATAAATGGCCCACAAAAATGGCATGTTAACAAATAGAAAATTCAACTTTAAGAGAGGATTTCTCAACTTCTATATGCCGAGTGGTTGACAGTATTATCATGACAGCTCAAATTGATTACTATTTAAGACATAATTATTGTATTGGGAAGAACCTAGGTCGTCTTTCAAAGAGATTTGGTAGCATATAGTGTGTATTTTTTTTTAAAATTACTAAAATAATGGTTGATTTCTAAAATAGTTTTAAGAAAATAACTTATCTTAAAGAGTTTAATAGTTGAAAAACCAAGTGGATTTTGAAAAATATGAGATAAATGGTTCATTTTTATTTCACTACAGACATTTAAAGTTCATTGTTCATAGTGATTCATTTAGGTTTGGAGTAATTCTTTGGTTGAAATTAATTGGAATCCCGATTAATTCCAAATCTTTTATTTCAATTCATAAAGTACCAATCCATGATATAAAAATCATATTGTCAAGGTATGGAACATATGAATGGAATAAGAGAACCCAAAACATATTTAAATCTCAAGAAGGTTGGTATCAAACTTATTCTTGTGTTGTTCAATCGAAACAATACAAGTCACAAACTAAAAACCTCACATCGATCGGTTAGAAATTAATAGCATAACATTCATATGTATCAGAAAAAAGAATTCAAATATGAAATAATTTAATGTAAGTGGAATGAAATTTTTAAACACCAAAATTAACTCAATATAGTAGCAAAAATATGGGTTGGAACTCCTCTGACATGTTTGTATCTTTCTCACAATGATCGCCCACCGTTTTTCCTGACATCGAGAGGAGGAGGAATCTTGGGATCATCTCCTTTTTTATTTGAGATCTCCAAATGAGGATTGGGAGCTTCTGAACCTACATGGTGTGAAGGGACTCCTATAGAACATCAATTTGGAATCACCTCACTCTTTTGGTTGAACTTTCTAATGAGGTTTCCATGGTGCTTTTTTATATCCAAAATGGGACATGGTTTTGAGCACCCTATTTTTTAGATACCATTTGTGTCTCAGTTTTGGAATAGTATAAATCCATATAATGACTTTGAAAAAATATAATAACTATTTAAATAAATCGTAGAAATCCCCATGTAAAATTCGGCGGCCATTAGACAATTGTATTGTGAGACATGGTCAAAAGACCAAACTAAACTATTGAATTCGGGTAGATTTTGTCCACTGTATTGAATGGTTCGGATGGGACACCGTATGAACTAATTGTGCATTTTTTTCTTGATAAGATTTGTATCCCATGATACTATGGAGCAGAAAATAAAAATTCATCTATCTTAAAAGCACATAATTATCATAATGCTCAAAATATGGGATATATGTCAATGGGATGCCTTGCAGTTTGGCCCATTTTTCTCCTAGATCATCTCCCGGGCCTCCAAATCATATCCACCTTCAATGAAAATATAAAAACAACTATAATTTCCCATTTTAAATGTCTTAAACACCAAATATATTAATAAAACATGATGTTAAATATGTTATTATATTTGAAATTTACCATACATAACAAGTTTAACACAGTGGTGTAAGGTAAAAAATGAAACAATGAATCTTGGTGCGATCACACCCCCACACCTAAAAATTCTCACTCTTGGGAAAATTCAAATTTCAAACAATTTTGCATGTAGATATTTGAAAATTCCTAAAGAATTAACATTCAATCAAAATTTAATTCCTATTTAAGATTTGATCATAGAAAAAATCACACAGTGTAGTTATTCTCACTATGCCTGAAAAAATACATCTCAAAAATTGTTTGAGAATGAAATTCATAAAGATGCATCATAACAATTAAAGAAAATAATTCAAAAGTTAATCATGTAAATAATTTTCTATGTTTCTATGTGACATCTATTTCATGCTATTATTTCAAATTTCAATCTAGTAAATATATTTTATTTTAAAAAGTGTCTACTTACATGATGTTTTCCACCAAACCTACCCCTAATAATATTTATTCACATTTCAATCCCCACTCACCTAAGAATTCTGATAAGTCAAACCATAAGCTCCCAACCTATAAATCCACATATTTTTTACATTTCATTACTCCACTCATTTATTATTTTTTACAAAAGATTCATTTAGATCAAATCTCACATTCTTCTCTCAGCCCATTTTGATCTCTTGATGATAGTAATTGTAATAGTTATAACAAGATTAAATGTCTAGGAAGGGTGGTTTTTGACCGGGCCAAGACACATCCTTTTTTTTGTTTATTAGGGTATACAACGTTCTGATAATAGGTGCACATGCATAGTTCAATATGGTATAGTAATGAAATAGACTGGATAAGTAATGAACATATGGAAAAATGATTTTATAATGTATTGAAAAATGAACCTATCTTTTATTTACCTTCCATTAAGTAAGAAATATTCACACATCATGGTTGGGTGAAATGATGTGTGGAGAGATTAAGTGAAACAATTTTCCCTTAACTATTCACATAAAGGGTACCACTCTTCTCAATGTTTTCAAAATGATACAACAATTTAAATCATCACCAATAAACCAAATTTCAAAAGAAATTCACACCAAAGTGTTTAATTCCTTATGAATCTTACATTTCATAAAAAAATGTTAAAACAACATAATATAAGGAAATTCCACATTAATTTTCAAAAAAAATTATTATTTAATTGGAATCATTTTCCAAGATAAAGTGGGTATAAAAAATAATTATTCCACCACAAAAGTGCAGTAGATGGAAAGGGAGGAAATTAACAATACAAATTTTGCATGCTACAAAGAGAAAAAGAAGAAAGATAATGAAAATTTCTATCTAACCCGGGTATGTACCCATTCCCCACACCAGAAGTATGTGGTGTATTCACTATATTAAAAGAGAATATTGGAATAAAGGATTAATCTTAGTGGGTGTCATCCATATAATTCTTCTTGAACATAGAGTTCCTCCATCAAAGACTCCATAATGGTTTCATGAATCTGAATCAGTCATTGTCCATTGGCAGTAATGGTTTTCTTGGTGTATTTATTTCGAATATTGACAACACCAAATGAATAGACATTAGTAAATATGTATTTTCTAATCCAGTGAGAATGAGGCTTACCTAGATGCTTCTTCATCCTTTCTTTGTAGAGTAAGACCTTCTGTCCAATGTGGAATTGATGATGAAGGATGATACAGTTGTGGATAGCCTTGGTTCTATCCTTATAAATCCTATAGTTCTAATATGCATCTTTTCTCATTTTCTATAACTCAAGAATCTATAACTTCCATAGAGAACCTGCCCCAAAAAAAATTAGAATTGCATTTTTTGATTTCCTAGTAGCCACAGTTCATAATCTCAACAGAAAGGTGAAAATTTTTTCCAAACACTAAGCATTATGGTGACATTCCTATGGGGGTTTCGAAATTAGTATGATAAGACCATAATGAGTCATCGAGAATATGAATCCAATCATTTATATTGGTTTGACTAATTTTTTCAAGAATATGTTTTACCTCTCTCTTTGACACATTGTCTTGACCATTTGTATGTTTTTGATATACAGTATACACTCAATGACCAACCCCGTACCGACACAAATGTGATTGAATTGTTTTGTTGGAGAAATGATATCCCTTGTTACTAATTATGAACCTAGGTAAGCCAAAACTACAAGAAATTAGTGTTCTCATAAATTCTACAACTATTGCGGCATCATATGTCCTTGTGTTATATGCCACTATCCATTTTGAAACGTCCTCATCTTTCATAATAATGTATAAGTTTTCAAAGGAATTTGGAAATTTCCCCATAATGTTAATTCCCCAAACATCAAAAAATTCATGAATTAGTAATGGTTATTATGGAATTTCATATATTTTAGAGACATTATCCATTCTTTGAAAATTAGAAAAAGGTCTAAAAAAATCATGGGTATCCCAAAAATGTGTTGGCCAAAAGGGACAGGAATCAAAGACATTGTGAGCAGTCTGTTGGGTATCAAAGTGTCCCCCACATGTAAGAGTGTGACATAATATAAGGTAATTCTGGAACTCTCTTTCAAGGACACAAAACCTAAGTACATGATCACTACATATATTCCAGAGGTAGGGTTCATCCCAAATATACCAACGAGAATCATGTTTCAGAAGACTTTCTTGGTTTTTGCAAAAATCAGTAAGAATAAAAGATGATAAAAAATAATTTACAATATCAGAATTCTAAGTAATGAAATCTGGAACTCGGTACAGTTTATCATCAAGAAATATGTAATTTATGGGAATACATGGGGTTGAGTCAATGGCTTGAGGGTAGGGGAATCCTACTAATATGGTCAACCACCACATTCTATTATCATTTTTTATCTGTAATTTCGATACTGAATTCTTGAAGGAGGATCATCTAGTGAGTGAATAGTGGTTTGTATTCCGGTTTATTAAGGAGATACTAGAGGGATTCATGGTCTAAGAACACAAGGAATTTAGACCCTAAAAGATATGATCTAAATTTATTCAAGGTGAAAAAAATGGAAATAAATTCATTTTTAGTTCTGGTGTAGTTTTATTGGGCAGAGTCCAAAGTACATGAGGCATAAGAAATGACATGTGGAGCTCGATCAACCTTTTGTCACAATACTTCCCCAACTGCATAGTTAGAGTTGGAACACATTATCTTAAATGGTAAATACCACTAATGTGGTGAGATTACCAAGGGTGATGTGTGACTCCATTTTAACTTATTAAAAGGTTCCTAAAATTATTTATCAATAACATTTTTTTTATTTTTGAGTAACAAGGAGAGTGGAAGTGAAATTTTAATAAAGTCATGAATGAAACGACAATAAAATCGAGCATGAAATAGAAAAGGCTAAACATCCTATACATTTTTTGGGAATGTTAAGGAAGAAATGACGTACACTTTTGATTTATCTAATTGGTTACCATCCCCAAAAATTACATATACCAAAACTATACCTTTCTGCACCATGAAATGAAATTTCGCATAATTTTATACGAGGTTATTTTCATTGCATCAATGTAGGGCTAAATAAATACTATTCAAACAATCATAAAAATATGATCCATAAAAAAGTGAAATCATCCATGAATACACCCATGGAATTCTCTAGGTAATCTGAAAACATGCTAACCATGCATCTCTAGAATGTACCCATAGCATTGAAAAGACCAAACGACATCCTATTTTATGAAAATGTAATAAAGGAGAAAGTAAAGGTTGTATTTTCCTAATCCTTATAAGAAATATGGATATGAAAGTATCCACAATACCCATAAATAAAGTTCTAATAGGACATCCCCTCTAGTCTCTCTAGAATTTGGTCAATGAATGGAAATGGGAAATGGTCATTCCTAGCATGTTGATTTAGTCGGTGATAGTCAATACAGACATCCCAACTAATCTACACATAAGTTGGAACCAATTCATTATTTAATTTTTAATATAGCATGGCCATTTTTTTGGAACAACATTAATGGGACTAACCCAATAGTTTTCATAGATGGGGTAAATGATTCAAGTAGCTAATAATTTTGTTACCTCTTTTTTCACAACTTCTAGGAGGTTTGGGTTATGTCGACATTGTTCTTGGCTCACTGGTTTAGCCTCAATATTTTTCGAAATATGATGTGTACAAACTGATGGGATAATACCAGTAATGAATAAAATAGTCCAGACTATTTATTTTTTATACTCCGTCAAATTTTTATGAAGTAACAATTTATTCTCAAGTTGAAGTGAACTAGCAATGATGATTGGAACCTTGTTTCAATTTTTGATATATGAATATTTTACATCATACGGCAGTTGTTTCAGTTCCAATTCATGTGGATTTTGGATTTATTGGAGTGTGTGTGAATGTGAGAGGTCATTAATCTCATCTAACAAATCAATGGTATCATCATCACATGAGGAATGATCTTTTACAAGATTAGCAGTATCATCGATGGTTAGTGGATCCTTAGTATTCATGAAATCATCAATTAATAAGCATGCATGAAAATTTCTGGAACACTACAACAATAAATGCATGATTCAATTCATAAAATTTCATTCAATGATAAAAAATACGAAAGAGGACTAGGGGAATGAAAAAATGTTTTTTAGGGTAAGGGAGTACACCAATTGAATTTATAGAGGTACAGAGGAATGTTTTTATGAGGACTGCTTCATTGAATCATGGATATTAAAGTGGAAAATGTCACGTCCAAAATCCATAAAAAATGTACCATTATGTAAATTAATTATGGTTTTATATGTTTTCAAGAAGGGTATCCATAATATAATTAGGGAATGTTCATTCCTCCTATCATCTTCCATTTTATGCACATAAAAAATCTGCAGGAAAAATAAAAATTTTCACCCTCACAAGAACATCCTCTAACACACCAGATGAGTGTACCGTACTCTAATTTCCTAAATGAATGACAATTCCAGTGGGATTTAGTTACCCAACCTATAATTTATAGTAAATGAAGTGAGGAATCACATTAATAGAAATCACCTAAAGCAAGAATATCAGTGTAATTTGAATACTCCCCTATGGTGCACGGAATCAAGAATGTCCTAGGATCGTTGAACTTGGTGGGAAGTGATGGCTCTATCAATGCTGATACATTCCTCCATAAGATCATATTTTCATCTCCACAATTTCTCCATTGACATGTACACATATACTTAAAATACTTTTCATATATTTTAATTTGTTTCACAACATCAATCAATTGGATTTTTACCTGTACTTTTTTGAAAGTCTCCAAAATTTTTTTATCATGTTTAGTTTTATTTTTGTGTTCTAGGTTTGGTGTACCACTTTAGAAATAGAAGAAGAATTGTTTCGATAAGAGACTCATAAACATATATAGTCTTTAATTTGAAAGGGATTCTCTCAAAACATGTTTTTTGTAACACCCCAGGATTTTTAGTACGTTATCTCATTAAAGTAATTCAATAGCTTGTGTTATATGCCACACTGATTTCAAGCACATCACGACCTATCAAACTAGTCATTTTAAAAGTGTTTAAGAAGATTATTATCCTCATTTTTAATTTTATATATATCCTAGATAATTTTAACAGTCATATTTTGTTTTCCTTAGAAATAATATAAGGACAAATTCAATTTTTCACATAAAAGAAGTATTCTTCAAAAAATGCATCTTGTCTTCATTTTAATGGAGAACCCTTTTTAAATCCAATATTTGACACTTTTATATATTCAATTTAGTTAAATAATATTCTTCTTCAGAATCATGATGTAAAAATTTAGTTTGGATAAATTTTTCGTGCTTTTCTGATAAAATTCATATTTTGATGAATAGTGAAAAATACTAAATTTTAATTAAAAAAAATCTTTTTAATAGAAATAAATTACAGTGTTAAATTATGAATTTGAGTAGTTTTAAATTATAATTATATTAAATTTTTTTCATTTAATATAATCTAGTTAATTTTAATTAATTTCTCTTTTAAATTGGACATAAACACATGTCAATCTTTTGATAGTTTTTACTTCTTAAAAACCCGCTTTCTGGTTTTGACAACGAGAATTAATTTAAAATTAATTAAGGAAACTTAAATGTTTTTTATTTTTTAAAATAGGAATCATTTTTTAATTCATAATTTGAAAATTATCTTAAGTTTAATTCTTTGTATTTTCCTGAAAACATTCAGTTTTTGATGAATAGTGAAAACACTGCGTTATTGTTTAAAACCGCCTTTTATTTAAATAATTATCATTTTTATTAAAATTTATTTTAAAGTAAAAATTAGTACATAATACCTATATTAATTCAATTTAATTCATTGGAGTCATTTTATAATAATATTTTAAATATAATTTTATTGAACCTTTCAATGTCTTTTACCCACATTCTAGGCACATTTGCAAATTTGCATAAAACGTAATTTTATAGATTTTTTCAATTGAATTTAAAATATCTGAGTGACATGGTTGAAGTCAATAAATAAAATTTGGTTCAAGAAGATAAAAATAAATTTTGGTGAATAGTAACTTTTGTCATTTATTTAACACTATTAAAAGTAAATAGGGTAGATATTGTTAAAAATGATATTATAATTACACTAAAACATGTCTTAATTATATTGGATAGGAGTATTTCTGCCTAAATAAACCTATGGAATAAAATATAATACTTCTTGATTAACTTGGAATCAGATTAGAAAAATTATTATTATTTTATTTAAAGAAGAGTTAAAAGTGTTAAATTTAACTTTTAATTTCTAAACAATTTCTAATATAGGGTTATACGTAAAATACATTCGACTATAAATATAAATTATAAATCTAAAAATATTCCATAAATCATGGTATTTTATTTATAATTTTTAAACATTAAATAATTAAATTTATTTATCACACAATGATGATGTAGTAATCAATTTATTAATGATAGATTAATGTTATTGATATAATAAATAGTAAAATAAATGTACATTGAGACTTTTGATGCATTAATAGAAATTTCTAGGTTAATATGACATGATATGGTGGATTAAAATTAATTTTTTTTCTAAGTGATAAAGTTGTTAGGACTTCCATAAAAACCAAAAACCAAATATTGTTAAAATTGACATAAATGTGTTTTAAAAACAAATAGTATTTTATTAAATGATATAATATTTTTAAAAAACTAAGTTTCATGAAAAGGACTTATATAAGGTTATATATTTCAATAATTAACTACTTGGGTTTATCTTGGAATTTTATAGTAAGTTTATTAACCATTTAATATAATAATACAAGAAGACATGGTAAATGTTAAACTATTTAACCAAGAGTTAATTCTAAAACATATGGTTATTATTGTGACATTAAATTGTCTAAAACATATTTATTGAGAGTATTTCTACCCCTCCCCACATTATCCTCAAAATAAATCTATTTTGAGAAATTATAAACCGAAAATGATTTTATAATAAAATATTGTTTCATGATTTTCATAAAGTGACCCTCACCTCTCTTATAAAAGGTTACTTACCCTTCTCTTAATATCACACCTCCAACACCATTTGGATCTGCCAACCCTAGATATAATATCCTACCAACTACGCTAAATTCATCCAAGAGGCTTTACTTTGATTAGAATCTAACCTAAAGATCCATTTAGATCAAATATAAAGGAAGCAGCCACTGAAGTGGTAATAATTTCATCACCTCTTTCAATGTTATTTTCTCCTTCCACATCCTATTTCTTTGTTGTTTCCATACCAAAAAAAAATCAAGTACCTTCTACATAATTTTAGGTTATTATTCATATGGTATAACCATATTCATTATTCTACCCTTCCTATGAATGACAAAATCCCCGTACGTGCTTACGTATGGCTTACCGTCTCCATGTCGTGGTGTAGTTGGTTATTCAATGCTTAATTATTTTGATGGGTATAATAATGAATATAATTTTTATAAATAATAAATATATCATGTTAATTATAATATATAAATAATATAAAATCCCATTACATATGAGTTCACCTTCAATAGAAGGATATTGACGCTCATATGTACGTATGGATTACCGTCTCCACGAACGCGATGAGATTCATTCCCCATCATAACCATTCAAGAATATTTTATATTTTTATATTAAAAATAACTTTTAAAAAATTAATATAATTATGTTTATGAATCAAATACATCCTATCCATAAAACATTTACTTACAGAACAAAACATATAAAGTAAAATGAATCAGTAAACACCCTAAAAAAGGATTCTATTGAAATATTATTAACAAACCAATATTAGAAGATCATAAATGATTTCATATTTATGTATGTGGTTATTTTATAATTTAATAAAAATTATTTTACCACTATATAAGAGGTTATCCTACCCTTGAATAAGGAAAAGTACAAGGTAAGGGTTAATTTTACAATCTCTTTATTTTCTGAGGTTGTTTATATGTAAGTATCTACTTGGACTTCTTTACCATACACATCTCTGTTTCTTAAAAATGTAACTCAAAACATTTTTTATATATTTCGTAGTCTATGGTTTAATGTCATTTATACCCATTTTTTACTATTTATTAAATGTTTTTAAAGGAATATTTCCATCGTTTTTCAAACAATGTACTCTTTGAACTTTTTGAACAAATTTACGTAAGAATGTTTTTTAACATATATGGTGGGTGTGGCTATTTTCTGTCGTTATCAGTCCGTCAAATCATCCCTTAAAATATTATAAAAATATTTTCAAAATAAATTTTCTCTTATATAATTATGTTACTTTCAAATGATTTCAAAATAGAAAGATATATTTCTCTCAGATAGTTTTGATTTTATATATGTCAACATCCTTTGATGGATTTTACATTTGTAGAAGTTGATTTATTATGACATAATTATCCATATTGTATTGAAGGTTTTGTGATTTGTTTGAATGCGGATGTGTTATTATTATTCCATTAATTGTTTATGGTTAATGTGTTTACATTTCATATGATATTTTTAATATGAATATTTATATTATGTTTCAACCATTTCATATGAGGAATTCATTGGACCTAGTATCTGATGGGTGGAGCCCACTATAACTACTCAATGCATCAGTAGGTCCCATGAGACAAACAATTGTCTTGGCACAGGGCCTTGAAAAAAATATTTTTTCTTGTATTGGAATGAGGCTTTGACAATGTGGTTATGAGGTCTGGCATTATGCATTCCATCATTGTGAAATTAACTATTGATATTACATGTGATTATTCAACAATTAGAATCTCAATGTGAATAAGTAAATAGAATTATTTGATTTATATTTTTCATATTATTTTGATGTTTAAGTTCAAAATGATTTTGTTTTAGACTTATACATTAACTTAAATGTTTATGCTTATTTATGAATGTTTTCACTATATTGTTATCCTTACTGAGCATCTGAGCTCACCCCTTTCTATGTTTTATTTTTTCCTGGATGTGAAAAAGTATATTATGATTGACCTGCAAGAATAGGCTAAGGGATTTTTAGTGTTCTAAAAGGTGACACAATGATGTAGTTTTTCATTTCATAATGTAATGTAAAACTTATGTATGTATATCTAGTACTTCTAAGGCTACTAAATTGATTAGTATTTTATGACAAGATCCCTTTTGATCATGCCAATGTTATATAATAATGCACCGACTCTATGTAACTAGGGTTGGTGTGTTACATTTGGTATCAGAGAAAGTCTAGTAAAAACATTGGAAACTAGATTTAGATAAACTATGATTAGAAAACATTACCGTAAGATTGGCATTGAGGATTAGTGTATATGAACATCCAAAAACTCCATCAGTGTAAAGAGTATGTGGGTTTTCCAAGAAAATAAATCATTGTATCGATACCATCAGGTAGAGGTTGTTCTAGCACAGATGTACCTAGGAGTGAAAATTCCAAAAAGGCATTTTGAGCTCACCTCAGGGTATCCTAGTACACAAAAATGGGCCTTGCTGCACTCTGGGTATTGAAACTCTGGGGGGATATGATTAAGATATTACAAAACTTCTTTACAAACCATTATTAAGGATTTATAAGTAAATACTTCCTCAAAGAAAGAATTTTTATTATTATGAATTATATGCAAAAAAGTTTCATTTTAAATTAGGTATTTTACATGTTTGGAATTATGCATTGGGATTCATAAACTAACCTAGTGTATTCCATTGTTTAGAAATGGTTCCCAAGAAAAGTAATACAAACTCTAGAAATACACCTGATCCAAAGTGTAAGAAGGACCATATATTTCATGGTCTTATGAAAACATTTATAATGGAAATAGTCTCCCATGTATTCTCATCATATGAAGAAATAGTCTCTTGTGTTAATAAGTTAAGTAAAGACTTCACCGAGTCCTATGACTTTGAAGAGAAAACAGATAAGAAAAGGATGGTAGAGAGAAAGATTGATAAAGGGAAGAAGGGAAAGAAGAATTTTCCCATATATGATAGTTGTGGAAAGAATAACCTTGGAAAATGCTTGAAGGGAATGGGAGTTTGTTATAATTATGGTAGAAAAGGACGCCAAGTATGTGATTTTAAGGGTATGAAAAAAGTTTCAAATGTATAATTCTTCATCTTTAAGGAGTTGGGACACTACACGAATCAATGTCACAATCATCATAGTATAACCCAAATGATGTTATTGGATAATAATTATGTTATCAAACTACCGCTACAGAAGATTAATAATTAGTGTTCTTATATTTTTATATTAATGAATTATTCCATTTGAGTTTTGTATCAATGATTTACAAGTTATATTAATTATGGATATAAATAAGGATTTTACTGTAGTAGTATTTCATTGAGGATTTGAGATGATATGGTACAAAGAAAAGTGACTCAATAGCAAGTTAAACTTTTTGGAAAATACATGGTTGAAAGAAAGATAAACCTTAATATGATCCTGATACTGAGGTAGTGATTTTGGAATAAGAGATGTTTGATTTGAATAAATAATATTGGATATTGTTTACTACCTTGGTACTGATTAATGGAGTGTTTATTCCATCATTGTTGGAGTATTCAAATTTTTTGGATATAAGGAATATATCTAGAATTCTAAAAGGAATAATGGAGTATGAATGTAATCAATAAGGTTTTTTTGGTAATTCAGGATGTTTCCATGTTTTAAGAAAATACATGATGAAGGTAATCAAATTTTATTATGTTGAAAAAAGAGATCTTCATTATATTATGTTGACCTTCCTTATAAATTTTTGGACTATGAGTTTGGACACAAGTGTTTTGGATAAGTTTAAAGGTTGTAATGGATTATGTTGAAAATTGAATACTATGGTTTATGGTTAAAACATTTCTTCAGATTATTTTTGGGGTTTTATAAAAAGGACAACCTGAAGGTCAGGTGATAACCCGTCACGTCCTCCAAGGCCCCGAGACTTGAACCAGCAATCGCATGGCGACAACGGTCCATCGCCTACCACTGGACTACATGATGTACTAGTTGGTATAATGTTGTTTTTTAAATTATCAGATAGTTTAATTATAAGTTCATTTTTTTGAAACCCTATACGATTAGGATAAAGAGAATATTTTTATGTTTCATTATCTTTTTGGAGTGAAAGATGAGTTTTTGGTAGAAATTAGTTAAAAGATTGAACTCTACTTGTCAAGTATTTTTTTTCTTATTCTATGAATTAATTAATTCATAAAAATTAGGGAAAGGATATTAAAATGAAAAATGTGTTATCCTAATACCTAATTAGTTTCCAAACCAATGATATTTTAATTCATCATAGATTTATGGCTTCGATGCCCTCAATTTTCCTTTTATTGTTCACACGTTTGTGATTGATGACCTCACTAACTCCCTACAAATATTTACGTTTTCCCTAAAATTATGTGTCACAAATTTAAACTATTGTTCTCATATTAGAAATCCTAATTTGGTGGTGAATTTTTTATTTCCCATTCTCTCTTGTTAAGACTAAATTTTATTAACCCAATTTCTGATGTGGATTTTCCAAAAAGAAATTTTCTATTTTAAAACATTTATTTTTGAGGAAGTTTTTTTAAATTGGGAGTATGAAATTTATTAAAGGAGGGGCGAATATAACACACCAAGATTTTTTAGTATGTTATATCTTTATTGTAATTCAAGAGCCTGTGCTACATGCTACACCGGGTTCGAGTGCATCACGACCTATGAAACTAGCTATTTTAAAAGTTGGTATAAAGAGTATTAACCACATTTTTTATATATATTTTATATAATTTAAACATTCATATTTTTTGTTTATTAGACATAATATAAGGACAAATTCAATTTTTCAGATAAAAGGAGTATTTATAAAAAAATGCAGTTTTCCCGCTTTTTAATGGATAACCCTTTTAAAATCTAATATTTGTCTCTTTTATATATTAAATTTAATGAAATCAAATTCTTCTTTATAATCAGGTCATAAAAATTTGGTTTGGATATATTTTTGGTAATTTTATGATATCTTTCATATATTTATGAAGAGTAAAAAAGAAAAATTTCAATTAGAAAAATGTTTTTTAATCAAAAAAATTCATATTGTTAAATTATGAAATTAAATGGTTTTAAATTATAATTATATTATATTTTTATCATTTAATATAATGTTGTTTAATTTATGTAATTCATATTTAAATTTAACATAAACAAAAGTCAATCTGTTGATAGTTTTACCTTCTTAAAAGCCCACTTTTAGGTTATGACAATGAGAATTAATTTTAAATTAATTAATAAAACATATATGTTCCGAATTTTGTAAAATTTCCATCATTTATTAATTTAGAATATCGAAAATATCTAAGACCGAATTTTTGGTATTTTTCTAAAAACATTCAATTTTTTACAAATAGTGAAAAACACTATGTTATTGTTTAAAACATACTTTTATTTAAAAATTTATTATTTTTTATTTAAATTTATTTTAATGTAAAAATAGATACATAATTCTTATATTAGACCAATTTATTTCATTGGAGTCATTTTATAATAAGATTAGATATATAAAATTTTATTGAACTTTTTAAGGTCTTTCACCCACCTTCTGGGCACATTTTCAAATTTGTATAATATGTAATTTTTCCACTTCTAGGAATTTAATTTCAAAAACCCGAGAGACATGGTTGACATTATTAAGTAATATTTGGGTCAATATGATGAAAACAAATTGAATAGAAACTTTTGAATTTTATTTACCATGGTTAAATGTAAATAAGGTAATTAATGGTAAAAATGAAATTATAATTACCTTAAAAAATGTCATAATTGTATTAGATAAGTTTATTTCGACATAAATAAACCTTAGGAATAAAATATGATCCTTTTTTATCCTCTGGGATTAGATTAGGACATTTATTATTATTTTATTTAAAGAAGAGTTAAAAGTGTTAATTTCAACTTTTAATAACTAATCCATTTTTATACAGGGTTATACCTAAGATAAATTAGGATATAAATATTCATTATACATATAAAATTATTTCCTACATGATGGTATTTTATTTTTTATTTTTAGATATTAAAAAGGTAAATTAATTTATGACCCAATGATGATGCAGTAATTACATTTTTAATGACAGATTAAAGTAATCGATATTATAAATGTTAAAATAAATGTAAATTGGGACTTTTGATGCATTAAAATAATTTTATAGGTTAATATAACATGTTAGGGTTTATTAAATATGTTTTTTTGAGGTTATAAAGTTGTTATGAATTTCCCAAAAATCAAACACTAAATAGCGTCAAAATTGACATAGATGAGTTTTCAAAACAAATACCATTTAATTAAATAATATATTATTCCAAAAAATATAATGTTTGGCCAATGGAATTAGATAATGTTATATATTTTAATAATGAACAACTTGGGGTTATTTTGGATTTTTATTGTATGTTTATTAACTGTTTATTATAATAATACAAGAAGACATGGTTAATGTTAAACTAATTAACCAAGAGTTAAATCTAAACGATAAGGTTAATATGGTGACTTAAACTTATCTAAAACCTTTTATTTGGGAATATTTAGACCCATCCCCATCTTATCCTCGAACTAAATCCATTTTTATCCATTAGAAAAACAAAATTATTTTATAATAAAATAATATTTCATGCTTTTCATAAAGTGACCCTCACCTATCTTATAAAAGGGTTCTTCCCCTGCTCTTAATTTCGCACCTCAAAATCCATTTGTCTCCTCCAAAACCAACATAAATAATCTCCCAACTACCCTCAATTCAACCTAGAGGATTTAATTTTATCATAATCCAACCTAAGCCTCCATTTTGATCAAATCAAATGGAAGCACTTGAAGAAGAGGTAATAATATCATCACCTCCATCAATGTTCTTTTCTTTTTCCACTTCCTATTTCTTTGTTGTTTCCATACCAAAATAGTAAGTCCTTGTAAAATCTATAAACTATGATGTTATTGTAAATATGTTACAACCATATTCATTATTCTATGCATCCTATGAATGACAAAGTCACCATACGTGCGTACGTATGGCTTACCATCTCCACGTTGTGGTGTTGTTTTTAATTCAATGAATAAATATTTGGATGGGTATAATAATTAGTATAATTGATGTTAATAATAAATATTACATGTTAATGATTCTTTATATATAATATACCATCTAGTTACATATGATTTCTCCATCAATAGAATGATATTTTTGCTCGTGCATATATACAGATTATCGTCCCCCAAAACGCGATGAGATTCATTCCCCATTGTAACCAATCCAGAATAATTTTCATTTTAAGATTAAAAATAATGTTTATGAACATAATATCATTCTGGATATGAATCAAATAAATCCTATAAATAAAGAAAATAAATTATGTAACAAAACATATAAAGTCAAACAAATCATTTAACACATAAAACAGTGATACTATTGAAATATTATTAACAAATCAATATTAGAATATCATATATGAAGTCATATTTCTGTATGTGGTTAATTTAAAATTTAATAACAATTATTTTAACCACTATACAGGTGTTTAACCTATCCTTGACTAAGGAAAAGTTCAGGTCAAGGGTAAATTTTACAATCTCTTTATTTTCTGAGGTTGTTTATACGTAAGTATCTACAGGGACTTCTTTATCACCAACATCCATGTTTCATAAAAATTTATTACAAAACATTTTTTTTATTTCAAATACTATTGGGTAAATTCATGAATACCATTGTTTTAATTTTTATACAATTATTTTAAAGGACTCTTCAAATCTTTTTTTAAACAAAGTACTTTATGACTTTTTTGACAAAATATTGGTGAAAATGTTTTTTATCTTATACGGTGGGTGCATCTGTTTTCCTCCACTATAAAATCATCAAATCTATCCTTAAACGATTTTAAGAATATTTTCAAAATAATTTTTTTATTTTATAATTACATGACATTAAAATGATTTCCAAATAGAAAGAGATATTTCTCTTAGATAGTTTTGATTTCATCTATGTCAACATCCTATGATGGAATTTACACTAGTTTGATGTTGATTTATTATGATAAAATATTCTATAATGTATTGAAGATTTTGTGATATATTTGACCGTGGATGTGTTATTTTTATACCATTAATGGTTTTTGGTTATAGTATTTACATTTTTTATTCTAGTATTAATACCAATCTTTATATTAGGTTTCAACTTTTTCATATGAGGAATGCATTGGACTTTGTAAGTGATGGGTTGTGGCCGCTATAGCTTCTCGATTCATCAGTATGTCTCATAAGACAAACTAGTGCCTTTTCACAATCCCTTGAAAAAATCTTATTATTAGTCTTGGCACAAGGCCTTGACTATGTGGTTATGAAGTCTGGAATTATGAATTCCATCATTATGAAAGTGGATATTGATATTTCATGTGATTATTCGACTTGTATAATATCCATTAGAATAAGTAAATAGCATTATTTGATTTTATCTTTTCCATATTATGCTAAAGTTTATGATTAAAAGGATTTGGTTTTAGTCTTATACATTTCTTTAAATGTTTATTCTTATTTATGAATGTTTATGCTATATTCTTATCCTTACTCAGCATATGATCTCATCTATTTCTATGTTTTACTTCTCTTCGGAGCTGACGAATTATTTTATTATTGACCTACATAGATAGGGTAGGGATATAAGTGTGGTCAACGGGGACAAATTTTTTCTGATCTTTTTATTTTATGATGTAATGTAAAACTTATGAATATATATAGTACTTCCAAGGCTACAAAACCGATCGGTCTTTCGGGACATGATTCCTTGTGCTATGCCAATGTTATGTAATAATGCACCGACTCTAGGTATCTGGGGTCGAGGCATTACATTGATTATTGTGAATAAATATAGTAACTAGTGTATTTTATTTAAAACTAATGGTCCCTACGTTAGATATACATCATCCAAGACTCAATTATTCATAAATTTAGCCAATACCATAAATCACTATATTTCATTATTCAACAAAAATTCAACTATTTTAAAAAAAATTCCAAAGAATAATACTTACCGTTTATCAATATATATAATTTAAAAATGTAATCCATTATATGAACATAATTTTATAATTATGAGAAATTTTTTTAAAATGATTAAATACTCAAAAGAATAACGATTTTAATATTATAACTATTTTTATGACACTTTGAAGATATGATTAATGTCTCATTAAATTATATTATAATAATAAGAAACAAATATTAATTTATGAATCTATTTTTTCAAAATAAATTTTATTTTATATCATTATATTAATTATAAAATTATAAATAAATATTAATGTTTCACAAAGATACCATCACTTAAATTAGCATTTTTAAGGCATTTATTTACATATTCCATTATATAAAGATAGTATATTTTCATTTTTAAGTTACCCATATATAAATTATACTTTCATAAGTGAAGTTACTATTGTAATGGTCATATTGTAATTCCTAATGGTCACATTACTATTCTAACAATCATATTTAACAATATAATACGTTATTAAACAAGGTGTTGCATGAAGAATAAACAATAAAATATGTTAAATTGTAAAAGATACATACCATAAAATATTGGGGTGTTAAATTATCCCATAATTCAAAAAAAATCATCCATTGTATTTCGAGAATGTCACCTCGTAAAAATATTTTGGTATTTCATCATCATAAATTTCTCTAACTCCCATATCGCCTTTAAATTTTATGATTTTTCCATAGTACATTAACAAACATAGTTGTTTGATTACTCACAACTTTCTCTCTAGTGTCCAAAATCTGGATAGGAACTTCACACTAAGATAATTGTTTTTCCAATTCTATTCATTTAGATGTGGGGACATGCATTGGTTCAGTCATGTACTTCCCAAACAATGATATATAGAACACATTGTGTACATTATAAAGGATAGGTGTAATTTCCAAATGATAAGTCATAAATCCGATTATATTTAGGATTTCAAAATCACAAATTTACGTACTAACCAGTTTCCCTATATTTCGAAATCTTATAACACCCTTCCATGGATATAATATCAAGAAAACATGATCACCTGATTTAAATTCTAAATCCTTTTTTCGATAATTGACATTGATTTTTTTCTTAATATGATATTCTTTGATATGGATTTGAATACTCATTTCATTTATTTTTGTTTACTCCAAATGTTTTGGGCATAAAATATTCATTTCACCAACTTTATATCCCCATGTTGTTGTATCAAATCTCTTTCTATACAATGCTTCATATGGTTCCATTTAAATACATCAGTGAAAACTATCATTGTAGGAAACCCCTTCCAAAGGTAAATACTAATCCCCCAAAAATTTAATGTGAATTGATCAAGTTATCAACATGTATTATAATATTTGGATTGAACTTTTACTCTTGCTTTCAGTTTGAGAGTGATAATTATTATAAAAATGATGCTTAGTCTATAAATCATTCTAAATAATTTTCCATAATTTTTTTTGTAATTCAAGGATCAAAATTAGACAAAATTGAAATAGGTTCGTCATTAAGTCTTAAAATATCATTAATATAGAGTCTTGAAATGTGTTCCAGTGAAAAATTCTTCCTTATAGTGAGGGAATGTGCCGAATTGGTAAATCAATCAATAATTACCCATATTGCATCATTCTTTAATGTGGTTTTCTATTTAGTGACAATATCCATAATAATTTCATCCCATTTTCAGGTATGAATAGGAATATATTGCATGAATCCTCTAGGATTTTATCGTTCAAACATCACATAATGGTAGAGTAAACATATTGATAAATAATCATCATTTTCCCATTTCATATTATCCCAATAGAAATGTTCCTTCAAACATCAATACATCTTGGTTCTATGAGGGTGTATAGAGAAATTAAAGCTATAGGAATCATCCAATAACTCCCTTTTTAGCTCAGATATAGAGGTAACACATATCATCTTCAAAATTTCATAATTATATCTTTAAACATGAATACTTTCAACTTCTCATAATTCACAAATTTAATTTTCCATTGAAAATTCTCATCATCATACTGAGAACTTTTAATACATTCCAATAAAGATGGTTGGGAAACCAAATAAAAAATTAATGATGTTTCACCTTTGTTGATAATAATCATATCCAAATTTCCTAGATCCATGTACACAGGATCCTGGTCAATCCTCATTTTTTTCAAAACTACATGATCCTCCCTACTAAATTGATCTTAATCCTTATTCACCATCTTTTGGTGGTAGTATATTGAACAATAATAATCATTGAGTACATCTAGACATATATTTTCACTCATGTTGAGTTATTTCTGTGAGAAGATAAATTTAAATATCTTATAGTAATTATATATCTCACATCATTCACCATAGAGATAGGTTCTCCATATCTTCTGAGTAATGATTATGGCCTCTAACTCAAGATTACGAGTTGGAATGATCTATTCAGAATTTTTAGCTTCCTTGATGCATAGGCAATAACTCCTTAAGTCATCATTATATCACATCCGGGTCCTTTTTTTATGCATCACTATAAATCGAAAATTGAACATTTCTTAATGGTAGATTGAATATCGAAGCATTAAATAATCTTATCTTGAATTCATCAAAACATTATTCACATTTTTTTATCCATAAAAAAATAACCACTTTATGGGTAATCTTGGTTAATGGATTAGGTAATTAAGAAACATTATGATTGAAACACTGATATTAACCTGCTAAACCAATGAAACTATGCACCTCAGTTATGTGTGTTAGTTTAGGCGATTCTTGAACTACCTATTTTCACATGATTAACTAATATTTAATCCTTGTAGACAATGTCTCCAAAAAAACATTGTGATGCAAGAATTGACACTTCAAAAAAAATTCACACAACTCTTTTCATATAAGAGTATCAATAACAATATTTATGTGGTTATCATGGTCCTCATAGATTTTGGTATATATCAATATATAATCAATAAATACGAAAAACAATAATAAATATATTATATGAACCCTCTGTTAATTATATCTATAAATGGAACTTCTCGAAACAAATTTGTTTCAATAAGGATTCAACTAATAGTATTTTATGAAAACTCTCTTGTTAAGGTGAATTGGAAATATCAAATTTTTAAAGAAAACTAGTAAGTTAAAAAATTAATGTCAGGATCCAAAATAATAAATTTTTAGTTAAACTTTATGAGATGATTAATGTACCCTGCATCATATAATTGGAAAATTCAATCACAGATGTTGTGACTGCATAAGCATGGCCTTGTATCCTTGTCCTTTTATGGAGAAAGTTTCCTTGACTAAAAGTAAAATCATTGTCATAATGTCCCATCCCTGCAGAATTGTATCATGGAACATTGGTTGATTATTTCATTATGTTGAAATCACAGCCTTGGATTCCCTTTTATTTACACTTGTAAAAACCTCCCATCACTAATAGGCATGTTTTATGATGATTCTTTACAAGATTATTTCAGGATTTAAAGTAAAATCTTCCCTTCTTTCCCTTTTACTTATTAACTTTTACAAAGTGTTAAGTTTCCATATCCTTCTATTGATTTCATTTAAAGTCATATAACCTAGAGAATTATTTCTCTATATTGATAACACTTGAGTCTATATATTCATATGAGGAGAAAGTTTTAGAGATCATTTCCCTTTAGGAGAAAGGTTTTTACCCATCGAAGAATCATTCAATCTTTCTCTTTGGATTGCATAAGTTCTCATCAGTATGCCTTACCAACCATTGAAATTTGGATTCATACGTAGCAACATATTTATCCACATTTTTCCTCAGACTCAAGAATTGTCTCTCCATATCATCTCATTATTAGTGAGGGAAATATTTTTCTAATAAAAATTCCATAAAATCCTTCCATTCAATATTTTAAATTTCTTGATCCTCCCTTATGTTTTTAATTAATGACCACTATTGATATGAATCTCTCGATAGATGATAAAATTCCATGATAACCTTATCCTTTTTTTACATCCCAAAGGGAGAATTATCTTCTCTAAAGAACTTATCCACTACTCAGTTACGATTGGATTTTGAGACGAATTGAATTATGTAGATATGGTTTCTTGAGGCGTTTTAACATTATTCCTCAATGTTGTGGAATAGGAAGCTCCAAACAGGTAAGGTTATTATTCATAACCTGAGTTAGTTGTACCGATATAGATATAAGTTTCTCAACTCTAGTTGTAGATCATATTCCAACATCATTGTCTTGTATAGGAGTTAAATCCCTATATGGAATATGTATGTTGATATAGATTCCATTACTTCTATAGGGTGACATTTAAAAACAATGGCATACACTAAATTAGTCTATGAATCATAATGTATAATTTTGAACAACTAGTTGGGGAAGTAGATGAGTTGTTAACACACTCTATCAGTTTTCATGAAACCCATAATCAAATCCTGGTGGGGGAAGATTTTCATGGTATTGTAGTTGTACTGTAGCAGGTGTTGTAGCGGGCATTGTAGAGATATTGTAACTGTTAGAAATATTTATCATTTTTTCCACCAATCGACTTGGTAGGGAATTCATGCCACCAAGGGACTTTAGGCCAAAGGGCCTTTAGGACACAAAGACTGCAGAGCATCCCAGGAAGACCACATAGAAAACATCATAGAAGAGGATTTAGAACAAGTAGAAGCCACTAGAGCAGAGATAACTATATTGGAAGAATGAGAATATATAGAAATAACCATCAGTTCCATGCACCATGTAGCTATGAAGGGGGAAATTCTAGCTGATCTGCAATGTGCGGTGCCGAGCTAGGCAATTTTAATGATGTGGATGCTGGGGAGGGGTAGTTATAGTGTAGTTAGGTTGGACCTTCAGTTCATGTATTGGGTATTATGCCTCTGGGGATTTTGTTAATGTATTCTAAATTTTTAAACCGGGTTGATGGATTATATAAGAGTTCCCTCTCAACCTACATAAAAAAGGTATTATCCAAAATAATGAAAAATTAAAGGCCTTCGATCCATTTAGGTCATAATTTTGAACTAGTAACACTTATCATATATTTAAAAACTTATGCATAGCTAATCTCATGATCATATTAATGGTTTAATTCCTGAAATATTTACTTTTAAATCATTCATAATGGATTTAAAAATAATAATTATCCTAATCATATCCCTTGGGAGTGTCAAATCGGTGCACAATAAGACCCATTATCATGTACGAGGTCATGGAGAATTAACCCTGATGCACCTTGTTGGATTTATTATCCCTAGGTACATAAATTATAGAACCATGTCTACTTATATATCTAGATATGGTTTTATTCCTAGGAAGACACACATAATCACCACCTTACAAAAATTATATGATGTTCTAATATTCTTATCCTCAAAGTATATCTTATGGTTATGTTCTGAAAAATTTATTTTTCTAAATCTAGTATCCAATGTTTCTACTAAATTTCATATAATAGAAACAATAAATAACAATACCCCAGTATCCTATAGCTCATGCCATACTTTATTACATAGGTATAATAAACAAGGATGTCACATCCCAAAGGACCAAGTAGTTTATTAGAATTAAAAAACGATATACAAACATAATTATTAAATTAATAATTGATAGGATAAAATATATAGTAACTCCATTGGAAACATCTATAAACTCTTAGATTATTCTTACTTTTCATTTATAATATATGTTTTCATATCCCAGGGAAAAACATAAGAAAGGGGTGTGTTCAAATTCTCATTAATGGTAAAAAAATTCAGAAAAAGCTATCATAAATAAATATAAACAACAAATCATGGTGAATAATTAAAAACACATTTCATTAAAACACAATAATCAAAATAATAATACATGGATAAAATCTCATTAAATAATTCCATAAATAATTACATGAGAATAAAACATAAACATGGATATTCTACACGTCGAATAAACACATGGACTATCAATTACTAGTATCATAATTGGGGAATTCATAATGTCGGACATCATAAACATACCATCAAGGATTCTTCTAATACAACATACATAAATTAGTAAAAGAGTAGTATAGTATTCCTCATGAGACCTACCAATACATCGAGGGGCTATAACGGGCTATTCCCATCAACCCCTAAGTCCATTGAATTACTCATATAAAAAGGGTGAAACATAATCAGAATATACATTCGTATTGTTACTAGGATATGAAATTTAAATAATATCCACATTCAATAAACATAATAATAAACTAACAAGTGTCATATGGAAAATGGTATCAAGATAGTACATCCCATTTCAAAATAATAATAAAACCATTCAATAAAATATTCTTTACGGTAACATAAAAGATAAATTTCAATAAATCATAAGATTCAATAAAGTGTTCTGAAATAGATGAATATAATCTAAAAAATAATTGGGTAATTCTTGATAGAAAATCCCTCTTTCCATTTTGTAAAGAAGAGTTCTTTTGAAAAATCATTTTATTTGTCAAAAAAAATCAGACTATAAAAAGGTATATCCCAGAAATAAGAAGGAAATGAACACATATTTGAGGTATAATAATAAAATTCTTTCTAAAATTAGGAAACTGAATTTAAATCTTTTAAAAAGAGTGTCTTTTAAACTCTATAAGTGAGCGACTTTCATACGTTTTAAGGAAAAATATAAAAGATTTTCTAAAGTGGAAAAAGGCTAAATTATTTACATAAAATAAGAAATTATCTATGATAGTTTTTCATGATAAAATTAGTGATTTTAGAAAAATAATGCTGTATTAAAATAGATTATGGAGTGTACATGATATTGGGTAATAAATTGGGAAGAACCCTTTAATTGGTCTTTCTTATCAAGATATATTGAAAAGAGAAAATTATAAAACATGTATTTCCCCACCTATGAAAGAATAATAGATATAGGTACATATATTTGGAACATAAAAACAAATTTTAGTAGGAGTTCATAAGTATAAGTAATAATTACATTGGGGTAAATAGAGAGATAGAATTACCTGAATGATAAATGGAGGTTCCAGAAGAAACCCTTACCACTATACAAAAGGTCAAACCATATTCCCTAGAGAATAAATGATGATCCAATGAAACATTGATTACCATGAAGATAAATTGATTCATTATATGATAAATCAATGGTCAACTAACATACACCAAACAAAATAAATATTGGTGAAAATGGAATATCACACAAAAATAAAAGAGAAATGATAAACCCCTTACCTTTGCTCTAAAAGAGTTTTTCACTGGTACATAACGTCCTCGATAATGAAAATCGTTTAATTAATAATTTGGTATAGAACCTATTAATTTTTTTTTGATTTTTTTATAATTTTATTACGTTTATTTATGTCCTTTTTATGAGTAAAAAGATTTAATTTCATTGTTCAGCGTTGTTTATTTCCTTGGTTTTCATGATTGGTTCACATGTATACATGTACGAAAGATCATGTGAAATGGTAATAGTTATCTATAATTGAAATTATATTTTATTAAGGGATATAAATAATATTTAATGGTATTATATATCATTTTTCATATATATAAGGATCATTAATTAGATAAAAAATGTTACTAATAACTGTTTTGATTTTTTGGGCATTTTTTCGATCATCACGCACTAGTTTCGTGTTAATATTTAATATTATGTATATGAACTGGTTAAAATAAATTAAATAATTTTTAATATAAATTTTATAATTTTTTTATACCATAAACATGTTTTTATGACCATCCTTGAAGGTGGTATTAGAAAATGAAAGAATCCTTATCCATAAAGGTGGTGAATCGACACCTCATGGGTGACGTTTTCATTTTTAGAAAAAAACAGGAAAAGAAAACAAATTTAGTGAATATACCATTATCATTAAAATTAATTATATTATATATAAGATACTAGATTTATCATTAATATTTTTACATAGTATGTTAGGAATGTATAAGAATAGAAAATAAATTAAAATAAAACTAAAAGAACGAAAGGGAAACCTCTTGAAATCCTATCCTTTAGAACCTCCATTAAAAACATCAAAATTGTATTTTTATGATACCATAAACACCATAATGTGGGGGATAGGTTTTTAAGAGGTATTGGGTAAACATTAGTCAAAATTAAAGGCTTTGGAGGTGCGAGGAGAATAGGTGGTTAGGGGTGGTATTTATAGTGAACAAGAGGGGTGTTTTTTAAATATTTTATTCTTTAGTTTATTACATAGGAACAAGAATATTAATAGTATTGATTCTTGTGACTTAATATAGTAAATAGAACATTTTAGTTTTAACTAATGGTGAATATATCAGCCACACATCTTCCATGACTCAATAATTCATGTATTTAGCTAATACCATAAATTATCATATTTTTCTATTCACAAAAAATTCAACTGTTTTAGAAAAAACACAAAAATTCACCCTAATTATTTTTTTGATGTGCAGAATTAAAAAATGGACACTATTTTATGATAATAATTCTCTATTTATGATAAATATAATTTATAATAAAATCAACATTTACTCAAAAAATACAAATTTTAATATTATAACAGTTTTTATGACACATTAAAAAATTTATTAAGGTCTCATAAAATTATCTTAAAATCATAAGAATACATAATAAATTATGAATATATTTTATGAAAATAGATTTTTATTTTCTTCATTATATTAATTTTATTAATGTAAATAATAATTTATGTTTCAAAAAAATAGCAACACTTAATTTATCATTTTTTTACATTTATTTTCATATTCTATTATATAAATATACAATATTTTAATTTATAAGTTACAAAAAATTTATATATACTTTCGTGAGTGAAGTTACTATTTTAGTAGCCATTATATTATTCCTAATTGTCACATTACCATTAAAATATTCATATTTCATAGTATAATATGGTTTTAAACTCAATGTTACATGAAGAATCAACTATCAAAGATGTTAAATTTTTAAAGAGAAAAACCATAAAATCTTCTGTTGTTACATTATTTTCCATGACTCATGAAATGGGGTTGAGGTCTTATCTGGTATCTTAAGTGGTTTTTTGGAATTGGATACTGTTGGTAGCCATTTATTTCATCATATCTTCTGGGCTAGGGTCGGGTCGGGTTTTGGAGGGGTTTTCTTGAAAGGCCTTTGTTGTGGTTGAGTATTTTTGTGTGGTGGTGGATGACAACTCTATCCCTATTGGTTCCATTATTGTTGAGGTTGGATTGAATGCACCCTTTCCTGTAGGCTGTGTTTTTATTCCACATAGGTTTGAGGGATAGTAAGGTTCTTTCCTGAAGGGTTGGTTATAGGGGTGGCCTAGAAATATTTCTTCACAACCGTTAAAAGTTTCTCTCAATTAGGGGAATTGTTCATGGCAGTGGGTGTTAGAAGAAAATATACCACAATAGAATGGAAGATAAGCTTGGGATTTCCCTTTATAAAGAGAAAGTTGTCGATAAAGTGTACTGACCGCTTTGAACATTATGCCCACCTTCTTCTCAAATTCTGTACTTTTCACCTCATAGACACCTCAAACGTGCACACTTGACCTTGATCCAAATTTTTTATTATTTTGTGCCATGTTATGAATCAGGGTTCTTCCAGTAATTGGGGTATTATCTTCCAACACACCACCTTTATCAACATCAATCAATTTATGATCAATTGGAATTAAAACTTCATAAAAATATTGTATTAAAAGTTTATCTCTTATTTGTTGTTGTGGAAAACTAGAACATAATCTTTTAAATCATTCCCAATATTCATGAAGTGATTCCCCTTGAGATTGTCTTATATAATAAATTTCATTCCGTATTATTGTAGTTCATGAAGATGGAAAATATTTTTCAAGAAAAAGGCGTTCTATGTTGGCCCAACCAATTTTTGGGTAATTAACATAATAAAACCTGTTTTTTAAGTTTTTTGAATTAAAAAAGAAAATAACCTACGATTTAATTACTCATAATCCACATTTACAAGTTTTAATGTAGAACACATAATATAAATTTTTTTAAAATTCTTTTGTGTATCCCCTCCAAGAAGTCCATGTAATCATAGTAAACGATCAATTAAGAAAACTTTTAGTTCAAAATTGGTTGCCTCACCTAGTAATTGAATGTATTTTGGAAGGATATAGACATCAGGTGAGGTTAGTTATTTTAGTTTTTTATTTTTCTAGTCATGTTATAACAGTTTATTTCAGTTTTTATGTTGTTTCCAGAAGAATAAGTAGAAGGATCCAGAAGATTGTCGAGGTTTAGTGTGTCCTCCTTCAAAGGGTTCACTTCAGTGTCTCAGTGTCACTGATGTAGGATTATCTCCAGTTCAAATTCAAAAGGAGGTAAATATAATTTAGTACAATGTTTCATGAACCAAACCTAAAAAAATGGATCATAACAAAAAAGGATTGAAAATGTAAATAAATATTCACACAATTAACAAATCTCTTATCAAAAACACGCACTAATAACCGAAGTGCTCCCCAGCAACGGTGCAGAAATTTGACCGAATTGTCATGACAAATCAAATAGATTATTATTTAAAGACCTTTTTATAGTATAGGGATGACCCTAGGTTGTCTCTCGTGAAGAATTTGTAGCATATAGTTTGTATTTTTAATATATATTACTAAAATAAAGGGTGATATTGAATACAGTTTTAAGAAAATAACTTAACAAAAAGAGTTTAATAGTTGACAAACTGAGTGTATTTTGAAAAATAGGAGACAAAGGGTTCATCGTGATTTCACTACACAGATTTGAAGTTCATTTTTACTAGAGATTAATTTATTATTGGAGTAATTATTTGGTAGAAATTAATTATAATCCCAACTAATTCCTAAGATTTTATTTCAATGCTTAAATAACCAAACCATGGCGTAACAATCGTATTGTAAAAGTTAGAAACTCATGTATGGAATAAGAGATTCCAACTTATATTTAAATCTAAAGAATGTGGGTATGAAAAATATTCTTGTTCTATCTAATCGAAGCAACACAATTCATTCACACAAAACCTCACACCGATCAGTTTGAAATTAATTGCATAACATTCACATGTATCTAAAAAATAATTCAATAAATAAATAGTGTATGTTAAAGGTAATGAAATGGGTTAAGACCAAAATTAATCCAATCAAGTAGCTAATAAATGTGTCATAGCTCCCTTGACACATGTGTATCTCCTTCACAATGAACACCCACCATTTAGCATGACATCGAGAGGAGGAGGAATCTTGGGGGAATCTACTTATTCATTTCAACTCTCCCTATAAAAAATGGATCTCTAGAACCTCCAATTGTATGAATGGACTCCTATGTAACATAAATTTGGTAGCACTTCACACTATTGGTCAAACATGCAAATGAGGTTCCCGTGGTTCCTTTTTATAGCCAAAATGGGACACGGTTTTGAGCAACCAGTTTTTGAGATACCAATGTGTCTAGTATTGGCATATCCAAAAGCCATATAAAGACTTAAAAAAAAGAAAATTTGTTATCCAGACTCTTTACTATCTCCTTGTAACATTTTGTAACCCATTAGAAATCTATATTGGGAGGCATAGTAAAAATACCGAACTAAAATTTTGAATTCATGTACATTCAGTCACATTGGAAAAATGTTCCAGACGGGCCACTAGATGGCCGAATTGGGATTTTCTTCCTTGAGAAGAGTTTTATCCCATTCTATTTTGGAGCATAAAACTATGTTTTAGTGCATTTAGACACAAGTAATTCTCGTAATGCTCCTGACAATGGACAGATGTCTGTTGGATGCCATGTAGATTGTCCCAATTTTCTTCTAGATAACCTTTATGGCCTCCAAATCGGCTCCACATTAAATTAAAATATCCAAACAAGTATAATTTGTTCTTTTAATAGTGATAAAAAAAATAAACTAATCAAAAATGTTGTTCAAATTGTTATAATATTTGAAATTTCTAATACAAAACAATTTTAACACAGTTGTGTAAGGGTGAAAATGAAACAATGAATCATGGTGTGATAAGTGGAATATATGACCAATATCATGTTACCTGTCTAAGAACCACATAATTCAATGTCATGAAAAAAAAAATTAAAAACCCATATTTGAAATAATTTGAAACATTCATAGTTAACGAGTCCTAAATTGGGGCCCTCCCCAACAAATCAAGGTCCAAGATGGTCAATCTAAAATATCGGTAATGATAGTCGAGTTTTCAAGACATTAAATTGCCTGCGAAAGTGAAAACATAAGCCCTGAAGAAAAAACTCTAAGGGAATCTTGGAAAAAAGTCTAGTTCCAACTCACTAAACCTACGACACATAATATTTAGTAGAAAATATTGAGCAATCAAAAAAACTCAAGAGACACAAATTTTGATAGGTCAAAAACTCATTAAGAGTGGTATGAGAAAAATTAAAGTTACTATTTTTAATCCCACTCAAATTTGGATTAGGAAAAAATTAGATCAATAAAAAATACTCACAATTTGTAGGTTTTACCATTTACCGATAGCAAGAGTCGAACTACACTGACTAAGGCCCTCAACTCAAGAAAATTTAAGAGCATGGTTTGATTATTTTAATCACCCTAGATAGTAATTCAAATTGACATTCAGTTATGTTTGATATTTAAATTTAGTCAATAATAAATAGTTGACACTATTGTAAAGGGTATAATAGAAGCATTAGGGTGTAATTTTTTTTAATGCAGGTATGGAAGGAATCTGAAACTCAGAGCCTCTCTATATGGGAAGGACATGACCATTACAAAATATGATTAGCTGACTCAAATATTTGTATCAATTCATGATTTGACTCTTCAATGGAATGGAAGACCCTTAAAAAAGTAACATTCTTTGCCTCGACACCTTTCTGCAATTCCTCTGCTTCTTACGTTGTGTCAAGGCATATAATTTCCCCTTCCTCCACTAGTCGTTTACCCTCATCAACTGTGACTGTGATTTGAGACAATTCTAGTTTAATCTATGCAATTATCATCTCAACTACTCTAATTCGTGATCAATATTATCCACCAAGTACCTCTCTTTTGAAAGTTCATTCTTCAACCTCACAAATGCTCTGGCTAGGTCAGTAGCTTCATTCAACGGAATTTGTCTGGACACTCAAGATGTGCCCCAGAATCTGTAGAAAAAATATATTACATGAGTGTTCTCGATTTTTATACATACATGGACTGATTATAAACTATTTCATTAATACCATGGTATTCTAATCCACTAAAACCCCCAAAAAAATATTGGAGACGTAGTTTGGGAAGCTTCGTCAGCATATCGGTAATTGGGGTTTGAGAAATCAATATGCAAATGTTTTTCATGCCTTTTGGAGGCCAGGATGAAATCTCTCCAAGCCATCTTTGTTAGTCTTGAAATTACTCCCATATGATGGAATGTATTCCTGAATGAATGTCACAAGGGAGGGTCCTGATTCAATAGTTACAGCGCGACCTAACCCCTTATTAGTGCCATCCCTGATAGTTGAAATAGAAGGCGTGATCGAGGTATCCACTATAATTATTAATTCTAGAAGATGTGATCCTGATGTTATATGTGATGGAACTGAACACTCATGCTTCTTAAAAGTATATGAAAACACAAAGTATAAAGGTTAAGGTGTGATATGTGGGATTCTAACCTACACTTGTCGAAGAATTTATTCCTTCAACATCCATGGTGGCGTCACTACCCAGTAACAATAGTACCAAATTATGAGAAAGAAACTGAGTCCCAAAAACATTCAATAGAACATGTGACTCAAGGCCATGCTTTGATGGGCCAAAAACCTCGTGATCATCCTCTAGAATATCAGTCAAAAAAATTAGGCTCAAAGGGATAATCAGTATATAAAAATAAATGATAGCCATTTCTGAGAATTTAGGAGCCAAAATCACAGATTCTTCAGTGGCTACGGAAAAAGGAAAAATGGCGCCCTCTAATTTTTTTGGATTTGGGGAAATAGACCCCTATATGATTGTGGCTTTTGTGGAAGCAAAACTGTCATACTCAATTCAGGAATCAACCCCCAAATTCATAACCTTCATAATAGAGGAGTCAATATGGATTGTGGCGATTAACTACTTAATACATAGAAGCCCTCCGATATCTTATGGGGATTGGGGTTCTTCACCCAATTCAGATACTCAGTTAAATTCCAGTATTTCTCTATCATGGAAGGATAAACATGCATGGTTGGGATGTGAACCTCTAAATGCTCCTCCCCTATCAGGTAAGAGGTTGTCTAATTAGTGGGATGTACGTTCAGATGGAATAAAATAACACTTATCTCTTTAGTTATTCCTATCTCTATACATTGTTCAACCACAAATAAAGGTAGTCCTTCATCTACTATATAAGGAACCATACCCATATTAGTCGTTGCAGCTTCCACCTAATTAATTATTAGTTCTACATCAGAATATTCCCATTATAATTGGGACGAAAAATAAAATAATTTGGCATTACAGCTAGGTAAACATGTATGACAGTTACTTGTAGTCTACTATTTGATGTTTTTTGAAAGTTGGGATGCCTATCTAAATTTCTTTATATTCCATTGGGATGGATCCCTGATAGATTATCTAGTGTATCTAAAAAAGATAATTCTTTGGTAAGATTTTCAATAACTACCTTCATATGTTTGGCATCACTAGGATAACCATCTACAGTAATCCACATGTCTGAAGGGACATGTTTCCCATCTGCAGTGCCCTTGGTGGTGTATATTGAGAATCAATCATCCCATGAAACTCCTAAGGCCCCTATAAAATATATAGGATAATTTTCATGACTATACTGATGAAGGAAATTAAATTTATGGTTAGTAAATTTAATTATCTCTCCTTCGATATAAATAGGCACCAAGAGTACGACCATCCATTCCACCTGGACAAACTAGTAAAGCCTGTAATTGGAAGAATGGAGACACAAACCAATCTCGCTCAACTATGAACCTACCTCATCTAGCTGTTCTTTTGTGAAATACCATGTGGGGTAAATTGGTACACAAAAACACAAAAGATATAATTGACCCCTTGAAAAGTTTCCAAACATCTTCATCCAAATAATTCACCCTTAATTAATCCCAGACCATCCAAGATCTCATAATCACAACTGTAATTAGAATGGATAGTTATTTAGGATCGTTTCGGTGATGTGAAGTTGGTTTCGTCAAACATTGTTACTTCCTAGGTGCCTCTACATGGCTGGTACCCTCAGTGGACAAATGTTCATAGGGCCTTGGGTGTATGTAATGAAATTTTCCAACTCTAGTCACAGCAGGTAAATCAGAAATATCATCACCCTCTGAGGAGTGATCATTATCAATATCATCTTTTGAAGCCTCTGATATTAGAAGGGAATGTACTTGATGAGAGTATTTAAAAATATATTTTTGAGAATGAATTTTAGGATTCAAATCCTTGAAGGCAATAGTTTACCCTCTCCATATCACCATCATAAGAATTTACAGTAGGTTCTGATACGTAACAATGTGTAGTAAGGGCAACCTCCTTATGATGGAGGAACCACCACAAGGAATAGGGGACTCATCACAAAGGTATTGGGGACTCCTAAAAATGACACATTGTGTATAAGACACTATAAAGACAACATCAGAGTGAATGAGTGGTTGACTATCAGTGGAAAACTAGATAGCATGTGAGGTTACACCCCAATCATTTAAGACCTTATTCTTAGGTTCAGAACCAAGAGGATTCTGATGGAATTTCCCTATAAGGAAATTCTAAACAGTTTCGTTTTGATTCTCCTTGGCCCTAGATGCCTAGGGTTCATAACAAAGAGAACTAAATCCACCAACTGACCATATGGTTAAGATCAAACCTATGCATCATTATAACCCATTTTTTGAAAGGGTACAGAACCCTTAGAATTTAAATTACTGATCTTGCACTAAGTGTCCTCTCTTGTAAACATCAACCAAAACTCTCAGGATGTCATGGGGTTTTTTCCAAACATTCATTGTTTAGGGATGGGAAACACAACATCTGAACAAAGTTAAACTTTCATCTAAATCTTCAAGGTGTGTATCCGTCATAGATAAGTTCCCCATCAATCCAATAAAAAAATACCCTATATCAAATAAAAGAGGTATCCTCAGTACAAAGTCTTCTAATTCAGCATTCACATTGGTAATAGTAGGGTAATTGTATGAACAATAAGTATAATGGTTGGGAAAGTTGATCAGAGTAACAAGACTCATTAATTCCATTCAGTTTGATCTTTCTGCTTATCTGGTATGGCCCAGCCCACCAGCATAACCCCACTGGTACACTAAGGATATGGTTGAAGAATGGCATGTCGAATCAGTATGGGATTGATAAACATGTAACCCACTGTGTGGGCTTCTTTTTAGCCCCAAAGGATTGGTAAGGGACTATTAACCCAATAAGGTGCCCTCCCCTAACTGAATTGGGTGAGAATGCAATAGATCTAGGCCAATATCAGAATGGAAAGGTTGATGCGATTTTTAATGGCTAGCTAAACTTCCATGAAAAAGCACTTAACTCTTACCCAACTAGATATGTATTCTAAAAGAATCCAGCTACTCAAAATCATGGCCATGAAGAATGCCAACCAGAGAAATCGAATGACATGTGGGAAAAAATCACATCCACATCTGCAAAACATGCCCTCCTCCAACGTAATCTAGCAGGAACCTTTTCACATTTGGGTTTCCTTGGTATTGAAGGACATGGGCCTATTTACGCTGGGCTCTGGACCACTTCTCTTAGTAAAGGCATTAATCTTGTACAAGAAGGGAATGTCCTACTTCAAAAAAGGGTTTATGTCTTTAGAATGCTCTTTTCATGGGAAATAATCCTCTTGTCTATGGAAGGTTTCATCTCCTCATTATCTTAGGGGGACGAAGGAGGTAGAAAATCATAAAACATATCTCCAACAATGGGGACACCCGAAATCAGCCAAATGTTCCAAACGACAATACTCTCCTCTTCATGGAATAAATCAATGGTGTTGGTGTCTGGACTCCACCTACTTAATAGAAATGAAACAAGGTAGTTGGTTTGATGATCATAGGATTGGGATGCCCAAACAACCTCATTTAAACCGACATCCTACAATTCGTCCTGGAATTTATCAGAAATCCGATGAACCTACAAGGTCCACCCCCTGTCGAGAACAAACAATCCTCCAGAACAAAGGTCCCACATTAATGACCATCCACGTTGTTCTTTTTTTGTGTCCATCATCTTAATTCTATGTAAAGACCCGAAAATTTCAAGGAAATGTTTTTTTATTAATTTCTTTGGAATTTTAAAAGAACGCAGTTTCTGACGGCACCTCATTCTGAGGCCCGGTGTGCCCGGAATCATTTTCCAAAGTTTAGCTCGGGTACGTTCAGTGAACGAATGAGCGGGTTTTCCTAACTTTTGAACCGGTCCTCGGAATTGAAATATGAGGGCACCCATTAAACCGCAACGCCGGTAATTGCTTAAAAAGACCTTTTCCAGAGTTGTGTTTTCTCGGGGAGAGTTGTTTAGTTTTGTGGAAAAAGACTTCCGAGAAATAAAATTTTTGCAACTAATTTTATTTCATTTAAAGTTATTTAACCTAAGATAAGTTGTTGAAGTGGAACCCACTATATCCTACTCCACTATGTAGGATATTTGTGGGGTGGGGCCCACACGAGCCCCACCTTTTCAACTTCCTCAAAACCCCCCACCTTTAATTAGGTAACGCACCCGCACCACCCTTTAATTGAGAGTCAACTCTTACGTTTAACTTAATGTAAAAATGACACATTAATTTGGGTGGTTTGAACTTCTCAATTAATTCAATTAATTTATTGATTCAAATTTTGAATTTCAAAACATTTGTCTGGTGTGTTAATAAAATAAGACAAGTCTTAATTTATTAAAGGGGTTCGTTGTGCGAGAGGGCTGTGGAGAAATCACTCAAAACCTAGAAGAACTCATTCCTCAAAGAAGAACGCAAAGAACGCGAAGAATGCCGACCTCAGACGAAGATTGACAAGAACGCTGGATCCTCAGAGATTGACGACGCGACGCCGAAGAATCTCTTTTCTATGAAGTGACGATCCTCCTTCCGCGATGCCTTCTTTCGCGACATGAAATTCCATGATGAACCTTTGTTCAACTTTTTCTTCAAGGTAGGGGATTATTTCTTTTTCTTCCTGAATACTTTCTTTTCTATTTATCGTCCTTTTTGAGCTGCCTAATATCGCAATAACGGGAGGAGGTCAGACCGCACGAACAGGGCCGACCCTCCTCCCCCCTTGATTGTTGATTTGTTTGCAGCACGAACAAGGCAGCGCGGTTCTGGTTCACCGCGTGGAAAATAATAAAGATTGGGCAAAGAAGCGCATCGCCGTCGCGCCGCGCCGTTGAAGTCGAACAAGCCGCGGTGCCGCTGCACCGCGCTGGAGAACCTGGAAGAGACCGTGACTGAAGCAGGGCCAGGGCAGAGGGACGCGGTGCCGTCGCACCGTGCCGGACGGACCAAGGCCGCGGACTTCGGCCGTGGCAGAGCAGAGAGCGGTGGCCGACTTCTGGCCACCGGCGCCAGAGTAGGAGGGTGGGACCGTGGGGTCCTGCAGCAGCAGAACGGCCGGCCAGCCGGGCCTGCCGTTCACAGAGAAAGTCAGGGGTCGTTACCCCTGACTGGCTGACAGGAGCGGCCCCCACATGGGGGATGCGGTTACACGAACAGGCAGGGGGCAGCGCCCCCCCCCCCCCCGCACCCCTTTCGCTCGGTCGTTACGGCTGACCTGCGCCTAGGCCTGGCCAGGCCTCGCCCAGGCCAGGATGGGCCGTGTAGGTCAGGTCGGGCCGCGCGAGCCGGGATGGACCGCGCCCAAGCGGGCCAGACCCGGACCCGGGTCGGGTCGACCCGGTTTGGGCCGACCCAGGGGGTATCGGGCCGGGTCGGACAGGGCCCGAACCCCCTATTCACGGACCCCTTATGGTCTTTTTCCCATATCATGGGCTACGGACCTCCGATCAATGAACCGTCAGCTGTTATGTGATCCTTGGATCGAGGCGGTCATTTCGGTATATTTCAATCAAAGATTCGGAGAACTTTGAGTACATCCGGGTTGGTTCGGATACGAAACCAACCGGGCCCTCAGAGTGGAAACTCTTATATCTTGAGCTCCGGACGTGCAATTGACGTGCCGTTGACTTTGTTGGATTCCTCTTGATGAGATGGAACTTTTGGAATACTTCCCCTGAGTTTTGGTTGTAGTTGGATAGTGTTCGGGTTTGATTGTACCCGAAATCCAACCGGGCCCCTGGAACGGAAAAGGTGATAACTTTCAGACCGGACGTCCGTTTGACGAACCGTCAGCGATGTTGGTGATCAAATTGCGAAACGGTACCTATGAGAATACCCTATGAGAGTTCTGTGTACAATTGAGATACGGCCGGGTTGGATCGCACACGAAACCAACTGTGCCCCTGGGATGAAAACGCTAGTAACTCACAGACCAAGTGTCTGATTGACGCGTCGTCTATTGCGTTGAGACCCCTAGGACGAGGCGGTTCTTTGAGATACTTATTCGGGGGACTTAGAGATATTTGGAGTATCGACCTGTTGCTCATGGAGCGGACCCTTCTGGAGATGAGCATATGGAATACGAAGATCATGTAGCCGGCTGAGACCTGACAACTGTTTGACCAACTCGACTTGGAGTGAGTCGACTAGACTAGTGGACAGAGCACTACTTTGTTTGGTGTAGAACCATGGAGGACGGAGAACTAATCATTTTGGTTGCACAGTCACAGTACTCATTAGGAGAGTACCTCTGCAGGCTATTAGGGGAGATTCACTACTGTGTTTGGGTGTCATACGCCGACGGGAAGCACTACTGTGTTTCGGTGGCTGACCTGCGGTACTCGACAGGAGGGGTACCTCAAAAGTCTTAGGTTAGTTTGCAGTACCTCAGAGTCATGACAGGATCACTGTACACTCCAGGGACGGGGCTCTTCAGTAGTTACAATTTCGATAATGAAAATCCTGGTTTGAGCTGAGTCTATGGCCTTTGTGTTTACCTCATGATTGAGATGGGTTACTTGATAACATAGGAATATATATGGGAATATAATTAAGTAGAGGTTATCTGTTGAGATCTTATTTGTGGTTATCCTTGTTGGATTTAGTGAGACCTTGAGGGTCTTAGGGTCCCTACTGAGTATTGTTATACTCACCCCTGCACAGGCTATGTCCGCACCTCGTTCTGTTGGATGCAGATGACGGACAGCGCTGACGGAGGCCGAGCATTCGAGGACTGGACGGTACCCGGAGGTGGACCTCATGACGAGTTAGTATCCAGAGGTGGACTTCACGACGAGACGATACTCGGAGTAAGTTGACGGGCGAGAGCGTTGTAAAGACTATATGTACCTACCCTTTATGTAGGATCCGTGGTGGACGATCCAGGAGCTGCACTATCTGTACCTACCCTTCAGGTAGGAACCGTGGAGGACGACCCAGGAGCTGCATCTATTCTTCTAGCTGTTTGTCTTTTCTATTGTACATTCATTCAATTGTACATGTATTTTCAGTTGGGTTTGTATTCTCTCCCACTTATTTTTCAGCACTTCTTTTTGTACTTATTTTATTACTTCCGCTTGTACTCTATGGTGTTTTGTTTACTTTTAAAAAGGCAATGCCTTCCCAATTATTGGGAATTATGCCTTTGGTGCAAGTCGTTAGCCCCTGGCCTATGGATGGCGGGCTTGGGGAAGTCATGACATGGGCCCCGAGGATGGGTCGTGAAAAATTGGTATCAGAGGATTCAGTTCAACCGTATAACTTATAACTCTGATATTTTCTTTCTGTGAAGAAATAGTGTTTAGGGTATTGAGTGTGGTTTTGAGTTCAGGGAGTCCAGTGTTGGTGCGGGCGGTCGACGTATCCATACACCAGGACCCTGACAACTAATTTATGACTCTGTGCACGAAATCATTGATTGCGTGTGTGTTTTCAATGGTTTCCCTTAAAACAGCTCAAACTAGGTCAGCTCACCATGTATAATCGTTTGACCATGGTACGTCTGTTTCTTTCCGGATGCCTTTTCATGGATGACCAGCTAGAACCGAGAGGTATGTGTGTACTGACAGCCTGCCGAGCGACGAGACTTCGGTACAGGGCCCTCTTACAGTTGAGGCACTATTGGAGGCACCAGCGGTACTACCATACGTTGGGCCACCGATGCCACCAACCACAGCAGTAGGCGATGCATGCCTCTTGAGCGCACTGAACATGTTCCAGTGCCAGAGGCCACCCAGTTTCCAGGGAGAGATGGACCCGGTGGCGGCTGAGGATTGGATGGAGGCTGTGGTGAGAGTCTTGAGGCTAGTGGGGACGCCAGAAGACATCATGTTGATCTTTGTTGCGATCCTCCTTTAGGCAGCATCAGGCAGGTGGTGGAGCCACTTGTTCCAGTTTTTCAATGAGATGACCTTCACATGGGAAGACTTCGAGACCTTCTTCAGGGCGGAGTTTATACTAGTGGCTCTACACCCCGAGCATGTTCATGAGCTGCTGCCTTTGCTGTAGGATTTTCGATCAGTAGTCGAGTCATCTGTGGGTAGTAGGCAGATGATGCGGAGGTCCAAGAGGACCAGAGCCAGCCGTACAAGGAGCTGGAAGTGTTATGAATGTGGAAGGAAGGGTCACCTGGCATGTGATTGTCTGACCCCCCCCCCCCACCCCGCACAGTTGATCCGTAGGCTTTGGGAGGAGCCACCAAGACAGAAGCAATGGTGGGTGCTTGAGCAATAGTCGAGCAGTGGACAAGGAGGTAGAGCTCCGGAAGCAGGTGGACAGGAGAAGAACTATTGGATACATCCCTTGTACTTCTAGTTCCATGTTGCTGTTGTATTTGTGTCATTGTACTATGAGCTGCAATAACAAAAAGACACTTATCTTCATGATGTTTACTTTCCTGTCCTTTTGTTTGGTTGATACTGAGAGTTCCCAGTTAAAACTGTTTACTAGACCCTCACTTCCGAGATTTCTACTGGAGGAGACCCATTGACCTCACACTGATATCGACAGTGTGACTCAACCCTTGGAGGCGAGAGTGACGGTTGGATATCTTGGCAGTAATGTTGAGGCCTTACGATGTCATCTGTGGCATGAATGCATCATTCATGTCAGGATTGAATGTATTAGGTGATGAGTGTGGTTCTTCCAGCGGATGAGACTGAGTTTCTCTTTTCAGAACAGGATAAATATTAGCATCTCTTATAGATTTTAGGAAAAGAAGATGCAGATCATCTAGGAGCAGATGAAGACTGCACAGTGCAGTAATAAACAGGAAACTGGCACCAGTCTTAGAGACTCGGGCGTGTTAAATGTTTGAAGAAGAGGAAGCTTTAAGGATATATGAGTCTGCGAAGTAGCAGACGTGGATGTAGAGCTAGGAGAGCAGCATGAGGTGGTGTCCATTTTAATATGATACAACCACCCACCATAGTTGTCCCTGCCAGGCTCAGGGAGCTGGAGAGTAGGGGAAGAGTACAGCTGCATGCAGTCAAGGAGTGTGACCCAATAACTCTAAAAATGATTCAAGGGTAGTCTGTGTCCACTAATAGCTCCCGTAGTAACAACGTCAATATGAATCATTCCTTCCTTTCACAAATCTTGTCCCAGACGTAGACTTTCTGGTAAGCCTTAGACTTGACACTCACATCTGGAGATACCTTGGGAGGAGACTCAATAATCACACTTATGCCGACAGTGTGGTCTGACCCTCGAGATGAGAGTTTCGGTTGGAATTTCTTGGTGGCAGCATCGAGGCCTTACGACATTGGTCTCGGTATGGATTGGATTCACAGTTCATGCACAGATTGACTGTATTAGGAAAAAAGGTTTTGGTTTATCTACAACGTTGGGATGGGTTTTCCTTGGTCGGCGAGAGGGAAACCCCAGGAAGCACCAGATAAACTCATGCATAGGAGGGTGCGGCCGATCACTCTTGAGTCGGTCAACCTTACCCTAGTGGCAGCAGGAGTTTTGGGTTTCTTTTCTAAATAGGAATTGGAGACCTCTAGAATTCAAGGATAGTGACCACGTTTTCTTACGGGTCTCACCTCGACGAGGTTTACGAAGATGTGGCCGAGGCGACAAGTTATCTTCGAGGTTCAAGGGACATTTCCTGGTCCTCAGTAGGGTAGGTGAGGTGGTTTACTGCTTTACCCATCCACCTCAGTTGCACCAGGTACACGACGGCTTCCACGTATCTCAGCTGAGGAGATACAAGCACGACCTGATGCATATTATCGACCATGGGGAGATGGACTTTGGCGATGGGGTTAATTTTGTTGGGTTTCAGTAGAGGTTGAGGTTCAACAGGAGTGGGCCCTATGAGGACGGTCGATTCCTCTTGTGCACTTTCGTTGGCAGCACGACAACCTCCAAGAGAGCACATTGGAGCGGAATGCCCAGATGCGTGCTCAGTACCACCTTTGTATCCCTAGTTTGTGTTAAAGCTTTACGAGGACGTAAAGACCTTGGGTGTGAGTAATTTAAAGGCCCGGAAATTTCAATGAAATTTTTTTTCTTAATTTATTTGGAATTTTACACGAATGCAGTTTCTGAAGGCACAGGATTCTGAGGCCCGGTGTGCCCGAAATCATTTTCTGAAGTTTAGCTTTGGTACGTTCAGTGAACGAATGAGCGGGTTTTCCTAACTTTTGAACCGGTGCTCGAAATTTAAATCTGAGGGCACCGATGAAACCACAACGCTGATAATTGCTTAAAAATACCTTTTCCAGAGTTGCGTTTGCTCGGAAAGAGTTGTTTAGTTTTGTGGATAAATAATTCTGAGAAATAAAATTTGTCCAAATAATTTTATTTCATTTAAAGTTGTTTAACCTAAGCTAAGTGGTTTAAGTGGAACCCAATATATCCTACTCCACTAGGTAGGATATTTGTGGGGTGGGGCCCACACGAGCCCCACCTTTTCATCTTCCTCGAAACCCCCCACCTTTAATTAGGTAACGCACCTACACCCCCTTTAATTGAGATTCAACTCTTACATTTAACTTAATGTTTAAACGCCTCATTAATTTGGGCGGTTTAAACTTCTCAATTAATTCAATTAATTGATTGATTAAAATTTTGAATTTCAAAACATTTTCCTTGTGTGTTAATAAAATAAGACAAGACTTATTTTATTAAAGGGGTTCGTTGTGCGAGAGGGCTGGGGAGAAATCACTCAAAGCTAGGAAGCACTCCTTCCTCGACGAAGAACGCAAAGAATGCGATGAACGCTGACCTCCGACGATGGTGGACAAGAACGCCGGATCCTCGGAGATTGACGACGCGACACCAACGAATCCTTTCCCCGGGATGCGACGATCCTCCTTCCACGATGCCTTCTTCCATGAAGTGAAATTCCGCGATGAACCTTCATTCAACATTTTCTTCGAGGTAGGGGATTATTTCTTTTTGTTCCTAAATACTTTCTTCACTGTTTATCGTCCATTTTGAGCCGCCTGATATCGCAATAATGGGAGGAAGTTGGACCGCATTAACACGGCCGACCCTCCTCCACCCTTGATTGTTGATTCGTTTGTTGCACGAACAAGGCAGCGCGGTGCCAGTGCACTGCGCGGAAAATAATAACGAATGGGGGATGAAGCGTGGCACCGTCGCGCCATGCCATTAAAGTCGAACAAGCCGCGGCACAGTCGTGCCGTGCCGGAGAACCTAGAAGAGACCGTGGCTAGAGTAGGGCAGCGGCGGAGGGATGCGGCGCCATCGCGCGGAACCGATAGGACCAAGGCCAAGGCCTTTGGCCGTGGTGGAGCAGAGAGCGGCGGCCGGCTTCCGGCCGCTGGCACCGGAGTAGGAGGGCGGGACCGCGTGGTCCCGCGGCAGCAGCACGGTCGGCCAGCCAGGCCGACCGTTCACCGAGAAAGTCGAGGGTCGTACCGACAGGAGCGGCCCCCCACACGGGGGGCCATGGTTACACGAACAGGCGGGGGGCAGCGCCCCCCCCCCCCCCCCCCGCACCCCTTCCGCTCAGCCGCTACGGCCGAGCCCCCTGGCCCTGCCGGCCAGGCCAAGCACGCCTGGCCGCGCAGGCCGGGGCAGGCCGCGCCATCTGGGCCAGGCCACGCCCAAGCATGCCAAAACCAGACTCGGGTCGAGTCGACCCGGTTCGGGCTGACCCAGGGGGTATTGGGCCGGGTCGGATCGGGCCCGAACCCCCTATTCACGGACCACTTACGGTCTTTTGCCCATATCATGGGCTACAGACCTTCAATCGACACACCGTCAGATGCGATGCGATCCTTGGATCGAGAAGGTCGTTTTGGTATATTACACTCAAGGTTTCGTAGATCTTTGAGTATGTCCAGGTTGGTTCGGATACGAAACCAACCGGGCCCTTGGAGCAGAAACACTTATATCTTGAGATCCGGATGTCTGATTGATGTGTCGTCGACTTTGTTGGATTCCTCTTGATGAGACAGAACTTTTGGAATACTTTTCATGAGTTTTGGTTGTAGTTGGATATTGGTCGAGTTGGATTGTACCCGAAATCCAACCGGGCCCCTGGAACGGAAAAGCTGATAACTTTCAGACCAGACGCCCGTTTGACGAACCGTCAGCAGCATTGGTGATCACGTTGAGAAACGGTCCATATGAGCATACCCTATTAGAGTTCGGGGTACAGTTGAGATACTTCCGGGTTGGTTCGCACACGAAACCATCCGGGCCCCTAGGACGAAAAGGCTAGTAACTCACAGACCGGGCGTCCAATTGACGCGCCGTCTCTTGCATTGAGACACCTATGACGAGGCGGTACTTTGAGATACTTATTAATGGTACTTTGAGATAATTGTAGTATCGAACTATAGATCATGGAGCGGACCCTCCCGGTGACGAGCGTACGGAGTACGGAGACCGTGTAGCCGGCTGAGACCTGACGAATGCTTGACCGACTCGACTTGGAGTGAGTCGACTAGCCCAGCGGACAGAGCACTACTTTGTTTGGGTGAAGACACATGGAAGACAGAGCACTACTCAGTTTGGGTGCAGACCCTAGGTACTCATCCGGAGAGTACCTCTGCAGGCTATTAGGGGGGATGCACTACTGTGCATGGGTGGCATACCTCGGCAGGAAGCACTACTGTGTTTGGGTGGCTGACCCGCGGTACTCGACAGGAGAAGTACCTCAGCAGTCTTAGGTTAGTGAGCAGTACCTCGGAGTCGTGACAGGATCACTGTACACTTCAGAGATGGGGCTTTTCAGCAGTTATAGTTTCGATAATGAAAATCCTGGTTTGAGCTGAGTCTATGACCTTTGTATTTACCTCATGATTGAGATGGGTTACTTGATAACTTAGGTATATGTATGGGCATAGGCCTAAGTAGAGTTTATCTGTTGAGATCTTCTTTGTGGTTATCCTTGTTGGATTTAGTGCTACCTTGAGGGTCTCGGGGTCCCTACTGAGTATCGTTTTACTCAACCCTGGCCTATGGAAGGCGGGCTTGGGGAAGTCACAGCACGGTCCCCAAGGACGGGTCGTGACATTCTATTTTAGAAATGGGTTGATTCATCTGGTTTTTGTTATGCACTCTCCAAAGATCGAGGGGAATAGTTCAATAAGGACCCAAGAGCAGTATACTTCTGTATAAATCATCATTTCAATGATATATGGTCTTAGGAATCATGCTATAAAATATCCAACAAGCAACTTGGTTGACCTGACACGGTGCTATAATCATTGTATAAGATAGTAGACCAAATCCATAAATTGGAAGCCTATCAGAAATGGTATACTCCCCCTATCCTTCAAAAATAATTTTTTCTAATGATTTATGACATAGGAGGATGGGATCTTGTCATCAATAGTGTTCTCCATATTCTTCTTCCTTTTATTATTAGATGAAAGGGGAGTGACAACAGCACCAGAAACAATGACATCATCAGCAACATCATGTGGAAGAGCCATATCATTTCATCAAAAATATACCATACAAAATGTGAGTATAATGGAATCAATTTTAAAGGAAAGTAATTTTTATAGAAATAAAAGGAAGTCCGTAAAACAATGATCCATGTACTGAACCTCAGAAATGGTATTTAGAAGGCATTCCTTGGGAACCGATTGTTTGTGAAAGCCATGAGGTGATAGACTACAGGGCATTTTCCAATGTGTTAAGTAGTTTACAGAACAAGAGAACCACATAAAACTCTATCTACGTGGATTTTTGGGCTCACAATTATGAAATTTAATGCTCAGTTTGTTATTTAAAAATTATGTTCGCAGATGGAGATGGACCGCATATGGAACTCACCACACAGAAGCACAAACTCAATGTTTGAGGAACCAAAAATATGTTCTCATATTTTAAAATTATTTCATAGAAGAGAGAGTCCATGAAGGGTTTTATTTTCACAAAATAAAGAGAACTACTCATAGTCGGAGGATTTTTTGAAGGGAGCAGTACGTGGAAGCAGAACAGTCAAGAGGAAAATAGAGAATGCAGTGTTCACAAAAAAATTGGGGAAAATAAAAATGACTTGTCCCCACTATATGTAGGTGTGTTCCCTCCACTAAGTCCAATTTTGTACAACTAACCAATTCATTTTAGAACCACTTTCTACATCAAAATAACATTTTTTCATCCTAATCAGAACCCATTCTGGCGGGGGGAATTTGTAGAGTCCAAAAATCATTAGAAATAGAAACTAAATACTCCCATAAATTTAGAAAATAATTGAAAACATATTTGATGAATGATTTTGAAAAACTATTGAAGAAGCCAAATGTACTGAAGGACCCAAAATTTTCCACGTACTAAATCTCAAGATAAGTTTGTGGAAGGATTTTCTCGGGAAATAAGTAGTATACATATGGGGATTTCGACACCAGCTCTACCCAGATCAGTGTCTTTGGTGAAAACATGATAGAGTGGTATGCCACCGTGAACCTCGGCTCAGAAAACCTCGGTTGACTGAGTCATCCATGGTACATATGATTTTCCCATTGGATTCAATAAAAAGTGTCATGCAACCCATATTTATAACATCATCATCAATATATAAAGGGAGCATGAGGGGAACAGAGATGAATATTTGATTTTTGGGTAGCTTGGAGTTTACAAATAGGATAATTCGATGAAAAAATATTGACAAAGCACAGAACGATGAATGGATTCCACCTAGTATAAACCCATTGCGTACCATGAAAGGAATGAATCATAACAATACTAATGAATTGGTCATGAACCTAATTGGTGAACTAAACACCATATTCCCTTCATGGATGAACTTCTTGAAAACCATAAGATTAATTCCCCTTCTCCAATCTGGCATGTCGCATAGAGAATCACTATAAAGATGAAACACTACACCATGTAGTGCTTCACTACACATATGGAATCCAGTGTTGCGTACTGCCACCCTACATAGATGAATCCTTAAGCCTCGTACCATTATGTTACCCGGACCAAAGTAAGGTCTTTGTACCACCTTAGTATGTGGATGACACATCCAACCACATAGAAATACACCATATGGTGGTTACTCCACCCCTCATGAACAAATGGTATGTAAGATAGGGTACCTTAAAGATTTCTACCTTATGGTCATTATCATGCCCTTCCATTTCAATCTCATCCTCCCAGACCCCTTCAAAAAGTAGTCTTGCGACATTGTTGAAAAGCCTCTTCTAAATCCACCAGACTCAGATGGTAAAACTACCATATGCATCAGTTGCACCATTATGAGTTTACGTACCCATGGTAAGTGGAGTTGTGTAGGTAATCCCTATAACGGTACATACCCCAAGAATGTCCATAATTCCACATTATAATGGAAACTTGGGGTCCATCAAAAGGTTACTGAAGTGAACCTCCCTATTATAGGGATCACAAGTAATTACTTGCCTTTCCCATTAAATGGGGGATAGTGAAAAGTCTAAGTGATCGAGATTTAATTTCATTTTGGTGAGGATAGATGCTTCTCCTATTACCCAAAAATCATTTTAGGACTCTCCTTTTGAGGTATGTATCTAACCATCCCATGGTAGTAAGAACTCTTTCTCCTCTCAGGCTCATCTTGGGACATGTCCAGATAGATTTCCAAACATGGATATCCTGGATATCAACATGGGAGAAGAAATTAGAACATTCAAATCTTCTCTCTCTCATTGATCTCTCCCTGGTCTCTTTTTCCATCATCATACTTTTCAGTCAATGAAGAAGAAAAGATGTGTGTTTTTTCCAATCTACCAATTCCTCTTGTTTCTCACTTCGAGAATGACTCACATGATCAAAGAATTTTACAATGATCACATCATCTATACCATATCATAATGAACAACAAAAAATTTGATTCCTACGCTAACCAAGATATGTTGGACTTTTTTCTAAAGGACTGAGCTCAAGTGGGGATCCACCTAAGTGAAATCCCCAACCAAACCTCCAAATTATCATGAGTCGAGATCCTCATAATTTTTCTAGAAACATGGTACTTCTATTTAATATTAGTGAAAAACTATATAAACTATGAGAACTCTAATTCCTTTCCCAAATAGGATACGTAGGATGAATTTCTAAAGGCCCAAGATCAAAGGGGATCTTTTTCAAATGTTAAACCCCAATAATACCCCCCACAAATAGGGCCTCCTCTATGATATAAGCCACTACATTAATTGAACTATGAGGTATTTTTTTCCATCTATGTGGGATATGTATGAAGACTCTTTGTGGGACAAACCCAACACCTAAATCTACCTAGGATTCACCAGTCCATATCCTTGGTAAGGGAATATCAACATTGGAGATAATGACTATTTTAAGTGTCATATAATACTTCGATGTATGTCCCACATGAATTCTTTACTAGGAATATTACTCCTAGAAATCCTAGCTGTATGATGTTAAACTGCATGGATGGTTCCTCATTACATGACCATAAATGGTGATGTGTCCCATTAATTGGAACTGAACTATATTGTTTTGGATTCCTCTCAGGAGGATATGTGGGAAGATCATCGTATGGGTTCTATGCTGATAGATAACTAACTTCCATCCACCTTGGATGATGATAAACTCTAGAGGTCCTCATCACATGTATTAAACTAACATTGTCTAAAAATTCTTGACCCATGTATATCTATGGTTATTTTGTAACCCATGGATAATATGAGGAAAAATGATTGGGAAAGATCCAATGATTCACAAAAATATGACCATCCCTTAAAACAATAAGATATCTAAGGAGTATCCAATAAATCCCCCCCCCAAAGGGTGTGATGATTCTGGCCTCTCATCCTCTCGACGAATGGAGTCTTTAAGTGTCATTATCCAAACTACCATCCAATGAGAACCTTACGTTAGAAAGAATGTCAATGAATCTAGGATAAAGGTGTCATTGGGAGTTTCTATCTCTACAAATAAACCAATTGGAGAATATTTGAAGACATCGTATTCAACATGGGTTGATTGCACTAAACACTTAGCCCCATCCAATTTCCCACTAGGACCAGTCAATAGTGTCAACTCCTTTGAAAAATAAAAAATAGTATAATATCAAGTCCTGGTGTGACTATATCACCCATAAAAAGAGATATAATTTAAATCAGGATGAAACAAAAATGGTTAACCTGATGTGAAACCCTTGATAATAAAAGACAATTGGTTACTCTCTGCCAGGACATTTTTTCCCTAGTACGATGCGAATCGTTTTGAAACATGGTGAGAGTGGTTTGTCCATGAATATATATTACATTGAGTTTTTTATATATAATGGGTCCTTTGGTTTCACATATTGATAGAGGGGTTACAATATAGGTGCATATATCAAGGGGATTGTTAGATCGATCATGATGTAATGTCTCTCATGTTGTAAGAGATTCATGGATGGTTTAAGAATTATCATTTGATGGTCAAAATGGAATTAGTTTTTACAGTTCTAGGAGTGGGATACTATCTATGGTTGACCACCATGGATTATTATGGTAGATAATCATTTAATATGATGTGTTCGTGACAACTCATCCAATCACATGGTGTAAAAAATCAAAAAAAAATTTAACAATTTGTTTCTAGAACTATAATTAGGGAAACAATAATTTCCCGATTTATATGACCTCTGCTAATTTTTGAGACCACTAAATTTTTCAAAGAATAGTAGTTTGACCATTGGATTAATATTTTGTGTAAATATGTGCCGTTTAATTTTTTAATTAATATTTAATATTTAATTTTAAACTATTCAAATATTAATTTTATGTTCATGTTCATTTGGTGATATAATTTAAATAGTTCTATGTATTTTTATTTTATCACATTGTTTCAGTATGTAATGGGGTTTTTTATACCATTGGAATAAACCCATCATGGATGTCTGACCTTGTAACACTATAATGGCCAGGACCTCTCCGACCCATTCCTTTGTCAAAAAAAGAAGGTCACTAAGTGTTCTGAAGGGTAAAATGGGATTTTCCCACACTTTCCAGAATTTTGAAACTACACGCCGTGTAGTATGAGTACACGCTGTGTACCCCCTCACCGGGTATACCTCGTGTTCAAGGCCATGTCCTTGCCATGTGAAATAAATGAGTACACGCCGTGTATCCAATACTACAATCCATGCAGCCCCTCCCAGCGTACACGTTACTGTGTGTTGACCAATCAGCACCCGTGTGACATGTTGGAGTCGTATCCTTGCCGTATGAAATAAATGAGTACACGCCGTGTATCCAATACTACATGTCGTGTAGTCCCTCCCCACTTACACATTACCATGTGTTGACCAGTCAACGGTTGTGTGCCATGTTGGAGTCGTTTCCTTGGAGTGTGAAATAAATGAGTACATGTCATTTATCCAATACTACACGTCGTGTAGTCCCTCCCCGCGTATGCGTTACCTTCAAGCCATGTGTTGACCAGTCAATGGCCACGTTCCACTTTGAAGGTCGTGTTGGGAGCCGAGTGGTGACCGTGTGAAATGGCTAAGTACACACCGTGTAACATAAAGTACACGCCGTGTACTTTTTCTTTTCTTGCCTATAAATGGATGGGCCCCCTCCTCCTTTTCAACTCACCCCTCTTCTCCCCATTCCACTATGCAGTGCTCTCCCAAGAGACTCAAAGGCTCCTTTTCTTCTATAACTTCTTCGCCTGAGCTCCGATTTACGATTCGCCAGTGGTCATGGGATCGTAACGACAAGGCGGAACTACCGAGCTTAGATCCCTTGTCTTTCCTTTGTCCTTTCCTTTCCAACTTCCACCCGAGGAGGTTTTTCCGGGACTCGAAAGAGGTGACAAACACCGACGAACGTCTTCTAAAGGTTGATCTGAGGGAGCGTTGTGATCAGAAACTTTTAAGGTGGGGATCACACCTTAATCTCTCTAAATTGTTCATCATGCGGGGTGGGTATCCTCTTTTTTTCATGAGAAATAGTTTAACCATTAAATAAAGATAATAATTGGTTAAAGAACGGGGATGGGGAAGTTGTAATGTTTATCTTATATCCTGTGATTTTATGATGTGAATTGAATAGGCTTCTGTCTACTGAAAATCATGGTCGTTGGGGTACTTTTATTGTGCAATTAAATGTTACCCTATCTTTCTAGACCTTTTTTTGAATGGATATTTGTTGAATGTGGAATTTGATTAATCACGTAAAGTTGGCTGATTAAAATATGGAACCCTTGTGTGATCACCCCAGTTAAACAAAATGGAATAATGAACTTGTGGGTTTTGTCTTGGTTACTGGTGTGTGAATGGGAGGGGTGAATCCTTGATTGTTATGAATAGAACGGGAAGTAGGGATGTGGTAAATGATGTTAAAGGGGCGATGATGTGGCACGAATCTTGTTTTGTGGGTTGTGGTGGATCGGTTGGCAGCGGGGCTGCGATAAGTTGTATCAAGGGATGATGATGTATGGTGTGGTTGTGGTTATGGAAGTTGGCAGTGGGGATGCAGGGATGGGTTGGAATGTGAACAGACTTTGGTTCGTGAATAATAAATAAAAAGTGGAGGAGTTAATGAATGGTGGGGCTTGGTAATGGAACGGGAATAATAATCAATGGGGTTAGTTGGTTAATAAGAAGGGACTTGTTTGTGTTGCTTGTGTTTCCCTAACTTGATTTGTGGATGGAAGGGATTCGTTTTATGAATGATCGATGTGGTTGGTTGTGGATAGTTTCCCAGTAGTTAAGGAACTAATAAACTAATTCTGCTGAAACGTGAAAACCTAAATGGGGTTGGGGTTGTTTGTTGTATGCATGTTTCGTAGTAGCAGTGCTGAGGCACATGATTAAATAATATGATTAGAATCCATAGGTTGGGATGAGTGTTTGGTATATATATATATATATATCTGTATCTTTTTTGTTTTATCGCACCCCACCAATGTTGATCACTTAGTGTCGAACACTCCCATTTCATGGTAGAGGGTGTTTTACACTTAGTTACTATCCCCTTCCAGCCTTTTCTCCCCTAGGCTGTGATGGATTGAGGCGACCTTACACCTAAGACTCTTTGGGTGGGTTTCGATTGGGGTGGTTCTATCCCAAGACTCTTTGGGCAGTTTTTAATGTTTACCAAAAATCTTCTGGATGAGGCCCAAGTGTGTGCAGGCGGGATATGTGGTTGTGAGGCCCAGGTGTGTGCGGGTGGGATGTGTGGTTTGTGGGGCCCATGTGTGTGTGGGCGGGGAGAGTGTGGTAGCGTCCGGATGTTTTCCATTAAGAAGAGAATCTAACTAATGGGAAATGGTGCGGGGTACCCAATACTCTTGTTCTTATATACTACTACCTGTTGTGATTGTGTTTTTGGTGAGTTTGGCTGGTGAGGTTGGGTGGATAGAATTCCTTGGTAGGTTTCTTCTGTTGTTTTCACAAGACATTAGTCTGTCTCCCCACTTGTGCATGAGAGCTTTAGGTTTCCCTACTAAGTATGCTTGTATTCTCACCCTACATTTACTTTCAGGTTCTCAGGAGGACTACCAGGGTCGTGTGGGACCCTACTAGTCAGACAGTTGGAGTTTTTGCAGTTGTTTTACTCTTTTTTTCTTTTGGTATTGTAGTTTGAGGTTTCTTGTACTTGCACCTTGTTATAAAATTTTTTAAACAAGCATGTGGGCTCGGTTTGGGTTTATTTCTATACACTTGTTCTTTTCCTTTTTGTTAGTTGACTTGTCCTATTTCCCGGTCTTAAAATAATAAAAGGTTAATGCCTCCTATATTTCTGAAAACTCATACCCTTGGTGCTAGTCGGCACCCCTAGGCCTACTAGAGGTAGGACTCGAGGTTCATTATCTCCATTTCACCATTGCCATCTCAGGAGGGGCATCTTTGGTGGGAGGAGGTAATGACAGAATGGTATCAGAGGTGATGGTTGAGAGATAGGATGGAGTCTGGAGTTTGGAACAGTGAGGATTTCATGGGATGTTAGGGAAACAGTGTTTGTTAATCTTGGTGTGTGACATAGGCCAGGGAGGACCGGTTAAGACACGGGATTTTAGAGCCCCCCATGATTTGATGCAAGGACTCTGAGCCTACCAAACGGCCAAGTGACACTACATTGATTTTAGGGTAGAAACCCTAGGGAAGGTACATGCATCATCATGATTGAGTTTTACTTGATTAGGGTGTTCTAAGAAATAAATTGAAATAAAATTATAAAATGGAACCCTAAGAAATTTCCTTACTACATGGGATTAGGTGATCTTTGTTTACCATACAACTATGGCACCTGGACGTCGTCCTCGGGTGGCTCAGACGGCCGAGGCCCAGCAGATTCAGGCAGTCGATCAGTTGAGGATTGACCGAGAGGAGGAAGATAGCTAGTGGCAGAAGACTCTCCATTCTTTCCAGCGGAAAACCCTCAATAAGTACGAGGGTAGTACTTCGGATACAGAGAAGGAGGGGTGGATTGAAGAGCTAGGGATCACTTTTACATTGATTTGTGCTCCGAGGGAGTACTGGGTTCCCCTAGCAGTTAGTCAGCTGAGAGGTGCGGCGTGACAGTGTTGGACGCTCTACCTCAGAGAGAGGAGAGAGGCAGAGGTTCCATGGGCTGACTTTGAGAAGGAATTTCAAGAGGAATTCCATTCTTCCATGATCATGGCGGAAAAGCATCAGGAGTTACTCTCCCTTCAGCACGAGAGTATGTCAGTACGAGTGTTGGGGATCAAGTTCAAGGATCTCTTGCACTTTGCTCCTGATCTATTTCTGGATTAGGAGTCTCAGGCGAGATGTTTGGAGGAGGCGCTTCGTCCTTCGCTTCAGTATGCTGTCACCCCCTTCACCCTTCCGACGTACTTGAAAATACAGAAAAAGACAGAGGTTGTAGAGAGGATGCACTCACAGGGAGGTGCACCATGTGAGGGGATCCAGCCAGGTTCGTCGAAGGGGAAGGCAGTTAGAAGCAGGTCTCATGCGATTGGACCTTCCAGGTTCAGGCCAGTGGGGAGCAGGCCCCAACAGTTCCAGTTCAGATCATCAGTTCCTCATCCCATCTTCACAAGACCAGGACTGAAGTGTATTTCTTATGGAGGTTCTGGGCACATTCAGAGTCAGTGCCCGACCCGAGATCAGTACGGTGGAGGTGGGAAAGTTCAGTGCCCGCCTCAGCAGTGCCAATTGCCGGCGAGGCCCTTCCAGCAGTAGTATGACCCTTCTCCTCTAAGGACAGAATTTGCAGGAGGAGGCCGACCTCAGGGTGATCCTCAGGGACCTCTACTAGGGCGTGGTCGGGGAGGTGGTCGACATCAGAGAGGCAGAGGTGTTGAGCGTGGACATTTGCACGCAGCAGAGTTAGTAGCTCCGGCAAGACCAGAGGTGGTGTGAGGTACATTTTTTTTCTTCAGCGCTCTGGTTTCTGCTTTGTTCGATTTGGGAGCTTCTCACTCCTTTGTTGCAACTGGTCTAGCCCTTGCCTTGGGTCTAGATGTAGAGAGACTTTCTGAACCACTAGTGATGATTACACCATTTGGAGGCCAGAACAATGTATCTTGTGGTTTCCAGGGATGTGGGCTGACATTGGGACCACATCAATCTAGTGGGGACCTTCTTCTGTTACAGATGCAGCCATACGATGTCATACTAGGCATCGAATGGTTGTTTTTGTTAGTGTCATTATCGACTGCTTTAGGAGGATAGTCATGTTCTCTGACGTGGATGGGAAGTGTGTAGATTTTGTTGGCGAGAGGAACTATCAGGAGGGAAGCTAGGGTGTGGAGCCTCTCCATTCCTTGTTTGGAGGGTTATCAGTGGTTCCATCTGATACAGAGATGATGGATGTTCCAGATGTTGTTGGGGAGTTCATCGATGTTTTTCCTGAGGATGTTGTGACTCTACCCCCCGACGTGACATTGAGTTCGGGATAGACTTACAGCATGGTGCCCGTCCGATTTTGATGCCCCCTTATCAGATGGCACATTCGGAGTTGCAGGAGTTGCAGATTCAGATTGATGATTTGATGGAGAAGGGTTTTGTTCGACCCAGCGTATCGCCACGGGGAGCTCCAGTTTTGTTCGTGAAGAAGGAAGATGCTGGTCTCAAGCTATGCATAGACTACCGAAGGTTGAACCAGGTAACGGTCAAGAACCAGTACCCCCTTCCAAGGATAGATGATATCTTCGACCAACTGAGGGGAGCAGGTTGGTTTTCCAAGATTGATCTATGATCTGGATATCATCAGCTGAGGGTAATGGACAGTGACATCTTGAAAAAATCTTTCAGGTGTAGGTATGGGCACTTTGAGTTTGTATTGATGCCGTTTGGAGTTACGAATGCACCGACTGTGTTCATGGGACTTATGAACTTTTTCTTCCGAGAGTTTCTGGACCGATTCGTCATTGTGTTATCGATGACATCCTGATCTACTCAAGATCAGAGGAAGAGAAAGTTGAGCATCTCCGGGCATTCTTGGAAGTCCTTTGACACCACCAGCTTTATGGTAAATTGTCAAAGTGTAGGTTCTTGATGTAAGAAGTACACTTCTTTGGGAACGTGGTGTCTCAGCATGGAGTGTCAGTGGACCCGTCGAAGGTGGAGGCAGTTGTATCTTGGGCAGCACCCAAGAGCATGGCAGAAGTTTGTAGTTTCCTCGGGTTAGCAGGTTACTATCGGAGGTTCGTTTCGGACTTCCCTCGAGTTTCTACTCAATTTACAGCTTTGACAAGGAAGAACCAGGTCTTCTTATGGAGCGAGCAATGCCAGAAAGCTTTTGACTACCTAAAGGAGAAGTTGGTCAGTACTCCCATACTCAGGTTTCCATAGGAAGGGTTGTTGTATGAGGTGTTTTATGATGCTTCTGGCCTTGCTCTGGGGTGTGTGCAGATGCAGAATAAGGGAGTGATTTGTTATGGGTCTAGGTAGTTACGCCCTCACGAGCGTAACTATTCCACACATGACCTAGAGCTTGCAGCAGTAGTGTTCGCACTGAAGTTGTGGCGACATTACCTCTTTGGGGAGTGCTTTGTGGTCTTCTCAGATGACAAGAGCATGCGTTATATCTTCTTCCAGCTTGACCTGAACCTGTGACAGTGGAGATGGTTCGAGTTTCTCCAAGAATATGACTTTGAGATCTCTTACACTGACGGTAAGGGAAACATTGTAGCTGATTCCCTTAGCAATAAGTCACATAAGGAATTGGTTCGGGAATCCACTAATGCTTGGAAAGAGATGGGAGAGTTGGCCGCCTTACACCTAGATGCCAGGTTAGAAGGTGTTAGAGGTTTTTTGTTTCAGATGATGGTGCAGTCCTCCTTATTGCATAAAGTGGAAGAGTCTCAGTGGGGAGACTCCGAGGCGGAAGTGATGCGGGGTCGTGTCAATCAGGGGAACGCTCTAGAAGGATGATCAGAGGAAAACTGGCATCAGATGCTTTTCCATGGAAGGTTGTTTTTCCCGGAGACAATGCGTGAGGGAGTTCTCCATGAGTTCCATAGCTCAGCCTTGGCAGTACATCCAGGAGTTTCAAAAATGTACTAGGGCCTGAGGGAACAATTTTGGTGGCCCGGGGTGAAATGGGCAGTGGAGGAGTTTGTGGCTAAATGCCTAGTGTGTCAGTAAGTGAAGGCTGAAGACCGTGTTCCCAGTGGTTTGTTGCATCCTTTAGATGTCCCCAAGTGGAAGTGGGATGACATCTCAATGGACTTCGTCACAGGACAACCCAAAGCTCAGGGTGGTTATGATGCTATCTAGGTAGTGGTGAATCGACTGAGGAAATTAGCTCACTTCCTAGCAATTAAGAAGTCAGGACTAGTGATTACCTTAGCACAGAGGTATGTAGAAGAGGTTGTGCAGTTGCATGAAGTCCCAAAGACTATCTTCTAAGATCGGGATACGCAGTTTACCTCACGAGTCTGGAGGGGGTTACAACATGATTTTGGCACCCAACTACACCTTAGCACTACTTTCCACCCCCAGACCGATGGGCAGATAGAGCGAACTACCCAGACGTTGGAGGAAATGTTGCGAGCATGCGTTCTAGATTTCATAGGATCATGGGTACGGCACTTTCCTTTAGTAAAGTTTTCCTACAACAACAGCTTCCACTCTACTGTTGGCATGGCATCGTTTGAAGCTCTGTATAGAAGACCATGTCGTTCACCCATTTTCTAGGAAGAGGTTGGTGAGATAGGTGCTCTTGGGCCAGAGGTAGTTCAGAGCACCATGGAGAAAGTCCATCTTGTACGTGAGAGGATGAAAGCGGCTCAGGACCAAAAAAAAGTCTTATGATGATCATCAGATGAGGCCCTTGGAGTTCAATGTGGGAGATCATGTGTTCTTGAAGGTTTCCCCGCAACGGGGGCAGCAGAGGTTTGGGAAAGAGAGAAATCTCTCACCTAGTTTCATCGGACCTTTTGAGCTGTGGAGGCGAGTCGGCGAGGTTTCATATTAGCTAGCCCTGCCAACTCAGTTGGAGAAGGTTCATGACGTCTTCCACATCTCCCAGCTACGTCGATACATTCACGATGACTCTCACATTATCGACTGGGGAGAGTTAGATAGGGGAGACAACGCAACCTTCGAGGAACGACTAGTCAAAATCGAGGATTATAAAGAAAAGGTGATTCGTGGATGAACCATTCCATTGGTTCATGTGTTGTGGATGCATGGAGGCCTCGAGGAGAGCACATGGGAGCGGGAGACCTAGATACATGATCAGTACCCGGAGTTGTTTTGACTGGTGTTTTTCCTTTTTCTCTTCTGATCTTTGTATTGATGTTATAATATGTACCTTTGATATATGGAATGCTTGTCTTGTCGGTTGTGAGACCTTTTTCCTTATTCTATGGAAGTGTGTATCATGTCCGCATGTGTGGGGAAAGGGAAAAACCTAATCCTTAATCGAGACACGTTAATGCAGATGCGATTGAACCCATGCAGGCGAGTCAGTGCCGCCTGAAGCGAATAATATCTCGACATGGGAGAATAATTCTCTTAGCCATGTGTTCGGGCAGTTTGTGAGTTGTACAGTGTTGGGGGAAGTGTAAGTTTAAAAATCTTAATATATGGAAGTGGGAAGGCCCAATCCTTAATCGAGACGCATTAATGCGGATGCGATTGAACCCGAGCAGGCGAGTCAGTGCGACCTAAAGCGAATAATATCTTCACATAGGAGAGGGAATTCCTAAGACCTATGATTAGGGTTGTTGGTTGGGTTCCTGTTATAATGAGAACCCTAAGAGGTATCTTGTTGGGTTCCTCTGGGTAGGTTTTTGAATTCTCGGGGATGAGAATGTGTTAAGAGGTATTTGATGTAATGGCCTGGACCTCTCCAACCCATTCCTTTTTCAAAAAAAGAAGGTCACGAAGTGTTTTGGAGGGTATAATGGTCTTTTCCCACGTTTTTTAGAATTTTGAAACTACACGCCGTGTAGTATGAGTACATGTCGTGTACCCCCTTGCCGGGTATACCCCGTGTTCAAGTTCGTGTCCTTGCCGTGTGAAATAAATGAGTACATGTCATGTATCCAATACTACACACCATGTAGTCCCTCCCCACGTACGTGTTACCGTGTGTTGACCAGTCAATGGTCGTGTGCCATGTTGGAGCCATGTCTTTGCCGTATGAAATAAATGAGTACATGTCGTGTATCCAATACTACACATCGTGTAGTCCCTCCCCGCGTACGCGTTACCGTGTGTTGACTAGTCAACGGCCGTGTGCCGTGTTGGAGTTATGTCCTTGCCGTGTAAAATAAACGAGTACACACCGTGTATCCAATACTACATGCCGTGTAGTCCCTCCCCGCGTATGCGTTACCTTCAAGCCGTGTGTTGACTAATCAATGGACGCGTTCCGCGTTGAAGGCCGTGTTGGAAGCTGCATGGTGACCGTGTGAAACAACCATGTACACGCCATGTACCATAAAGTACATGCCGTGTACTTTAGCTTTTCTCACCTATAAAAGGAGGGTTCCCCTCCTCCTTTTCAACTAACCCCTCTCCTCTCCATTTCTCTGAGCAGAGATCTCCCAATAGACTCGAAAGCTCCTTTTCTTCCATAACTTCTTTGTCCATGCTCTGATTTACGATCCGTCAGCGGCCACGGGATCATAACGATGAGGTGGAACTTCCGATATTGGATCAGTTGTCTTTACTTTGGCCTTTAGATTCCAACATCCACCCGAGGAGGTTTTTCCGAGACTCTATAGAGGTGACGGACGCCAACGGGCGTCTTCTAAAGGTTGATCCGGGGGAGCGTTGTGATCTGAACCTGCTGAGGTAGAGATCTTACCTTCGTCTCTCTAAATTGTGCATCATGCGGGGTGGGTATCCTATTGTTTTCATGAGAAACTGTTGAACCATTAAATAAAGATAATAACTGGTTAAAGAACGGGGATGGGGAAGTTGTTATGTTTATCTTATATCCTATGATTTTATGATTTGAATTCAATTTGCTTCTACCAACTAAAAATCACAGTCGTTGGGGGCCTTTGATTGCATAATTAAATATTTCCCTATCTTTTTAGACTGTTTTTGTGAATGGAACTTTGTTGAATGTGGAATTTGATTAATCACGTAAATATGGATGATTAATATCTGGAACCCTTGTGTGATCACCCCGGTTAAACAAAATGGAATAATGAACATGTGGGTTTTGGCTTGGTTACTGGTGTGTGAAAGGGAGGGGTGAATCCTAGGTTTTTATAAATCGAACGGGCAGCAGGGCTGTAGTAAATGATGTTAAAGTGGCGATGATGTGGCACAAATCTTGTTTTGTGGGTTGTGGTGGATCGGATGAGCAGCGAGGCTGCGATAAGTTGTATCAAGGGATGATGATGTATGGTGCGGTTGTTGTAATGGCAGTTGGAAGCGGGGCTGTGATAATTTGTATCAGGGGATGATAATGTACGGTGTGGTTGTGGTTGTGGGGGTTGGCAGTGGGGCTACAGGGATGGGTTGGAATGTGAACGGACTTTGGGTCGTGAATAATAAATAAAAAGTGGAAGAGTTAATGAATTGTGGGGCTTGGTAATAGAATGGGAATAATAATCAATGGGGTTGGTTGGTTAATAAGAAGGTACTTGTCTGTGTTGCTTGTGTTTCTAAAAATTGATTTGTGGATGGAAGGGATATGTTTTATGAATGATCGATGTGGTTCGTTGTGGATAGTTTCCCAGTAGTTAAGGAACTGATAAACTAATTCTGCTGAAACGTGAAAACCTTAATGGGGTTGGGGTTGTTTGTTGTATGCATGGTTCGTAGTAGTAGTGTAGAGGAACGTGCTCAGTTCTTTGATTAGAATCCATAGGTTGGGCTGAGTGTTCGGTATATATATATATATATATATCAGTATCTTTTGTGTTTTATCGCACCCCACCCATGTTTAGTACTAAGTGTCGAACACTCCCATTTCATGGGAGTGTGTGTTTTTTCCCTTAGTTACTAGCTATTTATTTCTCCTTCTCCCCTAGGCTATGATGGCTTGAGGTGACCTTACACCTAAGACTCTTCAGGTAGGTTTCGATTAGGGTGGTTCTAGCCCAAGACTCTCTGGGCAGGTTTTACTTTTTCCCAAGAATCTTCGTGATGAGGCCCAGGTGTGTGCGGGAGGGATACGTGGTTATGAGGCCCAGGTGTGTACGGGAAGGATACATGGTTGTGAGGCCCAGGTGTGTGTTGGCAAGATACATGGTTGTGAGGCCCAGGTGTGTGAGGGCGGGATGTGTGGTTTGTGAGGCCCAGGTGTGTGTGGGCGGGAAGAGTGTGTCAGCATTAGGATGTTCGCCATTAGGAAGAGAAGCTAACTAATGGGAAATGGTGTAGGGTACCCAATACTCTTGATCTTACATACTACTACCTGCTGTGATTGTATTTTTGGTGAGTGTGGTTGGTGAGGTTGGGTGGATAGAATTCCTTGATAGGTTTCTTCTATTGTTCTCACGGGACATTAAGATGTCTCCCCACTTGTGCAGGAGAGATTTAGGTTTCCATACTAAGTATACTTGTATGCTCACCCAAAGTTTACTTTCAGGTTCCCAGGAGGACTACCAGGGCTGTGCGGTACCCTACTAGTCAGACATTTGGAGTTGTTGCAGTTATTGTACTCTTGTTTTCCTTCGGTATTGTACTTTGAGATTTCTTGTACTTTCACCTTGTTATAAAATTTTTTAAACATGCATGTGGGCTCGGTTTTGTTTTTTTATATACATTTGTTCTTTCCCATTTTGGTGGTTGACTTGTCCTATTTCCCGATCTTAAAATAATAATAGGGTAATGCCTCCCATATTTGTGAAAACTCATACCCATGGTGCTAGTCGCCACCCCAGGGCCTACTGGATGCGGGAATCAGGGGTCATTATCTCCCTTTCACCATTTCCAGCTCAGGAGGGTCATCTTTGGGGGGAGGGGGTCGTGAAAAAAACCCCAAAAGATAAAGGGTTAAATAACTAAATGACGTGACTCATGTCAACAAGGCGCACCTTCCTTTTTGGGAGCCTGTCTGATTAGAACTCCACAATTAAGCGTTCTTGGCCTGGATTAGTGATCAGGATGAGTGACCTTCTGATAAGTTTCCCATGGTGTGTGTGAGTGAGGACAAAGCACACTGGAAAGGACATGTGCTGGACTGTGGTGTCAGATGACCCATTCAGGGATGTGGGTGGTCCCATGGATGGGGAACACATGTTTGTGGGGCTACTGGTGGTACGTGGCGGGCCTGGACCTGACGACCATGTTTAGGGGGGTGGTTGTGCTGTCACTAGGACCTAGTTGTCTCATTTGGTATCAGAGGGGGTACCCATCCTAATGTGTGGTGCACTGCCTGGGTTGAGATGTACGGCACACAACAAGGACGTTGTGCTCTAAGAGGGGGGGGGGTGAATGTAACACCCCCAAAAGATAAAGGGTTAAATGAATAAATGATATAACTCGTGTCAACAAGGTCCACCTTCTTTTTCGGGATCCTATCTGATTAGAACTCCACAGTTAAGAGTGCTTGGCCTGGAGTAGTGATTAAAATGAGTAACCTTCTAGGATGTTTCCCAGGGAGTGTGTGAGTGAGGAGAAAGCACACTTGAATGTATATGTGTTGTCCTGTGTAGTTAGATGACCCGTTCAAGCATGTGGGTAGACCCTTGGGTGGGGAACACATGTCTGTGGGGCAACTGGTGGTACCTGGCGGGCTAGGACCCGACGACCATGTTAAGGCGGGGTGGCTGTGTTGTCATTGGGACCCAGTTGTCACTTGCCTAGTTCAGATCCATTTTATTCCATTTCATTTTTGTTTTTTTATTTCTCATCCTCACTGTGGATTCATTAATATCCCTCCCAACCCCATTGTTGTAAAATATTATATTTTCTTAATATAGTGAGGAATAATAGAGGATAATGGAGGAGGATCCTTATGGGGGTTCACTTAATGCAAACATCAGAGTGCGACATCTACATGTTGTGATTTTTGTTTGGATATTATTTTTTTATGCCCAGGTGTAGGTCTGTTTTACCATAAATCCCCATGGTGTAATTTATGTTATGTTTGTAGAAATTTTTGGGTTTTTGAGGATTCCATTGCATCCAATATATGGTCATTGTGGGATAATTGGGTCTTTTAGATAGATCACAAGATCTTTAAATTTATAAAAATTATTTAAATTGTGTATAGAATAGAGAATATTCATTGGGAGTTATTATATTGAGGCAAGGTGAGAAAGTAGAGGTTACATGGTCTTTGCATTATAGACACTCCATGTAAGGGTAAATCTTGGTTTTTATGGATGAATTTAAAGACACCCTATTTCAGAAAACATGGTCATGTAGGGAACCCAAACATAGCCCATAAGAGCCACACAAACAATGTCCATATAATATAATCTATTAGACCCTATGTGGGGATACATAGAGAGGTACACTATTTTAATCCTTGTGCTGGGAACACACCACATACAAAGTGGGAACGCTGTGTAATTGAGAGATCATGATGCTAAGTGGACTATGACACAATACCAGGGGAGACTTTGTGGGAAAATGTTGTGTACCTAGAGTACACACTTTGTGGGTTTTCTTTCTTTTGGGTTTTTCCTATTTTTTACCTTATAATCATAATTTGACTTTTAAAGGACTATTATGAAAATATTTCAATATAGATCTAGGTTTTTGTATCCTTTTGGTGTTTTGAAGCTGTCTAGATGGTGATTTTATTTTTGTCACCATTCTCTAGAGGATTTTTTTTTATGTTTGGATTCAAAATACTCCATCAGGATAGGTGTTGTGATGTGATACCCAAGTGAGGGTTATGATATTGTTATTTGACTAGAATTATTTATGAATGTTTGTATTTTTTTATGATTCTTGACATGGATCCATGATTTTGGGACTTAGTAGTACCTTTGAGATGATATTTGGGTTCCCCCAAATATTAGGACTAATAGCTAAATATTAGAGTATTTTAGGATTAGATAATGTGTTTGAAGATCATATATTTTGGAGACATTGGGATGGGTTTATGTCTTCTGATGGAATTTATGGATGGGACTATTTAAGATATAAGGAAAGGGTCTGATGGACACTTTCGGATTTTCTTTTGAGGGAGTTTGTACCCAAGTATATGTGGTTTTCTATGGAAGCTTGCCGAGGTTTTCTTATAATAGAAATTACCCTGAGGTTTTACTTTTGGTGTGGAACCCTTTTATGGTTTATTGATATTTAGGTTGTTATAAGTACCATTGAGATCTCCCTTTTAAGAGTTACCTTGACATTTGATTCACTTGAAATAACGTTTTTGTTTGACGATCAGTTAGAGGCTATTGAGGGGAACTTGAGGAGGTTTATCATTCTATGATTTGATCATTCTATTGGATGATACAGAGGAATCCAAATTATGGTCTCCTTCCATTTATATGAAATTTTTGGAATTTGGGGCTATTTAACTATAATGGATCTACAGAATTGGTATAACATGGGATTACCAAATTAGATATCTCTTTATTTTGTGACACTGGGGGCCATAGAAGACACAAGTTCTGTGATTTTATAGTTGATTGACACTACTAGTTAATAAATTATGACATATTTTTTGATAGATTTATTAACTGCTATTCGTGTGGCCTTTGGATAAGAATTTTCATGTAGTTTCTTCCCTCTGCTTAGTTTCAAAGTGGAGACCCTTGGGAATTTTTGAATCAAGTGTTGGACCTAAGTTGGGAATTAGGTTTCTTCTCCATCAACTAGATGTGGATAAATGTGATTATGTATCTAATAAGTGATCTAGATTATTAGATTACTCTAATTGAGAGCTAACACTACCTACAGGTTTCAGTCCATGGATGTTAATCTCTCAATAATACATAGATAGGTCTTATAGAATGGTGAATCTTTTATTCCCATCGATATATTGGACCCATGGAATGGTGTATATGTTGGTATATTGGATGGAGGGACCCTTGGGGTGTTGTATACTTCCAATAAATCATTTAGATCCTAAATTGTTATGTGGCTATTTTTTTAGGACTGGTTCTCTAGGGTCCAACATAGACTCATGTCACCCATTTCTGTCATTCCATTTGATTATAAGATCACGGTAGTTACATGTTGTCTTGTGGACACCTATGGTTATTCCCTATGGTACAACATTAATGCCTTTGAGTTTTTACATTATAGATCACCAATATAGATATGGAATATATTCTTGATATCATCTAGTGGGGCTTGATCAAAACTATAAATCCTCTGGCATGGGCCTGGCCATGCATCTATTTTCCATGTGTTTTGTAATGTCCCGACCCAGCTCACCCCTAAACCAGTGGCCAGACCGGTTGTGACATGACCTCAAGCACATCTCCCCGTATGCCAGAGGTTTTCGAATAGTAGCGAGGGTATAAAGATAGTAAGTGGAGAGACTATATCATATTATCAGAGCAATAAATAGTGAAAAATAGCAGAAAAATAGTAGAATCAGCCTAATAAATGATAATATAACAGAAGGATGATTTTTATAAAACTTGAGGAAAAGTGAAAAAAGCCAGTTTATAGAGTAGATTCAAGTGTGAAATTCTAATGATAAAAAATGGAAAACAGTGAAAAAAATAATTCTTTAAATTCTAATATATAAATAAATAAATAAATACTCAAATCTGTGGGGGATGTCTTCTCGAGCATCCTCAGTTTCTTCTCGATCCTCTTCTCTTATACCCAAATTATATGCAAAAAACACAATCCTACAACCAAATAGAATCTACTTGGGTACCCCAATGGAATGGTTTCCTAGGTAGGGTGTGAGATATAAATCGTAGTAGGCCGAGACCACTGGTGTCTACCCCAAATACATCAATTCAATAAATAATTTAAATAGTTTGCAAGAACACATAAATAAAGTAACTAGTATAATGTAACTATATACCCATGTAAATGCTTTATCCCTTAGCTAGTGTCTGAACCTGCACTATACATATGTCATGCATACACAACTATCATTAAACATTCATTTTCATTTATCAATTATTCAAACCTCATTAAACAATGTATGTCTATAGATATGGCCTAAGCCCGACATCCCCCATATAAGTCACTCACAATAGATGTCCCTGAAGTTCAGCGAAGCAATCAAAGTAAAGACCGAATTCAAGCTTGTTCTATGGCTTGGATAATGTGTCACAAGATATTTAGTTTAATCATTCAAGTAATATGTCCAAGCCCATCCACTAATAATAAATATTTATTCTCCAAACCAACACCAAAAATATGAGCTCGTCCACTTGGAATAGTTATTCACTCCTAGGTTCGTACACATAATAGTGATTCACCCAATTCATTAACTTTTCTTAACCTTTTATCAAATTCAATTCACAAATAATAACATCACATCATATCTCATTAACCATATTATTTAAGTCATGTTCAAACAATTGGACCCACTATCCAATTACAATTAATGGGTATAGAAATTCATGTCTGACAACCTCGTGAGTGTATGGAGAATCAGTCATTGTCTCATAACCCATGGGTATTTGGAGCATCAGTCACTGTCCTATAAAAAATAATTTTCATGCAAGATGGGTGTAAAACGTCATGTCTTTACACCCCATGAGTTTTAGAGCATCAGTACCTGTCTCACAACTCGTTTATGAATCATCCATATATATTTATCATTAGAGTAAAACACCATGTATAACACCCTGAACCATACATTAATTTGTACATAAATTAATTAATCAATTTAATTAATTAATTCAAAAACTAATTAATGTAAAACCCCAATCAATTAATTTCTCAATTAATTAACCATTCAATATCTCAATTTTTAATAATTAATTAATAGTAAATTATTCTCATCCAAAAGTAATAAAACTAGTTATTTAACTCAATATTTAATTATCCCAATTCTTTAACTAAAATAATGATAATTACATCACCAATAAATTATCCTTATTCACTTACTAATCCAATGGATTAGTTAAATATCCCATATCTATTAATTAACATAAAAATTAACTAAGTACACAATACCATTAACTAATCCATCTATTAGTTAATATACAAAACAAATCACATCCATAATTAGTTTTCCAGAAATAATTATCCTAAATATCTCTGAAAAAGTACATCATTTAATCTATCAATAAATATCACTATTTAGTGAAAACAATGTATCACAAATAATCGTCAGATCAATTATCACATTCATCTAGGAAAATATCTAATAACCAATTCATCAATTATTTATCCAATAAATATTTAACATGTAAAAATTAATCTATCCATTAATCATTACCAGTTTCTAATTAATCATTGAATTAAAACATGTCACGTAATTATTCCTATTCAATATTCAAAATATTCAATAATTTCCCCAAATTACCAACCCACATCTTCATAATTAATTATTCGATTAATTACCCTATTACTCATCCATATTAATTCAAATAATTTAATTATATAATCATAACACATAAACTAAATCAATAAAACATGGTTAAAACCAACACATAGTCATATTGTCATTTATCTAACGCGGGCAACATCATTCAATAACATTTTGGGTCATGCATCAACTTATCATATATCAATACTAACCAGAAGACATATGAAATGCTCAAACCACTAGAAATTATTTTATTAATGAATTTATTATGGTTGATAACTTGGAAAAAGGACCTTACCTTGGGGTGGAACCCAAAAAAACATGGCACACTTCATCACACAACATAAACAATTTGAGACATGGTCCACAATCATACGTATACACAACTTATATATATAGACATATATATCTATCTACACACATTGAAACACACCCACACATAGATATATATTCACATGCGTTTACCGTACAAAAATATCAATAATTTACATAAATAAAAATAAGATTCAAAACCAATGCAGTAGGGTCTACCCACCAACAACTATAGACCAGGGACACAGATAAATTATTAGAATCCAATTAAGATGGTAAAAAAACAATAGAAAATAAACTATACCTCTGAATCAACATCGAAAAACTGAATCATTCCAAAACCACATGAAACAACACAACATCATACCGATTAATTTATCGAGAGTCAAAAATATTAAAATCACAAAATTAAATAGGTGAAAAAACAAAGAGTTTAGAGGCTTACCTGAACTAACAGATTCCAAGAGAATCGAGCACATTTGCCTCTCCATTGGAAGTGGATGTTGTAATGTAGACAAAATAGACCCGATAACCTTATTACACAACCCTAGAACCAACAGACACCATAACATATCAGTTACCCAAAACCCTAAAATCGACCAAACCAAAATCAGTACCGAAAATGAACCAAATCATCAATGATATGAAGGATGATATGAGAAGAGATCATAACATAACAATTCGTATTAAAACCAAGAATAAAAAAGGGAGGGATCACTGCACAAGGAAGGACCCGAAACAATGGGGTCGCGCGCTGCATCGGTTCTTCTCAGAGGGGGTTTCCACTACTGTATTGGGTCGTTTGAGGGTGGGTCATACTGTAGGTGGTGAGACGCAAGAAGGAGATCATGACGTGGGGGGGGGGAGCTCTGACCATGGATAAGGGGAGTGACTTTTTGGTCCATGCGGTGAGGAGGTTGAACATGGGGTCGCGCCTCTTTGTGCGTAGGGAGGAAAGAAAAGGGTCCTCTCCTCTATTTTATTATTTTCTAAAGATAAAAACTAAATATATTCATTTATTAATTTTTATAAATCCCAAATTAATTTTAATAAACTTAGTCTACAAAATTTATAATTTCATGGATAGAAATAATAATCATATTCATAACATTATTATTATTACCTTCCATTGATTTATTAATCTCAAACCGAAAACCACAAAAACCATTATTTATATTCTTTATAATAATAATAACCTTAATTAATACTAATTATTATATTAATAAAATTAAAATAATAATAATGTCACTATTATAATTTTTAAATCATTAATAAACCCAAAACCTCTATTTAATGAATAAATTTCATCATAACTTTGAAACACCTTATTTAATTAAACATTTCTTTGAGACACCCAAAATCCACATTATTTTAAAATAAATGATACACTAAATTATTCATGTAGTTAAAATATTTTAACTTAAAAATAATTTAATAAAAACCATAATAATAATAAAATTATTTTTATATTATTATTATTATTTAAAACTATCTTCTGTTTAAACAAAAAACTCCTATTTAATCTTATTTAATTAAAAAAAATTAAACTGGGAAAATTACAGGGGTTGGACCCCAATCATGTACATCTTGTTCAGATCCATTAATGTCGACTTTTTGGAATATGGTTCCCCCGAGATTAATCAGGACACCATTGAAAATTAAATGGTATTTACTCAAATCCAAAAACAACACCTTTAAGTGTTCCAACTCTTAAAATTAAGTTCGGGAGCTCTGTTTATAAACTAACCCATCGATAAATTGATTTTTCTGAAAACCATCATATTTAAACCCTATCAAAAGACACAAGACATTACAATCTACCCACCTTAAAGACATCTTGTCCCCAAGAAGTCATTGGTTGCTACTACAATATCTTCTTACACACCAAGCTCAAGAAGTTACATTTGAACCAAGATATTACGTATAGCATCGCGGAATTTTATTACATTACTATTACATCCGTTCAAATATAAAAAAACATAATAGTGTTACACAAAGAGGATCCAAAGGCTTAGTGTCTTGGGAAAACTAAGACCACACATAACAAATACAACATCTAGCATAACCATTTATTTAATTTCATCTTCTCTAGCTTCTTATTGGCACTTGTCCTCTCCTTAGTACATGTAGCCACATGAGGATATACATCAAAAGGGGTGATATAGAAGCCCAATATGAGGATACATAGGAACAATATATAATGGGGTGATCATTATCATAACTTAGGCAAAATATCATGAACATTAGAGGAGCACAAATAAAAGAATTGAAATGTGGCAATGCATAAAAATGAAACATCATATCTTAGTGGTTAACTACAACACATACTTGTGAACAAAGATATCATCTTATTCACACATCATTTCACAACTACTCATGTGATTCATCACTTTACCCAATTCATTGGAGTGTTGTATAATTCTGGGCGCACCCTTCACTTTGAAACATTCTTATTGCACTATATAATTCCAGACGCACCCGTCACATCATAAAATTATCATTATCATTATTTCAACATGGAAAATACATCAAAATTAAACATAATTAACCCATGGTATGGATTGGGTATCATCTCATAAGAATACATTAATAATATTTGTATTCCCAAAATAAAGAGGGAACAACATACTTGATACAAGAACCATCAACCATGAATGAGAGTTACATGTTGAGTTCCTAGAAGAAGAGTTATTTTGGAAAAAATTTGGATTAACATAAACATCATTAGAAAACATTTATATACCATAAAAGTAAAAAAAAAATTATGAAAAAATGATCTGTAAGGAAAGACCATATCATGAATGGAGTGAAAGAGGTAAAACCCGAAGAATGAAAGTTGGGTTCGAGAATTTCCTCTTACCTTGAACCCGAATGCTTCATTCTCTTTAATGTCCTGTATAATGAAATTATATTAATAAATTAGAAATCCAGAACCATGTGTACTTTAATAGGGTTCATTCTGGATTCATTATGTCATATTATGTTCCTTTGGATGTCTTATATAGTTTAAAAACATTCTTCAGGGATGTTCATTTTTATGGTTTTTCTGGGGTGGTTCACTTGTATTCTTAAATTGAAGTTTGGGTAGAACATGAGTAAACATACATAAATGACATTACATTTAATTAATTATATTAGAAGAGTTTTTATGATCTTTAATTAATTATTTTAGATCTATGTGGATGAATCATTAGAAAATAATTAAATGATGGTTATTTGGGTCAATTTCGGCGGTTTTTGGATCACAACGAACTTGTTTTAACTTATCACTTAGTAATATGGCCATATGTTATTTACATAACAATAAATAGAGTATAATACATATAAAATATTCTGGTTCAAAAATATAAATTGTTTCAGTACTAGATCTGAAGGATGAAATGGAAGAAGAAAACATGTCGTTCTTGAAGGTGATAAATTAACACCTCACGAACATCGTTCTCTTTAATAAAATAAAATGAAGAGTTAAAGGGGGTTGGATGATATAATATCCAACCAGAATAATAAAATCACATTATATTTATAATACTGGATTTAAAATACAATTTAGATGAATATAGGTGGGGAGATATCAAGAAATGAACTTGAACTTGAAAAGAAAATTAAAGGAGAAGAGGGCGGGAAATTACCTCTAGAATCCTCCTCTTGGGATCCCCCTTAAGGGACTAAGATTGGTATTTTGATGAGACTAGAAGATCTTGGACGTGGGGTAGTGGATAGGGATGGTTTTTGGGCAGAGTTTAGAGATGTCTTGGAGTTTGAGAGGTGTGAGGAAAAGAGGTTGTGAAGGGTGGCTTTTATGGTGGAGGGGAGAGGGGTTTCCTTAATATAAAATTCATTAGTTTATTATTTACACAAAAGACAAGGAATGTTGAGTATTTAAAGACCAAGAATAGTAATTTTTTAATGTAATCCCAAAAAAAGTGGGCTTACATCCACAGAAAATCAAACATGACCCTATAATTAGCTTATTTAGCTTATTTTGTAAATTATGGTATTTCACTATTCATCAAAAATTCAAGTATCCCAGAAAAATACCAAACATTTACCCCAACCATTTTTCAACATGTAGAATCCAAAAAGGAAGTCCTTTTTTCAAAAAAATATTCTAAATATTATTAATTTAATATTTAATTAAAATCATAATTTACTTAAAAACAGTTTTAAAGATTAAAACTGATTTTATAGTGCTTTCAAAAATTACATAGAGTCTTATAAGATTATTTAAAAACTATAAGAAATTGATTCAATAATTTATGAATATATTTTATTGAAAAAATATTCTTTTAAATTAAATAATTAATTATAATTAATTATCTATGACTTAAAAATACCAAAACGTTTACTAAGGTCAATTTGCCACTTTCTAAGATGTCTAAATTTTATTTTATTATTCATAGGTAATGTCACTCTTATGATGGATGATTTAATATTTATAAGGGTCATATTACTATTAATAAGGTTATGTTACTATTCCTAAGGGTATGTTACTATTCACCAAAAAATTATTTTTGTTTCATTAGACTCCAAAAATCATCTTGAACACAACCGTGTATGTTAGATTTTCAAAATTCCAAACATAGGAGTGACAAAATTATGTTTAAAGGTAACTTATCAATTAGTAGTTAATTATTTTGTGTTTTCATTTAATTTTATGACATAAATATAAGAAGAGAATTTCCATTGAAAATCTTTGGGTCGTTACATTCTTTCCCCCTTAAGAAATTTCACCCCCAAAATTTCACTCTACACAAACTGGTGAGGGTACTTCTCCATCATTGCATCTTCTGGTTCCCAAGTTTCTTCTTCAAACTTATGGTTCCTCCACAAAACATTGACAATATGGGTTGTCTTTTTGTGTAGAACCTTATCTCTCTGATCCTGAATCTTTACTGGCTGCTCCTCATAGGAGAGATCATCTTCCAGCTGCACAACCTTTGAGTTTAGCACATGTGAGGGGTCTGGTATGTACTTCCTCAGTAGTTATACATGAAACACTTCATGAACATGATCCATATTTGGTGGATGTTCAAGACGATATGCCAAAGCTCCTATGCGGTCAAGGATCTCAAAGGGGCCAATATACCTTGGGTTTAACTTCCTTTTATTCCCGAATCACATGACTCTCTTCCATGGAGATATTCGAAGGAAGACTCTCTCTCCAATGTCAAACTCTAAGTCCCTTTGACGGTTGTCAGCATAGCTCTTTTTCCAAATTTGAGTAGCTTTGATGTGTTTCTAGATGACTTTAACCTTCTCTGTCATCTCTTGAACAAGATCGGGTCCAAGTAGCTTTCCTTCTCCAACTTCATCCCAACAGGTTGGAGTTTTACATCGCTTTCCATACAGAGCTTCATACAGAGCAATATGAATACTTGAGTGGAAGATATTGTTGTATGAGAACTCAACCAATGGGAGATTCTGATCCCATCCACCTTTGAATTCTAGAGAGTAGGATCTTAGCATATCTTTAAGCGTCTGAACAGTCCTTTCAGACACGCCATCAATTTGGGGGTGATAGGCCATGCTGAAATTTAATTCAGTACTCAAAGCATATTGAAGGCTCCTTCAGAATTTAGATGTGAACCTTGGATCATGGTCATAGACAATTGAGAGTGGAACACCGTGCAGTCTCACCACTTCCTTCACATATATCTTTGCAAGTTTTTCAAGTGAGAGGTCTTCCCAAATAGAGATAAAATTGGTAGTCTTAGTGAGTCGGTCAACCACAAACCATATCGCATTATATCCCTTTGACATATTTGGGAGACCGGTGACAAAGTCCACAGTAACATTTTCTAATTTCCACATGGGTATAGGCAATGGCTGCATCATACCCTTGGTCTTTTGTTTCCCAGCTTTAACATGCTGACATACTATGCACCTTGATATATATTCTACAATCTCCTTATTCATGTTATCCCACCAGAAGTGTTCTTGGAGATCACGGTACATCGTGGTACTCTCAAGATGGATAGAGGAAGTTGAACTATGTGAATTGTCCAATAACTCCTTCTTTATCTTGGGCGATGAAGGCACGCAAAGCTGCATTCCAAACCGAATCACACCATCATCATCGATATGGAACTCTTGAAGCTTTCCTTCCTTTACTGCTTTCACCCTCTTTTGTATCTCCACATCATCCCTTTGTGCTTCCTTAATATTCTATTGGATGGATGGTTGTGGAATCATTTGGGAAAGGTATGATGTATCCCCTACCCTTATGATTTCCAAATCCATTCTTTTCATATCCAAGAAGATATAGTCTTTCTCAATCTGTAACATGGATAGAGTAGCAGGTTCTTTTCTGCTTAGAGCATCAACTACCTTGTTCGCCTTTCTAGGATTATAGTGAATAGAGAAATCATAATCCTTGATTCGCTCTAACCATCTCTATTGATTCATGTTAAGCTGATTTTGTGTGAATATATACTTTAGTCTATTTTCGTCCGTGTATATGTCACACTTCTCACCATAAAGGTAGTGCCTCCAGATTTTGAAGGAAAAAATAATATCTTCCTGCTCTAGGTCATGCGTCGAGTAGTTCTACTCATGGATATTCAACTGTCCTGAGGCGTAAGCTATCACATTATCATTTTGCATGAATACACAACCCAAGCCTTTCATTGAAGCATCACTATATATCACAAAACATTCTCCACTTTTAGGTAGTGTGAGTATAGGTGTAGTGATCAGGCTTCCCTTTTGCTCCTTGAATATTCCCTCACTTTCTTCTGTCCAGACATACTTTCCCCCTTTCCTTGTTAAATTTGTTAGTGGGCTTGACAATCATGAGAAGTTTCTCACAAAAGGTCGGTAGTACCCAGATAATCCAAGAAAACTACATATTTCTGTGACACTAGACGGTGTGGGCCATTCCTCAATCGACTTTTTCTTTGAAGGATCCACAGAAATTCCCTCACTTGTGATCACATGTCCCAAGAACATGACCTACTTCATCCAAAAGTCACACTTGTTGAACTTGGTGTACAACTTCCCCTTTCACAATGTCGCCAACACAAGTCATATATGTTCTTCATGTTTCTCTTTTCTCTTGGAGTAGATGAGAATATCTTCGATAAACATTACCAAAAAATTGTCAAGGTAATGTATAAAGACTATATTCATCAAATCCATGAAGATTGCAGGGGCATTAGTATTTCCAAAGGGCATCACCAAAAACTCATAGTGCCCATACCTTGTACGAAAGGCAGTCTTCTGAATATGTTCCTTATTCACCTTTACCTGATGATATCTAGAATGAAGATCCACCTTTGAGAAGTATTGAGATCCTATTAAATGGTCGAACAAGTCATCAATCCTGGGGAGAGGATACTTTTTCTTTATGGTGATCTTGTTGAGTTCCTGATAATCGATACATAACCACATGGTTCCATCATTCTTCTTCACAAAGAGCACTGGCACACCCTAAGGTGATGCACTAGGGCATATGAACCCTTTGTCCAGATGCTCTTGCAGGTGCTTCTTTAACTCCTCCAGTTTGATAGGATCCATACTATAGGTGCACTTCAAGATAGGAGAACTCCGAGTATGAGTTCAATTGAGAACACTACCTCATGATCTGGGGGAATTTCGGGTAACTCTTTGGGAAAAACATCGCCATATTCCTTCACGATGGGAATTTCCTCAAGGTTGGAACTTTCCTTCGACTCAACGATTTGGGTGAGGTATGCTTCTTCATAGGGAATCAACACCCACACCATTTAATGATTTTTCAATGGAGATTCATGATCTTTCTTGAATTTGGAGAGGAGCATGGGATGGTTCGGAATATGAAAATATATTTCCCTTTCCCAACAGTTGTTAGGTGATCTATATAACAAGAGCCAATCCATCCCTATTTGAGTGTCGAATTCCACCAAGGGAAGTATTAAGAATTTTTTCAGAATAATCTTCCCACATACACCAACAGGAGAAGAGTCAAACACTTGGGTTGCAATGATTGCACCACTTGGTGTTTTTACAGATATCTCTACTTCATGGTTTTGGGGATTCTATTCTATAGTTCTTGAAAACTTTCAAGATATAAAGGAATACGTAGAACCAGAATCAAATAAGACTTTTTCCATTCTTGAGTGAATAGGAAGTGTACCTTGTACGAATTCATTATCATGTTCCGCCTCTGCAGTAGTGATGGCATAAGCCTTCCCTTGTTCCTTTGTCTTTGGTGGCTGCTGACGCTGATTACCCACGAGAACTTGAGGTTGAGTGCACTGGTTTGCATAGTGCCCTATCTTTTTATACTTGTAGAATTGACCAATGATTGGTTCTTTCCTTTCATCGGCTACATTCTCCTTCCTTTTCGTGTCTTTTCGACACTCTTGAGCATGGTGTCCTTCTTTCCCACACTTGAAGCATTTCCCCATCCCTTTGAGGCAGTTCCCATTGTGCATCTTCCCACATTTTTGGCATGGGGGTCATTGATTCTTCATCCCACCATTGTCATTAGATCCACTGACTTAAAGCTCCATCTTTCATTTATTATCCTCATAGCCATGGGACCATTCTACAAATTCCATCTCCACATTCTGACCACACCGAACAACATCTTCATAACTCCCAAAGTCTTGAATTGCAAGAGCCTTTCGAAGGTGTGGTTTTAATCCACTAAATAATCTATCAATTTTTCTATCATTGTCGATAACAAAACCCTAAGTGTACCTTGAAAGCCTTGTGAAATTCGCATCATAGGATGTGAAAGATTCTCCTTCTTTTTTCTTGAGCTCTATGAGTTTTCTCTCCATCTTCGTGCGATGAGTTTGTGGGAAATACTTATTAAGAAATATTATCTTAATGTCTTCCCATTCCATCTCTTCAATTTCCTCCCTTGGCTTGGTGTTCTTAATCAAATCTCACCATTGATCAGCTTCTCCATCTAGACGATAGACAGCTAGAGTCACCTTCTCTATATCAGAACAGTGAAGCACATAAATGATCTTCTCCATGGAGTTGACCCACTGTTCCACAACTAGTCTATCAGAAGATCAATAAAACGTCAGTGGTCGTTGCCGCATAAAACATTCAATAGCCAGTTTTTCCCTCCATGTTGAAGGAGGATGTTCCCCATTATTATGGTTATTATTCATAACCTGATATAATTGGGAAATCATTTCCATGATGTTTTTAACACCACCTCCCAAATCATTAGGGATGGTGTTCAGGAAATCGTTGCATTGGCCCTCATAAGAGTTGTTGGCCTGATTTCTCCTGGTTCCCACTATTTTCTAAAATAGAAAATGTTAGAACAAAACATAAGTAAACAAGTCATGGATAACTTATTAATTTAAAAAATATATACTAAATACAAAACATATGGTATCCCTAGGTAAATATTCTTGTGTGCATATTATTACTTAGTCTCGTGTTATAGGTTTCCTCTAGGGTTCACTAATCATGCTTCTCAAATTAACTAAACCTTTCCTTTGATACCAACTATAGAATCCAGGAATTTTCTTACATTACAATTACATCATTTAAAATATAAACAACATAACAGTATTACACAAATAGGATCCAAAGGCTTAGTGTATTGGGAAAACTAGGAACACACATAACCAATAAAACATCTATCATAAACATTTATTTAATTTCTTCTTCACTAGCATCTTACTGGAACATGTCCTCTCCTTAGTACATTTAGCCACCTGAGGATATAAATAAAAAGGGGTGAGATAGAATCCCATTAAGAGGATATATAGGAACAATATATCATGGGGTGAGCATAATCATAGCATAGGAAAAAGATCAGGAACATGAGAGGAGAAAAAATAAAAGACTTGAAATGTGGCAATGCATAAAAATGAAACATAATGTCTTAGTGTTTAACTACCACAAATACTTGTGAACCAAGCTAGAATATTTTTCACACATTATTTTACATTTACTCATGAGTTTCATCACTTTACCCAATGCATTGGAGCACTGTATAATTCCAGGCGCACCCATCACTTTGAAACATTCTTATTGCGCTATATAATTCGGGGTGCACCCGTCACATCATAACATTATCATTATCATGCTTGCCACATGAAACATATATCAAAATTGAACATAACTAACCCATGTTAAGTAATGGGTTTCATATCATAAGAATACATTCATAAGATTTGTCTTCCCAAAATAAAGAGGGAACACCATACTTGATACAAGAACCATCAACCATGAATTAGAGGTACAAGTTGAGTTTTAAAAGAAGTGTTCTTTTGGAAAACATTTGGATTGACATAAAATTAATTAGAAGAAATTTATATCCTAGAAGAGGAATGAAAATTTTGAACAACTGATATTTATGGAGAGACAATATCAAAAATGGAGTGAAAGAGGTAAAACCTGAAGTATGAAAGTTGGGTTCGAGAATTTCCCCTTACCTTGTACCCAAATGATTCCTTCTCTTTAATGCCCTATATAATGAAATTATATTCATTAATTAGAAATCCAAAACCATTTATAAATTAATAGGGTTCATTATAGATTCATTATTTCATATTATGTTCCTCTGGATGTCTTATAGTGTTTAAAAACATTGTTCGGGGATGTTCATTTTTATGGTTTTTCTTGGGTGGTTCACTTGTATTCTTAAATTGTAGATTGGGTAGAACATAAGTAAACATCCAGAAATAATATTACATGTAATTAATGATATTACAGGAGTTTGGATTATCTTATAATGAATTATATTAGATCCATGTGGATGAGTCATTAGATAAGATTTAAATGATGGTTATTTGGGTCAATTTGGGCAGTTTTTGGATCACAATGAACTTGTTTTAACTTATCACTTAGTAATATGTCCATAGTTTATTTCTAGATCATTAAATAGAGAATAATACATATAACATATTCTGTTTCAACCATAAAAATGGTTTCATGACCAGATCTGAAGGTAGAAATGGAAGAATAAATCATGCAGTTCTTGAAGGTGATAAATTAACACCTCACGAACACCGTTCTCTTTAATAAAATAAAAGGAAGAGGGAAAGGGGGTTGGATGATATAATATCCCACTAGAATCATAAAATTACATTTAATGTATAATACTGGAGTTTAAATACAATTTAGATGAAGATAGGTGTGGGGAGATCAAGAAATGAACTTGAACTTGAAAGGAAATTGAAGGAGAAGATGGAGGGAAATTACCTCTATAATCATCCTCTTGGGAACCTCCTTAAGGTCCTAAGCGTGATCTTTTGATGTTACCATCAGCTCTTTGACGTGGGGGAGGGGATAGGGAAGGTGTTTGGGCAGAGTTTATAGATGGATTGGAGCTTGAGAGGTGTGAGGAAAAGAGGGTGTGAAGGGTGGTTTTTATAGTGGAGGGGAGAGGGGTTTCCTTAATATAAAATTCATTAGTTTATTATTTCCCCACAAGATTAGGAATAGTGAGTCTTGAATGACCAATAATAGTAATTTTATAATTTAATCCCGAAAAAAGTGGGATTACATCAGTAGAACATCACACATGACCCTATAATTACCTTATTTAGCTTATTTTGTAAATCAAAGTACTTCACTATTCATCAAAAATTCATGTATCCCAGAAAAATCCCAAAAATTTACCCCAACCATTTTTCAATGTGTAGAATCCATAAATTAAGTCCATTTTTAAGAAATAAGTTTATTAATATTATTAATTTAATATTTAATTGAAATCATAATTTACTTAAAAAACAGTTTTAGGATTAAAACTGATTTTAAAGTTCTTTAAAAAATTATGTAGGGTCTTAAAAAATTATCTAAAAACTATAATACATTGATTCAATAATTTATGAATACATTTTAGGGAAATAAATATTCTTTTAAATAAATTAATTAATTATAATTAATTTTTTTATGAATTACAATATACAAAAACGTTTACTAAGGTCAAATTGTCACTTTCTAAGATGTCTGAATTTTATTTTATTATTCATAGGTAATGTCACTATTATGTTGGATGATTTAATTTTCATAAGGGTCATATTAATATTCATAAGAGTATGTTACAATTCCTAAGGGTATGTTACTATTCACCAAAAAATTATTTTGGTTTCATTAGACTCCAAAAATCATCTTGAACACAACTGTGTATGTCCGATTTTCAAAATTCCAAACATAGGAGTGAAAAAATTATATTTAAAGGTCACTTATCACTTAGTAGTTCATTATTTTTTGTTTTCATGTTATTTTATGACATAGATATAAGAAGGGAATTTCCATTGAAAAACTTTGGGTCGTTGCATTACATTTCCAAAATCCAAACGTAATACTAACCAAAACATAAGTACAACCGTTAATAATTTAAAACCCCAGAAAAATATCACAAAACATAGCTTTCATCTAAGGTCATTAGAGAGACATCATTAAAGGAAATGGTTCAATCTCAATCGACCAATAGAAAATGGTTGCAAATGATTTCTTGGAAAGTCATAAATGTACCAAGACCCACACTCACCCTTAAACTTGTGATGTTCCTTTTAAAATTACTAAATTACCATCTTTATGTATACTAAAGTCCTTAATAAACCTCAGGTGACATTTTAAATTTAATCCATCACATTTTAACTAGAGTATCCCTTTTCACACCTAAAAATGTCTCTAGAATGTTATCATAAGAAGTAGCACAACAACATGTTCTAACACAGAAGCATGGAAAAATTATAAAACATGCTAATCACATAGGTAGAATAGAATATAAACTCCTAGGTAGGATATATTTGTCACTGAAAAATGCTACTTAAAAGGAATTCTAAATAAGTATTAGGAATGAAATATATTCAAGGCAGACAATCTATATTAACAGGAATCCTACAAATGAAACTACATGACATGGAATATATGCACTACATGTTAATCTCTATGTGGATAATATAATGCCTGTAATGAAACTTCCTTTCCATTCAATCCAATGAATTTTTTCAAAAATTTCACAATCAATAAGCTGTGGAAAATACGTTGGTCACTCAAGGTGAAATCATACCAACTGTAATAGAGAACAACAAGAAAAACAATACAAATCTTGGGAGCATGATTATTACTTGTACGTGGGGTGATCATTCCCAAGCATTGTTGTGAAACCAAGCGTAGACACATTCCAACTATCCTATCTAACAACCCCAAAATAGTATGAAAAAGGAAAATAATTGCTGATACCACTTTGTAACGTCCCAACCCAAGTCACCCCTAAACAGGTGGCTAGACTAGTCACCACATGACCTCGAGCATGTCTCCCTATAGGCCAGAGGCTTCCAACTAGTAGTGTGGGTCTATTGACTGTCATTGGTGAAACTATACTATCTTATCAGAGAAATAAATATTGGAAAACAGCAGAAAAAAGCAGAAGAATTCCATTAAATAATAAATTAGTGGAAGGAATATTTTTATAAATATTGAACAAAAGTGAAAAAATATTGTTTTTATCATAGATGCATGCATGACATAGTAATTACAGAAAATGGAATATAATTACCAAAATAGCATGCTTTACATTACAATACAGAAATACATAAATAATGACTCAAATATCTAAGGGGGTCTTCCCAAGTATCCTGATCTTATTCTCGATCTTATGATCATATCCCACCAGTATATTCACACATCACAATATTGTAACCAAATAGGATCTACTCAGGTAACCCAGTTAAATGAAAGACTGATTAGGCTGTGAGATGTAAAACATAGTAGGCCGAGACCACCGATGTCTACAAACAATCAATACTTTCAATACATAATTTAAATAGTGTGCAAGCATTCATAAATAATGCAAAGAGTATAATGTATTTATACACCCAAGTACCTGCATTAGCCCTAAACTGGTGTCTGAACCTACATTATAAATATGACATGAATACAAAATAATCATTTCACATTCATTTTCATTTATATATTATTCAAACCTCATTAAATTATGTAAGTCTCAAGATCTGGCCTAATCTCGACATCCCCCATATAAGTCACTCACAACAGATGTCTCAAATGACCATATATGTAATCAAAGTAAAGTCCAAATCCAAGAATGTTATTTGGCTTGGATAATCTGTCATAATATATTTAGTTTAATATTTACAATACTATGTATGAGCTCATTCACTAATAATAAATAGTGATTCACCCAACCAATTCAAAAAATCGGAGCCCGTTCCCTAGGAATACTGATTCGCTATGGGGTTTTTTCACTAACCATTAATTCCCAAAATTAATTTACATGTATAAACCTTTTCCCATATTCAATTCACAAATCATAACATCACATCGTCTATCAATAATCATTTAATTCAAATCATGTTTGACCTATTGGACCCACAATCCAATGTCAATTAATTGGTGTAGAACATCAGATATAGCACCCCCATGAGTATTTGGATCATCATTATTGGTCTCACAACACATGGTTATTTGGAGCATCATGCACTCTCCCATAAAAGAGAATTGGCATGAAAGCAGGGTGCAGTACTTCATGTCTTTGCACCCCATGAGTATTTGGAGCATTGGTCCCAATGTCACATCTCGTTTATCAATCATATATATATATATATATTAAACATTTGTTTTGAAAAACTTTCATAACACCCTAAACCATCCATTAATTAATCCAGAAATTAAATAATCAATTCTGTTAATTAATTGAAAAACTAATTAACATAAAACTCCAATCAATTAATTCCACAATTAATTAACCATTCAACATATCAAAAGTTAATAATTAATTAATTGATAATTATTATTAACCACAAGTAAGAAAACAAGATATTTAACACAATGATTAATTATCTCAATTCATTAAAAAATCATGAAAATTAAATGACCAATAAATTATCTTTATTCCCATAATAATGTAATCGATTAGTTAAATATTTAAAATCTATTAGTTAACACAACAATTAACTAAGTACACATTGCCGCTAATTAATCCATATATTAATTAATATAAAAAATCAAATCCATAATTAGTTTAATAGAATTAATTATCTAAATTATCTCTGTAAAATATATTCATTTAATCTATCAATAAATATCACTATTTTGTCAAAAAAAAACATATCGCAAATATGCATTAGATCAATTTTATCATTCAGTTAAAACAAGATCTCAAAACCAATTCATCAATTGGCTAAGGAATCACTATGTAACATGTAATAATTAATATATCCATTAATCATTGCTGGTTTCCAATTTATCTTCCGATAAAAACATTTCATGTAATTTTTCATATTCAATATTACCAATATTAAATAAATTCCACAAATTCCCAACCCACATCCTGATAATTAATTAATTGATTAATTACCCTATTACTCATCCATATCTATTCAAATCATTTAATTATTTAATCATATCACTTTAACGAATTCAGTAATACATTCTTAAAACCAATACATGGTCATGCCCTCATTTATCTCACATTAGAAACATCATTAAATAAAATTATGGGTTATGTATCAACATATCTAATATCAGAACTAACCAAAATACTAATAATAATCTCAAACCACTATCAATCATTTTATTAATGAATTTATTAAATTTGAGCACATGGAAAAAGCACCATACCTTAGGGTGGAACCAAAACAAACATGCCGCACATCGTCACACGGCGGTAACCAATCCAGAACTGGTCTTCAATTATATGTGCATACGCCTTATATATATATATACATATATAACTTTCTACACACACACACACATTGATATATATATATATACATTCTTATATGTGTTTCCTTCAACAATATCAATATTTTACTAAAACACAAACAAGATTCCAAAACCAAAGCAGTGGGCTCTACGCACCTACAACTATAGAACATAGACCCAAATAAAATATAAAACTCCAATTTAGATTGTGTAATATAAATAACGGAAACTATACCTTACCTCCGAATCACAATAAAAAAACCAACTCATTTTGAAAGGACATGAAACAGTGAAACTCCCTACCAATTAATTTATTGAGAGTTTAAAACAATGAAATCCCCAAATTGAATAATTGAAAAACCAAACAGTAGGTTTAAAGGCTTACCCAAACTAACGTCTTCAAAGAGAAACAAGCCCATCTGCTTTTCCCTTGGTGTTGAATTCTGGAAAGCGGACCAAAGAGTCCTGAGAAACTTATTTCACAACCCTATATTTGAAGAGCACCATAACATATCAGTTACCACAAACCCTAAAACTTGACAAACCAAAATCAGTATTGAAAATGCACTAAATCCCTAAAGGGATAAAGGAGGGTATGAGGGGAGATCATTTCTTTAAGATTCAGGTTAAAACCAAGAAGAAGAAAAAGTTTGGAATTATTGTGAAAGGAAGGACCTGAAACAAGGGGGTCGCGCACTGCAGTGGTCCTAGCGGAAGGGGGTTTGGCCTCTTGTAGGGGGTCTTCCTGGGGTGGATCACACTACAGGTGGTGAGCCATAGGGTGGAGATCGTGCAATAAGGTTGAGATCACATTGTAGGAGTGAAGCTCCATCCATGAATGAGGGGAGTGGCTTGCTGGTTTATACGACAAGAAAGAGGAATACGGTGGCCGCGCCTCCTTATGCGTGGGGTGGAAGGAGTAGGGTCCTCTCCTCTATTTTATTATTTTTTTACCTTAAAACAATATAAAATCATTAATTAATTTGTATAACTGAAAAATTAATTTTAATAAACTTATTTAGAAACATTTATAATTTCATGGATAATAATAATAATCCTCGTAATAACATTATTATTATTACACTCGTTAGATTTATTAATCTCAAACAAAATCCCACAAAAACAATTGTTATTATTCTTTTTAATAATAATAACCATAATAAATAATGATTATTACATTAATATAATTAAAACAATAACAATCTAATTATTATTATTATTTATATATTTGATAAACCCAACACCTCTATTTAATGACAACATTTCATCATAATTTTGTAACACCTTATTTAATTAGACATTTCTTTGAGACACCCAAAAGCCACATTAATTTCACATAAATGTTACACCCCATTAATCATGAAATTTACATCATTTAACATCCATATAATTTATTAAACACCATAATAATAATAATAATAACATTATTATTATTATTTAAAACTATATTTTATTTAAACACAAAACTCCCATTTAACATTATTTAATTAAGATAAATAAAATATTAAACACAGAAAACTTTACGGTTTGGACTACAATAGTGCATAGATCGTGAAAATCCATTAAAGTGGAATTTTTTGAATCTTGTGCTCCTATAATTCATCAGGACACCCGTGAAAATTATTAAGTATTTACTGAGATCCAAAAACAACACCATTAAGTCTTCCAAATCTTGGAATTAAGTTATGAGGACTGGTTTATAAACCTACCCATTCATAAATAGAAAAATATTGAAATCCCTCATATTTAAACCTGATTAAAAAACACTGGACTTTAGATGTTTATAATAAAACCCTCAATTTTCTATCTACCTTGTTATTGTTTTACCCAATTAATTTTATCATAGATATTATTATTTTTCATATATGTTGGTTAAATCAAGTGTTGATGAACTTGTTATAATATTATAATATAGGTTCCCCATTAAGGGTTCCCTATTAAGATTTACTTCTCACCCTCTTAATGAAACTTGGATTTTACACTAACTTAGGTCTATTTTCTTATAGAGAACATGTTTTGTAGTAGGTCGGGAAGAAGTATGATGATGCCCCATTGATCAAGGATGCTCGTATTATGTCTCAAAATCATGTTTGTTGAACTTTAGTGTCATGGAGACAAAGTATGTGGTTCACCTAGTAGTTACAATTATAGGCTAATATCTATATTTTTAGTTTTTTTTGTATAGGTTATATCAACCCATAATTTTCATACATAAACATAACATATTAATAGATTAGTATTATTTATGTAACATAATAATCATCATTAGAATAATGTGGTTATAGTATATATGGAATCATGTGCTAATAAACAACTTTTTAATAATCGTCCCCCATCAAGTTCCTCAAAATAAGAACAATCCATAGAAATATAATTCATAAAACCAGTCTTCATAACCTTGGAAAGGGAAATAATACAAAGGGTAATATTAGATGATCCGTAAGAGTAAAAAAGGGAGATATTAGTGATAAAATAAATATCAAATGATTATATGGGTAAAAAACCTTTTATTCAGATTTAAAAATCATATACTGCTTATAAAAAATCATAATCTTTGAGGCAGGTACTATATCTTTTCAGTTCATAATACATGAAACCTAGAGGAATCATTAAAAATGATCCCTAAGAAATTATTATTTGTATAAGATATGAGTTTTCGGAATGCATAAAATTATAACTTTGAAACATGTATAAATATAAACATGTTCACTTAATATTTTATGGACATGAAATCAGTAGATCACATAAACTTATGGGTGGATTACTAGGTCCAACATTTTTTTTATGTACATCAAATCTAGGTCCGTGAATGAACATATGTACATGAAATCTAGGTCTACACATGCACTTATGTACATGAAAACCATGTCCTCTCTTAATACTATTGACATGAAAACCCAATCCATGCATAAAATTGTGAACATGAAAACAGGTTCACACATAACATATTTACCTCTTTAGTTATCCATTGTTACTCATCACATAATATGGAGATATAGGTCCTATCCAACATAGAATGAAAATAATATATATTATTTCCATAATATTTTTAAACATTAATTATATCTTAAACCTTGAAATATGAATTGGGGTGTATAAACATTCTTTCATAGTATATCCCATGTAAAACAAATGGGTTTTATAAAAATATTGTCTTAAAAAACATAAATATCCAAGATAAATCAAAATGGTTGGGCCATTAGATCATGTCCATATTAAATCATAAGTGAAATCACTATTTATTTTCAATTATGAAATAAAATTACATTAGAAATCAATAAAAAAATTCTTGAGAAATATATTATTTCCATGTTGAAATTACCTATTTAAAAATTAATTTTTTGAATATATTATATATAAAAAATATTGATAAAAACCATAAAATCATGTAATGAAATTATCAATTAAGTAAGAGTTTAGAATGATGGATTTTTTTATATCATATAAGTTAGAAAAAATATTCTATTCATACTTTGGTAAAAAGTAAAAAAGTAACTAATATGGGAAATGATAAGAAGATTCCTTTCAAATCAATTTTTTAAAATTCAAAAAATTGGTAAATATGAATTCCAACAATCATATAAGAATATTGAAATTATTATTTAAATCATTTCTACAAAAAATATATATGGATGAAATAGTTTTTTGATTATAGATAGAAGTACGTTCGATTTTCCTTAAAAACATATTTCTTATCACTTGAGAATGTAAGGTGAGGTAAAAGACTTCAATACATATATTCTGAATAAATAACTTTATAATAATAAAATTCATTAGTTTCTTGGGTGGTAGACCATAATATTTCCTCACTCTAAACATTTGCATAAAAAATCCCAAAAAAATGTGATTGTAATATATAACCACCACCACTTATGTAACAGTTAAATTAAAATTCCAATGAAATAAAAAACCATATATTTTTATATACATCCCTAAAATATTGATAATGATAATACAAAAATATATTCGTGGAAATTATATACATCATATAAAATAAACAGTTTCTCAATATGTAAGATGTATTATAGAGGTAAAACATAGGTGAAATTATAATAATAATTTGGTAATATTTTTTACCATAAGAACCATTGAATAATAAAATCAAATATTACTTTTAATGATATAACGTTAAAAATTCACAATATATACACCACATAAGAGAAGAGTTGTGAATATAAAACATGTATCCAATAAAAACAGGAGATACTATAAATCCCTTACCTCAGCTATAAATTCCAAAGAATTTATTGGAACCAATATTATAGTAACTATACACATTTTTTGAACCATAATAATGTATATCATACCATATATGATTTAATAATAATCTTTTATCACCTATTTGTTAATAATTATTTCCTTAATTAATTAATCTGGGTGATATCTACTTAATTTTTCATGTATGTTTTGGTTTGGTAATGTGGTGCAGATTTCATTAATGTAACTCCTAGAAATTCTAATATAATAAAATATTATTTGATAAAAACTAATCTTATAATAAAATATAACACCTATACTCGTTATGATATATTTACTTTTAAGTAAATCCATATCCTTAATAGCTCGCATTACATAAAACACTATGTATTGCTAGTATTACACACAACACTGAATTTATAGTTCATTACATGCCAATTTTTTTAGTTTTTTAATATGAAACACTATGTTTAACTTATGTTACATATAATGCTAAGTTTAAACGAAACAACACAAATTATTAAAATATTATTATTTAATGTGATTATTATCAAATGTTTGATATAGTAGCGTGTATGATTAAGATTAAATAATTATGAAATTATATTTTTAAACAAAATTATTAGTTATTAATTAATTACATGTCATATAAGAATGACATAAATGAAAAACTTTTTTTTCTGGAAAATAGTATTTCTCTAAAATACTGTTTTATCACGCATTATGCAGATAATATAACATTAATTTTTACAACTTTTAGAAAATTCATATGAAAAAATTAAGTTCAATTTCTATATTTTATTATCAGAATTATTTTAATGTTATTATTTGTGATTTTTCGGAAAATATTCATTTTTTCGGTGAATCCTGAAAAATACAGAGTTTTAATTGAAATTTTAATTTTTTTTTAAATTACTTATAAGAATAAATTATATTTGAAATTGGTTTTAAAGTAAAATTAGTTATATTATACATATTAATCCAATTATATTAATTTATGTCATTATCAAATTGAAATTTGAAATAACAAATGTGTATACTTTTGAACATTTTCCCTTAGAAAACATGTTTTCTCATCATCTCTACAAGACTGATTATAATTTTTATTTTATCATTATTTGAATTTAATTTTTAAATTTGGGGTCCACATTTGGAATAAAAATAATTTAATGTTTAAAATAATATCAACTTAAATATTTTCTAGGATTAATAGTTAAAATAGTAAAAATTAATTACCACATTTAAGTTTAAAATTGGTTTCAGTGGGTTTATCTAAGAATATAAATGTCAGAAATGTCCAAAAACCTTGTCCAGACCCCATTTAATGTCTCTATTTAAACCTTAAATAATATTTTTTAGATAATGGAAATTTTTTGAGGAATTTTACATTATTAAAACATGAGTATGTTTGAATCGTTCCAAAAAATAACAAGTGTGAAACTCACCTCACTTATAAAAGGGACCCTGATATCATCTCCCATTCATATCGTAAAACCATATTAACTTATCCAATCTCTGAAATTATTACTTCCATACTTCCCTAATGAAATCCAAAATTATATATTTTGGAAATAAATCCATCCCATTATGGATTTATTATAAACCTATTGAGGATAAACAAGGGAGAGTTATTTTCTTCAATGAGTGCCTTTATTTGATTTTTTTTCATTCTCATTTAATTATTTTTAATACATAATAATATAATTATATAATTATATTTCATATATTTAATTTTTTTAATAAAAAATTCATGACCTATCAAAATTTACACTTAAATAAAATGGGTTATGGAACCATTGTTCATGTGTACGTCATACTTCAGCCTCAAGAACATATACCCTTTGTTCTTTCATTACAGACATTCATGGTTGGGTATGATGATGGATATAATATCTGTATATGATATTTATAATATAATTATACATATTTAGTCATTACTATATATATATATATATTAACATCCATTCCATAGATGGTACGATAATGTCGATCGTGTGTATGACCAACTATCGCCTTGCAAGGAGATGTGAAATATTTTTCATTAACGCTTTAAATAGAAGGTAACAAAGATTAAATTAATAAATATATGTGACATATATGAATTCATTGTTATATAAATTACATATTTAATATTTTGAAATGATAATATATCATTTACTTTTTAACACTTATATATGATAACAACGATCGTGTATATGTGGACAACTGCATTCACGAAGCAATGTGATTCTATTTTCATCACCACACGACATGGATGATATGTATATTGATATTTTTAGGAATAATATAGTATTTATTATATTATTATCCTTATTTTATGAAAAAATATTACTTACCACCTTTTTATAAGATTATAGATAAATGGCAGTGTTACTCATTATACATACAACCTACTGTTTACATTATCGTAACATACTTTTTTTCAAAACCATATTTCATGATTTTATTTAAAAACAAAATTAATGTCAAAATATGATAATTATTTCATGTTTAATATTATATAGATGATTAAATTATTTAATATTTCCAAGAATGATAACTTTAATAAAAAAATTCATAAGAAATCGTAGAAATTAACACTCAAACCAATGAAAATAGTGAAGGGTTATTATCGAATGGGTGATAATATGTTATTAAAGGGACATATATGATATTATAAATATTATTATGGTTATTTTATAAGTTAATAAAATATTTAATTCAATTATAAAATTAGATAAAGTATTTTCAATCAATAGATAGTGTGAGGTAATTGATTTATTAACACAATTTTAGTTCATTTGGATACACATATACTTCATTGATTATGTGATTCTAAGATTATGAATATTATTATTATTGATTTATTTATGTTCTATTAACAGTTTTTTTATTATTATTTATTGTTTAAACACATAATATATTCATTGAAAAATTATGACATTCTCATTGTGAACACTTTAATGGTATATTTCCAAATCTCATTCTAATCAATATTCATTATCAAGAATTCAAAATAATAAAAATGACATTAAAATTTACTAATAAATCTATTTAATTTTATAATAAATTGTTTATAATTTATATATTCATGTAATGTAACAATTTTTCCACTCTTTGGAAATTAAATTATTTGTGAAAATCTTTTTTAGATAATCTAACATCATTTCTCTCTTTAGTAATAAATCTCTTTTTATTCAAATTCCATGAATTCTAAAAACATTTAAAAAAAATTATACAACAACTAAAATTTATGTTTAAAAGGAAAATATAAAATTTTAATTTTTTTTAAAATAATTAATGCAAAATTATTTATTTTTAAAAATAATACCTATTTGGATTTTCCAAAATTATGATTGGAATATTTGTTTTGACGTTATAAAATGACTGGAAATTTCCTCTATAAAGACATCAAAATGTTTTAAAGATTCCATTATTATTTTTAAGTCATTTTTTTAAAAAAAATCTTTTTTAAATTCTATTTTGGAACTAATTTCCAAAAAAAATTATATTTCCCTCAAGATTTTTTAATGATATTTTTTTGTGTTTATCTATATTAATTTAAACACCCCATTATTCCAAATACCATGGGTATATGTTATATTGATACCATATCTATTATTTCTATGTATGTTTTATGATCATTTTTGTCCAAGTAATGTTTTAAAATTTACTTTGCAGATAAATTTCTTACAAAATCAACTTTTCCATTAAATATTCACTATTCTATAATCATTGGACATTAAATGTCCCTTAAATATACCCATTAGTTTTCATGGATTTGTTTATTTATTAAACTCTATCTCATTCCTAAATATTTTTTCATTACCTTTAATGTTATTTGATTGGCTATAGAATTATTTATAATACATAAAATTTACCAAATATGTATATTTGATGATAAGGCGAACTAATACATGAATTAAATCAATTAATATAAATATGAAGAATGTAATGAAAATACATTAATGGGTGGGGCTCATATTTTATATACACTTTCAATGAATTAATATGTATAATAGAAAAAATCAGTTTCTAAAATTAAATGGGTTTCTATCTGAAGAATTATACTATGTATTGAAATGTCTTAATGGTACAGGTTTTCATGTTCATAAGACATCAATTACAATAATTAATCATTTCTTTCATTTAGAATTTAGTTGTTATTTTCAATGATATTTACACTATGATATTACCTCTAGATTCATTTAATTCTTTATATATTGATTTAATGGCGTTTCTTTTTAGTTATTTACCTTTATATATTGATTATTATTATATATTCATATATTCAAGTTATTAAAATTGAATTATTGTTAATTTATTTAAATTAACATGATTATTATTTTTTGTCGAATCATCATATATTTCATGGTACATAACACTTACAGAGCATTTTAGAATACCCTTATTTATTTTCCATTCTCAGGATTCCATGTATCATACTAGGAAATATATGAAAGAATATTATAATGGGAATAATGATATTATTGGAAAACATATGTTGTAATTTGTGTTATCAAATGTTCTAATTGAAAAAATTATATATGAATTTTACCAAGACAACTAAACTATTATATCATTTTTATGTGATTCCTCATATCATTTTATAATGTAATAAAACAAACACTAGATCTTGGATATGGGGTTGAAGATGAACTAGTTGGAATTAGTTGAAATTTAGTAGAATCCATGAGAACTTGAATTAAGAAAAACATATAACAGAGGTCATAAAAACTATGATATAATTTGAGATTATGTATAGATGATTAACTTAATCTTTTGGAATTGTATATATTTTTTGTCTCCCTTTAAAATATATCATATTATTGACACTAAAAGTTGATGTGGTTCTAGAAAAAATATTCCTAGGGGTAAGAACTTTGAAAAAGGTACATTGGACTTAACCTTTTCATTACCTAGTACATGAAAACCAGTCTTACTTTTCACCTAGATTGTGATTCCTGGGGGATCGACATTAGATAATTAAAATTTTGTTTTCAAACAATTGTAATAGATCGGAAAAAAATATATCCCTAATGAAGTCATGTATATGATTATGAGATTATCTAGGCATAATGTTTTCAAATTATAATTCTCGTGTATTAGTATTATACATTACGTTTTATAAGGATGATCTAATCTAGTATATTAACTCATTTAGAAACATATCCTAGAGAAATGAATTGGAACCACATTAATTCACGTAATCCAAAGTGTAATAATGGTCATTTCATTAATGGGTTTAAGCCAATATATTAAAGGGAACATGTCTCCAAAACAGTAACATCATATGAGAAAATGGAATTAATAAGACATAGAATTAATACTCTATGTATTATGGAAAAAATTAAGGGAAAATAATAATATAATGAGTTAGAAAAATATTGATAATGAGATGAAGGGAATGAAGGATTTTACCACATGTCATAATTGTGAAAAGAAACACCATCGTACTTTCTTAAAAGGAATTGGAGTTTTCCATAAGTGTGGAGAGAAAGGCCAGAATTCTCATGATTGGAATGACATGTAAACGATTTCTAATAGTTATTTCTTAAACTGTAAGGTGAAAGGGAACTATGAAAAAAATGTATCAAAAATCAATGGAATATACCTCAAGATATTATAATGGATCGTGGTAAAGATTATTCTATTGCAACAAATAAAGTGGACTAATTAATTTTTTATGTTTGGTCTAATGAATTTTGTCATATGAGTATATTATAAATGGTAACCATGTAATATGCAATATAAATGATTTTCAAGATTGAATTTAAAAAAAAAATCATTAAGATTATTAAAGAGTCCATTGAATAGTACCAGTGACAATGAAAAATGATTCAGTTCTATATTGAAATTTTTGGAAGTAATGATACTGAGGAAAGTATTTCCCTTAATATGTTCCTAATGTTAGGATACAATTTTCAGGATAATGTGATGATTTATATGGACAATGTAAATTGTATAGTACTTACTACTAGGGATGAAAATATTGATTTATTTACAATATGGTTTATGCTATAGTTGATAGAATTAAAAAAAAGTTTTATTAATGAATATATCCAATTATTTATGTTTTAATTAAGGAATAAGGAACTATTAATTTTTTTATTTTTGTTTTATGGTAATTTGTTTTAAGGGAATACATGATGAAATAATTTACAGTTTTTACGTCAAAATTTGGAGCCAGATCATGTCGTTTTAGAAGTTAATGATATGATCATTTTTCAAATTAAGTGTCCATCAATAAAAATTTATGTAAATTATTTTTTTCCAAATAGATATAACATTAAATAGTAATTTAATGGTTCTATATGATCAATAGTTAGATGTTAAGGTATTACTTCACCATATAGTGATTCATGTGCATTGGATAAATTGTGTTTACTATATTTGTTTCTTGAAAATTATTAGAGATGGATGGAAATGATTTTCACAATTATATGGAACATAACATATATTGAATGTGAATTTTAGTGCTTTAGAATTAAAATATTTATTTTTGGATATTCATTTCATAAAGGGGTGGATTGGAAATTTGTCAAAGAGACAAAAATTAATGAAATCATTATTATGAAATAGAAACATATAATGTAATTATATTTCTATATATTAATAGATTGTAAATGAATCCCTAAATATTATAAAACCAATTTTAAAAAAACCATATTTTATAACAACCAAATTCAGTGAGTCAGATGGTCTTTTATATCATATGATATTTATGGTTTTAAGGCATTTAACTTTCTATTGATCGTTGAATAACTTGTGATAATTGACCTCTATCATACCCTATAATTATTTATTATTTTATTAAAATTATACATTCACTTTAGAAAACTTTTACCCTATTCTAAATTCTAGTTGTTTTTCATTGTATAGGATCTTTCTACTCACTTTTCCTCTTTTACTAAGTTGATATTTTGTTAACTATTTTTATGATATAGGATTTCGGTAAACAAAATTTCAAATATCAAGGAAATTACCATCATTATAATATTAAAATTATATAACCGAATCAATTTAAGGATGGTAGAATATCGGGAAACAAATTTAAAAAAAATGACATCGTATTTAATTGAATATATAACACAAAAAACTAGGTTTAGAATAAAATATAACAACACGAGGATTTTCAGTATACTTATTCTCAAAAAAAATATTCAATAGCTTTAATAACTAAAAAAGTGATTTCACCTTGTCCTAAATGTGATAATTAATTTAGCATTAATTACATTCAATATGGAGTTTAGATTTTGTTATATGCAACACAGAGTTTAGACTATGTTAAACATAACACCGTGTTTTCAAAAAATGCAACCAATTAATAAAATATGAATATTTAATGTGATTGTTATCACCTAGAATTTATAGTGCTAGTAGTGAATAACATTAACTCCTCCAATGGACTGAAGGCCTTCATTTGTTATTGATTTCGATAATCCACCTTTCAAGGGGTGATGTGGAACCCTTACAAGGCCCATAGGTGTAAGTATTATATGGCCCGTAGGCCTAGATGAATTTATTTGCCCATAGGCTTCATACATTACATACATCCCAGACTAAATATTTTGAACTGCTCCTCCCCATCATCTTCATCATGAAATCAGCTCTCTACCTTTTCATGGATGTTTGTCTAGGCATTCTCGTGCATGCACATGATTGTCCCGATGGCAGGTGCCATACCCTCTCATTATTACAATCCGATTAGCCTCTGCTATGGTGAAATCTCCTTGCTCATCCTCCTTATAGAGTATGTTTCTCGTTGGTCGTGTGGTTTGTATCTGCAGTTATGGTGGCCCTGAGGCCTTGATGTGGCCCGAAGGCCTTACTAAACCGAAGGCTTGGGTGGCCCGAAGGCCTTAAAATAATCGAGGACAAAATCGGTGGCCTGATGGCCCAAAATAGTGGATATTTCTGGCTTCTACTATGCCAAATAGAACCTGTTATAGTTCCCACTACAGTACCTACTTCAGTGATGCTATAGTGTAGCAACAGTAACCCCGGAAATAATGCCTCCGCCTAGATTTGATCTCGGGTCTCTCGGATGAACTTATAGAGTCCTTACCAACTAGGCTAAGACTCATGTGCGTAATGAATAACATTAACTATTTTATTAAAATATATAATTTTCAACTGTTCATTGGTTATATATTGGTCATAAAAAATAACAATCATTTAAATGAAAAAGAAATATTTTGGGATAAACTGTATTTTTCTGAAAGATTGTTTAATCATGATTTTCAAACATAATTTAAAATAAAATATTTTTATTTGGAGATAATTAATTTTTTAAAAAATCATTATTTTTAAAATACATATACCGAAATTATCCTAAGGATTATTTTTTGTATTTATCAAAAAATTTACATTTTTTGGTGAGTTATAAAAAATATTGATTTTTAATTGAAAATCAAATTTGGTTTAAATTATTTATCAGCATATTTTTTTAAATAATTTAAAGTATATTTAATTAAATTATATATCAATTAATATAATTTAAGACATTTGAATCATTTAAATTTTAAAAGTTTTTATAAAAACATTATAATATTTTGAAAATTTCTTATTTGAAAACAAACTTTTCATCATGCCTGTGGGATTAATTTTGAATTAATATTTTACATTTCTATGAAATGAATTTAAAAAAAACTTTATTTTTAATCATCGTAATTTATAATTATAGATATGTTTATCTTAATTTTATTTACAAAAAATAATAGTGAAAAAATAAAAAATTAATTAATGTTGTTACAGTAAAATGGGTGTATTGGTGTTAAAAATAAGAATAAATCAGTCAAAAATTTCCATCCAACATGTATAACACCCATTGGAGGGGCATATTTCCACATTATATATTCTTGGTTTGATAATTGACCATATTTCAATCTTCCAATATGTACAAAATTGAGTATTATTGAATTATTTCAAAAAATTACATGTGTTCCACTCACCACACTTATAAAAGGTCACCATCTCTCTTCTCTTCATCACACCTTCGTAGAATTTTGGATCAAAACATTCATAAAAAATATAACTTCCAAGAATACCTCCACTAATCCTAGAATAGTTATTTTTGGAATAATCCCATCCTATTATGTCTTTAGTGAAAACCAGATGAGGATACATGAATAAGAGGATGTATTCTTCAAGGAGTATCTTTAATTTATTTCATTATCCATAATTATAAATTATAATTATATAATGATGATATAATAAAATAATATTCATCTATATAATGATATTATTTTTATAATATGATCCTTATCTACAACCGTCTCCACTTCCACCAAATGGGTTACAAAATCATTATCCGTGTATAAAGAGGACTACTGCCTCATGAACCGATGTCACTCATTCATCCATTACCATCTTTCAAGGATGAGTATATTGATGTATATAAAGTATATATATTATTATTAACAATATTTATACCTATGGATTCATTATATCATATATAATTTTTTCATTTTCCATTCTGTATAGTATATGATAACATCACTGATGTATATGGTGTACCATATCCTCACGAAGTGATGTAATTTATTTTTTTCACTAACTCTTTACATGGAAGGTAATATTGATAAAGTTAGTAAATATATATAAATTAAATAATTGTTATATTCTTAATATATTTATCATTCACAAAAGAAAATACATTGTTCTTATCATTACACTTAATGATGATAACTTCATTCGTGTATGTGTGGACTACTGCCTATAGTATGTGATATGACACTATTTTCATCATCACACAATAAGGATGATATATATATATATATATATTCATATTTAAAATGAATAATATGGAACTTATAATATTATTATCACTATTTAATGATAAAATATTATATTACTCCATTCTATAATTAATATTGAAAAACAGAAATGTTAGTCTTGCGTACATACGCCTCACCATCTTCTTGGTCATAATGTACTTATATTTAAAATACCAACATCCATGAATGGTATTAAAAGTAAAATTGAGCTAAAAAATGATAATTATTTCATATATATTATTTCGGAGACGACGGAACAATGTTATACGAACAAGATTCAGATATTTATGGATATAACATGCATAAGAAAACAAGAAAATTAACACATGAAAGAATAAAATTAATGAATGATTATTAATGAAGGGTTAGTAAGATGTTATAAAAGGATAATATATGATAATATAAATATAAAATTTCTCTATTACATGTTAATGAAATGTTTATAAACACTATATAAGAGGCTAAATATGGTTTATTAAAAAGGAATTGTCTATTAAGGGAATTCAAAACTTAATTTGAATTTATTTATTTAAACTTAGACTTCATTGATAATTTCATTATAAAATTACGTTTATAATGACCTTGGAGTACCTTATGATGCATTTACACTTTTTATGTTTATTAATAGTCAAAATAAATAATCAATTCATTAATTAATTCTCACTTCAACATTGTTATCACTATAAGGGTTTGTTTTACAATATCATTCTATTAGAGACTGTTTATTGGTGAATTCTAAATGATGTATATTTCAAGAAAATTTCCTAATAAATCCATTTAGATTTTTCTCTACACTGTGGTTTCATGATATTTTAATGTAATAAAACCAATTTTATACTATTTTATACTTAAATAAATAAAGAGTTTTTTTGAGGAAACTGACTTCTTTTCACTCTTCGATAAAAAATATGTTTTTATTAATTTTTTTTTCGAAAAATGGTTTCAAAAATTCCTTTACCATTAAAAAATATTTATTAAATGAAAATTTACCCATTTTAATTTATAAAAGATGGTATCAAAGCAATCATATATCATAAAACAAATCTATTGATTTTAATAAAATAGTGAAAGAAGACATTGTTTTTACATGTGAGACATGTAAGGAATTTTACACAATCATGAAATAAAAATGTATTAAATATTAATTTATTAGTTCTCATATTTATATTAAAAAAATTATTTTGATAATTTTTTTTAATTTTTTTTTATAAAATGAAATGGATATTTTCCTCCATATAGTTTCTAAATATATTTTAATGGTATTTTGATTCATCAATTACAATAACCCATTTTTCTTAACCTATTGGGTATTTTTATTGATACCATCCTTATTTTTATTTAAATAAATTATGATCATTTTGACCAAGTAAATTATTAACATTAACATTCTTGATTCATTATTGTAGTTATTAACATTATTTTGATGTATTCACATCCTTGTTATTATTATAAATTAAATTTACCTTAAATATAAACATAATTTATCACGGATATGTTTTTTTAATAAACCATATTACATACCTACATATGGTGGTTTACTTTGAATGTTATTTGGATGAGTGGGAAAAATCGATATTGCATATTCTTTACTCAATACGGATATTTGATTATAAGGAACTTTCATTCATAAATTAATTTAATTTCTATATATATGTGGAATGTTTGGGACATGTAGTGATGGGTGGGGTTCAGATTTTATATAACCCATTGATGCATCATGTTGTATTATGAGAGAAATTAGTTGGAATATTGAAAAAAGTTTTAACCTGATATTTTATACCATCTTTTCAAAGGTCATGATGGTGAAGGTTTTCATGTTCCAGATACATGAAGATCAATAATTAAGTATTTAATTCATTAATAATTAAACTATTATTTTATATTATATTTTACTAATGATATTATCTCTAGATTTATTTCATTATCAATTTATTTATTAAATGGCATTTATTTTCATTTATTTACTTATCTATATTGATTATTTTTTAACTCTTCATATATACATGTTATTAAATGGATTGTCTGTTATGATATTTATATTTTGATATTTGTCATTATTTATTGACTAAGTGTATATACCATATTAATTATCCCATTATAATAAATTGTGATTACCCTAATGTTTTTTCCTTCTGAGAAATCTATGTAGTGTACCATAAAAGATATAAAATAATGTTCTAAAGTGGATCATGGTGTTCTAAAAAAAATTCATTTTTTTAAATGTAATGAATGAATCATTTATTAAATTTGTTTAACCTAGTATACTGAACTTTTTAGTCCTTTGGGTTATGATTCCCTGTATCATATGCCAATGTAATAATACAGACCCCAACTCTGAACTATTGCAGCAGAGGTCACTATATTGATAAGGGTTCCTTCATAATTTTTTTTAATAATGATAAAAATTTCATATATATTAATAATATAAATGTTTATAGTCATTAATAAGAGATAGAGATAAAAAATTGAATTGCACTATTCTTGGATATGGCAGACTGTACGTAAGCATGAATGTTGTTTTTAATTTACAAAGGATAGAACAAATAAAAGATAAATATTGAGTCACCTTTTCATATTTAATGTAATATCATATTCGTCGTATATATATATACACCGACTAATTTTAACCTCATTAGCATCAATGTGAGAAAGAAATTAAAAAAATATCATCACTTCCTAGAGGTTGTTGTCCACATGTACTCACGATCAACATTATTGTTTTCCAACAGTTTGGATGGTAATAATATAGGTTCAATATATTAAAAAAAAAGAAGTATAATTTTTTCATAAATTGGAAATATAAAAATAAACCCATAATACGTCCCATCCAAAAATTATTGTGATGAAAAATAAATTTTATCACTATGTGTATATGGAACGATGTATATATGCACGACTGATAGTTTCACTTTTCATTTGATAAAAAGAAGATGGATAACGAAAGTTTTACATAAATAATGTTATTTCATTATATTATGGAAAATTAATTTTCTATTTTATGATTAATATAATATTTTTATAGGTTATAAAATATGAATTAAAATGAACATGATTGGTTATGGATATTACATTTTCTTCAAAATGACACCATTCGATGTCATCGTAAGGGATCTTGGGTTGGTCCTTTGAGAAAAAACACATCTAAAATATGTATAGGTATGTAGAGAAGAGATAATGGTCATGGATGGTATATATTGAAGTATTATTGTGCTCTACATATGAGAATGGGTGGATTTCCATTTATAATTTATGGGAGGGGAACTCTTGAAATTTCATAAAATAAGAAATCATTATAAATTATTTTTTTTTCAAATATATCCAAATTTATAATATTAGAATAAAACAGTAGGATGATTCAAAATAATATCATATAAATTAGATTTGGAAATTTTTGAACCCATGTTTACACTTATTTTTTATTAAACACTTTTTTAACCTTTTTTCAATTTCCCAGATCCTAATCATTTATACCACGTAAGGGTTAATAATATTTCAAAAAAATAAAAAATGACACCTAAATGGACCGTGGTTGATGTTAAATACTATATCTAATTTATTTGGCTAAATCACTGATTTATAGGTATCTTATATCATTTAATAAAATATTATTTTTTATAATATATCATTAAAATTATTTCAAATACTATTCATTTAATTTGATATTATATACATCATGAAAAAGGGGATATTAAAAGATAGTTGTTTCCCAAATTCCTAATATGTCCCGTATAGCTGTGAAGTATTTGGGTTGCATTAACTAATTAAATTTGTTTCACTTTTAATATTTTTAAAATAATTTATTTGTATAATTAATGAGAGAAATAGTGAATCAAAGTTGATTATGACTTTATGAAAACTATATAATTAATAAAAATTATATAGAAGTTTATTTAATTAAAAAAATTCATTAATATCAAAATAGAGACCTATATTTTCTCATAACAATACTTTTCCACTATATGGATGCAAAAGAGATATTTAAAACCAATAGAGTGACATTTTGTTAAATTATTTGATATAAATATTATATAAGTCATTTTCATGGAAAAGTTCCTTTGAAAATTTATTTTTTATTATATTGTTATAAAGGAAAAATTACCATCATTCAATAAAAATTAGGATAAAGAAATACAGACTTATCACTTTGTTCTAACTTAGATTAACTTGATTTACCTATTACCGAGGTAAAAATTTTAACCACATTTACAATTTATATTGACAAAAAACCATAGGGATATATTTACCATATTTAAACCTTCTAAATACAAATTTTTATTCTTGAAATGAATATAAATTCTTAATAGTCAAAAAACAAATTTATAAGAATCGTTCAATAGGCAATGAAAACAATTTTTAAAAGAAAATTAATTTTATGCATTGAAATTCGTTTATTCTTGTCCTATTATCATAAAAATATTAGATTAATATTAAAAAAAATTACTGAATATATAAAATATAAATATCATTAAAATAAATCACCCACAGTGTTTTATATATTTATTATGATTAAAATACAGTTCACACGTAAAAAAATATTTTCTATTAATTTTTTTCTCTCTCAAATGATTTTAATCTTCATTTAAAACTACTTTATAGAAAATAAATTATTTTTATACATATTTAATCTTAAATATTTTATAATTTAGTTAGTCGTATTAATCTACACCAATCCAATAGTTTGGTGATATTAAATAATAGTATATCATGGTTTGTTTAAACTCTATGTCATATATAAGACAATATATTGAATATATTAAAATTATTTTGATGAAAGGTATTTCATTAAATCATAGTTTGTTACATATGTGGTCATCCTAGAGAGAGCTTAGTTGTTGTTTTCTTGTCTTTATTTGGGTCTATATGAATGTAGGCCACATTTCATTAATTATAGCATGTTGTTTTGTTATCTTTTATTTTTTATGTTTACTATAGAGTTTATCCTGATGGATTCTTCGGTTATTTGTAATTTTTACCCTATTATAGGCTTTGCAATCCCGATTATATCTATTAGACCCTTATATATAGTCTAAATCCTCTAGAATATAGTTACGTGTGCTTGGGGCCTTGTAAGGAGTTTTATCTGGTGATGTGTTAAGTTTACCCAAGCCAGTTCTCTACATATTATTTCATCATTAAAAACCTATTATTATATAGCTACCAATATAATACTACAAGGACCCACATGACATCTCTTTTGGTCTCCTACCACTTCAAACACTACAAGACAACCATCTTACCAAAACCAATTTCCAACCACCACAAATCCATAACTCATAACATAACTCACACCCAATCCATTATACCCCATCATAAAAAATTACAAAAAAAACTCCACAAAACCACAAGAAAAAAAATGATTTAATTACACAATAGAATAATTCTAAACCATAGGTTATATTCTTCCTGAAAAAATGAATGCAATAATCAATTTTATAAAGATATATATTTGGTAAAATTATATTCCAATTTTATTAATTCTGATTTGTTACTTTAATTAGTAAATACTTACCACCCACCCACTTGAAACAAAATCACGTTAGTTGCATATATTCCCAAATTTATTGGAAAATAATGATTCCCTTCTTGGAATTGATGTTTCAAAACACACTATACTGAAATCAATGGAAACTAAATATGTTGTTTTGACTAAAATAAAATGAATTTAACATCATCATAAATAAAAAAATACATGTATAAAAGGTATTTATAATAAAGGGAAACAAATTCCTACCACAAACACAAAAAAACATTTAAAATAAATAGGGATCTATATTGTTAAACATGAGTTAAGTCATCTGTAGGAAGGCTTTAGGTTAATGGTAAATGAAACAAAAGTTTGAGAGAAAGGTTATGGTTCACCTAGACTCAGAGGAAAAATTAAATGGCTTGAATTGAGGAAATCCATTAATTTATAATTATAAATAAATATATGGGAATACCCCCCAAATATTATAAATATAAACCATCCATTTCAATTTTCAGTTTGTTTAAATTTAATTTAAATCTTATGGAAGAAACCATTTCAGAATAAATTATTTATTTAATTAAAATACTAGATTGTATTAAATAAAAATAGATTGTAAAACTTTATCCCATCCTTTAATTACACCATTTACATTTAAATAATTTTTCAGGTCATTATAAAAAATCATTGTATTTGGAATAACTAGATATTTATAATTTTTTAGACAACCCATGTGATCTAACCATGTTACTACATGATTAACTAGAAAACATAACGAAAGAACCAACTTTATACTTGATGAAATTAAATATCCATATAATATAACCAATAAAATTCAGGAAATAAATAATCAACTGCATAAAATATCCAGCTGACCGCATAAAGAAACCAATCATCATTATGAATGATACAACCAACTAACAACATGAACAAATAAAAATACCACATAAAATAACCAATATAAATCTAGATGGACTAAAAAGTATGTGTGATGTAACCTACTGACCAATTGAAGGAACCAACCCACTAAATTATGGATCCAACAAACCACATTTAAGAATAAATCGACTAAATGAAGGAGAATTATACAACAAGGTAAATAAAGCAATCACAATAGAAAACAAATAAATTTCATAAAGGATAATGGCCCTCATATCACCCCCAACTTTTCCAGGCCATTGAAAATTACAAATAAAATATTTTGGGTAAACAGATAAATAGTTTTTGACATTGTAATTTTTTAATTAGAATCTTTAATTCATCATGATTTCATTAAAAAATGATCTATGAGTCTAAAATAAGAGTCCCATTAGAACATTGAGGATGGACCATACCTTCCTAGAATGCGTAATGACCATGAAATTAGGCATTGTGTTCCAGAGATCAGGTTTTAGACTACAAATTGGTTTCTCTCACACTCTTTTATATGGGGGAAACATTGGTTACAAGAAGACTTATCAAAGAATATTCCCTTAAGGAAATATTAAATAATATTATTTGGAGATATCGTGGTTTTTTTAAATCATTTGATCATTATAAATGTACGTAAAATGTCTCAAAGATTAGTGAAATCTCATAATAACAAAGTTTATTCCATTATAATTTTTCTGATTGTGGAATTTACTATTTGTCTTATTTTAGGAAATCATTGGGAATCCTGAGAATTATTCATATATCTGATAATGTTTCTATATGATAAGATTTAAAAAAATGAGTATCATTAACTAATGTAATTGTAAAATTTGTGTGAACCAAAATCTCTTGTAGGTTTGAATTTACTCAGTTTATCACTAGTGAAAATGGTTTTCAATTATTCAATCAAACAATGCAAGAAATGTTTCATACCATTGTGTTAATGAATATAAAGTTTCAATATTTTTTCACTCCCAAAAAAAATCCAAAGAAATTTTGTATAATTTAAATGTAAAAAGCATTATGAAAAAACGGACTAACCCAAAAAATTGTCATATAATTCGTAATGTTTTGTGGTCCTACTGCACAATATTTGAAACAAAGATTGGATATTCACCAAATCATTTTATGTTTAACTACGGCAAAATGCAGATTTAGAGGCAGTTTAAACCACCGCTAAATCGATTGGCGGCGGTTTTGAAAAACCGCCGCTAAATTGTGTGTCGGAAAAATATTGGCGGCGATTTTCAAAACCGTCGTAGAACGCGTCTTGACGGTTTTTTAGTAGCGGTTTATTTATTTATTTATTTATTTAATTTGCATTACTTTATTTACTTTATCCATGCATGCATGTGCATGCCCATGCACATGCCCATGCAATATAAAGAAATACTGTGTTTGGTGAGATTTAAACCCCTAACCTCTTGCATATTTTCCAAAGACATTACAACTCGAGCAAACTCATCATATGGTTAATAAACAGAATTTAATATACTTATATATACAAATTGAAAAATCAAATAATACATAACTATTAGATATAAACTCAATAATAATTATACCATAAGAAATAATCAATAATTAATAACCAGTAATTAATAATTATTGATTTATTAGTTATTTACTGAGTTATTTATTATTATTTACTGTTTATTATAATAAATAATAGATAAATTATAATAATATTTACATAAATTATAAAATTATGAAAATAAAATAATAAAATAATAAAATAATAAAATAATACAATTACGAAATTAAAAGAAGAAATAATAAAGAATAAAGAATAAAGAATAAAGAATAAAGAATAAAGAACAAAGAATAAATAATAAATAATAAATAATAAATAATAAATAATAAATAATAAATAATAAATAATAAATAATAAATAATAAACAATAAACAATATATAATAATAAATAAAAATAAATAAATAACAAAAAATAAATAATAAATAATAAATAATAAAGAATACATAATAAATAATAAATAATAAATAATAAATAATAAATACTAATAATACATAATAAATAATAAATAATAAATAATAAATAATAAATAATAAAATATAAATATGAATAATAATAAATAATAAATAATTGACAATTATAATTACATAAATAATAAATAATATATAATAAATAATAAACAAAAATTAATAATAAGTAATAATACATATATACTAAATAATATATAATAAATAATAAATAGAAATATAAATAATATATAATAAATAATAAATAATAAATAGTAAATTATAAATAATAAATAATAAATAATAAACAATAAACAATAAATAATAAATAACAAATAATAATAAATAAATAATAATATATAATATATAATTTATAATGAATAATATATAATAAATAAAATATTAATATTAATAATAAATAATATATAATAAATAATAATTAATAATAATACAAAATACAAAATATAAAATTATAAATATAAAATTATAAATAACACATAATTAATAATTATAATTAAATAATTAATAAAAAATAAATAAAAAATAATACACAATAAATAATAAATAATAAATTATAAATTATAATCAATAAATGATAATAAATAAATAATAATATATAATATATAATATATAAAATAAAATATATAAAATATAATAAATAAAATATTAATAATAATCATAATAAATAATCTATAAGAAATAAGAAATAAGAAATAAGAAATACTAAATACTAAATACTAAATACTAAATAATAAATAATAAATAAATATAAATAATAAACAATAAATAAATATAAATAATAAATAATAAATAATAAATAATGAAAAAATATAAATAATAAATAAATATAAATAATAAATAATAAATAATAAGTAACCAGTAACAAATAATAGATAATAAATAAATTAAAGTGTTATAAATAATAAATAATATATAATAAATGAAACACATGAAAAAGTATGAAAATGCATGATAAGGGATGAAAAATTATGAAAACGCGTGAAAATAGATGGAGAAGCATGAAAAAGAAAGCATTAGAAAGCATGAGAATCCATGAAAAATCATGAGAACTCTAGAAAACCCCTTATGAATTCAGCATAATTAGCATAATAACCCAAAAAACCATTGATAAAGACAACAAGTTAGTGAAGCCCAAATAAATAGTAATAAATGGAGCAACCATTAAAACCCGTCAAAATGGTATAATGTGAAAAAAACATTGGACTTACATTAACAGAAATAACTTATGATCCAAGAGTCCGTCCAGATCGTCAACCAGTCAAATCAAAGATCCTAAAAAGATCTTCAAGCTGATAAGAGAAAGAGACCGAATGGACCAGCGGATCAGAAGATAAGACCATTTAAAAAAACTGATGGGGAACGGGTGCTAGAAACGAGGCATCGAAAAACATAACAAACCAGATAACCACTAAAAAGGCCATAAATTATGATCCTGGAGTCCATGTGGGTGCCACGACTAGTCAAATTGAAGCTCATGGAACGAACTATGATATGGCAGGTGGAGGAATCTGAACTAACCTGTAGATCTAAAGTTAGGTCCGATTGAAGAAAAGTTCGACGGGACAACGGTGACAAAAATGGGGTTTTGGAGGCCTTCAGAGGGGGTTTTGGGGAAAAAAACATAACAAAAGCTTTTTCGTGTCAAACTGTTGCTTAGCTCTCTTCGCTGGATTCGATTTGATATGTGGAGGAACCCAAATGAACTCCCGGAGCGAAAGTTATGGCCGTTTGAAGTTGGAGAAAGTTTTTCAACTTTCATATAAATCTCATATCTTCCACACCTTAGACTATCTCACGGTTTTGATTATACATGCCTCTATATCTCTTCAAGAGCTTTGATTTGACTAGTCGTGGTGCTCCACCAGACACCCGGATAAAAAGTTATGGTTGTTTTAGTGATTTTGGGGTTTCTCATTTTTTTCCTTTCATTTCACGACGGTATTACCCAAACCACCGCTATTTTGTGGTGGATTTTTAAAAAACCACCGCTAATCCATGAAAATATTTAAAAAAAATTTAAAAAAATAATTTAAGGCATTTCGCGGTGGTTTTTAAACCACCACTAAATGACCATTTTCCTATAGTTTTTGGAATGACTTGTCGCCTTCCCATTGAGGTAGAGAAACCTACATAGTGTTCCATAAAATAATATAATTATTATATTTTAGCTTAATGTGTGAAAATAAATTTATTGATTTAGGATATATGGAAAATATGATGACATGAATATGAAAAATCTCGCTTCTTCACAGAAATTATTGAGGATTCCCATGTCATCCGCAACCATAATTACGAATACCACACTAATTAGGTTGTACTTATTTATAATAAAAGGTTAAAATATTATCCAATTATGTTTCATTCAAATTTTTTTATCGATACCGTATCAATGATGTATATACTATTTTTAATGATTAAAAATGATAAAATCTGACCAAATTGACCATAAATTGTTTGAGTAAAATTAACTTCTTTAAACCCATATATCATCCTAATGGTTGGAACTGCAACTTATAGAATACCTCTGCATGTGACGAACACCAGGTTATATCATTCACTCTAAAATTCTAAAAAATTTCAAATATTGTGAAGAGACTAAAAATTCACGATGTGTATATGTGTGTCTCTAGGGGGGATGGGGAGGGGTACATTACGGTGTTAGATAATAATTTTGCGTAACATTTTTTTTAATTTTTACAAATTTATTATTTTTCAATCATTTTCGATTCTTCTATTTTAATTTTTATATTTATTTCAAATTTTGTATTTTCTCTAATTTTATCATTATATGGTATTTTTATTTTCTTCATTCTTTTTCCACTCTTTTTATTACTTTTTTGTTTCAATACTCAAATTAAGGGTATATACCCACATGTAATATATATGAAATACAAGATAAATAAAATAATTTCATTTAATTATAACATTTATAGAAAACAATTCACACAAATGGAATGTATGTTTAAGCATGGATTTTACATTAGTATGTGATTGTATAGGAATTGATTATTTTTAAATTTTATGAATTATTATTACTTTTAGAAACCATTGGGATATTAATACACTATTTTTGAGTTTTATAACAAAAACAAATATTTTTAATATCAACATTTTTTAGAAGGCAACATTTCCCAAGAATCCAATGGTTTTAGTGCGGGGGTGTGGTCACATTGCAATTCACGTTTCTTTTTCCACCACTATTACATTGTTTTTAAATCCAATTGGGTTCTTGTATTCTAAAAGAATAATTGAATTAAATTTAAATTTTATTAATTTATTTAATTTCATATTATTTTAAAATGATAAATTTATATTTTTTGTTCCCCCATTATATGTGAATGTATTTTAGATATATGATGATGAAATTTATGGGTAAAAGGAAAAATTGTATATATCATAATATTTTATTTGATTTAAAGTCAAATATAGTGATATATGTCGATTAAATTAGGCTATGTAAAATTTTTCTAATCCATGAAAATCTTAGATATAACTTTATTGAATAAAACCAATCCCAATTCAAATATTTTTAGTAAAAAATGTTCATTAAATTTTAAAACCTGAATCAACTCATATTGAAGAATATAACATTTTATTTTAAAAATATACTCCATTAGATAACACCAATGAACACCAAATGTTATGCAAAAATAGTTAAGATATAATCAAAAAAATTATAGTTTTTTCAGTATTCAGAAAAAGTAGCTTAATTTCTAAAACAACTTGCTCTAATTGACCTTTTGAAATTTGTGTGAAAACCCCACTACCTCCCCTTTTTTATAAATACATTAAATGTGAAACTACTTTTTTTAATTTAGAAATATGGGTAAACGATATAGTTTTTAATACTATATGGTTGTCATTTTATCATATTATATATTCTTGATGTTTCTAACCTCATGAGGAGAGCCATAATGAAATAAAAATCACCTCAAGTAACTTTATTCTCACATTGGAATGTTTAACAATGTGTTATCATTTTAAATAATAATTACACATGGATAGATACATTAGGGTTAAAGATATATAAATTTATAATGTGGATTTTCTGAATGTATTCCTAATTAATAAAATATGTGCATGTGACCTTAACGAAGAACATTGTTCATAAAAAGGATGAGTGAAAAATATTTATCTATTGAAGATTTTTAATTAACAACATTTGATAGATGATATTTGACATTTACTTTTTGAATAGTTTCATATAATAATTGAGGATATAGTGTTTTCCCATTTGTTTTTATCAATATATTTTAATATTATACTAGTATAAATGTTTTTGGGTAGTGTTTAACCAAAATGTATTGGACATCTATAGGACCTATTTCAAAACAATTCTTGAGTACATGTGTAACTATCTTATAACCCAATATAGTGTGGATGTGGAGAAGAATTGTGATCTATTAATCATCTGTAGAATAGAGAGTGTCTTGGGATGTTGTCACCCACCTTTTCATTTTTGGTTAAATAAAATAGTCAGGTGTTGGTGTTTTATGTAGCGACCCAGACCCGGCCAGCCACCCGAACAGTGCCAATGGGGTCGGGTGTCACTACCTTAGGCGCACCTCCCCTAAACTCCAAAGGCTTCCGACTAGCAGTGAGGGTCTGATAGGTATAGTGGGGAGGCTATACCCTCTCTAAGTATAATAATGATGGTATTGGTCCATGTATTACAGTAAAGATGCAGCGGAATTAAAGACTCAGCAGACTCGAACAAGACCCGCAGAGCGGAAGCATAATCAATATAGATAAACAACGGAAGTATTAAATATAACAATAATAGAGGAAATAAACACAACAGCATGCTGATAACATGTAACTACTACTGAACAGTAAAACATGCATCCAAAGTAGGTCATACACAACTGAATATAAAAATGGTGCCAATGGCTAACCAAAAGTAGTTACAACACGTAAGCAAGCCGATATAGAAAAGAAAAAAAACATAACATAGTAAACCCCAACTTGTAATGACCTCAAGGTCCATACCATCTCCATGCAACAACTAACGCAGACTAGCTCCTAAAGCTGGACTCTTTCCTACACGTAAATCCATAAAGTCTACACGCGTCCTGAAGGGCCCGTTCAGGGTTTGAGACAAATCCCTGTAGGATACCACCCAATGGTGTGTACCAAATATATGTGTTTAAGTAGTCATTCATTTACAAGGAAAGCAATAAATAGTATAATGCACAAATAAACACAAACTCCACTGGTGCTCAATAACCACCGTGGAGTGTCACCTGTTTCGGCCAACGCCGAAATCACTGTCATGTAACCTGGCACCATGTGCCACCTGACGCCTTGTGTCTCAAGTACCGACATCCCGAAGGAATGCCCAAAAATAGTAACCTATAACCATGTGCCTCCTAACACCTCGTGTCTCAAGTACGAACATCCCAAAGGCATGCCCAAGAATAGTAATCAGGCACCATGTGCCTTCGGACACCTTGTGTCTCAAGTACCGATGTCCCGAATGCATGCCCAAGAATAGTTACCTGACACCATGTGCATCGTGACACATCATGTCTCAAGTACCGAAGTTCCAAAGGCACGCCCAAGAATAGTAAACCGGCATGAACGGTGATGTCTTTCCCCAAATCACAGTGAGCCTCAGCCCCCCACCCGATAGTCTCAATGCTATCCCCTTAAGGCTCCTCACCTCCCACATGGCTTTCTACAACAAGCACCCACAACCAAAATACCTAACTACATCTACGGGGGGCCTCTACCCACACGAGTGGTCAAAACCACCTCATCACAGAGTATCTCTGTGTGCACACTACTAAAAGTCTCGGGTGAGCGGTAATCTCCAAAATAGTCCTAAGCCACCAACACAGATGACACCTCATGTCCCTACGACTATGTTGCTCAAGTCTAATGGAATCTCCATCTTAGTAACCCGAGCCATGCCCAACCTGGAAGTCGTACAGCCTCAAGCCGACGTCCATGACGCCCAATCACGTGGTCAAAACCACCCAAAGTAACTTGGGCCAAGCCCAACCTGTGATTCGCATCACTCAAGAATAACTGGTCCATGCCCAACACCACCCAATGGGTCCAGCAGATGAAATTAAACAATTCCATATATAAAATATTTAAACAGAAAACATAAACTAGGAAAACCAACTAAATAGTTAAATTGAACTATACCAGGTGTTGTCCCATAGGAGCACTGAGGTCTTACATGCCTCTAGCAATTTATATCAGGCTTTAATAAATTAAACTCAACAGTTCAACACATTAATATTTCAATTAAACCATTTTGGCGTTCCCTAGCAAAAATGCCCCAATGAGCAATGACCCCTCACCCGGCCCCGCTCACGAAAACTGGTAACAGGGCATACCCAAAGGCATCCCATAGGCCACACAAGTAATTCAATATGAAAATGCAGATATAACGGGTCCCGATCAAAATACCCAAAAACACGTCGAAGGCCGCATCACCCAAATAACAAGGAAAACAAAAAATGATGTATGCACCACCTACCTGGGAATCGTATAATTATACCCCTCCGGCAACAACTACCAATTCGGTCTAAAATGTCGTAAATCTATAAAATATTCAATACCTTTCAAACCCCTATAACTTGTTCTAGAAAAAAAATCAAACAAAATGGAAAAAGTGGAATCTAGGGGTTACTGAGGGGGTTCCAACACACAAATCGGAGTTCAAATCGGGTCTCAGACAGACGATCGGGTGAAGGAAGGAGGTCCTGCCAGCTTGGTTCATGAAACCGGGCAAAAAATGAGTGTTCTGCCTCAAACTGAGGCTACTACCCGTTTTAGCAAAAAAAACTACACAGCATGTACTTCATGACTACATGATGTGTATGTCATTTAACTGTTCATAAGACTGCTGGATTCCGCCGACTTAATTTCCAGACCTGTCAACATAAATACACGGCGTGTACCTATGGGTACACAGCATGTACCGGGATTATCTTGTCTTCCTCGTCGACCTACCCACACGCTATGTATATCCCTTATACACGGCTAGACTACACGACATGTCTAATGGGAACACGACATGTACTTTCTTCTACCCGGCCAACAGGCCTACACGCCATGTATAGCCACCACACGGTCGGGGTTACAGGGCTTGTTTAAATCCACACGCCGTGTAGAAAGAAAATTATACGAGGTCATCACACGACATGTACCTGGTGAGAACATGTCCGACACCTTCTTAACATATACACAACATGTACATAAAAGTACACAGCGTGTAGTATGGAAATTTCCAGAAACTTCCTATTTTCTCCAGTTCCCTCAGAAACCAGTCAAAATTCAAACAGGTTCAGGATTTTGACCCATTCTAAAAATCCAGGTTCTTACAAACTCCCCACCTTAACATAGCTCATCCCCGAGCTATCAAACAAAACCCAAAGATGGAACCAAACATACCACTTCGTTCAAAGTAACCCGGACTTCCCTGGTCTCAACGGTCCCAGCTAAACTCCTCAAGGGGGATCCCCAACATAGGAATCACCTAACCCAGGCTCAACCCACCAAAAAAATCATACATGGTTTACTAACCTATTTTCCAGACGCATAGTCTTTCCATGACGCATCGTTACCCCTCCACCCCATTGGTACTCATGTGCTGATTCCGACACCCAACGTATCCCGCACCGCATCAGTGTCCTCCTCCATGAGGTCCTGTTGCCTATCACCTCAAGTAACCCGCATCCTCGATGCCCCGATGCCCAAGGCACCTCATGTAACCCGCATCCTCAATTCCCTGATGCTACGAATCTCATACATATATATATATATATATTTATTTATTTATTTATATCACGCACCTGATATAGTGCCAATACCACTGACTAGAATCTAGTCAGTCCACATAGATCCCATGAACCATGTTCACTCAAAACAGAAATGCCTCTACAGGTCATGACAAAAAAGAAACATGGAGATCAAGGCCACACCGCGATGTACCTCTAACTGTCATCAGCTCACCGGCCTGCTCAGCCTCTGGAAGCTCCACGGCGTGCACCTGGCCTGAAACATGGCTTCCTGACCCCTGACCTCCCTACGATGATGCTCCAGTCAATGGACTCTGACCCCTCAGCTGGGTCCCACCATCTCTATCACGACCTTCGCGCACAGCTGAACCTCGACTACCCTTTCCAGGTACGGAACCCAAACCAACTCTAGACGCTACTGTCTGTCCTGGTCCCTGCCTACCGGCTGTCTGAGAAGGCTGCCTGCAAAAACTCTCTAGATGTCCGTCCTATCCACATGCCCGAAACTCCTTCAGAGGCCTGTCACATAGTGCCTGAACATGTCCTGGTTGTCCACACTGAAAGAAAATCACCGAAGAACTAAAACGAGGTGGTCTCGCTGAATCCTTGGCCTTACTACCCTACTGGAACTCATCCCGTCCTTGCTTCCTGATGACCAAACCATCACCGGACGTTGTCTCCCTACCCAAGAAATATTTCTCTATTGTTGCCCGAGCCTATGAGCGCCAGATTCACAGCCTCGGAGAAGGAACCCAGCCTGACAATGTTCACCTGGACCCGAATGGCGTGTTATAAGCCATCCTTGAACCTCCTCACCCTAACCGCATTATCTCTAACCATACTAGGTGCAAAGCAAGACAACTCTATGAAGGTAGTTGCGTAGTCCATGAAAGATATATCTCCCTGCTGAAGACTCAAGAACTCTTTAGCTCTCTCTTCCCTCAGTGTCTCCAGGCCTGAACATATACGTCCCACCAACGCTTCGCCGATCCTCTCATCATGTACGTCGCCAGCTTGACCCTCCGCCATGGAGGCGTCTCGAGCTACTTGAAGATCATCTATATACTCTCTATCCAATTCTCATCCACATACGGACCACCCTCACCCTGAAATAGTGGAAGGTTCTACGACTAGAACTCCTGCATCATATACGCCATAGGAGGATCTGTACCCTGTGCGCCTCTGTCAATCCCCTACAAGACACGTACTCGGCTTTTTTGGAGCTGCTCGTCAGGCCACAGCCTGAACAATCCCAAACCTGGCTGTTGTTCTGCCAACACTAGATCCTAACCAGATCCTGTCCCTGAGCCTGTACCTGCGGCTCGTGCTCTGCCTATACATAATTCTGACCCTGATCCTACGGCACTATATCATCTCCTGCCTGATGCAACATCAAGTCGTGAATGAGTAACCCGCTGAATACCATAAATGGTCAGACATCCCACACACATATATATATATAACAATAAATTCTACGCAGATAAAGAAAGCAGTAAAATGTAGTTCATAACAACTATCCTTGACCCCCCCTCAATACAACAAATTCCCAAAGGCCTCCTAGCCTCATGGCCTCTTTAACCACCCTAAACATTACCAAGTATCAATATACCTCAGGCCATGCCCGTCCCGACGACTCACGTTGCCTCAAACCGATGACTGAGTTGCCCAATCCTGACAGTTACACTGCCTCAACCATAATACCTTCTTGCTCTCATAAGAGTCAGACCCAAATATCCCAACACATGCAATTTTACAAAATATAAACCAAAGCATACAAATTTGCACAACTAGAAATTATATCAGGAATTTCACCAAATCAAATTTAATAGTATATAAAGTAGGGAAATTGATTTTTATTTACATGGAATTATCACTTCACAAAGCATACGTGCAATTATGAAATTGAAATACCCTAAAATGTGCCTATCAAAATCCATGAAACGTAGCCTTGCCATACCGAGCTCAGGTCCAATTCTCCCTTACCGAACTAGGTTAAGGGTCACATATCACAATCAAGAACATCGCACATCAAGTGATCCACTAAGGTGGAAATCATATAAACTATATTATCAGAAAAAAGAAAATAGTAATTCCCACCCATGGAAACTTGGTCCATCCCTCATACCTAGGGCTGCAGGCACCCAAGCTCAAGCTAAAAACCCAGTTCCAATATCAATAACTTCTCTCCATTCCACCATATCCCAAATAGTAAAACCAGTAGAAATAAAAAGAGAAGTCTCAATATCATTAGTAGCGAGAAAAACAATGCTACTAAATCCTTGTCAAGAACTCCTATGATACCAGTTTGTAATGACCTGGACCCGACCAGCCACCCGAACAGTGCTGAACGGGTCGGGTGTCACTACCTTAGGCACACCTCCCCCGAATGCCAAAGTATTCTAACTATAAATGAGGGTATGATAGATATATTGAGGAGGCTATACCCACTTGGAAAATAATAATAATGGTACTGGTCCAAATATAACAGTAAAGATGCAACGGATTTAAAGACTCACCATACTCGAATGAGACCCATAGAGCGGAAGAATATTCAATATAGATAAAAAGTGGAAGTAGAAAATATAACAACTGTAACAGAAATAATCACCACAACATGCGGATAACAAGTAACTACCACTGAACAGTAAAACATGCATCCAAAGAAGGCTATACAGAACTGAATATAAAAAGGGTTCCAATGGCTAACCAACAGTAGTTACCATATGTACGCATGTCGAAACAGAAAATAAAAAAAACAGAAAAAAGTAAACCCCAGCTAGGCATGACCTTAAGGTCCATACCATCTCCATGCAACAACTAACGTAGCCCATCTCCTGAAGTTGGCCTCTTTCCTGCACATAAATCATTAAAGTATGCACGCATCCCAAAGGGCCTGTGCCAGGTGTGAGAAAATCTCAGTAGGATACCACCCAACAGTGCGTACCAAATATATGTGTTTAAGAAGTCTTGCATTTACAAGGAAAGCAGTAAACAATACAATGCACAATTAATCACAAACTCCACTGGTGGTCAACAGGCACAATGGAGTGTCACCCTCTTCGGCCAACGTTGAAATCTCTGTCGTGTAACCCGGCACCATGTTCCACCTGACACATTGTGTCTCAAGTACTGACTTCCCGACGGAATGTCCAAAAATAGTAACCTGGCACCATGTGCCACCTCAAACATTGTGTCTCAAGTACCGACGTCCTAAAGGCAAGTCCACGAATATTAACAAGGCAACATGTGCCTCCTGACACCTCGTGTCTCAAGTACTGACGTTCCGAAGGCACACCCAAGAATAGTAACCTGAAACCTTGTGCCTCGTGACACCTCGTGTCTCAAGTGCTGACGTCCCAAAGGAACACCCAAGAATAGTATCCCGACAAGAAAAGTGATATCTGCCCCCAAATCACAGTGAGTCTCAACCCCCAACCTGGAAGTCTCAATGCTATCCTCTAAAGGCTCCTCACCTCCCACTTGGTTTCCTATGATAACCACCCCAAACCAAAATACCTAACCACATCTACGGGGGCCTCTACACACACGAGTGGTCAAAACCACCTCATCATAGAGTATCTCTATGTGCACACTGCTCAATGTCCCTTGTGAGTGGTAATCACCAAAATAGTCCTAATCCACCAACACATCTGACACCTCGGGTCCCTGCGACCATGTCGCTCAAGTCTGATGGAATCGCCATCCTAGTAACATGGGCCATGCCCAACCTGATAGTCGTACTACCTCAAGCCGACGTTCATAACACCCAATCCATGGTCAAAACCACCAAAATTAACCCGAGCCAAGCCCATCATGTGATCCGCATCACTCAAGAATAATTGGGTCATGCCCAACACCACCCAAAGGGTCCAGTAGATGCAATTCAACAATTTCATATATAACATATTTAAATGGAAAACATAAACTGGAAAAACCAACTAAATAGTTGAATTTCACTATACCAGGTGTTGTCCCATACCAGTACTGAGGTCTTAAATGCCACCAACAATTTATATTAGGCTTTAATAAGTTAAACTCAACAGTTTAACACATTAATATTTCAATTAAAACCATTTTGGCGTTCCCCGGACAAAATTTCCCAATGAGCAGCAACCCCTCACCCGACAACTCACATTGCCTCAAACCGACGACCGAGTCGCCCAATCTTGACAGTTACACTGCCTCAACCACAGTACATGCCTACTCTCATAAGAGTCAGACCCAAATATCCCGCCACATGCAATTTTACAAAATATAATGCAAGGAATACACATTTTCACTACTATTGATTCTATCAAGAATTTCACAAATTCAAATTTCAAATCATTAAAGCAGGGTAATTTAATTTTATTCACATGGAATTATAACTTCACAAATCATACGTGCAATTATGAAATTGAAATAACCTAAAATGTGCCTATCAAAATCCAAGCAAAGTAGACTTGACATACCAGGCCAAAGTTCAATTCTCCTTTACCGAACTGGGTCAAGGGTCACATATCACAATCAAGAAAATTGCACATCAAGGTAGCCACTGAGTTGGAAATCATATAAACTGTAATCTGAGAAAAAAGCAAACAGCAATTCTCACCCATGGGAACTTGGTCCATCCCTCGTACCTAGGGCTGCAGGCACCCAAGCACAAGATAAAAACCCAGTTCCAGTATAAAAAACATGTCTCCAGTCTACCATATCCCAAATATTAAAACCAGCAGAAATAAAAAGAGATGTCTCAATCTTATTAGTAGACAGAAAAACACTACTACTAAATCCTTGTCAAGAACTCATGTGAAACAACTTTGTAACGACCCTGACCTGGCCAGCCACTCGAATAGTGCCGAACTGGTCGGGTGTCACTACCTTAGGCACACATACCCCGAATGCCAAAGGCTTCCGACTAGCAGTGAGGGTCTGATAGGTATAGTGGGGAGGCTATACCCTCTTGGAGGATAATAATGATGGTAGTGGTCCAAGTATAACAGTAAAGATGAAGCGAAATTAAAGACTCAGCAGACTAGAACTAGACCTATAGAGCGGAAGCATAATCAATATAGATAAAAAGAGGAAGTAGTAATTATAACAACAACAGTGGAGATAATTACAACAGCATGCTAATAACATGTAACTACTACTGAACAGTAAAACATGCATCCAAAGCAGGTCATACACAACTGAATATAAAAAGGGCGACAATGGCTAACCAATAGTAGTTACAACAAGTAATCATGTTGATACAGAAAAGAAAAAAATAGAACAAAGTAAACCCTAGATAGACATGAAATCAATGTCCATACCATCTCCATGAAACAACTAATGCAGCCCAGCTCCTACAGCTGGCCTCTTTCTTGCACGTAAATCCATAAAGTCTGCACGCGTCCCGAAGGGCCCCTACAGGATTTGAGACAAATATCAGTAGGATACCACCCAACAGTTTTTACCAAATATATGGGTTTAAGCAGTCATGAATTTACAAGGAAAGCTGTAAACAGTACAATGCACAATTAAACACAAACTCCAGTGGTGCTCAACAGCCACCGTGGACTGTCACCTGCTTCGACCCACACCAGAATCTCTGTCATATAACCCGACACCATGTTCCACCTAACACCTTGTGTCTCAAGTATCGACATCCCAAAGGCATGTCCAAAAATAGTAACATGGCAGCATGTGCCTCCAGACACCTCATTTCTCATATACCGACGTCTCGAAAGCACGCCCAAGAATAGTAACCCGACACCATGTGCCTCCTAACACCTCGTGTCTCACGTACCGACATCCCAAAGGCACACCCACTAATAGTAACTCGAAACCATGTGCCTCATGACACCTTGTGTCTAAAGTAATGGCTTCCCAACGATGCGCACAAGAATAGTAATCCGACAGGAACAACGATGTCTTCCCCCAAATCATGGCGAGCCTCAACCCCCAACCTGATAGTCTCAATGCTATCCCCGGAAGGCACCTCACCTCCCATGTGGCTTTCTACGGCAATCACCCCCAACCAAAATACCTTACTGCATCTACGGAGGTCTCTACCCACACGAGTGGTCAAAACCACCTCATCACGGAGTATCTCTGTGTGGACACTAATCAAAGTCCCGGGAGAGTGGTAATCACCACAATAGTCCTAAGAAACCAACACATCTGACACCTTGTATCCCTGCGACCATGTCCCTCATGTCTGATGGCATCTCCATTCTTGTAACCCAGGCCACGCCCAACCTGATTGTCGTACTGCCTCAAGCTGACATCCATGACGCCCTATCACGTGGTCAAAACCACCCAAAGTAACCTGGGCCAATCCCAACTTGTGATTCGCATCACTCAAGAATAACTCGGCCATGCCCAACACCACCCAAAGGGTACAGCAGATGCAATTCAACAATTTAATATATAACATATTTAAACAGAAAACATAAACAGGAAAAACCAACTAAATAGTTGAAATTCACTATACGTGGTGATGTACCATACCAGCACTGAGGTCTTAAATTCCTCTTGCAATTTATATCAGGATTTAATAAATTAAACTAAACATTTTAACACATTAATATTTTAATTAAACCCATTTTGGTGTTCCCCGACCAAAATGCCCCGTTGAGAAACAACCCCTCACCCAGCCCCGCTCATGCAAACTAGTAACAGGTCATACCCAAAGGCATCCCATAGGTCCCACAGGCAATTCAATATGAAAATGCAGATACAAAGGCTCCCTCTCAAAATACCCGAAAATGAGCTGAAGGCTGCGTCACAAAAACAACCACTAAACACAAAATGAGGTATGCACCACATACCTGAGACTTATACGATGCTACTACTCCGGTAACAACCGCCAATTTGGTCTAAAACGCGGTAATCTACAAAAGATTCAATATGATTCATTCCCCTATAACTTGTTCTAGAAAAAAAATCAAACAAAACAGCCAAAGTGGAATCGAGGCCTTACCGAGGGGGTTACAATGCACTAATCAGAGTTCGAATCGGGTCTCGGACGGACGATCGAGAGAAGGAAGGAGGTTTGGCTGGCTTGGTTTGTGAAACCAGGCAAAAAAGGAGTGTTCTTCCTGAAAACAAGGCTACTACAAATTTTAGTGAAAAAAAAGAAACTAAATGGTGTGTACTTCATCACTACACGCCGTGTAGGTCATTTAACTGTTCATAATATGGTTGGATTCCACCGAATTACATTCCATACCTGCCGACCTGAGTACACGGCGTGTACCAATGGGTACACGGCGTGTACCAGGTTTCTCTTCTCTTCCTCTCCGACTTACCCACACACCATGTATGTGCCTCACACAAAGTGAGACTACACAGTGTGTCCAAGGGGAACACAATGTGTACTTGGTTCTACCCGGACAATAGGCCTACACTCCATGTATAGCCACCACACAGTCGAGGTTACACGGCGTGTTTAAAACCACATGTCATGTAGTAAGAAAATTCTATACGGGCATCACATGGCATGTACTTGGCGAGCACACGACCGACACTTGCTTAACATATACACGATGTGTACTTAAAATTTCACAGCGTGTCATTTAGAATTTTCCAGAAACTTTCCATTTTCTCCAGTTCCCTCAGAAACCAGTCAATATTCAAACAGGGTCGGGATTTTGACCCATTCTGAAAACTCAGGATCTTACATTTTTTATCTATTTTTAAATATGTTATCCTTTTATGCTCAAATAATAAGATGAATTTTTTTATTAAGTTCTTGTCTTTTTTTCATTGGTGATGGTTCAACAAAAACTTTTTAGGGGTTCATGGTGATGATTCAGTTGTGGATTACGGTTTTGGTATTTTCATCCTATACTATACCCTAGAATCCACGTCCCTTACTCCCTCCCTGATCGGTCGAGTGCAATGGTCTCTAAGTAGGTTTTGGTATATGTCTGTGTGAGCGATAGTTTATTCCAAGAGGTGTGACCTAAAATGGAATCATCCTTTTATACGAGTTATTTTGGTGATTATTCTCATTTTATGATTCCATGGAAAAAAGGTTTTTTTTATGGTTTTACTTAATTAATAGTCAGATAAGGATGTCCTTATTCTAGTTTAGGTGAAGGTGGAGCTTTGTGAAATGTCATGATAATGATGGTGCTAAGACATATTTTTCCTTGTCGGGGATATCCCTCTAGAGAGATGATCTACTTGGGTTGTGGATTGAGGTGATGTTTTGGTGGGTTACTTCATATGAGATTATCTCTGGTGTTATTTTTATGACATAATGTAAATGATGATAGAGATTCAATGTTAGGGAGAATAGTTCAATGTGGCTTGAGGTTTAGGATCTCACAACCTTATGTGATTTTGTGGTCCTAGAATGATTATGGGATTTAAATCACCGAATACCTACATTTTCCAGTCTTTTAAGATTTAATTTTGAATTTTAATTTTCAAATCTGTATGTTGCATCATTTTAATTGGAATTTGGAGATATGTTGTTTCCACTAAACCATAATGTGTATGTTAGAAAATTTAAAAAAAATGATTCAGAGGAGATTCTCAACAAGAATTAACATAAGAGATAACAATGGAATATCATTGGTGTTGTCAAGATAAATACATGGGAATAATCAAGATACATAAGAAACTTATATCAATTAAAGAATATATAATAAATCTTAGCATAATTACTTTCATAAAATACTACACAAATCAAAAGAGTGAGAAACCACGATTCGATAAACTTATGCTATGATAGCATTTCTTAATACTATGAATAATAATAAATATAGGACATCATTCAATTAAAACACAAAAATAATCTTACTAATCACATGTAAAGGCTAAAAACAAATAAATTTAACACATATTTGGATTGGGATAAAAACTCATATAGCTTCTTGGGTTTGGTATAATCCAACCATCTAATTCCACTGATGTACCATTTCACTTTGGATAAATCCCTACATGTACCATTTTTGTAGGGATAAATAATCATGTTTACCCATTGGCTTGGGATATTTCCTCTTATGTATAGTTTGGATTGGGATAAATCCGATTTTCTACCCTTTATCTTCAGATAATGCCTAAAATATACAATTTTTCTATGGAAAAACTCTATAGTGTACTCGTTTCCCATGACTGTTTGAATATTAAAAACATTAAACCAAAATGATATCATATTTTCCTCTAAAAAATATCTATATAATTAATAATAAAATGGTATTAACAACTAGTTTTTATGGTCACAAAGTAGTCAATATATATTTATTATAATCCCACAATGGGGTACAAATCATAAAAAAATATAATGGATCACTTTAGCATTAATTTAATAATCAATTATAAGGATATAAACCCTATATAACACTATTACCTCAAAATAAATCATTCCTATATTACCTCAACTTCAAATATTTATTAAACTAAAATGATATCCATACATCAATCATGCGTTATTCAATAGTTATCCCAGAAATATAAAATTTACATAAAATACCATTCCAAAGTTATTGAAAAAAATTAATATACCTTTAGAAACCTTAAAAGAAAAACTATTGAATAAAAATAAATATATGTTTCACGTGATCCTCATAACTAAAATAATATGTGCGAAAATTATTGATAAATATCACCCAATAATATAAATATCTAATATTACATTAATTTATATTATCATATATTGTTAACTACCTTAGTAAAGACATAGAAAGTAACCTTTTCCAAAATAATAGGGATATAATAGGGTTCATAAACATTTATTTATGCTACATTATTTTAATATAAGGAATATTGGTTTATAAATACATACCTTTCTCATATAAATTTCCATGATCCTATACAAATAATAAAACATAAAATTTTTATCAATAATATTAGGATAATGATCATATGAATATAAAAACTCATTCATAAGACATATTATGTAAAGAAACCTTATTTCCATCCTTTACATTAAATGAAACATATATTTACTTTAGTGTAACCAATTTTTCTTGGGTCATATTACTATTTGGTTCCCTATACTTCCATAAATTTGTACTCACATCCTTTATAATAATTTATAAATGGATTTTAATCAACCAAATGATGTCCTCTATGCATGTCTGGATATGTGTGTAGTTGTAAGAAAACTCGTCATTCTCTAGAGTGAATATTTATTTGATATTCAACCAACATTTCAGGATGATTATGTAAAAGTGAATTTTCTCTATAGCTACATCCATTTTCTAGAATCTATAATGGTATATTATTTCATGGAATACCCCACAATAATGTACTTTTCCAAAACTCAGGTACATTGTCTTATACATAGGTTTATCCATAGAGATTTCACAAAGTTTCACCAAACCTAATACCAAAAAATAACTAAAGATATTCTAAAATCTTAATATAACTTCATTTGAAAGAAAATATAGAGAATCATGCTGAATAAACATATTTAATTCATTTCTATACATGAATATTCATTCCATCCCACTAATAGACACACAAATTAGTGAATTTATGGTTAAATGTCATTGAATATTATCCACAAAAATAATTTATTTGAAAACACTAATCAATATTTCATTATAACTTGTCAAATATAACCCCCATTCAGAAAACATCACTTGTAGTACCCATATATAAATCATGAGGAAGGAAAAAATAAAAAAGCATTTCACTCAGAAGTTCAACAAGGGTAAATAAAATCTAAACCAATTAAATATCACCAATTCCCATAAGATGAGAACATAGATATAATCAAGACACATAAAAATATTATTCATACTATATAATTGGTTATAAATCATAAAATATTGATTTCTATAATATTTTAAATGAGTCAAATGTGTGTGGAAACATGAGTAAATAAAAATGATCTATGAGATTGTAAAATTAGAATGATAAAAAGAATACAAATATGAAATCTTTAATTCATGTCACACATATTAACATAATAATCATATATCAGTGATAAGAACCATGAAATTCACCACATTATAGGATTTAGATAATCATATATATACATTATTTGGTATGAGGTAATCCCCAGGTTTATCTATGATTTTGATATAAATCCTCTTGTATACACCTTAACATTGGAAGTTTTTTGATATGCCCATTACCATTGGATAAATATTATCCTGTACCCATTAACATTGTATAAATTCACCAATGTCACAATTTTCATGGGATAAATTCTTATATGAACCATTTTTCATTCGATAAAGTTTCATATATACCATTTGGATAGAGATTAATTCCCTCATGTACCATATGGTTTTGGATAAATCATCCCATAACCCCCTTTGATCTCATGAGACACTAATAATAACAATTCAGTGGAGGTTAATGTTGGACTCCTCCACTCAATCATCCTAACATATTTTTCCTTTTCAAATAAATCACATAACACATATTAATAAACCCATGGAAATAAAATGGGTTTAACAACATTTCTTGATTGTATAACAGAAATTTACATTAAAAGTGAAAATAATAGATACCCAAAATTTAATAACCGATGAATAGTGTTTCATAAGAACATTTTGTGGGTGGTTCTTGAATAATATTAACCAATAAAATAACAACTCATAATACAAAGAGTATAATGGCTGTGAAAACTTTAATGTTTTTAAAAAAATATCATTATCATCAAAATTGAAGTTATAAATCACATTAAAAAGTTTATTTTAACTGTGAATTGGAAAAATATTAATTAGTATTACATTTAATAGGAATATTAAAAAATTTATCCTTGAAAAATACATCTAAATTTCAAAAAGTTGATGCGAAAACATTTTTAGAAAACTCACTTTAAAAAAATTCATATTTAAAACGTTCATAGAATAATACACAAAATTTTAGAAAATATAAATGTGAAACCTATGTAAAAAAATTATTTTTTAAAAACTAAAAATATTAAGTCCATGAAATGACATAAAATTTAACAAAATGAAATGTAAAGTTGAAAATCAACGACTATATTTTTAAGGTATTGAAAAACATTTTAATATTTTTGAATTCATTTTTTGATAAACCTAATCCTAAAAGTGGTTATAATAGTTCGATTTTAGAATCAGGTAATGGAAACGCAGTGGTCACTTGGTGACAAAAATATTTGTGTTACAAAATAGGAAATGAAAGTAATTTTTGGGAATAATGAAAATTGAAGTGTAGGAAAACCCCTATTTCATGGAGATGGTATTTTTTTATTAAAATGCTCATATTTTATGAGAAATAAATTCATTTATAAATTATTTTCATTTTAAAACATCATTTCCCAAGATAGAAAATAAAAAATATCTTATGAAATAGTACATATAATGATTTATCCAAGTCATAAGAATGACTCTTATGAAATAAAAATTATACTCATATAAAATGAATTTAAGTTAACCAAATACTATAAAGATTTCATAATTCATAAATCAATGGACTTTTTTTACCCGTTGATTTTTTTTATTTCCATGGAAATAAACACCGAGTATTCAATTTCTTGGTTTACACATAATAATGAGTGAAAATGGACAATAATAATTTAATACATTATAAACAAGATATTAAATTGGAAGTTATGAATATTAATGACCAAATTAAGAAAAATATTTATATGGGTTTTAAATAATTCATATATATTTTGATGAATCAGCCTTAAAAAAATCTTATTCTAGAGTTAATGAACTAGAATTCACATTTGATGATCTTTAATTTTTTGAGTATTAGAGAATTAGGACTAAATATTACATAGTAAACTCATACATTAAAAGTGGACACTTATACTTAGTATCCATTTTCAAAAAGGAGTCCCTTTTAAAATAAAAATATGACTTCTTTTCAAGACACATCTTACAAATTTTCATCATGGCATATTCTTTTCCATTAAAAATCTTAAGACCCTTGAAAAATATTTCAGAATATGGGATGAGCATAAAAATCTTAGTTAAGGATACATAAGGAAGGAAAACTATTAGTATTCGTAAAATATATAAAACATGAATACTTTATCCTAATTGACTACTTTTCACTTTTATGATGTAGAAAAACACACTTCACTGAATATAAGTTCATTACTTAACTTTTTTTAATAAAATGTTTACAACAAACCAATTAAATGAAACTTATAACATATAATGGTGACTTGGGACACAATCATCCTCAAATGGAATAATCATATGGTCAACTTCCAAACATTTCACTAAATAGAATATCCTTTTATAAAAATTTTATGCCCAATGCATTGGATGTTATAATGTAACCACCCTTCTTTGGTTTATCACTTAACATCTTGTCTTTGGTTTATAATGTAACCACCTGTAATTGATTTATCACATAACCACCTATATTTGGTTTATCGCAAAACCACATGTCCTTGGTTTATCACGTTACCACTTATATAATTTACATGTACCATTATATAATCACAACACATAAGATATTTCAATTTTCTACATTTTACTCAAAAAAATTCATTTTCACTCATAATAAATCATTTCAAGATATTGATATTTTCAATCCATTTCCAAAACCATTTAAATAATTTTATAAAGATACTTTTCAATCAAATTACACCATACTAGATGGAAACCTTTGAATGAAATTGACATTTTAAAACAGTTATTTCCATGTAAATACATTAATAAAACCCACTTTTAAAACATGGACATTAAATAGATAGTTTTTTTAGATTAAATCATTAAAACATTTAAAACGATGTTTTAGTTAAAGAGTCCCATACCCCTAGAGATAAAAATGAATAAAAATAAATAAGAAATAACATTAAATAAAATTTTATATATCATGAGTAATTAATTATTAATGATATAACATGTAGAAAGGGTTTTATATAAACCTTATAGGATAATAAAGTTACAAATCCCCAAGATATTCCTCAATAAAAGGATATTGAAATGAAGTCCTTAAAAAGATCATATTGTTTGATTAAGGGTAAATCAATGAAAAAATTATGTGTGATAAATATAAATACTCACGATTTATGTGGATATTCAGTGTAAAATAATCAATGGTCATTTAAAAATATTCTTGGAAAATCAAAACCAATGACATGGATATTTAACTCAATGAATTGTTATTAAGTTAAGATTTCCCTTTCCTTGAGTCTGACGTTTCTCATATGTTCATTATATTCCTAAAAAATAAACAGAAGTTAATTTATACCTGATTTAGAACCTTTTTAATGTTTATTATTATCTTTTATATCACTTATCACCATGTTATAAATATTACATAACTATTTATGTTCATTTCAAAACTTTTTTCGATATTTGGTACTTGGGTGAAAAAATGAACTTGTTATGATGTAAATTGTCCATGTGGTCAAGATTCCATCATCTATAAAATAGTATTCATTATTGAAATATCATATATACATATTATATGTATTTTTAATAATCTATATTTTTTTATTATAATAAATTAAACGCATAGTAGATTGGTATGGTAGGATGTACGTACGAAGGTATGCTATATTTATTTATTTTTAATATTAAATGAATGATATAAATGTATACCAGTATTTTATTAATGTAATATATTTTTTATAGGATTATTAAAATCATATTTTATACATTACATGCATAGAGGGAATGAGTCATATCACTTTTAGGGGGTGGTAGTCCACACATCCTCAAATGATGTTATTGTATTTACACAACATGTAACACATAAAGGTTTGTTCTAAATAAAAATATAATAAGAATAGAGAAAATATAATAAATATTATATTTTATATGTAAAAATAGTTTCCATTATAATGGAAACTATGAAAGGTGGTAGGTGATAATTGAATAATCATCGTTTCATGTGGCAGTAGTTCGCCACACCCATAAATAATATGTTTGTTAACCATTAAATGGAGGTGTGTGTGAGTGTTTTTTGAAAACATGGAAATTAAAATCCTAGTATACTTGGGATACTAGTTTTGTTATGTAATCATAGAATAATATTAATTTAGGGGGTGTAGAATGGAAATGAATGTAAAAATCATGAGAGAAGGAATTACCTCTTAATCGGGTCACTTATTTTGGATTATACCAATAGGCTTCATTGTGAGGATTTATTCCCGAAGTGATGATTATAGGTTGAGGGTAGGGATTACAGAAATATTTTTTGGAATGTTTAGTTTGAACCAAAATGTTTTGGTAGTGTGAGTATCAGAGAAGAGTGGGTACCTTTTTATAATAGAGGGAAGGGGAACCGTTTGAAACTATTAAATTAATAAATTAATATAAATTAATTCAAATTTATAACACCTAATATATATATATATATATATAATAGATAAGATGATTATTGTTCTAAATCTTATCATTAAATAATTTTTTGACATGTGTTGATAATATTTTAAACCATATATATTCGGTTTACCCTTAATTATTTAATTTAAATTTAATTGTGGTAATAACTTCTTAAATAATAAGAGGCTAATGGATTTAAATATGTGGGGTAAATTTCCCATAATTAAAAAATTAATGTAATTTTAGAAATTATTAATGTCCCTTTGGGATTCTAATTTTTTTTATGATTTTTAAATAATTATATAAATTACTATGTTTATAAAACATCAATTATATCAATTTTTACACTACTCATTTAATTCATTTTAAATAAAATTCAAACATTGAGATAATTTCAAACCAAAGAATTTAATATTATTTTAACAATTTATATTCAACTAGAAAAATCGTGTATGACAAAAATTATGTCAAATAATATTCATTTTAATATTTCTAATATAATTTATTTGATTCTATCATTAACAATGAAATCACTACATCATCATTGTGTCGGGGTTAAATTGAGTTATTTAATGTCTAAAAATTATAAAAAAAATACCATGATGTAAAAAATATTTTTTATGTCTAATTAATATTTATAGTATAAGATATCACTTATATAAAACCACATTTAATGTTTTCTAGTAATAAGATATTCTTTTATAATATATTTTCATGTACATTAAATTAAAAGTTGTAAGTGTCATAATCACCCCCATGTGGATTAAAAATGAAAAAATTTCATCCAATGGGTTTTATGTGTTATTTATATCTAATATAATAAGATTATAAGAGTTTTTAGGGTTTTTTAATATTATTATAATATGATTTTCCCCTTATTAACCTGATTTTCCCTTTAACTATGTTAAATAAAAATAATTATTGTTGTTATTATTCATAATGCCCAATATAAAAGAGACTTATTTATATAATTTTCACCATATGTTTAGAAATATGGAATCCATTTTTCCAAATTCAATACATATAAGTTTCAATAATTAATTTATTATGAAATCCTATGATGAAAATGATAAAATATTTTTTAAAGTAAAAACCACGAAACAATTGACATGTGTTTTTGTCAAATTTAAATTAAAATTTTCATCCAATGACCATAATATGATTAAATTATAAAAACATAATCCAGTTAAATGTTAAAATTATCTAAAAATTCAATCTAACTATATAAAAATATAGGCGAAAAGTATATTTTGAATTAAAATGCCATATTTTCACTATTCATTAAAAATTAATTTCATAAGAAAATTACCAAATTTCAACCATAGTGAATTTTGATTTCCGCTTCTAATTAAGAAGTTTTTTGGTCAAATAGAATATATCAAATTTTTAGAAACTATATTTAAAAAGGTTTCTCTATCAAAAGGTAGTGAAAGTACCTTTTAAAAATTATTAGAGTAACTTAAGCTTAAAATTGGGTTTATTATCATTGTTTGCATCCAAAATTTATTTGATGAATGTAAAAACATTAAAACAACTTTTTTTAAACATAATATCGGAATTTATATTTCTTCTATCTAATATAATGGAACGTTTTTAACAACCATTTAATATAATAATATTAATAATTTTTTATTTTTTGTGAAACTTAGTCTTATGTGCAACATAATATTTCAAAGAAACCCAATGTGGAATGTCATGTACTCTTTTCTAAAAATAATATACTTTATTGTAAAATTAATATATTTCACTTAGTATGTTACATCTTACCACCTTTTGTAAATTTCATCATCACAATTTTAAAAATGGGCTTAGTAACTTCGTTGAAATCCAACATCGAAATATTAGTAAATAAAACCTCTAGAGTAAATGTAAGGAAGTGAAGTACAATGGTCACATGAGGTTCCATGTATTAAAACACAGATATGAAACTAAAAGTAACTCTCGTAGACTACTAGACACTAATGGAAAATTTCACTATGAAAATTTAACCACCACAGTACCATAAATATGTTATGGGTAAATGTATGTTGATAAAAGTAAGCATATAATGTTAATTCATTAAGATCATCTTCATAGAGTTGAAGAATTAAATTACTACATAGACTAAGATCATAACGAAATATACTTACTTGAAATGTATTGTTTCATCCTTTCCTCAATTTCTACTTCAAACTCATCTTTTTTAAAAATGATTAGTATTCATGATGACTTTGTGACACCGAAATACTAGAATAAATTTTAAGAGAATCACATATTCAAAAAACATGGAATATATATTTCTCCAGTCTTTATAAATTGACAAAAACCAAAATGACTAGTATAAGAGAAGGTAATTTCAAAAATAATAAAAAAATTTATGATGAAAAAATTGTTCTAATATTCATAATTAAATATTAATAACCAAAATTCAACGTAGTCCATTCAACAAATCACTATCAATAAAATTATTCAAAATAATATAAACTAAGATTGAAACCCATAATTCAGAAGGATTTGATAACAATGTGTTCCAAAAAAATATTAACATTTATCTTTAAAAAACATCAACCACTCATAAAGTCTCATACTAAAATATAATTAACATATTCTCCAATTATCAAGGTTTAGTTAATCATTTATATAAATAACCTAATTCACATAAGTCCAAAGATAAAATAATAAAATCTTCTAAAATATAATTCAAACATTACTCCTTTAAAATCCATTAGGGTTTTATTTACCATAATCATATAAAGTTCACAAAATATTTGAAATCATTCAAAATAAAATTTATCATGTAATCAGTAAATTATTTTCAATTAATAAGGTTATCCATTTGGTATAACAGAAGTTACGAAAATAAAATAATTCTTATTCCATCAAACCATTTATGTAAAAAAAATCATATTAATCAGGGAATTCATGTAGACTATTGGTAGGTGATGCACCCTTATCACCCTTAAGTTGTTGGTTTGATCCATGTGGCCCGGTCGAATGCGATGGGTTGTCACTCATCCTGCTGGGTGTTCTTTTTCAAAAAATAAATAATTATTATAATGTTCCAAAAATATTATAATGATTTCAATTATAACCATAAAATGTTTTAACCTCCATGTTTTTTGATACCTCACATTTGGAATCCCAAAAACTAATAACCCATAATTTCCTCACAAAGGTGAATGTCTTAAATATACCATTAGTCACCTGAGTATTTTAGGACATAATGCCTCAAAAGGGGTGTCTAACACATTGAAATTATGATCTATATTAAAATTATAAATCCATGATGATGTCCCCAACTCTTAATAATACATCCTAATCTCCAAATATTTATAAACCAACTTATTGATACCAACTATAAGGACTTGACCTTAAAAATATATTATTCTCGAGTGTTTAAACTATAACTCATATTTTTAGATCATATAAGTTTAGAGTTATAATTATTTAGGGAAAACTCTAATATAGTAAACTCATACATTACAAGTGGAAACATATACTTAGTATCCATTTTCACAAAAGGAAACACTTGAAAAATCAATCATGAATTCTTTTAAGGACACATCTTCAATACTTTCATAATAGAGTCTTCTTTGTCCTTTCTAATATTAAGACATGTGAAAAACATTTCAAAACATGGGATGATCATAAAAATTCTCAGTAAGGGATTCATAAATATGTAAACCGTTAGTCTTGTGAAAATATGTAAACCATTAATACATTATCATAATTTTACACATTTCACCAGTAAAAGGTATTAAAATACACTTCAATAAATATTAGTTCATTTCTTACCATTTTTTATAAAAAAATTTCTCTAAACCCATATAAAGAAACATATGGCATAAAAATATAACTAAGGATGTAATCATACCTAAATGGAATAACCATATGGTTGAGTTCCACATATATCAAAAAATGTAAAAGCTATAAGTCTGACTTTAATACCAAATTCATTGGTGGTTATAATTTAACCACCCAGATTTGGTTTATCATGGAACCACCCATCTTTGGTTTATCACGTAACCACCCATATTTGGTATATCACGTAACCACCCATATTTGGTTTACCACATAACCACCTATGATTGCCTTATCATGTAACAACCCATATAATGTATAAGTACCATTATATAATAATAACCCAAAAAATATTGTAATTTTCATCATTTTAAAAAGAATATTTAATTTCCAATCACAAGAAATCATTTCAAAATATTAAAATATTCAATACATTTCCTAAATCATTTAAAACATTTAATAAATAGACTTTTGAATAAAAGTGTACCATACCACTTTGAATATTTTGAAACAAATTATCATTTTAAACTATTCATGTCCATATAAATAAGTTAATAAAAACCATTTTGTAAACATGGACATGAAATATAATGTTTTAGAAGAATAGATATTTAAAATGTTTAAAAAGATGTCTTAGTTAAAGATTCCCTTACCACTGGAAATAATATTTCATAAAATAATTAAATAATTACAATAAATAGAACATTAACTATCATGAAAATATACTAATTCATGATATTAATTTTCAAAAAAAAATTATATACACATTTTATGATATCAATGGTGCAAATAATATTGATATTCCTCAATGAAAGGTTATTGAGATAAAGTACCTTACAAAGATCATATCATCAGATTAAGGATAAATCAATGACAAAATTATATATGAAAAATATAAATGCACCTAGTATATGTGTATATTCAGTATAGAAAAATATATGTTCTTTGATACAAACTTTTTGAAAAACAAAACCAATGACATAGATATTCAACTCAATAAATCGAGATTGCATTAATATTTCCCTTACATTGAGTCTTACTTGTCTCGTACATTTTTTATTTTACTCATTAATAATTATAGTTTAATTTCTACTTTCATGACAACGTTTTTCATGTTTATTATTAAATTTTATATCACTTATGGCCAGGTTATTAAAATTACATAACTATTTTAGTTCATATCGGATGTTTTGTCGATATTTGTTTGTTAAGACAAAATTGAACATTTTTCATGTAAATTTTCCATGTGGTCAAAGTTCTATAATTTCCAGAATATTATTCGTGATTTAAATATCTCATATATCTATTATATATGTGTTTTTACCAATCAATATTATTCATAGATAAAAAATGAAATACACTGTTCATGGAGACGGTATGCCGTACATACGCATGAATGCTACTTTCATTTATTTTTTATATTAAAAGAATGAAATAAATGTACACTAGTATTTTGTTAATGTATGATATGTATCATAGGAATAATAAAACCTTACATTATACATTCCATGTATGGAGGGAATAATTCATTTCACTTTTAGGGGGAGGTGGTCCACACTTTTGCGAACGAAATTATCATATTTACAAAACATGGAAAGTGTAAAGGTATGTTATAAATTAAATTAAAATAATAGAGAGAATATAAATATAAAATTTATCATATATAAAAATTGTGTCCATTATAATGTAATGCATGATTGATGGTAGGGGAAAATTTAATAATCATTGTTTCATGAGAGAGTAGTTATTCGTACACATAAACAATATGTTCATTTCCTATTAAATAGACGTGTGTGTATATATAGAATGAAACTATATAACAACAACATCCTAGTATATTTCGAATCCTATTGTTTTTATGTAATCATAGAATAAGAGGTTATTAGGGAGTGGAGAATGGGAATTGAACTAAAAATCATGAGAGAAGGTGTTACCTCTTAATCAGGTAACTTCTTTTGGTTTATACCAAAAGGATTCCATGGCAGGATTTCTTCCCTAAGTGAAGCTTTTAATATTAAGGTAGGGATTTTAGGAATTGTTTATTATAGATATTTTCCTAACAAAACTATTTTGTAAATGTGTGTATTATAGAAGAGAGGGTGTCTTTTTATAGTAGAGTCAAAGGGCACCCTTGTAAACTATTAAATTACACAATTAATATAAATTTATTTTTTAATTAAAATACATCCAACATGATATATGTCATATCAAAGATGATTATATTTATAAATCCTCTAAAAAATAATTTATAGACATTTATTGGTTTTATTTTAAACCTTATCCTTTTGGTTTACCATTAATTATTCTCTTTTAATTCTACATGCGGTAACCACATTTCTATTATTAAGAGGTTAATAATATTACTTATATGGGATAAATATCCCATAAATGGAAACATATTTTACTTTGAAACATTATCATAGTAACTTTGTTATTTTAAAATATTTCTATAATTTTTATATAATTTAAGAAATTATTATTTTTATAAAAGTTAAACCATGTCAATTTTCACCCTATTAATTTTATTGAATTTAAATAATATCTAAAATTAGAGATAACTTCGAAATAAATACTTCAATATTCTCTTCACATGTTATGTTAATCTAAAAATTAATTTATGACCTAAATTATGCAAAATAATATATATTTTAATATTTGTAATATATTTTATTTGATTTCTTCATTTATAAAGAAATCATAGAATCTTTATTGTGTTATAATTAAATATAGTTATTTAATGTATAAAAATTATAAATAGGATACCATGATATAGGAAATATCTTATATTTCTAATGGATATTTATATTAGAAGTTATAACTTATATAAACCCATATTTAAATTGATTTAGTAATAAGATATATGTTTATAACATATTTTTCCTTTCTTTAAATTAAAATTTATGTGGCATAATAACACCCAAGTGGATTCTGAATGAAATATTTTTTTTCCAATGGTTATCTTGGTAGTAAAAATATCATAAAATAATATTAGGACAAGTTTTAGGGTAGTTTTATAATATTATAATATTTTTTACACTTATTTACCCAATTTACCCTTTAATTGTGGTTAACAAAAATAATTGCTAATTTTACTATTCATCATGTTCAAAAATAAAAGGGAACTATTTAAATAATTTTTATCTTTTGATTCCAAATAGGGAATCCATTTTTCCAAAATCTCAACAAATAAGTTTTATTAATTAATTTAAATATAAATTTCATTGTCAAATGAGAAAAAAAATTCCTAAAAGTAAAACCCATCAAAATATTGACATGTGGTTATATAAAATTTCATTGTGAAATAACATCAAATGACCAAAATTGGATTAAGTGATAATAAATTAATAAAAATAAAATTTAAAACCAATTAAATATAAAAATATAACTATATAAAAAATATTGGAAATGTATTTTTTTAATTAAAATGATGTAATTTTCAGTATTCCTGGAAAAAGAATTTTATCAAAAAAATACCAAAATTCTACCAAAGTAAATTTTGATATCCCGATTGTAGTAAAAATGATTATTTTATAAATTTTAATATCCAATTCTCGATAACTATATTTTAAAATGGTTCCCCACCAAAAGGCAATAAAACTACCTATTAAAAAATATTAAAGTATTTTATGTTTAAACTTTGATTTATTCTAATTTTAATCCCCCAAAATTTATTGAATGAATGTAAAAACATTTAAAAAACATGTGTTAAAATAATATAGTTAGTTTTATTCATATCCATAAGTAAAATGGCTATGCATTGACTACTATTTAAAATAATTATATTAATAATGTATTATTTTTCTACATAACTCAGTCTTGTGTACAACGTAAGATTTCAGAGAAACCTGTTGTTCCATTTTGAGTACTCAATTGTATAAAGAATCCCCATTATTATAAAATTAAAATATTTTTTCATAAGTATTAATAGATAAAAAATGACTTATTCTCTAATTACCTATTATGTTACAATTATCATCTTATAATTGGACATTTTTTCCATTTTCTAATGAAAAAATCCTTATATTTTTGAAATATTTTTTGTAATTCCACATGTGTCTTTACACTAATATATAAAATTAAACCTATTATATACTGTTATTAAAATAATTTTAACACTATATATTAGTAAATATCAATTTAAAAAGGAACCTATAGTCCTCCCATTCAGTCTTGATTCACTTATCTTCTCATAATTCTAATAGTTCAATGCAAGAGGTTTGTGGGAAATGAGGTTTCTCAATAATATGTTTAAATCATAACAACACTCTTTAAATTTTATTTATTCTTAAACATTATTTAAAACTATTGTATCATTAATAATTGTTGAATAATTAATCATAAATCTACTTATATTTTGTTATTATGACCTAAAAACCATTTCCATCCCTTTTTCCATGACATGGGAATTAGATTACCGCTTGTGCGTACATATGGAATACTACCTCAACCTTGAGATGTGATTAATTTTCCATAACTATATTTAATATTTTTTTATTATGATTGAATAATTTATATATATAGATATATATATAATATTTATGATAGAATAATCGATCTGGAAGTGTTAATTTTTATTTAACATTATTTTGTTTCATCCATCGAAAAGTGGAAATGTAAAACGTGCGTACTTACAAACTCTCATCTCTACGTAGAGTTGTAATTCATCATCTATTACTAATTTAAATGAATTTTTATAATTTTTTTATTAATGAATGAATATTATTATTATGTAAATATTAATATTTTGGATTTGATGATACCAATATCAAATTTAAAGGTAGATAGCTGCAGAACCAAAACATACATGTAAAATAAAACATTAAACAACCTTAAAGTGTAATTTTAATAAGGATTTACTAATAAATGGGTGTTGAGATCATTAAATTTAATCATATATGATATTATAAGTATTAATATTTTTATTTTATGGAAATACAATTATTTTTTATTAAACTAGATTTTAGAGAACATAAGAATCATGACATATTTGATGCATGAGTTCTTCATCTCAATATGATTTTAGTGACATATGATTGATGGTATGCACCTATTTTTGTTAATGATGTATATCTACTATATATTTTAAATGTTTTATTGGAAATATTATTATTTTAATTGTAATTAAGTTATCCTTTGATGTAATTAACTTCATTGGACTTATGAATCAAAAGTTACCAAAACAGAGGGGGTTTTATGTTACAATTTGACCTTTTATCAAAATTATCTATGATTTAATTTTTTCTGATAAAATCATATAATTTTAATCACCAAAAAATATTTATTTTATCGTCATGTATTTTTATATTAAAAATTATATAATAATTTTAAACTATGTATGTACTCAATAGATACAAATTATATTATCATGAAAAAACCAAATTTATTTCTCTCTGTGGTTCAAAATATTTTTCTCCCATACCCATATTTTATTTAAAATCACTCCAAAAAAATTTCAACCTTAAATTTTATTTCAATAAAGTCATTTTACCATTGATAAATATTCCATAAAAATTCTTAAAAATAATCTTTTAGTCCTTTTATAGATGATAAACTTTTGAGTATTTACAGAAAATGGAAAATGAACTTTTCTTTTAATATACAACACATGAATTTATTTTCTAAAAATAATGAATTATCATTAATTTGAATATTAACTTATAAGTATCCATATTTAATTTCCATGAAAATTTCTACCTTAATAATTATTAAAAAAATATTATAATTAATTTATTTCAAAATGAAACCAATATTTTCCTCAATAAATGTTCAAGAGATATTTTTAATTTAATATTGTCCATAAAAATATATTTTTATGTCCATTATTAATGACTTGGGATATGATTCAATGTTATCAAAAATATTATATCTATCAGTTATTTATAATTAATTTTAATAACACATTGGTGAAACATATTTTCATTATCGTGGTTTATGATTTAATATAATGACAAATGTATTCATGATCTCTGTAATACATATTAATTGACTATGATTATGTGAATGGTGGGTCCATTGTTGTAACATCCGAAGTAAATTAGAATAATATATTTTCATAATTATTCATATTTTTTAATTAAAAATTAATTTTACATTAAATGGGATACTATGTTTGATGTATTACCTGATACACAACAATGTGTTTCTTTGAAATCTTACATTTCACGCTAATAATATTATAATATTTTCTTAAATGTAGTTACCACCTAGACATTATATTAGCGAGAATGAATATACCTAACTAAAATATGATTATACATGTTTTTTAAATGTTTTTACATTTATCCAATAATTATTAGAAGCATAAAAGGTGAATTAATCAAATTTTAAGCACAAATGCTATAATATTCTTTAAAACGTTGATTTATCACCTTTTAATGGAGAACCCTCTTTAAATATATTTTTCGTCACTTTTATATGTTCTTTTTCACAAAATAAAATTCTTCTTGAAAATTTGGACCTCAAAATTCACATTGGGTAAAATTTTTGTATTTTTTCTCATAAAATTCAATTTTTGATGAATAGTGGAAGATACTATATTTTAATTCAAAACTGCCATTTAATATAATTTATTTATATAGTTATATTATCTATTTAATTGATTTTAAAGTGTAATTAGATTATATTTTACCATTTAATCCAGTTTTTGTCATTGTATGTAATTTCACTTTGAAATTGTACATAAACAAATGTTGATCTTTTGAAAATTATTATTTCTAAAAAACATGTTTTTTTGTTTCGACAGTGGGAAATAATTTTAAATTAATTTCTGCCACTTTTAGATTTTGAATTTACAAATATGGATTCCATATTTTGAATCATTTAGTTCCAATTGCGTAAATATATACATTTTATTTTTATTCATTTTAAATTTTTACTATAGTAAAAATATAATTTATCGTGGTTAAAGGGTAAATCTGGTAAATAAGGGTAAACAAATATTATTATAAAAATATAAAATTACCCTAACATGTGTTATAATTTTTTTGGTTGATAAATATCCGACCATGGTAATCCTTGGATCGAATTTGGGACCCCATGGAGCCACTTAAGTGTGATAATGACACTATTTTAATTAACTTAATGTAAAGGAAAAAATGACGTAAACAAATATGTTCTAGTAAATGAATTTTTTCATAGGGTTATATAAGTTATATTTACTAATATGAATATTAATTGGAAATATAAAATGATTTCCTACATCATGGTATTTTATTATAATTTTTAGGCATCAAATAAATAAAATTATTTATGACACAATAATGAAGTAGTGTTTACCTTATTAATAAACAATTTAAATAAATAATATTATAATGATAAAAATAATATCTATAACCAATCCAATTCTTATTGTATGATTTTATGTCGACAATGATTCAACTTATATTATACTTTAATAAGTTTTCGACCATTATAAACTGAAAAGCATTATACAATAAAATAATATTTTCACACTTTCCTAAAGAGCCCCTCGTCCCCATTAAAAAAATCCATCACCTTTAACCCATTCCATACACCTCTATATCCCCTTGTATCATCCAAATAATTCTATAATAAGCTCTAAAGATACCTATATTTCACTTATAATCCTTAACATTGTCATAAGCCCCATCAAGAAAACCTTTAGGTTCAAACCAAAGGGAGTTACCCGAATTAAAAGTAACAGTTTACCTTAAATTATTTTCTATTATATTACTTCTACATCACCTAAAATAATTATATTACTATATTTTATAATAGAACAATTATCCTAAATATACTAGGTTGTATTTATGAGTAGGATTCTAACTAAAATTTTACACACCTCGATCTAATGGGTAAGGAACATACAGTTTTTGTGGATGGAAAACTAACGCCTTACGAAACGATGATTGTTCAATTATCTATTACAGCCTCTCATGGTGGCCACTAAGATGAAACTTTATTTATATATGATATATATTATGTTTATGTTTTCTTTATTATTCTGTATTTTTCATTTATATCAAACCTTTATGATTTCAATTATGGGTAAACAAGATAATTTCATTTGAGGATGTGCGGTCTACCGCCCCCTCAATCTGATATGACTCGTTAATACCACATGTGGGATGTATAAAGGATGGAGTTAATGAAATTATATATTATATTACACTGGAATTATAATATACCTATTTATCATTATGTTTTAATTCCACTAAAATAATAAATAGAAATGAAACTATCATTCATGCCTACGTACGGCTTATCGTATCCATGAATGGGGCATTTCTTTTCCTACCTCCAAATGTTATGTAATATTGTTAATACACGTTTATACTTGATATATATGATATATATGATATATAAATCAAGAATATAATTATGTATATAATTAAATTTTGACTACCTGAACAACTTGTAATTATAAGAAGTCTATTTTTGACTCAAGTACCAAATAATCGAAAAATAACCCATATTAACTTAAATGATTACATAATTTTTATAAAATGATAATAAGTGATATTAAAGGAATAATAAACTTGGAAAAGTTTGTTAATAAAGTATAAATTAACATCAGTTTCTTATTAAGTAGATTAAATAACGAACGGCTCACGTCACACACGATGTTAGGGACTTCGTCTCAATCTCCTTTTATTGAGGAATATTTTGTTTTAATATATGAATTTCTTTTATATTATATATAAACACATTTGAATTTTAATTTCATTAAAATGAAATTTGTTTCTATGAAGCATTTTACTAAATGAAAAAAAAGATTGTTTCTTTCTAATGTAAGCAGTGACAATGACCTTTCTGCTGCTGCAAGTATTATTTGATATTTGGATTCCATAACAAGTCTTAATGTTTTAAAAAGGAAAGTGAATAAAAATTACACTTTTTTATGTATATTTTTATTGAAAATGGTTTTTATAATGGATTGATTATTTCAATATATTTAAATGATATATAGTGATTCAATTGTGGAAATTTTATCTTTCTGTTATGTTTTTTTATGTGTTTTGAATATGTTATGGTTCCTGGGCATTGTTACGTATATGGGTGGTTTCAGGATAAACCTAGGGAGGTTGAGCCTGAGTTAGCTCTCCAATGCATTGTGTAATTTTCCAGAGGTAAATGTGAATGTTTCTCTTAATAGATTTATGGAATATACTATGATGGGTATTCCAAATGTAACTCCCTACTTAGCTGTGACAGCTACAATGTCAGAATCAGATGGATGCCACAAGTTACCTTTATGATTTTCGTTTTCTATGTGTTATTCATAAATCTTATGATTTCATGAGGTGTGTTAAAGATCTTATGTTATGTATCCAATGATAAACTAATGTTTTCAATATTTGTTTTATAACCCTTACTGAGCTTTTTATGTTTTTCCCATGTTTTGAAATGTTTCTCATATGACTTAAAAATGAATAGGGTCAAGGATGGGATCAGGGAAAAGTCATGCTATCTAAAACATTGGGCTAGAAATTACTCTTTTTTTAATGATTGTTTATTTTATGAAAAAAATGGAAAACTCATTAGAAGTGTCTACATTGTAATTTTTGAGATGTAATTTAATACATATGGCCTAATTCTCAAAAACACTAAACCTGAAAAGATCCTCAATGTAAAAAATACATTAAATTCATGATTATTTAATGTGTAAGGTCATGTCATTATTATTGGTATAAGTGGTCAATTTGGATAACATTAAGAGTTATGGTGTTGTTAAATTAATATCTATAAATTACATTATGTTAATATTGAAATGATATAGAATTTACAGATTACCATGTTGCTTCGCCTAAGATATCTCTTTGTTCGGAATTTTTTTTCGTAGAGGAAAGAGGGTAGCTATATTGGTACGACATCATGAAAAAGGAAACCTTCCAAATCAACATCCTGAGATGGTCGGAATCGGAACTGAAAAGTTTGTTGCAATTATGGAACATTTGAATCAGGCTATAAATGGTGGTGGTATCCATGCATGAGATCAGCTAGATCAACCAAAAAAGAACATGCCAGTAGTGTATCATTTCATGAGAAAATATCCCCCATCATTCAGAGGATCATTTGACCCTATGCTGGAAGAAGGGTGGATTAAAGCACTAGAAAAGATTTTTGATGTCATGGGGTGTTCAGAACATCAAAAGGAAGTCTCTTTGTTTACCATTTTGAAGTTGAAGCTGATCCATGGTGGTTGATGGTGAAAAATATCAGGGATAGTGAGGAGATTGATGCTCTGTATTGGGATGAATTCAAAGGTATGTTTCCTGAGAAATATTTATCTAAGGTGGTTTTTCTGAGGATAGAAAAACAATTCTTGTAATTGAGGTTGGAGGATGACTCAGTGGCTGCTTATGAAGAAAAATTCACTCGACGGGCATAGTATGCTCTAAATTTCATAGGAGATATCGATAGTAAAATCAACGATTTTTATTCAGGATTAAAGACAAAGTATCTTAGGTATTTATCTTCTCATGAGTTCTAAATTTATGAAAAACTCGTTCGATGTGCAACGAAGGTGGAAATGGAGTTTGCCGATGATCAAGTGTTCTTTGACAAAGAACAGAATATGAGGTCAAGGTGGCCGGCGAAAGGGAGGAAATCTTCTAAAAAGTATGATGGTAAGAAACATAACATTATAGTTTGTGAAAATTGTGTTAAAAAGAATACTGGGGAATGACTTTTGAATTCAGGTAAGTGCTACCGATGTGGTAAAATGGCACATAAAGCTCATAATTTTACTGAAAAAGAGCAGGGTAATGATAAGAAAAAATATTATTTACAATTTATAAAATGTTTTCAGTGAAATGAAGTGATTTATTATGAAAATGAGTGTCCAACGAAGAACTCAACTGAGGGAAAGTTTCCAGACTACAAGAAGAAAGGAGCAGTGAAGCCCTTTGAAACTACTTCAGTAGATGTTAGGCCATCAAATGAAGTAGTATCAGGTACACTGTTTCTTAGTTCATATTATGTCAATGTGTTTTTTGATTCAGGGTCTACAAATTTTTTCATTTCTGAGATTTTTTCTTGTAAATTGGGAATTCCATATCAAGATATGAATCCTAAACATATGGTAAAATCATTAGGAGGAAATGATGAAACAAAAAGAAATTATAAGAACCTTCCTATCCTTGTGTGATGAAAGAATATACCTGCAAACCTTATTGTTTTTCCTCTAGTAAAGTTTGATGTTATTTTGGGTATGGATTGGCTTTATATTTATTATGCTAAGATTAACGGCAGAAATAAAGAGGTTTCTCTTTAGAACGATTTTTAGTTTGTGTACAAGAATGAACCCTTAATTTTGATAATATATTAAGAAGTAGAGAAACTATTAAAAATGGACATGAATGTTACCTTGAACATATTGTTGAAAACAATGAAACTATTCAGATTAATGACATGCCAGTGATAAATTAGTACCTTGATATTTTTCTTGATGAATTACCTAGTATTATACCTGAACCATAAGTTGAATTTACTTTTGACTTAGTTCCAAATGATAATCCAATATCAAAACCCCCTTATCAAATGGATCAAATTTAACTTTTAGAGTTAAAAAAGAAATTTAATGAGTTTTTAGATTTTGTTTTCATTTGTCCCAACACATCACCATGTGGTGCTTCTACTTGTTTGTTAAAAAAGATGGTTCAATGATACTTTTCATAGTTTATAAAGCATTGAATAACATCACTGTTAATAACATGTATCATTTTCCTCATATCGATGATTTGTTTGATTAGCTAAAGATAGCTCAATATTTATTAAAGATTAATTTGAGGTTGGCATACCATCAGTTGAAAGTAATGGGAGAAGAAATTTCAAAGACTGTATGTCATACTAGATATGTTAATTATGAATTTGTAATCATGAATTTTGTATTAACCAATTCACCTCCTGTATTCATAGATCTTATGAATAGAATTTTCCTTGAGTTCTTAGATAAGTTTGTGGTTGTTTTCATTAATGATATTTAAGTTTATTCTAAAATTAAGTAGGAGAATGTAAGTTAATTATAGTTTGTCTTGCAAACCTTAAAAGCAAAAAAACTATTTGGGAAAATAATCAAGTGTGAGTTTTGGTTAAAACAAATTATTTTTCCATGGTTACATTGATTCAAAAAATGGGATAATTATTGATCCTGCTAAAACAAAAGTTGTTGAATAATGGAAAATACCAACAAATAAAACTATGATCTGCAGTTTTCTTGGTTTGACAGTTTATTACCATGGGTGTTTTGAAAATTTTGTGCGATTATCTATACCAATGAATAAGTTAAATTTAAAAGGTGTTAAGTTCATTTGAACAAAAGAATGTGTTGATCGTTTTTAAGAATTGAAAAAAAATATTGGTAAATGATATAGTTTTGGCACTACCTTCTAGAAATGGTGATTTTGTTATCTACAATGATGCTTCATTGAAAGGACTTGGTTGTGTCCTTATGCTTAATGGTCAGGTAATTTCTTATGGTTCACGTTAGTTGAGACCCCATTATTTAAATTACCCTACACATGATTTTTAATTAGCAGCTGTTGTTTTTGCTTTAAAAATTTGATGGCATGATTTGTATGGAGTAAAATGTAAAATATATACTGACCAAAAAAGTTTAATGTATATATTCACTCAGAGATAATTGAACATGAGACAAATGATATGGTTTTAATTAATCAAGGATTATGATTGCATGATCCTTTACCATTCGGGAAAATCAAATAAAGTGGTCGATGCTTTGAGTTGAAAAATTAATGCTTCATTAACCATTCCACGATTCAAACGAGATACTTTAGTATTTTATTTGATGAAATTTGTCATATATGTTGTTGGTGAAGTAAATTCTTCTGTTTTTTTCAGGTGTCAGAGAAATAATCTCTATATGACAGAATAAAGCTTGTGTAGAAGGAAGATAGGGAGTTGCAGAAAAAGGTAGATTTGGTTCATAAGGGTATTTTTAGGGAATTTAACGTTAATAATGATTGTGTTTGTGCCTTTTGAATCATAGTCGAAGAGAGAGTTATAATGGGAAGATCATAGTACACTGTTTTCAATTCATCCCGGCAGTACTAAGATTAACAGTGATCAATGGGATTATTACAGGTGGAATGGAATGGAAAGAGATATTACTGATTTTACTAAGAACATTTTGACTTGTCCATAGGTTAAAGAAGAGCAGAAGTTACCAAAAGAGATGCTTCAGTCTTTACTGATGCCAAAGTGGAAATGGGAAAATATATCCACGGACTTCATTGCGGGATAACTGAAGACATCTCAAGGTAATAATGCAATATGGGTTATTGTTGATCAATTGACTGAGTCTACATATTTCATTCCTATTCGAGATTTTTTGCCTCTAGATCAACTTTCTTGGTTGTATGTTATAGAGGTACTTAGGATTAATGGTGTTCCCCTCTTCATTGTATCTGACCGTGATCCGAGGTTTACTTCTATCTTTTGAAAAGGCCTTCATAAGTTGATGTGTACAGAATTAAATTTTATTTAATATTTTCATCCTCAATAAGATGGGCAGTTAGAATGAACAATTCAGACCTTGGAAGATATGCTATGTGCTTGTTCACTAGATTACCAGGGAAGTTTGGACCGCCATATTTCTTTGGTTGAATTTTCTTATAATAACACTTTTCATTCTAGTATACACATGGCTTCATTTGAGACATTATATGTCAAGTGGTGTTGAAATCCATCACTTTGGGATGAAGCAGGTGAAAAAAAGTTGATGGGACTAGAATTTTAAGAAGAGATGGTAGAAAAGGATCAGTTGATTCAGAAGCATATGAGAATAGCGTAGAGCAGGTAGAAAAGTTATGTGGATAACCAAAGGAAGTATTTTTATTTTGAGGTAGGTGATCATGTCTTTCTCAAACATTCTCCATGGAAAAGATTGAGTCGTTTTGGAAATAATGGAAACTTGAGTCTGGGGTTCAATGGAACCTATGAAATACTGGAGAATGTTAGATCAGTTGCGAACAAATTGGTTTTACCTCCATGTTTTTCCCAGGTACATAATGTTATTCATGTTTCAATATTGAGAAAGTATATACCAGATCTATATCATGTTTTAAGTCCACAGGTAGTTCAGTTGGCAGAGAATCTCTCATATGAAGAAAAACCATTCTAGATTCTTGAATAAAGAGATCAAGTGTTCCAGAATAAGGCGATTCACCAGGTAAAGTTTTTTTGAAAAAACCATATGGTTGAAGGGGCAATGTGTGAATCTGAAAATTCTATAAGGGATAAATACCCCCACTTATTTGATAATTGAATAAAAATTCATATGACGCAATTTCCAAAAGGGAGAAGGTTATAACATCCCATGTAAATAAAAAATAATACATTTTAATAATTATTCATATTTGTGAATTAAATATTAATTTTACTTTAAAGGGGTTACTATTTTCGATGTCTTACCCGATAAGAAACAACAGGTTTCTATGAAATCCTACTTTGTAGACTAATAATATAATAATATTATTTTAAATGTAGTTAATGACTAGCTGTTGTATTAGAGAAAATGAATAGAACTAATTAAAATATTATTATACATGTTTTTTAAATATTTTTACATTTATCCAATAAATTTTAGAGGCTTAAAATGTGAGTTAATCTAATTTTAAGCATTAATACTATAATATTCTTTAAAATGTCAATTTACTAACTTTCAATATAGAACCATCTTTAAAACAAGTTTTGATAACTTTTATATGTTCTTTTTGACAAAATAATTTTTTTTCAAAATTGGGACATCAAAATTCACTTTGGGTAAATCATTGGTATTTTTCTGATAAAATTCAATTTTTGATGAATAGTAGAAATTACTGTATTTAAATACAACAACTACCTTTTGATCAAAATTATTTATATGTTTAGATTATATTTTAATTTTATTTTAAAGTTTAATTAGATTATATTTATACCATTTAATCCAATTTTGGTCATTGGATGAATTTTGACATTGAAAATGGACATAAACGGGTGTTGGCCTTTTGATTGTTATTATTTCTTAAAAAACAGGCTTTTTGTTCTGGCAGCGAGAATTAATTTTAAAATAATTTCTTCCACTTCTGTGTTTTAAATTTATAAAAATGGTTTCCATATTTGGAATCATTAGGTTCATATTTTTTAAATTGCTAAATTTTATTTTTAGACATTTTAAATATTTGCTATAGTAAAAAATTTATTTATCTAAGTTAAAGGGTAAATCTGGTAAATAAGGATTAAAAAATAATATTATAATAATATAAAATTACCCTAACAAGTGTCCTAATCATAATTTTTGATACATATCCGACCATGGTCATCATTGGGTAAAATTTGGGACCTCGTGGAGCCACTTAAGAGTGATACTGACACTTTATTTTAATTAATTTAAAGGCAAAAATGACATTAAAAAATTCTTTTTAGTAAATTAATTTATACATAGGGTTATAAAAGTTATATGTTCAAATATAAATATTATTTATAAATCAAAAAATATTTCTTACATCATGGTATTTTTTTATAATTTTTATACATCAAATAATTGAAATTATTTATGACACAATAATGATGCAGTGTTTACCTCATTAATAAATGATTTAAATAAATAATATTATAAAGATTAAAACAATATATAAAACCTATTTAATTTTTATTAGAATACTTTATTTCTACCATGAGTAATCTTATATTCTACTTTAATAAGTTTTGGAAATTTAGAAACTAAAAATCATTATATAATAAAATAATATTTTCACACTTTCTTAAAGATCCCCTCCTCCCCATTATAATAAGGTCTCACCTCTAACCCATTCCTCACACCTCGCAAGCCATTTTTCTCATCCAAATCTTTCCCAAATAATCTCTTAATATTCCATTCTTCAATTTATAATCCTAAACATAGGCATAAGGAACATCAAAAAATTATTTTGATTCAAACCAAAGGGAGTTACCAGAATTAATGGTAACAGTTTCTCTAAAATTATTTTATTTTATATTACTTCTCCAACCCCTAATATATTTTTATTAATTTTTTTATAATAACACCAGTATCCTCAATATACTAGGTTTTTGTTATGGAAAATATTATAACTACACTTTCACACACCTCCATCTACTGGGTAACGAACATATTGTTTTTGTTGATGGAAAACTAATGCCTCACGAAACAATGATTGTTCAGTTATCTTCTACCACCTCTCATGGTGGAAATTATGATTGAACAATATTTATATATGATATATATTATTTTTTTCATTTTATATTATTTTTTATTTTTTATTTATATCATACCTTTAGGGTTTCAATTTTGGGGAAACGGAATAATTTCATTTCAAAAAGTGCGGACTACTGCCCCCTTAAAGTGATATGACTCATTAATACTATATGTGGGACATATAAAGCATTAGGTTATGATATTATATATGATATTATACTAGAATTATAATATACCTATGTATCATTATGTTTTAATTCCATTAAAATAAGAAATAGAAATTAAAGTAGTGTTCATGTGTATGTACGACTTACCATCTCCAATAACGGTACATTTTATTTCTTACCTCCAAATGTTATGTAATATTATAAATACATGTATATACTAGATATATATGTTATATATGATATCTAAATCAGTAATATCATTCTGGATATAATGAAATTTTTACCACTTGAACAACTAAAAATTATAAGAAGTCAATTTTTTGACTCAAGTACCAAATATCGACAAAACAACCGTTATTAACCTTAATGATTACATAATGTTTATAACATAGTAATAAGTGATATAAAAGAAATAATAAACTTGAATAGGGATCCTAATCAAGTACAAATTAACTTTAGTTTCTTATTCATGAGATTAAAGAATGAATGGGTCATGTCAGACACAAGGTAAGGGACTTCATCTCATTCTCCATTCATTAAGGCATATTTTTTTTAATACATGACTTTCTTTTATACACTATATAAACACCTTTGAAATTTCATTTCATTCAAAGCGAATCATTTTCTAAGAATTATTTTACTAAACAAAAAAAAGTAATATTTTTTTAACATAAGAGTTGACAAATACCTTTTCTCCACCGTGAGTATTATTTGATATTTGGCTTCCTTAACAAGAAATAATGTTTTTAAAAGGAAATTAAATACAATTTTCTATTATTTAGGTATATTGGTATTAAAAATTATTTTGATAATGGATTGATTATTTCAATATATTTAAATGATATATTGTGATTGAAATGTGGAAATTTTATCTTTCCTTTATGTTTTTTATGTGTTATGAATATGTTATGGTTCTTAGGAATTGTTACGTATATGGGTGGTTTTGTGATAAACCTATGAAGGGTGATCCCGACAAAGATCTCCAATGCATTGGGTAACATCATGGAGGTAAACATGAATGTTTCTCCTTAGAGATTTAGTTAATATAATATGATGAGTATTCCAAATGTAAATCCCTACATAGCTGTGCTGGCAACAATGTAAGTATAATATGGATGCCAGAAGTTACCTTTATGATTTATGTTTTCTATTTGTTATTCATAAATCATATGATTTCATGAGGTATGTTAAAAACATTATGTTATGTATGAAATGATGAACTAATTCTTTCGTTCTTTGTTTTATAACCCTTACTGATATTTTTATGCTCATCCCATGTTTTGAATTTTTTTCACAAGACTTAAAGATGAATAGGGTAATGTATGGGATCAAGGAAAAGTCATGATGTCTAAATCATGGGACTAGACATAACTATTTTTTTCAAGAGTTTTTATTTTAGGAAAAAATGGAATCTGAGTAAAAGTGTCTACCTTGTAATTTTTGAGATGTAATGTAATAGTTATGGTCGAATTCTCAAAAACACTAAACCTAAAAATATCCTCAATTTGAATTATTAATTTAATTCAATATTAAGTAATGTTTAAGGTTGGGTCCTTATAATATATCTCTCTAATTTTTTTTATTATTATTTTACTAGTTGAAATTTTATTCATGATATTATCCTGATACTATTTAAGGGTAGATAATAGGTTGTCCCAAGCCCTAAAGATAGTGCATTGTATGTTATTTAACTACCATTTAAGGAATACCAGTGGTAAAACAAATCCTAACATGTGATGAATGTCCTGGAGGGTAGCATTCACATAATATTCTTATGATTATTATTATAAAACTATTTTATTACATTTTCTTATACTAATTACATGTTATAATTACTCATATACCTCTATTCCATTATGATTTATGTCTTATGAACTGACATGTATTAGGTCCTGAATTATGATTATGATTTATGATTTTTTTGGGTAGGATTCTCAAATGATAAGATCATTTTCTAATACCCTTAAACTCATGTTATATTTAAAAATTATTATTTATATATATATTACTCATTTACCCTTACGGGGAATCTATAGTCACCCATTATTGTGATCCTTTTCCATAGGATATAGATAATAATTTTGAGTATAATATTTATAAGATGGGTTATAGTGGTTAATAACATATTGGGGGGTGATTTAGAACTTTTATGTATTACAATTTTATTAAAATTTATAAAAACACCAAACCATAAAATTTATATCATAGATAGTGATGATATGTAGTAAATATTCATCTAATAATATTTCATACTAATGTATGTAATTTTTTTGTCATTACATATAGTACTTGAATTTTTTTAGTTATTTTTGGAAACTGTGTTTTGAAAAACATAGTGACAACCATTGAGATAATCTTTTGTATAGTATAAAATCCATGATTTTTTAATAGAGAGAGAGTGTGTTTAATAAAAATTAATCCACATCTAGGTAATATAATATGGATGCGGTTGTGGGAAAGATACAAAAAGGTTTAAAACTCTACTAAGGGTGGATTCATTGATAACTTTATCATAAATGGTGCATAATGAGTGGTCTTAAGTTTTAAAATTTGATTATACACTCTCGAGGTTAATATCTATATTAATTAACATTTTATTCTTGAAAAATTATGATTTATTTTATTTTATATTGAATATAGATAGACGGGGATAACCATAAAGAGTTAAAGACTCAAAAGTATATTTTATGATTTAAACATCTTAGAAATTTTTTCAGGATTGTATTACTTCCCACTATGATTATTGATTCTCAAAAAACTATTTTTTTGTTTCATTCATTTGTTCTAACGAAATAAAATTTTATTAACATTGAATGTGATGTACGATTCAATGAAATCCCTCCAGATAAACTAACTTTTATGAGGTATGGAATAAAATATATCATTTGTATTCTTATGATACATTCTCAATATTTTATTCATATGGTTATCAAATACAGTCACCATGTTAACTCAGAGATGAGTTAGGTTTCTTTGGACATATGAATTTAAAAAAATCATAGAACTAAGGTTAAGGTTTTTTAATGAACCTACTCACACACAACCCTATATTCTATTAGGGTCTCTAATATATATTGACAAATCTAAGAAGAGGTTGGGATCAATTATTGTTACAAATTATTTTATAATAGCTTATGCCTTAAGAAAATTGGGCGGTCATGAGAAAAATTAACCAAATTGTAATTTGGAGTTAGTTTTCGTAATGCAGGACTAATATATATGGATTCATTGTCTTTACATTAAAATTTGTGGAATATATACACATCATAAATTTTTAATCTATATGTTCATGTAGGCATAGATAAATATTATCTAGACAAGATGGTTATATTTGATGAAATTTTATGATCGCTCAATACATTACCCCATTGGGAAAGAAATAAATTGTTTAAAGATTTAATATAATTGGTCATTTCATTTTACATTTGATAAGGATTAATAGAGATATAAGATTTATGTATTTTAAAGGGATATGTCTTGAAATATTGATGAAAGGGGAAAATTTTATTCTTCTACTGATGACTATTCAACCATCAATATATGTTAATAATAAAGAGGAGAAAAGGGTAATTTTGATCTAAAAAAGATGGTTAGAAATGTTCCTTATTTTAATCTTGATTACTATGGAATGATAATGTTTAGAAACTAGTTATATACCCAATAAATCGTGTACTCTAAGAAATTTTATTTGGAAGAATATCATAAATCAAAATTCCCAATTCAACCTACATTTACTAAGATGTATATATATCTAAATGGGAATTTTATGTTGTATAACCTAAAGAGAGATATTTTAGAGTTTCTATCTTGACATTTGGTTTGTAAAAAAGTTGTTTTATATGGACAGATGTCTAAGGGGGTTTTACAACCAGTACCAATAACATAATGAAAATGGGAAAATGTCCCCATGGATTTTTTTCATCAGACTCCCCCACAAATCTAAAGTTAATAATTATATTTGGATTGTTTTTTATCGCAATAAATAATTAAAACATTTAATTTATATAAAGGAATATTTTTCCCTTGATATGTTTTCTCATATCTGCATTATTGAAGTAATATGGTTGGATGGAGTATTGAATTCCGTTGTATCTGATCGAGATATGAGAATTACATTGATATTCTATTAAATAATTATGTGTGATATATATATGTATGAGTGTTTCAATAAAAAATATCATACTCATACTAATAGAAAGTGTTATAGAACCATTAAATACTTATAATATATATTGATTTCATTCCCACTAGATTTCGGAGGTGTTTGGGATCAACACCTTTATCTAGGTGAGATTTCATACCAAAATAGATTTCAATCATACATTTAGATGGATCCTTATGAATCCCTATATTGAAAGCGGTCCAAAACTACAACATGTTGGGTTGATGTTTGTTAAAAAAAATAAGATATGAATTGGTCATATGAGGAAATGGTATGGAAAGTCTAATCCATTCACTAGAAAATTAATCCATATCAATATTGATAGGGGAGTTCTGATGACAATAATTAATGATATCTAGAATTTATTTTTGTTGGTACGGTATTAATGTGAGTTTATACATGTAATAAAGTGAATTGATTTTGGGAATAAGTTAAATTTAAGACCTATGTATACTATTATCATTAGGATTCATTATCGTGTAGGGACTATACGCTATAACTTTATGCTTCCACCAAACCTCTCCTAATATGATGTTGTGTTATAGGAATCTATTTTGAGAAATCACATACATGATCCTTTAAATTTACTAAAATGATATGTTTATTTCCTAGATCCCAATATTAACTATGAATAAAAACAATTTGGGATATTCGGTCCTAATGATACTGTTATGCATATTAAGACAATACAAATTAATAATGTACATCAGTGGAATCTAAATTTTTATTTAGCTTCATGGGAAATAGAAAATGTAATGAATAAGATATATCCCTATTTTATGTATCAAAGTGATATAATTTAAATTAAATATTTCATTTTGTGGGGTGCATACTGTAACACCACATGATTTTATTTGGATTGACTTTGAAAAAAACATGAGGTTTTTTATAACTTTATTTCAACACAACCCCAATTATAAATGAGGCATATGTAATATAATGATAATTTATAACCTATCAATTAAATTTAAATGTATGAATAGTAATAACATCCATAATATAAATAATTATCTATATTTTAAATATTGTTTTTTATTAATTCATACTAAATTAGTGCACAGTTTTCAGTGTAATTTATGCCTTATAAATATGAGTTCATAAAATATTAATTTCATTATATATTATTAATGGTCATTATCATAATTTTATAAGTTTTTATAAATTAAATAGTGAAAAAATAATATAATTTATGAAATTATGTATTCCATATTAACTTAGGTTGAATATTTATGATTTTTTTAAAAAAAATATTTATTACTGAATTCTGAAAATACTACTTTTTATATAAAAATGATGTATCCAATCATTAAATATATTACTGAAAAAGTTTCATTCCATTTTGAACAAGATATTAAAAGAAAATATGTCTATTTTAAGGATATATAAATTAATTAATTATATAATAGTCAATATTATACGTGATTTTCGTATATGTTCATTTATGTCCTTAATCCACATTTAGTAAAAAACTATTTTTCATGCAATGTGTCTTCATATTAAATTTTAAATGAAACTCAACTTATTAATGATTTAAATTAAATTTATAGATTACATATTAAATAAAATATCTTAAAATATCTCTTTTTTGTTTTTTTCAATCTGATTAATTGATGTAAATTCAGTTCTATCCTTAAAATTCATTTATCTAAAAACCCGGGTTCAATGCATTTTTGCTTATATATGAAAAAATTAATCAATATAAAAAAATTAAAGATGGTAAAAATTATTTTAAATTTTGAATTATAATATATAATATGATCAAATTTGGATGCATAAATATTTTTTGTAATGAATTGTAAAAATAATTGACACCAAATTTATAGTTAGAATGGGTTTACCTGTGTAGGGGTGGTTAAACTAATAGGTGTCCCATAAATGAGGATAATTATTATTATTTTAAATATATTTGAATATCTTCCTTATATTACATTGTAATTATTCTCCATTTTTTCCATATTCATGGGAAATTGAATTTATATTATTCAAAAACAATTGGTAATTCCTCGGGTTTTCCTCAGCTTACTTATGAAGCAACACCAATTATAATCCATTATTAAATTTTTTTTGCCTCATATATTTGAAAAACCAAACCAGAAACCTTCATAATTTCTTTATATTAATCCTTGAACACCACATCTTCTCTTGTGACCAATATTTTAAGTATTAATTTGTAATCCAAATGAGGTCTCTCAATAAGCGGTGAAAATCTATACCATGGCCTTCCAATTTAATTTATTCTTCCACCTTATAAAAAGCATAATTTTAAAAATTATTAATATGATATCATAAATATACAAAAATGTTAAAGTAATTATTTAACAAACATTTACCACTTATTTTCCATCAAACTCTAATTTTAAGTATCACTTGTTTGAATGTGTGGACTTCCACCTGCACATAATGATAGAATTCATCATCATAACCATCGTTCATGTTTGGTTATGATGTATTAAATGTAAATATATATTATATATAAAATATATAATAATAATTATTTAAATGTGATGAATTCTTTACATTTCTTTCATTACATCTAACAAAAAGAGGGATTATCACTCGTGTGTACATATAAACTACTGTCTCCATAAATTGATATAATACATTTTTATCACCTATTTAAAATAATTAATATAATATTGAATATAATTATTGAATATTATAAATATTTCATGATTCATATTCCAGATATGATGGAACCATGATCATTGTACAAGGACCAAAACTACTAAATCACGAAATATTTAAAAAATGAAATAGTTAACACCCATAAATGATGATATTAACAAAAAATATAAATAAATTGATATTAAATAATTGTAATAGGATCATATATGATATTATAATGATATATATATTTATTTTATATACCTATATTAAAAATATTATTCATTATTATAGAAATATTTTATGCAAGACAGGTCTAGGGTTAGGGCTCTTCGTCTCAATTTCGTTTCATTGAGTCATGTTTCATGTTATGATCCAATTTATTTTTATGAGTTTTATCTACTTCCAAATATATAGGAAATATAAATAATATATTTATTACACGTGTAATTAAAATATAATTTTATTTTTTCTCTTTCTTTGTACATATGAATCAAAATTTACCAAAACAGAAAAGGTTTTACTTCATAATCCCAATTTTTATTAGGATTGTTAATTCCTAAATTTTTTATTATAAAATATTATGACAGATCTACCAAAAATCAAATATATCTTATTATCCTATAGTTATTTCTATATATTATATTTTTTATTTTAATTTTTATATCTTTATTTACTAATGAGACCAAAATAATATTTTTATGAAAACCTAACTTTATTTGTATCATTTTCAAGATAATTTTTCTCTAGTATCAATATTTAATTAAAAATTAATCTATTATATTTTGTACCATTAGATTAATATTTAATAACTTCATTTTTACCCATATTTTACATTAATTAATTATTTTTAAAGGAATATTTTTTCCTTTTCAAAACAAGATATATTTTAATATTTATTGAAATGGAGAAAGGATTTTTTATTTTATCATACATATCTTGAATAAATTTCCCGTCCATTATCCCTTTTTTCTCATTGAAGAGTTATTTAGATGAATCCATGGTTATTTTAAAAAAATATTTACATAAATATTTTATGAATTTATTATAATTTAAATTATTGAGTTCAACGTGAAAATGGTTTTTTTCCTTAAAATATATTTTGGTGATCATATAAATGTATTTTTAAATATAATAAATCTTTTCATGTTTTTAATTAATTACTATGTAAAATATCTAATATTAATATATTTATTCATTGTTTAGATGGTTTATTATTATGATGATGACGTATTTTTAAACTAATTTTTTCCCATGTGTTACGAGTTGATGTAGTGATGGATTTTTTAGAGTATTATGGAATACATATGAAATGATTATGATTTTTTATGGGTGTGTAAATTATATCCTTCTAATTAATTGGGTCAATATTAATTTTTTATGATCTCAAAGAGTAAATGTGAGGTTATACGAAGCACAAAATTGGGGTCTTTGGAGGTTATCAGTACTCACAAAGAGTGTTAACTATAGGTTATCCCAAGCCTAAAGTAGGTACTTAGGTTCTTATACCTAAAAAAATATGTTTCTAATATCTTGATGGGTAGCTAATAAATTGGATTTCTATGATTATTATTATTCCACACATTAGTACACTCTTTTATGATTTAACCATATGTTAATGATATTTCCTCATGGATAATGTTATATAATTTCTTTATGATTCATTAATTTTGAACATCGAATATTTAAGCCATGAATTATGATTATGATATCTTAAATTATAAATATGTTTTTTAATATTAATCTCATTTTATCATGATAACATGATTATGTTGTGATTACAAATGATCATTGATTGATATCTCTCTTGTTTACCATAATGGGCCATCTGATCTCACAAATAAATATGCTACCATTTTCCTAAGATATAAAGATTTTTTTATGTATGATATAAAAGAGGTTCTAGTTATAATGAATATAATGGCATATGATGTATAAATGTTCTATATATTTTTGTTATATATAAATTTTCCAAACATACTTACCAATTACATATATTATTTTATCGTAATGATATATAATGATTATTCACATAATAAAATTTAATATATATATATATATATAATGTTTGGGTCATTATAAATTTACAATGGGAATCTAAGATAGAAACAGAAGTCCATATTAAATTATTCAAATTACCACATAATATAATTTAAGGGAAGAATGTACCTAACTGATATGAAAAATATTCTAAAATAATAGTCATATCTCAATGGTTGTTCCAAAGTGTGCTGGGGTCGTTTGTTTTCAACCTGTCAGTATGTGTTTATAGATAAATTTACATAATAAACATTGAAAAGTTTGTTATTTTTTTATATTTTTATGGATACATAATAAAGTATGAAGTGGTTATGTTGAACTTCATATTTCCAAAAATCATGATTACTAAAATATTGAATACAATTGGAGAGATTGAGGTAAAACATAACAGAGCTTGCTCCATGAAGATTATTAAGTACACCAGAATGAGTATAAATGACATAGACTATTTAATCATTGTTCAATTTACAAATTTAGAGGTGTATTAATAAAATGACCAAGATACTATTTTATATATTAGTGGTTTTACAATGGTTCAGTTATAAAGTATAAATGTACTATAATCTAAAAGAGTAAAAGTCCCACATTTATTCTACGATGTTTTATAGATATAGACTACATCTTAAAATCACAAGAAAATTAAGTGATGAAGTTTAAAATAGTATATATTTTAAGGCTAATATGTATCTACAGAGTCTATGATACAATGTTTTAATTGTTTATTACAGAGTATATCATTACAATACAATAATATGGAGTAATTTTTAGTTGAGAATAATTAATAGATAAATGTAGGAAGCTACAATGGATGAAGGTCCATCATATGACACTATAAAGATTAATCATGTGATGTATTCCCTTGTCATGATATTTGGAAATAATATGATTAAAAGGATATATAAAGTGTTTATGTAGTTATATATAGTGTTATGTTGTACTAGATAGAGAACAGATGAAAATACTATGATATTGAGTTATTTTGTACTAGATAAAAAATTGATTATTTATTAATTTCCAATAGATATGATTTTGATGTGATATTTATATATAATTTATATGATGTTTCAGAAAACATAGAGAAAGATTATGTATTAGTTGGGGGATTTGAATGACAAAAATAACATAGATATAGTAAGAACATTTGGTAGAGGATTCAAAATAAATAATAACCACATAAAGTTCCATATTAGAGAAAATAAATTTGTGAGCCCATCTAATGATGAAATAATAGGGCATACCAGTTGGTGTCCATTTAATAGAGGAGTTCTTATGAAGACATATTAAAAAGATCTACCAAAATGTTTTTACATTGGATGTACATTTTTAGATAAATATAAAAAAATTATTTTCACTGAATGTGATGATTCTATGCTATTACATCATTAAATTAAATATCTATATGATTAAAGGAATTTTTTGAAATTATTAACATTTTGAATTTTGGAAAAAAATATTAATGTAAATAGACTCTGAGGATTCTTGAATATTTATGGGAGTCAAAAAAATGTTAATTCCAAAGTTTATAAAAGACTTAAGAAAATAAAATTACATCTAGATGAGTGAAAATTTTCAAATTTCATATTTTTAATCCCACATATTCCACTTTAATTTTATAGTAATATTTGAAACTAAAGTCGTAAAGGAATAATATGAAAGTAAATTATTGTTTTGTGAAAAATATGACTATGTGATGATGTTTTTTATGTAAATAATATTGTAAATTTCCCAAAAAATATCTACTAGATGAAGAAGGGTGTACTAGATAGAATATCTATAGATATAGATCAAATGGTGGGAGAATTAAAGGAAGTGGGAGAGTCAAACCAAAGTTTAATGGATGAGAGTTTGATGAAAAAAGAACACTAGATTGAGGTGATGAAGACACAACATACTTGGTAGAAGTCAAATATATTGAAATTTAATATGGAACATATTAAAAAAAATCATAATAGGTGACTCTGAGCATATCATACAGTATTTAAGATCCAGAGGAAGTTTTAAGACAACAAATTTGAAAATAAAATAGTCCAATATCATGATCCATTTGTACATATGACAATTTGGTACAACTATCATGGGGGTAAAGATTATCTAAAGAGGAAAATCTTTCCGGATGGGATCTAAAAATAATAATGAATAGTGTATATCTAGAGCAGAGAACTATATTTTGAAGGCTCTTGTGGATGGTTTTTATAACATGTTGATAAGTATGTGGATATAAAGATGATAATTTGGGTTATAACCATTTTAATCTATATTTTAATGTGTGAGGCATATTAAGTGTGGTTGATTGATATCGTTGAGTTCATCTAGAGTCTAACATGTTTGATAGGTTGACATATAATATATTAATTCATAAAAGTAGTTGATCACTAATTCAACCCCTCAACATCTAAGTGATCTTAATGTTATCTATGTATGTCAACTCGTATTAGACCAATTGAATAGATTGAGTGTTTCTATATTTGATGGTAGGAACTACTGTGATAGAAAGTATATGATGTCAACCTATCTTATATCTCTTTTCCATGAAAAAGAATATATTAAAATAATAAAATATCCTCCCATTAATTTAGATTATATGATATATTTTGATAAGAAATATTTTTAAGTTCACTAAAAATATAAAAATGGCATTTTGGGGGATCTCTCTCATAATGTTTATACAAAAAATTAATAGATTTCCATCTATCAATTGAATAAAGAAAAATTTTAGCATAAATTATAATATAAATAAGGAAGGAAATGAGTAATTGTTATAATTCAATAACATCATTTTTTAAGACATTAACATTGATTATGATTAATGTACCGAGGAATAATTTGATTGAGTCAATGAGATTTTCAAAAACGCCTATGGTTTCAGTGAGAATGTGTAGAGTTCTACTATCGTTATGAAAATGAGGATATAAATTATTAATATATTCTATTCCAAGTATTTAGTTTTGGAATATTGATAATATTTATATATGGATGAACATCAAAATATCATCATGGAATATGATACCAAGGAATAAATGGATATCAATTATTTTTTAAAAGGGATTATCATACAATAACTATGTACAAGAAGAATTATGTGATTCAGTTGATTATAAAGACGAATAAAATTTAAAAACAATCATTGATCTTATTTTTATGACATGAAAATGGATATTTTAAAGGGTAAAATGAAGACTATATGTTATTTTATTAAATTTTAATTATAGTGTAATTTTTTGAAGAAGTTATCATAAAAATAACATTGATGATTCTGATTCCGATGAAGAAGACAAAAGGACTTAGACAAATATGAGGAAAAAATATAAAAAAATGTTCCGCTTAAGAAGAAAAAATATATATTTATTAAAAAATATAAGTATGAATCATTATCCAATAAATGAATCAAATTTTTAATTTTTTTATATCGCTTGTTGGAAAATAAATTTCTTTATAAGATAGTGACGACGATGGAGAAAACCGAAGAGTAAATGAATTTATTCTAAAATATATTTTGAGACAATATATTGAGAATAATAAAAGACAAAATAAATAATTTAATAATTTAATGAAATAATTTTAGGAGAAAAAATATTATATTAGGGATCATATAAAAAATAATGTAATAGTCCTTAATGATTTTTGAGTTGAAAAAATCATAGTGGTTGAGCGTAAAAGGAAAATTTAAGGTTTTGAAGAAAAATCATCCAGAAAAGAGAATCATAACAATAAAGAAAGAAATATGATGAAAAATTTATATTAAACATGATGAAATTTTTTGAATTTGAGAAGATGGTAGATGATTCTAACGAATGATTAGCTAAGAAAGAGGATGAGTTTTATGATACATAATCCATGATTCCTAATACGCAAAGTGATCTAAGAAATATTATCGAATACATCTCTAAAGAAGTTGCGTATAAAGGTAATTTTTTTTCAATATAGTTAATTGTAGGGTCTAGAGATGTCAGGTTTTCCACCTACATTCAATTCATGAAACATATATTTTTACTAACAATTTTTTTAAAATTTCATATTCAATTATATAAGATTAATTATATTTTTGTGAAATTGTCTTCCACTATTAAAGAGTATATTTCATGAAGAAAAAATTCTTATGAATGTAGATACAAAAAAATTTAAAAAAGGGAAAAATAGATAAAATCATATTTGTATTAATATTTTTTATAAATACCATGATTCAGAATTCACTGCATGTATATTGGAGTATTCAGGTAACTATCATAATGATGATGGTTAAATATGTCTCTATAAGGAAATAGGTATGAATAATTAGGGAGGTATGAAAATAATATGAGAAAAACCGTTTCAATATTGAATGAAGAGAAATAAAAGGAAGTTTATATTTTTAAGAATTTTAATTCTTCAAGTGAGGTGTTTGAGATGATTTAAAAAGGTGATTAATAAAATAAGATCATGAATTTTGAAAATTAAATGGATCTCAATAATGTTAAATACTTAAGGAAATATTACCTAAATACTTGACTAGAAAAATATCCATTTCTAGTATGATATATGAAACACAAAAATATAGTGAATGAAAACTTTTGAAATATAATTCATAAGATATTGAAAAAATATGAAAATATTAAATAAAAAGATTATTATTTTATGATTCATATGATGTATAAAAGACGTGAGAATGATAGACATGGTACTAAAGATTGTATGATTATCTTTCTAACTAAAAATGAAGGAAAGAAAACGATGTTTCCAAGTCCATGGAATAATGATACATTGAAGAATAAAATGATGATGGAATCATCTTCTAATGCCTCAATAAAAAATAATAAACCTAATTAAAAATCATTTATGAAATATCACCAATAATAAATAACTTCCCACGGTAAAACTGGTGAACAAAAAACTTATTTTAGACTAAGAGAAGACTCTCAGTATGAATATTTCTTCTATGGAAAACTAAGGGTATTTATTATTACCATTATTATTGTTTATTTTAACACACAAGAAAAGTATTGATGTATATGTTGTAGATGATATGTATGATTGACTTAGTTTTTTTAATCAATAAGAAACATCCATCATATTAAATTACACATACCATGTTAAAAGATGGTTTCTAACCTTTAATGTCGGAGATTTGAATATAATGTTTGAGCGTCTAATTTTTATAAAACATAGTTGATGATTTTTTATAATGTAGATATGTTGCGGGAGTTATATTTTTTTATTTAGACTATATTCATTTTATTTTTGAGATATGTATTTTATTTAACTTACCTATCATACTATGATAACCACTAATATAAATATGATGAATTGGTCTTAAAGAAGTATTACATTGATGAAGTTTAATACAAAAAAAATTGATCACCTTGATTATATATTCCTATTTTCTACATCTGGTTTTAGCACATTGAATTTGGGTTTTCTGAATAATCGATCATTGTTGAGAGAATGATTTTATAACATTTCCCCTAATGTGTTGTTTTCAATATTAAGAGATGAAATAATATGAGTCAATAAGACCACTATGTTACCCATCACGTTTGATTTTCAATAAAGGGAGAAAAATTGAAAACAACATATGGGGTATAAATTATTTAGGAGACATATTGAACATGAAATTTTAAGATGTTTTATAAAGATATTTACAATAAAAATGGGAATTTTTTATTTAAAAGTTTGCTAGTTGTATTTTATTCAATATTTCAATATTTATTTATAGTGAAATTATGTACAAAACATACATAATTTTGAGAGAAGAGTTATTTCTATGTTTAGGGAAAATTTTATAGTCATATGATTCTATAATGATCCTCAATGTTAAAAAAATCATGACTATGAAATTTTCTAATGGTTTTTGCTTCACTCTGATAAGGGATATTGAGATATGGATAATCAAAGGTCATGAAATAAAGAATTGTGATGTATAAGTGAATGTGGTTACTGGAACAATATAATATATCAAATATTTTGTTCTCTCATCAGAGGGGAATTTGTATAAAGATAAACTTACATTGTCATGGAGTTTCATTTGTACAAAATTTGAGATATACTGTACAAATTTAGGATAATCAGATAGAGGAACTCTCTTATGTTCACCTAACTATATTTAGTGGAAAGATAAATATTTTCATGATGATTTATATTATTAATTTCTTTTTCTTCAAATATAATGAATTTATAAGTTGTAATATCTATATAAATTCTATGTTACAGTGTTCAAGATGTTGTAGGTGGAGGATATCTTGTCAATACTATCAAATTAAGGAATCGCTTGTATATAATAATGTATAAAGAAATATATAAAGTTGTAATCGATGAACTTATATTAGAATGTAACTCAAAGTATAAATTAGGATAAGCGGTAAAACATTTGTATAAATAAAAATAATATGTTTTACTAGACATATAAATGATATATTGAGTTCGATATAGAGTTACAATGTACATTATAGAGAAATGATGTAAATATTATTACATGGAGTTGAGTTGTACTAAATAAATAAATTTTATGATCTATGGTTTTCCCACAAAGATACATTTACTGGGACTATCAGATATACTATCGATGAATTTTCACCAGTTATTGAGAAATGTGATGTCATCAGATGAAGGATTACAAATTCATTACAATGGAGATATGAGGATCCCATCATATATAGATTTACTAATGAAATTTAACTAGATGATGTCTAATTAAAAAAAGGACTTATTTTTGAGTCCATTGGATGAATGAAGCCGAATGTGTTTTAACAAGGGTCAATCATACATTGGATTTCTTAAAAAAAACATGTCATGTAGATCTATATTAACGTTTAAACATTGGAATGAGGTTAGTGGAAATTAATAAAATAATTTTATGTCTTTTAATGTGATTATTCTAAGGTGTTCCATCAAAGTATAAAATATTCTCCACATTAAATTATGTTTTCTGAAATAATTGACAAAAGAGTTCATGGAAACATAGGCAATGAAATTTAACTATGTAGTTTTAGGAATATTTAATGTGGTCATAATAATATTGAATTTTATGTATTATGAATATTTATGGAGGTCATATAAATTTTATTTGAGTTTGAGAATTCAAATTCTCGATTTGAATCTCATTTATTAAAGATAATTTTTTGACGAAAATTTCTCATATAGAGCGGTGATTTCACATGATGAATATAGATTATTTTTATGAAATCAATGAGAATAAAAACTCATGATCTATCTTGAAGAATATTTTATTTTTCTTCCATGAATGTCTATATTTTTTTAATATGATTTAGCTAGATAGAAGTACTATTAACTATGATCCAATGGATGGAGAAATGGATTAAAAGATGTATATGATTGAGGTTTACTGTATGGAGGTGAATCAGATAGAGCACATGAGACTATGTTGATATAGATACAACTTTCAAGAAAGAGGACTTATTGATGGAATTATGAAAATAAAGATATATAAAAAAATTGAGTGGTGTTTTTTATTATTTCTTGGCCATTCATAGTTTATGAGAAAAATTTTGACACCACCAGATTATTAATATAATTATTGAAGACTTTTGGGAATTTAAACATGGGAGAAGGTGATCACAAAATATAAAAGATAAAAACATAAGAAAATGATGTTATATATAAAGGGGGTTAAAAACAATTAAATAAGGTCTCATTTCTGAGTAATAGAACTATTTTTTGAAATGTATTTTGGATGGGGTGTACAACTAGTCTAGAAGGAAGTGGATACCAGAAAGACAATTGTGGTTACAACCAACTCTGGTAAAATAGTTGATTACTATGGTGTAGAACCATTCTTAGATAAGGGAATGATTATTGGGATATATAAATAGTAATTTAATGTTCCATTTTAATTATAATAGAATATTTCTAAATAATCATTATTGTGGGAAATAACCAATATGTTAAGGATAAGGACTTTGTACCAAACATTGTAAGTATTGTGGTTTCATCTCCCTTTTTTCACAACATAATTATTAAGGTGGAGATATATAATTCAAAGGTTTAAAATTCTAAAATATTTTAATGAAATCATTATAGGATATGTAATTTTAATATAATGTGATCACTAATTGAACCCCTACCCTCTCTGTGATCTCTCACTGATCTGGGAACTATTTAAATGAATAGGAATTGTGTTTCTAAATAAACTACCATAATGGTAGTATAAGAACAAGAGTGTTATGAGGAAATTGAAATTAATTTATCATTAAATGATTTATATTAATTAAATTTATTGAAGTATTTCATTCATTATACCATATAAATAAATATTTATCTGCAATATCGAAAATGTCTCATGGATTTTAAAATGAGACAATGAAAACTTTTCCTTCAATTTGGGAATAGATAATTACACTCTAACATCATGTATCAAAATCATAACGATTTAAAATACCTATTTAATAACGATATTCATGTCGATAAACTTTTAGGAACATCACTTACAATTACTCCCACATGTATAATGGTTAATTATTATCTATTTTCAAAATCTATTTTGATTAATGTTGGCCGTTTTGGACTAGTTTTTTAAGAACAGGATTATTATTCATTATACATCAAAAATTAATCATTAAAACATAATTAATTGTTTTATAATTTATGTATTATGGTAGATTATATTTTTATAATTTCATTTTTTGTGTCTACTTGTAATTATCCATATTTATGAATTCGGTGATAAGTTTGTTTCTTGAATTCTTAATGAATTAGTGGTGTTTTATTAAATAATGAGTACATTTTTAAAAAAATATTCTAGTATAAAAACATTATTTACATATTTATAAAAATATTAACTTAAATTAAAATCCAATATTCATTAATTATGTAAATATATAATATTTTTTATGTGTGTTGGTAAACCATCCAAAACTAGAACCTTTAATATCTAATGGTTAATTGTGTGGTGATTCGAATGTAATATTATTATAATCAAAGAATAACTATCTTATTTAGTTCTTATTTGTGTGATATTTCATAATTTCATATAGCTATTATAATAAGTAAACCAAAACTATATAATTACATAATACAATGAAATCTTTTATTTTTTTCATCGAATACTATTTTATACTGTTGGATTTACCATTTTTGTTTATTTACTAGATTTTTTATTAGTGCTAAAATTGGTCCATATAAATTATTAATAATTTTTTAAAATTCATATAAATCCATTAATATCACTATCATTATAGAAACCCATTAAACATACACATATTGAAGCATCATTTTTAACTAAAATTTCCATTAATACAAATTAAGGATTAAAATTGCCTAGATTATTCAGATTAATAGGTCCATAATATGTTGAAGAGAAAACTAAAAACAAGAACTCACTATTTTATTCATCAAAATTATCTTCTAAATAAATTTTAACTCTTACTTATTTGTTCGATAACTGTAGGAATCTATAAAGTAAATGGGTGACCTAAAAATCTCATCCAGGGAATAAACATGATTAGAAATCATGACATGTGAGTTAAAGATAAAATAAGAAATCATATAATAAAAGGTCCATGAGTTATTACAAAGAATAAAAACATAATTAATTTTTTTATAATATCACTATAATATAATAAATGTCCTAGAAACTTATAACATGACATACACATGAATTATCCCTAACGAACAAGAAAATATCACATGGCCAACAAAGTACAAAAATTGATATGGTTTCCTCCAATACCACAAATAAAATCTCATGTGGCCTAAAATTTACCAATTTAATTTGAGCACTATCCTGGTGAATCCTTGATAATATTTACATCCTAATTTTTACTACTAAAGAAAATGAACCACAAGTAATAAAAATAATAATTACCCATTAAAAAATGGGTTTCATAATCTTTTCTTAGGACATAATAGAAAGAGATTTCGTAACAATTTAATATGATAAGAAATCATAAGGAATATATTACACCATAAATTTTACGTATAATGATATAGGTATTCATTTAAGAGACATATATAATGAATTTAGATGAAATTACAAACATCAACTGATTACATCATTGATGGAAACATCATTAAAAAACCTTATCGTACATTTCATGATGGAAATATCCTTTTCATAGTGAAGTGACTTATATATAAGATAAAATAATATTTTAAAAAATTTCATTTAAAATATTGATTGAAACATATAATGGAATCTACGAATAATTTAGTGATTATGATGAGTGAAATTTTATTCATGTCATATAATTTAAAATAAATAATTCATATAATTATTTTGAAAAAAGTAACAAAGTAACTTGTTTGTATAATGAAAGAAATAATTGGTTTAATCCATTTCATGAATAGTATAAAATTGCTAAAATATTATATATCAAATCATTTTTATAACCAAAATAAATGTATAAATTATTTTTTGAAAATATGGATATGGAAGAAAAATATCCCCTATCAAGAAGAGAGATAAGATAAGAAATTATATTAAACAATCCTCTAGAAATTTCAACGTAAATTTAATCATTAATAATCATGAATAAATAAAAATTCATGTTAGATACCCAAATTCATCAGTACATACACCACATAATAGTACGTATTACCAAATATGTCTAAATAAAGTGTCAATTCAAATTCAATCCTTTACAAAGACAACTCCATTGAATTGATTAATATTAAATAAGTTAATTATGTGTACCAATTTTTTATCCCCATAAAACAATTAGATATAAAGGATATAATAATCAAGTTTCATTACATTCATAATCTTAGGACATGATAGATAATGAATAAGTAATATATCACAATGAAAAAAATGAGTTATAAACCCCCTTATAACATGGAAAATTTCATTTAAAAGACCCCAATATTAAATAATTTGAATAATTACCTAAAATATCATAAATTTTGAATGATAAAATATAATAAATGTAAAAGAAGAGTAAAATACACCATATAAAATAAATTGTTGCATTGCTTTAAAATATTCCCCAGTTAAAGTAAATTGAGATATAATCCCTCACATCAGGTTTGATTCGCCACGTGTGTTATTTCTCCTATTTAATAACAAAAATATGTTTATATTTTACTTTATTAATAGTATTTTTAATGTTTATTATTACTTTTTTGTTTATTTATTATTAGTTTTGATGATGTTTAACTCATATGTCCAAAATCACCATGGAATGCTGACTAAATTCAAAGAGATTATTATTTAACTATCTCCAAAATAATAATCCTAAAATAATCCCAAATTTTATGAATCAATTTTTTTAAAATCCAACTATGAAATGTAAATATGAAAAAATTATCTATATTACGATACTGGTGTCATTTGGTCGTACGTATGGATGAGTGACATTTCTATTTTTAAACGATCATAATGGAAAATAGTAACTAGTATTTCATACATAAAAATTTATCATTATATTATGTATATAATATTATTTATTTTAATAAAATTGTATATATAAATTTCATGTGATTCGGTAATGAAAAATGAATCACACCACTTCGTGAATGTTATAATCCACATGAATACAAAAACAATATTATCATTTGTCTGTGAATGGGAAGGTAAAAACTGAAGTGTTATATTACCATTAAATAATGTTAAATATTTCATGAACATAATATATATACATTTAATACATAATCATAAATTTTCATAGAAGGTGATGATTTAATATGTATTATATATGTTTGTGAGGGTGGAAGTATTTTGTACAAATGAATTTGGGTTTTTTTTACTATTTTATAAAATAGGGATTGATTTAGGTTATTCAGTTAAAGTAAATACATCTTTTATATGTGATATACTAGTTCTATTATATAATATTTTGTGAATATGATTTTGAGAATGCAGACTAAGAAGAAAAAAAATTCTTGATTAATAACTCTTCATCTTTATTGGAAAACTACTTGTGGTTTACACCAAAATAATAACTAGGTTGAATTTCTGATCAATAATATTCCTTTTGGAAAAGGGGGTGGATGTGAGGAAATTATTTTTATTTTTATTGGAAGATCAAGTAGAAATTTTAAGTTTGACAAAAGGAGAATATGAGATTCAAATTTATTTGAGAGGGGACATAAACTCTTAGATTTTATTAAAATTATAATTTAATTCTAAAAATCTAGTGGCTGAAAATTGAGAATATTCTTGAAAATATGATATTTGATAAAAAATTATATCATCAATTAATATTTGGAAAATTTTAGATAATAATTATTTGCTTTTAATTCTTTCTCAGACATTAACCCTTTTTGAAAATTACAGATTTAATAATGTTTTTTACACATTAGGGTACAAGAATGTGATTATAGAAGGACGAAAGGCCTTAAGATAGACCAAATTTTACATTATCAACAAATTTCTTATTGACCTATTAAATAATATTTTTTTAGGAATTTTAAATTACTTCAAAAATCGTTATTTATTATACAATATCAATAATATCCATTTCTAAACTATTCTTTTAATTTGACATTAAAAATACCAAGATAATTATAAAAAATAGAATATATGACTTTAAAACTACCATAACATGTTATAAGAATCAAGAAATATGTGAATAATATTATTTCATTAAAATAATTTTACATTTAATTTTTTAATTCATTTATACTATTTTACATTTAATTATATATTTATTGTGATAGTGTTCTATAAGCATTTATGTTAATTAAATAAATACTAAAAAATTTCATTAAATTATGTTCATGAAAATAGTTTTATTATTATGAAAATAAAAAATTATATTCATCAACAACTTTCCAATTTTTACTTGAAGACATATTTTATATTTTTAAATGTAATAGAGTGGCACATTTCCCTTTTATTTATTAAAATTATAATAACTTTTATAGTCATGGCCGTATGGATAAAAAATGGGAAATTTTCTAAATTTATATGTTATAGGGTCAATATATGGAAAAATAATAATTATAAATGTTTTAAGGTAATTATAATTGTTGTATATTTAGTTTAACCCCTAGTATGAATGTTTAACCATTAAAAATTGTAACACATTTTTAATATTTTAACTATGTTTATGACAAAAATTTATGTTCATCATATTATCTAATATTATTTATTATGATTCAAAATATTAGATCAATCTTAAAAATGTCTAGTGATAAAAGTGGCTTAATTTCAATTAAAAATAACCTTGAAAAATGAGTTGAGAAATGGTTTTTTAAGGAATGTATTATTTAAGAATATAATGTTCTAAAATTTACTAAATTTCTAGTGAAAATCATTATATGTATTGAAAATAATATAGTTATACAATTAATCTATATATTTTGAAGTGCCCAGATCAGTGTGATCACTGAGAGGGGGAGGGGGTGAATCAATGATCCTTTAAAACTTTTTACTAATTGATTCTTTATCAGTTAAGCCTCTATGGATTGTTAAGGCCTCGATCCACTCTTCTTTTATCTCTCATCCTTTCCTTGAGTAATGCAGTTAATGTAAAGGCATAGGACACAAGGATTTACAAGGTTCGGCTCCAAAGGCCTACGTCCTTGCCATGTTGGTTAAATGCCCCAACGTGGTTTCTCCATTATAATTCGGTTAGTAATTACAATGGTCAATATAGAGTCACAATGTATCTCTACTGAGTCCCACATGAGGTTCTTTATACTGCATCCCACAGTGTTACCAGAGTCCCACTGGCCTGCTTCAGCTTCCAACAAAGACTTCACCACCCTGAGTCTCACAGGGGGTCTTCTCCTAGCTCCTCGAGTCACACAAGTAGCTCTTCTTCTTTTGAATCTCTTCAAGAGTCTTCAACAGCCTTGGATAAGGTCTGCTGGCCTTGCTCACTTCTTCTGTTCACTTGTGGTGATCAAGACTCCTCTTCTTTTCTCGGGCTTTATCTCCTTCGTCTAAGGATGACCCGACCACGGTCTTCAAGAATCTTGATTGGCAAATATGTTCTTGCACTCAGTATGCCCACTCAATCTTCTTGGTCTTCTCAACTACTGAAAACTCAGATGAATGATGTGTTTAACTTCAGTCTGGCTTCATTCTCTCATCAATTCAACTTCATGCACTGAGTTCATGGCATCTCTGAATCGTCATGCACTGATTGCATGGCTTCTCAATCTTCATGCATGACTTGCATGGAATCTAAATTTTATTCAAGAACCTTTGTTCTCGGACTTCTCAAATACACACACACTGATTTAAGCTTTGTTTACATGTGCATGTGCATGCATGAATGCATGCAATTCCCTTTTCTTGTTGGTGTGATAAACCCTTAAAAGGGTGTAAACTCTTTTAGCACACACACCTTCTTCTTCGATTCACACTCTTTTATTCTTTCTCACACACACCAAATTGTGTGTTGTTCTTTAGTGTGTATTTCCCCTTATCTCTTTATTCTCAAGGTGTTCACCCACTCGTTCACTTGTTCATACATGCATGGACATTCATGTGTCTTCTTCCTTAACTTGGGCACACACACAAGAGGTATGGACTCCTTCACTTGTGCATATACAAGACTTCGGCTTTCTTGTTTCTTTGCACACACACACAACCAAGATGGTGTGTCCTTCCTCTTCACGTGCGCACACACAACCAAGATATGTTGTGGCCTTCCTCTTCACTTTTCACACACGGACTTACTTCTTCTCCATTAATCTTTCTCTTCCCTCACATGTGCACACACACTTTGTGCTTATGTTAACATGCACATGTACTCCACTCTGCAAGCACCCTTCTTCAAGTAAATCACACACAACCCGTAGGTGTGCACTTCCTCTTCTTTAACACACACAACCAAGGTGTGTTGAGATTCACCTCACCCGAACCCACTTCAAAGGAGGGCGTGCAAGTATGCGGCCACTCATGTCTTCTACCGCGCCAGTCTAGGGTGCAACAGCCGCGCAGGATGCGGCTTACTTCTACCGCGCAAGGTGCGGCAACTTCTTCTACCGTAAAAGTGGCGCGGTAGCTTCCTCCTTCTGCACAAATTAGCGGGAAGAGAAGGCGCACATGTGTGCACGGCTAAGCTTCTTACTACGGCACAAAGGGAGCATGATGACTTCCTCCTACCGCGTGAGTTCGCGGGCACAGAGGGTGCACAAGTGCGGCCACTTGCTACCGCGCAGGTATGCAGGCAGGGAGCATGCGAATTCGCACCTCGGCTTCTTCCCTGTTTCTCAAGGGGAATGAACAGGGAGGCTTCCTCCTAACTTCTTTCGCGTAGGGGTTGCGTGAATAGAACTCTCGAAGACTTGGGTGGATTCGGGCTTCTCTACCGCGCAAGTGGTGTGAGGAGCTTCGAACTTCGCTAGGCTAGGAGCTTCGAGGAACTCCTTCACTTCGTACAGCAAGGCTGCGCGGAAACCAATGCCCTTCGCGAACCAGTGGGTTTTGCGGTTCCTCTATTTATCTGGTGAAGCAGGAGATCCTTCCTTCATGAATGGAAGTAGCCTCTTCTCATCTTGGACTCTTCCTTTTATAGACAGATATTGCGTTCAAAATCCTCAAAATATTCCGTGACGATCAGAGGTTTGAATGCCCGAGATATTCTCCCTAAAAATCTTCGAACAATGCACCGTAAAACTCGGGAATATTTCCCTTCTTGAATGAGAGGATTCTGTGTAGTATCTTCTCATCAGTGTGATGAGGATCACACGAGAAGATCCTCATGTGTCCGAGGTCTATCCATGCATGACGTTCATGGCCTCACAACTTCGTTTGCATTGACCACCTTCGAGTTTCTACTTTGAAAGGTTGCATGCAAGTGAAACTGCATGCAAGAGATTTGGTTCCTTCATACGATCTCAATGTGCTCAGAATGAGCTTGAATGGTGGCCGGAGTTAAGAGATCGATGTCCGGGAGGATCACTGTCTCACAATGGTCACCGACACAGCGGCAGGGCATCGGGAGGTTGAAGACAACGCTCCCCCAGCAATCGGACGGCTCACACCCTTCACGGCTCGATTGAAGATCAGATTTCCAGCCAGGATCTCATGCAATGGAACGAGCGGCTGAGATAGGATGCGAGATCAGATGGATGGCCAGGATAAGATCCGCGTCTAAAAATTTCATCCCACGTCGAAACGTGTTGCGGTTTTTGCGTGGTTTAACAACCAGCTCCTCCCATCCTCGTTTTAGAAATCTCATCTCCCCCCTCTGGTGCCGCCCCACACCGGTTCTCCTATGTGCATGCTTCTGTGCCCATCTATGCTCCTCCGGGCATGCACCTAGCGCCCATGCTGCACGGGTTCATCACTGTGTGGCACCTACGGGCTTCCACATGGCCCGACCTCCTGCGGGCTGGATTTGCCTTGGCCTCCTCATGGGCGTGGTGACCTTGTCCCACATGTGCCTTGGGTTGAATCTTGGGTAGCTAGCTTGTTGGAAGGCCCTATTTTTTTCATCAGCTCCACTTGAATACTTAGATAAATAACCAAGTACGAACAAGTCTACATCAAGCCATTCTTCACTCCCTCACCTCCTCATCTTCATTAGAATTCTATACTACTTCTATCTTCCTCAACATCTCTTCTTCTTCTCTTATTAGGAGATGGAATTCCCAAGGATCTTTCAACTATCTTCATCAACAATTAATCATAAATCCCTTGATCTTCAATGTTCTTCTTTGATCCAATCATAGATGATGTTGGATCATCTTCAAATCCTCATGCTATAAGAGATAGTGCATGGTCTTCTTCAAACCACTTCATCCAGTTAGTAGTTGTGGATGGTTCATTTCTTCATTCCTCATCCACTTAGTGATAGTGGATGGAACTTATTTATCTCTTCATGCATTGTGAAGACAATGCATGGACTTCTAACAATGTTGTGACATTTTATCTTCTTGATACAAGTTTTTTTAACTTAATATCAGCTCTGCAATCGTCTGATTTATATGGAGAATGTTTCAACAATTACCTCCTATGCCACTTAGTTATTCTCCTAAGTGACATGCTTCTTAGTACCATGGTCATTCTACAACAATCCCCATCACCTTGTCAGTCACATATCCACTCAATCCTTGACATCTTATTAAGAACATCACCATCACCATCAAATCCTCTGTCATTCACATATTGACACTCCTTGTCATCCATTCAATCCTTGACACCTTATTAACAACAAATGCAACACAGTGCACCACAATCCCCCCCTTTGTATTTGTTTTCAATATCACTAGAGCACACATGAATGGGTCAATATGTGTTGCAAGCTTTTCTCCCCCTTATTGGCAACCAAATGCAAAGGTGTTGTGTGGTTCTCTTCAAAATATAACTTCCTCCCTTTGAATAGCATCTTCTTGAAAAACACTAAGAGAGGGATGATGTCACATGTTCACTTTAGTAAAGAGCCTTTAGTAAATCATCTCTAAGTCGACTTGGGCTAAACCGATGTAGAAAACAAGAGTGATGTAACCAAAGAATTCAATGATGCTCACAATTCACTATACATGTGAGATCATGCTTAGGCTTTAAGGGGTTGAAATTTTTCAGATATATCAATGAATTGCTAAATCCTACACATACTTCACCAAACTCATTAGAAAGTTCAGGTGAAAAGATAAATCTCCCCCTTTCATCCTTTTGTCTTCAATCAAACACTCCCCCTTAATTGACATGTTAAATACAATTAAGAAACAAGGTATGAAAGTGTGATTGGAATACCTTCATTCTTCACAAGATGATATGAATCTCAAAATATCATCTTCTTCAGATTATCTCCCCCTCAAGGGGTGCACTTCATTCTGTCCGTACCATTCTAAATTTGAGAATGATCATCATCTTCAATTCCCTGAAATTTAAGCACATGTATATACTAGTGATTATTGAATAAGATGGAACCTCCTTTGTTTATCAGTTTGAAAAAAAAGTTTGAGAAGATTCTCTCTGCTAAGATGTTCCACTTTCTTCATTCTTCACACTTTCACATTTGATCTTCAATGATGTTTGTGCTGGTGTTGATCTTAACACCTCTTCAACTGCTTTGTGTGTGACTCCACTCTTTCTAAGTGCCTTTTGAGCACTAGAATCTCCTGGTGCAATCTTTATTTTCTTGAAGAATTCTTTTTGAGATGGAATGAGTGTCATGCATTTATTACTGATATGACTAGCTTTATTGTAGCTCACACACAGAACTTCATCTTCATGTGAGATATTTTGATTTCATTTTGTACTAGCATTGGCATGGGCATTTTCTTCCTTTCTCATTCTTTCCAAATCTTCTAGCCATATGAATAATATGTCACTTGGAAATGAGGCTTCAGATTTGGATGTTTCACATGGTTCCTTTGATTCTTGTAAGTTACCTTTCTTAGGCATCTTATTTTCAATCAATCCCTTCTTCTTCTTCTGGATTGATTGTCCTGTTGACTGTGGTTTGCTTCTATTTAGATCTATGGATTGTTTAAAAAGATCCATGGTATGACCTGTCTTTCCATAGTAGAAGCATTTTTTCTTGGTGGTCCTTCTGGATGCATCACCCTTCTTGGATTTGAAATCCAAGGACTTCTCTTTCTTTTTCAAGTTCTTCTTGGGAGAATTTTCAACTTTCTTTTGTTGGATTCCCAAGGATACTTCTTCATTCTTAGTCAGGTTCTATGATCTTCTCTTCTTTTCAGCTTTGAAAACATTTGGAGATTGGTATGTATCATTCTTGTTACCACTTTTGCATTCATCCCAGATGTTATCAAACATTCCAAATCTGTTTGCAGTAAACAGATGTTTCTGGACCTGTGGATGTTGCTTCTTCTTCTCTGGCTTTCTCCCCCTTGGCATGGGCTTCCTTTGTGATTTTTCATTTAGAGGATTGTACCAACAATCTATTGCACACTGTCCATACCTATTGCAACACAAACATTGTCCCACAAATCTTGTCTTCTTGACATCTTATGATTGTTGAGTCTTTCTCTTGAATCGCTGTATTTTTTCAGGAGAGATCTCTTTCTTCATCTTCTTCATCCATACTTGTTTAGAGTTATTCTTCCATCCTGCACTTTTTGTAGAAACACATTTTGAATCATTAATACAAGATGGTATGGATGATACCTTCTTCTTAGAAGATGTTTCCCTTTCATTAGGGGATGTCCTCCTTTCGGAATCATCCTTGTCAATGCACACTTGAGTGGAAACATTTCTTCATTCAGCTGATTGGGAGGCTTCAGTTTTGGGCGATTACTTATTTTTAAATATCACCTCTAGCTCTAAGCATTTCATGTTGAGATAGTTATTCTCATCCTCAACAAATCTTATCCTTCCTTCCCAATTCTCTTCCAGTTGTTTCATCTGGTCTTCATGCACCTTCTTCATTTCTTGCAATGAATTTTCATGCTCCTTTACCCTTTTTACTTTGTCTTCTAGTTTAGCATATTTGATAACCATTGACACTCTATTCCTCTTTTCCAGTGCATGGAAAACATCTTTAAACGCTATCTCAAAGAATTCTTTCTCACAAATGCGTCTTTGTAGATATTCAGTGACATCATCAATTCCTTCACTGCTAAGGGAAATGGTTTCATCCTTAGCCTTCACCAGCTTTGTGAGAGTGTTGGTTATGCCAACCCTTCTTACACATTGATATTCCATATAATTGGATTCTTCTTCTAGCTGTAATTTTTCTTCTTGAAGATCATGGATACTTGTAGCAATACACATTGCCACTTCCCTGGGGACTGTCTTCCGAAGATATTTGACTGCATTTAGAAGATCATTGATTGTTCCATCATCATCACATCTAGATCAGGCTTCATCAGAAGAGTGATAAAAGGAATTGTCATCTGTTGTGACTTTCACATTACCTTCAATGGAAGGTGTTTCTCTATTAGTACCAACCTTCTTCTTCATCTTATTGACCTGTTTCTTCTTTCTATTTCTCTGAGTCTTGACAGATATCTTCATTTGAGGGTGTTCTCTCATTTCCTCAAATCTGCACTTCATAAAGACTCCCTTGGTTATTTTAGAGGCAACCTCGCTCTGATACCAATTGAAGTGCTCGGATCAGTGTGATCGCTGAGAGAGGGAGGGGGTCAATTAGTGATCCTTTAAAACTTTTTACTAATTGATTCTTTATCAATTAAACCTCTATGGCTTATTAAGGCCTCGATCCACTCTTCTTGTATCTCTCAGCCTTTCCTCGAGTAATGTAGTAAATGTAAAGGCACAAGACACAAGGATTTACAAGGTTCGTCTCCATTGGCCTTCGTCCTTGCCATGTTGGTTAAACGCCCCAGCATGGATTCTCCACTATAATCCGAATAGAAATTACAATGGTTGATACAGAGTCACAGTATATCTCTCCTGAGTCCCACAAGAGGTTCTTTATACTACATCCCACAGTGTTACCAGAGTCCCACTAGCCTGCTTCAGCTTCCACCAAAGGCTTCTCCACCCTAAGTCTCATAGGGGGTCTTCTCCTGGCTCCTCGAGTCACAAGAGTAGCTCTTCTTCTTTGGAAGCTCTTAAAGAGACTTCAACAGCCTTGGATAAGGTCTGCTGGCCTTGATCACTTCTTCTGATCACTTGTGCTGATCAGGACTCCTCTTCTTTGCTTGGTCTTTATCTCCTTCTTCTATGGATGACCCGGCCACTGTCTTTAAGAATCTTGATTGGAAAATATGTTCTTGCACTCAGTATGCCCACTCAATCTTCTTGGTCTTCTCAGCTACTAAAAAATCAAATGAATGATGTCTTTAACTTTATTCTGGCTTCAGTCTCTCTTCAATTCAACTTCATGCACTGAGTGCATGGCATCTCTGAATCACCATGCACTGATTGCATGGATTCTCAATCTTCATGCATGACTTGCATTGAATCCCAAATGTCTTCAAGAACCTTTGTTCTCGGACTTCTCAAATGCACACACACTGATTTAAGCTTTGTTTACGTGTGCAAGTGCATGCATGAATTCATGCACTCCCCTTTTCTTCTTGGTGTGATAAACCCTTAAAAGGGTGTAAACTCTTTTAGCACACACACCTTCTTCTTCGAGTCACACTCTTTTATTCTTTCTCACACACACCAAATTATGTGTTGTTATTTAGTGTGTATTTCCCCTTCTCTCTTTCTTCTCAAGGTGTTCACCCACTCGTTCACTTGTTCATACATGCATAGACATACATGTGTCTTATTCCTTTACTTGGTCAGACACACAAGAGGTATGGCCTCCTTCACTTGTGCACATACAATACATCAGATTTCTTGTTTCTTTGCACACACACACAACCAGGATGGTGTGGCCTTCCTCTTCACGTGCACACACACAACCAAGATATGTTGTGTCCTTCCTCTTCACTTTTCACACACGGCCTTCCTTCTTCTCAATTAATCTTTCTCTTCCCTCAAATGTGCACACACAATTTTTTCTTATGTTAACATGCACATGTACTCCACTATGCTAGAACCCTTCTTCAAGTAAATCACACACAACCTGTAGGTGTGCAATTCCTCTTCTTTCACACACACAACCAAGGTGTGTTTAGATTCACCTCACCCAAACCCACTTCAAAGGAGGGCATGCAAGTATGTGGCCACGACTGTCTTCTTCTGTGCCAGTCATGGTTGCAACAGCGACGCAGGATGCGGCCTACTTCTACCGCGCAAGGTGTAGAAACATTTTCTACCATGCAAGTGGCGCGGTAGCTTCCTCCTGTCGCACAAATTAGTGGGAAGAGAAGGCGTGCAAGTGTGTGCGGATCATCTTCTTCCTACCGCACAAAGGGAGCGCGGTGGCTTCCTCCTGCCGCGTGAGTTTGCAGGCACAGAGTGTGCGCAAGTGCGGCCACTTGCTACCAAGCTGGTATGCGGGCAGCGGGCGTGCAAATTCGCACCTCGGCTTCTTCCCTGTTGCGCAAGGGGAATGCGCAAGGAGGCTTCCTCCTAACTTATTTCGCGCAGGAGTTGTGCGAAAGGAACTCTTGAATCCTCGGGTGGATCCGAGATGCTCTACCGCACATGTGGTGCGCAGAGCTTCGAACTTCGCTAGGCTAGGAGCTTCGCGGAACTCCTTCACTTTGCACAGCAAGGCTGCGCGGAAACCACTGCCCTTTGCGAACCAGTGGGTTTCGCGGTTCCTCTGTTTATCTGGAGAAGCAGGAGCTCCTTCCTTCAAGAATGGTAGCAGCCTATTCTCGGCTTGGAATCTTCCTTTTATAGACAGAGAGTGCATTCAAAATCCTCAAAATATGCCATAAAGATCGGAGGTTTGAATGCCTGAGATATTCTCCCAAAAAATCTTCAAACAATGCACTGTAAAACTCAGGAAGATTTCCCTTCTTGAATGAGATGATTCTGTGTAGTATCTTCTCATCTGTGTGATGATGATCACATGAGAAGATCCTCATGTCTCCGAGGTCTATCCATGCATGACGTGCATGGCCTCACAACTTTGTTTGCGTCAACCACCTTCGAGTTTCTACATTGAAAGGTTGCATGCAAGTGAAACGGCATGCAAGATATTCGGTTCCTTCATACAATCTCAATGCGCTCGGAATGAGCTTGAATAGTGGCCGAAGTTAGGAGATCGATGTCCGGGAGGATCACTGGCTCACGGCAGTCGCCGACACAGCGGCAGGGCATCAGGAGGTTGAAGACAACGCTCCCCCAGCAATCAGACAGCTCACACCCTTCGCGGCTCGATTGAAGATCAAATGTGCAGCCAGGATCTCACGCAATGGAACGAGTGGCTGAGATAGGATGCAAGATCAGATGGACGGCCAGGATAAGATACGCATTTAAAAATTTCGTCCCACATCGAAATGCTCTGTGGTTTTTGTGCAGTTTAACAACCATCTCCTCCCATCTTCATTTAAGAAATCTCCTCTCCTCCTTCCGGTGCCGCCCCGCACCAGTTATCCTACAGGCGCGCTTCTACGCCCACCTATACTCCTCCAGGTGCGCACCTAGCACCCATGCTGCACGGGTTCATCACCGTGTGGCACTCACGGGCTTACACACGGCCTGACCTCCTGCGGGCTGGCTTTGCCTAGGCCTCCTCATGGGCGTGGTGACCTAGTCCCACATGTGCCTTGGGTTGAAGCTTCGGTAGCTAGCTCGTGGGAAGGCCCTATTTTTTACATCATCTCCACTTGTATACTTGGTTAAATAACCGAGTACGAACAAGTCTACATCAAGCCATTCTCCACTCCTTCACCTCCTCATCTTCATTAGAATTCTAAACTCCTTCTATCTTCCTCAACATCTCTTCCTATTCTCTTATAAGGAGATCGAATTCCCAAGGATCTCTCAACAATCTTCATCAACAATTAATCATAAATCCCTTGATCTTCAATGTTCTTCTTTGATCCAATCATAGATGAGGTTGGATCATCTTCAAATCCTCATGAACTAAGAGATAGTGAATGGTCTTCTTCAAACCACTTCATCCACTTAGTAGCTGTGGATGGTTCATTTCTTCATTCCTCATCCACTTAGTGATAGTCGGTGACACTTATTTATCTCCTCATGCATTGTGAAGACAATGCATGGACTTCTAACAATGATGTGACTTTCTATCTTCTTGATAAAAGTTCTTTGAACTTAAGATCAGATCTGCAATCATTTGATTTGAATGGAGATTGTTTCAACCATTACCTCCTATGACACTTAGTGATTCTCCTAAGTGACATGCTTCTTAGTACCATGGTCATTCTCCAACAATCACCATCACCTTGTCAGTCACATATCCACTCAATCCTTGACATCTTATTAACAACATCACCATCACCATCACATCCTCTGTCATTCACATATTGACACTCCTTGTCATCCCTTCAATCCTTGACACCTTATTGACAATAAATGCAACATAGTGCACCACAATCTCCCCCTTTGTATTTGTTGTCAATATCACTAGAGCACATATGAATGGGTCAATATGTGATCCAAGCATTTCTCCCCCTTATTGGCAGCCAAATGCAAAGGTGTGGTGTGGTTCTCTTCAAAATATAACTTCCTCCCTTTGAATAGAATCTTCTTGAAAAACACTAATAGAGGGATGATGTCACATGTTCACTTTAGAAAAGAGCCTTTAGTAAATCATCTCCAAGTCTTCTTGGTATAACCCGATGTAGAAAAAAAGAGTGATGTAACCAAATGATTCAATGATGTTCACAATTCACTATACATGTGATATCATGCATAGGCTTCAAGGGGTTGAAATTTTTTAGATATATCAATGAATTGATAAATCATGCACATACTTAACCAAACTCATTAGAAAGTTCAGGTGCAAAGATAAATCTCCCCCTTTCATCCTTTTGTCTTCAATCAAACACTTCCCCGTAATTGACATGTTAAATACAATTAAGAAACAAGGGATGAAAGTGTGATTGGAATACCTTCATTCTTTACAAGATGTTATGAATCTCAAAATATCATCTTCTTCAGATTAGCTCCCCCTCAAGGGGTGCACTCCATTCTGTCCGTACCATTATCAATTTGAGAATTATCATCATCTTCAATTCCCTGAAATGTAAGCACATGTATATACTAGTGATTAGGGAATAAGATAGAACCTCCTTTTTTATCAGTTTGGAAAAATAGGTTGATAAGATTATCTCAACCGAGATGTTCCACTTTCTCCATTCTTCACACTTACACATTTGATCTTAAATGATGTTTGTGCTGGTGTGGATCTTAACACCTCTTCAACTTCTTTGTGTGTGACTCCTATCTTTCTAAGTGCCTTCTGAGCACTAGAATCTCTAGGTGCAATCTTCATTTTCTTGAAGAATTCTTTTTGAGCTGGAATGATTGTCATGCATTTATATCTGATATGACCGGATTTATTGCACCTCACACACAGAACTTCATCTTCATGTGAAATCTTTTGATTTCCTTTTGTACTAGCATTGGCATGGGCATTTTCTTCCTTTATCATTCATTCCAAATCTCCTGGCCAGATGATTAATATGTCATTTGGAAATGAGGCTTCAGATTTGGATGTTCAACATGGTTCCTTTGATGCTTTTAAGTTCCCTTTCTTAGGAAGCTTATTTTCAATCAATCCCTTCTTCTTCTTCTGGATTGATTGTCCTGTTGAGTGCGGTTTGCTTCTATTTAGTTCCATGGCTTGTTTACAATGATCCATGGTATGACCTGTCTTTCCACAGTAGAAGGATTTTTTCTTGGTGGTCCTTCTCGATGCATCACCCTTCTTGGATTTGAAATCCAAGGACTTCTCTTTCTTTTTCAAGTTCTTCTTGGGAGAATTTTCAAATTTCTTTTGCTGGCTTCCCAAGGATACTTCTTTATTATTAGCCTGGTTCTGTGATCTTCTCTTCTTTTCATCTTTGAAAACATTTGGAGATTGGTATGTATCATTCCTGTGACCACTTTTGCATTCATCCCAGATGTTATCAAACATTCCTAATCTGTTTGCAGTAAACAGATGTTTCTAGACCTATGGATGTTGCTTCTTTTACTCTGGCTCGCTCCCCCTTGGCATGGGCTTCCTTTGTGATTTTTTATTTAGAGGATTGTACCATCAATCCGTTGCCAAATGTCCATACGTGTTTCAACACCAACATTAACCCAGAAATCTTGTCTTCTTGACTTCTTCTGATTGTTGAGTCTTTCTCCTGAATCGCTGTGTTTTTTTAGGAGAGCTCTTTTTCTTCAACTTCTTCATCCATACTCATTTAGAGTTATTCTTCCATCCTGCACTTTTTGTGGAAACACATTTATAATCATTAGTACAAGATGGTATGGATGGTACCTTCTTCTTAGAAGATGTTTCCCATTAATTAGGGGATTTCCTCCTTTTGGAATCATCATTCTCAATGAACACTTGTGTGGCAACATTTCTTCATTCAGCTGATTGGGAGGCTTCAGTTTTGGGTGATTGCTGATTTTTCAATATCACCGCTAGCTCTAAGCATTTCATGTTGAGAGAGTTATTCTCATCCTCAACAAATCTTAGCCTTCCTTCCCAATTATCTTCCATTTTTTCATCTGGTCTTCATGCACCTTCTTCATTTCTTGCAATGAATTTTCATGCTCCTTTACCCTTTTTACTTTGTCTTCTAGTTGAGCATCTTTGACAACCATTGACACTCTATGCCTCTTTTCCAGTGCATGAAAGACTTCTTTAAACACTATCTCAATGAATTCTTTCTCACAAATTCTTCTTTGTAGTTCTTCAGTGACATCATCAATTCTTTCACTGCAATGGGAAATGGTTTCATCCTTATCCTCCACCAGCTTTGTGAGTGTGTTGGTTATGCCAACCCTTCTTGCCAATTGATCTTCCATAGAATTGGATTCTTCTTCTAACTGTAATTTTTCTTCTTGAAGATCATGGATACTTGCAGCAATACACATTGCCACTTCCCTGGTGACTATCTTCCGAAGATATTTGAGTGCATTTAGAAGATCATTTATTGTTCCATCATCATCACAGCTAGAGCAGGCTTCATCATAAGAGTGATAAAAGGAATTGTCATCTGTTGTGACTTTCACATTACCTTCAATGGAAGGAGTTTCTCTATCAGTAGAAACCTTCTTCTTCATCTTCTTGACCTGTTTCTTCTTTTTATTTCTCTGAGTCTTGGAAGATATCTTCATTTGAGGGTGTTCTCTCATTTCCTCAAATCTTCACTTCATAAAGACTCCCTTAGATATTTTAGAGGCAACCTCAATCTGATACCAATTGAAGTGCCCTGATTAGTGTGATCACTGAGAGAGGGAGGGGGTGAATCAGTGATCCGTTAAAACTTTTTACTAATTGATTCTTTACCAATTAAACCTCTATGGCTTGTTAGGGCCTCAATCCACTCTACTTGTATCTCTCTGCCTTTTCTCGAGTAATGCAGTAAATGTAAAGGCACATGACACAAGGATTTACAAGGTTCGGCTCCAAAGGCCTACGTCCTTGCCATGTTGGTTAAATGCCCCAACATGGTTTCTCCACTATAATTCGGTTAGTAATTACAATGGTCGATACAGAGTCACACTATATCTCTCCTGAGTCCCAGAGGAGGTTCTTTGCATCCCACAGTGTTACCAGAGTCCCATTGGCCTGCTTCAGCTTCCATCAAAGACTTCTCCACCCTAAGTCTCACAGGGGGTCTTCCCCTGGCTCCTCGAGTCACACAAGTAGCTCTTCTTCTTTTTAAGCTCTTCATGAGTCTTCAACAGCATTGGATAAGGTCTGATGGCCTTGCTCACTTATTCTGATCACTTGTGGTGATCAGGACACCTCTTCTTTTATCATTATTTATCTCCTTCTTCTAAGGATGACCCGACCACTATCTTCAAGAATCATGATTGGAAAATATTTTCTTGCACTAAATATGCCCACTCCATCCACTTGGTCTTCTCAACTACTGAAAACTCAGATGAATGATGTCTTTAACTTCAGTCTGGCTTCATTCTCTCTTCAATTCAACTTCATGCATTGAGTGCATGGCATCTCTGAATATTCATGGACTGATTGCATGGCTTCTCAATCTTCATACATGACTTGCATGGAATCTCAAATGTCTTCAAGAACCTTTGTTCTCGGACTTCTCAAATGCACACACACTGGTTTAAGATTTGTTTACGTGTGCATGTGCATGCATGAATGCATGCACTTCCCTTTTCTTCTTGGTGTGATAAACCCTTAAAAGGGTGTAAACTCTTTTAGCACACACACCATCTTCTTCGAGTCACACTCTTTTATTCTTTCTCACACACACCAAATTGTGTGTTGTTATTTAGTGTGGATTTACCCTTCTCTCTTTCTCCTCAAGTTGTTCACCCACTCATTCACTTGTTCATACATGCATGGACATGCATGTGTCTTCTTCCTTAACTTAGGAACACACACAAGAGGTATGGCCTCCTTTACTTGTGAACATACAAGACTTCGTCTTTCTTGTTTCATTGCACACACACACAACCAAGATGGTGTGGCCTTAATCTTCACTTGCACACACACAACCAAGATATGTTGTGTCCTTCCTCTTCACTTTTCACAAACGAAATTCCTTCTTCTTAATTGATCTTTCTCTTCCCTCACATGTTCACACACACTTTGTTCTTATGTTAACCTGCACATGTAATCCACTATTCAAGCACCTTTCTTCAATTAAATCACACCCAACCCGTAGGTGTGCACTTCCTCTTCTTGCACACACACAACCAAGGTGTGTTGAGATTCACCTCACCCGAACCCACTTCAAAGGAGGGCGTTCAAGTATGCGGCCACTACTATCTTCTGGCGCGCCAGTCTTGGGTGCAACATCCGCACAGGATGCGGCCTACATCTACTGCGCAAGGTGCGGCAACTTCTTCTACCGTGAAAGTGGCGCAGTAGCTTCCTCTTGCCACGAAAATTAGTGGGAAGAGAAGGCGCGCAAGTGTGCGCGGCTCAGCTGCTTCCTATAGCACAAAGGGAGCACGGTGGCTTCCTCCTACCACGTGAGTTCGCAGGCACAGAGGGTACGCAAGTGCGGCCACTTGCTACCACGCAGGTATATGGGCAGCGGGCGGGCAAATTCACACCTCGGCTTCTTCCCTGTTGCGAAAGTGTAATGCACAGGGAGGCTTCCTCCTAACTTCTTTCGCATAGGGGTTGCGCGAAAGGAACTCTCGAAGCCTCGGGTGGCTCCGGGCTGCTCTACCGCGCAAGTGGTGCGCGGAGCATCGAACTTCTCTAGGCTAGGAGCTTCGCAGAACTCCTCCACTTTGCGCAGCAAGGCTACGCGGAAACCACTTCCATTCGTGAACTAGTGGGTTTCGTAGTTCCTCTATTTATCTGGAGAAACAGGAGCTCCTTCCTTCAAGAATGGTAGCAGCCTCTTCTCGGCTTGGAATCTTCCTTTTATAGACAGAGAGTGTGTTCAAAATCCTCAAAATATGCCGTGATGATCGGAGGTTTGAATGCCCGAGATATTCTCCCTAAAAATATTCAAACAATGCACTGTAAAACTCGAGAAGATTTCCCTTCTTGAATTAGAGGATTCTGTGTAGTATCTTCTGATCCGTTTGATGAGGATCACACGAGAAGATCCTCATGTGTCCGAGGTCTATCCATGCATGACGTGCATGGCCTCGAAACTTCGTTTGTGTCAGCCACCTTCGAGTTTCTACTTTGAAAGGTTGCATGAAAGTGAAACTACAGAAAAGAGATCAGGTTCCTTCTTATGATCTCAATGCACTCGGAATGAGCTTGAATGGTGGCCGGAGTTAGGAGATCGATGTCCGGGAGGATCACTGGCTCACGGCGGTCGCCGGCACAGCGGCAGGGCATCAGGAGGTTGAAGACAACGCCCTCCCGGCAATCGGATGGCTCACACCCTTCGCGGCTTGATTGAAGATCAGATGTGCCGCCAGGATCTCATGAAATGGAACGAGCGGTTGAGATAGGATGCGAGATCAGATGGATCGCTAGGATAAGATCCACGTCTAAAAATTTCGTACCACATCAAAATGCACTGCGGTTTTTGCGCGTTTTAACAACCAGCTCCTCCCATCCTCGTTTCAAAAATCTCCTCTCCCCCCTCCGGTACCACCCCGCACCGGTTCTCCTGTGGGCGCGCTTCTGCACCCACCTATTCTCCTCCGGGCGTGCACCTAGTTCCCATGCTGCACAGGTTCATCACCGTGTGGCACCCGCGGGCTTACACACGGCCCGACCTCCTGCGTGCTGGCTTTGCCTAGGCCTCCTCATGGGCGTGGTGACCTAGTCCCACATGTGCCTTGGGATGAATCTTGGGTAGCTAGCTCATGGGAAGGACCTATTTTTTACATCATCTCCACTTGTATACATGGTTAAATAACCAAGTAGGAACAAGTCAACATCAAGCCATTCTCCACTCTTTCACCTCCTCATCTTCATTAGAATTCTATACTCCTTCTATATTCCTGAACATATCTTCTACTTCTCTTATTAGAAGATGGAATTCTCAAGGATCTGTCAACTATATTCATCAACAATTAATCATAAATCCTTTGATCTTCAATGTTCTTCTTTGATCCAATCAGAGATGAGGTTGGATCATCTTCAAATCCTCATGCACTAAGAGATAGTGCATGGTCTTCTTCAAATAACTTAATTCATTTAGTAGCTGTGTATGGTTCATTTCTTCATTCCTCATCCACTTAGTGATAGTGGATGGAACTTCTTTATCTCCTCATGCATTGTGAAGACAATGCATGGACTTCTAACAATGTTGTGACATTGTATCTTATTGATACAAGTTCTTTGAACTTAATATCAGCTCTGCAATCGTCTGATTTGTATAGAGAATGTTTCAACTGTTACCTCCTATGCCACTTAGTGATTCTCCTATGTGACATGCTTCTTAGTACCATGGTCATTCTCCAACAATCACCATAACCTTTTCAGTCACATATCTACTCAATCCTTGACATCTTATTAACAACATCACCATCACCATCACATCCTCTGTCATTCACATATTGACACTCCTTGTCATCCATTCAATCCTTGACACCTTATTGACAACAAATGCAACATAGTGCACCACATATTTCAATCAAATTATTCATTATTAATTATTTTTTTAATTAAATATATTGGAAATACCTTAGGAATTTTCCAATAGTTATAGTTAAACAGTTCTATTTTTTTCTATTCATTGAAAAAATATATTTTTAATCATAATCCAAACTATTCATTATAAAATAATTCCCATATGAAGACTCAACAAAGGATGTTTATTTTATCAATAGAGTTTTCTAAAATTTTAAAAAATAAAATATTATATTATTTTCTCAAAAAAATTAGTAACAATCCCATTTAATGAAAATGTATTTTTTAAATATAAAATAACATCATTAAAAATTTATTTATTAATTCCTAAGAATCTATAAATATATTTATTTTGATTTTGATCATTAAAAAAATGTAAAAAAATTTTTTATTATATTTATACCGTAAAATTTAATGTTGTGATTATAATGATCATATTTAAATAATATAATTTAATGGCTCATTTAGGATTGGTGTTTATTTTTGTATACACTATAGATCATTGTTTTCATTATTAAAATATTGGGTTTCTTTCTCCCCCACTCAATAATAAATTACATCCTCATTATTTTGTCTAGAATTTGGTAATAAAATGTTTGACATTTGAAAATATCTTTCTCGGAATACCAAATCATACTAAGGGTTAATAAAAAATTCTAAATTAAAATTGAAAAAGAAAAATGTAATTTTATCTAGAATGAAAAAAAACTCGATTTCTAAAATATATAACAATGGTGAGAAGTTAAAATATACACATGGAAGATAAAACTAATACCTAAGGACTAATAGAGAGAGGTAGAGAAGATCGTCAGTACAATGTTAATGACCCGAAAGCCATAAGTCTGTGATGAATTACATTAAAATTAATTCATTGAAAATTAATGTAACTGTATAACATTTTTATTTAAATAAATTTTTCATAAATTTGAGGAGATATTTTAAAATAAATATAAAGAACTACAATAATATACTTACATTATATCCATTCATTTTATAATCATAATTTCTTTTTATTGTTGTCCTTCAATCTGTTTCCACTTCATCACTTACTTGGAGAAATGAATACTCAAGATGATATCTTAGGAGAATTCCAATAATATTGGATAAATACATATATTATTAATGAAGATGAATTTTTCATTCCTAATGTTGTAAAATAAAAAATTAACAGATCACATAATTCATAGAAGGATCGCGTGTATTTCCACATGTATTTTTATATTAACAAATAATGAAATGGTTTGAAAAATTTATATAATTACATAAAATAATAAACCCTAATATGAAAAAAAATAATAAATTAATAAATAAAGCCTCAATAATAATAATCAATGCTAAACTCAAATTGTTCGATAAGTAACTAACATTAAAATTATTGAGATATTCTTGATTAAGTTTGATCCCAAAAAATTGGAATGATTTGATCATATATTCATCCAAGCTATATGTAGAATTTATCCCAAAATAAAACAAATCACTTATAAAGTCTCATACCAAAATGTATATTCCCTAATAGTATATTATAATCATTTCTATAAATAACTCTAATCACCATAAATCAACAATAAAATTATATATTCTCAAAAAAATTAAAATAATAAATTGATGTTTCACAATTATTATTCCCAAAAAACAATTTTTAAATATAAATTTAAATCATAATTCATGATTCCAAAAACCTAAATAATTTCACCTCTATGTATTGAATACATATGTCTATATTTTGAGCAGGAGTTAACTAGTAGAATTTGTCCTTGACTCAGAAAATGGCCAGTTCCCTAAAATTTAAGGCAGCAAATAGTAAATGGATCTCTATGATGTAATTTATTTTTCTACCTTAAACACGTCATTTTAATTCAGTATTTTTTCACTCTATTCCCTTATTTTACTCATATAATATATTACCATATAACTATTACACATTCACCTAAATTTATCTTTAATACATCTCTGATAAAATAAATTATGCCTCTTTCCCTCTAGTATCTCCACCCCTTATTATTTTTGTATACTCTATATGTATCTTCTTTGGTGGGTTAGAGAGTTTTTAAGGTAGAATTTTTTAATTATATAAAACGATCTATGATTGGTAATTATAATATTATTATTTTTAATTCATCAATAATATCATTATTTTGATAAAAATAAATTTATTTTGCATCACATTTATCATTAACATAATTCCCCATAGTTATATCTATTCACTAAAACCAAAAATCATAGTGCTTGAAACAATAATCATAATCTTGAAAATAAAATTAATAAGATGTCAAAATAATGAAACCTTATTCTCAATATATTACACCATAGCTTTAACCGAGGTCATTGTTTGGTATGATCCATTCAAATCGTTTATGGTGGTTAATAAAGAGTTTTTGAATTTGTAAAACATTTCCCCGACAATGCCAACCCAAGTGAGTAGCAAGGCTTGTTATTGTGCACTAGGTTACAATTGAGTCAAATCCCAATGCACCCATTTCATTATAATTACCACAGGGTAAACTAATCCATATCTAAATCCAATTATAGTGTCAAGAATGTGATCTAATTTCATGGAAACCACTTTCTCTATCCTTCACCAAAATTTCGTGATATTTTTTCTATACATATACTTATCCTTAAAATTACCCCTAGGGTTCACACTAAATTAATCATTCCTTAATCCCCAACAATAACTATGTTATTCTCTAATTCTAACTATAGTTCCCATAATGTTTTTACACATACTATTACATGACTTTTAACATAAATATCCATTTATACAATACATGGATTAAAAAACCTAGGGTATTTGGAACATTATGTCCATAATACATCAAAAGGTAACTAAACATCCCATATTACATTAATTATTCATAATGAGAACCTAGATCCATTTTAACACCTAAAATAGAATATGATTACTTAGTTAATATATAAATTAATGGTGCAAGCTAATAAATCCTTTATGAGAATAAACATCATAAAAAATCATAACATTTGAGATAAGGTATATCCTGATATAACAAAAATTGAATGATTTTTTGTAGTCACATGGAAACATATCGTAATGAAAAGGGAATCATAAGATCATTTATACATTGAAATTGTGGTAAAAATATATAAACTTTCATATAATGAGTTATGGATAACTACATAGAAAATATAACATACCGGATAAGGTCCCATTATGGATTATGATTAATCCCTAATTCCTTATAAAACATATATTGATTCTTAAAAAACTAAAAAATGTATTGAGTTGATATCTATAATAACCCTTTATCCATGTACATTCTTATGGGTTCCATAAATGGAAATTAGTAAAATGGTATAAACATTGTAATTATTTTTTCTATGAAATAGGATCTATAATATTTTTTCATTCCATAATCAAATGATATTTATTAATGAAGGAATTTGATACATGAACTTAAGAAATGTATTTTCCATCAGTGGATGGTGTAGTGAGCAATTTATTTATGTAAGAGACATATATATAGAATTTAAAAGCCATTCATAACATAAATGGTTGGCATCATTGATCAGAATGTCCTTAAAATATCACATGGAATATTTTATGATGAGAATAATCATTTCCCATCAAATAATTTAATTTAAATATTAAATAAAATAGATACTATTATGGAAAAAAATTATTCCTAAATAAAAATGTGTACTAGTAAGAAAATCATCATTGAATTTAGTGTTCATGATTTTAGAAAACGTCATACATGTTTTATAAATTAAATGAAACACTCTTTTAACACTTTTCAAAAAAAATATGAACGATCATCACTTATAAGATGAAATAAATATTCTATTTGTATGATTTCAAAAAAATTAAACATGGATAAAATTTTTGTGATAAATCATCTGAATAATAAAATTAATTTTTAAATACCTTTATAAAATATGTATTTGAAAAAAAAAACATACCTAATAGATGAGTGAGATAATATCATCTATACTTGTAAAAATTACTATAGAAAGAGTGACATGAATTGAATCATTAATATTCATCAATAAATACATAATAATGTTATATAACCCAATAATTCAGTATAAACACAACAATAATGTATGTATGTTTATAGTACCAAATATGTCTCAATTGAGTGGTAATTAATATTAAATCACTTATAATGATAATATCATCAAAGAGATAATTATTAATGGGAATTTTTATATATTTAAAATGTAAATAAACATAATAAATTGACATATAACATAAAACAACCATAATTTTATATACATGAAATCTTATAATATCCTGGAAAATGAACATGCAATATAACCGGGTGTAAATAAATTGACTAGTGATTCCCTTTAACACATGGTAACAAAAATTCCATGTCCCCTTGAATGAAATAATTTGAAGTAATGCATAAAATACCCATAATTACGAAGTAATCTGGATATTAAATTTTAAATGGTCAATATAAACACCATATAAAATAAATCTATGTATAACGTTAAAATATTCCTTAATGAAATGAAATTTAAGAGGAATCTCTTACCTAATGTTTTATTACTCATGTCTATGCTTCATCATAATAAATAATAATTTTTTTCAATTATTTACATCCATAAAATCATTTTCCATGTGTATTATTACATATATTTTATTTATTTTCACGTAAAATTGAATGACATAACCATTTAGGTTCAAGTTGTATGTTTTGACAAATGCTGGGACATATGGCAAAAATCACATCGTAAATTTAAATATGTTCAAAAAAACATTTCCAAACACTTAATAATTATATTTATTTTTTTAATTTTTATTCGTTAATTTTATTTTAAAAAACAATTATGAAATATGGATATCGAAAAATGTACTAGGCCACAATTTTTGAGATGAAAGGTCATACGTTAACATGAGTAATGTTTCAATTTTTCAACAATAATGATAGAAATAAAGTAGGTGTTATTTTACACTTATATAATGATCATAATATCATAAATTCATATTGTTAATTTAAATAAACATTTATATATATACCATCTATGTGATGTGGTAATGAAAAACTAAAAACATTGCTTCAGGGGGTGTTATTCCAAATATACACATGAACATTGTTATAATTTTTATATGAATGTAAAGGTAATAAAATATGTGATATATTAATTTTATGAAATTATAAATATTAATTGAATATCATATATATATATATATTAAATTTTTCATCATAAACATCTAAGAGAGGTGACGATTGAAAATGAAATACCCTATTTTTTGAGGAAGTCATCATCTTTGCCAATGAAAGATGGTTTTGTTTTCTATTTTATAGAACAAGAGAAAGATATATGTTATGAAATTAACCTAACAAAATCCTATTTTATTTTAGATAATTGTTTTTTATATCAACATAGTTAAATAATATTTGGAGAAGGTGGAAGAAAAATAAAATAAAAAACACTTCATTACAAACTACACCTCTTCCTCGGAAATCCACTTGAGGTTTACTCTAAAAAACATCCCAATGTTATTTTTATAATAAAAATGGCCTATAAAACATGAGTAGGGACTTTAGGAATGTATACCCTCAAAGATTCACTAGTGAAAAAATTATGTTATGATGGAATAGTAGAGATGAAGAGGTTTCCTTTTACAAGGGAGTGTAGGGGAACTCTTGGAATATTATAACTAAATAATAATTATGCCTGTATTTAATCAATAATTTAAGTTAATTATATAATTAACATATATAGAAATAAATGATAATCATGAAAAATATTTTTTAATATTAAAAAAACCATTTAGATTAATTTACATCTTGTTATTGTCCCATTGTGTACACGTAAGACATTTTTTAAAAGTAAGAGTGACATTTTTTCCTTTTCATTACATAAAGTCTTAAAAATATTATAATCCACTATATATGACTAAAAAATAAAAAAATTCCCTAAAATGTAATGTATAGGGATAAAATATGGCTATATATTGGAAATAATATAGGTTTTTAGGTCATTAAAACTCTTATCACATGAGTTTAACCTCTAGTAAACATGATTTACCACTAGCCATGGTAACGAATTTATACTCTTTTAACTATTAACTACGACAAAAATGTATACCTTGTTACATAATAATTATTAGTTTTATTCCAAATATATAACCAATTTAGTAAAATTGAAATCATATAGGTGATTGAATTTAATTTAAAAATAAACATGTTGATTGTTTTCAAAAACTATGTTTCAATGAATGAATTTTTCAAGAATAATGTCATCTTACATTAACTATATGAATAGTGATCATTATTAGATGGATTTAAATTGACATATATTAATTTATATTCTATATTTTTAATTTAAATAATTCATCACTACAGAATATTTCAATTAATTTAAATTGATTGACATTATGAATTTAAAAACTATTTACTGTAAAAAGAAAAAATTCATTGAAAAATTGAAATTTTATGAAAAATACACAAAATTAATTAAAAAATAAATTTAACCTGATTACATAAAATATGATGTAAAAAATAATTTTCTAAAATATGGATTAAAAATTAATTTTATCACAAAAACTAGTACAAATCACATTTAAAGAAAACAAATTTTTGAATAATAAAATGACTAAATTAAATATTGAATTATTATTTAAGAAGAATTTATCAATAAATTTATCTTGACTAGAATATACACATATATATATATATTCTAAAAATAGTACTCAATCATATTTAAACCCTATTAGTTTGACTACGATCTTATAATAATTTTATTTAAATAAAATAGTTTCATGGTTCGATTAGCCACAATGTTGCATGCCATATACACCATCAAAAAATTATTTAGATTTAAAATATTGGGTTATTACATTCATGAATATCCATTTCTATTCTCTATTAAAATAAAAAGGGAAATTGGTCATCCAATGGAGATGGTAGTCCACACATACCCATGGATAATGATTTCCTATACCATTGGACATTAAAAAAGAGTAATATGGATAATATTTTTTAGAATCAAATTTTTTAAAAAAATATCATAAATATATATTAAATTTGTTATTTTCAAAATAATTATAAGGTTGTTATGTAAAGTGAAACACACTATTTCATTGTGTAGGTAGTCGACACAGTCCACGAATTACAATTTCACATTACTTTATAGATACTATAAAGGTTGTTAATGCATATATCATTATTATTATAACATATAACTTTTCTAATGATGCTGATGTTATAATTTTTTGTTATTTTAATGTAATTTTAGGAATAATATGTTAGAATAAATAAAATTAGATAACAATGGAGTAGCTAGATATTTATACAACACTTTTTGGATTATCTACATTATAGAGGTTGTTAAGACTCAGATAGATGGTCTTCAGAGAATATAATAACTTATTTAAGGAGGCAATTTGTTTTTAGGATTACTTAGGGAGATTTTGGGATGAAAAAGTATGATGTTTTTCTAGGTTCTATGAGGAGAGATGTACCACTATATAAGTTAAAAGGGATGATATTTTAGAAAATACCCATAAAATAATATAGGGAAGTGAATCATTATAAAATTGGAACCTAAATTTAGAATTAATGGTGAGTATAAGTTATCACATCAATAATTCCCTCAACCACACATCTCCGTATATATTTAAAACATTTTTGATGTTATTTACTCATATACTTTTACTTTTACAATTTTATATATTTACTTAGTGACTAATTATACCTAAATAAGATATTATTTATGATTAAAAGTAAAATGGTTATTTCTAAGTAATCTGGAACAACTGATTAAAATATAGAAATCCATCTTATTTTGATAATTTTATAAATGTGATACAAAAATCTTTTAAATTAATTAACAGTTAATATATCTAAAACATTTTTAAGAAAATATAACATAACATCTAATATGTGAAATTTGGGTTTGTAAATTAAAACCAACATTTTCAAAATTATAAATTTTCTTTTAGAATAATTATCATTAATTATAAAAAGTTTTTATGAATTCCCAATTCTAACATTTATACTATGTTAGGTGTTATGTTAGTTTAGTGTTTTATATGACATGATTAATTAAGGATACTATTAATTTATGGAATCCAAAACCTCATGTCATTATATTAATAACATGTAAAAGAATTTTGATCAGGAAATTTTTTTGAAATTTCCCATCACAAAGTCTTTGGTTCACTCACTTACGTGCTCTTTTATTCCAAATAACAGGACATGCATAAATTTTGTAATTGAACATGTTTATTTATGGGCTATGACTACAATGTCTTCATATTTATGATCTAAAATAAAAACATAATAAATGATTTAAGAAAAAAACATTATCTTATATGAATATAATATATAGAAATATTGGATATAATTGAATGTTTTAGATTAGATAAATAAATCAACATAATATTAGGATAATATAAATGGAATTATAAAAGTTCATGTTATTATATAAAATTAATAGAGAACAATTTCTCTAAAAACACCAGGTGTTATAGTGATTTTTTTATAGAATTCATTTTTTATATGTGTTTCCTTGGCATGAAATACTAAAGAGTATGATAACATCCACATCATGGGGGATACTATTGTAAGGATACATTCTAGAGGTTGTGGATTAGGAAGTAAGTTAGGTTCAATGTCAGTTAGAAATCTATAATTAGATATAGTAATAAGTAAATATACATGAAAGTGGCCTAAAATGCTATCTTATGATACATGATTAAACATTTAAATTTTCAAAAAAGGATAGAAATATTTCTTACTTGAGTTAGTGGGATTTATGTATGATGGATGAAATGGGTTCAATAATTTTTTCCATTACATTAGTTCTAATAGAGTGAAATAAAGTGAAGATTATACATAATAAAAAGTGGGATTTTCATTTAAATTAGGATGTTAATGGTTGAAATCAGTACATGATAGGGATTATGTAGAATGGTTTTTTAATAAAAGTTATATATGTTATTTCTATATTTTCATCTATTTTTAAATATATTATTATTCACACGGTACTCTGTATTTTCTCCAAGGGTTATATCTTGATTAGTAAGAAGTTAAAACCAGATGTCATTATGGGGGTTAGTGTGATGATATTTACATAGATGTATGTATTTCTATTATGGATTAAAAAAATTATCTTATTTAGATTCATTATTAGAACCAATATATTTTAAATCAACTACCAAGGTAGTGGAACCATAATTTCAAAATCATTACGTAGGAATATAGCCTTCATATAGAAATTTATACCATTGAATATACATAAAACTATATGATGATGTTATTTTCATCACTTTACATCCCAATATGTACCATTTACTTATTTATAGATTAGTAAATGAAAGTATTGATGAGATGAATGTTGAAATATCTAAATGTTTCCTGTTAAATAATCTACATTATTAAAAATGTATTTTTTGGAAATATATTATAAGAGTATTAGTTCACACATATTAATTTATAAATAAATTTGAATACATTTTTGTGTACATGGAAGGTTTTAAAATGATTTCTAAGAATCCTTTTACCAATCCCTTGTATGGAAATTTTAATATAATAATAGAGAATCCACCTAGAATAGAAGGATGGTTTAAGTACATGGCAAGGATGCTATTTTCAATGGTATTTGAAATATTATTATATTCCATCATTTATATATTGTGATCTTGCATTTTTTATGAAGTTGTAATTTTTATATTCTTTAGGGATAATCTTGTAATAGAACACTAGGAAGATTTTATTTGTAACCTTTCTAGTGATAAGAGTTCTAAAATCATAAATATTCATTTCAAAATGTATTTATTGTTGTATGGGTTTGTAGATTCATAATTTGGGGAAAATTTGAAAATGATTAGGATCACAACAAGATATGTATTTACTTACAGAGTCATAAATATGAGTCATATGTTCAAAAATAGTATATATGTGTAATTTCAACAATATAGGTATAGTACATTATATTGGAAGATTTCAGAATTAGATAATTTTGGTGAAGGGAAACTATAGTATATTTTATAATGGAAGGATGATGGGATGTTGTTCTGTGATTTCAAAATTATAAAATTCTTATCCAACAATATTATTTTTTTCCCATATCAAATCATGAAATGTTGAAACATGACATCAACACAAATATGTTTAACAAAATTGTTTATGAACTATGAAAGGGGGATGGAGTTAAAAATCATTAAAATAGGTAGACCATGGTTGTAATTGAGGATACACTAGGCTATTATTGCTTCTTATTTCATATGGGGAGATTTGAAGCAATATAAAGGAAGAATGGAACAATAAATTGATATTAAAATTAGCTATTATTAGCATAATCAAAGGGAGGGAATGGTAGTTCATCCCATTCCCACGTGGAAGATTGAACGGTTCAACTAATGTTGAAACCATTTTACAGAAAAGTGTTGGAACATCATAAATAAGAAAATATAGATGTTTAATTCAAAATTAAGATGAAGTTAGTGGAGCAGTATAATAAATGTATAGTGGTTTGGAAGAAAAATTATTGGACTAAGATATTTCCTAAGAAAAAATAATTAGTATGGAAGTGCGAAGATGCAAAGGACATTCATAATAGTCAATTATGAGATTATATAATATTTTCTTAACATTCAAATGTGTTACATAAGGGATATTTGGAAGGATATCTAACTAGTTTTTATGGGGTTTGATTAGAAAAAAAATATTCATCATATTGTTTTGTTGATATAGTAAAATTTGTTCAGTGATAAAACCATGGTGGGAGTTCAAAAGTAATATATAGAAGTTGGTATATTTTTCTTCAATGTTTATGACCAAAAATTTATATCATTTTGGGATTCTTTTTTTTCTAAATTTTTAACATTTAGTAATTCTTATTCTTCAATAATAATGTTTTTTCAATGTCCTCCCCATTGATTTGGACAATATGAAAACTATGTAAGATATATTTTTTTCATTTAATATATATTCTAATAACAATTTTTTCATGAAGGTCATGTATGGGGTTTCGGTGAATTATTTTTATTTTTCATGTTGGGATTTTTCTTCTTTATTTTGGAAAAATGATAGATACATGTTAAATTAAATTTTATTAGTTCATTAAAATTTTCAATGTTTTAAAGCTTCATGAGTGTGCATAAATGTTGAAGGTTCTGGACACAAAATCATCGATGCATATAGAGTTTGGATGTTATACTCTTACTGGAGAGTGGGATGTACATGAAGGATGTTTGTGACTTCATTATTGGTATATTGGTATGGTTGTATCCATGATTTATAATATTAATTTTTATGATGATTTAAAAAATAATATAATCATTCATCCAATTTTAGACTAGTTCGTATATATGTTTTTATAGTACTTCGAAATGTTCTCGCTTATGATTGATGTTAATTTTATAATAAAGTTCATTCCAAGAATTAATTCCTTATTAATATCTTCTTACAAAATGAATCAGAAAGTTAATCAAGAAAATTAGGCATCAATTGTGTATATTGGGGGATAAAATAATCTCTTGAGCATGTATCGATAAGGGTATACTATATTATTAAAATAGAAGGAGGATGCATATATTTTTCTACACGTATATTACCAAAGGATCAACAAGGTGATATTCATTATTTGATATTATATACTATGCATTGATGATCTATTAGAATAATTGAAGGGATCTAAATGGCTCATTTAAATTTATATGACATCATGTCCCCCAATTGAGATAGATACCCTATTATAAACCATATATTTATTTTTGGATGAAATAATGCTTGTATGAGTATCTTCTTATGTTTTTCAAATTTATGAATGCAACAAATTTTTTATGGTGACGGCAAAACAATTCTTCCAATATTTTTTTAATTGATTATGGAATGTTTTGTGAATGAAGTTATTTTTTTATATGAACAAATGTATGAACATTCATTTTATTCAATTATTTTCTATGAACACTTAAACATCATTGTAATATTTCTATGATTATAAATTATTAGTTTTGGATAAGGCATATCAACATATTTAGGCATGTGATATCTAAGGAAGGCATATTAGTGTACCCAAAGAAGGCTGAGTCCATTTTTTCATGGTATATTCCTAATAAATTCATTATGATCCATAATATCATAGGCATTAGAATATAATAGGATACTGAACTATAGATTTTCCCAATAAGTGGCACTGAAGAAAATTTTCTTAAACGGATAAATGTTCCTATGATTTAATGCTTCAGAGAGAGACACCCATGGAAAATGCGATAACTAACATCTGCAATAGTTTTGACCTAACGTGATATGGTTAAGAAAAATAACATGATTTTAATTCATAATGTTTTTTTATTGGAGTTTTTTAGTGCAAAAAATTCATGGAAAGTCATATAGTCATTGAAATTTTAGGCCAGTTGAGTATATAAACACAACCCACGATCTTTATTTATTATAGGTACTGCATTTCTTGATATATATCCACCATTATCTTCTTTATGAGATATTATTATTCTATAAAGACCATAAAATCCTATAATATATTTTTTATTAGAGATACCTAATTATTTAATAGAGGTGAGAGTTCAATTACCATAAGTCTTTTAACATTATGATAGAACACTCTCCTATTTAAGAGAATACCCTAATTCATTCCCTAATAAATAAATCTCATACACAGTTAATGTATATTGATTGTAGTTATTATTATATGATAATTATCTAATTTTTTATATGAAATTAATGTTGGATGTATCAAGGAAGATAAGCACAAACCTCCTTTGGTATGGCATCTTCACCCCATGAGGGAGTGATGGAGATTCTATTATTCAACTCATATTATATTATTAGGAGAGAAAATATATATAGTTGGGAGAAACCATTTAATTTTCCACCTAAAAATGATGAGGTTTTTAATGTCCATGGTTGGGATATAGCCTCAATGAGCATGCATGATGAGCTGATGTGAACTTGACAAGCATTGATACATATCATTCACCTTTATATTACCAAGATGTCATGTGATATTCATAGGTTTTGATATTGTCCTAATATTTAGAAATATAAATTCATTTTCAGCGTCAAATTCATTACATATCATTGGTAAAATTATAGGACCTAGCTTCCCATGATACTTCTCTAGTGACTACCCATTCTTGAGAGAAATTGGATTCATATAACAATCAAATTTTTTACGGGATTACAAAGGGAACCTTGAGAAAGTGATGTATGGTGAAATTTATTTCCACTAGTTATACAATCATAATATCTACTACTCATCAATGAGATATAATCTATTGATAGTTATTCTAGTTATATATCAATGTGATGTTATATAATCATTTTCTCTTAATGAGTATCATTTATGATCAGGACTATAAGATCATGTTATATTTCTAGAATTATCTATAGAATATTATTGATATATAGGGTAATAGGAACACCACATGATATCCTCTAATTGTTGAAAAACCTAAGAAAATTTTCATGATTCTAGAGGATATCTTTTGAGCACGTGTCTAGGATAGTAGTGGTTTCTATGAAAAAAATCATTCACATGTAGAATTTTCATACAACAATAGATTATAGGATTTTATTTATATAGTTATATAATATGTTTAATAGATAAATTCATGAAATTATACATTTTATTGTCCAATCAAAATTAATTTAGTATTAATTGAACTATGTTTAATGGGTAAGACATCGTAATTTATTTAGAAAATTGGGAAATTGTTATAGGCATCCTAAGGTCTCTACGGAACTCTTCTCAGGGATCGATATGCAGTTGGTCAAATTACTGAGTTATTCAAAGATCAAACTGATAGAATCATGTCCCCTGGACATGCATGGTAAACCCATCACGAATTCCATCAATTTCTCATCCCACTTCCACTCTGCCACCTGATGTGGTTGGGTCATGCCCACTGGAACTTGGTGCTTAGCCTTCACCTGTGGGTAAGTGAGGATTCTAGAAACTAACTCTGTCACAGACTTCATTATCCCCAAACACCAAAACAGACTTGAGATATACTAATACATCATTTCCACTCATGGATATACTTCAAAATGAGATGTATGTAACTCTCTCGTGACCTCCTCCCACAAAAAAATTGGTACTACTGTGCCTCCTATGAAGAGAACGGTGTGCTCCCCACCTTTCAAATATCCATAATGGGAATTCGCTATGGACATCGGAGAATGTAAAGTATCGAAGTCAGTATCTCTAAGCTGAGTCTCCCTAACAATATGTAAGAGTGTAGAAGTAGCTGTAATTGATTAGAGATAATATTATCCATCTTCTTTCACAAAGGATATATGAAATGAGGTTAACAACTATGATGCATCATTCAGTAGCTATGAAATTGATCTTTGGCTGAGAGAATATTCAACCACATTCCCCATCCCAAGAGTGTAAACTATATCAAAGTCATAGTCCGAGAAGAACTTGACCACCCACCTCTGTCTCAAGTACAAATCCTTCTGAGAGAAGATATAATTGATAGTCTTTTGGTTAGAGTAGATGGTAAACTGTTTTCCCATTAGGTAGTTCTGCCGCATCTTAAATGTTAATACTACTGCATCCAACTCTTGATCATGGGTCATGTAGTTGTACTCATACTACCAAAATTGGTGTGAACTATAGGAAATCACTGCAAGCCCTTGCATCAGGACACAAACAAGCCTGGTCCCTAATGCATCATAGAAAACCATGTACTCAACACCCTCCTCCAGTAATATTAGGATGGGAGTGCTTGTCAATCTCTATCTCAGTAGCTGAAAACTATCATGGTATTTCTTCGTCAACATGAATGGTTATCACTTTCATGTCAGATCTATCAAGGTGGCTTCTAAAATAGAAATGTTAGGTATGAACCTTCGATAATGCCCATCAAACACAAGGAAACTCCATAACTTTGTAACATTCATGGGTGGATCCCAAGAAATCATCGCAACTTTATTCACCAGATCTACTTCCACTCATGCCTTTGAAAATGATGGGTTTTAGAAATCAAACCCCTAGAATATAGAAATAACTCTTTGGGAGCATCCCATAATGTTGGTGCTCTCGGAGTGTGTCAAAATCCATCCTCATGTGAATTTTAGGATCCTCCATAGACACCAGTATACATGTATTTGATCATAATGTCTAATACAAACATTTATATTAAGGATGGAAGGTCCTATTCATGAGTCCCATGAACACTTATAGGGAATCCTCTAGGACAAAGGGCATCACAATGTACTCACAGTGGCCACACCAAAATCATAAGGGTCTCTTCGGGATGTTCTTATCCAATACATGATGATGGTGATAGCCAAATATGAGGTATATCTTTAAGAACTACCTTGCTCCCTTTTTCTGATCAAAGAGGTCTTCAATCCTCATAAGTGGATACTTATTCTTCAAAATCACCTCATTCAGTCCCCTGAAATTCACACATAAATTAATACTCCCATATGACTTATTTCCAAACAAAACCAGGGCTTCCAAATGTGACACACAAGGTCTCACGAAGCCCTTCCTCTGCATGCCCTCTATTTGTATCCTCGTCTCATGAAGCTCTCTGGGAGCCATCCGATATGCATATGTAAATATCAGTTCAATAACAAGGTATAGATCAATGTAGAGGCTAACCTCCCTTTAGGAAGATAATCTAGGTATATACATAGGAAATATGTCCTCATACTAATCCACCAATGCTGGAAAATGACGACTCGTCTCATCCATTACACCAATGGTCATGCTAGCCAACTGGTGTGTGATCGGGTGAACCCTCCTACATGTTAGTCTATCCTACACTACTTGAGTTTTATTTTCTCCATGAAAGAAGTACCTAGTCCCATCATCATGGACACACCTCACCGTGCAGCTAAAAAAGTCAATATGGGCATGGACTATTAATAACCAGTCCAAACCAAGGATGAAATTATAAGGCCTCGATTCTACCACATGGATATCCCAACCAAAAAACTCACCACAAAAGAGTAATGTCAAACTATCAGCACCAGTGTATTATCATCAAATCTCCTCTCATAGGAGTCTTTATGCATAGACATTGAGTCAATAGTTCAACTGAAATATCCATGTATCGAACAAGGGTCATTGCAAGAAAAAAGTGACTAGAACTTCTGTCTATAAAAACAAAAACTTTTGTGGAAAAGGAATAGATCATATAACTAATCATCTTTGGAGCACTAGGGACATATTCCTCCATCACTTAATGCAATAATCATCCATGTCCACCTACTCCTTAATCTTGTGGTAGACCACCTAGAGTGGTGGTTGTAGTACTTTGAACATCCTCCCAGCTCCTACTACCTATCCAGCTCCTCTGCCACATCTTCTTCCTAGAGTAAGGTCATGTTCCTTCCTTTTCCTCTACCTTGGTGATCCCTTAACCATATCTTGATCAATCATATGACTGGTTAAACAATACCTCACTAGATGTCCCTCAGTGCTATATGAGTAACACAACTTGTTCTTTGGTAGAATCTCTATTTAGTGGGTGGCTAGTACCATTAATACCATGTCCAACGGTGGTCCCCAAACAATCTAACCCTTTGGATCCTAGATACACATTTTGAATACCTTCATCTTATGATTAAACTACCTGACTCCTGGTGGTACCTCCTACTATGGGTGATTGCTCCACCAGAAATCTCTCTACGATTAGAGGTTGTTCCAATACCCCAACATGTGTATGAATTCAAAGGGATATAATTGATATCCAAATCACTCATCATAGTCCCTACTCAATGGTCTAGGCTCATAATAATGGGTCCCACTCTTTATCTATGGAGTATTTAGAATTATCAATAAATCGTGCCGAGTACTCCTCTATTGTCTAACTTCCATACTGCAGATGCAGAAGCTAATATAACTTCATTTAGTGTAACATTGTTAAAAAGGCTCCTCTCTGAAGTGGAAGTAAATTCCTACCCAATTAAAAGTCATCTATTCATGTTTCTAGAACACTAATCCCCAAAATATCTCCACTGAGACATGTAGTATACATGTATCTAGGACAACCATCTGATGGATATGCATTCTTACAAGGAACAAGACACCATTTTCCACCACAATCCAATCTTTAGATTCCTTGGGGTCTTTCCCACTCTTGAATATGGGATTTTGATTCCTCTAGGACTCATTCAATGCACACATCCTGTGTGGATCCTCTACCTATAGCGCTGGTAGTAACTACTGTTCTCTGGGTGGTGGTATCACCGGTACACCACCTGAGCATTCTATCTCCGGTACTGGTCAATGTACCAAAGTCTCATTTTTAGGTGGAATATCTAAATGATAATGCATTAGAATCACATTCAGGTGTCTTCGTGGAGGTATCCATAAATATATCAAGTTGTAACAAATTCAATAGAGTATACCTTGTGAGTTATCACTAACTCAAGACGGACATTAGAACACAATCCATCGTATATGATTCATGTGCCATTTATTTTTTCATTGTAACCAGTGTTTTCATGTACTAAGTCAAATGATAGAATTCAAAGTCTTAATATATGGATATGTCAACCACCACACCAACATTGGAGTCCCAGTTCATAAATCAAAACTTGAAAAACTTAACATTATTTCCCCAAAACCAACCTTAGAGACTCTTGTTACTTCAAATAAAAATGGAATCCTCTCATACCAATCAGTCATGACTTGTTCCCCATGGTCAATGTTGTGACTACCCTATGCCTTCCTCTAATAGGAAAGGGGCTGGCTACTAGAACCGAGTAGGCATATCCCATAAATGTGAGGCATTTTTAATGTACCTGTACATATGCACAAGTATCCAATAAAAAATGTGGAATAGAAAACACATAGTAAACATGAATGAAAAAAACTAAAAATACCCATAAAGACTAACAACAAAAAACTATCATGTAGATAGGACTAGAATACAATCCCAAGAAAAATAGAAATTACAAAAATCCTAAAACTCTTCCGTAGAAAAACATACCTAAAGGGTAGGTAAAGGAACATTTTTCTGAAGTTGATGAATCACACCTCATCTTTGCAACCACTCTCTAAGCACTACCTAGACCTTGTCCACAAAGGACTATAGTAGAGCGTCAATCATTGGTATAAGACACAGAATGTGTAGGCATGGCCCGTGCAGGGGTTAGTAAAATAGTACTCAGTTAGACTCCCCGAAATCACATAGGAATCCACTAAAAAATATGCTAATTATATTTCACAAGGGAAAGAACTATTGAATTCCCCAAAAATACCAAAAATGAAAACACATGAAATACAACCAATAAAGTTAGATGACACAAGTATAAGTCTAAAGTACAATGAGAGTAATTATTAGTTGTATCCCACAAAATTCCAAATTTCAATATTGGTACACTGAGCATTGATGGCTCAGAGAGCATTAGTGTCGACAAAAATATTGTCATTGTTTGAACGTGGAGTGTCGATGGCACACAGAGCATTAGTATTATCTAACATAGTGTTGAGGTCAGCACAATGAACATTGATGTCAGCACACAGAGCGTCGATGGCACATGGAGCATCAGTTTTGGCATACATCACATAAATGTCATCCCAAGTAGAATCGATGTCACACAGAGCATTAGTGATGGTGGAAGAAGCATCAATGTCATCATATGGAGAATCGATGGGTCATGGAACCCCCATATCATGTGTTCAACAAGTCGAAACTAGCCAATGAATTCCCATTCATACTGTGCTTGTTTTGCGAAAACCTATAATCAAGTCACTAAGCTGCATAAAAACTTCCAAAAAAAACTCACATAGAGTGTCCCAAAACTACAACCTCATCGTAAGGGTCCAAAAAATACAAACGACACATCACACAGACATATGTTTTGAAATCAACGACCATTTTTCTAAAAAGGTTTGTCCTGGGTCTGGTCCAGGTTTAATTCGACCCACCCTTGTTTGGATGACCTGACTAGGACCAAACCAACCCGGTTCGGCCTGGCCTGAACCATCTCAGCATGTTAGGGCTCTAGGGTCCATCCCGCTTTGCAGTTGAAGTGGAACAACTTCCTTGATACAGCCCACCGCGTTTGGGCCAGTGTGTGAACACTAGACATGGCCCACCCTGGGCGTGTCCATACAGTCAAGGAAACTTCGATCTGCATTTAATGAAATAGGTACGCCTGCCCCATATGCACCCACATCCTCTTGAAGTGGCCCTCTGGTGGCTACCAGCGGCATCAGCGACCGCGGGCCCAACACTTTCCGGCCGCCGCTACTTCCACAGTCGCTATTGGGGAAGCCATCATCCTCCACCACACACACACATGGTCACTACTCTAGGGCTTAATCTTCCTTTCTAGCACTCCAAGGGTCCAATCCCATTTAGAGCCTCCTTGAAAATTGTGTTGTGTCCATGATGGTCCAATAATGATTAATAGTATGAATGGGGATTGAATTATCACACATAATAACCGATGAATGGATCTTTACCATCTTCATGTTGTCCTCAATCTGTTATAGTTAGCAAAATCATGAAGAAACCAACTGTAGAATAGTCACCAAAATCTATTCCCTTTAATCATGAAATAATTTTCACTCCCTTAATAATGATCGAACCATAGATCATCCTATTAAGTGTTTGGTACACATTAATCATTTGATTATATGATGTGAAAAGTAAATCACGAATGGATTGACACCCTACCTTGAGGTTGGATCAGACGTTGATGAATAATTGGGTTTCTTGTCATTGTAGATCCTTGATCCACCGACATTCGTCATTGTGTTTCATAGAGGCTTCCATCTCCTTTCCTCATAGTGGTTTCCAAGGTTATAGTGATAACCATGGATTAGTGACAATATTCAATAATTAAAAAGAAACATATGTAGCATCAAATAATATATTTTTATTCAAATATTTTAAGGAAGATTACGTCCAATTTATTGTATTCATAGTCAACATACACTGGTTGATGTTAGGCCCCGCTTAAGGAAAATTCACTACTTTGAATGAAATGGAACCATCATATTTCTGACTAGGACGCCAATTTATAAGTTATCCTTGTTTAAAGAATAATATTCCTTCATTCTATATTAAAAACATATCATTTTTCACCATATCATTTCAGGCACACTGATCCTTAGAATGTCACGTTGTCTCAACTCCTAGCCTTATAATTTTTCCTATTAATTTATAAATATAAAACTAGAGAAAATAAAAGTCATTACATATATGATTCCATTGGTAGTGTGAAGTTTTTGTGTAAACATATCAAAGAGTCTATAAGGGGATATTTTTGGAATACTTAGTCACATTGGATGGAGTTGTTCACTAATGAGGCATGGTGATGCTTTGTAACTCATCTCAATGATATGATTCCATATGGTGGTGGAGTTTTAACACCCCATCCCTTTATGATCTAATAATTTTATCTATTTCTAGAAAAACCTAATTTTTAGTCATTTTTCAGTGTTGAGGGGCTCATGTGTATTTTGGGTTTCCTTTTGATGAAATACATAGCTGATGGAGGAATCTTCAAAGTGTTGACATACTATTAGAAGCTCAATGATATTATAAAATATTTATGGGGTGTATGAAAGTGTCTAATTATGTTGTAGAGTGCCACACTTGACGTACATTTACATTAAATTACTTTTGCGGAATACATAATACATAACAAAAATAGACACCCAAGGACCGTAATAGTTTAGTGGCTTTGTAAACTCGAAACATTATCTTCTAATCGTGGTGAATGATCTTCAACCTCTTCCACAAATATCTTCCCTTTTTTGTACCTAAAATCTTTCCTTATATCCTAGGGAAAATAAAACATAAAAAGGGTGAGCTCAAATGCTCAGTAAGGGTAAACATGGAGAACATAAAATTATCCATAAACATTTGAATGTAATTACATGAAAATAAAACATCAAAATCATGAGTAATGACATAAATATTGACAGTACATAAGGCATATATCATAAAGGAACATTAATCATGATAAAATATGGTCGGAATAAAATATCTAATTTTGGGAAACCATTAAGAACATGTTATGATTTCTATATTAGCCAATGAATTGCTTCCATGACCATTATAGTGGACAAAGTCCATTACTGAACCGGGTTTACTTTCTGTTCCAACCCTGTATTACTGAACCAGATTCACTTGTTGTTCCATCCATGTCTATCTCATGATATATAAATCTTTACCCAATGAATTAGAGGGAGATATAGGTCCCACATATCTCATAATGAAATCATTCTTACATGTGCCACAAAATAAACATAAATCATTAATCATAACCCAACAAATAAAATGGGTTTCTTAAACATAATCTCATCATAAAGTAATCCATATAAAAAAATGGATATCATTTCATCATAAGAATAATCAAACCATGTAAATAATATATACATTATACTTGAAACATAATTATACTATATAAAGTCATCTTAGATGGAAAATATTTTTGAAAATATACTTGAAATGAATGCATGATAAAAATATCCTTTTTTTCTTCGAAATCATTTTCTTTTCAAAAAATGCCATTCACTATTAAAAGAAAATGAGTTTGTTTTAAATAATCATGAAATATTGTAGATTAAGCTTCACGAAAACTAGGCGTTATGAAACCATAAAAATCCATTCATTCCGTATAAGTTAAAAAAACATTCTTCTTGTACATTTAACAGAAAAGTAAAAAAGTACCATGTATGGTAATCAAAAGAAAGATTCCTTTCATAACACAAAGTAAAAGTAAAAGAGGGGAAAAAATTAATTTAAACATACATGGAAGAATAGTAAACACTTTATGAAAAACATTTTATGGACATGGATAAAAAATATAACCCCAGGAAACACTTACGTATAAGAAATCTTGGATAAAAATGAGATAGAAAAATTATCCATTAACTTATGTCAAAATTCATTTGTATGTGTCTGAGACTCTTGTATAGTGGGTATAAAAAAACTATTATCTTTTTACATAACCATATTAATATTTAGGATATCATATATGATTCACTTATGACATTATATTACGCATTCTTTTGTAAATTCCATGTTAAGGAGGCGTTTTGGGTAAAATCGTTTCATTTATCGTACATTTTTTTACTTGTTGTTCTTGATATTAATAATTATATCATGATTTAATTAATTCCAGAATGAAAAAAATTATTTATATATAATATATATTCAGCATATAAATATATATTATAGATCGATAAATGGAATGAAATACACCGTTCATGGAGATGGTAGTTCGTACGTACGCATGAACGCTGTTTTCGTTTCCTTATTGAATTGAATGGATTTAAGTAAATGAAACATATATGTACATAAATCCAGTATCATTATTATGTAATATCTTTAATTATTATTTATTATATATACTTTATAATCATACTTTAATGGTTAATCATGGAAAATGAATCTGATCGTGTTCATGGAGTCGGTAGTCCGTACATATGCACGAACGACAATATCATTCTGTTGATATTAAAATAATATATTATTGGATGGTATATCATATATAAAGTATCATAATAATGTTATATTTATTATTTATATCATTTATATTCATTATTATACCCTTCCAAATGATGAAATGTTTGAATAACAAACTACACCAAGACGTGGAGACGGTACGCCATACGTACGCACATGTGCTGACTTTGTCATTCATTGGATGGATAAAATAACTAATATGGTTGTAAAAGCTTTATAATAATATCACATTATATAAAAGATATTAGGGTTATTATTTTAGAATTGAAACAACAAAGATGGAGGAAGAGGAAGAAGAAAGGAACTTGAAATAGGTGGTGAGATATTTACCTCTTCTTCGGGTTCTTCCTTTTGATTTGATCAAAAGGGCTCCATAGGTTTGCTCTCTGACTAAAGGAATGAAGCTTCGATGAAGGGAGGACAATTGAGGGGGTATTTCGGTAGGAGTTGGCTGAGCCAAATGAATTTGGAGGTGTCAATTATAGAGAAGGGGGAGTGCCCTTTTATAAGAGGGGTGACAAGAACCTTAGGAAAATCATAAAATATTGTTTTATAATAAATTCATATTCGGTTTATAATGTCTCCAAAGTGACTTATATAATTATTTTGGACGAACCTTATATTTTTAGGACCATTATATCAATTAATAAAATAATATTTGTTTTAAAAACTCTTTTTTTTCGATTTTGACACTATTTGGTATTTTGTTTTTTCAAAATTCATAAAAGCATTATTACTTTAAAAAATTCATCTAAACAACCCTAATATGTTATATTAACCTTGAAAATTATTTAAATTAATAAACAAATCTCAAATTACATTTATTTGGATATTTATAACATCAATTATGTTAATATTTCATTAATAATGTAATTACAGCATCATCATTGTGTCATAAATAAATTAAACTATTTAATGTCTAAAAAATATAAATAAAATACCATTATATAGGAAATAACTTTATCTTTATAATGAATATTTATAGTCAAACTAATCTCATCTATAACCTATATTAAAAATATTTTTGTTATTAAACGTTTATTTTAACAATTTTAACTATTCTTTGTATAAAATAATAATAAATGTCCTATTCTAATCCAAGTGGACTTAAAGGGTAATATTTTATTCCTATGGTTGTTTTTTGTCAAGTTAAACTTATCCAATAGAATTAGGACATGTGTTAGTGTAATAAAAATATTATTTTTACCCTTAATTACCCTATTTACTTTTAACCGTGGTAAGTAATATTTAAAAGTTACTATTCACCAGATATTATTTTCATCTCATTGAAACACATTTTAATAACTAATATCAATTGTGTCTATCAGATTTTTGAAATTCAACTAACAGAAGTGGTAAAAGTAAGTTTTATGTACATTTGCAAATACTTCTAGGAGGTGGGTAAAAGGCGGTAAAAATTTCCAAAAAAAAATTATGTATCTAAATTATTATAAAATGACTCTAATTAATTAAATTGAACTTATATAGGTATAATGTATCTATTTTTACCTCACATAAATTTAAATAAAAAATGATTATTTAAATAAAAAGGCTGTTTTAACCAATAATTCAGTGTATTCACTATTAATCAAAAATTGAATGTTTTCATAAAAATACCAAAAATTCACCCTAAGCTAATTTTGATATTCCAAATCCAAAAATGAAGTCCATTTTGAAAAATAAAATTTATAAAATTTCAATACGTTAGTATAACTATTCATAACGGCTAGTTTATTTAATATTTTTATAACATATAATTATTTAGTGAAACTCAATATTGCGTACAATGCAAGCTATCAAGAAAGGTTTCTCTTGCATGTAAGGCATGCCAAGAATAGTGTTGCGTATACTACAAGATAATACTATGTTGCGTATAGCACAAGATAATCATGGTGGAGCGTACAACACAAGACATCAAAGAAAGTAAAAATAATATTTCTCATAAAATCTCACGGTGTTACATTATACCCGCCTTAAAATGAATTTTTCCCTCGAAATTCATCGGGGTTATAAATGGCTTATTACATGAAATTTTCATTCATAGAAACCCACATCATAAAAAGTAATACTAAAACTTAATTTAAAAAATTAACGTAATGGTTACCCAAATTAACTCATCACTAGGTTTCCACATAGAATAACATAGGTGAAAATATGAATATGGAAGAGAAATATAACCATCAAGATCTGATGGAGAGTGGTAGAGAAAATGGCTATGAAAAAGCCAAAAATCACAAAGCCAAAAATTTGTGATGATCTAACGTACTATATAAGACAATGTTTTTTGGTTTTCCATATCATTTCTCAAAAATTTGAAAACAAAATTGGAATTAGAAGAAATACTTAATTGATTTTGAAAAATCTCACCGTATGTTGTTCCTTGAACAATTTCCACTTCATCTCTTAAAGAAATGAAGTTGAATTTTTCATTCGTGAAGTGTTATCAGATCATGCGATAGAATGATAGGTCATTCCATTTGTCTCACACAGAAGGTTAGAATATTTTATTAAATATATATAAGTCCATATATGGTGAGATGAATCATATAAGGTTCCTAAAATGGACTTATACTTCATCTATCATATCGCTTAATAAAATAAAACTAAATTCTACTAACCAGAGACTTCACGTAGGCCAATGGTAGACGATAAAGGCCTGTCACACCTCATTTGTGGGTTCGATTCCTGCAATCTTGTCCGACATGATGGGTTTTCTCCTGTTCTGTAGGTTGTCCATTTTTCTAAAAATATACTATTATAACATTCCAGCAATAATATCGAAAACGTTCTAGCCTTAAAAAATAGTATCTAATGTCTCACTTAATCTATTCAAAACTTTAGTCTTCTCAAAATTACTTATGTCCTATCTCATTCTATAAATAAAATGACTACTAGAAAGGTCAGTTAACAATCATTGAATACCATCATTTATCCCCCATGTATCCTAAGATTTATCTTGTTGGTCACATACCAAATATGTGAATTTATTAATCATGTATCCTCTTGAAACATGGATAACCAAATAATCTTTATTAAAACATGAATGTTGTCTAATGTTAACTCCTTCCACATATCAAAGGCCCAAAATCTCTATATACTCAAACCATGATATCACTTTTTCCTTATATCAGTCATGAGCTCATTTATATCATCAAAAATCTCACTATCTCCTTATCCCTTCATTATATGCATATCATCCACTTTCTGAAAATATCTGAAAAACCTTTCATGGTTACTAGTACCATTCAATATATACATTCAAATAATTTAGGAAAAACAATAGTGTAACAATCCTTAGATGTTTCTTTATTCCATAGTACAACTAAATTACCCAGACAACATAACTCTTGATAAACATACAATCACTCCACTACCTTCTTAAACCATTGACCGAGATTCATCATTTTATTCCTCAACAATTCTTTCTACTCATATATCATTTGTAGTCTCTTCATCATCATCAACATAAATACTACTCATATGGCCATGCTAATTCTCTATCATAGATTTTCCCTTAGAGTATTGGTTTTCATAATGCCCATACATTCCAAATTTAAAACATTTAATCATTGTTGATGTCTTTGAAATACCAGTATCCTTGTCCATGGTGTTAATTTACCCTTTTCCTTTGCACTTACTGGCTATTTATCCTTCTTTTCCACACCCAAAGAAACTTCCAGTTCATTTGAAACATTCTCCCTGATGCCTCTTCCCACATGATTTACATGATGGAAATTGAACTTTCTTTCCTCTATGATTATCTTAAAACTCCATCTTTCACTTATTATCAGAGTTAGGAAACTTACCAAAGTTGAGATTATTGATCATATTATGATATTGATGATTAGGAATAATAACTATATGGGGAATTCGAGTTCCAATTTCATTTGGTTTCTCATGAAGAATATCATTCCACTATCCATCATATTCTCCATTATCATGAATCTTCATGCTTCTAGCCATTTTTCTAAAACCCCAAAAGAATAGTGTGAGAGGAAAATATCATTCTAGGAAAACAACATAATAAAGGGGGATTACCTTCAATATATAACCTCTTAGGTTTAATTCTAAGATCGTTACCGTAATTCTAGGACTATAACATATATGTATAATTAACCTTATAGACATACATAGACATACCGTAGAAATATCTCTAGGGATTTCACTAAAGTTTTTGCATCCTAGTTTCCAAAGGATAACTAAACCTTCGCTCTGAAAACAACTGTAGAGACCCACACTTGACATACATGGACATTATATTACTTTTGTGGAATACTTAATACGTAACAAAAATAGACAACCAATGACCGTAATAGTTTAGTTTCTTCGGAAACTTGGAACATAATATTCTAATAATGGTGAAAGATCTTCAACATCTCCTATAAAGATCTTCCCTTTTTTCTTACCTAAAACCTTTCTTTATATCCTGGGGAAAAGAAAACAAAAAAAGGGTGATATCAAATTCCCAGTACGGGTAATCATGGAGAACATCAAACAATCCATATACATTTGAACGTAATAACATGAACATAAAACATAAAAATAATGAGTAATGACATAAATCTTGACAGTACATAAGGAATAGATCATAAAGGAACATTAATCATGATAAAAGAGTGTGGGAATAAAACCTATAATTGTGGAAAACCATTAAGTACATGTTATGATTTCCATATTAGCCAAGGCATTGCTGCCAAGACCATCATAGTGAACAAAGTCCATTACTTAACCGAGTTTACTTGTCGTTCCAGCCCTGTATTACTGAACCAGAATCACTTTTCGTTCCATCCATGTCTATCTCATTAGATATAAATCTTTACCCAATGCATTGGTGGGAGATATAGGTCCCAACCATCTCATAAAGAAATCATTCTTACCTGTGCCACAAAATAATCATAAATCATTCATCATAACACAAAGAATAAAATGGGTTTCGTAAAACTCATCTAATCATAACTTAATCCATATAAAACAAATGTATATAATTTCATCATAAGAAGAATCAAACCATGTAAATAATAGAGACACTATAAATGAATCATAATCATACTAAATAATGTAATCTTAGATGGAAAATAGTTTTGGCAAAACACTTGAAATGAATTCTTGAGGAAAATATCTGTTCTTCTTCAAAATCGTTTTCTCTTCCCAAAATTCCATTCACTGTTAAAAGAAAGGTATTTTGTTGAAAATAATAATTAAATATTGTTGATAATGATTCATGAAAATTATTTCTTATGAAACCGTAAAAATCTGTTCATGCGGTATAAGTTAAAAAGACGTTCTCCATGTACTTTTAACGGAAATGTCAAAAATTACCACGTATGGAAGACAAAAGAAAGGTTCATTCCATAACACAAAGTAAAATTTAAAGAGGAGTAATCATGAATTTAAATATACATTGAATAAAATTAAACACTTTAATAAAAATATTTTATGGACATGGATGAAAAATATAACCCCATTAAATACTTACGTATAAGAAATCTCGGATAAAAATGTGATTGTAAAATTATCCCTCACCTTATGTCCAATTTTTTCCATTTTTGTTCGAGACTACTGTATAGTGGTTTTTTACATATTATTAACTTGTTACATAACCATAAAAATATTTATGATATCATATATGGTTCACTTATGACTTTATATTACCCGTTCTTTTGTAAATTCCATGTTAAGGCAGTGTTTTGGTTAAAATCGTTTCATTTATCGTACATGATTCGACTTGTTGTTCATGAAATTTTTCCTTACATACTGATTTAATTAATTCCATAATATAAAACATTATTTATATATAATATATATTCATCTTATAAATATATATGATAGATTGATAAATGGATTGAAATATACCGTTTATGGAGACGGTAGGCCGTACGTAGGCATTAACCCTGTTTTTGTTTCTTTATTGAATTGAATGGAATTAAGTAAATAAATATATTTGTACATAAATACAGTATCATTATTATTTAATATATTTCATGATTATTTATTATATATACTTTATAATCAAACTTGAATGGTTAATCATGGAAAATTAATCTCATCGCGTTCGTGGAGACTGTAGTCCGTACGTACGCACGAGCGACAATATCATTATTTTGATATTAAAATCATATATAATGGATGTTATATCATATATAAAGAATCATCATAATGTTATATTTATTATTTATATCATTTATAATCATTATTATACCCATCCAAATGATGAAATGTTTGAATAACAAACTACACCATGACGTGGAGACGGTTAGTCGTACGTACGTAGTTGTGCTGAATTTATCACTCATAAGATGGATAAAATAACTAATATGGTTGTAAAATTTTTATAATAACATCATAGTATATATAATATACTGGATTTAATATTTTACAATGGAAACAACCAAGAAGGATGAAGTGGAAGAAGAAAGGAACTTGAAATAGGTGGTGAGATATTTACCTCTTCTTCCGGTTCTTCCTTTTGATTTGATAAAAATGTATCCTTAGGTTGGATTTCGTACTAAATTAAGGAGACTTCGATGAAGGTAGGATAGTTGAGAGGGTATTTGGGCAGGGTTTGGCCGATCCAAACGGCTTTGGAGGTGTGCATTAGAGAGAAGGGGGAGTTCCCTTTTTAAAGAGGGTTGAGGGGCACCTTAGGAAAAACGTAATATATTATTTTATAATATATTCATATTCGGTTTATAATGGTTAAAATGTGACTTATTTAGAGTATAGGTTGGGGATGGGTCGAAATCCTTTCAAAAAATATGTTTTAGACAAGGTTAGGTTACCATTTTAACCTTATCATTTAGATTTAACTATAAGTTAAATAATTTAACTTTTACCGTGTCTTCTTGTATTCTTACACTATATGGTTAATAAACAAACTATAAAATTCCAATAGACCCCAAATTAGTTTATTAATGTCATATATATTATTAAATAAGTCTTCTGGACGCACCTTATATTTTTAGGACCATTATATCAATTAAAAATATAATATTTGTTTTAAAACATCTTTTACATCAATTTTGACACTATTTGGTATTTTGTTTTTTATAAATTCAAAAAAGAATTATTACTTAGAAAAAAATTTATATAACCATTTATAATATGTTAAATTAACCTATAATTTTAGTTTAATTAATAAAAAGTCTCAAATTACATTTATTTGGGTATTTATATTATCAATTATGTTAGTATTTCAATAATAAGGTAATTACTGCATCATCATGGTGTCATAAATAAATTAAATTATTTATTGTATAAAAAATAAAAATAAAATAAAATTATTTAGGAAATATTTTTATATTTATAATGAATATTTATAGTCGAATTTATCTGATGTATAACCCAATATTAAAAATGTTTTAGTTATTAAAATTTGATTTTAACTATTTTAACTCTTCTTTGAATAAAATAATAATAAATGTCCTAATCTAATCCAAGTGGACCTAAAGGGTAAGATTTTGTTCTTAAGTTTGTTTTTGGTCTAATTACACTTATCCAATAAAAAATATATGACATGTGTTAGGGTAATAATAAAATCATTTTTACCCTTAATTGCCCTATTTACTTTTAACCGTGCTAAATAAAAGTTAAAAGTTACTATTCACCAAAAATTATTTTCATATCATTGAAGCACATTTTACTTACTTATATCAATCCTGTCTATTGAATTTTTGAAATTAAACTCACAGAAGCGGTAAAATTATGTTTTATGTAAATTTCCAAATGCTCCTAGGAGGTGGGTAAAAGACGGTAAAAGGTTCAATAAAATTTTTATATATCTAAAATTATTATAAAATGACTCTAATTAATTAAATTGTACTTATATAGGTATTATGTATCTATTTTGACCTGGAATAATTTTTAATAAAATACATTTTTATTTAAATAAAAATTCGGTGTTAACCAATAACTCAGTGTTTTCACTATTCATCGAAAATTGAATGTTTTTAGAAAAATACCAAAAATTCACCCAAAGATAATTTCGGTATTCCAAATACAAAAATGAAGTCCATTTTTAAAGATAAAATTTCTAACATTTCAAAAAGTGGGTATTACTATTCATAACGGCTAGTTTAGATAATATTTTAATAACATATCGTTTTTTACTGAAACTTGGTATTGCATACCACGCAAGCTATCGAGGAAGGTTGATCTTGAATGTAACTAAAGACAATAATAGTGTTGAATATACTACAGGCTAATATGGTGTTGTGTATAGTGCAATATAATCATTCGGTAGAGTACTACAAAAGATATCAAAGAAATTAAAAATAATATTTCTCATAAAATCTCGGGGTGTTACATATGTTACTGATAGGAATATAATGGTAATGTAGCATATTCAATTCAATCACTATGAGGTAATGGATGATTTATCGTAGATCTCTAGGTCACAACCCAGCCCCAGATGGGGTTCGAGCCCTAAGTACCCCAATCTCTTTTTCATAGTCCATGTGGTGGTGACCTGTGCTGAAGGAATATCTAAACATGGGGAGGAATTTTCCTAATTACCTACATTCTCACACACAACCATCTCTAAGTATACATGATGTGGAAAAGGTTGATACATGCAACATAGTTATAATATAAACCATGCATACATAACCGATTGGGGATACATGAGTATATTAGTACAAATAGCCAATTAAAGGGAAAAAATAAATGCCACACCATAAATATGTCATAGCCTGACATAACATGATAATTAAACTATTAAGATAACCTTGGTCAAGATATCCAAGCTATGACCATTATAAATGGCCCAAAGAATCCAATATTCCTAGGCTCTTCTAAACTCACCACCGACCTATCCTTCATCTTCATAAGACCTGACATGTATAGGAAAATCCCATGTAGGGATTAGAATATACATACCCAGTAGGACACCCTTAAAGCTGATGGGGGAAGTAAGAGATAAAATAAGAAAGGGAAGATAATAGATACAAGATAATTTCAAAGCGAATAGCTCAACCCAAACCAAGAGTGAATGTTACCTCATATAAGAACAAGTGACTTGTCATTGTGAGTAGATGGGCTACCTCTAGAGTCTACACCACCAATAGTTGGAGGGTATACTCATCCAACCATAATAATCTAAACCCAGAAAGCATGTGGAATACCCTACACATCCTTACCTTACCTTGAAAAAGAGTAACCAAATCCAAGTTATGAATTCAAAAGAATATTTATATGCTCCATGTAAAGAATCCAAAAAAAGATTAAGGGGATATATAACTAATATTTCATACCATGATGAAAATAATATAATAGTTCCAAAGGCCCATCAATGATATCCATATTATCATATGTCTACTCCGAATTTGTCATCCATGTCAATCCATACCTCGCCACTGTGACACATAGTCGATGGGCCACAAACACCAAGTATACGAATTGCTCCCTATTATGTCAGGGGTTCCACTTTGATATTATCTATAGAGGACCCACACACATTCCAATGTGAGATTTCACTCTAGTGGTCTTGAGGACTCTCACCCTATCCTATAGAGAGGTTCCATTCAGAAGTTAGAGGAATTAAACCCATGTAAATGGGGGGATATACTCTACAGGTCGACGAACATAGATTATATACAATGGGGGTTCCACTATGGTTATCAATGATATTTACCCTATCATATAGAGGGGTTCTAATCAGAATTTTGAGGATCTATACCCTATTAAAATTGGGGGTTCCACTTGGTCATTGAGGACACACACCCTATCTGATAAGGGATTTCACATAGAATTTGAGGATCCAAACCATTGTGCACTACAGGTTCAACTGTAGTCATCGTCGACCGGTAACCAATCTATTATGGGGTTATAATCATATGTCAAGGACTCGTGCCCTCGTACAACAGGTGTTCAACTTTAATCATCAGGGAGCCACTCCCTACCCAGATGGGGTTCCACTCGGCGGTAACTGTAGAGGACCCATGCCCATGTTGATGAAGGTTTCCAACTCTAAAGGTTAAATAATCCACTACCTAGCTCTGCTGGAGGTCACAACTCAATAGTCTTTGGTGTCTCTTCCTGATAACTTCCATCATCGAGAATCATCTTAGTAGGATCCACGCATGAATGTTCACATCGGATCATGAATTCCACAACTGATGGAACCATCACACTCTTTGTAGAAAAACAATCAAGATAGGCTACTCATTGGAAAAATATGAATACAAATTAAGGAGATAGATTACCATTATATTTCATTGAAAATCTCAAGGGGTACATTGCATGTGAGGGGACCCACATGGTTGGTGTTCTCTATCCACTGCCTGGGATTGTCCCTGTCTAGCACATGACTTCTAATCATGTAGGAGTACACAACATGAAGGTGGAATACATTGCATGTCCACGATACCCATGACCAGGCCTTGTCCTTCTAGCTGTGTCCATGTACTGGACCTCTTGTCATTATAATAGACCCTCTTTCCATGTACTATGTATATGGAATGTTACATCACATGGGGTTACACCCATGTGACCTAGCCATATCTGTGTACTCAGATATATAGTCATGTACCTAGATGTATACATCCACATGAGTTTACACCTATGTTATCCTCTACACGAGTTGTCCAACTAGGGATGAGGTACATGGCGTGAATAAGGGATAGATGTAGTTTCATCCTTAACGTATTCCAAAACCCTAGTTGTGGTTGCTGAGGGGATACACACCACGTGTTAATCCTTTTATATTTCATGTAGTTGAGGTATTCACATTTTTCTCTTATATGATCATTGAACATAAATCTGAACATCCTCTATTAGATCTGTCAATATCTCTTCCCGAAAATTTTGGATCTGGATTTAGATTGGGGTTTTCAGTAGTATTTCATAGAGAAAATGGTCATCATTATTCATCGGACATTCATACATATATCACACACCACAAAACCATTGTTAAATAATTATTTCTTAAATGATCATCAAAACCACCAACCATTACTAGAAACAATGCCAGATCTATGATCATTTACTTGATCCATGTTGTTCTCAATGATTTTTCATGCTTCTGGTGGTCTTATTTGTCTTGGTATCACCTAGAAATGTTGAACCTTTATTTAGGAATCCTATAGATTAATAACATGAAGAAAAAATGGGAGAATATCCCCATAATAAATGTTTATAAAATCATTGTCCATGAATTATTTCCCAATGATCTAGTATTGTTATTCAAGATTTGAAACCAATGATATAAATTATGATTTCAATACATTGTCATGGAAAATTGACCACAATTGGCGTAGACCCAATCACAAGGATGGATCTAATCAATTAACTTAATCAGAAGTCATAAATCAAAAATTGATGAGTCCTACCCAGATTTGGTATTTTTACTTTATAAATAAAATTCGAACCATCAATTTAGATATGTCAATGTTTTCATTACATCCAGATCTTATTTGATATGACATTTTTTCATTCTCCAAGGTCATCCTCAAATGGATGGAGGAAGGGGAGAGTCTATTTTGATTCCAGGATTATTGGACAAACCCCGGGTAAATAACCAAATAAAAATTATTACCGAATATTTTTTTTTCATTGTAATGAAATAAATAAATAAATCACAGAAAGTATCGCTAAAGAGAATGGAGTCCAAACACACAACGTAGATCCATTTCGGGTCACACCTAGGATAAACACCACATTTTGGACTCAATTGTGGTCTCATATTACTAATCTCGACCTTTTTATGTTTTATCCAACTCTCTTAAAAAATCTGTGTGTGTGAAATATAAAATATGTTTAATAATTTTATAAAATTAATTGTTGGAACAATGGGCCTCTGAATCACACGTCGTCTTATCAAGTACATATATATATATATATATATATATATATAAGTTCGACATGGAAAAAAGTAGGTATCTACAACATTCCCTCCTTCAATGTTTTAATCCCTATAATGAAAAAACAAATCAATATAATGAGCCTGAACAAGGATCTCCCCCTCCCAGGTACTCTCCACCATGTTTCAATGCTATCACAACATGTCGACCAAGGGGATGATTCATTAATACAGAGTCCTCTCTTTCTGATCCATGATCACCAATTGGTTCTCTGTAATAGCAGATCAATCATTTATGTCCATCTCATACAAGTCAATAGAATGTGTTGGTTCATGCACATATCACGTCAACTGTGAATCATAGAAGACAGAGTTCACTCGCTCTAATTGTGGTTGTAGGAAGAGGTCGTAATCAACCTCACAAACCCCAAGCATCATTTAGAATGTGCTGATGAACCGAGAGATTAGATTTCCTCCCTGTCCAAACATCCAAAATCCTTTTTTGGGGAAATCTCAAGAATAATGTGGTATACCTTCTCAATATCTAAGGCCCTATGATGGTGATATACATACAATTTTTTTTCTCTACGTTATACTCATCCTCTCATGGATGACATTGAATTTCTATTTTATCACATGCACAATATCTTGGACCACCAGAGAGTTCCCACTAATCTGTTTTAAGAACATGGGTTACCTGCATGGTCCCCTGTATATGATCTAAAAAGGTTTCATATCGATGGTAAATTGGTATCAATTGTTTTACACAATATCTTCCAAGGAAAAGTTACCCTGCCAGCTTCTGATGGAGTCTAACCCGCAATCCCTCAACATGTCCTCCCCCAACTTGATAGTGCACCCAATATTCCCATTGTTCTAGGATGGAAAGGATATAATCATCAAAATTTCTTCCCTAAATACCTTCCAATTACCTCTCCAATAGTGTGACTTAAACCATGCATCACGATTAGAGACAATCATCCAAGGAACCCCATGAAGGCTAATGATCTCTCATATGTACAACTAACCTAAACTATCCATAGAACTCTACTCCCTGATGAAAATTAAGAGTGGATACACCAGGAGTTTTTCATCTCTATGCTTCATCGATTCATTAATCTTCAATTTCCATGGATTCCCTGTGAAAATTTGTGTGGTTATGTCATCCAATTTTCACTCCAAAATTTTATAGGGCTACAAAAAATGAGCATGAACATTGTGCTCAGTATTCACTTAGAATCAATTAATAATCTAATAGAAGAACCCTAACATTATCTATCTCATTTCAGACCATAAAAACTACCATTTAAGGTTTATTTTCATCTTCCCCCCACCAGTATGTACATATAGGGGATGATTGTAGAACTCTCACATCACCTCATTCAAAAACATTACAAGGACCAATGTTCGTCTGTGGAAAAGAATGAAATGATTCCATCCCTCATAATATCAATCTCTTGATTCCCCATTGAATATTTGGTCACATAAGTCAATAAATTTGTTGTATTCAAGTGGGGCCTCTATCATAATCTTGAGAAGTGGAGGATTCAACAACCATTATAGGATGAAAATATGTAACTTCCTACTCTACCATAGTCAACTATAAATATTTCAACTGCTCTAAATCCTAATACACTAAGTGAGCCAAGGAAATAATACTTATGGAATCTTCTATAATGTTTCCCTTACCTAGATTAAATATTTTCCCAAAGTCATAGTCCAGTAGGAACTCCAACTATCACCTGTATCTCAGGTATATACCTCTCTCTGTGAAGATGTACCTGCAAATTTGATGGTATGAGTAAACCAAAATGAGTTATCCCTGATGGTCGTAAATATAAATACTCTTGTTTAATACCACAAATACTATCTCTAAGTTGTGAGTTTCATAGTTCTACTCACGAGGTCTCAGCTGCATCGACCTATATGTGATAAATGTCTTTCACAACAACAACATGTTGTAGATCCTAGCTTTGGATGAATCACAATACACTATAAACACCACACGTTCATCTAGAATTATCATTATTATGTCACTCATCACACTTATCCTCAACACCTGAAAGACCATATAGAACTTCTCAAACCGTGTAAACAGTTTCCAGTTTTGTATCTATGTGGCCAAAGGGGGCATAAATTCTAGACAAGTCTTCCACAAACATCATACAATTCCTCACCAAACCATGAAATATTCACACCTCTGAGGGGATCTTGATTGGATTCCATGTAGTCACTAAATTTATCTTCATTCTGTCCATGGATAAAACATTCTTATAAATTCCATTCCCTAGAATATGAACCCCATGAATCCAATAATGGAACATCAAGATCCTTCTGTAAAGATGGTGCTCTCGTAAAAAATCTGGGATCATCCTCAATAGAAATGAACAATCATCCTATAATGTATTGTAGACAAGTATTCCAACAATGAAGAAACCAAAAACCTGATCCAAGTTCCTCTAAAATACATGTTTCATCAAACCAAAAAACACAGAGGCGAAATTCATTACATGAAAAGGAATATGTAGGGTCTAAAACTGTCAATAGTAACATCAAAATAACATCTTTGGAATTTTAGCCTCATGAACCCTAAAATGTTGGTAGCCAAACTTGATATGGATCTTCAAGAACCATCTAACACCTCTAAACATTTCAAAATGGTCCCCAAACCTTGGTAAGGGGTATCATTTCTTTATCATAGACAATTTTTATCAACAATAAAATATTCAAATCCAAAAACTCCCAACCTCCTTTTTTCATAGAAAACACCATTGATTCCCATGGGAAAATGATGGGTCTAATGAATCAATTCCCTCTAAGTTACTCAAACTACAATTGTACCTCCAAGATATCATTAGGGTATATCCAATATTTCATAGATGTTATTAAACCAGTGATGGGATGAAAGATAGTTAAAAAATCCATCTCTTTCCATGGAGGTAGCCTTGGAACCTCCTTGGGGAAGATAACAATATACTCATCCACAAGTGAAGGAATCGAGATGCTGGAATAACTTGTACATGAAGGGATATACTTACAAACTTTTGGGTTTTGGGTTATAACATCCTTCTTTTAGAACATACCCATCTCACCATGAGATCTCCCTCACCAAAAAAGGTGAATATCTCCTCATTAGTGAGAATAAATCTTACTAGTCTTCAGGGAAAGTCAATTTGGGATCATTCCATTAAAAACCAATCCACACCAAATATTATGTAATTCGGTTCCATCATGATGACCAAAATTTCACACTTGATCCTCTCTCCACAAAATAATATCTCACACTAATGAATGATTAATGATTCATAAGATGTTTTATTTGTAGGAGCCTCATGATAAAGCTCGTGGGATAATGCCTCAACTCAGAAATCCATCTCTCACATCATGAGTATATAGATAATGTAATTATTTTCACATGCATCTAATAATACTGAATCATGAGAAAAAAATACATAGATTGTATCTCTAATCATCTCGTGAACTATGAGATCATAAACCTCCAATACCTAGATCATTTCACGACCCCAACGTCCACCTCCATAGACATAGAATGGTCCATGTCATCGTCGTGGTGGAAGGATATCAAAATTCCATCCACCACACATATATCCTCATGTTCCTCTTCCAGCTCCATCTCACAAAAGACCACCAATCCATCCGTTGGGAGATCCCTAATCACGGCCCGACCACTAATATGGTGTTCCATCAGTTATATTATTGTTATACTATGCAAGCCTATTCATCCAATCGTTATCTATGATTACATGACCATCACAAGTAAAGCACCACCCCTCTTCAGCATGCACTAGCACTTTAGGGTACCTCTGACCACGTTCTCGAGTCTGATCATGGGGAGGTCTTCTATGTCAAGATCTTAGTGTCTAGAGTCTACTAGCTACTGTAGAAGACTCAATAATGAAGAACCTAATACTAGATCAAGATGTTTGGAAACCCATACATGGATATCTCAGTATCACTAGTGCATGTTCGAACACCCCGACAAGGGTGGGGATGAATTAGGTCCCCTTGATGGAATTGACCCCTCAGTGGAGTCCCTACTATAATATTTGTGCTCAAAATTAGTCATCATATATCATGAAAACAGATTAATATGCATGGTTTATGAAAATATCTATTTACACATCCACATGAAACCCTCTTTTTTGCATCTTTAGAAGCTCCTTGATCAAAACTAAGCATTAGTAGAGGGATTGAACTCCTCATCAAATTATGGTTGTAGTTTTTTCCCTGATTGTGTAAAATCGTCATCCATCTACATTACAAGGGTCCAATGATTCCCAATAGATGTGTGGAAAATGATACTTTCCAGTGAAAACCCATTATTTTTTGGTGTCTGAACAAGACCAAATATACAAACCACAAACACTATACATTACTCCACTGCCTGGTGATCTGGCTCTCAAAAAACCTCAATGGAATCTACCATTATAACTCATGTAGTCATCTAATCCTATACAGATAATAATATTATTAATTTTTTATGATATACAACTCGATATGGGGAGGAACTTCTACCTACCCACTGAGAGGAAGAGGCGTGTTGGACGAACCTCAAACAGATGCCTCATCCATCATCATATTGTCATCATGATCCAGAAGTGGTATCCTACCTAAATGTCATCATGGAAGAATTATGAGATTTATTGAGGGGTAACACCAGTCATATGAGAAAATATATTAAGATAAATGGTGAGATGACTCTAGAATGATAGTTAGAGAAAAAATAAGACATGATTCATATACCATTGATCCCTACAAAAAATGTCTCGAAATGATAAGTCGACATGCATGTAGTCATGATCCTGGAGAATGGATATGTCAAGAACCTGAACCATCATAGGACCCACTTTCTTGAGATCCTCACTCGAGCATATTTGAATCTATTTCCCTAAAAATCCTAAATCCTATTAAAGGGTAGAGTCTAAATAACATCCCATGCAATGAAATTGCATTGGTATCAAATCTCTCACAACAAGACCCAAAAAAGGGCTCAGGCCTCAACTACACTATAATAGACCGAACCCTCTTGGACCATTACTTTTCCAAATTTCTGGTGATTGGGGAAACTTGGGGACCATTAGTGACTAATTAATAAGTTTTCCAAAATTTGGGTCGAATGAATAGTGGCACTGATGGGCGTTGGTGGCATCAATGGGCATAAGTGGAACTAAGGGTTGTTGGTGGCACTGATAGGCGTCAGTGGAACTGAAGGTTATCGGTGGCACCGATCAGTCATCCGTAGCACCAATCAGAAACTATTACAGGGAGACAGTGCCAATGCGTCTGTTCCATGGCGATGACGCCTCACCTAACAGTGAGTCATCCTAGTTTTTCTAGAACATTCATGTTTTCCCCAATAATGTATATTTTTATGTAAAAATGTTTTAATAACCCTTTCAAATCCATTTAGAGATAGTAAAAATATGTTTTAAACCCCCAATTGTTAGGTGACCATTGAGTTACCAAAACGTTTGGCACTTTTCCTCAGTGTCACAGCTTTGTCATGTTTTATAGTTTCACTCCTATTAGACAATTTTTCCTATTTAAAGGAAATCTATTAACCCACATCCATTTTAACCACTATCTTTGAGGATGATTTTCAAATCCAAATTAATCCCAACGTGTGAAACATCCCAACAGTGTGGTTGAGTCACAATTTGAATTTTAAGTACTTTGAAATTGTCTCCCTGATTTTAGGATCTGGCCTACTCTTAAGCTGAGATCCTCTCTTCTTTTACATTCAGTTTCTCTTAGTGCAGCTGAATACTTCCTTTTGATATGAATTGTGGGCCCATTCTGGAGCCCTTCTAGCTCTACCTTGGAGTCCTCTGAGTTCTTCTTCTTTAAGTTGTGCATCCTCAACTCTTGGCATGCATAGAAAACATCAATCAATGATCATCCAAGTAGGGGTTTCCTTTGCCTCTATTTATTGTGTATCATACTTGGTGGGTAGGATAATGATTCTCTCAAGAAGGGGATGAAAGCAAAACATAAATAATATAATAAACGTATAGTAAGAATGAAGGGGTGTGTTTGAGGATGATGTTTCTAAATTTATTTTTTCTTTTTTTTATGTTTTGAGTTGTATGGGCATATGCCTACAGAAAATAATGGTCATTGGTGGTCCTTTATTTCACACTAATAAACCACTGTTTTTCTTGATAATCATTTGATTATATGACTATATCATGGAAACTAGTTAATCACATAAAATTCATCGATAAAATGGATTCCCAATGAATAATAATCCTGTTGTGATCACCCTGGTTAACAAAACAGTAAGAAGGAACTCGTTACATGGTTTGGTAAAATTTTAAACTCCATTGTTATGTTCTCTAATACACAGAGTTGTTCTACTTACTTATTGTGAGGTGACATGGATGGGGATGGGATATCCTATTGTTTAGTTGTTGGTTTTGGATTTTAGGTTGTGTGGGGCTGTATTTTAGGGATTGGTTTGGTTCCAGTACATTAAAGGATCTCACGGACCACCATTTTTGTAGTTACTATACAAGAGAACCATATGTTAATGCTTAAATTGCTTCTTGGATATTTTCCATAAATTTTTGTTTTGGATTATGGATATGCCTATTAGTTTCTAAGTATTGAAGGAGTATTTAAATGGGATCACTTGAACATGATAACGAGAATGGGTAAAATGGGGGATTTGTTTTCCAGAAACGGGTTATGTTCCAGTTGTAGATGTTGTGTGCATGTCCATATTGGGACAGTAATGAGGGTGGTTGTGCTTCGGAACCCTTAGGTTGGGATGAGTGTTTGATTGCCTATATGTAAAATGTTTAGTTTTGGTGATTCTTATACATACCCCACCCATGATGATCACTTTCTGTTGAACACCCCCATTCATGGGGGAGGGTGTTTTTTTCAAATATTCTTATTATTGGATGGTTATCATCTCCTTTCTGATACCTCTCCCATGTAGCCCAAGATTCTTCAAGAAGGATGTAGTGGCAAAATGTTTGTTATGGCCCTAGACTATTCATTCAGGGTGTGTTGTGGTGGTTGAACCATGTGTGTGTTGGAATATTTATTTCTAATGTGTCCTCAGGATGAGATCCATGTGTCTTTGGGTGTGGTAGTGGTTGTTGTGACCTAGGTGTCTATGAGCGGGGATGTGTGTGGCTATGGTGGCCTAGGTGTATGTGGGTGGGATGCATGGATGTGTTATCCCATAAGGTTGTTTTTGGGGCTGTAGTTAGACTGTAGTTGAACTAGAGGTGGATCTTTGAAATGTAGGTTGTCCTAAATAACATGTGGGAAAGAGGTGTGGGGTACCCAAATAACAATGTGCTATTACTATTACATTACATGAATTTCATTAATTAGGGAGTTTTCTTTAATGAGGCTAGGTGGATAGTTTCCTTACTAGGTTCCTTGGATATCTTTATTTCTCACAGGGAATTAAAATTACTCCACACTTGTGCACAATAAATTTTGGTTTTACCTACTGAGTACACCTATATAATCACCCTATGTATATAAATCTACTTTCATGATTCTATGAGGACCTTAAGGACCATAATAAACCATACTATCTTGGGTTATGGGATTTGTTGCTTCTTTTCCCTCTTTTGGTACTTTTCATCAGATCTTTCATGTAACTTGTATTAGTTTATTTTGAACATCCATATGGTAGTGGATTTTTCGGTTTACTTTTAATTTTTTTTGGAGTTGTTTGGGATTTATCTTCTTATCTCCCAATCTTATTAAATAAAAAGAGTAATTCCTTCCATATTCACGAGATATTCTATAACCTTGGTGCGACTCACCACTCCAAGGACTATTAAAGGATGGACTTGGGGGGTTATTATCTCTCCTACAAAATGAAGAAGGAAGAGTCTGGCATTTTTCTATCCCTTTCCTCATCTTGGTGGAGCCAAGTCATGATAGCATGGTATCAGAGGCCGATGGTTGAGAGATAGGATGGAGTTTGTCGTTAAGCATAGTGATAATTTAATGGGATTGTAGGAAAATGGTGTTAGAAAATCATGTTGTGTGAAATAGGCCATGGATGGCTATCTAGGACAAAATATTTTAGTCCCCTAGTGATTTGATGAAAGGACTCTAGACCTACTGAACAACCAAGTGATGCTACCCTGGTTGTAGTGTAGAGATCCAAGAGTAGGTGCATGTATTATAATGACTTGTTTTAATGTATGTTTTGTGTATTTTGGGAGAATAAAATAAAAAAAAGTTTTATGAAAAATCTAAAAGGGAAATTAGACACTTATCAGGCTTTGGAATTATTTATTAACTGTAAAAATATGGATCGAGGATGATTCCCATGAGTAGTGCGAGTGATCGAGGCCTAGGAGGCTGATTTCTATAAACATTGTAGGATTGACAGAGAGTAGTATGACCAGTAAAAGAAGATGCTTTGTACCTTTCAGTGGAAGATGCTTGAAAAGTAAGAGGTTATTATTTCGGACATGGAGACAGGGAGCTGGATCAAAGAGCTAGTGGAAACTTTCAGCTTGATCTGGGATCCAATAGTGTACTAGGTTCCTCTGGTTGTAATCTAGATGCGGCAAGCTGCACATCAGTGGTGGACGCTCTATCATGGAGAGAGGATGGATACTGAGGTTTTGTGGACTAACATCGACAGGGAGTTTGAAACACCCCGAGATTTTATGAAAAATATTCTTTTAATTTCATTGATGTCTTGTGTTGTAAGCTACACCAAGAATACCTTGCGCTATACGCAACACCGTATGGGCCTGCAGTATACAAAACACTATTCTTGGATCATGTTACACACAATTTTGATAGTATTTATTCTACGAAACATTGAGTGTATATATATATATATATATTCAATGTACAAATGAAATATGGTTGGATTCTATTATACGAAACAACGGAGGATTCTTGCACAACACGTAACCCTGACATGGATTGCATTACACACAATCGCGACCTTCCTCGATAGCATGTGTTGTACGCAATACCAGGTTTCACTAAACAGTGATATATGGTTATAATATTATTATGAACTAGCCATTATGAATAGTATCAACTACATTTTGAATTTTATAACATTATTATTCATCTTACACGTTTTCTATAACATGGTATCAGAACAAAATCAATTTTTCGAGTAAAATAAGTATTTTTCAAAAAATGTAGTTTTGCCGCCTTTTGATGGCACACCCACATTAAATATTGTTTTTGAAATTTCTATAAGTTAAATTTGACAAAATAAAATTCTTCTTTGGAATCAGGATATAAAAATTTACTTTGGATAAATTTTTCATATTATTCTGATAACTTTCATATTTTAATGAATAGTAAAACACGCTATATTTTAATTAAAAACCACTTTTTTCATCGCAATAATTTACATGGTTATATTATCTTATTAATTGGGTTTAATGTGTAATTATAATATATTTTTACCATTTAATACAATGTTGGTCGTTGGAATTAATTTCACTTTTTAAATGGATATAAACAAGTATCAATCTTTTGAAAGTTATTATTTCTTAAAAATGCGCTATTTGTTTTGATAACGGGAAATAATTTTAAAATTAATTAATTCTACTTATATGTTTTGAATTTGAAAAAATACACATCAATTTTGAATTCGGAATATCAAATAATGCTTAGGCTAAATTTTTTGTATTTTTCTGATGAACTTCAATTTTCGATGAATAGTGAAACCACTTAGTGGCAGCTAAAAAACTGACTTTTTCATTTAAATGAACTTTTACCACTTCTTTGAATTGAATTTCTAAAATCCAAGAGACACGGTTTATATCAAGGACTAAAATGTGGTTTAATGAGATGAAAATAATTTATGGTGAATAGTAGCTTTTTACTTTTATTTTCCACGGTTAAAAGTAAATAGGATAATTACGGGTAAAAATGATATTATTATTACCCTAACACATGTCCTAATTATATTGGATAAATTTAATTCGACCAAAAACAAGCTTAGGAATAAAATATGACAATTTAGGTCCACATGGATTAGATTAGGACATTTATTATCATTTTATTTAAAGAAGGGTTAAAATGGTTAAAATCAATGTTTAATAACTAAAACATTTTAATATGGGATTATAAATAAGATAAATTCGACTATAAATATTCATTAGAAAGCTGAAAATATTTAATACCAAATGGTATTTTATTTATAATTTTTAGACATTAAATAATTTAAGTTATTTATGACACAATGGTGATGCCCTAATTACCAAAATAATAAAATATTAAAATAATTGATATTATAAATAGCCAAATAAATTTTATTTGAGACTTTTTCTGAATTCCACTAATTTTCTAGGTTAATATGACTTGTTATTATTTATTTAATTAAATTTTTTCGAAATAATAATTCTATTATGATTTTCACAAAAATCAATTACCAAATAGTTTCAAAATTGACATAAAATAGTTTTTAAAAGAAATATTATATTATTAATTGTTATTTTATTTCTAAAAATATAAGCTTCAAGAAAATTTCTTATATACGGTTATATATATTAATAATAAACAACTTGGGGTTATTTTCGCTTCTTTTAGTATTTTTATTAACCTTATAGTGTAAGAAAACAAGAATACACGTTAAAAGTAAAATTATTTAACTTAAAGATAAATCTAAATGATAAGGTTAAAATAGAAACCTAAACTTGTATAAAATATATTGGATGATATTATTTCTACCCATCCCCACATTAGCTTCAGAATAATTCAATTTTGAGATATTAAAAACCGAATATGACTTTATAATAAAATAATATTTTTAGTTTTTCCAAAGGTGCCCCTCTCCTCCCTTATAAAAGGGCACCCCTTCCCTCTTCTCTTCACACCATTTTGAGCCTTTATGCTTGGTGAACCCCTGAAAATTTCTCTTATACACTTCCATAGAAACATCATATAAGTTTTTGTCTTCTTAAAAGTCCATCTTTAGTTCCCTAAGAGGAGGTTAAGAAGAGGCGCTTCAAAGAAGAGGTAATGTCTGTTACCGATTCTTTCAATGTTATTTCTTCTTCTACTTCTTCTTATTTAGTTGTTTCATTATTAAGTAATAACATCAGTGTCACTCATATACTGATATATTATTATAAGTATGAAACAACCCTATTTCACCATCTATCCATCCTATGGAAAACGAAATCACCGCGCGTGCGTTCGTACAGAATACCATCTCCACGTCATGGTGTAATCTGTTTTCGATCACCACCATACTTGGATGGGTATAATGGTGTACATAAATAAATATATATGATTATTGTAAAGTGATATTTATTATGAAATATTATACATACACTTAAATAAAATTCCACGATCATGGGAATGATATCATCGCTCGAGCGTACGTACGGACTACCGTCTCCACGACGCGATGAGATTCATTCTCCATGTTAACCATTCATGAATGATTATAAAGTATATATAAAAATTAATCAGGAAATATATGAAATAATAATGATACTGGATAATGTATATATATATATATATGTTTGTCATCTACTTAATTCCATTCAATTCAATAAGGAAATGAAAACAGCATTCATGCGTACGTATGGTCTACCGTCTCTATGAATGGTGTATTTCATTCCATTTATCAACCTATAATATATATATGTATATGTTGAATATATATTACATATAAATCATGTTTTCATTATTTAATTATGTAAATCAGGATATAAGTAATAATATCAAGAACAACAAGTCCAAACTTGTACGATAAATAAAACGATTTTACCCAAAACGCTGCTTTAACATGGAATTTAAAAAAGAACGGGTAATATAAAGTCATAAGTGAACCATATATGATATCATAACAATGAATATTATCTGTTAATAAGTCAATGACATTATTTAAATCATTATACAAGAGTTTCGGATACGCACGAAGCATATCAGACCTAATGTAAGGGATAATTTTGCAATCTCAATTGTTTTCTATCTGAGATTTCGTATACGTAAGTATTTACTGGGGTTATATTTATCATCCATGTACAAGTTTTATAAAAAAAATTTCATGTATTTTTAAAGTCCTTTTTACCCATTCATGACTTTTACTACATGGTATGTAAGGAATTTTTTTTTGTTTACCATATAATGTACTTTTTGACTTTTCCAGAAAAAGTACGAGAATAATTTTTTTTAACTTATACATCATGAAAGGATTTTTATGGTTTTATAAAGAATTATTTTCATGAAGCTTACTCCAAAATATTTCATGACTATTTTCAACAAAATACCTTTCTTTTAAAAATGAATGAAATTTGGTGAAAAAAATGATTTTAAATAAGAAAGGATATTTTCCTCAAGAATTCATTTCAAGTGTTTTATCAAAACCATTTTCCATATAAGATGAAATTATTTCATATGTGTATGTTTCAAGTATAATGTCTCTATGATTTAAATGGTTTCACTTTTCTCATTATGAAATGATATCCATTTGTTTTATATGGATTATTTTATGATGGGAAAATGTTTATGATACCCATTTTATTCTTTGGGTTATGATGAATGATTTATGTTTATGTTGTGGCACAAGTAAGAATGATTGAATTATGAGATGGGTGAGACCTATATCTCCCTCTAATTCATTGGGTAATGATTTAATCTCATGAGATAGACATGGCTGGAATGGTAAGTTAATATGGTTCACTGTTACAGGACTGGAATGAGGAGTGAACTCAATTCAGAAAGTAACTTTGTCCACTAAGATGGTCTTGGAAGCAATGCCTTGGCTACTATGGAACTCATATCACGTGCTTAATGTTTTTCCACAATTAAAAGTTTTATTTACAAGCTATTTTATGATGATTGATGTTCTATTTTCATCTATGCCTTACGTACTGCCACGTTTTATGTCATTGCTCAAGATTTCGATGTTTGAACATTATGTTCATGTTTTTATGTTAAATGTATATGGTTTGTTTTATTTTCTCCATGATTACCCTTACTGAGCATTTGAGCTCACCCTTTTTATGTTTTCTTTTACCCAGGATATAAAGAAAGGTTTTAGGAAAGAAAAAAGAGGGAAGATCTTTATGGGAGATGTTGAAGATCTTTCACCATGATTAGAAGATTACGTAACACATTTACAAGGAAACTAATCTATTACAGTCCTTCTGTGTCTGTTTTTGTTATGTACTAAGTATTCTGACAAGGTAATGTAATGTCCATGTATGCCAAGAATTGGGTCTCTACAGAGTTCGAGGTGGAATTCCTCTCTTCCATAATGATGGTTGAGAAGAGGAGGAGCTACTCTCCCTCTTGCAGGGTCATATGTCAGTGAGGGATTCGGGGATCAAGATCAAGGATCTCCTTTATTTTCCCTAAAAATATTTTTGAATGAGGAGTCACTGGAAGGAAGCTTTCATAATTCACTCTAACCATCCATTCAATATATTGTAACTCCCATTACTCTACCAACGTACTTGGAGGTTCAGAAAATGGATGAATTGGTGGAGAGGATGCACGCGCTGGGAGGGGTGCCCGGTGAGGTGATCAAGTTGAGCTCTTCAAAGTTGGGAATCTTCAGAATTATTTACCGGACTGAGTGTAGTATATTGGAGGTGGGAAGGTTTTGTACCCACCTCTGTGGTAGCCGTTTCCAGCCAAACCATTTTAGCAGCAGTAGGGGCAGAGGAGCTGGGCGTGGGTAGTTTCACGCCACAGGTGTACAAATTCTAGCAGGTACAAAGTTTGTTCGAGTTGGGATTAGTTTGTTTAGCACTCTTGTATGTCCCTTGTTTAATTTAGAAGCTTCTCACTCCATTTTTCACCTCGTCTAGCCTAATCCTTGGTCCTGGACCTAGAGAGACTCTCCAAAACCCAAGTGCTGAGTTTGCTAGTTGGAGATCAAACAATCATGTTTGATGTTTATCGAGGATACAGATAGATGTTAGGGTCACCTCAAACTAGTGGGGATATCTTTCGGCTGAAGATGTTGCCATATGATGTCATCATATCCATCGACTTGTTTATCTATGTAAACACTATTATCGACGACTTTTGTAGAAGGCTTGTGTTTTTAGATATGGGAATCAAGCGTGCAGATTTCGTCGTTGAGCGTGGTTATCAAGAGGGAAACCGTTGTGTGGAGACCCTTCATTTTTTTTAAATGACCATACCAATGAATCCATAAACATAGAGATGGGGGGAGTTTTTGGGATCATCAGTGAGTTCCTAGATGTCTTTCCCGAAGAGGTGGTGACCCGACCCCCTCGAAGTGATGTTGGGATCAGGATAGACCTACAACCCATTGCACATCTAATTTCAATGGATCCCTATTATATGGAGCCTTTTAAGTTGCAGGAGTTTAGGATTCAGGTTGATGACCTGATGAAGAAGGTTTTTATCTGATGGAGTACATCACCATGGGGTGATCCAGTCTTGTCCGTGATGAAAGCGGACAATGGTCTCAGGCTGTGAATAGAATGTCGAAGGTTGAATCAGGTAACGGTCAAGAACCATTACCTCCTATCGATGATCAACAACCTTTTTTACCAGTTAAAGGGAGAAGGTTGGCTCTATAAGATCGAACAGTGGTTGGGATATCACCAGCTGAGGATGAAGGAGAATTACATTTCAAAGACTGCATTCAAGTGCAGATATGGAAACCTGGAGTTTGTGGTCATGTCGTTCAATGTTATGAAAACATCAACCGTGTTCTTGGGAAACATAAACTCCATTTTCCACAAATATATACACGGGTTCATAGTCATGTTCATCGATGACCTACTAATCTACTAAAGATCATAGGAGGATCAAGCCAAGCATCTGTGGGTTGTTTGCGAAGTCCTCTGACACCGTTGTCTCTATGGGAATTTGTGCATGTGCATATTCTAGACATGGTAGATAAACTTCCTTCGATATGTGGTGTCCCAGTAGGGAATAACAGTGAACCCATCGAAGATTGAAGTGATTATTTCATGAGAAGCACACAAGAACATGGTAGAGGTTCATAGTTTCCTAGGTCTAGCAGGTTACTATCAGAGGTTCATTCCCACCTTTTCTTGAGATAGAGTGCCTTATACAACCTTGACAAAGAAAGGCCATGCTTTCATTTAGAGCAAGTTGTGTCGGGAAGATTTATGTTATCTGATGGGGAAACTAGTCAGTGCCATAGTGGTGTGGTTTCTAGATGAAGGGGTAAAGTTTGAAGTGCTCTATGAGGCATCCGACCTAGGATTAGGATGCGTGCTGATGTAGTAGTAGTGAGTGATCACTTATGAGTCTAGGTAGTTACATCCTCACAAACATAACTATGCCACCAACGATCTGAAGCTTATTGCGGTTGTGTTCATACTTTTTTTGGTGGCATTACATAATTGGGGAATGCTTTGTGGTCTTCACGGATCACAATATCTTGATGTATGTCTTCTCCCAGTAAGACCTGAACATCATGCAGTGAAGGTGGATAGATTTTCTCTTGGACTACGACTTCAAGATCTTCTACACCTTAGGAATGGGTAATGTGGTTGCTAATGCCTTGAGTAGGAAGTTGCTGAAGGATGTGGTTCGGGAGTCAGCAGATGCTTGGAAAGAAATGGAGGAGTTGGAAACATTACATCTAAGCATGAAAGTGGAGGTCGGTAGATGATATCTATTTCCGATGATAGTGCAGTGTTCCTTTGTATGACAAATAGAGGTGTCTCAATGGGGAGACGTGGAGGCTAAAGTGATGCATGATCATGTTAGCCATGACAATTCTATAGAAGGATGGTCGAAGTACGGTTAGAATCAGAAGCCTTTCTGTGGTAATTTGTTTTCCACATAGAAAATGCACAATAGAGTTCTCGGTGAGTTCCATAAATCACCCCTGGCGGTACGCTAAAGAGTTTTCAATATGTATCGAGGCTTGAGGGGTCTACTTCAGTGGGCTGGGTGATGTAGGAAGTGGTAGAGTTATGGGAAAAGTGCCTTGTGTTCCAGCAATTGAAGGTCAAACACCATGTCTAAGGGGGTTTGTTACAATCCTTAGATGTATTCGAGTGGAAGTGTGATGATATCTAGAAGTATTTTTTCATAGGACTACCCAGGGATCATGGATTCTATGATGCTCTCTAGGTGGCGGTAGATCAGATGACGAAATCCGCTCACTTCCTGACGATCAAGTGGCCCAGTGTGGTGGATGCCTTAGCACAAATATATGTGGACGAGGTGGTGTGGTTTCATTGAGTTCGAGAAGAATTGTCTCAGAACTAGATGCATGGTTTACCTTACAAGTGTAGAAGGGGTTGTTGCATGAATTTGGAACCCATCTACACCAAAGAACGGATTTCCACCCCTAAACATATGGGACAACAGAGCGGACCATCCAGACATTGGAATATATGTTGTGAGAATGTGTTCTATGATTTGTGGGATATTGGGTATGACACTTTCCTCTGGTTATGTTTTCCTAAAAAAAATATATATCGCTATACCATTGGCATAGCTCCGTTTGAAGTCATTTATGGAAGGTCATGTCATTCACTCATGTGCTGGACTGAGGTTTGGGAGGCACATGTTATTGGCCAAGAGGAAGTTCATTGCATGATGAAGAAGGTTCAGCTTGTACATGATAGGATGAAGGAGGACCATGACCGGTAGCAGTTTTATGCCGATCCTAGGAGGATACCCTGGGAGTTTGAGGCCTGAGACCACATGTTCTTAATGGTCTCCCCTCGGCATAGGATACAGTGGTTAAACAGCAGGAGTAATCTTTCTCCCTGGTTCATTGGACCCATCGAGGTGTTGTGACAGGTCTACCATGTGGCATATTAGTCGGCACAACCACCGCTAATATAGAAGGTCAATGAATTCATCCATGTGTCTCAGATCCGTCGGTATCTACAAGATCACTAAAATGTTCTTGACTAGGGGATTTTCATATCGAGGACGATGGGATATTTGCGGAGTGACCAGTGAGGATAGATGATCGTGATGTGAAGGTGTTTTGTGGGCAGACCATTTCATTGTTTCATGTGTTGTGGAGGCATGGTGGCCACGAGGAGAGTACCTGGGATTGGGAGGAACAAATGCATTCCCATTACCAAGAGATGTTTTGATTTTTGATATAGTGTTTTCCTTGTGCTTTTCTATGATAGAATGTTTACCATTTTTTTCTATAAGATGAAATGTTTTTTTATTCTCTAAATGTGTGTAACTTCCTCACTGTGGGGTGGGGAGGACCTCTTCCTTAATCAAGACGCATTAAGGTGGATGGGATTAAACCCATGTAGGTGAGTCAGTGCTGCCTGAAGCAAATAGTATCATTACATGGAGGAAGAGACTCCCTAACCCATATGTCAGGGCATCAGTGATTCCATATTTGTTCAAGATATAGAGGATCGAGATGTCTTTATAGATACCGAGGTTTGTTATGGATTTCAAACAACTCTAGGGTGGTGTTTCCCTATGAGATATCATATGAGGTTGTTGTTCAAACCCATATATTTTTCTTCAAGTTTACTCTTGAATTATTGAGGATGAGAATATTTTGAAATGTATCTGATGTAATTTCCTAGACCCTCTGGGTCCATTACATTTCTAAATTTCTGGAGACTCGGAAAACTATGGGACCATCGGTGACTCAATAAAGCGTTTAATAAAATTCAGGTCAAATGAACGGTGGCACCAATGGGCATCAGTGGCACTAATGGGCGTCGGTGGAACTGATGGGCATCAGTGGAATGGATGGGTCATCCGTAGCACTAATTTGTGATGGTGCTAGGGCAGTGGTGCCACAATGATGGTGTCAGGGCAATGGTTCCAGGGTTATGGTGCTAGGGTCACGGTGCTAGGGTGACAGTGCCTCACCTAATAGTGAGTCATTTCCAGTTTTTCCAGAACCATCCAGGTATTCCCTAGTAAAGTATCTTTTGATTTAAAAATGTTTCAATTCCCTTTTCAAATCCATTTAAAGATAGTAAAATGTTTTTTTAAACCCCTAATAGTTGGTAGACCCTTGAGTTACCAAAATTTGTGGCCCTTTTCCTTGGTGTCACACCTTTTCACATTTTACAGTTTCACTATTGTTAGATGTTTTTCTCTATTTAAAGTAAATCTATTAACCCAAAGACATTATCTCCACCCTCTTCGAGGAGAAATATTAAATCTAATTTAATCCCAATGTGGGAAACCTCCAAACCTTGTGGTCATGTCATGATCCGACTTTTATGTACCTTAAAATCATCTCCCTGATTTTGGGATCTTGCTTCCTCTTAAGCCAAGTTCATTTCTTATTTTCCTTTCAGTTTCTCTTATTCTACCTAAATACTTCCTTCCGAGATGAATCAAATATTTGTGCTGGAGACCTTCTCGATTTTCCTTGGTGTCCTTGGGGTTATTCCTCTACAAGTGGCACATCCCCAGTTCATGCTACGGGTTGACAAATTTTATCATTGATAATCCGTGTGGGGTTTTTTTCATCTCTCTTTACTGTGTATTGTGAGGGGCGAGTAAGATAATGATTCCCTCGAGAAGTGGATGAATCCAAACCTTAACAAAGATAATAAAAGGACACTATAGAATGAAGGGTTATGTTTGATGATGATGTCGATGTATTTAATTTATATTTGTTTTTATGCTCTCAATTGTATAGGCTTATGCCCGCTGAAAATAGTGGTCATTGGTGGTCCTTTCTTATGCTATAAGAATCCTCAATTTTTCAAGATAGTATTTTCATTAGATGGATATAACATGAAAAATGGTTAAACATATAAATTTGGTTGATAAAATGGATTCCCAATGAATAATATTACGTGTGTGATCACCCTGGTTTACCAAACGGAAATAAGTAACTTGATAAAAGGTGTGGTTAAATTTAAACTCCCTTGCTCTATTCTCTAATACACATGGTTATTCTCCTTGATAGTTGTAGGGTGTCTTGGATGGAGATTGGTTCTCATGTTTTTTAGTTTTTAGTTTTTTATTTGAGGTCATGTGGGGCCATATGTTGGGGCTTTGTTTTGTTCCAGTACTTCGAGGGATATTAGGGACCCCCATTGTTGTTGTGACTTTACAAGATAACCGGGTGTGAATGCTTAAATTACAGCTTATCTATTTTCCTTTAATTGTTGTCTTAGATGGTTGCTATGCCTGTTGGTTTCCATATAGTGAAGGAATATTTTAATGGAATCTCATGAACATGGTAACAAGAAAGAGTACGATGGGAGATCTATTTTCTCGAAATGGGTTCTACTTTGGTTTTTGCCGTTGTGTGTGTGTGCACGCATGGTGGGATAGTAATGAGGGTGGTTGGGCTTTGGAACCCTTAGGTTGGGATGGGTGTTTGATTACCTATATGTAAAGTTTTTAGTTTTTTTATTCTTATACACACCCCACCCAAGTTAATCACTTCGTGCTAAACAACCCCATTCATGGGGGATGATTTTTTTCCAAACATTCTTATGTATGGATGGTTATTATCTCTTTTCTAATCCCTCTCCTAGGTAGCAAGAAATTCATTTGGTAGGTTGTGATGGAATAAGGTATATTATGGCCCAAGAATATTTAAATAAGGTGTGTTGTGGTGGTTTGTCAAGGTTTTTGTGAGAAGGTTTGTATCCTATGTGTCCTCAAGATGAGGTACAAGTGTCTTCAGGCAAAATAGTGGTTTTTTGGACCCAATTGTATGAGTGTGGGGATGTGTATGGTTGTGGTGGCTCAGGTGTATGTAGGAGGGATGAATGGTTGTGATATCCCATATGGTTGTTTTTGTGGAGGTCGTGGGATAGCAGTGGATCTTTTGGGGGAGGTCTGACATGTAGGATGTCTTAAAAAACAAGTGTGAAAATAGTGAAGTATACCTAAATATTGATGTTCTATTACAATTACTTAACATGACTTGCGTTATTTGGGGAGTGTTCCATGGTGAGGTTAGGTGGATAGTTTTCTTTCTAGGTTCCTTGGTTGTCTCTATTTCTCATAGGGAATTATAATGTCTCCCCACTTGTGCACGAGAGATTTTGGTTTTCCCTACTAATTATACCTATAAACTCACCATATGTATATAAAACTGCTTTCAGGTTTCTAGGAGGACCTTAAGGACTGCACCAGACCTTACTAGCTCAATCTTTGGGATTTATTGCTAATTTTTTATCTTTTTGTACTTTTCATGAGAGTTTTCTTGTACCTTGTATAATTTTATTTTGAACATGCATGTGGGAGTGGATTTTTTTTACTTTAACATTATGTTTTTTTCGATATTTTTGAGATTTACCATCTTATCTCATAATCCTATTAAATAAAAAGGGTAATTACATTAATTTTCAAAGGATATTTCATACCCTTGGTGCTATTTTCTACTTCATGTCCTATTGAAGATGGGACTTGGGGGTCATTATATCTCTTTCAACTTGAAGAAAGAGGGGTATGATAGTTATCTATCCCTTTCCCCATCTGTGTGAAGGTGGGTCATGACATACCTTGAGTCCACCTCTATAGGACATGGTTTTATCACTATCACCGAAGGAATATCTAAACTCAGGGATGCCTTTTCTTAATTACTTGCACAAACTAACACATCCATCTCGATGTAGAATTTCATTGGGAAAAGTATGTAAAACTGGTATAAAGTAAACCAAGCATACATAACCACTAGGGTGTACAATAATTAGGAAATACAAACTAGAATGTAAAGAGGAAAAATACACACCCAACATGAAATATGTTCTATCATGAAAATTAAACTAGAAAAGTAGACTATTGAGGTATCCCCCATTGAGCTCTTTCTACTATGACCACTATACATAGTTCAAAACACCTAGTATCCCATAGATTTACTGATTCAACTTTCAAACTAGCCATTATCTTTAAAATACCTTACACATATGGGAAAATCCCATATATGGGTGGTTATATTCATTCCTAGTAATACACCCTAGAAGATGAATGTTGATCCATATGAAATTAAATAGGAACAAAAAGATAGTTGATGCAAGATAATTCAAAGATAACAGCTCAACCCCAACCAATAATGAATGTAACCTTGTCCAAGAACAAGTGTCTCAACATAGTTAGTAGATAAACTGCCCATTGAGTCTCCACCACCTATACAATGAGAGTGGCCTCATCCAACCATGAGAACAAAAACACAGAAAGAACATGGAATTATCTACACATCTTCACCTATCATATAAATAGAGTTACCAAATCCAAGGTGTTTATATAGAATAATATATTTATATATGTATTTTATCTTACAAAAGAAGCCCAAAAAAATAGAGTATGAGTATCTCCATATCAATGTTCATCCTAGGAAAGAGAGTCTCCAAAAATTACAATGGTCCATCAATGATTACCACCATCTCACATGTCTCCTCATCAGTAGTCGTCCTAGAAAATATGTGCCTCTTAAATATGAAACATATTCATGGGGAAAAACCACAATGTAAAAGACCCATTTCCTTATACATTAGGGGGTCCACACTGATAGTATATGTATGGGACCTTCCCCTCAGTCAATTGTGGTATCCACTCTAGTGGCAATGCGGACTAACTTCTTATACGATAGGGGGTCCAACTTTGTTGGTAGAAAATAGGTGACCATTCTAATGTGGGTTTCCACTTTATATGTTGAGTTCATGTTCCTTAGTACAACAGTAAGTAAAAATCTAGTCATCGATGACCCACACCCTATATGATAGGTGGCTTTCACATGAAAGATGATGACTAATTCCCTACAACAAAAGGGGGTTTTACTCTGATCATCGAGGACCCATGTCGTTTCTGATATAGTAGTTCCAATCATAAGTAAAGTATACAGACCCTAGTATAACAACGGGTCTGAATCTTGACATGAAGGGACCAATAACATTCTAATTGGGGGTTCCACTCTGATTTCATGTACTCTCGCCTGGGTACAACAGGGGGTTCTTCTATAGTCATAGAGGACCAACGCCCTACCTAGTTGGGTGGTTCCACATAGAAGTGGCTTTGGTGGACCTACACCCAACCTAAGGGGGGGGTCCACTGTAAAGGTCAAGGGATCGACTTCTCAACTCTAATATATTTTATAACTCTTTATTATTTGGTGATTCTTCTTGATCACTACTATCAATGAGCATCACATAAATAAGAAATATTCTTTGAAAATTCTACATAGTATCTCAAAATTAACAACAAAGGTCACCATCATGTTATACATAATCTGTTTTTGGATATGGTACTCATAGCCCAAAATATAAGTTAAAAAAAGGAGATATGGAACCATGATATTTCCTCGAAATAGTTCATGGGGTATACAATATGTGAGGGGAACCACACGATTCTTGGTCTCACTCAACCACCTGGTCGTGTCACTGGGTGACAAACAAGTCCACACCGTGTAGGAGTACATGACATATAAGGGTCAACAGATCATGTCTAGGATTCCTAAGACCAGAGTATTTCCATGTACCAGACCCTGTGTTAGTGTAGCAGACCCGTGAACATGTACTATGTACATGGTATGTTGCCTCACATGGGGTTCCACCCATGTGACATAATTGTATTCATGTTCTCAGGTACAGAACCATATACCTATCCATGTACTTCTACATGGCTTCCCATATGACAACCCTGCTTTTTATTACAACTTAAACATGCTTTATTACATAAAAATTCACTTGATCCAACAAAGAAGATCGAGAGGTTTAGTGTCTTTGGGGCTTAGGATCATTACATAAAAACTTTAAAATTGAAATACAACATCTTTATTGAAAACTTCCTTTACATGACCACTACATTCCTTCGTACTTAGCATTGAATGGGATAACCTGAGGACATGCATAAGAAAAGGGTGAGCTATAAAGCCCAGTAAGGGAGTAAACAATGAATAACATGAGGAGTGAAATACATGTTAGGAAATAGGCATATCAATAGAGCATAATAGAAACATGAACATAAAGGCATGATAAAGCATGAAAATCATAACATGGAAATATGGCAACAACACTTAACATTGAATTAGCATGAGCCAAGGCTCATTGCACATGGAGCATGTGTAAACCCTCATTGAACTTGAAGCACGAGTAAACCCTCGTTGCACTTGAATTAGCATGAGTAAACACTCATTGCACATGATGTATCATGATACTATACTTTACCCAATGCATTGGAGCGCTATAAAGGGCGCACCCTTCTTAAACATTTCATTTCATGCATAAGTGTGCCACATGGATCATAAAACATGGATTCATAAAACATAATCATTTCTTCCACGATAAAGGAAAGTGGAATTAATACATGAAACTTTATAATCAATATGTAAATGTGCATAAAGGTGAATACCCTTGATGGAGAAATGGGCATGGTATTCACTACACAAAGACATTGGCTTAGAAAATTGGTGCGATTTCGGCAGCGTAACGGCGTGACATAAGAATTCATAAAAAAGGTTGATGAGAGAGAAAGGGGTTCCTCATCATATTTACATGTAATGGACAGTAATTAGATCATATATATACATGTCCCAACAATAGAAATGGAATTTAGATTCATGATACAAAAGTATTGCTTGAATGTAAAAGAAGAGAGAGAAGTTCCTTTCGGAATTTCGGCATAGTAACGGGTGTACATGGGAGGCATTTAATGAGAGAGAAAGGGTTCTCCCATCATTAAAACAATAAGAGGGTGGTATGGGGGAGGTACAAAACCATACCCCAACATTCATAATTGAAATAAAAAGGGCAATACAACTTAAAGAAAATTGACAAAAAAATGAGAAAGGAAGAAAACCCCTTACTTGGAAGTGTGCTTCCAAAGGCTAGAGAGAGGCTTGTGAGAGGCTTCTTGGGAGCTTGGGGAACCTTGAGAGGATTCTAGAGAGAGTTGGGCAGAGGTTGGACGAACATCATGGGCTTTGAGTGAGGATAAAGTGGGAGCTTGGGTGGGTTTATATAGGAAAGGTGAGAGAATTCTTTATTATTTAGGTTTGGGACCCCTTATATTAAAATAATCCAAACCACAAACCATCCCACGGTATTTGCCCATGGTTTATGGAAAAGGAAAAAGGAAAACAATATTTTACAAGTCCAAGGTCCGAACTTATTAAAAAATTAGGGTTGATTATGTGGAGGTGAGTCACACTCCCACGTAAATTTATTTAAAAAGGAAAAGTGTTGAATAAGTATTGAGGGCTCCATTAATGCTTTGAAAAGTAAGTCAAACAAACCCAAAACCTCATTATTTTAATTATAAAACACATATTGGCCGAACATAAGGATTATGGTATTTTATTACATCACCATTGGGTCATTATGATGTCATAAAACACATTATATATTTAAATGGTATTTAATTTTTACCCAAAAATTTGACTGTCTCAGAAAATTATGAAAAATTCACCGTTGGATAATTTTGACGTCCTGATTCCAAAAATAATATTTATTTTATCTAAATAATTTTCTAAATATGTGAATTTTCACTTTTAAAATAAAAACCGACATTTATAAAAAATTCACGGGTTTTGACAGAAATGGCTTTCAAACCTTAATAAAAATTTTAATTGCATTCATAAAATATAAGATCATTTATATTTAATAAAAATTAATTTAATATTAATAATAATATTTTATTAAAATATTATTTATTTCAAAAATCCTTTAATTTAATAAAATATAATTCTTAATTAAATAATAACTAAAAACACCATTTGTACTTTAAAAACTAATTAAAATGTATCAAAAAAAATATTCATTATTATATACAAAAAAAAATGTACATGAACATTGTGCTACTTATTTGTTACATATCCCCTTAAAATAGCCGCATAAGACCTAAGGGTAATGTGTGCGATGGTGACAGACTCTTGGGGTTGCTCGGATAACATCGCTCGAGTGGTGATCTCTATCAACTTCCATTTTTACCGTAAACGATCACGTTCGAGCTTGACTTGATGAAGATCAGCTTGGGCTTGGTCAAGGGCAAAGCCCAAAGATGCCACCTCTTTTCCGAGCTCCGAAAAATGGGCTTCGTAAGGGGCAAATCTACTAGATGAGGCCATCGCTTACTTTTTTTGAGTTGAAATGGTTTCATTAAAGCCTTATATTTATACTACTCAGATGATCACTGTTCAACAGCTATAAAAGTAACGGTCACAAATCTTAACATAAAACTAAAGAAGTTGACATCTTATAAAAACATTTTTTTTTCATAAAGAAACATTTAACTGGATCAAGAGGGATTTTCCATTAATGAAACTTTGGGTCGTTACAATATTCCCCCCTTAAGAAATTTCTCCCTTGAAATTTTCCTTTTCCCACAATAAAACAAATGTGGGTAACTTAGCTTCATCATATCCTCCGACTCCCATGTTGCTTCTTCAAACTTGTGGTTTCTCCACAACACCTCGACGAGGGGCATTGTCTTATTTCGTAGAAATTTTTCTCTACGATCTAAGATCTTTACTGGTTGATCCTCATAAGAAAGATCATCTTCTAATTGTACCACCTCGGAAGAGAGTACATGTGAAGGGTCTGGTTTGTACTTCCTTAAGAGGGATACATGGAAGACATCATGCACCTTGGCCATAGTAGGTGGAAGTGCTAGTCGATAGGCCACAGCCCCAACACGATCAAGAATCTCGAAGGGGCCGATGTACCTTGGACTTAACTTCCCTTTCTTTCCAAACCTCATGACCTTATTCCACGGAGATATGCGTAAAAACACCATGTCTCCGACTTTAAACTCAAGGTCTCGTCGACGATTATCTGCATAACTCTTCTGTCGACTTTGGGCTGCCTTGATATGCTGCTGAATGGTTTTCACCTTCTCCACCATTTCTTTGACCATTTCTAGTCCATGCAGCTTACGTTCACCGACCTCATCCCAACATGCCGGTGTTCTACACCTTTTCCCATACAGGGCTTCATATGGTGCCATTTGGATGCTCGAGTGGAAACTATTATTATAAGAGAACTCAACCAGAGGAAGATGTTGATCCCATCCTCCTTTAAAGTCCATTGAGCACGCTCTCAACATATCCTCAAGTGTTTGGATAGTCCGCTCGGATTGGCCATCAGTTTGAGGATGATATGCCGTACTGAAGTTCAGTTCCGTATTCAGAGCATGTTGAAGACTCTTCCAAAACTTTGAGGTAAATCTTGGATCTCGGTCAGACACGATAGATAGTGGTACTCCATGCAACCGTACCACTTCCCTGATATATATCCGTGCCAGTTGATCCAAAGAGAAATCCTCTCGAATAGCAATGAAGTGTGCAGTCTTTGTAAGACGATCCACAATAACCCAGATTGCATTGTTGCTTTTGGATGTCCTTGGAAGTCCAGTGACAAAGTCCATGGTGATGTTCTCCCATTTCCATTCTGGTATGGGCAATGGTTTCATCATCCCCTTAGACATATGCCTCTCTGCCTTCACTTGCTGACACACCAGGCACTTTGATGTATATTCAGTGATCTCCTTCTTCATATTATCCCACCAAAAGTTTTCTCGGAGATCTCGATACATCTTTGTGCTCCCTGGGTGAATAGAGAAATTTGAACTATGTGCATCATCCAAAAGTTCCTTCTTCAGCTCCAAACTTGATGGAACACATAGTCTTTTCCCAAACCGCACAATTCCTTCTTCATTAACATTAAACTCTGAGGATTTTTCCTTTTTGATAGCTTCCACTTTTTCTTGGATTCCTGCATCATCCTTTTGAGCATCCTTTAACCTTTCCAAAAGAGATGGTTGAGCAATCATTTTTGAAAGGATTGATGATGTTCCCTTCTTTATGATTCCCACGTCCATCTTCATCAAGTCTAAGAAGATTGGATCCTTCTCAATTCTCATCATTGATAGAATTGCTGGATCCTTTCTACTTAGGGCATCCGCCACCTTGTTCGCCTTCCCAGGGTGATAATGTATTGAACAGTCATAATCCTTGATGAGCTCTATCCATCTTCTCTGGCGCATATTAAGATCTTTCTGTGTGAATATATATTTAAGACTCTTGTGGTCAGTATATATCTCACATTTCTCTCCATAGAGATAATGCCGCCATATTTTCAAGGCAAAGATCACCGCCGCCAACTCCAGATCATGCGTTGAATAGTTTCGCTCATGGATTTTCAACTGCCTTGAGGCACAGGATATCACTTTATCATTCTGCATCAGCACACATCCTAAGCCCTTCTTCGAAGCATCACTGAATACCACAAAAAGCTCCCCACTTGTGGGTAATGTGAGCACGGGTGCAGTGATAAGCCTCCTTTTCAACTCCTTGAAGCTTTCTTCGCATTCATCACTCCAAGCAAACTTTACTCCCTTTCGAGTTAGCTTGGTAAGAGGGTTGGACAATCGTGAGAAATTTCTCACAAATCGTTGATAATATCCAGCTAACCCCAAGAAGCTACGGATATCAGTTACCGATGTTGGCCTCGGCCATCCCTCAATTGCATCTGTTTTGGAGGGGTCCACAGATATCCCATTGCTTGTGATGATATGACCCAAGAATGAGACTTCCTTCAACCAAAACTCACACTTTCTGTACTTTGCATAGAGTTTCTCCTTGCGCAAAGTCTCTAGTACAGTTTTTAAATGCTCCTCATGGTCCTCCTTGGTTTTGGAGAATATTAGAATATCATCTATAAAGACTACCACAAATTTATCTAGGTAATCTCTAAAGACTCTATTCATCAAGTCCATGAATATTGCCAGAGCATTGGTGAGTCCAAAAGGCATTACTATGAATTCATAGTGCTCGTATCTTGTACGAAAAGCAGTCTTGGGGATATCTTCCTTCTTCACCCTTACTTGATAATATATCGACCGCAAGTCGACCTTGGAAAAGTATTGTGCTCCACGAAGCTGATCAAACAAGTCATCGATTCATGGGAGAGGATACTTGTTCTTTATCGTGATTTTGTTAAGTTCACGATAATCGATGCAAAGCCGCATTGACCCATCCTTCTTCTTGACGAAGAGGACTGGTGCACCCCATGGTGATGCACTTGGGCGTATAAACCCTTTATCCAGATTCTCCTGTAGTTGTTTCTTCAGCTCTTCAAGCTCAACAACAGCCATTCTATATGGAGTTTTGGATATTGGTAGCGCCCCAGGTATACGTTCAATTGAGAACTCAACATCTCTTCTTGGAGGAAGACCAAGAAGTTCCTCGGGAAATACTTCAATGAATTCCCTCACAATAGTCATTTATTCAAGGGTGGTTTCTTCCTTGGACTTAATCATCTGAGCCAGATATGCGTGCTCATAAGGCAGTAATATCCATGCTTGAGATGATGGAGCTAAAGGAGATTAATCTTCCTCCTGACACTTGTAAAGAATCGGGGGTCGATTCTCCATATGGAGTGTGATTTCCCTCTCCCGACAATTTATGTTGGCTCTATATAAGGAAAGCCAATCCATGCCAAGAATTGCATCAAATTCCACCAATGGGAGTATGACGAGGTTCGCTGGGAAATTCAATCCACATATTATAACTGCGGAGGACTTATACTCATGGGATGCAATGATTGCCCCATTTGCCGTACTCACCGACATCTTTACTTCCATGATTTGTCGTGGTGCAGGGATTGTTCCACTAAACTTTTGAGATATAAAAGAATGCGTAGAACCTGAATCAAAAAGTACGTTCACTATTCTTGAATGATTAACTAGCGTACCTGTCACCACTTCGTTGTCGGGGTTCACTTCGGCAGAAGTGATGGCAAAAGCTCTTCCTTGCTGTCTTGGAGGTTGTTGATTGCCTCCGATAACCCTTGGATTAGGGCACTGATTCGCAAAATGACCCGGTTCTTTGCATTTGAAGCATTGAACAATGCGTTGAGGTTCGAACGGAGTGTTCCTCTCCTCTGTCGCATCCGCGGGTCCTTCCTACTGACAGTTAATAGCTAGGTGCCCTTCTCTTCCACACTTGAAGCATTTTCTTGTCCCCCTAAGGCAATTTCCAGGGTGCTTCTTTACACACTTTTGGCAAGTGGGGTGCTGGAATTTCTTAGCGCCGTTGGATTTATCCATCGGACCACCAGCATTGAAGTCCACCTTCCGCTTCTTGTCCCCATGAAACCCCTGTGATTCTCCGATCTCCATTTCAACCTTGAGGGAACATCAGACAATTTACTCATAGCTGTCGAAGTCACGGATCGCTAATGCTTTCCGCAAGCTAGGCTTCAGCCCACCAAAGAAGCGGTCAACCTTGCATTCGGGGGTAACGACAAATCCGGAAGCGTATCGTGCAAGCCTTCTGAAGTTTGCCTCGTACGCTCCCACAGATTCTTCATCTTTCTGTTTGAGGGAAAGGAAGTCCCTTTCCATCTTAAGACGGAGGGTGCGTGGAAAATATTTATCGAAAAACATCTTCCAGAATTCCTTCCATTCCAAAGCCTCGATCTCCTCCTCAGGCTTCGTATTTTTGATCAACGTCCACCATTGATCAGCTTCACCCTCCATACGATAAGCCGCCAGGAGAACCTTCTCTTTTTCAGAGCATTGGAGGATGGAGAATATCTTCTCAATGGAGTTTATCCATTGTTCAGCGATCGTGGGATCACATGATCCACTAAAAGTAGGAGGCCTTGGTCTCATGAAGCTTTCAATAGCGACTTGTTCTTTCTTAGGGGGGGTTGAACGTTCCTCTTGACCAGTGTTTCTATTCAAAACTTGAGTTAGATGAGAGAGAATCGTGACAAAGTTCGCAATTCCCGCTCCCATTGGATTGGGCATCTCATTAGTACAATCATCACACTGATCTTCACAACGGTTGTTAGCCCGAGTTCTCCTATTACCGGCCATTGGCTGGAATAAAAGGAAAGTTAGGGGTAACACATAAAGGTTAATCAAAAGACAAAATTTGATGACTTATAAATAAACTTTAATCTCTTTAACTCATGAGTCTATAGGATTCAATCCAGGCTTTTCATGATCTTCCTTCTAACATATATTCTTAGGGGCATTTTTCCTTTAATAAGAGTTCATACTAAGATTGTGAATTTATCAAAACATACCCCCCGGGAGTGTCGTAACCAAGAGTGCAGCAAGGCCCGTTGTCGTGCACTAGTTCCCGTTCGAGTCTAGCTCAAAGCGGTGTTTTCAGGTTTTACCCCAAGGATACATATGTGCCAGAGCCGCCTCTACCTGCTCGTATCCAGACAGGGATGTATTTGTTTGATAAACCACTTACTTAGTATTTACCAAAAATTAGGGATGTTTTTATTATGCTTAGTATTGTATCTAAGGCTTTACTAGGGTTTCCTAATCCCAAAATAACTAAACCTATCCTCTGATACCAACTATGACAACCCTGCTTTTTATTACAACTTAAACATGATTTATTACATAAAACATCACTTGATCCACAAAGAAGATCGAGAGGTTTGGTGTCTTTGGGGCTTAGGATCATTACATAAAAACTTTAAACTTGAAATACAACATCTTTATTGAAAACTTCCTTTACATGACCACTACATTCCTTCGTACTTAGCATTGCATGGGATAACCTGAGGACATGCATAAGAAAAGGGTGAGCTATAAAGCCCAGTAAGGGAGTAAACAATGAATAACATGAGGAGTGAAATACATGTTAGGCAATAGGCATATCAATAGAGCATAATAGAAACATGAACATAAAGGCATGATAAAGCATGATAATCATAACATGGAAATGTGGCAACAACACTTAACATTGAATTAGCATGAGCCAAGGCTCATTGCACATGGAGCATGAGTAAACCCTCATTGCACTTGAAGCACGAGTAAACCCTCGTTGCACTTGAATTTGAATGAGTAAACACTCATTGCACATGACGTATCATGATACTATACTTTACCCAATGCATTGGAGCGCTATAAAGGGCGCACCCTTCTTAAACATTTCATTTCATGCATAAGTGTGCCACATGGATCATAAAACATGGATTCATAAAACATAATCATTTCTTCCATGATAAAGGAAAGTGGAATTCATACATGAAAATTTATAATCAATATGTAAATGTGCATAAAGGTGAATACCCTTGATGGAGAAATAGTCATGGTATTCACTACACAAAGACATTGGCTTAGAAAATCGGTGCGATTCCGGCAGCGTAACGGCGTGACATAAGAATTCATAAAAAAGGTTGATGAGAGAGAAAGAGGTTCCTCATCATATTTACATTTAATGTACAGTAATTAGATCATATATATACATGTCCCAACAATAGAAATGGAATTTAGATTCATGATACAAAAGTATTGCTTGAATGTAAAAGAAGAGAGAGAAGTTCCTTTCGGAATTTCGGCATAGTAACGGGTGTACATGGGAGGAATTTAATGAGAGAGAAAGGGTTCTCCCATCATTCAAACAATAAGAGGGTAGTATGGGGGAGGTGCGAAACCATACCCCAACATTCATAATTGAAATAAAAAGGGCAATACAACTTAAAGAAAATTGACAAAAAATGAGAAAGGAAGAAAACCCCTTACTTGGAAGTGTGCTTCCAAAGGCTAGAGAGAGGCTTCTGAGAGGCTTCTTGGGAGCTTGGGGAACCTTGAGAGAATTATAGAGAGAGTAGGGCATAGGTTGGACGAACTTCAAGGGCTTTGAGTGAGGAGAAAGTGGGAGCTTGGGTGGGTTTATATAGGAAAGGTGAGAGAATTCTTTATTATTTAGGTTTGGGACCCCGTATATTAAAATAATCCAAACCACAAACCATCCCATGGTATTTGCCCATGGTTTATGGAAAAGGAAAGATGAAAACAATATTTTACAAGTCCAAGGTCCGAACTTATTAAAAAATTAGGGTTGCTTATGTGGAGGTGAGTCACACTCCCATGGAAATTAATTTAAAAAGGCAAAGTGTTGAATAAGTCTTGAGGGCTCCATTAATGCTTTGAAAAGTAAGTCAAACAAACCCAAAACCTCATTATTTTAATGATAAAACACATATTGGCCGAACATAAGGATTATGGTATTTTATTACATCACCATTGGGTCATTATGATGTCATAAAACACATTATATATTTAAATGGTATTTAATTTTTACCCAAAAATTTGACTGTCTCAGAAAATTATGAAAAATTCACCGTTGGATAATTTCGACGTCCTGATTACAAAAATAATATTTATTTTATGTAAATAATTTTCTAAATATGTGAATTTTTACTTTTAAAATAAAAACTGACATTTATAAAAAATTCACTGGTTTTGACAGAAATGGCTTTCAAACCTTAATAAAAATTTTAATTGCATTCATAAAATTATAAGATCATTTATATTTAATAAAAATTAATTTAATATTAATAATAATATTTTATTAAAATATTATTTAATTCAAAAATCCTTTAATTTAATAAAATATAATTATTAATTAAATAAAAATTAAAAACACCATTTGTACTTTAAAAACTAATTACAATGTATCAAAAAAAATATATTCATTATTATATACAAAAAAATGTACATGAACATGGTGCTACTTATTTGTTACATAACCCCTTAAAATAGCAACATAAGACCTAAGGGCAAGGTGTGCGATGGTGACAGACTCTTGGGGTCGCTCGGATAACATCACTCGAGTGGTAATCTCTATCAACTTCCATTTTTCCCGTAAACGATCACGTTCGAGCTTGACTTGATGAAGCTCAGCTTGGGCTTAGTCAAGGGCAAAGTCCAAAGACACCACCTCTTTTTCGAGCTCTGAAAAATGGGCTTCGTAAGGGGCAACTCTTCTGGATGAGGCCATCGCTTCCTTTGTCTGACTAGAAATGGTTTCGTTAAAGCCTTATATTTATACTACTCAGATGATCACTGTTCAATGGCTATAAAAGTAACGGTCACAAATCTTAACATAAAACTAAAGAAGTTGACATCTTATAAAAACATTTTTTTTTCATAAAGAAACATTTAACTGGATCAAGAGGGATTTTCCATTAATGAAACTTTGGGTTGTTACATCCCACCCATTTTATCCTCTATAGAAGTTATCCAATCTGGGAAGGGGTACATGGTGTGTAGAAGGGGTACACATATTGCCATCCTTAACTTTTACCAAAACCCTATCCGCCGTCATTTAAGGGATACATGTCTTGTGTAAATCCATATAAAATAAGTAGTGTATGGTTTCTCACTATTTTCTTGGATCTGATCATTGAACCTATGTTTGGTCTTAATCCTTTATATCCAAACCTATCTTTACCAAAAACATGCCAATATGGCCCTATATCATGGTTTTTTCCATCATAAACTAGAAAAACGGTTGTCATTTTTCTTCAGAGTCTCAAACATGTACCTCACTCCACCACGCATTTGTCAAAAAATATCTTTTTCACAAATCATCAAAATTACTATACTCCCCTCACAAAAATCCAACATCTATGCTCATTTCACTGATCCATCTATTGTTCATCGATCTGTCATGGTTCCGGGGTTATGATTGGCATTAAAACTGTCCAAAAATTTTGTATTATGGACCATGGGGTCCTACCAATGATGAAAACAAGAAAGAAATGAGAGAAAATAACCATATAAAATGTCTATATGATCATTGGAAAATAATTACGTGACCACAATCGAGAATGGTATTTCGGGGTTAGAAACAAATGTAATAAATTATGAATTCAAAATAAAGGTGCATACAATTTGGAACAATTACTGAAGACCCAAGAACCTTGGTGAATATGCTTAAGGAATTTAATAAAATTGAATAAGTCACTAATTTAAAATTACTACCTGGATTTTGGATAAATCTTTCATGAAGAACATTCCTTCTAATGATTGATATAAGTGGTTTCATTCGATGCATCCTGATTTTATCTGGTTCAGTGTTTTGTCATCATTGAGGTGATCTTCCAATGTAGGGAGGAAAGAGAGCATAATTAGAAATTCCACAATTATGATACTAACTATGGGAAATTAACATTGGATTTATTCCAATCGAATATTTCAATGAGTTTAAATGGAAAATTTTGTTAATTAATTAATTAATTTATTCATTTAACATGAATCCACTGAGAGGGGAGTGAGAACACCATGAACATACCCATTTTAGGTCATGCCTAGGGTAAAAAACACAATCAGGACTCAAATGATGTCTCATATTCTTAATATAGAAATCTTTTTATGAGTTATCCAATGTAATTTATGAATTTGAAGGTTTGTAATATAAAATAAAGTTAATATTTTTATAAAATTAATTTTGGAAACATCGGGCCTCAGAATCCCATGTTGTCTAAACACCTAGCCATGGAAATAAATAAATAAATATATATATATATATATATATGTCTGTGTGTGTCTTACAAGTAAAAAAATCTGGTTTTTACACTCCAGTGGGATACGGAATACTTGTTTAAATATAATTGAATTGATTAAATGAGTTTAAAGCATCTTTAAATCAGTATTTCTCCTCATCTCAATTATGTAATAGTAGTGTCCACCCCTCAATATCATTCGTGATTGGTATTATTACCTCTTAGAGGGATCATAATCATTTGGTCTTATATCATCATGTTTCCAATGAAAAGGATGTTTTATAGGCGTGTTTAGGACTCCTCTTCCCACTTTACCAGCTAAATTAATTTGTTAATAAATGCTTCAATTGTTGATCCCTATGTAAGGGATTCTGATAGATTTTATAATTTCATCAATTTGTGGAAAAATCATTCAAGGAACGTTAATGGGAATGAACCTATTTCTTTGAGGTAGGTGTTACCTAACTATTACAAATGGTGTATGATTAATTCAGATGATATGTAACACAGGGTCTCATGAACCATTTGTAATTAACATAGAATTAATCTATAATTTATCCCATTAACCTCGATTGAAATTGTTAGGATATTTAGGTCCACTATGGACCCATATGTTATTATACATAGATGAAATGGATTCCATGGACTTTAATCCAAATATAATATCATTATACTAAATGGTCATAAACCAATTAGGCTTTCCTTGTGTTTTATATTGATTTAATGGACACTAATTGTGTTCTATTAGCCTATTTTGTGATAGGGGAATTGTGTATTGGGATGGTGAACTACAGTAAAACCCCATAGGGTATTTATAGTAATCATGTACCCTATGGTTAGTTTAATAGGACTATGATGATTTTACCTCTTCTTTTAGTTTAATAAATTAGGTCAGTTATAAATTTTATATCGTAAATAACTTATTAAAACATGGGGATTCTAACCAAATTAAAATTTAAAGAATATTAAACAAAATTTAAAAAAAATTAATTAATTGATGATATTAATTTATCTATTTATCCATGTTAGGATTATTTTGATATATTCTCAAATGAAACTCTTTTGGTGTTTATGATAGATTTATTTGGGCCAATATACATAATTGTGATATATTGGACATAAAATCAGATTTTATTACCTCTATTTTTGATATTTTTTATTAATATAATGTATAAGTGATGTTAAGATGTAATTACTACCTTTATACCCTTGTTAAAGTCAAAGTAGGTGATTATCATATGTTTCTATTTTTATATAGGATAAAATTACAATTAGAACAAGACATAATTCCCTTGTATAAATAATGTGGATGGGGATAGATCTGATTCCTCAGTATCTATTATTTCCCATGTAAATGGTACGTACATTCCATGATGATATACTTACATGTATGGTGATATGATTCGTTTATGATAATCAATTCTTATCGGACTTGATTCTCTTCTACTAGTGAGATTCCCTAAAACTATGTATTCTATTCCCCATGTGATTCAATTTTACTAGAGATGTTATGGTTGTTTTTGATAATATTTTCGAGTTATTAATCTTGTATGTAAATATTTTTTTTGCAGGGATTTTATTGGGATCAACATGAGATTTTTTATGAATTTATTCACATGTATCAAAAATTAATATAAAATAGGGACTTCATTCCCTTATCTTTATAAATTTATTAGAAAAAACAATCCATGTGTTATTTATTGTGTTATCATAAGGATACTATGACTAAGATATGGATTTTAAATTGGGATATAATTTACACATTTTGTTAATTATAATATGATAGGCGATTATACCAATTTACTATGACTTGGGATGAGTTTTGTAGTAGATGACATCGTGATATATCTAGAGACACCCTATCCCAGGATAAGGATGGTATAGTTACACTCAGGTGACTATATTTTACAAATAGTTGTGAAATATTTTTTACAATTTCAATTTACCATTTACTTTAATTTGATACTATATCAAATTGTATATTCAATTTCGTAGTATATATATTTGGGGACACCATTAGTGGTGCCCAACATTGTTTAACTCAAACATAGTCCTTGAACCATGGGTATAAAGGTATACATTCTTGTTATAGTTAAAGATATGGGTGGTTTAGAATGCCAAAGTAGAGTTAAAAATATACATTATTAAAAAAGTATATTGTGTTTCTAATTAATTCTATTCATTTAATCCCATCCATGGAAATTATGGCTTTCCAACATTAACTAATAGGTAAATAAAGAAAAATAAATTTTAATTGGTTTACCCCAATATGTGACTAAATTTAGTGATGTGGTAATGTCACTACCAATCCATAATAGAAATAAATTACCTCAATGATCCTATATATTTTTAAGGTTGTTAATTTATCCATGTATTACTCCCTTTATGTGTTTTGGGTTGGCTATAAACCTTCTCAAGGCCTACACCCCCATGATTTTGGGCTTTCCCTTTATTTATCATAAATGTTCACAACCCAAAAGTGTTTTGGGTAGATTCAATAAAAACAAATGGGTCTTTGACTCTTATAGTAAAAGTCTAACTTATTTTAAAATATGAGATTTATAACTTACATAATATATACAAGTAAAATCAAAAAAAAAATCCATGGAATATTTTGATGTAAGATATAGACCCAGTAATGATACATCTTCACTAGTAATACTCCTAAAATTTATATCTTCAATCTTTTGAAAGATGTATACTAGAATTATGCCCCTAATCCTTGGTTTTAGTTATGTTAAAAAATTATTTTTTCAATATTCTATTGGATAATAAATGTTTTAGTCTTCCATTTTCTTTTCATGCATAAATGAAATTATTGTTTCCTCTATCCATACAGAATTATATTTCAATATATAGTACAATGTTATTCTTATAACTCATTGTATTGATATACCTATCATTATTTTAACCAAACATCATTTTATCAACCCAAATGATTATCTTTTAACTTCCATAATTCCATTATATTTATCATTATCATCCCTTTACCTTGAAGAAAACATGTGGTATAATATTCTAGGCATCAAAAAATTTGGCTCTGTGATCACAGTTGGAACCATAAATGTTTGAATCACACTAATATGGGGTAGATTTTTCTGGAAATAACTACAGACCAATCAAATCTTAATCTCATGATAGAAATAATATATGAATTTTTAAAATCAAAACATCAAAAAAATCTAGAATATTGAAATAAATCCTATGGGAGCATGAAATTTTACAGTATTAGTGGGAAATCATTATATTCCCAATGTTTAAAACCAATAGTATGACTCCAAGATCCACAATTTTTTCCTATACTACTGGTTTGTTGAATCATTGTGTATTTCGGAATCGTTAAAGCCATACTATAATTTTTGTATACCAACTAATCTGGTATACCATTATTGTAACCTCTTCCAATGGTTTACAAACTATTAGTATAGGGTAATCTCTCTAAGAAACACATGTACCTATAATGAACCTTCTTATAATCTATATTAAAACCTAAAAAATTACAATACATATTAAATACGTGAAAATTTCACATTATTTTTCATTTGATAAGTTGATAAGTTAAAAACAAATAATATCACTTACACACAATATGTTAGTGTCATAAAACAACATCCATATAATTTATTCACCAATATACAGTTAGAAATGGATGGGATTAATATATCACTTATCAGCACCACTTCTATCACGATCATTAATCTCATAACAAGCATCCTCACAAGAATAACCACCTATAACATTATTATCATTGCCATGAATTTCATCACCACACCAACATTAAGACCTTCAATGCTACTTGGTTCATCTTTTATGTAGTGAATTATTTTTATATATGTATAAAAATCTATAACAATCTAAGATGGAAGTGGTGGACATAAATCTATCACAGATTTCAGGAGCTAATTTTTTACCATTTTACATTTCTATAGATCCAACATTGCTATTTTTATCATTACCTACTTATAGATAGACCCCTTAAACCTCAGTGAATCCATTTATTTAGGAATAAATCATATTTATCGAATACTTTTTCGAGGTTATTCCCTTTCCATCTTAAAAATATATCCCCTAATTTGTCTCAATGCTTTTTTGGCCCAAAATGATCATTTTTATTCTCACCAAGGCAATCTAAAGAATCTTTTTTAGAATATATATATTATATTTATGTAGTAAATAAGTATAAAGGGTTTTGAAGCACCGTAATAACAAAAAAAATCATTTCTTCATTTTATTTATTTAACACACTCTCTTAATTCATCATCCTACTCAAGAAAAATAACTAGGCTTCAGGTACTTGTCCTTCAATATTCAATACTTCCCATTTAAAATGACATTAAATATAAGAATACATTATTAAATAATATTTTATTTTTGAATAAAATAAACAAATTTTAACATTTATTAAACTAATAAAAACCAAATCAATACTAACTAAAATTCATTGAAATTAATCATGTTATCCACATTTAAGTGTAACCAAAATGAATAAAATTAATATGATTTGATATGATTTGTCTATTTTTTGATATATTAAAGTTATTTTTATAATTTGTATAATCATTTATGTTTGACTAATTCTGTTAATTTTACTTCTAATAATTTTATTTTCATTTTATTCGACTTGGTTTTAATGATTTTAGTTGGATTTAGCATTGTATATTATAATTTCATGTTTTCTATCCAATTATTTTTTTGGTTTACTTATGAATAAATCAAATCATTTATGTTTAGTTCAAGTCAATATAGTTTAAATAGTCGGGGAAATAATAATTTGGAATAGTTTGGATTGGGTTTTTATTATAATTTATGTATATTTTTTTTTATTTTTTAGTGAATGTTTTTTTAGAAGATAAATTAAATTTTTCCTTATTGTGTTCAATTAAATTTTAGAGATTTCAGATTCATTTACATTTGGATTATTTAAATTAAACTAAAAATCATTCATATTTTTATTTCACACTTATATTACAATTTAGTACAATTATTGTAATAGTTTATCTATTTTTATTAAAATAAATTTTACTCTGGCCAAGATGGTTATGATTTATTATTGTGTGTTTGACCATTTTTTAATCAATTGTGAGAAAATGTGATTTTTTTGAATGATCTGTTTGTCTAAATTTTTTTATGATATAATATTAAATAATTTTCATGTGATTTATAATGAGTTTGTTATTTTAGTTTGATTTTTTTTATTTTGAAATTGAATGTTTCATATGTAGTGGTTAGGGAAAACCCATTCTAATGAATTAGTTATAATATAAAATAGTTTTTAAAATTAAATTTAAAAAAATGATTTTATTTATCAGTATATTGGTGTGAATATTATAGGGTTTTTAAACGAGTGGTTTTAGTGAAACCCAATTAATTTTTAGTTAAAACATTAAATTATCTCAAATGTATATAGTCTATGAATATTGAATTCATCTGGGATTGAAATAAATATGATCATGTTACCATAAGAAACTTTTTAAATTTTTTATTTTTCTAGGTTAGTTTGTTGTAATTTTGTTTGGATCAATTCATTACAAATATTTCAAATTTATTATTTATTATAGGTCATGTCATTATATTATTTTATTTGTGAAAAATTATATAGGGAACATCATATAATGTCCAATTGGGATTGTTTTTATTTTTTTGATCAAGATAAATCATTTTAGGTTGTTGTGTTTCATTTCGTTCAAATTAATTTTGATTTTGTTTTTTTGGATAAGTTTTGTAACGGTTAGAGTTTTTCAAAATCATAAAATTGAATTCTGTTATTCTTGATTCAATTTAATTTATTTCAATATTAATTAAACTGATTTTTTATGTTATATGTTATTTGAGTACATTTATGTATCTAGTTTAATATAGTTTAGTATTGATTAGATATATTCAATGATTCTTGAGTGACATAATCTCAATATAATTCAAATATTTATCTTTAATTATTTTTTGGATAATTATATATAATTATTTCTTACATACTTTTTTTCCACTCAATATTTTTTACATTATTTCACATTATATTAATTCATAATAATTTAGTTTTAGTCATTTTTTTGTGTGGAAGGGATTTTTGGGTTCGATCAATTCAACAAATTTTATATCTATTTGTTTCAAGTTAATGTGCTTTAATTTGGTTTAAATGGTAATTATTTTGTCTGGCTCATGATTTTTATGTTCATTATCTTAGGTTTGGTTATATTAAACATGATTCGATAGAGTTTGATTTGGTTTCTTTAAATAATGTTTTCCCTACTTGGTTTTTATAGGTACAATTAATTTTATGTTTCTTTTAATGAACCAAGATTATATCAGTTTTGGTTTTATTTGGTTTATTTTCATAATTTAGGATTGATCTTAAATTATATTAAACTATGTGAAATAAATTTTAATTGAATCAAACATAACTAAAAAAGTTAGACTTTTTGGAACAAGACCCAACAGTCTTAATGAAACCAATAATTAACATACAAAAACTAAATGAATAAAGTATGAATTCAATGAAAAAACTAATCTAAAATGAAAAAATTGTAAAAAATAAACAAACCATGAAAATATATTATCATTGATTTGGATTAGTATAATTGTGTTAGTACTTCAAATACTCAGTTGCTAGTAAACAATAAAAGGTAACCCCCTTTGATCCTTCATAGTAGTACACCCCAATGTGTGAATTTATTAAGACAATCCATTTTTTATTTATGTCCACTGACAAAAAAGTTAAAATAAAATAAAAATCATATTATTTTAAATTTCAATAAAAATCCATAACATATTAATAATTATATTATTTAATTTATCTACCAATAATTTTTCATTTATTGGAATTGTGTACTTATAAAATCATTTATTATTATAGTACACCATAACTATGTGTTAATTCTACTCATCTAACAAACATATAGCTCCTGATTATATAATCAAAATTATTCCCCCAGTTAAATATATTGTTTCACCTTCAAAACACCACCATTAGGAATAAAAAATCATTATTGTGACCAATATATTAATTCATATAAATAAAATTATAACATTGACTTCAAATTAAATCATTATTTACCGATATCTTATTCAATGTTTTCCCCTTTATTTGATTAATTATATTCCACCATATGATTGTTTAAACTGGAATGATGTTACTATATTTGTCTACAAACTCCATGAAACTTCTACATTATCTATCTATATTACTGATCAATTCATTATCATCATTGAAATATATGAGGATTATTGTTAGACTATTCCAAACAACATGTATATGGGTAGGACCACATAAACTATAATATATTACTTATATAATATATAGATGAAAACAATTGTTTTCAAATGCATTATAACAAAAAATTTATTTTTTGTTATAATTTATGGAACTTCTAAACATATACCTAGTCCAGCATGATCAATGAGGGTAAGATGGATCAATGGGATATTTCATATTATTATCCCATGATGGATTTTTTTTTTCACCAATAAATTCTCTTGTCCATATCAATATTTTTATGTATTATTCAATGAAGTGGGAAATAAGGGCGGTATAGATGATGTATGAAACAGATAAATGGTATTGGGAACCATTATATAATATATAAATGGTGAATGAGAAGAAGAGCAAGACTGAAATTGTGATGATTTTGTTTTTGGTAACATTATTAGAGACTCATGTGGAGATGAGGGAGGATAAAGTGTGGTATTAGGGATATCCACATATGGGTCATAGTGTAAATGGTTACGATGGGTTCTCTATGTATATCTACCAATACACCCACAAAATTATCCTAGACATTAATCCCTATAGATAGAATTTATAGAAATCATTTGTTGTATAAATTAATATAACTAAAAGAAATATTATAAATAATAAAAACCTCATTTAAGGGTTTTAGTTGGTAAAATTTTAAATTATTATACTCAATGAGGGAACCCTAGAACATGGGCTTAAATGTAACATTTTTCAATCACTGTCAAAAAAATCTTAATGTATGGGTCTTCATTATCATTCATATGTTACATAGTAGTAATATATAATTTTGTTGATATTTTAAATACTATAGAGATAGATGAATATGGTGTAAATTTTTATAGGAAATAATTTAATAATAATAATTGGCATGCCAAAAAAGGAAAAGGTGTAACTAAAGAACATAAATTGTAACACATAAAAAGAAATAAATTATGTTATAAAAAATAAATTCATTGGTATGAAATGTATAATTTTCGATTATATTTCAGATGCGACAATGCATAATTGTTATTCTACAAAATAGTTTAAAACTACTTCATTCAAAAAATTTAATCTATTTTAATTTGTTTTAAAAAATTAGTTTTAAAAATTATAAACTATTATTTATAAATATATTTATCATTTAAAAAATTAAATAGTTCATAATATATTATAAAAACCGTTTTAGAACTATGTAAAATAATTCTACAATTTTTAAAATCAGTCTTCAACAAATTTTTTAAAAAAATATTTAAAATTTGTTTAGAAATATCTAAAAACAATTTTTTTTAAAATATAAAGACCATTTAATAAAATATTTTTGAAATTTTTATGGACATTATGATTTTTTTAAAATAAAAATATATTTTAAGTCTATTTTGAAACTCTTTTTAAAGACTTATTCAAAGATGTTTCTTAAAAAACCAATTATAAATTTATTAAATTTTATGAAATTTACTCTATGAAATCAATTTCGGTGTTATAAATTGAAAATATAAATATTTTAAATTCAATTTCAATTATGTTTTAAGATTACTTCTCTTTAAAATAATAATTCCCAAGACATCATTCAAATTATTATTATTTTTCATTTTTATTTGCATGAATTTTTAAATGATGTAAATGTACTAAAATGAAATGAAAAAGAACTATACCTACCTAAACATGCCCTTATAAAATGAAACCACATCAATGAAATAATCATTTTAGATCCCTATATGTAACAAAAAATTATAAACAAAATGAACTGAGAACACATGTGGTTTCATCTATAAATTTCAAATTCCTAATTTATGTTTACAATCAACTCTATAAATTGGAAAATTTTTGTAACACTCTGAGTTTTTATTAACCATTTTTTTGATTAAATTAAAATTTTCCTTCATATATTGAAATGAATTATGTTAAACATTCTTTTCATACTACACTGACTTGTCGTATATTACACACAATACATTGTTGTCGTACGATACAAGCAATACTAGGCATTGATTTTCTTCAATGTATAAAAGAACTATTATTGGATTATATTATAAAAAATACCAAATTAAGATTCAAATACATGAAACACGGACTTGGTTTGCATACACTTTAGAGAGGCCTTCATTGATAGCTTGCGTTATACGCAATACCGAGTTTCACAACACAAGTAAATATTTTTAAATTTTTATTATTAAATGGGATATAAAAAATACATTATGAATAATATTAACCACATTTTTAATTTTATAAAACATTAAAATTTATCTTATGTATTTTCTAGACATGATATATGAAAAAATTTATTTTTTTTGATAAAAGAAGTATTTTTTAAAAAATATAGTTTTCCCACCTTCTAGAGGTGCGATAATTTTTAATATAGATTTAAACAATTATAAATATTTTATATGAAATTATAAATGTATTATATGGAATTGGGACATAAAAATTTATCTCGGTTGAAATTTTGGTATTATTCTGATGAAATTCATAGTTTGATGAATAGTGAAAAATACTTCATTTTAATTCAAAACATCTATTTCGTCTAATTTATTTATATAGTTTGATTATCTTTTTTAATTATATTTCAATTTTTATTGGATTATGCTTTTATAATTTAATATATTTTTTTTCATTGGATGTAAATTTACATTTAAATTGTCCATAAACACGTGAATATCTTTTGATATGTTTTTTACTTCATAAAACCCATTTTTTGTTTTTGGCAACGAGATTTAATTTTATTTTAATTTCTACCAATTAAATGTTTTGAAAAAAAAAAATGATTTCATATTTTTAATAAGTGGATCAAAATTATTTTACTAGGTTTATTTTATTTTTTGTATATTATTAATAGCAACTACGGTAATTTTTATTTACCACAGTTAAAGTAAATTGAGTAAATTAAGCTAACTAACATTATGATTAAGGAAATAAAATTAACCTAACACATACTAAAATATAATTGAATGAATTAAAGTTAACCAATATCACCTATGGGTCAGAATTTATTCTTTTAATGGACTTTTTTCTACGAAAGTAATATAATTATAATTAAAACAAAAGAAGTTGACAACATGTCACTCTCATATATCTTATAAGTATAATAATTTTAATATAGTGATAAAACTGATAAAACATAAAAAATAAATAGTCTATAGAAATATAACGAAAAAATCTAGATCATGTGAATTTATATATAATTTTTATAGATTAAATAATTACCATTAATAAATACAAAATAATGATGTATAAATTATTTTATTTGTAGATATATCAAATAAATGGTTTTAAAAAAAGTAAAAATAAATTTCATATGACCTAATTAATGTCCTCTCCAAACATTAAATATGGATATGGAATGTTAGAATTTTATTAAATATTATTGTTAGAATTTATCTTTTGTGTGTACTTTATTTAAATTCAAATAATTGGATTGTGTCAAAATTTACACGAATGATATTTTATAAAAATTACATATTATTAATTTAACAAAAAATCAAAAAATATTTAAAAATTATAAATTGAAAATTATATGGATTAAAATATCATAAAGTATCTAATTATAGGAAATTTACAACCCATAAATAAATATTAACATTTAATATTTAGAATATTATTATAACAAATAAAATTAAATAGATGGAATAAGGATAAATCAAAATGATAATGTTTAAAACAAAATAATAACATGTCTTAATCTTATTAGAAAGAATATTTTCACCAATAATCATCTTATATTTTAAATAAATGAGATTGGGATCATTATAAAGATCAAATTAACTTATAATAAATAAATATGTCAAGACTTTCTAAAGGTCCCCTCCTCTCTATTATAAACGGGAACCCATCCTTCTATTTTAATCACACCTATAAATCCCATTTTCTTGGAAAATCCCTAAAAATCATATATAAACTTCTCTCACTTTATCCTTGAGAGCACACTTTGGGAAGAATCCATATTAAAGATTCTTTTTGTGAATACTAAAAAGAGATACCTGAAAAAGTGGTAATTGTTTTATAACCCCTTTCCAAATTATTTTCTTATTAAACGTCATATTTTTATATAGTTTTCATACAAAAGTAATAACTCCAGTATAATCTACTTGCTAATATATTATTATAATTATGGGAAAACCTTATACCTCTTTTTATCTGTCGTACTCATAACAATTTGACAATGTGTGAGTATGTACGACAAATCGTCTCTATGCTGTGGGGTAATTGTTATTCAACAATAATTAATTTTTATTGGTATATTGATGCGTATAATGGATTTAAATATTGAATATAACATAATAATTAATCTGTAACATTAATATACAATCCAATTTCATACTATTTGACCATCAAAGGAATGATATCATCACTTCTCTGTATGTACGACCTACTGTCTCCACGACATGATGAGATTCATTCTCCACGTTATCCATTAAAGAATTATTATAATGTTTATATAATAAATAATCATGAAATATATTACATAATAATGATAATTCACATATATATATATATATATATTTAATTAAATTCTTCCATTCAATTCAATAAGGAAACAGAAATGGCGTTCATGCATATGTACAACATACCGTCTTCAGGAACGGTGTAATCCATTTCAATTATCTAACTATTATATATATTTATATATTGAATATTTATGACATATAAATCAAATTTTACATTCTGGAAGTTAGTAAATCGTGATCTAAATAATCATATCAGGTATAACTACTCAGAACATGTACGATAAATAGAATGATTATTACCCAAAACATTTCATTAACACAGAATTGATAGATAAAAATGTAATATAAAATCATAAGTTAATAATATATGATATAATAGATATTATTAGGGATTTTTAAAAATTAATAATATGTTTAAACCCACTATACAAGATTTTCATAGACGTACAATTAAAATTGGACCTAAGGTAAGGGATAATTTTGCAATCTTAGTTTTATCAAGGATTGTATAAACATAAGTATTTACTGGGGTATATTTATCATCCACATCAATGATTTAAAAAAATGACTTCATAAAATGTTTAATATCCTTCTATGTATGATTAAATTAATTTTTAACCATTTTTAAATTTTACTACATGGTTTGGAAGGTATCCTTCTTTTGATTACCATATGAGGTACTTTTTGACTTTTTCTAAAAGAGTACGAGGAGAATGATTTTTAACTTATACGACATGAATAGATTTTTACAGTTTCATGAAGCCTTATTTACATGAATATTTCATTAAAATATTTCATGTGTATTTTCAATTAAATTTTTTTCTTTTAAAATTGTGTTATATTTTTAGGAAAGAAACCGTTTTGGAAAAAGAAAGGATAATATCCTATAAAATAAACTTTGGGTGTTTTATCAAAATTATTTCCCATCAAAGATGACTCAATTGAAATAGGGTTATGTTTATATCTCTATTATTACTATGATTTTTTTAATTAAGGATTAATATTTTATATGTATTATGTTATGATGGAATGATGTTTAAGAAACCCAATCTGTTTATTTTGTTATGCTATGATGAATGATTAATTTTTTAGAGGAACATGTATGAATGATTTATTTATGAGATGGTTGGGACCTATATCTATCACTAACTCATTGGGTAAATATTTATATCTCATGAGATGGACATGACTGGAACAACAAGTAAATCTAGTTTAGTAATACATGGATAAAATGACAAGAAAATTTGGTTCAGTAATATATGGTTGGAATGAAAATTATATTCGCTTCAGTAATGGATTTTATCCACTATGATGGTCTTGGAAGAAAAGTATTGGGTACTACGGAAATCATATTATGATTATTTTTTTCCACAATTCCTTGTTTTATGCCAATTCTATTTTATCATGGTTAATGTTCATTTGTGAACTATGCCTTATATACAACAAAGATTCATTTTCAGACTCAATATTTTGATATTAAAACATTATGTTAATATTTTAACATTCTTATGTTTTAGGTTTATTTTATGTTCTCAATGTTTACCCTTACTATGAATTTGAGCTCACCATTTTAATGTTTTCTTTTCAACGGGATATAAAGAATTTTTTTAGATATGAAAAAATGGGGAAGTCTTTATCAGAGTAGTTGAAGATATTTCACCATGTTAGAAGATTGTGTTCCTTGTTTCTAAATACTATATATTAATATGATCCTTGGATGTATATTCGTGTAATTTATTAATTAATACAAAAATTAAATGTAATTTTAATATACCTAATGCTTGGGTTGTTAAAGTTTGTATCAGAGTGATGGTTTACCCATCCTTTGGAAACTAGGATGCAAAAACTTTTTTGAGGTCCCTTTATGTATTTATAATGTATGTCTAGAGGTTTCCATAAGGATAAGTCTAACTCTTGGTTACAGTCCTAGAATTATGGTAATGGTTATCAATAACATTGGAAAAAACCTAAGATGTTAGATATTGAACGTACTCCCCTTGATTATATTATTTTCCAAGTATGATTTTATCCTCTCACGCAATTTTTTTTGGTTTTAGGAAATGGCTTGAAACTGCTGGATTCATTTTAATGAAGAATATTATTTAATATTTGAGGATATTCTTCATGAGAATCCAAATAAAATAGGAGTTGGAAGGAGAAACAATGTTATTATGCCTAATCATAAATCTCATAATACGATAAATATTCTCAAATTTGTTGAGTTTCCTGAGCCTTCAAATAAGAGAAATAAAGAGTTTTTAGTTGATCATTTAGGAGATAAATTTCAATTTTCTTCATGTAAATATTGTGGGAAAAGGTATCAAGAAGAATGTTTCAAATGAAATAGATGATGCTTTATTTGTGGAAAATAAGGACCCAAAAAAGTAATTACCAATGTAAAGGGTCAGTTAAGACAATGGATAATGATATTGGTATTTTTAAAACATCAAAAATGGTTAAATGTTTCAAATGTGGTATGTATAGGAATTATGAAAATAGAGACCCTAAGGGAATATATCATTAAGAGAATCAACATGGTTCTTTCTGTATTATTTATGTCACTAATGATAAAGATACTACAATGATATATTAGATGAAAGTTGTGTTAAGGAATAAAACAATGAAGCTGAGACAATGGTTTAAGAAGATAGAGGAATGATGACTTGTTTATCACGAATAATGTTGTATAAGTAATTTTATTGTTTTATGGAATAAAGAAACATCTAAGGATTGTTACAATATTTTTTCCCATAAGTATTTGAATATATATGTTGAATGGTACTAGTAACCATGAAAATTTATTCACATATTGTTGGAAAACACATGATATGTGAATAATGATTGGATAAGGAGATAATCAGTTGTTTGATAGTATTAATGAACTCACGAGTGATATAAGGACAAAGTGATATCATGGTTTTAGTATATACTTTTTTTGGTATTTTTGGTGTTTGGAAAGAGTAAATTTTGATAGAATGCATGTTTTCACTAATTTCCTATGGTAATTCATGTTTTTATTATTTTTGAAGAGAATAATGATTATGTTTTTAACATGTATTGAATGTGACAACCAATAAATTCCATATGTGATACAGGAGATAACTGTTATTTAGATTTAGTTTATCTCTTTTTAATGTTTAATATTTTCATTTTTTGGAAGGATTGTAATTTTATCCATTTATGGATAGTATAAGTTTTATTCAGGATGAATTTTTTAAGATTAATGTATTATCACACTATATTTAGACTTATGAAGATTTTATTACCTATGCTTACCTATCTGTTGAGACAAATGGAATGACCAATCATTCTATCACATGATCTACTAACACTTCAAAATGAAAAATTCAACTACGTTTCATTAAATAAGAGATGAAGTGAAAAAAATTCAATGCGTGATCAATGGTGAGAATGTAATAATATCAATTAAGTATTTATTCTCTTGAAAAACTCTTAAACTTTTGGGAAATGGTCTTGAAATCCAAAAAATTTATCTTAGTAACCTCTTGTCTGATGAATCAGAAAGTCACATAAATCATCATAGATTTATGGATTTCTGGTTGTTAATTTTCTCCAATCCTTGTTCTCTATCACAATCCATCAGAAATTGATTCCTAGATTTCCCTTCCATATCCATGTTTTTTCTACCCACCTATGTTATCCTATTTAAAAACCTAGTGATCAGTTACATTGGTTAACTGTTATGATTCTATAATTCCTTTTTTAAAATGAATTTTTTATATTCTTATTTACAGTGTGGGTTTCTTTCAAAGAAACATTCTTGTGGTAAAAATTTTATAACCCATAAGAATTTCCTGGGAGAAATTCATTTTAAGGGGGTATAATGCAACACTCTATGTTTTTATTGACCATTTTTTTCTGAATAAATTTATCACTTCATTCATATCATTCATTTCACTATGTTAAACATTCCATTCAAACTAAACTGACTTATTGTATATTACATGCAACACGGAGTTGGAATATGAATCACACAACACTATGTATAGTTTTTTATTGAATGTATAAAAGAAATAAGTTTGGATTATGATATATGCAACACAAAATGAATCTTTCACTACACCCAACACTGACTCTCCTTGCGTTACATGCAAAAGAGAACATTCTCCAATGCTTTCATTGTACGCAATACTGAGTTTCACTAAACAATCACATATTATTAAAATATTATTATTTAATGGGATATAAACCCACCATTATGAATATTATTAATAACATTTTAAATTTTATAAAACATTAACATTTAACTTATTTATTTTATAGACATGATATAAGAACAAATTAAATTTCTCGGATAAAAGAATTATTTCTAAAAAAATGCAGTTTTTCTTCCTTTTGATAGCGCATCAAAATTTGAAATATTTTTTAATGATTTTATATATTCTATTTGAAAAAATAAATGTCTTATTTGGAATCAAAAAATCAAAATTTAAATTCATTGATATTTTGGGTTTATTCTGATGATGTTCATATTTTGATGAGTACAGAAATTACTACATTTTAATACAAAACTAGAATTTTGTCTAATTTATTTATATAGTTAATCCATCATTTTATCTAGTTTTAAATAGTAATGGGGTTATTTTTTTATCATTAAATATAATTTTTTCCCTTGGAATTAATTTCAAATTTTTATGGTACATAAAAACATGACAAAATTTTGATAAGTTTTTATATCTTCAAAACCTGCTTTTAGGTTTTTGTTTGTAGGAATTAATTTTAAATTAATTCCATCCAATTAATTGTTTTTAATTTTTAAAAATGGAGTTTATATTTGGAATCAGTGGGTCCAAGTTATGTATATGGGTTACTTTTTTTATATTATGAATAGTTACTATGGTAATTTTTATTTTCCACAGCTAAGGGTAAATCTAGTAAATTAGGTTAACTAACAATACCATAATGGTAATAAAATTACCATAAAGCTTTATAAGATCAAATTTTATCAATTAAATTCGACCAATTTCACATGTGGGTAGGAATTAATTCATTTAATGAACTTTATTCCAAGAAGGTGATGTAATTGTAATAAAACAAAAGAAGGGGAAAACATGTCACACTCATATATCTTATAAGTATAATAATTTTAATATAGTGATAAACATGATAAAAAATCAAAAATAAATATTCTCCATAAATATAATTAAATTATATACATATTCTAAATTTATTTATAATTTTCTTAGATTAAATAATTACCATTAATAACGACACAATAGTAATGTATAAATTGTTTTATTTATTGAAATATAAAATAAATGGTTTTAAAAATATTAAAACAAATGTCATATGGACTAATTAATATTCTTAAAAAAATTTATTAGTTATTATGACATGTTACTAGTGTATTAAATATTGTTTTTAGAATTTATCTTCACTTTGGATTTAATTTAAGGTAAAATAAATGAATTGTGTCAAAATTTGCAGTATTGATATTTTATAAAAATAACATATTATTAAATTAAATAAAAATCCGAGATATATTGAAAAATTACAAAATTAAAATTATATAGTCTAAAATATCATAAATTATCCAATTATGGAAAATTTAAAAAAAAGTAAATATTTATAACCATTTTATATTTATAATATTATTAAAAAAATAATTAAATTGATTAAAGAACGATAAATGAAAATGATAAGGTTTAAAATAAAATCAAAACATGTAAAAATTTTATTTTGTGATATTATTTAGACCAATATAAATCTTATATTAAAGATAAAAAAGGTTGGGAGAATTATAAATAGAAAATTAATTTATAATAAACTGATATTTTAAGACGATTCAAATGTGTCCCTCTCCTGTCTTATAAAAAAGTACATCTCCTTTTCTTTAATCACACCTCTAAATCCCATTGGATCAACAAAAACCAGCCCAAATATACTCAAACATTCCCTCACATCTTCCTAGAGGTCACCCTTTGGGCATAATTACATCTTTAGGAGTCCTTTTGTGCATACAAAAATGAGATACCTGAAGAAGAGATAGTTATTTTATCTCCTCTTTCTAATAAAATTTCTTCATATACTTCCTCTTCTTATGTTTTTTCCATAATAATGTAATCACTTTAATATCATATAATTTATGATACTTTATTATAATTATGTTAAAACATTATACCTCCTTTTATCAATCCTCTGAATAACAATATCTCAATGCATGTGTACGTACGACTTACTGTCTTCACACCATTGTGTAATTGTTATTCGACAATAATTATTATTTTTACGTATATTGAAGACTATAATGGATTTAAATAATTATTATAACAATATAATTGTTCTTCGTTATTCATATAACATCCAATTACATACTATTTAACCATCGGGGGAATGATATTAGTGCACGTTTATACGTACGGTTTACCGTCTCCACAACGTGATGAGATTCAATCCCCATGATAACCATTAAAGAATGATTATAAAGTATATATAATAAATAAGAATGAAATATATGAAATAATATTAAAATTTTATTTATGTACATATATGTGTGTCTTTTACTTTCTCATATTCAATTCAATAAGGAAACTGAAAAAACGTTCATGTGCACGTATGACCTACCGTCTTAGTGAATGGTGTATTTCATTTCTTTTATCTATGTATTATATATATATATTCAATATTTATGAAATATAAATCATATTTTACCTTTTTTAGGTTATTAAATCATGAAATATTGAATAAGATCATGAATAACTACTCAAAATGAGTACGATAAATAACATGATTGTTACCCAAAACATTGCTTTAACATGGAATTAATAAATAAATGGTTAATAAAAAATCATAAGTGAATGACATATGATATCACAGATATTATTATTGTTCTTTTATAAGTTAATAATATGTTTACACCCACTATAAATGACTTTCAGACACATATAGAAAAAATTATACCTAAGTTAAGGGATAATTTTTCAATCTCAATTTTATCAGAGATAGTTTATACGTAAGTATTTACTGGGTTATATTTATCATCTAGGTCCATTATTTCTAAAAATGTTTTCATAAAATGATTAATATCCTTCTATGTATGTTTAAAGTATTTTTTACACATTTTCGCTTTTACTTCATGGTATGGACGGAATTGTTCTTTTGTTTACTATATGAGGTACTTTTTGACTTTTTCGGAAAGAGTGTGAAGATACTATTTTTTAGATATACGACATAAATGGGTTTTTAAAATTTCATGACGGCTTATTTCTATTAATCTTACATAAAAATATTCCCTGTGTATTTTCAATTAAATCATTTTCATTTAAAATTGTGTGGCATATTCATAAAATAAAACGTTTTTAAAATAAAAAAGGTATTTTCTACTAGAATTATGTTCTAGTGTTTTACCAAAATTATTTTCCATATAATATGATTCTATTTAAATTGGGTTATGTTTGTATCCCTATAATTATAATGATTTTATTTTGTTAATTATTGAATGATATTTTATATGTATTATGTTATAATGGAATGATGTTTAGGAAACCTATTTTATTTCTTGGGCTATGCCATGATGAATGATTTAGGTTTTTGTGGAACATGTATGAATGATTTATTTAGGAGATAGGTGGACCTATATCTCCCCAAAATTAATTAGACAAAGATTTATATCTAATGATATATACATGATTGGAATGACAAGTAAATCTAGTTTAGTAATACATGGCTGAAATAGAAAGTTAATCTTGTTCAGTAATGTATTCCTAGAATGGCATGTAAACCCTGTTAAATAATGGACTTTTGTCCACTTCGATGGTCTTGACAAAAAATCATTGGATACTATAGAAATAATATTATGAGCTTATTTGTTTTTTCAAAATTCCATTTTTTATTCCAATTCTATTTTATCATTCATAATTTTCCTTTATGATATATGTATTACATACTTCCAATATTAATTTTAATACACAAGATTTTGATATTTAAATTTATGTTCATGTTTTTACATTGTAATGTTTATGGTTTTTTTATGTTCTAAATGTTTACCCTTACTGATAATTTGAACTCACCCTTTTTATATTTTTTCCCAAGATATAATGAATAGTTTTAGGTAGGAAAACCGAAGGGGAAGATCCTTATAGGATATGTTGAAGATCTTACAAAAAGTTATAATATTATGTTCCATTTTTCAAAAGACATTAAATTAATATGATATTTGGGTGTATATTTTTCTTATGTGTTAATTATAATTCAATAGAAATGTAATGTCCATGTACTTAAATATTGGTTCCTTATTATTTGAGTCATTATAAGGCAACTAAATAGTAAAATACATAAATATTACATCACTTTATATGAATACACACTATATTTCACAATAATACATAAATGATGAATGTAATGGTTTATTATAATTAGTGATTAGACACATAAGAATATTATTTCACAAATGGTTCTTGACATCTCCTAAAAAGTTCATTCCTCATTGTACAACTTTTAAGAATATCCTACTTAAAATATTTCTTCATTACCTATGAAATAAATATATATAAGAAAATGTGGGATAAAATTCCATTTTTGTGTAAAAATGGGATATAATAGTTCATAAGAATTTTATTAATAAAATCATAATTGTATAAGGGAATGATATTAAAATTATAAAATATTTCCAAAATATTCATAGATCATAAACATGAATCATTGAATAAATATTTAATAGTTCATAAGATATGAATCATAAGAGAATAAACAATCATGAGCCATGAGAATATATCTTTGGAGTAAGATAACATTATAAGAGAGAAGTTTGATGATTTTCATAATCTCAATAATATAAATCATATTCCAATACTTTCCATGAACATATTTATCAATTGATAAGCTTCAGCTAACCATCAATGTATTTACTTCAGTCATGCGATAAAAATTAATGTAAACTATTTTTGATTTTTGGATAACATCTCATGTACCTTTTTATATCATAAACATTAAAATTACAAAATTAATTTGATTCAAATAATGGACCCACCCATACCATAATCATATTACATTAATATGTATTCCAAAAGAACAAAAAAGAATTTATCATTTCATCATAGATTATCCCATATAAAATAAAATGGTTTTCATGAATTTGTCACAATAATAATTATCAACCTTCCTGATAAAGGATAAATATGGTATCATTGGATTATATTAAAAATGAATCATAAGTAACATCAATGGATATTTCTATGGTAATAAATAACATTAAAAGACAAGTATAATATTTATTGAGGAAAATACAATTTTCATTTTTAAATAAAATTTTGAAATAAAAATTTTTATTTAATTTTCCAGAAAATAAATTATTTTATGATAACCAGGAAATATTTTAAAATTAACTTCAAGGAAAAGGACAAGTCACTATAGTGGTAATATCTATTTTTTCTATAAATTTTTAAAAAATATTATATCCACACCATCAATAAAAAGTACCTCATTCAGAAAGTGACATGAATATTATTTTTAAAACATTATATAGAAAGTAAAACCTAAAAAAATGACATAAATAAATCTTTGTAGAATATTACGCACATTCATTCAAATATTTTAATGAAAATATGATCTTGAAAATAAAATATTTCTATCCTTAGAGAGAATTATTGTTTTTTTCTTATATTAATTATTTAATACGTAATCATGCATTCATAGAGTTAAATTAAAGAAAAAAATATAATATTTAAAAAAGTCACTAGGATAAAAAAATATAGGAGATTTATTAGAGATATATCATATAATTTCATCATCATAAATTTCATCATAAACAATCCAAAAAATGATGAGATTGTAACATAAAACCCTTACCACTATTGTAACTTTTGAATCGTAAGAACATAGGTAATAAATAACATCAAAAGAAACATAAAATAAAAATTATAAAAATATTTTTTTATAATATATAGATTGTCTATTATATACATCACATTAATGACATGAGTGATGAATATAAAATATGTCGCATAAAAACTAAAGGTAGATGAGAGAACCCCTACCTTAGGTCAAACATGAATCTTAATGATTATTTCCTCCAACATAATTAAATGAAATATATTAAGGTTTTAAAAGAATTATTAATAATTATAATACTATATATTGTTCAATTTTAGTTTCTTATCACATTTTCATTAACATTTTTAAATTACCACCATCATTTTGGGTGTTAACTACATTGTTTTTCATGTATGTTTTGGTTCAGAATTTATAGTGATTTCACATTGAACATAGGTCTATAATAACAAGAATCTTAATAATTTAATAAGTGATATATTTAATCATTATATAAAATTTTATAAGCATTCATATAAATTAGTTATTAAAGCTGAAATACATTATTACATTGATATGTCAGTCTATACGTTTTCATGACAGATATTTTCACTATTTGATGTATATAATGAAGAAAACACAAATAAAAATTAAAAATTATGTAATAATTACTATATTAAAAAGATTAAATATATTCATCAAAACTACACTTATTTACATTGATGTAATATATAAATGAAATACAATTCATGTTGCCACGTGGAGATGGTAGTCTTGAGGTACAAAATAGATATGTAGTCATTTTCCTGTGGATATGGATGTATAAAGGTAGAAAAGAAATAATAATTATAGAAAATGAATCTTATCTCTATATGGAGACAATAGTCTATATATATGCACGAGTGATACCTTCATTCCCAATTTATGGAATTGTGCTGTAAAATTGTCGTATCATAACAACAATAATAATAATAGAATATTTTTTATATAATTGTAATTTTTAACAATGTAAATAACATATTTAGATGAATTAAAAGTAAAAATAAACATTTAATGAGTCGTATAAGTTGATTATGACTTCTTTGAGAGTCCTCATTTGGATGATACCTTATGCATTCTGAGGATGAGATTAGTTTAAATATATAAGCTCAATATTAAACATGAGGAATCATATATTGTATTTGGTTATCTATTGGCATAAATGAAAAAAATATTCATTGAATTAGGGATGAGAATAGATTCTATTTTATAAATTAGATGAGTAATACACATGGAAGTACATAAAAAGTTTTTAAAATATAAGTTCACCTTCTTGAGAAAGTGGGAAAATGGGAATGAAGTTGAATTAATGACCAGATAAGGTCTAAATATCTTCATCCAATAATATTTATACATTTTTAAGTATCTTTTTTGAAACTATATATCAGATTAATCCATGGTAAACCCATTTTATTCCAAACTACAGTTATATATTTTTATAATTTTAACATATAATTGTGAAAAAAAATGAATGTAACCTCCTTAAAAAATATGTATGATATAAGTAAAAATATTTATTAAATTTTAACCAATAAAATTTGTATAGGTGTTATAATTTAATTCTCAAATAAATATTTTAAGCGTAATGAAAATATTTCATTTAGAAACAATTTTTATAATAATAAAATAAGGATTACATTTATTAGATTATGAGTGAAAAAGTTTAGATGTATTTTAAAAAAAAATATCTAGTATATATAGAAAAAATTTAGTTAAAATGTTTTATAAATAGTGATTTACATAATTTATTATGACTAAAAAAATTTCATACACAATACTTGTTTTTCCAACGAAATAACACTTTTTAACTATAGATAATTTTATATTCATTCTTATCAATTAGAAAACTAATTTATGAATGATTAATTATAAATTTCCATTAAATTTGATGAAAATAAATTTTTAATAATGATCTATAATTAATTATATAAAAATTTATAACATCAGCAAAAATAAATTCCTTTATTAAAATATTCTTCTTAATGCTGGAATGATTTTACTAAAATTTTATTTATTATTTGATATGAGTTAATGAATGAATTTAAATAATGAAAGAAATTATATATAAATTCTAAAAATTGAATAATATTAATCATACCCATTAATATAATGGTCACATTATAAGGGCCGTAATATATTTTGGTTCACATAAACTTGAGGTTTCTTATAAAGAATTATACTAAATAATTAAAATTTATTTCAAATGAATACATTCAAAATATATAGGTGTTACATTCAATAACCCATAAAATGAATATTTTTATTAAAATTTCATCACTCAGAAGTGAAAAAATAATCATACATCTACTTCAATGCACCATTGGTTTCATATATTGCTTCCCATCATTTTAGGTTCTAGTGAAGAAATTTAACCATGTCAATAGTCATATTTTTTTAAAATGTTATCTCTATGTTATAATATTCCAATTGTTTTTTCTTTATAAGAATGATCATGATCCAACAGTACCATCTATGCATTTATAATGTTTGAAGAATCATGTAACATATTTATAAACCAATATACATGGAACACTTCAAAAACATTATAGACTTGCGTTTGAAGTGTCAAGAGATAAGAAACCATCCCTACTCAATCTGGAATCATTAAGGGCATAATATAATAGGGGATCGACATTAACAAATTTATGAATCTCATAACATTCTTACATAGATATATTAATAGAAATACCCTCTCACAAAAATCAGAATTTTAGATCTCTTGGAAAATTGTTAGCATAAATCTTCTATCTGCTCTAGGATACCCTGATGAGATCTTGGATAACAATAGAATTATCAAATCTATTATTATCTAGATCAGGTCCCAATAGATTTTATTCTCTAACTTCAACCCAATAAGTTGATGTTCATACCTTCTTTCCATATTGGGATTCATAAGGAGCCATGTGAATTATTTTGTGAAGTATATTGTTATAATAAAATTCAAAAGGATTAAGGTGTTGATATCAGTTGCATTTGATGTATAGGAAATTAGATCTCAGATATCCCTCTTAGAGTAAATTTTTCTCTCATATTGACCATATTCTTGAGGATGATAATATATACTAAAACACAAATATGTATACAGATAATTCTGAAAACTTCTATAGGACATTGAGGTAAACCTTGGATCACTAACATATAAAATTGATTTTGGTATTCCATTTAACCATACCACTAAATTGATGCGTATTTAGGTAATATGATAATGTGATAATGATTCTATGATATCAATGAAAGGTTATAACTTCATATAGAGATAAACTACGAACAAACTAAAATTATTCCCTCTAAAGTGTAGGGGATTCCTATGATGAAATCCATGGGGAAGTATTCCAATTTTCATTATGGTGTGGGTAATTATTATAACATTTTCTTAGACATTAGTGGTACAGACATAGGTTGTTTCTATACCAATAATTAAGATAATTACTCTACAATATCTTTCTTAATATTATGCCACAAAAATTCATATTATCATCTCTATACCTATTCAAAAATACATAAATAATAAATAATGGGAGCTATGAGAATTATCCAATTACTCCTTAATCGATTCTATTATAACATATATTCATACTCTAATATTGTAATTTATCATTTTATTAAAATCAATGATTAACTCAGGAACATTTCTCAACATAATTTTATGCCCTAAACCGTCTGTTTACATCTATTTAATCATTATATGGGGATTTTTTTAAAGACAATTTTTAGAAACAAAATTTTTCTCCCCTTAGTTAAATTTTTCTAGGTTCATAATTTTAAAAGTTTTAAATGTTGGTTATTTTTTTACCCATATCATTGTTGAGTAATAATTATCTTTTTTACTCTAAAAACCTACAAAAAATGTTAGTTTCTTAAGGTGGTAATGTATTGAGAAGTCAAAATATTTAATCAATTATTATACTTTTCCATGGAACACATTTAAATATTTTGGGGTTAATATATATTGTATATTTTTATGATTAATATATATATCACACCTTTAAATGTGAGGGTAGTTCTTTTATATATTAAACGAAAATATTACCACTAGAAACTCCATGTAATACATTGGTTAATTTTTTTCATTATATGTTAATTGACAAGAGGTATAATCTAAAACCATTTAGATCTAAAATATAACACAAATAATTATATTATTAAATGAATCACTGTAGATAAAAATCCCTTGTCAACTACAAGATAGAATTTGTATTAGTGCACCGACTAACCTTCGCTTCATCTCCTTTATATTTTCATCACATTTACCATTCCAATGTTAAAAAAATATCCCTTTTGTGTATAAGTAGAATGTTGATTAGGTATTCCTATGATGTTATTTACAATGTTTTGATAAAATCCAACAAGTATAAAAAATATATTTATCGAAGTCATAATGGTAATTTTGGGACAGTTTTCAATGACATCCATCTTAGAAATATCTATAGGTATATCCTCACTTGTGATAAAATTCCCTAATAATAATAAAGTATATAACTAGAATTCACAGTGGTTTAATTTTATATATAGTTTCTCTAGGGAACGGTTTTTCAACACATTTCTAAAGTGATCCTCATTTTCATTGTTCCTATTTGAAAATATAAAAATATCATCTATAAAGACTACAAAAAACCAATCAAGAAAATATCTAATGATTATATTCATTGAATCCAAGATAATACTATGGGTATTAGTAAGTAAAAGTGGAATCACTATAAATTACATGTACACACCTTATGTTAATGTTTTTCATAGGTATTTATTCACTTTCAAAATTCAATTACTATGTGAAACCCTCTATTTTTGGGTTCAGTGTCTTATAACATTTAAGAGATACTAGTATGAGTTGTGGATTTTATTGAGGGATTTCTTCAGCTTTGGATTTTTTTAGGATTCTAGTAGGAAGATGTTATATGATGTGTATATGATGTGTCATGGTTATTATGTATACATTGTAAATCAATGAGTCCATGTGTTGATCCCTAGAGGGAGGAATTTTAGGGATAATAACATGTCATTAATATCTACATTATGTATAATGGGTTGTGGTGTGCCACCTCTATCCTAATGATAATTATGGTGTGGATAGAGAGGTTGTGGAATATGGTATTGAAGGTTTTTTTTATTTTCTTTGAATTTGGAAATGATTTCAGTGTTGTGTGTTAGGATGCGGTATAGATTCTCCATTAATAAATATGATATTTTATTTTTTATGGTTGATAGATCGTAGACATGGTATAAATTAAATTGTATAGTGTGGTCCTCGGCCTTTCCTATAGTGGATTTCATAGATAGTACATCATTCATTGTTGTGGGGGAATTTAGTGTTGTAATATATGGGTTTTTGTGTAATGTGAGGAGATTTCCATGGTCATCACTTTTAATTTTTTAAAATAAATTTCTAAACACCCTATGAAAAACCTAGTCATCCATTCTCCTCTTTAAGGAATTAGGTGCCTCAGAGAGCACTTTGAAGGACCTTAAAGTCCCTCTTTATTGAATTATACCCTGGTTGTTATAATTTTTCAGTGGAATTTCCCCAAGATTTATGAAGTATGTGTATCTATAAAATGGTTATAATTATTTAAGAACATGTTTTTATTATATAAAATCGTGTAATAAGTATTTTGAAATGGATGGATTTGATATTAAAAAGTATTTTCTTTCTATCATTAATGATTAAAGGATATTTATTATGGTTTTTGGATATTCAATGTGTAATTGATATTATTTTAAGATGGTTTTGAATATAAATAGGTTTTAAAAAAATGTAAGTAGATATTCAACACAATGAAAATGTTTTATATGTTTTGAGAAATTTTTTAAATTTATTTTCCAAAGCATAGAACATTAGTAACCTTGGGTGTGTCAGGAAAAGGACAAGTCACCTTACTCTCTGAAATACCATTTGAAGAATTATGATACTGATATACCATTATAAGAATCAATATTGGTTGGAACCATTTTATGTATAGTTTATTATTCTATATTAATCATACATATTCCCATTGTCCATATCCACAAGGGTTGAATTTGTCAAATTTGTTTTGTATTATCAGATGATGGTATTTCATAGTTGAATTTCTCATTTTTTTATATTATAGTGTATCCATGGATATTTATTCTTATGATCAACTTATTCTATTGATTTATATTAAATATTCTTGGATCCTAATAATATGGAATTGATTTTATGAATAAAAATTAATATTTTACAAAATTTTTTAATTACTTTAAAATGAATATAAAACATGTTTTGTTTATTTAGAACAAATAAATTTATATAATTATTCTCTATATATATTCATTATGGAAATACTACATTTTCTCACTCCATAATTTTTCATTTTCATTATTATAGATACTTTTTATAAGGATTTGTTAAATCTAAGGGAGTTTTATAGAATGTTGGTTCCTATGGTTATTCATTTCCTTCTCAGTGGGATGGCTTCATGCTGACAAATCACAATGTTGATTTTTTTATTGATATTTTTGTTTAGATTGTGGTTATTATATTTTATTTTAACATTATTGGTTAATGGTATGTTTACTATTCTACCATATCATACTATATTTTTATTTATCTTTATATTCATGAGACTAGTTTTAAACCGTTTGGACATCACCTTGTAGAAGAAACCCCTATTAGAGAAGTCTAGTTGGGGTAGGTTGGTTTTTGATAAGTTTTTTCTAAGGAAATTCTCATCAAGATGTGTTATTTATCTACCAAGGGTTACTTCATGGTCTTTGATATAAAATAGTTAGGAGAATCACAATCTAGATAATAAGTGTGTGATATTGCCTCTCCAACTCGCTTAATTTTCTTAACTCAAGTTACCATGGTTGTTTGGGAATTTTGACCAAACATGAGAAATAGGGTTTGAGGTTATTTTAATAAAGTGGGTTTTGGGTTTATTTATATGGACCAGTTCCTTCAAAAATTGTTTATTTTCATTCTTTGAGTCCATAATTACACCAATTCTTTGTTTAAGGATGTTTGTATGGATTCTATAGTAATTATTATTTTTTCAAATTATCTCATTACTGGATTTGTTATTATCTTGTGTATAATAGATAATACTTCTAAGAAGTGGTATTATACGTATGAGAGGGGAAACTAAGAGAAATTTTCCAAAAGATATTCCTATAGAAGAATTTCATACGGTAGAAGCTAACATTTTCACCATTTAGACTCTAGGTCAGGTGGGTATTTGGCACCATGGACGGTTTGTGGATTATGGAATGGAATTCAATTATGATAATCCACAAATTTATGTGGTGACAATGGGCCCTATGAATTTGAGAAGTGCCTTGGGTAGGCTAAGATAATAGTCAATTCATTAAATATCCTTAGTTATATAAGGTGGGTCTTTTTTTATATATTCTTGAATGACCATGAAAGAGCAGGTTGGGATATATTATGATAACTAATTTGCATGAGTATCCTTAACTTGGATTTTTTCAAGAAAATATTCCATCAATTTTTTCCCAAAATCACAACATAAAATAGAACATACTGTTTTGGATTATTCCACATATTTCGATCATTCGATTCACTTAACAACAGATCTTTTTAATAATTATTACCTTAAATATTAGTTGATTGAAATGGGAATGAGGCCAATATTTAGCCAATGAAGATTCCCATGTTACATATAACATTTACAGATGGTTTCAACAATGTTTATATGGATCAAGAATACATAAAAATGAAAATAATTCTCAATAGAGCTTTTTTTGCACAATTTTTAGGTAGGGAGTCACTTTTTTCCTGAAAAGGTTGTGGTAAGGTTGACAATATTCATTATGATCAATATCAATAGATTTTTAATATAATAGTTGGGTTTTTTATATTATTGTTGTATGTATAATCATTTCATTCCAAAATAAATAAAAGAAACCTAAACTTTTTATCATTTTTGATAATCTATCCCTCTGAAGTGTTTTTGCTAATCAATTTACCAATGTAGGAGGGATTGATCCTTTCTCACCAAGGGTTCTAATGTTCACTCTGAACCATCTAGGGGTTTTGGGTCTCTACCTTTTACCTAAGGTAACACTCAAATAGATAATAAAACTCATAGAGGATCTTAGATTGTATATAAATATACAGTGTGGTATTCTCTATTGGAATATGATGTTGGTTTGAATACTGTTAGACGTTCTTATATGGATCTTATTTTTCATGATACACATGTAAATAATTATACTAAATCACCAAGTTAGTTTAAGTGTTGGGATTATGTTTAGAGAATATTCTATTATTTTTTTGAGATTTACATGCCTTCACAAAATAGGTCTAAATAATATATTAAATTTCCTTCTTAATGGCTGAAGACAACGGAATTTGAGGTGGTGTGTGATTTCATAGTCCCCTATTTTTGAAATCTTCATCCAAATTATTGGATAGTATTGTTTGATTTATGTAAATGAAATGATTGACTTTCACTATCACTGAGTTCATTTTATACCTCCTTATGGGGTCTCTCATGTTTTAGAAGGTAAGAGGAATTAAATATCTAGGATAGTGGGGATAGTAATTCCATATGTAAGGGTTATATCATTCCATATGTTTAGGTGTGAATTTATTCCATTAAATTTCAATTGATAATTCCACTTCCTACTATAGTGTGTCAGTACCCCTAGGTCTTTCTAGATTATTTTAATGGTTTATCATAATAGAGATATGTTGTTTTCACCATTTAAATTCTTCTAAGTACGATGACCTTTTATAAATATTACAATCAAATAGAACAAGCTGAGTTGATGGAACATAAATTCCACCTTGATGATATTCAGGCTAAGGTATTTATTCATACCCATTTTTTGGAATGGGATTCACCTATACTATTAACTAAGAAGGTAGGTGGGATCCTTAAACCTTACATTGATTATTGATTATTAAATTTCATTACACATAATAAAATGTAACCCCTCAAAATGATTAAAAATATCTTTGATAAATTCATATTTGTATATTTGTTTTCAACGACTGATCATCAGTAAGGTAATCAATAGTTTATATTCATAGAATGGGATATAAATAATATTGTTTTTAGGACACTGGAAGGGAATTTAGAGTTTATTGATGTGACATTTTTCCACACTAACACACCTATGGTCATTATTGAATTGATGAACTTAAAAAATTCATATATTATTGTAGTATTTTTTTTGTTATGTTTGTGGCTCATATTTTTAATTTCTCCATGTTTGATGAGGAATATAAAACTCATTTAGATATAATATTTATAACCTTGAGGGAGAATAAAATGTATGGTAATCCTTTGAAGTGTGAATTTTGGATCTGGTATGTTATATTTATGTGGCCTTTATATCAAATTAGTGTGTCTCAGTTGATCATAAAAATATATTGGTGGTAATGTCCTACGTGAGTCCCGAAAATCTGTTTTAGATCTTGATTTTCTTGGTTTGGTCTACTAATCATAGGCAGGTTTTTCCAGAACGTTCCAAGCTCACTTCTTTAATGATAGATTTGACCCATCAAGGTGTGATGTTCAGTGGTGTGATAGATGTTATATATAATTTAAGGAATTGAGAGTATGGTTAACTTCTTCTATAATTTTGATTCTTCTAAAACCTGGTTCACGTTATTATTATTTTTTTGAGATTCATATAATAAATGTCATGGGAGTTTCTTGATGTTGTTTATTTTGGTGGTGGTTGATGTCTTTATCATTTTATTGAAACATTAAAAAAACTCCCATGCCCACAATCAAGATTTAGAATTAGTTATTAATGCACTCAAAAGTGGTTTAAATATCTCATTGTGGAGTGGTTTATAGAATATTTTAATCATAATAATCTAGAAATATATTTTCACTCATAGGGTTCTAAAATATTGATAGAGACACTAGGTTCAGTATCATCAAACAAATTATTTTTATATTACATACACTTCTAGTAAAGTTAATGTGGTCATCGTTGCATTTAGTATACAATTTACAATACAATTTATAAAGGAGTTAGTAGAGAAGTGGTGTCTATTTAGTTTATATGTTTAATTGAGATTTGAATTGGAATAGGAAGGTCAGTAGGTGGATTTATCTTCAGTTATGGCTGAATAATTATATACTGAGAATGTGTGGCATGATAGGGTGAAAGATATCAGTTATTAGTGATTTATAAAAATACTAAATTATAAGGAGACCTTAATTAAATGTTCTTGGTCTCCCGTTTCCTTTTTTTCCAGGATAGAATGGGAATTAAAATTAATCTGATGTAGTAGTGGTTGGATGAAGGACATAGTTCCTTCTAGTTTGTACATCCTAGGACTACCATGATGGATCTTGATTTAAAATATTGATATTTTCGGTAAAAAAATGTGGGGGTTTATTATAGATTTTATTTAATGGTGTCTAACTTTTCATAAGATTAAGGTGGTGAACAAGATAACTTCGGCTTTGTTTCAACCTTTTACAAATCTTTTTTGGTTGTGGAATAAGATTTCTGGTGATATTTTTATTATTTTCCCATATATTCCTAGTGGGAAGGATGTTGTTTGGGTGATCATTGATTATATTATGAAAATATCTCATTTCCTCCCAATCAAGAAGACGATAAATGTGGAATTTCATGGGGACCTGTATATTCAATTTGTTATGAAACCTCATGGGGGTCCCTATATGATTGTATCAAACAGGGACCTAAGGTTTCCATCCATGTTTTTGATAGGATTTCATGAGTCAATGGGTTTCAAGTAGACCCTAGAAACACAAATCTAGTGAATTAATTTATTACATTTTCTTGGTTACAAGGAATCAAATCCTAAAGGATTATTCAGTTTTGCATTCATGAATATTCATATTACATACATTATAACCTTCATTCATTTGAAACTCGAAATAAAAAAAAATTATTCATAATAAAATAAAATAAACAGCATCCTTTAATATCAATCAAAGGATTCCACCGCATAACTTAGAGAAAGGAAATATAAGACGGGTGATCTCAAATGCTCAGTAATGTTATATAAAGTATAATAAACAATGACGAAATTAACATTTAAAGGTAAAAATATGATAAAATATTTCATTAAAATTACATGATATGGAAATATCAATATAGAAAGGTAAAAAACTTAAAATAGGTGTCATTAAATCAATGAAATTATAATGAAATAAATACATAAAGTTTAAATGAAAATTCTCATGGATAAATAAATAATAAATTTTCAATATAAGAAATTATTAATTATCGAACTTCATGTTTCCCAGGCACATGATACCATTACCAAAAAAGATAATTTATCTATTCTGATTTGGACAACTAGTTTATCTCATGAGACTACCCATACATCGTGGGGATTGCATTAACTGGTCCCCAAATCATAGGGCATTCCTTAAATGGTACCCAAAACCTTTATTTAATTTCCATTGTATTATACATATATTGAATAAACAATTTTACTTATCAAAATCTATCTATATTGAATAGAAGATATGAATTTACCTATAATTTTATAGTTAATATAATAATTGTCAAAGTAAAAAACATATATAAAATGATATATGGTTTAGTAAATAATAATATAAATTGTGTGAGAATATGGATATTCAAAATAATATTAAATTGAAAATAAATAAAATAATGTGATTTTTTTAGGGAATATTGACAATAAAAAATCCAGGTGACATTTCAATAATAATAATTAGGGAAAAAATAGGGGAAAATAAAATTTAAACATAATAAAGTGACCCTTACAACTTAGAAATTTTAAATCATAATTCCCATGATGGAAATTTTATCACACCATTGAGTTAAATAAATCATGATATATTTTTTCAGAAGGGGTTGCATATAGAATACACAGAAGAAGTAAGTGGTGTATATGGTGTATGCCTTCCAGAATAAGAGTAAGATAAGAATCCATTACCTTAACCATAAATTTTGTGGTATTGTATTTATTGAACTATGTAGCGTTTCGAAATATGTTTCTAACTTCTAAAAAACCGTACTCAAGTTTATAATATCATATATTAACTTCCAATATTAATTTATTAACAATTTTTAAAACTATTTCATTATTTTTACTTTATTGGGTGTTAATTAACCAGTTTTCTCAAGTATGTTTTGAATTTATTATTATTATTATTATTATTATTATTATTATTAATTTGATAATGGTTTCATAAATTCAATAATTTAAACCGCAATTTAATTATGATATATGTTCATTACAAATGTACTTATAATCGTCTATTATATTTGGAGATAAGAAATGATGTGCACCGTTCATAGAGACAATAGGTCGTACATACGCATGAACAATACATTCATGAGAAGAAAATTATACACATATATATTAAAATTCTACCATTATATGTATTTTATATATGTTACATAAATTTATTAAAACTGTCCTTTAAACATATCAGGTCATTCATGAAGGAGTCCCATCAATTTAAGGGGGCAGTAGTCCATACTTCCACAAATTATGTTATCATATTTACCCAAAATAAAATGTATAGAGGTATCTATTATGTAATAATTAAATAAGAAGAATGAAATTATAAATATATTTTATAAAATATTTAAATATATTTTTCATCATAATGGACACCATGAGAGGTGTTAAAGGAAAAATGAACAATCATACTTTTGTGAAGCGGTAGTTCTATATACATGTAACCAGTATGTTCATTATCTATTAGAAGGAAGTGTGTATATGTGAAGGTAAAAAACATATCCTAAAAACATAATAGTATATTTATGATTTGTTTTTTTATATAATAATTGAAAAATTATATTTTAGATAGTGTATAGTGGAAATGAAACTAGGTAGATTCAGAGAAGATGTTACCTCTAAATCATGTAACTTCTTTTGGTTTGTAACCAAAGGCTTCTTTGGAAATATTTAATACAGAGGAGGATTATGGGATGGGTAGATGGATGTGGATTAACTCTTTGGGAAGATCATATTGGATCCATTGTGTCTTCAGCGGTATGAAGATGCGGGGGAGAGAGGACATTTTTATAGTGGAAGAGGAGTGAAACTCTTGGAAGATTTTGAAAAGTGAATTGCATACATGTTTTTTCACATTGATAATGGAAAAAATAATATACCAAATTAGATAAATGTTATAATATGGTCTAAACATATATATAAAATGGATTTTTGAATATTTAATTATTCATTTGGGCCTTTAAAGTGTAGTTTTTGTCCTTATTTAGCATATTTTTACCTTCAAAATTGTAATTAATTATAATTATATCTGCTAATTGTTTTGGAAAAAAATTATTTTACCTTATAATACATTATAAATTATTTACAATAATAATATGAAATCCAAATTTTCCAAATTACTATCATGGAAGTGGTTGAAATTAATTTTAATTTAATTCCATATATGATATGACAATGCGGGTTTTTAATATAAAAAGTCCTCAAAGATTGTTATGATTTTGTGGTAAATTTTATAGTGAAATAGATACAAATGACATAAATTAGATTTATTGATAAAAATATGATATAGTTAATCATTAAAACCAATATAAAAAATAATTTTACCTCGGAAATAATTTAGATGAAAAATCATTTTCGAACTAAAATTCAGTATTTTACCCTACACATTAGAAAATGAAACATCACAAAAAATTACCAAAAATCTACCCAAACTTACTTTTTTTCATCCAAATATGAAATTTAATTTTAATTAAAAAATATAAAAATTGGTAAAAAATTTATTTCCAATGGGTTCTCCATTAAAAAGAGATTATAATAAAATTATACTATTTTATGTGTAAAATTGGGTTTTTTTATATATTATTATTATAGAATATGTTGGATGAATACTAAAAATATTAATTTGAATAAATAAAATATTTATTAAATTAATATAAATTATTTATTAATTTAATTTAATTGTGTGAAACAATATTATAAGCAGAAAAAATCATTCTGTAAAAAATATTCTTTCTATATTCAATTATTTCTTATATTAATTTATGATTAATTTTTATCAAATGAATTAGTTGTGTAAACCATATATTTTCATAATCAATATAATGTTATTTATAATGCCTATATTATTTTATTTTAAATTAAATAATAAAATTTTAATAATATATTATTCCTCAATAAAACTAGGTCTTGCGTAAAATAGAAGTAATCAAATAAAGTTTCTCCTTTATGTAACAAACACTTACTCAGTATGGCATTCATTGTAATATAAAAAATATATCAAATCCATTTATAATGGTTAATATATTCAAAAGTATGAGGGTATTATATTCCCTTATGTTTTTGGTGTCATGTGTCAGGCACACTATCTAATACAAGGTTCTTACAATATAATTCCAGGGTGTTACATTATCCTCACCATAAATAAATTACATCCTCACAATTAAAACGTTATTTAATTAATATATGGATTGAAAATAAACTATTATTTAAATACCAATTTCATAAATGTGTTAATACCACATCAAATTAAGAATATATAATGTAAACAATAATGATCATGTAACAAGTTTAACATGTAGGAGAACATAGGTGGTAAATGGAAACATGAATATTGAGGAAATTTATAACAATAATGTTATGATGTATAGTGTTGGAGAACATGGTTAGGAGAAAGTTAACAATCAAAAATCCCTAAATCTGTTATGATCTAAGGGCCATTTGATTCATCAGAAATGAATATATTGGGACAAATATTTATTTCATGATCAATTTTCATAGATTTGATTAATTATTTTACTCTCTAAGAATATAAGTGAATATACGTACTTATTAAATTTTATTAATCACAATCTTATATTTTGGCTTTTTTTAGATCTACTTCTACATCATCTCTTAAATCAAGATTCATCACATATGTGGTGTAATATATAATTCTCTAAAATGATATCCAAATATCAACTTAACCTATTTCATAAATGTTTAACCTTTACCAAAGATTATTATTCAACAATTAAGAAATAAGGTCACTAAATTTTCAAAATCATCTCATAATTACCCATTAATGAACATGATGAAACTCTAAATTTTCATATTACAAACATGTTAATTTCTTCATCTTGTCTCCTCTTACTCTGAATGGACCGAAGGCCTGCTTTTTTATTTTATTATATATAATCCACATTTTAAGTTTTGAAGGGAAACCTGTACATGACCTGTAGGCCTAAGGAACAAGGCCCGACATGACCTGTAATACCTGACCTAAAGGCCCAGAGGCATACCATGACCCCCTTTTAAGGGTCGAAGGGGAACTCGTATATGGTAGTAACTCTAATCATTGTAAAAATATATATTTGAAACATGAATTCTTACTTATTCCTTATTTAAGAAAATTATTGTCGGATATATTTCATAAATCCAAATGTATTTTAAACATCATCAATGACATCATAGACCACTTGTCGACAATCCATTAAAAAATTCCATTTTATTTAACTTATTCCTTAAATAAATTAATTCTTCATCATTATCTCAAAATCATAAACATATTAATTGTGTTATTTCCCTCAATCACTTCTTTTCTGAAAAGATTAACCATCATTGAAATAAATTTTACTTAGTACCATTATTTAAATGATCTCAAATTAATAACAAAAAATAACTATAGTACAATCCTTATATATTTCATAAAACATATGATGAGAACATCATAAATAAAATAGCATTAAAATATATTTCTTATATCTAAATACTAAAGTACCTTATTCATTCAATATCATTGGGGTCAATAACATATGATTTAGCTTAACCAATTATCTTCTTAAGAGGTTTGATCTTTTAACACTTGGGGAAATCATTTTCATAGTTCCCCTTATTCATATAGTTGTAACACTAAATAGTAGTGTTTACCATCTTCAATTTTCATTCTTTTTACTAGAGACCCGTTTCTCCATGGCTGTGACAATTCCCAATCCTTTCAAGTATTATTCAGGGTGATTCTTTATACAGTTATCACAAGTTTAAAAATACATTTCTCCCTTCATATTCTTTTACCCTTTCTCTTTTTCTAGGTGTTCATAATACCTTTTTTTATTGGTTTCTATTTCATTTTTTGTAATTTAAAAATCCATTCATTTTCATGATGGTACATAAAACTATATATTTGTATGATGAAGAAGTATTGGAAACCATTTCTCCTTTGATATTTGTGTTAATAACTTAAAAGAATTTGTCAATATTGTTCTCATTTATTTTCATATATAATATCTATCATACATGGATAAACATTTAAATGAAGCATATAATATTCAACACTTTAATTATCCTTATACTTTATGTTAAGGAATGTTCTCTTCATCTCAATTTGAGGATCATGAAGGAAGTATTTATCAAATATTTTTTTTGTTAAAAATCCTTCATTCCCTAACTTAAATTTATTCTTCCCGACTTATATTTTGTATCAGAGGACACCACTTCTCAACATCACCATGGGTACAACAGAGTAAGTGTGTACCCTTTTCTATTTTACTGCATTCTAAGTCCATAAATATATTCTCTAGATACAAAATCCAATGCAAAATTACAATTGGATTAGTAGTCCCACTGAATGATGGTGGATTCTACTACATAAAGTTATCCATAATAAGGTATTATCTCTGTGGAATAGGTTTCTACAATTGGGAAAGGTTGTTTTTCAAAACCTGATTATGTTACCCTAATATTTCAAAAATATTCTCAATTCAAAAAACAACTATATTGGTTTTCTCCGAAGGGACATCTATACATTTTACACAAGTACCGATACCATTATACTTTTCATGCACCATTTCAAAACAATTGAATATATTAGATTATCTCATAAATTTATGAATATTTTATAACTCTAAATATAATATGTAACATAAATTAAAAATATTCATTGTAAATATTAGAATAAAAAACATTGGTTACTTTGGGGAAATCATTACATTCAAATACTTCATAACAGTATGTATGAAATTGTGAAATATCCTAAAAGTATTCCCTAGGAGTGTCAAACCTGGTGCATAGAAAAGAATGTTGTCTTCTACTAGGTTACATCAAGTTAGTCCTAACACACCTTGACAATGTTGTTACACCTAGGTACATTGAATCCATAACCATATCCACATGAAGTATTTGAGAAGTGATGTATTCCTAGGGATACCCACAAGAACTCTACCTCAACCAAATTCTAGGAATTTATTCTATAATTATTCTCAATTTCTATCTTCAGGGTTTTATCCAAAATCTATGTTTTATAAATCCATTTTCCAAGGATTATTTTAAATTCCATATAATACCAACTATAATGCCTAGACCTGTTATCTTGAAGCTTTTACATTATTTTATTACACTGGAAAGATTACAAGGAATAATATCTTGATGAATCATTTGGTTTAGTAGTACTGGAAAACCATATTACATATATGATATACATAATACATTAGTAAGTGAAAGTAGAAAATACTATGCGTAATAGAATGAAATAAACAACATCCATGAATCTCAATAAAAGGATTCCTCTTCATAACATGTGGAAAGGAAACATAGAAAGGGTGAGAAAATAAGATTACTAAGGGTACATAAAGTACAATAAATAATTAATAAATCATATTTTATATGTAAAAATATGATAACTCATTCCATTTAAATAACTAGATATGGAAATATTTGTATGTAAAAGTAAGAAACTGAACAAATATGCAATTAAATCGATGAACTAAAATTGAAATACATCCTTAGATATTTTGATGAATAAACTCCTATATAAATATTAACTAATTTATCAATTAATGATATTTTTAATTACCATAAATCATGTTTTCTAGGCACATGATACATTTTTTTTCAAAATATAGTTTAACTATTCTGCTTTGGATAACTAATTTGTCTCTGGAATCTTCTAATGTACCTAGAGGCTTGAATAAACCAGTCCCCATCCCACACATCTTGACAAAACTAGTCCCCAACACATGTATTTCATGTCTATATCATACAACATATATTAAATAATTATTATTCCTCATAAAAATTTACCTATATTGAATTGAAGATACATATTTTTCAATAATTCCATATCTAATCAAATAACTTTCAAAGTAAAAATTGTATGTAAAATGTTACATGGTTTAGGAAAAAATAATATCCATTGTGTAAGAATATGGACATTGATGTTAATTTTTAATTAAAAAGGAAAAAAATTATTATTTCAAGATAATGTTAATTCATAAAAATAATTCAGATTTCAAAGATAATTTGTATAAACCTTTTTTTGCAAAATAATCTTTAAAAATCCCAAGGTTTCTCATACCACTTGAAAAATTAAATCAAAATTCACTTGAAGGAAAATTTACCACAAAATGTATAAAAATAATTAATGATATAATATATCAAAAGGGGTTTTATATAGAATACAGAAAATAATTAAATGGTTTACATGGTGTATACCACACGAGGGAGAAAAGTAGAAAATGAGTCACGTACCATAACATCCCTTTCTATTGGGTGGTATTTATCCTCATATATAGTGATTTAAAATATTTTTATAACATATAAATGAACCATTATACTTTTTATAGTATCATAAATTATCTTCTTTTAATATTTTATTACTCGTTTGTTAACACTGTTTCATTATTTTTACTACTTTGGGTGCTAATTATCTTATTTTCACAAGTCTGTTTCAAATTGTTATTTTTTGTAATTATTAATTAGATCATAGTTTCATTATATTAATAATTTAAACATTTTTTAATTTAAATATATATTCATTAAATATGTATTTATAACATTCCATAACATTTAGAGATAAGAAATGAAGGGCACCATTCAAGGAAATGGTAGGCCATCGTTTTGTGAGGTGGTACATCACTGTACCCATAACCAGTATAATCGTTATTATTATGTGGAAGTCATTATAGGTGTAGGGATAACCATTAATAGAAAAATATAATAATATATTTTGGATAATTTTTATTTCATATAATCATATAATAAATAGATCTTAGGGGTGGAAATGGAAATTAAACAGGAGAGCATGAGATAAGACGTTACCTCTTAATTAGGTTACTTCTTTTGGTTTGTTCAAAAGGCTTCCTTGGATGGATTTGTTTAAAAAATTTGGATTCTTTGTTTATGTAAGGTATTTTTAGGATATATTTGGAATGATCTTGGTAAATCCAATTTGGCATTATTTGTGAGATGAAGTTGGAAGAGAGGATTCCTTTTTATATTGGAGGATGAATAATTCTTTTGAAATATTTTGATCATGGAATTTCAAACACATTTTTCACACTAAAAGTGGATGCAATAATATACCAAATTCTATTAAATGGGATATAGGGTTTACATTTGTACATTTAATGGTTTTTTTAAAAGACTATATGTCATTTGTTCTCTTAAGAAAGTGGTTTAGTCCCTTAATAGACTAAATTTTACCTTAATAATTGTAATTAATTTTATTTTTTCACTATATTTTTGGTAAAAAATTTAAGTTGACATTTTCATAAAATATATATTATCATTTTTCTAATTGTGGAATCTATTATTCCAAATTCAAATCACATAAGTGTCTGGAATAAAAATAAATATAATCCCATTAACTGGATGACAACATAGGGTTTTAAGGTAAAACCTCTAAATGATTTCTATGTTTTTAGAGTAAATTAAAAAGTTAAATTTATCCCAATGAAATAAATAACCCAATATGAAACATAATTTAAACTTATAAATAAATTATATGAAAAACTGTTCAGAACTAAAATTCATTGTTTTTTATTATTCATCAAAAAAAGAAACTTAATGGAAAAATACTAAAAAAAGTTAATATATCAAGTTCTTTAGGTTTTCATTAAAAATATGTAGTTTATTTGGAAATAGTATATTTGTAAATTGGTCAAAAATTTAATCTAAAATGGGTTCTCCATTAAAAGGGGTTACAAATAGTATTTTGTGTGTAAAATTGGGTTTGTTATTATACTATAATTATCAAATATATTGGATAAATTTAGAAAATTATTATATTGAATATGTATATATTTATTTATATATAATTAATTCCACTTGTTAATGAATATAATTTATTAGGGTAAAATTTATTTTTGAGCATTAAAATATCATTCTATAAAAATATTCTTATCATATTAAATTAGTTCTTATAATCATTTATAACTAATTTTAATGAATTAATTAGTTGTATAAACCATATATTTTTATAAGTTAGTTAATATTATTCATAATAGATATTTTATTTATAAATATATTAAATAATAATATTTTAATACTATAACATTTCTCCATAAACCTTGTCTTGCATGTAACACAAGCCATCGAAGATGGTTTCTCTTGCGTGTGACACACACTAACATGCTTTGGAATGCATTGAATTATATAGAATATATAAAATCCATTTTAAATAGTAAATATATTTTGAATTATCAGGATATTATTTTTCCTTATGTGCTGGGTGTAGCATTTTAATGCACACTATTGAATATAATTTCCCTACTTTATAATTTTACGGTGTCACATAGATTCATTATAAATCTTATGAAAACAATCATTATCAGCCACTAGATTTTGATATTGATGGTCTTATTCTTATTAGAGTTTCAAATATCTTGGAGGACCACTGATTTTTTAATCATGTTATATTTCCACTAAGGTTTGTTTTCCCCCGTTGAAATCATTGAAAAATAAAAAAACATACATAGTGAACTAGAAATAATATTTCTCTTGCCACCAATTCAGAAAGAGTTTCATGTTCCCAATATTAGTGGGAAGCAACTGGACCCTCCCCATTTGATTTAATAATGAATTTCGGTATCCTTCCAGAAAACACCATGGTTTAGAAACTAGTAAAAATTAATGATCATGGGGAAAATTATCTATGTGGTAATACAATTACATTAGGCTATGTAATGTCAGAGTCTAGTTTAGATATAAATCAGACATGTGAGATGTAATTTTTCATGGGTTAGTTGTTTCGATATCTATTTATGACCATGAATATTGATGAATGTTTTGGGGAATACAGTGTTTGTGGTGGGGATAAGTGGGACACCCTCTTTGTTTGGGTATGATCTATTTTGACATTTGTGGGTTTTTATAATGAGTCATAGTATTTCTTTGGGATGATCTTGAGTTGGTTGATCTCTTTTAGGATTTCATAATGGATATGTGTTATGGAGGGTATAGGTTATTCCATGGTGATTCTAGTTATGACATGTATTTTTGAGCTTTGATATCGATCATAGGGGGTGAATATTGGTGATACATCTATTTTTAGAACACATACACCATAAAGAAAGGGTTTTATTATAGAAAATTTATCATAGTGATATATGGGGTGTGGATCATAAGGATGTAGCATAGGGAATTGAAGGATATTTTTTATCAGTTCTACCTATTTGATTACACTTTTAGTATGGTATGTTTGATATAGAATATAATCTACCTAGGTAAATTACATTTGTAGCATTGGAAGGTTCAAGTATCTTATGAAGATTTTAAATCAACCTTTTACAATTTTTTCTCAGGTCAGGGATATAGTTCCATTCATAGACTTCTCATCTTTCTCCAAGGTTGGTCAGTCATATGTAGTGATCTAAGGGGCATCAAAATTGACTTAGATATTTTTTCATGGTTTTCTATTTTAATGTATGTTTATCAATATTGATACACAGTATGAAAAACCACTTATTTCATTCTTATCAATAGTAATTTATGTATCCTATAGTTATCTTTGAATACCCTTGAATCCCTTTCTTAAATGATTCAACCTTAGGACTTTGAAGATAAATATTTCACATGCGCACTATATTATTATGGTAGGTATCTCTATACAAAGGTCTTATTTCTTGAAAATGATGATATTATTTTAAAAATTACTTTGGTTTTTATTTTAAAATGGATGTATTTCACTTAAAAATAGATTGTGTTTTTGAAATACAATTTTTTAAAGGTTTTTTCTTTAAATTTTTTTAGCCACACTACGTGTGGATGAAATTACATAAAGGCGGTTCTTGATTATCAATGGGGTTTCTAGAATGTATGATGACCCAGTTCAGTGTAAAAATGATCTATCAATCCTATGAAATGTTTCAAAATTTTTTGGAAAAGAATTTTTCATTTTAAAGATTGGGTGATTAAAAAAATTTATGTGTCACTCTATTGTGTGAAATCCCACTAAGGATTTTTTTGATTTTGATAGAACATTATGAGACTCAATATTGTTTAGATATATTTTATTACTACTTTGGATTCCATATAAATAGTATGTATTATAATAGGCTAGATTAAAAATGTTTTTTTCTTAAATTCATGTTTTTTATCATGTGATGTTTTTTCAAGGTTGAATTGTTTCTTTTTTATATTATGATGTATTCACATGTAGATATTCTTATCTACACAAGATTTATTTCATGTATATGACATATTAATGAATCATGAGAATATCTAAATGAATTTATAAAAACCAAGGGCTGTTTTTTTAGAAACTTTTATTTACTACAAATATTTTACAGAATCAGTTTTTGTTTTTATAGAGATAAAGTGAATTTTCACACCATTAGAGTTTTTATTGATTTTCTAGTGAAATCCTTATGCACTATCATATCACATTCTAATTTTTCCATTTAGTAGTTATATAATATGTATTTTATGAATTGGTAATAGGGAATATAATTTTTTATCATGTTGTTTTCTCTTTTATGTCATCACCTTCATAGAGGGATAGTTTTCTAGTTATAGATGGTTATGTGGAGGCACATTGTTCAGATAGTCTTCTATACATTCTATGTGTGCCATATAATCATTAATTTTTTATATTGTAGATTTTTAACATTCAAACATGTTGTAATGTAATTATTTTCATTGTTTTTTATAAATGGTACTAGTTATGGATTTTTTTTCACCTCACCATGTGGCAGAACCTCTGGGAAGACTTGGTCTATATGGTCTAGGATGGTTCATTACATAATAGTATCTGTAATATAATAAAATCATTAAGTAGTATTCATATCCTTTAAATTTAACTAAATAAATGTCAACATAGGTAACTGGATACTTATTCTTGATCGTCATTTTTTATGTTCCTTATAATTAATAAAAATTTAAATTGGTCCTTATTTCTTATTATCAAATTGAACAAGGGCACCCCAAGTTGATGCACCTAGTTGAATGCATACCTTATCATGATTCTCCGATAGTTTCATCTTAAATTAATGTTACTCAATTAGGTTTATTTAATATTGACTCATTCAAATTGTTGTAGTATAATGTATTACTTTTATTGAAAAATCAACATCAATATTTAGAGAAAGTGTAGGAAACTATTCTAGAAAGTCATAAAAAAACTCTCCCAGAGTAGGAATAACTTTATTACTGAGCTTTACCCAAACAAAATGATATAAATACCAATTTTTAATAGGAAGCAAGACCCATAAAATGGAGGTAATATATATTATAATCATTTATTTATCATTGAACTGATAAATAATCCCATATTCCTTTAGAATATGAAATATGACTTCCCTTCAATAGAAATTTGTATAGGAACTATAAAAAAATATCTAATAAAATACAAAAATGACCTTAAATTACAATAAATAAATAACAATACTTTTATAGGAAACCATCATACAAAAATTTACATGAAATCTTGTACTTTGGAGTGGAGGATAAGTGGGTGTTAGCCACCGTGATCCACATCAGTGATTGAAATAACATATTCCCTTCATTTTTATTTGTGTAGATCTTGGAATAGTGAATTGACATGGACAATTCCCACATTACCCAAACATTATAAAATTCACTATAAATGGTAAATCAAGATGTACATTTTTTTCATTTATTGAACTACACAATTTTCATTGGTAATAAATTACTCCCATATTTTTAAATCCTAAAACATATTTCTATTACTTTGATTCATATTCATGATTTCTTCATCCTATATTCTCGAAATTTAGTGTGCGGAGTATTCTAGATCCCATTTTATTTGGTTTCTAATAATAAAATTATTATATTTCCCATAAAATTCTATTAAAAAAGATTTTTCCAGGATACATCCATTGACTAAAACCAAAAATTAGAGTTTGATAAACAGTAATTCTAGTGTGTAATCATATAACTATGAAAAATAATAATAGTAGGTCTACATCGTGACACCGTCATTTCAATAAATGAGAAATATGGATCAAACTAGGTCATACATAAGCATTATATATTGAAATACGTCTTAATATTTTATAAATAAAATCTGATTAAACCCAAGAATAGCACACAAGAGTGTCTAGATAGTGTGTAGACATAGGATCACTCCTCATGCACCAGTGCTAATCGATTTGATTCCCAGTCAACACCATTCGTATTTGTCACCCTGGGTGGATCTGTGCCCTGACCATATGCGCATTAAAATATCCAAATATGGATGTATTTTTTAAGAAAAAACATAATCACTAATTTAAAAAATCCTTGGGTTGTTATCATATACTTATTATTATGTCAATGATTTTCAAAATTTATATTACCCTATTCACAAAAAATTACTATTCCATCCTCTGAAAGCAGATGAGGTGACCCAAATATTACATACATTTATATTAAATAACTTGAAATTAATATTCTATTAATTTCACACTTATACAATCCTAAATATCAAAACCTTTTATTTATTTCATTAAGAAGATACATAATCATCTTATTTAATGAAAGAACTTCAATACCTCCCACAATGTTCTTCTCACAAAATTCACTTTTAAGATATACCCCACATAAAACCATTATTTATAACCTAGGGAAAGGGAACACAATAAATAGTGGTATTAAATTCTTTCTAAGATTAAACATGGTATATAATAGGTTATAAACATACACGAGAAAAAGATAAGTATAATAGTATGATAACATAATCGTAACATTAGAAAATATTACCCAAAAATTTATAGATTGTTACCCAGAATTAGTAAATAAATCATTGGAAGTTCAAAAAACATAAATAATAAGACATTTATATATAATACGTGGTAAGATAATAACATTTTCATAAAAATTAACAAGATAGTGTAATTAAGAATGTTTAATCATAGTCATATAACTCATATATTAAGGATATCCAACAAGATAATCATCGCTTTTTAGTCTTGGGATAACCACCCAAGTACCTACTCCAAGCATAGGATAACCACTCATGTACCCTTATTATGTTTAAGATAACATCTTTTGTACCATCTTTTGAGCATGATATAACTTCTTGAAAACCATTTTCTCTCATAAACAACAAACATTATCCTATGAAATGAAGGGATATAATGGACCCACTCATCAAATAGTCATAAAAATTTTATATATATTCCATAATATCCTGTAAACACTTATCATTTCTTCTAATGTTAATCCTATTAAAAAGAAAATTTTGATATCAATATTTTATCAACATAATCATAATGAATCCAATAAAAATAATATATTTAGTATCATTTGACCATATCTCTTATAAATTATAAGTAAAATAAAAATATGTTTTCTTAGATGAATATGTAATTAAAGGACCACTGAAACATTACATGATGAAAATATTATTTTCATTTTGAATTCAATTATTTAAAATAAAAAAATTTCTAAAACATTTGGGAATGTCTTTTTTAAATGGAATATTATGAAATAATCATCCAATTAATGTGTATTCATTATGGATAGAAAAATAATTTGTGTGAAAACATGGAAAAAATATTTCATTCAAAACATTGATGATGAGTACCTCATTTGGAAAATGATTTTTTTTAAAAAAAATATAAAATTTTAAAAAAGGGTTTAAATCGATCATTGTTGAATATTAAAAATAATCTTTTAAACATTTTATATAAAATGTTATCAAAGAAGTATAATATGAATGATGTAATAGAGAAACAAAGTTATTTTTCCATAAAAATGTTACTTCTTTTTTTTGAGTACTAAGGGAGAGGATAATGAAATGAAACTGGTCATCTATAGAAATAATTATATGATAGGAAATTATATGATATCTATGTGTTATATATCAAATAATATCAATATTATAATTTTTATTATAACCCATCTTGGTAAACAGTGAGATTATAAGATTAAAACCCTTACAACATTAGTATCTTTTGAATCAAAACCCCTATTAGTGAAATAAAATTAAAATATTATGAAAACTCAATGAATAAAAATGTATTCATGGCCTAAAAAATAAAAGGGTTATTATATATACCAAATGAATGAATTGTGTATTGATTATTACATTTGTCCCACAGAAACAAAAGTGAAATGAGAAAACTTATACTTCAGGTCTAACATGCGTCATAAATACTTTTAACCACATGTATTGTAACATCCCATTACCTTGATCGGGCTAGTTTTCAACCTTCTCTAAGTTCTCTTTTGATTAAAAATCCTTGGAAACAGTTTTTTGGGGTTTACTATATGTTTCAGGCCGGGTACCAGAAGTACACATCGTCTACTAGATGTAAATGTTTTGTACCTTATGTACACATTGTGTATGTGGGGATGAATTTCAATCATGATGTGGGGGTCACATCATGAGATGGTACACATCATGTACCTAAGTAACACATTTTATAGGGGTTAAATAGATGATTTTTATCCTGTGGTGATGGGTTTTTTGGCATAAATTATCCATCATGGACTACATGTCATGACCACGAGGTACACGTCATGACTCAACCCATGCCCAAATTAAATTCATGCATTAAGTAGTTTATCTCATATATTCTTTACATATCTCTTGGATCTCGAACTAGAGCTCTCCTTAGGCATTTTTCAGAGGCATCTCATCTTCTAGATTGATCCGATCAGCTTTTTTTCATCATTTTTTCTACAGTGTGTCTCCCCTGGTATGTGTTATCTCTGATTTTTCCATGAGATTGATTGTGATAGCACCCTATCCCTGAGTTATCTGATCCACTAATCCATGTTTGATTTTTCTTGTCATATTCTTCTAGATCCGTAGTGAGATGTTATTCCAGAGGGATTTTTCGTTTATTGGTTGTGGTGTGGTGGGAATCATTCTTTAAGGTATGTGGTTTCCATATCTTCTACTGAACTTCTATGTTTATGTTTGAATCAAGATTGTCATGGAATGGATACTAGGGTCTCTGAAGGTACTTTTGGGTTTCATTCTTTGTTTTAGATCCCATTTCATGTGGGTGAGACCTTAAATAGGAGTTAGGTGGTTCCATCTCTATCCTATGATAATGAACCTTTATTTACATTGAAAATAACATTATAAATTGATTTTTGAAATTGGAATTATTATTTTTTGTGTTGAAAATGGGTTTTTAATAGAAATTTATTAATTTATATAAAAAATAAATGAAATTTCAAACATAAAACATTGGCTCAACATAAATTTTATCTAAAATTTTTTTGAATATTGAAAAAATATAAAATAAAACATTTAATATAATCATCAAAGAAAAATTAGTCATGAAACTGGGAAAATCTATTCGTGACATATATGTTAAAATAAAACATTCCTTTTACACTTTTTCAAAAACATAAAATTAAAAAAAAATTGAACAAATTTTTTGAATTTTCAATTTTAAAATACTATAAATAAATTCAAATGTAGTTAAAATGAACATTTCAATACATTTCATGAAATGGAAGGAAATTTTATAAAACAATTTTTAAGAGTGCATACATGGGAAAAATGTTTTTTGGCCAACACAAAAATAAGGTTGGATTCACATTAAACACCTTTTAATGATCATTTTTATTACCAAAGTGATACAAATGGAACAAAAAAAATTAAAATTCATGTAATGAAAAAACCTAAAATAAATTATTTTGGGTATAGATTATAGTAACCACAGAGTGTCAATAAATAATAATTTATCATAGATAACCCGAAAAAGAAATTGAGATTTATATATAATCCAATACATAATGTGAGAATTTATTTATAAGTTCTCTAACCAGTAGTAAAATTAAACTAAATTTTTTAAAACTATATTACCAAACCATATATTTACTTATAATTTAATATACTATCCAATTATAACAATTTTACCCCCATTAATTAACTATTATTAATTAAAATCATCATTTAACGGTGTCAAATACTTTTCATTTTTAATGTTGGTTATGGTTTTGAAAATTATTGTTGAAACATATTGATCATGAATAAATTATTATAAAATCATAATAATTATATTAATATCATATATATATATGAATTTATTTGTGTATGTATGTATACATTACATCATTTTTTTAACTATTAATATAAGATATATAAAAAAATGATTTATATCCTTCATGGAGAAGGTAGTATATCAGTATGCATAAATGTAGTTTTTATCTTCTAACAAAAAGAATTAAAGAATGATAAATAATTTTTCTATCATTATAGAATAATAATTATACAATAAATATCATATATATTCATTAAATTCATAATTATAAAAATCTATGTGAGGCAGTGATGAAGAATTAATCATATCGCTATGTGGATGTAATAATACAAACATACACATGATTGACACAATTATGTCCCTTTAGAAGATGAATATGAGGAAAAGTGTTATAAATTAATCATAATATAATCAATATGTATTTAAAATGTGGGATTAATTTTTTTATTAAGTATAAAATCATTTTACATAAGCATGAAGAAGAAATATAATTTAACGATCTTTGTTTTGTTTTATACCACTTCTCTAAATAACATTATTAGGATTATACATAATTCCCAATTATGAAAATATTAAGAAAAAACAAGGATCAATAGGATTTGGGAGTGATTTTAACATAGGATCAGTGTAGTAAATTTTTTAGATTACTGGTGTTTGTTGTTTGGGGAAGGGATGAGATATGGTGTCCCATTATAGGTGAGGTAGGGGACACACATGAAATTTTCCATATAATTAAAGTACATAAATAAATTATTCCATCAAAATGGATCCAAAATTGAATCATATTTGAATAAAATATGTGATAGGTTTCACATATGACCATCCAATATTATTTTTACATATTTTTAGGTCATTTTAGGCCTTAGAATTTTATTTTTAATCCTTTTATCCTTTTTAACTCTTACCATGGTAACTACCTTTTTACAAAATATACTATTAATATGAAAAAAAAATTGAAAAGTCCCTCAACTAACAATGCGAAAATTATTATTATTTTTTATTCAATTCAATCAAATTCAGTTTATATAATAATAAAATTGGTATTAAAACCCTAAAAACGTAAAAATAATTAGGTTTTCTAAAAAATAACTTATAATTATATAATAAATTATGCCAAACCAAAGTTCATTGTTTATTCTAATGAAAATTATTACATTATGTTTCATGAAATGAACTAAGGAATTATTAAAATTAATAAAAAAAGTTAATTTTTTAATATCTGAGACCTCTCCACTCCATTCTATTGTAGAAATATGGTGTTTGAGGAGTTATGGGAGGTCAAGGTGACTTATCCGCAATACGTTTTTCAAATTTGTAGTTCTGGGAATAGTTTTTCCAGTTTTTTAAATAGTACTATCAGAGACTCATTTGTACTGTCGGGGTCAGTTAGTCATTTGTACTATCAGTGTCGCTGAGTCATGATTACTGTCATCATTGGGGATTCATTTGTATTGTTATCCTCAGTGAGTCATTTGGACTATCAAGATCGGTGATTCATTTTCATTGTCGACGTCGATGAGTCATTTATACTGTCGGAGTCAGTGATTCATTTTTACTTTTGGCATTGGTGATTTATTTCTACAGTCGGCGTCGATGATCCATTTGTATTGTTGGATTTGGTGATTCATTTTTACTATCAGCATCATTGAGTAATTTGTATAGTCGTTGTTGGTGAGTTTATTGTAATGTCGGCATCAGTGATTCATTTTTACTATCATTATAAGTGGGTCATCTTCATCTGTCGGCGTCAGTGAGATAGATGTGAACAGGGTTTCCAGCTTCCTACAGTTTCACCTCTTTATCATTTTCATTGATGGAAAACACATTCAAGGCCTTGTTTTATGGGATTTATGGCTGATTAAAATCCCATAACTCCTATATTAATTTTCATAAGGCTTGGGGTGCCTTTTATTGGTCAAATCGTATTGATTAATGTGATCTTATTTAATAAAAATTCTAAACCATTTCAAATCCCGCTAGTCTCGGATCTAATCCTCCATATTCATGCACCTTCCCTTCGTTCATTCCTTCTCTATTATCTTAGTGTGAGGTGCCCCGAGACATTCATTCTATAGAAGTGTTGTAATTGAACCTCAATCCTTGGATTATTTCCCCTTGAAGTTTCTTTCTGCTGCATGTGTACCCCCTGTTTTAGTACAAACAGAAAGTGTCGATATGTCATCAATAGAAAGTATGAACTATATCAATTATTTTGTTTTCTTTTATCCTTATTCTCATATTTTTCATTTCCATTTTATAGAATGTGATATACATATTTTTAATGGAGTTTTCTTGGCGTTTGGTTGGTGCCGTCAAGTCACGGCATCCTCGGGTGGATGTGGTTGTCGCGGGGAGAGGTGATCATGATCCATTATGTTGGAATGTTTGTAAATAACATCAAGGACCATTTAAATTAGGGGATTCATTCCTTATTTAATTGTTTACATGAAATCATATAGTTAGTATGATTTATCCCACTAGATCATAATGAAATTTACATATTAAATATTTGAACCAGATAAATAAATTTGTATTCATCATATTTTATTTCCTCTTGTTTATCTAGATAGTGTGATATTTATGCTTTCCTTGATTAGCATGTTGTTATTTATGTAAATTGGTAAATTACAAAAACTGGGAATAATTGTAAATTATTTTTCAAAGATAAAGAGTCATGTAAATGAATCTGGTTGTTTCTATTGTAAATTGATGATAATAAATTTTATGTAGTAATCATATTTAATTAATTTGTGATAGAAATGATAGATTTCGGTTTATGTTCCCGTAATTTGGAACCTTCTAATAATGAATTGCCTATTTAATGATGGATGAAAGAGTTAGTTGATCGATTAGAGTTAATTCCTTGTAGGGTTCTGAGTTACCCACTTTCTTGTAAGGCTAAGTTCCTTCTGCTTTTAAGCCATCAGATCTCACTATGTGTGAAGTTAGAATGCCTTATTTAGGAAAAAGAACCCAATTTAATTGTTATTCCCCACTGCTTGTGAGTTGTTATAATATTGGATGGACGTTGTGAGATGTGGGGGTAGGAAGGCCCAGTGGTTTTGGCAACACTTGCCACCTATAGTGGCGACATGCATCAGTTTCTGAATGTGGGTGTCGGGGAGGACACTAGAGATGATGAAACAGTTTAGATATGAATGATTAGATTGATGATGAATTTTTTGGATTATTTATATTAATTAATTTCCCCACTACTCAAGGTAGTTGGTTTTTCTTACCCTCCATCCAAAAGGGGTGAAGACACGTGGGGTATTCCATATGCTTTACATGTTTATCTCCTCGAGGAAGGATGTGTCTACGCTTGTACTATAGGTGAAAAATACATTCCGAGTAGTTCATCTACTCACCTTATTGAGCCTCTAGTGTTTAGTAGCTTAGAATTTTGTTTTGGAATTCCAATAAATATGGAAATGTAATAACTCTATTAATAAATGATTGAATAAATTATATTAACTTATGAGGATTGAGATTATTGGGATGAAATTATAAGGTAATTCTTTTTAGTACCTATGGATTTGGTTTGGTTAATCATGGAGGGAATGAAAAATTAGTGTGATGATAATGAAATGTAATGTGAAATTAGAAATGGTTAATTAATTGTTATATAATTAGTTAACATGATGTGAAACTGATAAAAATGTATAAAGTAGCCCAATGTAGCTATTTAAATGGTTGTGTTCTTATAGGATACGTAGTCTAAACAGTGGTAGCTAGGAGTCCTAAAGACATTAGTTTCAGTTGAGTCTAATACTAAGTAATGTCCATATTGTGGTTGGGATCTATATTATATTTTGTACTTTTTTTATTCTATACGCCACACTAACCTGTCAGTTAGGTTAACTGACACCCTAATGATTTTGAGACCTGGAGGTGTTTTCTCCTATATCATGGTGGGAGGTTGGATGCCAGACTACCCCCTTTGGCCCCACTCCCAAATATTGGTAGTTACTTTTTCTAGTAGGGAAAATGGTTGATTTTCCCAAAATATGTGTGTAGAGGAATGTGATGTATTGGGGTTATATACACACATATATTCTAGATATTGTTTCTTATATACTAATATACGTGTAACGTGTATAGTTCATGATGGCTTGAGGATCCATACTTGGTGTATAGTTTTTAATGGATTGAGGTATAATTACCAATGTATAATAAAAGTTATTTGAGTCTGGTGGATCTAGGAAACTACTTGGTAACTATTTTTATATGGATGTAGTGGTTGTGTTTTGCACGAGGTTCATGTTGTGGTTCTAGGCCCGTGTTTTTGTGAGAAACCATTTTTTTGGAGAGAGATACTTAGGTTGTGTGATGATGGGGATAAGAGTAAAACCAGTGGGGAAGTGGTAGTGGGGTACCATTGATATTATTTATTATATTATATACTATTTTAGGGAATACATGGTTAAATTAAACATTGTGGGGCTGGGATTATAGTATACTTGTCTAGGTGATGAGTTAATTTCACTTATTGTTCACTGTTCTTTAGCATGATTTCATTACTTTTTTATGAGAGGATCTGTGGATGATCCTAACGAATATACTTTTATAATCATCCTATGTATATATATATAAGTTCTATTTTTCAGGTCACTAAGAGCAAGTTGGATATGAGGTTGGTTACTACTAGCTTGGGGTTGTAGGTGTTTTTTGGGCATCATAGTTACTTCCTGTTTTTACTTTCTTTAAGTACATGTAGTTTTTCATTTTCTATTGTAGTAGTTCTTGCATGACATTTCATATGTTCCTTAAGATTTATTTTATATTGCATTCTTAGTTTATTTTGGTTAGTACATGTCTTATCTCTCTCTCTCTATTTCACATGTGTTCTCTTAGAAGGTAATGCCTCCCATTATTATGTTTTCTATACCCTCGATGCTAGTCACCATCCCTGGGCTTACTAAAGGTGGGACTTCGGGGTCACTAGATCCCTTCTAACAATGATGGATCAGGAGGGGTACACCTTGTGGGGAGTGGAACTTAACATAGTGGTATCAAACAGAAGTAGAGGTATAAGATTAAAATTAGTGTAATGCATAGGTGGGGTTTCTTGGTTTGGTAGGGAAACAATGACAGTCAATTTTATAAAGTGATGTAATCACTGGAGACTGGTTGAGACATAGGTGTTTGGGGCCCCCTGTGATCTGATTCATAGACCATTATGTTTTTAGTGGCTACAAAATGTGTTGATATTGGTTGCAGGGTAGAGACCTAGGAAAAGATCATGCATCAGTGTTCCTTATTTCTATGTTTTAATGGGTAGACCATGGCATAGGTTAACCTAAATTTAATAAAAGAAAAAATTAAATAATTAATATTGAGGGATCCAAATTCTAGGTTTATGAGTTCTAAATATTTTTTATTTTGCAGGTATGGCACTGGGTTGACCTACTTGTCAAATCCACATAGAAGATGTTCAATAGGATGCACTAGAAGATCGTCATGCGGTAGAGGTTGATGAAGACAAAACATGGAGGAGGAAACTCCGAGAGTTTCAATTCCAGATTATATATAAGTATGAGGGATCTGGTTCAGATGTAGTCATATAAGACTGGCTAGAGGATGTTGAGAAAGTCTTCAGTTCAATTCATTCTCAGAAATATCATTGTATGTCTATGGTTGTAAAGATATTGTGTAGGGAAGTGAGTTTTTACTAGTTGTTGTTCCTATGGGATCATGAGGAGTCTGCGTTATTGTTGAATTAGATTTGAGACATGATCAAAGTTATGTCTCTTTCTTCATCCACGAAGTCATCTAGTCACCAAGAGTTTCTTACCCATCGACATTGGAGCACTATTGGGAGAGAGTTTGGAATTCATTTCTGAAACCTTTTACGATATTCGTAGAACCTGTTTCTAGATGAGAAGGATTGAGAATGAAATTTTGAAGAGGCTTTTCATCCAGATATCCAACACCAAGTCACCCCGTTATTTCTGATTATGGATCTTGAGGTGTTGGAGATGGTATAGTTCATCGAGATGAAATTATCTAGAAGTAGATATCCATGATAGGGGAGTGGTCAGGATTCATCAAGAAGTATAACTATGGTATAGGGTTCTTGGTTTTCATGGAAGAAGAGTTTCCATTCAGCTAGGGTAGGTCCCAACCCTCAGAAACTTGTTTCTCTAATAGTGGAATCTCTCAGGCTAATTTTACAGGATCAGGTTCTTGTTTTCCTTTTGTAGGTCAAGGTCATCAGTAGACATAGTGCCCAACCTTTTGGTGCAATAAACGTGAACCATGTGTACTACTTTAAGTTCCTCTATTGAGGCATTTCCATCTGAGGCAATATTAGTAGTGTGCACTAGCTTTGGATCTACACAGACTAGGTGGGGAATAATAGGACATCCCCATGATGCTCCATGTCCTCAGAGAACAGAGCCTGCTAGTGATGGTGGTCTTCATCAGGGTCATAGAGGACATAGAGAATATCTTGGATAGCTTCATGCTTTAGAATTTTCAGCACTAGGAAATCCAGATATTGTTTGAGGTGTCGTTTTCTTGTTTTATATATGGTTATATGCCTTGTTTGAAATAGGATACATGCACTCTTCATATCACCTTCCCTTTTCCATTCTTTATGACTTGAGGTAGGGAGGCTTCAATTTCTCTTGGAATTGAATATTCTAGTTGGAGGTTGATAAGACATGTTTGAAGTATATAGAAACTATACGTTATTGATAGGGAAGCACTGCTATTGGTGAGATTTCCTATGTTTATAGATACTACAATATGACGTCATCCTCAGCATTGATTGGTTGTATTCAGTGTAGTCATTCATATATTACTTCCATCGGTAGGTGGTGTTCTTCGATGCAGATGGAGAGATAGGTATGTTTGTTGGAAAGTGAGATCCTCTGATGGGTTAGATGCATGTTCCTTCTTTTTCATACTTGATAACATATACGATATTCAGTTTGATGGAGGTTTAGCAGTCAGTTTTTCCCATGGTCATTGAAGAGTACCCTTATATCTTCCAAGAATAGGTTGTAGCGTTACCCACTTGATGGGAGATTGAGTTTGGGATCAAGCTATAACAGGGCATGTCTCCTATCTTGATGTCTCCATATAGGATGGAACCTTCCGAGTTTTGAGAGATATGAATAAAACCTGATGGTCTGTTATACTGTGGTTTTGTTTGGACATGTGTATCACCATGGGGTGGAAATTTTTTGGTTGTGTAGAAGGTTGACAAAAGTTGGCTGTTGTGTATCGATTTTCATCATGTGAACAAAGTGACAGTGAAAAATCACTATCAGATTCAATAGATTTATTATTTATTCAATAAACTGTAGGGTTTGATTTGATTCATGAAGATTTATATGTGATAAAGATATCATCTGATGCATGTGAATAATGAGGATATCCTAGAGAATTCATTCAGTTGTTGTCATGGGAATTTCTTGTTTTTTGTAATGAAATTTGGTGTAATGAATTATCCAGCTATGTTCATGGGTTTGATGAATTATGTGTTCAATAAGATCCTCGATAAGTTCATGGTTGTTATCATCAATGAAATCCTTGTGTACTCCACTTCTGAGAAGGAGCATGCAGTGCATCTGCGTTCTATTTTGGGAGTTCTTCATTGACATCAGATGTTTGGAATGTTTTTAAAGTGTGATTTAGGGACCCAAAAAGTTAGTTTCATGGAAGAATGTGTTATCGTAGTAGGGAGTGTCTATGGATCCATAAAATATAGATGCCATTGTGTTTGAAGAATCCCCCAATACAGTGGAAGAGGAGATAAGATTCCTTGGTCTTGCAGGATACAATAGGAGGTTCGTAGACAATTTCACCCCATTCGCAACTCCTCTGACATCATTGACTAGAATGGATCAATCATGTGTATGGAAGGATCAGTTTTAGGAAGATTTTGAATATCTGAAGGATACGTTTTTTATGCTCCAGTTATTTGTCTTCCAAAAGATGGAGTTCTGTTTGTTGTTTTCTATGATGGTTTTCATCTAGGGTTTTGTTGTGTTCAAATGAAGAAGAGATCAGTTTTTTCATATGGGTCTCAGAAGTTGCATCCCCAAAAATGTAAATACACCACCAACGATATTGGGATGGATGAAGTGGCATTTTCCATGATGTTTTGGTGTCATTACATCATTGGTGACCATTTTTTGGTTTTCACCAATCATAAGTTCCTAAGGTATGTCTTCTCCCAGGGTGACTTGAACAGGCAGCAGAATTGGTGAACGTATTTCATACAAGAATAAAAATTTGATATCGCATATACTCCTAGAAATGGGAATGTTGTAGCTGATGTACTAAGAAGGAACTATCATACTGATTTAGTGCATGAATCAAGAGATTCCTAAGTTTTAATGGAAGAACATTCACTATTACTTCTCGATATGAGATAAGTTGGGGGGAAAAGGTAGTCTTTTTCAGATTTTTATATAGTTGTATCTTTGTTAAAAGGTATAATAATCCCAGTTAGGGGATCTATCGGTGGAGGTCTAGAGATACAAGGTTTTTTGTGGTGACACCATTGATGGCTGGTTTAAGGATGAACAATATTAGGTGTTGTTTCAAGGGAGTCTCATAATTATTTTTTGTGATGCATGAAATGGTCCTCAAGGTGTTCCATAGATATTCATTATCAATTCATCCTGGTGTAACAATATTGTACTGAGCTTTGAAGAGTCAGTTTTGGTGGCCTGGGTTGAAGCATGCAATTTCAGAATTTGGGTCTCGATGTTTGGTCTGGAAGAAGGTGAAGGTTGAGCACCATGTTCCCAGTGTTATTCTACAACCATTGGATTTTCCTCAGTTGAAGTGGGAGGAAATATCAATGTACTTTGTTACTGGTTTACCTCAAGCTAAGGGAGGCCACGAATCTATATTGGTGGTAGTGGATCCTTTAACAAAATCGTCCCACCTCATAGTGATCAAGGAGTCAAGATCAGTAGATATTTTATCAAGTAAGTATCGGAAAAAATGTGTCAATACCACACAGATTACCAAGGAAAATCATTTTTGATCAGGATAATCATTTTAACTATAGGATATATAGAGGTTTCCAGAATTATTTCGGTTCTCAACTATTCCTTATCACTGATTTTCATCCACTGAGAGACAATTAGATAGAGAATACCATCTAGAATCTTGAATACATATTGCGCTCTTGTGTCCTGGATTTAAGAGTTTCTTGGATGAGGAAGTTACCGTTAGTGCAGTTCTCAAATGACAGTAGCTCTTACTCCACCATCGATATGGAATATTTTGAAATTTTGTATGGATGACCTTATCATTCCCCATTGTGCTAGACTAGGGTTAGAGATTCATCAATTCTTAGACTGTAACTAGTGTAGAATATGATAGATATGGTTTAGGTGATTTGTGAGAGGATGAAGACAACACGAGATCATCAAAAGTTTTATATCATTTATAGGTGGAGACCTTTGGAGTATGATTTTGGGGATCACATATCTTTGAAGGTGACTCCCCTTTAAGGGTAGTGAAGCTTTGTTCATGGGTGTATGTTTTCTCACCAGTTTGTTTGGCCTTTCGAGGTTTTACCATTTTTTGAGCTATGGGGTATTGGGTAGTGCTTCCCCTGCAAATGAGCATGATACATGATTTTTTTCATGTGTCACAGCTCTGTCATTATCCTCATGACAACTCTCAAGTCATCGATTAGGGAGAGATAGACGTTGACGATGATGGGAACTATAAGGAGTATCTTGTAGAGATCCAAAAGCGAAGGAGAAGATGATGTGTGGGCATGTATATTCCCCGGGAGAGTGTTTATGAGACAGTTTTGGTTTCTAGGTGGTTTCTCTTTGTTCCTTGGAGGTTTTTTTTGATATCTTCTTAGTGAAGAGAGTCTTGAGAGGTATCTCGAAGGGTGGTTGTTCAGACCCTTTTTCATTTCTAATATGGGAGGGTTTTGAATTCTTGTGGATGAAATTGTTTTGAGAGGTATTTTATTTAATGGCCAAACCTCTCTAATCCATTCCATTGCTAGAATATGGGTTTTGAGGGGTTCTGGGAGGTTAAAATGACTTATCCCCAAAACATTTTCCAACTTTAGATTTATGTTAATAATGTTTCTAGTTTTGTGAACAGTACTATTTGTGAGTCATTTGTACTGTCAATATCAGTGATTCATTTATACTGTCAACATAAGTCTATCATTTGTACTTTCAACATCGGTGAGTCATTTTTTATGTCACCATTGGTGAGTCATTTGGACCTTCGTTGTCAGTGAGTCATTTTCTCGGATGGAATTAGTGATTCATTTATATTTTTGGTGTCAGTTATTCCTTTTTACTATCAGTATTGGTGAGTCATTTATACTATCACTGTTAGTGAGTTATTTATACTATCTCTATCAGTGATTAATTTCTATTATCATCATCGGTGATTCATTTGTACTACCAGCGTCGATTAGTCATTTGTACTGTCAGTATTGGTGAGTCATTTTTCCTCTCGGCATCAGTGGGCCATCTTCATCTGTCAGCATCGGTGAGACAGATGTGAATAGTGTTTCTATCTTTATATAGTGTCACATCATTAATGTTTTCATTAATGAAAACCTCATTCGAGGCCTTATTTTAAGGTATTTAAGTCTGATTCACATCTCTTAACTCCTTTATTAATTTCCCCAAGTCTTGGGATTCCTTTATGTTGTCAAACTGTATGGACTAATGTGATCTGCATTAATAGAAATTACAAACTATTTCAAATCCCGTGAGTCCGAGATCCAATCCTTCATAGTTGGGAACCTTCCCTTCATTTATTTGTCCCATTTCTCTCGATTTGAGGACCCCAAATACATTATTCCCATTGGAGTGGTGTGATTTAACATTAATCCATGGATCATTTCCCCTTGAAGTTTATTCTTACTGCATGTGCACCCCCTATTTTGGTTCAAGAAACAAGTGTCAATCCATCATCAATAGAAGGAATGATCTACCTCTGTTATTGTGCTTTTATTGATCCTTATTATCATATTTCTCCATTCCTTGTTATGGGATATCATCTTGATGTTTTAAATAGACCTTTCCTAGGTTTTAGTTGGTTTGGTTGTGTTGTGGCATCCTCGGGTGTATGGAGTTGTCACGGGGAGAGGTGATCATGATCCGTTGTGCTGGAAAGTTCATAATAAACATCAAGAATCATTTTAATTAGAGGATTAATTTCTTATCTAATTATTTACATGAAACCCTCGAGTTATCATGATTTTTCCCACTCGATCACAATAAAATGGATATAATAAATACTTTAACCAGATAAATAAATTGTTATCGATCATATGTTATTGCCTCTTGTTTTTCTAGATAGTGTGATATATATTCTTGACATTTTTATCATGCCATTCTTGGAAGAAGTATGTAAATAAAATAAACAAGGATTAATTGTAAATTATATGTCTTTGATAAGTATTCATGTAAATTAATCTAGTTGTTTTTTTTATATTGATGATAATCAAATTGATGTAGTAAGCATGTTTAATTAATTTGTGACAGCTATGATACCTTTTTGTTTAGGTTTACCATAGTTGGAACCTACAAATAATGATTTTTCTAATTCAGGATGGATTAAATAGAAATTTTATCAATAAAAGTTAATTCATTGTATGGTTCTGAGTTACCCTATTTCTTGTAAGGTTGAGGTACTTCTCTTTTGGAGCCATGAGAGCTCGTTGCCTATGAAGGAAGAATGGATTGTTTAGGGACAAGAGCTCACTTGCTTTGTTATTTCCTGCACTTTATGATGCGCTAAGATCCAGGATGGATGTCTTGAGATGTTGACCTAGGAGGCCTAGTGGTTGTGGTTGTAGTTGACTCTTATAGTGGTGAGATGCAGCGATTTGTGCATGTGGGTGTCGGGGAGGAAACTAGAGATGATGAAAAAGGTTGGATATGAATGATTGGATTATTACTGAATCTGGTTGGTTTTTTATCTAATAAACATTCCCCACTTCCCAAGGAAGATGGTTTTTTTACCCTCCATCCAAAAGGGGATATGGTGCGAAGGGTATGCCACATATTTTCCATGTTTAGCTTCTTGTCGAAGGATGGGTTTATTCTATGGATATATGTGGAAAATACTTGAAGGGTAATTATTCTCTTCATCAAGTTGATCCCATTATGTTTGGTAGCTTATAATATTTTTCTAGAATTCCTTTGAATATGGGAAAGTAATAATTCTCTTAATGAATGATCTAACAAATGATGTTAACCCATGGGTTTAGTGATTTTTAGGATGTAATGTTGAGGTAATATTTTTAAGAAGTTATGGACTTGGTTTGGTTATTCCTGGAGGGAATGAAACATTGGGGTGATTCTAATGAAATGTAATATGGAATTAATAATGGTTAATTAATGGGTATATAATTAAGCAACGTATAGTGAAATTTATAAAAAGTGAAAAAGTAACCCAGTGTTGCTCTATAAATTGATGTGTGCTTATAAGATACCTAGTCTTAGCGGTGGTAGTTGGGAGTCAGAGAGATAATTTGTAGTTTAGTCAAAGACTAGGTTATTCCCATAGTGTGGTTGTGAGGTATAGTATATTCTATGATTTTCATGTTTCTATATGCTAATACATGCCATTAGTTATAGAATTTGAAACCCCATAGATTCTTATCCCCAAGGCGGTGTTTTTCCCAACATTATCGTGGGAGGATTGATGGCTGACTACCCCCTTGGGCCCCACTCTCTTCTCTTGGTTGTTACTTAAGCTAGTAGGCACAATGATTAGATTTACACATAAATGTGTGTAGAGTGTTGTAATGGATTTTGTTTACCCACACGCATATATTCGTGATATATTTTCTTATGGACTGTTATAGGTGTAACATGTAAAGGATGTGATGGCTTGAAGGTCCTTATTCTATGTATGGGATATAATGGCTTGAGGTATAATGACTGATGTATGATACATGTTATTCGAGATTTGGTGGCTCCCATACACTACCTAGTTACTTTGGTTATGTGGACATAGAGGCTGTGTTGAATAAGGTGCATGTAGTGGTGCTACGCCCAGGTGTCTGTGGGAAAGCCTTTTGGAGAGAGATGCTTAGGATGTGCGACGTTGGGGTAAAGCAAGAATGTAGGGGGGAATTGGTAGTAGGGTACCCATAATATTCATTATTATATTATATAGTATTTAATGATATACTTGGTGAGAGTAGCCAAAGTGATGCTGGGGATATAGTATACCTGTTTAGGTGAAGAGTTAGATTCACTTCTTATTCAATGTACTTTAGCATTTTTCTTTACTTTTTCACTAGAGGCTCTAGAGAGGATCCTATAGGGTATACTATTACACTCACTCTATGTGTCTGTAATTTTTTTAGTTCACATGGATTAGGTTGGAGATCAGGATGGTTACTACTAGCTTGGGGTTGCAGGAGCTACTCGTGCTTCGTGGTCGCTTCCTATTTTACTTTCTTTTGTTACTAGCAGAATTCCCATTTATGTTGTAGTAGTTATTTTATAAAATTACATATCTAAAAATGACATTTATTTTTTATTACAGTCTTAGTTGGAGATTTATGGTTTCTTTCGTATCTTTCAATCTTTCTCTTCTGTTCTCTTAGAGGGTAATGCCTCCCATTTGTGGGTTTTCTGGACCCTCTTTGCTAGTCACCAACTCGGGTCCAACTAGAGGTGTTACTCGGGGGTCACTCTCTCTCTTCTCACATTACCAGCCCAGTAGAGGTACACCTTGGGTCGATGGGGTCATGACATGTTTCATTATAAATACATTAAAATAAATTATAGTTTTCATAAAAATAGGAATTTTTTACTATGCAACAAAAAATCATCTTTTTTCATAAAATTCCAAAATATTAACAATAACCTAATATGTAAAATCTGATTTAAAATATAATTTTAATTTAATAAATATTTATATATGGTACATATGAATTATAATATATGTTCACAATAAAAAAACCATATTTGAAGAAAACATATTTTTGAAGAATAAAATTACTATAAAAATAAAGTAATTATTTTTTATACATTGGTAATAATATAAAATATTCATCCATATTTTTTATTGAATTTTTTATTACTATTAAAACTAAAATATTAATTTCTAGGTTATAATGGTCACATTAAATAAATAATAATTCAATAGTATAACACGATTCATTCATCATGGATGACACGTGTAATGCACGCTATCAAAGAAATTATATTTATTTAATTATAAATATTTCATATAATAAATAGGGTGTCAAATTGTACCCCATTATAATAATTTTCACTTTAATGTATATCACTTTATTATAATCAATTGACGATGCTTTTTCAACAATCACATCTTTCGATTCCAATATAACTTCTTATAATACAATTTTGTTCAAAAAACATTAATGGGGTGAGTGGTCTAGATTCAAAACATATTTTCTCTTCCATATATAATTTCATTGGTAGTTACCAAAAAATAAGATCATTATCTTGTGATAATAAATATTAGTTCAGTACATATGAAAGACTACATATATAATTTCTTCAGAAGATACATGGAACACGTCAAGATGTTTTGTGACATTAGGTGGAAGTTCCATGTGATTAGGAACTATCCTGATATGACCAAAAAATTTAAAAAGCTTGATACATATATGCCTCACCATAAACATGTTTCCAAATAATATGTCATTTATCTTATGAGATAATCATTGAAAAACCTTCTCACCAACATTTAACTTATAATCTCAAGGACAATTTTCAGCATAATGTTTTTCTCAACACTAAGCTACCACGATGTGTTGTTGAATTGTTTTAACCTTCTCAAAAATTTCATAAAATATATTATGTTCAAATAGAATTATTTGATTAAAGTAATAATAGTAAATTGTAATTCTACACATCTTACAAAAGAAGTTTTCATAAGGTTCCTGCTGAATTCTTGAGTGAATGTTATTATTGTATAAAAATTACACTAATGGGAGGTGTTTGTATCAACCACCTTTAAAACCCACATATAATTATCTAAAAAAATCAAATAGTGTTTCAATGGTCATATTTGACTGAAAATCTAAATAATAATGATATATAATACTGAAACACAACTTTTATCTAAATTCTATATTTGTTTCTCTATAAGATTGAGGTATACCTCACATCATGATCAAATATGATAGAATGTGGTAATACATGAAATCATAATACTTTCAAAATGTATATCCGGGAAATCTTATCAAGACGCAAATATTCTCTATTTTATATAAAATGTGAATATTTCATATGGGGTTGGAGTAAAACCCAATTTTCATTATTCCCTTTCAATGTTTTCCAGAGTCCGGTAATGAAATCCATAGTGATGTATTCCCATTTCCATTACAGTGAGGATAATGATTCTATAATCCCATTATAAATATTTCATTCCTTCATAACATTTCTAGAAACCAAGAATTGAGGTACATATACTAAAATATCCCTTTTCATGTTGTCCCACAGGAAATATTCTTTCATATTTTTAAACATATTCATATTTCTATGATTAATAGAGTGTAATGAATTATGATCTCCACCTAAGAGATAGTTCTTAATTCATAGTATTGATATGAAACAAGCTCAGTTCTTGAAAATCATCATTCCATTAAATTAATGGTATACCTTAGGATCATTTTCATCATCGTTTTTAGTTACATATCTTCCTTCTACGCCTCATTAATTCCCAATTATTACAATGTCCATATTCTAATAATCCATAAATATTGGACACATTAAAATTCTATTCTTTGAATAACTATCATGTTTCTTATTACTCATAGCATATACCACATTATTTTCCTTCCTAGGGTGGTAGTGTATTGAAAAGTCATAATAATTAATCAATTCCAACCATCTCCATTGGCACATATTTACTCATTCTACATAAATATATTAAAAAATAATTTATGATTATTATATACATCACATATTTCATCATAAAGACAATGCCTCCATATTTTCAATGAAAAAACACTTTCGTCTCTAAATCATGACTTCAGAAATTTTTCTCATGAATATTCATTTGGATTGACCAGAATCTATAACTATATAATTCAGTATAATAAAAAGTAATTGTACCTTCTTTAGTTGATAAATATATATATCAATCCTTTCTCCATTGTAGGGTACTTCTATCATAGGTACACCAACCAACCTTATCTCTATCTCTATTGAATTATATTCACATTTATCTATCCATAAGAACATAACAATATTTTAATTCTACACAGTGAGTGGATTAGATAAAAGTGAAGTATATCTAATAAAACATTAGTATTATCCACTCAAACCATTGAACCCATGGATATCAGTTACCATTATTGTACTTGAGAAATTATATATAATTTCTATCTTTGAAGGATCCAATGATATACCGTCAAATGAGATTCAAAAAACCAATAATGGAATATTTTGATTCCAAAATTCAACACTCAGAAAATTTACCACAAAAATAATCTATCCTCAGGGGCTTCATTAATATTGTTAAATGACTTCCACACTCTACATTACTTTATAAAGATATTTTAATATCATTTATAAAGGATACGACAAACTGATCAGGATAATATAATAGGAATATATTGGTTAGATACATACTGATAATTGGGTAATTCTTAAGTTATAATTGAATAAACATAAATTTATAATGACCATGTATTATATGAAACCTTGTCCTAATTATATCCTCCTTATAAAACCACAATTATTTATATATAGAAATAATTCCACTATTAGAAATGTATTGACTCTACACATTTGATCAAACAAGTCACCAATATGGGGTGGAGGACACATTTTTCTTTAGAGTGATCTTGTAAATTTCTCAATGACTAAAACAATGATGAATTAACACATCATTATTCTCAACAAAAATAATTTTTCCACCTAATGGTGATACACTAAGGAATAAAAATCCCTAATCCAAATTATAATGTTGTGTCTTATTGAATTCATGAAACTCAATATGGATTTTTATATATGATGTCTTTAAATAGGTGTAGCACAATTTATGAGTTCTATTGAAGATATAATATCATAATTCAGGAGAAGGATGTGAATATATTCGAAAAATACATCTTCATAATCCCAAAAATATTTCATATATTATATCTATATTTCCCCTTAATCATTTGAGATAATTTTCCTTCATGAGTAGAATATAATATCCATATATTGGAGGTAACTTACATGGGATGTTAATATTCATCCTCACATCTATAAATGATCATCAGTTTATTTGGAATATTAAATGTGATTTCTATATAGATATTTATATAAAATAAATTTAGATAGGTCTTGTTAGTACTCAACATAAAAATATCATTTAATGTTTTAACAAAAAGAATTCATTTGGAATATTCTTGCAAACATCCCCAAGACATCCCTAACTTGAGAGTAGTGGATGAGTATTCCTTAACCTTCATGATCTACTTCTTGAATTAACATAGAATATTCCCTTCAATAGACTTTGAGTTGTCCCTTAGAGTAGGTTATGGACTTGAATAATTACCTTGTTACCTATTTATATGATAATGAACTATTTTCTGTTCCTTTGGATGAACTTCATTTCCCTCCATTTAATTCTTCATTTCCCATTTGAAATTATTTTCATTATCACCTTATTTTTCACACATTAAAACTTCTTCGTGATACATTGAGGCATTTCATAGGGTTATTCTTTGCACATTCTCAACAAGTTTAGAGATGAATTTTATTCCTCTGTGAACATCATGAAACTCTATTCATTTTTTATTAGGTGAGTTAAGAAACTCACAAATGTTGACAGTTTCAAATATATATCGATAGATCTAGTTATGTATAATCTCAGGGCTCCATATTCCAACACTTGTTTCATATGGTTTCTCATGTTGAAGTTCATTTAATTTCCTGTCACAATATTCACTCTCATAAATTATATAAGGTCCATATATTGAATAAGACCAAAAATTAAAATGATATAAATTATAATAATTGTAAAAAATCATATAGTCACGAAAAAATCCCAAAATTTTCTTAAATAAAGATACATTCTAAAGAAAATATTACACATATGGTTCATAATATATCACTTTAAGTTCAACATATATTAACAGACGATCTATTCCCATACTCATAAAAATATAATATCAAAAAATAACTATACTTTACATTGATAACAACTATAGTGAAACAAGAATATCATACATAGATATTGACTCTTCTCAATTAATATTAATTATATTCCCAATAAAAATGAATTAGAAATATAATGGATTAGTTTAAATAGATCCCAGATACATAGTCATCTTATTTTAGTATAATCTATATCATCTATGTTATCATTAATTTCACAAGTTAACTTTCTAGACACACTATACTTATTACTATTCATCTCGAAATATTGAAAATTAGAATATATTAATGTATTTTCATAGATTATTCATATGGGTAATCATGGTAAATATCAAAAAATGATAATATATAAAAATATAATGATAAAAAAGGAATGAAAAAATGAGATTATCTATAAAAAAACATACCCAATAACCCACATATCATTATCATGAATCATGTCAAAATTCATTAGTATATCACAAAATTGGGGTGCCCTTAATAAATCAATAATGATCCCTGAGTTAAAACTATAAGAATATAAACATTTAATAAGAGTGTGGCACCATTATAGAAATAGAATACATATCAAATATAAAGGTTTTCTTTTGAGACCAGAATACCATATTAGATCAGGGAAAACCTCTTGTTTCCTATATCATAGTGGATCAGGAATCCCTACTTGTTTCCCATAGTGGATTGAGAACTTAAACTAATTTCACATTTTATCTCATTGAATATAAGTATTTAACTAATGCATTAGAGGAATATATAATTCTATCCCTACACATCTCATAATGAAAACTATATATAAATTTTCCACAAGATCATAAAACATTAATCATTTCATCATAGACTATGCATTGAAAAATAAATGTCCTTTTTAAACATCCCACCATCATCATAAAAAACATAATCAGAAAGAAAAAACATTGAATCATTAGATTATATCTCCATTAATGAATTTTAATAATAAATGGATGATTAAATGAATGTGAAATTAATTTAATATAACATTCAATCATTTCATTAAAAACATGTGAGAATTTATTTTTTCATTGATAAGATAATTACCAAATTCTTCCAAATATTTGGATAATCATTTTAATTGTGAATATCAAAGAAAACCATTCAATGAATCTTCTAATAAATGAACATTCATGGTGATTGGAAAATTACTTCATTACATATCAGTAAAAAACCATTACTTTTACAGTTTTTAAAAAAAAACCAAAAATGACTTATTCAAAAAATATTCAGAAATATTCCTTTTAAAAACATTTTAAATCTCATTAGAGGCAGTGAAATGGAATTTTTAAAAAATATATAAGGTATATGTTTAAACATTAATTACTACAAAATGGATGTATTTACACAAAGCTATATCCATTTGTATAAAGTTATATTCTTATAGATATCATATAGCCTTGTTCTTTCTTAGATCGTGGTTATAGGATATTTCCATGGGTGTGGCCCATTGATATATGTTGTGGATATATTATCCCTATTTCTATGTGTGCCTGTGACTATGGATATAGGTAGCATATTCTTCATTCAAACACAGTGGAAATTGTGTTTCCCCACAAGAGTATAATGGGAGAATTATGACTAGAATATTAATATAAACCCATGACTATAACCTGCATAAAAAACATGTAGCTATAGTAATGGGTACAGAAGGAAATATGACATCACTAAAAACCATTACATAGAATTTAATTTTTAAATACATTTGAAATCACATAAATCCATGGGAATAGGTTCTCATGGATATAAGTTGTTCCACTTGGGATGCAATATTATATATATATATATGTATACAAATATATATATATCAAATATATATTATTACAATAGATGTCATCATTAACTATTATAGGAGATATACAGGATCAAAATACTATGAATGTGAACTAAAATTGCATGACCAGAAGCCATAGAGGATGCCCATGGAATATCATTATCCACATTAACCATGGTTTTTTCTAAAAGCATCACATGAGGTTAAAAGTAGGTCCACATAGACTAGGTACACATCATGAATGGGGTCATATTTGAAAACACCGTTTAGCTGTGGAGGTTGCTTGTGGATATATGTCAGAGTCCTCATAGATATAATATTCATGTTGTAGACACTCTAATAATTTCCAAGGCCTCAATGACTATGGAAATAGGATATTAACATATATATTTAAGTTATAAACATGATTATATCCCATGGAAATAGCCGAATTTTCTTGTTGTGTTCAATAAAATAATTCTTAAGAGATTATCAATGGTTGAATTTGTTTACAAAATTGGACATAAGGACATATTTTCATTAATAAATTGTCTAGATAATTTTAAGAACCAAAAAGAGAAGAAAAGCGAAACAAATAATTGAAAATTTCAGAAAATAAAATAAAAATATAATATATGTTTAGTTTAAAGGACATGATCCATAAAAGTTTCATCAAATAGAAAGTTAAGATAAAAATCCTGAAAAGAAATAATATTGTCACATAAAACATTACTATAAGTCTGACTTACATCATAAGAACTCTAACCTTATATATATTGAATTTAAATTTTTTATACTTTTATACCAAAATAATATGAACACATAAAATTTCATATATTATCCTCTTATAACATTTCAAAACCCATTTATTAACAATTAATTAATTAAGTCATTTTTTTGGGTTTTAAGTGTCCCATTTTTTATGTATGTTTTTTGTTTGATAGTTTTATTCATTATATCATGATTAGGGTTACATCATATCCCAAATATTAATCATTATTTTTTTCATATATATTCATTAAATTCATATTTTTTACTATCAATAAACTGAAAATATAGAAAAATTGTTTATGTCATTCTTTGATATGATAGATTTTTTGTATGTATTAACGTTGGTCTCAACATCAAACAAAAAGAATCAAATAAAAAATTATCATTATAGAAAAAAAAATATCACAAATATAATATATATTCATTAACTACCACATTATAAATATCCCTGTGATAATTTGGTGAAAATTAATCTTACAACTACATGGAGGTTTTATTCCACACGTACACGAGAGTGATACTTTCATTTCACATTTTATGTAAATGACGTTGAAAATGGTTATGAAATCATAGTAATAAATTATATTTATATTTGTTATACTAGATTAATAATTTCATTATGGATTCATTGAGATTATATAAGTATGAATAAGAAATAATAATTAATTTTTTCCAATAAAATTTATACCACTGCTCCCGAAAAGACTGTTAGTTTAAAAAATAACAAATTCGTAGGATAGTATTTTGATCATACTAGCACCTATAAGTCTTGGGTAGGGATTATTAGAATGGATTTGGGTTGTTATTAGCTGATATAAAAGGATCTTGGAATGTCTAGATGATATAAGAGGGGTTTACCTTTAATAAGTGAGTTAGAGGACACAATTTCAATTAAAAAAATAAATTATAATAATGTATAATTCAAGCCAAATAACTCCAAAATGAGTCATATTTGAATAGGAAATGATATTGGGATGAAATATAGCCATTCATTGTATTTTAAAATGTTTTCAGTTTATTTAAACCATTATTTGGATGGCTCCCAAGAATAAAGGTTCCCCCTGTTGATATGATTCAAACCATTTAGTCATTTAATCCTTTGTCATTTTGGGGTATTGCATAAACCATCCCCTTTTACCCACAATGTACTCATTGAGAACCTGGTGTTTAGGGTTGGGATGTTAAAAAATTGTTTTAGAGGGCTAGTTTGATAATATTCTTTTTTATATTACCTTGATTTTAGAAAGGATATATATGATTTCAGATGTTTATTACTCAAGTAGGTGATTAGTGTTAGTTTCATCCCAACACTATATTGATCTAGGATATTTTTTGTGGGTTCTAGGAACATTAGATATAATTATATATATATATATATATACTTTTTGTTGTGATGCATAGTAGTTATTTAATTAAATGACTTGATTTGTGTTATCTGTTCAGTATTGTTTCTCTTTTTGTGATATTTTTTTTGATTCATGCTATTGTGATATATCGTTAGTGGACTTAATTAGTAGAAACTAGAATGTTGTTTTTTTGTTATATGTATTTTGATTGTGACTAATGTTCACTAATAGAGAAAAGAGATACAACTAGAAGGCTTATAACTTAGGGTTAGGGTTTACTACTAGGGAGGTCATTTTTTAATCCCATAGACTTTCTTGGACATGTTATATTTATAAATTTCATCTTTTTTTGAAGAAATTATAGAGGGAGTCTAATATTCAAAATCATTGCCCTGAGTTGTTCAAACAAGCCTACTAATGATATGTATCCTAGATGATAATTCGATAAAGTGGGGTAACTATTGAAAAAATTATATTTTAAGAATAATAAAATCCTTTTTTCAAATAATATTTGAGTATTTTTTTGTGAAAAATATAAATTTCCAATAAAATTTACAAAATAGATGATTTAATGACATTATTTGAGGGTAAATAGTCTTTTTACACAATAGAATATTTTAAAAAATATTAACCGAGGCAGGCCTTGAGTTAACATCGAATTCCATAGAAGGCAGTTATTCTATACTAGTTTAATAATAATATTAAACATATTATATTACTGCATAATATTATTCCAAAATAATGAAATGTATCCAGAAAGGTTTCTCATATGGGAAATCTGATACCACGATTAGGTTTAGGGTGTCAATTTCATCATAGGCATGATATAAAAGTTATGTGCGCAAAGAATTTGGGGAAATCACACATGAGGATACATTGTAGATATTTTTTATTATAAATTTTCCAAAAAAAATTAATATCTATTAAATTTTGTATCATACGAGAAACCAGAGTCCACCTTTCAATTCTAAATATGAGTTTTACCATAGGCACAACATAAGATTTAGGTGTGTTAGGTGTTTGGCTAGATCAAATGTAATGGTAATAATAAATATATTATTATTATTTCATGTGTTGAAAAATACTGAATTTACATAAGTAATTAAATAATTTTTATTTCAATTAACGGATGAGATATGTTTTTATTTGGATGAATTATTGATAGTTTTGATTCTAGTTGTGAAATTTTGACTTGTCCCGCTAAAATATGATAGTGTGGTTAATATAAATTTATTAATAAATCAGTATATAATGAAAGTTATTTTCTAAATAAATAATTTATTTGTTGAAATAATTGTAACTAACGAAAAAACATAATTGTGGTTGTTATTATTATTATTTATTGGGAAAAATAATTTTTTATTTATTAAAATAACATATGTAAGCATAAATATGCCACTAAAATATATATGTGTGTGTTTACAAGTGTGTATACATAAATAATGTGTATATATGTGTGATATATAATTATATAATTAAATATATATGCATGTATATATATATATGGGTTTATATATGTATTTATGGTTGTGTGTGTGTGTTTTTATAATTCATATATAAATGAGGTAAATATAAATTTATTGGATAAATTTAAAGTAATATTTAAATAATGAGTTAGGTATGATTAAAATGAAATTTTAATGAAAACCCTATAATGGTTTTTGTGTTGAAATGATAGAATTAAGAAGTAATTATCAATATAAAATTCCAATAAAATAATTAATAATTAAAATAATTGAATGTAAAAAAATTGATTTAAAACTGAAATAGAGGGGGATTCAAGCATAAAGTACAACGTGTTTTCCCCAATTCCCACATAGCTCACTTTCCTCTCTCACTCTCTCGCTTCTATTATTTTTTTGACCTAAAAAATAATATATTCTATATATTCTTTGACATTGATCAGATTGATGTGCCATTAGTACCATTGGTTTCATATTAATTAGTATAAATTAAAGACCAAAAATGTATTTGAAGATAGTTAGGTAATATGATTAGGTGTAATTTAATTTTTTTTATAAAATATATATATTTATAAATAATGTATCAATGGGGATATTTAAAGGATTCTTAGGCATCTTTTAATCTTGTAGTTGGGTATGATCACAGTTTGGGTGACGACATCTACTATAAACCTCTTCGTTATCATGAAAAAATTATGAGGTGGGAAGATCCTAATCTTTGTGGTCTCGCGTTTAAACTTGATTCCATTATTTGGTTATAAGTTTTATCATTTGATATGATTCATGATTCGGATTTCATGTGTGTTTGAATCATTTGATATTAAGTGATATTTTATCATGAGTGATATTATTTTTCCCCTTGTCATGTTTCATGTAGTCACATTCCATTATATTGAAACTACATACTCTTGATGTAGCCATATGAATACCTAGTGTGCTCACCCTATATGTATGTTACCATGCCTTTCTAGTTTTATGGTACATGAGATAGCTGATCCTTTATGACAATTTTTTATATAGAGGGAGATTTTTAATGACTTCAAATTATGGTGATGATAGACCCAAAAACAGGGTGATGATATGATGGAATTCGACGTCGAGGTGAACACTCGATGAATAGTTGATAGGCATGTTGCGTACTCAATGCCTTGTAGATTTTTGACTGTCATACTCAATTCCTAGTTCATTTGAGATAACCATGCCAACATTTGGGTCCACGAGATAACTAATTCACATATAATAATGATTCAATTATGTTTTCAAGAAATGGTCATTGTATCCCTAAGGATAGTTTTTGGATACTTATGATATCATCTTGTTATCGTTCCGTCTGTAAGATGATGGAGGTATGGCTAGGGGTTTTGGAAGCTTGGATAGTCTACCATCAGTCCTTTTTTAGTTTTATGAGTTTTTTCATTTATTAATTGTTTATAAGTATTATATACTCTTTTATATTTGTGGACAACAGGTTAAGAATGCATTGGAGATGTCTTACTAAGTGTTTTAATCACATCTTACTTGGGAATTTAGGTTCCCTTGTAAATTTCATGATAGATATGGGGAAGATAAAGGGCACTATGGTGGATAGTTTACCTAAGGGGAATGGATCTAGTGGGATTCTAGGATAAACATCAGTGAGATATTCCATTCACTTATTATTTATTTTCCTTCATTATTTATTATAGATTAGATTTCCACTATTTGGATAATCATTATTTTTTTGAATGTATTTCATTTGTTCTGTTTTATCACATTTGTTCTATGATTATTTATAATGATGATTATTGTTTATTATTGATCCTATGACAAGATACTAAAGTTGCATTCTTTTAATAAATTGACATTGACTCTCGCTACAAGTCGGAATAATCTTGCATATTGTGAGGTGAACATGTGGTCAAGTGGAACTATGACCAAGATTCACTGGTTTGGGATAGGATGTTACACAATGATATCACATGTCAAGGAATTGCTAACTTTTTTTCTTCAATTTTCCATGAATTATGATTAGGTTGACGTGAAATTTGAAATTCGGAGTCATATAGGGGAATAATGAATGTTCTAGTCTAGTACTTTATAGTAGACCATAGAGATTCAATAATGTATGGAATTCATGTTCTGTTTTTACTATTTATTAAACTCAGCTTGGGTAATTCACAGAATGTTTATAAGTAATTTATATAATATTTTTTTCATTCATGTATCTTGACTAGGCATATAGGTTCACATTCCATGTATATACTTGATGTTCTGACTCATTATTGTTATTAATTAAATTCATCGATTTTTTATGTAAGTTCAATATAGTTTCACGAAGGATTATATATCTATTTCCATTATGTAGTGATATATCTATATTGGCACTGATTATGATCAAGGTCTAGTGTTAGTGTATATATATATATATATAATGACAATTGTATAGGGAATGAAACACAGTTTAGTTCTAGGAGGGGTTTACCTTGGGTTAATTGTAGACTCCTAGGTGAACCTTGTGGGATCCCATAGGAAAGATATGAGAAACCTTGTGATATACCATAGATGGATTAGGTTTTATCAAAAAAAATCCGATTTCTTTTCGGAATTGTGTTACTTCACAATAATGAAGATTTATCATCATTAAAATCATATGGGACTACTTGGGAAGTAAGCTAGAATACTTTCATAAAGGGAATATGTGTCTACCATATTATTTGTAGGAGAATGAATTTCAGAATAATCCTACACATTCTCTATAGTTTTGGCTATAGGGATGCTTCAAATTTTAGTTTATCTTTATGTGAATATACAAGGCTTAAGAGTTCCGATATATGGTCAAATATTCACTGATTTTCAAGTACAACATTCTTCCAACATCCAATGAACCAGAGGACCTTAATATTCTATATAACTAGTCGAAATATTTTTAGATATATTTACCTATTAGATACTCTAATGGAAAAACTATTTAAGTTGTGATTGATGTCATGATAGGAGAATAGACATTTTAATACCTCATACTGTATGGTTCCAACAAAGCTTAAGAAGTAAATGATACTATTAGATGACTTAGATAGGGATGGGTTCATTAGACCCAATAATTTACCATATAGTGTACCTATTTTGTAAGTTGAGAACGTGAAAAATAGTATTAGATTAGGATTTGATAATTTAAATATGAACCATGTGATGGTACAGAACTAAAATATGTTTCCATGGATCGATGATCATTAAGATCAGTTATAGGGAGCCTGGTGGTTCTCCTAGATTGATCCTCAATATGGATATCTTCAATTGTGATTTAGATAAGAGGAAATTATGAAGATAGTGTTTCATAGCTGATATAAACTCTCTATGTACTTTTTGATTCTATTTATGATGAAGAAAGCACTGAAAATATTCATTGACCTCATTAACAAGATCTTGCATCCATACTTGCTAACATTCACTACTAACTACTACAAAACCTACCTATAGTAGTGCTGGAATATATCAGCACTCATTAAATTTTCTGATAAAGTCCATATTTATTAGTAATAAAATAAGCAGAGACAAATGATCCCACTATCAGTGTTAAAAAATTCACTGATGAAATGAACCCTTTATCAACGCCGCTTGTTTAGCACTAATGAAAGGTAGCATTCATAAGCGCTTTATTTTAGAACTGATAATAGAAACTTGTATCAATGATTAATTTATATCACTAATAAAAGGTATCCTTTATCAGTTCTTGTTTAGCACTGATAAAATATTCCATTAGTTAGTGGTGTTTTACCGCAGATAATTTTCTAGAATAAAATAAAAAATCAAAAAAATAAAAATATAATGAGTAAGTTATGAAAAATATGAAACATTTTATTAATGAAATAATTATAGATAAAAATGACTAAATTTCACATTCATAAATATATATATTATAAATATTAATAAAATAAAATAAATTTAACATATATATATATAATATTAATTAATGACATATTAATTTATTGTTCATTTTTAATGTTATTCTATTTTCAATTTAACCAATATTTATCTTCGTGTGTTTCATTTATTCCACATAAACACACACACACACATATATATATGTTAATGGATTTGTATATACAAACACACCAACAAATATTTTACGCAACATATAGAAACACATACACCAAATAATTATATATTTTATTTAATTTTTTGTATATTTTATATTTTAATTATAAAAATATGCATTTAATATATATTATTTTTTTAATCAGTCGATTTTATTTATTTATTTTTAGTATACTATAAGGTATTCATTTTTTATGTTTTAAATTTTTATTTTATTTTTTAATTTGTTCATTTTTATTATTTATTTATATTTATGTATTTAATTTTTTTCTATATTTTGAATGTGTATTCATACATTTAAATATATATATATCCACATTTTTTAAAAACTTATATATAATTAATAAAATGTATCAATTTTCTCAATAATTTTAAAGTGTACTCATTTTGATTTATTCAATTTCACTCTTTTAGAATTCATGAATTTAAGATTATATATCCACTAATAATGCTAAAAATATATTTGTAAATAAATATTTAGAAATAAATATGTCTATAAATGTATATTTTCTATATTAATAATTATTAATAATAAATAATTATAACAAATACATAATTATTATAAATAAATAATAATTATTCTTAAATAATTATTTACCTAATTATAAATAAATAATTATATATATTTGAATATTCCTAAAATTAAAATTAATTTATTTAAATAATTATAATTAAAAAACTTTTAATAACCCTTTTTAGTGTTGATAAAGATCAATCTTTATCTGTCCTAATAAAGTTTTATTAAAAGTCATATTTATCAGCGCTAAAACAATAGCATTGATAAATATGTCTTTTATCACATCCTTTTTTTGCTGAAAAGGTTCGATATTTATCATCGCATAAAAAACACTAATAAATAATCTTTTTATCAGTGCTCATAATTTTAGTATAGATTAAAGGAATCTGTATCTATTCTTTTTTTGGAAATTATTGTTAAAGGTGTCCACGATCTATTTAAGAAAAACCCAGACCATGACTCAGGCACTTGCGATTCCCATGCTTTTGAGTAACTCTCTACTACTAGTACGAATCTTCTATGTTCTATTGATTTAATTAAGGCAATAATCCAATTTATGTTATTTCCTAAACATCCTCTATCTTTTCTTGATGTTTTGACTTCAGTGTTTTTTGTTTTTTGACTATTATTAAACATGAAAAACCCTACATCTCTTCTCATCACTGAAATACAACAAGTGTGGTTCTATTTATTCTTCTCATTTCATATGTATTTGAGTGTCTATCCCATTAGTTCCTTGAGACACATATAGACGATTTACATTACTATTAACATTAACAAGTAGAATCCCAACCCCCTCAGTTTTCTCTTCATTTGAATAATATAGGGTTCTAAAATCTTGTTAGTTTCTCAAAATTAATTCATCTTTAATAATAGGTTATATATTTGAATGGCTTAATTATGAGGGTTTTTAAGGATTAAGGGATACCAAGTTGTGACCCTCATTTATGGGTTATGAACATATATGGACTAAGGTAAGTGTAAAAATCATTAAAACATGTTGGTTTTGATTTTGTTTATTCATCCAATTTGTTAAACCATGAAATGGGTTATTTAGATTTATAATTTTGATGAATAATTTTTTATTGAATTAAAAAAAATATTTAATTAATTAGTCACATTCCAATAATTATTTTTGTGATACTTGTTGTGGAAGTTTTGTTTTTTAATTAATTCAATATTGTTATTAATCATTAACAAGTGGTTGAATATGATTAATGTTTTATCATATAATATGATTGAGTGGTGGGTACACCTCTCTCCAATATTATATTTTACAACGAAAAATATCACTATCCACCATATCATTGGATGTTCTTAGTTTTAATTGTAGATATACATGAAGATATGTCGTATAAATTTCAAATAAGGGAAGTATTTATTGTTATTATCAACGAATTTATGGTAAAATATCATAATTATAAATTTAGGATTTCATTTAATTAATTCATTTCATTTATAAGAGTAAAAAAATATAGCTCAATACTGATCATAATTTAAAAAATACACCCTTTAAAGGGATGAATGTTATTGTATGGATCATATGGTAGGGTAAAAAAAATCAAAAAATGGAAGGTGGAGAATCCTTGAGTATAAATAAGTGCTTCCCACTATTGGTGAGGTGAGATCTATTTTTTCAAGGCCTTTATAGTGGATATATTATAATTCCTCTTCAATTGAGGTGACATTTTGAGTGATTTCATTAGTGAAAGTTCCTATCACAGTTTAATCCTTAAAAACATGATTGTATTATATCTCTTGATTATGTATTAGAATCCCTATTTCAAACTATATTTCCACCATCATTGTGGTTTTAATGTTCATTGATGACATAACTCTTGAATAGTGATGGCATGAAGTCTAGTTTTAAAGGGGGAATGATTAGTCTCAGATCCATCATCATGATATAGAAGAAAAGCGATTGTTTGTGGACATACTAAATAAAGTAATTCAAAGTCAATTTTATTGTAGTATTGAATTATTATATCTATATTCATAAAAATAACAATTTTTAGGCAATATGTATGCAATTGTGGACTTTTATTAATGGAGTGTACTACATTTTTAATATTCAAGAGAAATTAATAGTTTGACTAATCATGTTGACTATGTCTTCGGAACATGATGTTGTTGAAAGTAATAATCTAGAAAAACATTAGTTGATAAAATTTTGGAATTATTAGGGGATCAACAATATATTGATGAAAAAAATGATCACATAGCATAACTATTTTGAATAAAATTATCAAAGCAAGAAGTCTTGGAATAAAATTTGAGGTTGGATGGAATCAAAATGCCGAACCTATTTACCCCAAAAAGTCTTCATTCATCAGTTATCTTGGTTTCATAATGAGTATTAATGTTCCAATGGATATCGACTCTTGGCATCATGTCCAACATGAAATGAATGAAATCCTTTAGTATGATATTAAGGTAATGTTACAATAGACTTTCTCTATTTTAATAAAAAAATTATACAATGAATCATTGATTTAGTTTTCATTATTCCATGAAGACATATCTTAGTTTATAAGAATATTATAATAAAATTTTCTTAATGGCCACTGTAAAATCACATATATGCTTTTGGATCTTCAAATGGAGTTATATCTCATGGATGTTGAGTGGAAAATAAATCCCCCTCCACTAAAATGTTATGCACATATTAAAAAGGAGGAAATATGAACTGATTTTAGAAATCATCACAATAAGAAATCATTTCACGTTCAATGTTGTTTATAATAAATTATATTACATTATTTATTCTATCCAACATTAATTAAAATTATAAATTTCTTAAATATTAAAAGGGTGTTGAAAATAAAGAGTATGCATCAAAACCAGCATAACTCTATTACAATGGAAGGATGATGTATGCTTCACCCGAGAAAAAATTGGTAAGTATTTTTAATCAACACGAAATGTTTAATTATTTGATATAAAACAACATATGATTCTTTTTTTATATGAATATTGATGGATCAAAATTTGAATCAACTTCCAACCCATGTCATGTGCTATGAGTGACACTCATTTAAATATAAATTATATATTAGTTGATGAAAACAAAAAATAAGTATGGGAAGTGTGTGTAAGTATGACCTATTTTTAATTCATTATGATCTATAAAAATATTATATAAAAATAATCAGTTCATATTTTTTATATGGTTTAGATATAAAAATCATAAACAACCATACGAGATGAAAAAATACTTTTAGTAGATTAGAAGCTGCTTGAACAATATGGTTGCAATAGAAGATTTGGTTTTGGAGTCTCTACATGAACATATTTCTAGAAGATAAAACCACATGAAGTTACATATAATATAATTAGATTAATGTAGAATAAAATAGACTCACTGCATGATATTTTTTCCCTGTCTGGTTTGGAAGACCAATGTATTATAAAAGATCAAAGAAAACTGTCGGTTGATAAAAGATCCACACATGATCCAAATGATCCCACTAGCAATGTGTCTATTCATTCCCCCCGAACCATACCTGGGGTGATAAACTTTTTGATTACTCTTTTTCCTATAAGTGAATCAAACAACTTTCAATAACTTTATACTACTAAAATTCTTCATGGTATAGTGGAATGTGATTTTTATCTGTCAACACACACATACCGCCATGTTGAAAGGGTTACAATATATAATATCCCAGGATATTAGCTACATGATCAAACCCTTCTAAAATATCACATTAGATTGGGATTTGAGGTAGCTTATGATCTGACTATTGAGTTTCTTGTTCAACTTGATGATCTAGGTATTAAAATTGTCCAATATGATATTAGAACTTTCCTAGAAAGGTTTTTGTATCTATTAAAGTAACATGAGGTACATATTTATGTCATTTTTCAGATGAAAAACATGTAATAGTTGATGATAAAATGTCTGAAGTGAGGTATGATATCATATATAGATAAACTAGTGGAAAATGAATGGTCCAATCAAGAAAATATAATAAATTGATCAAGAAAACAAAAAAAACTTTTGAGATTACCTTCTCTCTACTAGTTCCAGAGAAACATTTATTAACATTACAACTTAATGTTGAGACAACATATAATGATAATACTATATCATACATTCAGTATGAAGATGAAATATTCATATTTTTCATTTTGGATGGAATTGGTCTCGAAACTCTAAATGATATTCTCAAGATTGAATGGATGGGTGTCTTAGTTGTTAATACAAAAATAAGGTACATTTTCAGAATACAAATTTCCAAATAGTCATCTAAATATGTTTATTAATTATAATAACTATTCAAATTTTTTACAAGAATTTATATTAAAATAATATAAAGATAAAATCACCCGAAGAACAATTCGGATTCATTAATCCTAGTATCATTTCTACCGTAGAAATTACTTTCGATAAGGAAGAAATAGATAATAAAATAGAAAAGTTAATTCAAGAGTTTAACAAAAAGAATCAGATGACAGACTCTTTTTGATGTATATAATGAAAGGTTAAAACTCTATGATCTAATAACATCAAATATATTTTTAATTTTTTCATTGCTTAATTTTTTTTTCCTATAAATCATGGTATGCTGATAGTAGTCAACATAGACACCCCAACTATTTATTTTTTGGATTCAATGCGTGAAAATTCAACCCACAAACAACAGATTATGTTTATTTTGAATATGTAATACACTAAAATAATCATTTTATAGATAAAATATGAATTATATGTTTAGTCTGTGTTTTAATGAGATTTTTTTTATGATAGGGTGGTCTCTGAATACATGTTAAATCATGGAATGATGATAGAATCTAAAAATAAATAGCATGTGGATTTCTAAAAATGGAAAAAATTATGTCATATATATAAATATTTAAATATCAAAACATTTCAAAACAATTCACCTATTTTGGTCAATGTTTCTATAGTGTTTGAAACAAGATATTGAAATTGATTTTCGTTATTATGATTGCATATTTATGAGAGAAATAACATATAAATAAAAAACCAGTATCCCCTACAGGTAATTTTTTAAGGAAATTAAAATATCATTAAATATATTTCATAATCATTAGTTTTTTTTATATTTTCTCAGTATTATCAATATTTTTTAAAAAAAGTCATTCAGAAGAAGAAACTATTTTGTTTATAGATGAGTGGGAAACATACTTTTTGATAGAATGTATGTCGACAAAAATTTTGGTGATTATATGCGATGTTTGTGATCTCGTACGGGTTATGAATATTAAATTATATTTGGGGTGTGAAGAATTAGTTATATAATTCTTATATATTATTCATCATCTATTCATCAAGGAGATGATTAATGGAGAAAATTAATTTGTTTAAAACCACTATCATAAAAATAGTAAAAGTTTTGTGCAAATGATGAGTTGGAGATGGAGGAAGAGGCAGAGGCAGAGGAAGAGGCAGAGGAAAAGGTGGAGTAAAAGTTGGAGTCAGAGACTAATATAGTGGAGGAGGTAGAGGTGAAGACCGAGGTGGAGACAGAGGCAGAGTAGGATAAGAAGCACTGGCTTGAAAACAATAAATATTTTTTGGTAAATGATGAAGAATAAAGATCATACCATGATTTTGTTCTAGAAAAAAAGATCACACAACACTTGTCACATAAGATAAGATCCATTGACTGTATTTCCTGTTTAAAATGGTGTTTTTATAAAAAACACATGTTTCATACACAAAACAGATAAAATGAATTCATATTTTTTTGTTAATTTAAAAAAAACAATCCATATTTCATTTGTGATGTGTAAGGATAAAACACGCTTCAATCTGAGGCACGATGTGAATTTTATGAATCCAAGTGTGTCTTTTTTTCACAAGTAACATTCATTTTAATAAAGAAACAACTGACATACCGAAAATAAGTCAAACTCATTCCATTGGATTTTATATATTAAGACAATGATCCAGCGGTCCTTTGGTATATTTCGAATTCAACTACACCTGAATCTGACCCATAGTGTGATCAGTGTGACTCCAAGTGCATCATTTTTATTCAAAAAACGAATTAATGTTAATAAGAAACCAAATGACCTACACAAACCAAATTAAACGCATTCATATTTTTTTGGTTCTTTAGGAAAATGATACATATATCATTTTTAACATTTATGGGTTGGCTTCACCTCAATCTAACACTTGGTGTGACGAGTATGACTCTAAGTGCATTGTCTTTATTCAAAATGGAAATTCATTTTAATCAAAAATCAACAATTAACATACTCAGAACATATAAAATGTATTCGGGAGTTTTTGATTTGTTAGTAAAATTATCAATGAGTTATTTGGGACTTATATCATTTAGCCGCACTCTAATATGATGCACGGTATGACCGATATGACTCCAAGTGCGTCTACTTAATTCAAAAAATTCATTAATGTTAAAAAAACTGACATACTCAAAACTGAGAAAAACAAATTCAGATTGTTTTGGTAATTTAGTACAATGATCTATATGTCATTTGTGATGTGTAGGTATCACCAAAAACTCTATCTAACACATGGTGTGAACAGTATGACCCCATATGCATCTTCTTTATTCAAAAGTGACATTTAATTTAATAAAAAAACAACTGACATGCTAAAAATCAATAAAATGATTTCTGGTTGTTTTGATACTATAGTACAATGATCTTTGAGTCATTTGGGAGATGTATCATTTAGCTGCACCTAAATATGATGAATGGAGTGACCGGTATGATTCCAAGTGCATATTTGTTTTCAAAACTGGCATTAATGTTACTAGAAAATAACTAACATACTCAAAAACCATAGAACACATTCATATTATTTTGGTACATATATCAAATGATACATACATCATTATAGATGTGTAAATATCAGTCCCGCCTCAATCAGATGCATGGTGTGACGGGTATGACTCCAAGTGCATCTTTTTTATTCGAAAGTGACATTCATTTTAATAGAAAAAGAAACTGACATACTCAAAACCAATTGCATACATCAAGAAAATGATCCATGAGTCATTTGAGACATGAAACATTCAGTCACACCTCAATCGGATACACATTGTGACCAGTATGACTCCAAGTGCATCATTTTTATTCAAAAGTGACATTTATATTAATCTAAAAATACATCATATACTCAAAATTGATAAAACTCATTCATACTATTATTATACTTTAAGACAATGCTCCATGAGTCATTTAGGATTTATAGCATTCAGTCACACCTCAATCATGTTGGAACCATGGTCATTCATTGCAAGAATTGGAGTGTGGTTTGTGTTTGTTGGCAAGAGGAGGTGTGTGCAAAATGAAAGTGGTGCACGACATAAGGGAGGTGTGTGTGTGAAAAATATAAATGAGTGCGAAAAATAGAAGAGTGTGTGAAAAACAGCGGCCTGCGTGAAAAATAGCAGCATGCACGAAAAACAACAGCGTGTGCGAAAAATAGCTTAGTGCGTGAAATAGTGGAGATATATTTTTCTCAGAAGAGGTGTTTCAGAATCCGAACATCAGAAAATTGCAGAGGCATTGGCTACGTGAAAAAAATTTCATGTGCCAAATATTATGCGCTAAATGAGAGGTTGTTCGCACCACAAGGGGTTTTTTGCACGGGGTTCTGAGATTCCTATAAATAAGAGGTGACCCCCCGTCATTCCGTACTGTTGAATACTAACACAAGATCTGAGGTCTGATGCGTTTAAAAGGATCACGTAAAGGTCTAGCTGCACAAAAATTTTCGAGTTGCGTGAAAAAGGCCGAGCTGCGTGAAAATTTCAAGCTGCACGAAAATTCTGAGTTCTGCAAAAAAAATTTGAGCTGTGGGAAAAAGGAGAGTTTGCGTGAAAAATAAATGAAGTTGCACGAAATATTTTTCCACACAAAAAAAATGTATTGTCTACAAATGTAAGAACTTTTGCGCATAGGGTACATGTCGTGCGAAATCATCAGTGCAAGATGTTTACACGTTCTGATTATCTGGTTCAGTGGTTCAGTGTGTTTGTGTTCATAAATTTTTGTCTTTGATGTAAGCATAGTCTCTTACTAAGAAAAGACAAAGACTTCATTGTGAATCTATTGAAGAGTCCTTTATGTCTATAAACTAACTGAGACTTCACTGAAGGCAGTGAGCCAGGGGTAGTCAACGGGAGTGACCTGAGGGATATAGTGGGCTATCCCTAAACATTTTGTAAAGGAAATGAGCCTGGGACAAAGTGACTGTTCCTGAACCATTGTAATCCAAAACTAGTGAAGAATAGTGGAATTAGGTATGACTGAAAACATGTCGGCGTATGCTCATTGGACGTAGCCCTTAGTGGTGAACCAAGTAAAAAGTTGTGTGTCATCTCTTTGCATGTGAATGTTTGATTTTTGATCATATCCATCATACAGGTTTGACTTGTTCTTACCAATGTGGGAACAAGATCTATCAGATTAAAAGAAAAGTTGACACCCGGATTCACCCCTCCCCTCTCATGGTGTCTCGGGGTCCTATAAATCAGACCCACGGTGTGACCGATATGACTCCAAGTGCCACTTTTTAATACAAAACTAACATTAATGTTAATAAAAAACAAATAAAATCCTCAAAACCATGTAAATGTGTCCAGATTATATTCTTACATTAGTAAAATGATCCATTTATCATTTGTGATGTGTATCGATCAACCCCATCTCAATCTAACACATGGTGTGACCGATATAACTCCAAGTGCATCTTTTTTATTCGAAAGTGACATTCATTACATACTATATAATAAGGTTTTATTTTTATTGTATTTTTTTAGAAATTTTATTTCATTTAAATTCAGTATTTGTATCTTATTTTGGTAAAAAAAATTCTATTTTTTCTGATGCAGTGTGTAGCATCACACTGCTCTTATTTCTGGTTATACAGTGTGAAAATGCATCAGACTGCACTTTTGACCTTTATCAGCATTATTTTCTCCGATGATAAATCATCCCTTTATCAATGCTTTTATATTTTTTGAAAAATTGATCATTTATCGGTTCTTATAAATTCTTTTATAAATTCAATCTATATCAGTGCATTCAATAGACCTGATAAATAAAAAATTTATTAGCGGTAAAAAAAGAAAATAAATCTCACTTTTATTAGTGCTTTTAAAGAAATGATAAATCTTTTGTTTATCATCACTAAATTAAAGTTATAATAAATGGGGTCTTTTATCAGCACTTTGAAAACAACATATAAATAGTACCTTTATCAATTCTTTTATATGACCTGCTAAATATCCCTTTTATCAGCACTTTTTAGTGATAAAAAAATTCATAGACTGTTAACCATGGAAAGGTCATCAACGCTTCTCTAGCACTGATAATATCTTATTATTACGTTGTTCAAAGCATGTTTTTTAGTAGTTTTATTTTTAATAAATGATATCCTCAACTACTCATTAACACCATAGATACATTTTAGGCACCTAGAGGTAGTCCTGAGTATTCTTTATAAACACAGGATTTACACTAGGATATCAAAGTGTGACTTCTAGATTCTAATTACAAATTTACTAAGACATGTGGTTTCTTTGACTAATATATATTTACAATATATAGAATTTTGAGGCAGCCATTTATAATACTTGACTCCAAAATGTATTTGATATTTTTAAATTTCTGGGTTGGGAAGGATATTAATGATGGTTTAGCAAGGGATTCTCTCAAATATCAACACCCATGACAATGCTAGAAATGAAGGGAGTGAAGATCTAGTGGGTGGACAAATGTAAATAATTCTTACATTATCTAAAGAAAAGGATGGATATGGATCCAATACTAACACTCCCTAAGATTATGATTTATTACTAAATTCATTGTGACAAATCATGAATTGGTATAGGAGTGGTGCTAATAAATATAGTGGAGGTAGTACCACATATGTCTCTTCATATATGTCCCCATGAGTGGAACTACCCTGCAGATGACTTGGACATGGAATTGGAGTTCCATTCTCTGAGTTGTCGGTGATACTATCTCTTTGGTGATATTTCTTTTTATACATACCACAAATGAATTTGATAAATCTTCATAGAAAGAGATCCAAATCTATGAAAAAGGTTCATGGTTGATTATATAAATATGTTCGAAATTGGGATTATTTATGAACATGGAAAAGGTAATTCCATTTAATATTATCCTAGTCATAAGATGTAGAATAACATAGAGCATGGTAAGACTTCATCAATGGTGACCTGGAGTTGTCTGAGATTATTGGTAGACTGGATGGGTGATTCTTCTGAGGATTAAGTATCTATGAATTTTTACCCTTTAAAGATTACATTTATTCTATAGACTTGGTCAATATTGGTGTATATTCAGACCCAAAATGTATTGTGGTGAGGGAAGAGAAACTTGTGGTGAATCAATACTCAATAGGTTGATAAAAAAATTGATGGGATCATAATATTTGGGAAAGTACTAGTCACTATTATAATCAGAGAGGTTTTGATGTGGGATTATCAAACCTATATATGGGAAGTAAATCCTAGTGTGACCATGATGTATCATGACTTTAGACAACATTCCTAGTAGCCAATGATGAAGAGTGAAATTACTAGTTTTGTCAAACTATGCCTTACCTTTAAGAGGGTGAAGTTTGAGAAACTATGTGTTGGTTGATTGTTGCAATAACTATAATTGACTATGTGGTAATGTGTGGATGTTATGATGGAATTTTTAATGGTGTTACCTAGGTCCATGAATAGTCATGATGAAATTAGAGAGATTTTTGAATGAATAAGGATGTTTGTTCAATTCATTCTGGTCAAAGAGACATAGTCATTGGACGATTTTGGAAAGCTCTTTAGCTAAATGATTGTACACTTAAATGGGGTTCCCATGCTAATGGTTCTAGAGAGTGACACGTGTTTTACATCATTATTTGGGTAGGTATTTCACAAATATCTATGTACTTTTATAAGATTGGGAAAGATGTATCATCCTTAGATCATAATATAGTCTAAACAAACTATACATGTATCAGAGGATGCCAGTCTAGTTTATGTCTTCCACATCACTGGACAATTTACTAATCACCTAACATTGACTGATTTTTCATTAAATAATAGTTATTTGGATTTAATTTAGATGGCACCATATGTTGATCATTAGGGGAGGCCATCTCACTCACAGGTCTATTTGTCTAATGTAGGTGAGACAATAGTAGTTGGTCTCAACGTGGATGAAGAGACCTCCAAGAGATTATATATTATATAGAATAGCTTCATCGCTACACATTGAAAAATTTTATCTTATTCCAACCATAGAGATTATGCCCTGGGATTTCTATGTGTATATCATGTTTTCTAGATCATGTCTCTCATTTAATCCTATATATCTAGAGAAGTAGGTAAATAAATAATCTCAATTTTTTGGAAACTTTGAGATCACCGAGTAGATAGGGGTAGTGCTGTACCATCTGGACATCCCTTCTCATTATTTATGTATGCATGATATGTTCCCTGTTTCATAGATTTGGAGGTACATACCCTACCTTCTACGTGTTTTTTATTTCAAGGATATCGAGAGGGAGACCGATGAGTCATTTGGGGAGTGTATAGTACAGATCATAGATTGAATTAAGAAGGTGATGTGATGAAATATAGTACAACTAGTCTTGATAGATATAGGTATCTAAGAGAACACATGGGAGAATAAGTATAACATTCCAGATAAATGGCCTGAATTTATTGAGAATGTTTTCTAGAGATAGTTCTAGTGGATGAAAAGTTGACAGAGGGTGAGAAATTTAATATACTAAATATTAATGACAATAAAAACCCTCATTGATAATAATTTATGAGTATTATTATGTGATTTTAAATTTTTCAAAAAAAACACTTAATTAATGATTTAAGGGTTTTCATAAGGGTAAATACCTATTCAAACCTCGAAATATTCTGTGGAATATTTTTAGATTTAGGTGATGAGATAAAACAGGATTTCAAGGCCTATAGAGCTTCGATACTGATGGAATAAAAAATATTAAATATGTTATATTACATGGAAACTAATTTCCCAAAATAATTTATGGTTCCCCAAACAGTGGATCATATGACAAGTATGATACAACTATTAGGTCCACTATGTTTTTTTGGCCATACCCACAACAAAACATTTATTTATGTTGGGTGGTTGGTCAAATTACATAGTAGGATAAATTATTTAATAATTTTATTATATTATTTTCTAAAAATAATTTAACATCTCCCAAATAGTGTATCATATGACAATATGATACCCATTTATGTCAAGGATATGTGGTTTACACTAGTCATAGAATAAATTTTATGTGCGTTGATCGATTGGTTAGATCACACTTGAGGATAACTTATTTAATATCTTCCTTATATATTTTTCAGATAAAAATAAAATACTTATCAAATTGTACATCATATGAGAAATATGAGGAAAATTTTATATCTAGATTATAGGGTCTAACTTAGGAGATACGTGACATTTTTCTGTGTTGGGTTTTTGGTCAGATTGAATATTTGGTTAATTTTTCAATAATTTTATTATTTGGTTTTATTAGTATAATATATGAAAATCATTTTCTTAATTGGATTCTTCTTCCATAATGCACGAGACCCCATTTTTTTATGTGAGTGAAATAAAAAAGAATGTATTTGAACCTGTTTTGACCAGTTAAAAATATTATTGACATAATGGGATAAATTAAAACACCATAGAGTCAATAATTTTGGTGAAATCGTAGATTAAATCAAGGTATTGATTATTCGAGTGTAGAATTTGGGACACATATGGGATTTGGTTTTATATACCTGATCAACTCCCATTCAAGGTTGATCTCATCGAGTTCATGAAACCCAAAACTTCTTTATGTGCAATTATAAGGCCTTAGATCAAAAATATTAACTCCTTCTTCCTTGGTAGTGCATCATTTTTCTTGGATCCTCTGAGCTTTTTTATTTTATTTGCATTTAATTTTTCTTCATTTATCATTTTTTCTCAAATTATAGAAAAATTTTATTTTAAATAAAATGAATAAAACTATGAATAGTAATGGGATAATTTTAATAAATTATCAAAGTATAATTTTACATAAATATCAATCGATAATTTCATATAATTATCAAAAGATAATTTCATGAGTTTCCATAGACAATTGAAAAGAATTATGAAGTGATGATTATGTCATCTTATCTAATAATAATTTTAATGAATTATAAATTCATAGTTTATTCTAATTACCGAATGATAATTTTGTAAAATTATCAAATATAATTGCAAACTATTTTGAAAAAATAATTTTTACATTTTATCATAGGGTAATTGCGTGTATTTTTCAATTTTTATAAAAAATTCACAAAAAACAATTACATTGAATTTTGAAAGGAATTTTTTTTAAAATTATCAACCAATACTCGTGAGATTATAAATGTATAATTCTAAAAATTATCAAATATATTATCGTTATTATCACAACATAATTGTTAATTTTATCAAATGGTAATTGCAATATAACCAAAATCCAATTTATAGAATAAAAAACATCAATAGATAATCTCATGGATTTATCAAGATATTATTTATGGGATTTTTATATGATAATTACTTTGAATTATAAAAGGATAATTATTAAAATTATCAATCAAAAATTTCATTTTTAAAAGATAATTATAAAAATTATAAAAAAAATTAATTAAGAAAGGGATCATTAATCATAAATTATCAAAAGATAATTATAAAGGATGATTGGTGATAATTCATTAATAGATTACTATAAAGAATAATTTATGATAAATTATCAATAGATAATTATAAAGGATAATTTATACAAATTTAAATGAGAGAATCACAAAAAGATAATTTATTATAAATTATCAAGATATATTAATAAAAGGAATATTTATAATAAATAATCAATATATAATTATATAGAATAATTTATGATAAATTAACAAGAGATAATTATAAAAGGATAATTTTTAATAAATAATCAATAGATTTTTATAAAAGGATAATTTATAATTAATTATAAAATTATATCTATAAAAGGATAATTAATGATAAATTTTCAATATATAATTATAATATGATAATTTATAAGAAATTATCAAAAGGTGATTATTCAGAGGGAGAATTTCTTGATTGCATTCCATGGCCTGAAAAAATAATATATATATATATATATATATATTATCCAAGAGAGAGTGTGTGTGCCATTGAATGAAATTTTTATATCCTTTTTTAGATAAAATAAATGGTTTTAGTTCTAGTAATCCTCGAAGAGTCACAAACATTAATGTTTCGATGTTTACGATAATACGGATTTGAAGAGGTATTATTGAGTGTTGAGGTTTCCACTCGATATATCAAACCACATATGGTGTCTTATACATTAATTTTACCTCGAAAACGTTTTATGGAAACAAATTCTTAAATTTATGATATTTTTAAACACATGTTTTCTTATTTTTATTTCTATGTAGACATATTTGATGACCATGACAGCTTATGAACACATGAGGGTGTGTTTATAGCCTTGAGAATGTCATGAGAAACACTTTTTTATGATTACATTGTTGTTTATTAATCATGTTCAATGTGGATCACATCTTATGTTTTGATACCTTACTTAAAGTGATGTGTTACGCTTTATCATGCATCCATCCATGTTGTGTGTGAATTTGTGGTATTGTTCATTGAGCCCATGGAAGGTGGAATGTCATGGTATGTTTTTCCATTAGGGTGGAGTGCACATGACTTACGATGAGAGTAATGAGGGTCTTCTCCATAGGGTAGGGGTATGATGATGCCTTTGGGATGTCGTGAGATGAACTCAATTCCTAGAGGATGAAAAGTGGCATGTTCTCAGTGCATAGTAAATGTCGAGTAAATCTCAATTCATAATGAATGAAGATAACAAGAATTATTTGATTCCTAGTGTATATTGAGTTTCATGAACACTCGATGCTGAGTAGCATGCTTCTTGATCCCCATGTATAGTACTTGATTCTTCAAAAACGTTGATTATCCTTCGACATAGATTTGAAGCATGTATATTTTGGGGTTTGTGGTAGATTGGTTTATGCATGACAACTCGGTTTGGTATTTTTTGTAACTATGGTTGATAGAAATGTATTATTTTTATGTAATAAACATGTATACTTGATTAAATCTGGTTAAGGGAGCACTAGTTGTTGTATATTGTGTCTTATACTCACACACTACTTAGAAATTTTGGTGCAATAATAGATTCCATTTAGGATTCAATGAAGGGAAAAGTCCATGTGGCTGGATGCAAGGATGATGAGTGTGGGAATTTTTCCTGGAATGGATGAAAAGTAGAGAGACCAGCCATTTATCTTATTTTTGTTTATCATCTTTATTTACACCATACAGAATTACCTAATTTTGGAGCTCCTTTTATGTACAGGTCTTTAGTGCCAATTTTTCAATTATTATACATGTTTAATATGATGATATATAATGTTAAGTATTTTTTATTATTGAACATATGACATGATAATGATGTAATAGTCTCCTTGCAATTGGAATCATACCCTCACTAATATTTAAAGACATCTTGAATTCATGGAGGTGGGTGTGATGTCATGTGGTACACCATCTCGAGCATTTAGTAAGATTTGATGAGATAATAACTAAATTAATTTTAATTTATATAGTTTTTCGATAATAATTTAAATTCATACTAAAATTGAATTGAATGAAAAATAAGAGACCATCGTTACTTCTGGGATGTGGGGTCTACCATAGCAGAACATAACATTTGTGGCATCACGCATTTCATTACAACACATGTAAGGGTAATAATAATTATATTATTATTATTACTGTTAGAATTTTCCTGAAAAATGGTAATTTAATTTTCAATTAAATTATTTGGGTATTCACAAAATTGGTGATTTATTTTTTCCCATTTGTGAATAGATATGTAGAGGTTAGGTAAAAATGTTGATGTTATTATCTTCTGTAAAAAATGATTTTTTCTTAATAAAAATGTATTTAATATTATCCGAATTTAAATGGAATTGTTATTTTTCAAATATTAATAATGAAAATGTTGTGAGGAATTTAAAAATAAGAATTAATATTGTAGTTATTATCATTATTAAAAAGTAAAAAATAATATTTTTTGTTGAAAATAAATTTGTATATATATATATATGAGATAAATATATGTGTATATTTGTACATGTTTCAGTGTGTGTGTCTATATATATAAGTTTTTCTAGGTGAATATATCTACAATTAGTATATATATATATATATTTTTGAATCTTCAGATACATTTTATAATGATTAAATGTGTATTAATAGGACCGAATGGAATAAAAATTTGATGAAAGTAGATAATTATAGAAGAAGGAGGTCATGACCATTATAAATTAGTAGTTGGAAGTATATGAACCCTAGTCCTAATGCATGGCATATGTATGACAGAGAGAAAAGAGAAAATATTAAGTGTAATAATTAAATAATAATTATAACAAATGATATATAATTTCAATAAAAACCATAATATGAAAGGAAAATTGGGAAGCAATGCACAACATATAAGAGTAACATCTTCTCTAATATCAGACATATCTTCCCACAACCTCTTTATCTCTCTCTATCTCTTACTCTATCACTCACCAATATTACTATTTTCTGTATTTCATATTATCATAAAACTTAATTATTTAATACTGTCTATGAAACTGATCATATTAATGCATCATCAGTTCTATTGGATTTATATCGATGGGTATAAATTTATTTATAATCTTGTTTCTAAATGACTAAAAAAATTAATAATTGTTTTTTACACTTTTTAATGATAAATATAATTTCAAATAATTAAAAAGTGATATATATATAATAATTTATCTAATAATAATGGTGAAATATTTTCAATATATAATTATAAAAATCATGAAATGACAATTAAAAATGAATTTTCATGTGACCAAGAAAATAAAAATTATAGAAGTATAATTAAATTTATTATCGAATGATGATTACCAATAACTATCAAGAGGTAATTACAATAATTAATAAATGGATGATTTCTATAAAATTTATCAAAATATAATCTCATATTTTATCAAATGTTAATTTGTAAAAAATTATCATAAGTTAAATCTAAAATGATAATTTATGAAATTTATTGAAGTATAACTATTTAGAATATAAAAGAATGATATTTTTTTACTTATTCTTTATGGGAAATTTGTGAGCAAAATCCTTCGCATAAAATGATAATTGAGAAATATCCAGAAGAGGGAAAGTGTTGTCACTTGTAATATTTTATTCCTTTTGTAAATAAAATTGATGTCAGTATTCATTGGTGTGAGATCATATTTCTGGTTTTTGTGAGAATTTGTTTTTCTTGACGAAACCTTCATAAAATATGTTGTTTTGGTCAATTACAATTGGGTATGATGTTTTATTCTGTTTTGGGATATATATATATATATATATATGATTTTTTATGATATGTTATTTATGTTAAAGAAATTGAGGCTTGTTTTGTGATACATGTGGGTTTGTGTGTGTCAATGAAGATTTCCTGATGAATATAATATAATTATTTGTATTCATGGAATTATAACCATGTTGAGTTTCTCACATGCTGTTATATATGGATTTCCTAACACTCGTGATATATTTTATATGATTCCACCATTTCCTTATAATAAATTTTATTTATCTTATGTTTTTTTGTTATTCATGGTACCAATGTGATAGGTGGACTGATCGTCGATTTGTATAAATTTAGATAGAGCATGTTGGGATTTGTCATGTGACTTGATAAAAAGAATGAGTTAATCAATAGGGAATCATTTCCTAGTGTTTCCTGACCTGGTGGTATGATGATCATGAGTGAGCATACCCATATGTGATGAATTGGGGGCATGATGATCATGAGTGATCAGAAAATCATGGAAAAGGTGGGGAAGGGTGGTCTATCTTACCTAAACAGAAGAAATCACCTAGGTTTGATGAGCTTGAATGGTTTCACCTAGAGGCTTAGGTCCTATATGAAGTTTGAGAATATTGGTTCTAGTACTGATATTAATATGCTTCCACGATTGTCCAATGTCTTCAATCATGGAACTGAATCAGTTATTATTAGGGTTGGTTGCAGCTTGGTTAGTGCACATGTTCTTGTAAAAACTGTTTATTATGTGTGTATTTATTTATTTTAAAGTTATAAAATTTTATGTGAGTGCAAAAAAGTTGAGGATGCATTGTGGTGTCCTCAAAAGTCTTTATAATCACACCATAATTGGGTGTTTCTCTTCACATAAGGATTTCATGACCTGGGATCTGAGGAATGGAAAGGGGAATTTAGTTGATGGTTTTGAATTAGATCCTTGATTGGATGTTTTCTAGGAAATAATTTCGTGGAACTCTGGTTATTTATATAGTTTTTATCTCTATATGATTCTATTTATTACTTTCTCAAAAGTTTTTCCTCATTAAGAGTTTATTTCTGATATGTATGTCATTTATTCAGAAACCTAATTTACTATGTCTTTTTTATTTTTTATTAATTATTATTGATCCTATGAAATTATACTATGTGTATAGTCTCCCCATACACAATTTTAAACCCTCAATACTTTTTATCATCCTCATTCATATGGGGAGGTGTGCATGAGGTTATGTAGAATCTCGCCTTGACCTGGTTGTTCAGTTCAGGGTGTAAAAAAATTTTATAGTAGGATTAGTATTAGTAACATCTATTTTATCTTAGCTTGAATTGGGATACAATAGACAAGAGTTATGCAATTTGGGGATCAGGTAGGGTATCAATGTCAATTCATGACCAAAACTGTATGGTGAACTGTTAGTTTTGAATAAATTGGAAATTATAATTTTTGGTAACCATTAATTGAATTCTCCTAGGGTTATTCAAATGATTTTTATACGGAACTTATGATATTTTTCATAAATTCATTCATCATGACTAAGACCATAGTTTCACAAAACATATTTATACTTTTTTTGTATTGTATAGTAGTATATTAATTGAATTCTATGATTTCTCTTATTTGTTCGACATAGTTTCTCTTTACAGGAAATATTTGCATTAACAGGTTGTTGTGATATATCATTATTGGAAATAATTAAATGAATTGATATTGTTGTTATGTCAGATTAAATATGATTTTTTTACTAACATTAATGAATAGAAACAGTGGTAAGTAATAGTAGGGTTATACTTTGTGTTGAGGGTAGATTCTTTGGGAATCATGTGTGTGATCCCATAACCTACCTAAGAATTATTATGTTTCTAATGATATATTTGTTTCAAAGATTACAACTAGAATATGTATGACTGAACCACTAGTTACGGTATTTGGAGATGTTCTCCTACCATTAACATTGGTATAGGAGGATGTACCCTAACCAAATCATGTACATTCATAGGTTATCGTAGCTATAGAAAGCATTCAATTGAAACTTTTTTGGTTGGTTCCTGTATAGGGTGGACCAATTAGGAGGACCCTGAATGACCATTCATGGGATTTTCAAATCCATAATCTTTTAGAATTATAGGGAACTAGTATCTTGTATGATACATAGGAATGGTTACACTAAATAGAGAGAATTTTTTAGCTGTTCTATACCTCAATGGATGGAAGAGTTATTATCGAATCCTTTATATTCCAATGACCTTCCTAGAGATGGAGGACTTCAATCCATCAAGATGGGAGGAAATATAGTATTATATGGATGACCATCAATTTGATCATTCTTGAATAAAATAATATTTAAATTATAAAGCTAGAAACATTCTAGGATTCAAAGAGTTATTATTCTGTTTTATAAATTTATCGTCAAATGTTTCTCAATTTACAAAGAGGATTATCTTTTCTCCATTTTAGATTATGAATGCGGCATAAAAATATCAAAAGTCCGATATTGGAATAAGACCATATCTCATACATCTAGTTAGGATATTTGACCTAATAAAATACTTTTGATTTAGATTCAAGTCCCTATCCTCTAATATGGTTCAAGAAGAGGACAGGAAATCGAGCATTCCTTCATCCCACAGTGGGCTAGTGACTATAATTCCTCTCACTAACAATATTTCCTCTTAAAAGCATGAATTTGATGGTATAAAAATAATGTTACTATATTAATGAAAAATGGGTTATTTCCAGGCTCACTAACACCTACTATAGAGAAGGTAGGTTCTTAGTGTTACAACTATGGGAATTGGGGCATTCTCACACTTCTTTCCCAAAATGAGAGAAAAATTTCAACTAATGGGGAATGATGTAAGATCTGATTTACTTATACATGAAGGAATCATGATCAAGGTCTCGTGGTGGTTTGATATAGACTCAGGCACCAAATAATGAGACATGATGGGCCCCTCGGTGGTTGACCCAGATGATAAGGGATCAGGTTAGTTATAGAGAGCGTCATGGATTTGAGGTAGAGTAAGTTTATATATTGGACCAAAAACCAATAGACGACTATGAGAAACTCATTACTATTTGATTAATTGTCCTTAAAATTTCTTTTAATATTATTAATTTTTTTATAATTTTATTTGTTTATATCTGAATGATTTTTCAAAAATTCAATAACCAAAAGTGTTATGTTTCTCTAACATAACATTCTATGATATATCATCACATGATTATGCAAAATCCAAGTATTTAAGTGAGCATAAATTGGTTTTTTGATCATTAATAGGCTGATGGTGGACTTTTATATCAACGGTTAGGAGGACGTAATGGTGTGCATTGATATTGGGTTACCCATGCCTGCATGGATTCATGTTATAGAAGGCCCTAGTGACTCAGTTGATTTTTCGAACAACAAACCATTCTCTGACTGATGGAAAATCCAATTAGACTGTAAGAATATTATAAGATGTGATTAAATATTATATCCTGGACAATTGTGGATTATGGGATGTTTATAAAGACTTTCCGTGTTAAGAGACTCTTTATCGAAGGATGTTTCATTAATCACCTTGAACACATGAGGTGAGTGGGGAAACAATTGTGTTTCCCTGCTGGGTTCAAGATATATCACTAAGAGTAGAGATCATATAAAATAGGTTGATCACAACTGAAAGATTTAAAATATCATATGTCAACTATAAGATGAGACCTTTGGAAATCATTATGGGTGATCAAGATTTTATTTTGAGTGAAACCTCTGTTGGGGAGGAGGTGTCTAAGGAAGTAGGCTAGCCAAACAGCTTGTTTTATGGGACACTTTGGGATCATTGAATGATTGGGGATAGTGGTTTACCATTTATACATTCATTCATCTTATTGATCCATGCATGACGTGTCTCAGTATTCTTATATTTGAGTGTAAATGCCTTATCCTATACAAGTAATAGATTGTGAGGATGTCTAGTTGAAACCTGATGCATCTTATGATCAATGTATAGGGTTTATTATAGAATAAAGTGAGAAATTACTCTATGAAAAAATGACACCAGTAGTCCACATTAAGTGGAACATGGATGGATCCCTGAAGGGATGTGGGAGAATGATTTTGATGTTTAGTTCAGTGTCCTATGTTTTTAAGAAAGATGGATATAAAAACATTATGGGGATCAATACTTGATTGAGTGGGATAATTACAATATCCAATCTTTTAAAAGGAAATAACAACCCTCATTGATGATTAATTTTTATTATCTATATGAGATCATTTATCTTTTCAATAAAAAGAATAATATATTATTTAAAGGCATTTCATAATTGTAAAAGTCTAGTTATCTCATTTCAATATTCTATGGATTATTTTTGATATTCGGTACTAAGATAACATAGGATTATAGGGCACAGAGAGCCTCAACATAGACTGAAAAAAAATTATATACACTATATAACTACTATGTTAAATTTTCAAAAATTGAATTATATGATAAACACAGACCCCATCATGAAAATACATTTCAATCTGTAATATCAATTTCAAAAACACAATCAATAATACAAAGATGATCACCTTTCATGTATAAACATATAAATCCTCCATTGGAAAATCTAACTTTTAATATCATGATAATATCGATCACACACATCATGAGAATATTTTATCATCCTATATCAACATATGAATCAAACATCACCATGGAATCAAAATATCATAAAAAAATGACATGGAAACAAGTCATATGGTATCATGAGCTACACACACACCAACATGTAATCATAATTAAGAACAATCAACAAATTACCAACAACTAAAATCTTCCTCGCAAAAATTGTAGATGTGAGACCAATAATATAGTAAACTTAATACATTATGTGAAATGACAATTTGATGATAAGGGTTAAAAATACAAGTAAACTGTCACCACCAATTCCTAGAATCATCCCCTTTTAGACATGTTTTAGAATTATTTTCATCTTCATTTTTTTAAAATGTGAAAAAAGTATAATTAAATTAAATCTGAAAAAATTAATTGTTTCCTTTATAAAATTAGTACTATAATTCTACTTTGTGAGTCAACCCCAACGACAATGATGATGCATTAATCTGATCATTATCATAAGATATGTTGATGAGAGAAATTTTATGATAATAATAAATTAAAATAACATAAATGTTTATAGGAGTGGGGGTGTGAGAGTGGTAGTGAAATGTGGGAGGTGTGAAAGTGGAGGAGGAGGCATTCCATCGTCTTCACACTTCCACCAATCTCCCCTTTATATTTTCTGACCATTTAAATATATGAAATTGTTCATTAAATAAATATTATTAATATCTTTCTTCAATCCATGCACAACCTAAAAACATAACCATGTTTTCTTGAAACACCCTCATGTGACCAATTAATCAAATTATTATATAATCTATATTCTACTTATATCATCCATCTAAACCTATTTTTTTAAATCTTATCTTAAATAAAGATCCACCCACATCAAGTGTTTCTTCTATGACTTCTAATTTTAAATATATTGAATCTCGCATTTATTATATATTAAAGAGTCATCCATATATATATAGACATTAAAACATTATCTATACACATATATAAATATGTACATCAATATATATATATATATATATTCTACACACACACACACATATATATAAACACAGTATATATATGTATATACACTCACTCATATATAAATACATATATTTTTAACCCACATATATATACATATTTTAATTCCCATACAAAAATTCTGTTTCCCTAGTTTAATAATAATAATAATAATAATAATTACTTATGTACAATAATTTCCTCCATTTTCATTTCAAAAACAACTTTTGTTAAATTCCCATAATAGTCACAAAATTAATAATAACCTCACATTTGAATATATTTAGTAGAAGCTAATAACCTCGCCATTATTATATATCCTCCCAATAAATATTCACACACTGAGAAAAAATCATTAATGAATAGAATTTAACTACCCATATAATTTAAATTAATATATCAACACAAATTAAAATAATAATATAAATATTTTTCCACTAACATACAATGTAACCTAAAACAAGATGCACTCAAATGTTTTATTGTACCTTGGGTAAACCCTGCTTCCCAGATCCAATAGTGGTCTCATATCTTCCATATGACACACCATTCATGGGATAATTCATTATTTTTATAAAAAAATTCATGCATAAAATAATATAGTTATTATATTTAGTAGATCGATATTGAGGCCTTATAGGCCCCATAATTCCATGTTATCTAAGCCCTAAACTCTATAATTGTGTCATAGAATATTCCAAAGGGTTGACATAGATTTTACCCTTACATGAAGCCTTTAAATAATTTATTAAGAGTTTATTAGTGGACAATTTCATTTTCAACATAGTGATAGTAACTAAATATTTAAAATAAATGATTCGATATCTCCAAAAATTTGGGTATTCAACAGTTCTCCCCTCTCATGACATCTCATATGTGAGTTGTATCTTTAGTGATCTTTCAAGAATAAATCTGGCCACATGGCATGAAAATAAGAGTCTCACTCCAATTTATCCTCTTGCATCCATCCATGATGCCTTTGACTCTAGACTAGCGGTTCCGTATTTCCTCACAACGCCTTCTTGTTTTGGTCGATGATCTACACTGGATGATCCTCATATGATAAATTGGTATCCATCTCTATGTAATCACCATAAAAAATATGTTTAGGGTTAATTAGGTAACATCAAGGTTTTGACACATAGCACATGACGTTCATAGCATAATAGTGAGATGTGAGGTCTAGAAGGTAATCCATTTCTACATTCCTCTTGGTGAACTCAAATTTTCCAAAAAAAAGAGGTCATAGCATTCAATGATTACCCATAAATTTGTTTGTTAACTGATGAGTCACTCTAATGAAAATTGATATCCCACAATGAAATTCAAGGTTGTTCTCCTAAGGTTGATATAAAATCTTGTTCTATTATAAGTAGTTGTCATTTTATTTTAAATTAGCTTATCCCATTCATCGATTATGATTGATTTCTCTGACACCGTGATTATCATTAAGTTGTAGAGTCGATGTAGGTATGGACAGAATATTGTGTCGGCTTAGTTAAAACATGTCCACTACATTTTGGAATGTGTATTACTATTCTTGCCACTCATTTTTTATTATTGTCAAATACACTAGTATACCTGAGAATATCAATTTAACGATTCATTGAGGGTGTCATATTGAGCCTTGTACACACACCATACCTAGACATTATAGTGAAGTTGTTCATTTTATGAGGGGCCCGGGAAAGGGCATGGGACCAGTGACATACTATTGAGATGAATAGTATAGATCTGGTGGTGGGTTAGGATGGAACCTGGTGGGACCAATATTTTACTATTTAATTTTATATATGAATTACATTTCAAGGAAATGATTTCCACATTTAAGAGATATTGTTTCCCTTATCTTGTATTCCAATTATTTATTCTTTCTACATGTTTACTATGATGATTTATTATGCTAGATACTTTTAATTATTGATCATTTGATATGATATTAAAATTATATTCTCCCCACTTTTAGACTCAGACAATCTCTAATATTTGATATCATATTGCATATGGAGAGGAGTGCATGAGGTTATGTGGAACTCTAGATCGAACATAGTGGTTTGGGATTGGATATTACAAAAATCCTTCCAATTCAACTCATGATAATATTCAGATGATGATTTAAAAATGGGTTTAATTTCCTAAAATAAATCTTAATCCAAATATTATAAATTAGTTAAAATTTTCAATAATAAAAAGTAAATAAAACCCATTTTTAATGAAAACATATTTTTGAAGTGTAAATTGAATTTTCTAAAAATTGAGTACTTTTTTATTATGAATTTATAAATATATTTTTGTTATATAAAACCATTTTGAATAATTTATATAATTTGGTTATTCTTATTAATACATCTTATTTAACATCTAGGTTATAATGGTATCCTTTAAATAACAATATATGAATAGTATACTATTATTTATTTAAATAAGCGGTTGCAGGTGAAAAATATATCAAACAAATAAATTTATTTATAAGTATATATATCCTAAATTCAATGGGTGTTACATGAACAGTTACAAAAAAAAAAGTCCAAATTTGGTAAAATTTCATTGGAACTGGCAAATAAATATCACATGGTCATCAAATAATTGTTAGTAATCATCTGGAGAATGTGAACCTTCTCTATTTCTCCCAAAACAAATATTGACCCATGAACCCCATAAACTATAGGACCACAATATATTAAAAATAGAAATATTTAAACAAGATAGGAATCACTTTTCTCCCCACCATACAATTTTATACCCACATAACATGCTAATAATTTTGTACATGCAAAGAGATAACTCCCATTTAGCATTATCAAGACTTTATCCACCCACATATCATGGTTATCCTATCTATACTGCCCTAGTACACAGACTAAGTACATCATTTTACTATGTAACACAATTTCCTAGTGACCCGTAATCAGAATTGGGTGATCAACAATATTATTGTTATGATTAATATAAACTTCATCCCATTCTATAACATTAGAGGGGTATGCTTGGTAACTCCTCAATTGGTAATCCTTAAACCCAACATGAATAGATGTCATGAAATAATGTATGTATAACTTGTAATCCACCTTTAAAATATATTTTATTATATCAAAATTCATAACAAACCGTAGTAACATGTTACCTTATGTTAAAAAATGATGAAGTCTCAAATGAGGTCAATCCATGAGTAAAACGTGATCACCTTCCTCAAACTCCAATGGTAAAAAATTATTTTCCACATTTGATTTTTTGAAACTACGATCTATTGGTAATAGATTCCATATAACCTAATCACTTTCTTTCATCACATGAACATGACTTCTTCTAACAAAATTCCTATCCCCAACTCTTCCCAAAAAAATAGAGATGTTTATGGATTCTAATATAACTCTTTGTAAAGGATCTATTTTAATTGAATCTAGATAATATTATTATTGGAGAATGTAACTAATGGAACGAACTTTCCCCATAAACCATCAAAATAAATCATGCACACCAATATTATATCTTCAAAAATATAAATGGATCTCATAGTTTTTTTGTCTATATATGGGGGATATGACATTCCAATATTCACCTTATTACCCATAGCCTGTTGAAAGACAATCAAAATATGAGAAGTAAATCATTATTCTTTGTAAAAAATTAAAAAAAGGTACTCTATTGGGATTTATGGTCTCTCGAAAAAACTATTGTACGATACCTTCAACATTAATCAACTCTTTTATTTGATGTAAATGATATGATTTATTAATTCATTCAATGATAACACAAAATTCAGTCTTCCCACTAAGTTTCTATGGTATGATGAAAATTAATCCAAATTATATATCACCACACATCTATATTGTAATATATAAATGTTGTAACAAACTAACAAGCCTTTGGTTATCCACCTTAATAATATGGAATGCATTGTGATATCAGGTCTTCTGTCAATCACATAATCTCCAAACACCAATACAAATGTCGCAAATCATTATACATATTGGTCACGATAGGGTGTATGTAAAAACTAAACTAATTTACAATATTCATCAACTCTTTCTATAGAGTTATCAGAATGAAAATATTTTCTAATAAATGAAAGACAGCATTATGTGATAAAGACCATTCAATTAGAGTTTTCCCACTATACAGTATTTGTTAAACCATGGATAGTTGATGTTATTTTCTTATATATGCTGAATATAATAATAAAGTGAGGAATCATCTTCCACATAATCTAATCACAGTATCCCATTTTGTTCATCTATATGCATACTCATCTCGATGAATAGAATCATCAAAATACTTTATTTCATATATATATATTAAAGGAATAAGTCTGTAACATTACGATCAATGCGTTGGTGACCACATGTAAATTTATAGGCGTTTATAGAATATCAAAATAAAATGGTTATGGATTCTCAATCTAACATATCTTTCATAAGATGATATTAATTAATATGAAAATGTTCTTTAGGATGGTATGATCGGAATATAAAGTAAACCTCTATCCAAAAAAGATAGTGGTGCTAACTCTTTATAAAATACATCACTATATACATTTTTTAATCATTTATAGGATATTTCTACTCACGATGGAATATTTAGAGAGATCCATAGTCTACCACATGTCTCATGTACATTATAACACATCTTAATTTTGTTCTTTAGGCATCATAAAACACATGATAACCAGAAAATGATTCTAGAAGAATAAAAACAACATATGAAGTCATCATGACCTTATTATCTATAAATAATCATTAAAATATATCATTCCATTCAGGTATACCACCCATGGAGGCCAAATCAACCAAATTATAGGCCTAATTGGAAACTTTTAATAAAAAATCCCATTAATAACTAGCCAAAATCAATAAGATCTGAATCTCAAACACATTAATGAATTTATTTGAAGACTTCACCACAATAAATTTATCAAGTTCCATTAATATGACGCTTTCAAATATAACTTGTCGCATAAAACTTACTTGATGGATTAAAAACGTAAAATTATATATATATATATATTCATATACATGATGTTTATTATGAGTTATAAGAGAAATATACATATGATCCATGTGTTCTTCCTCCCTCTTGGAATATACTGAAATATAAATCCAAAAAAAACCATGAAAAAGTCCAATAACTAATAATAGATCCAAATAAAAAATCCATGAATACCATAATATAATTCATAAGACCAAATGGAATAAAAAAATTATAATTTACATTCCTTCACCTAAATTTTGTCTTAGGGATATTCTCATATCGGACTCTTAGATGATGGTACCATAATCACAAGTGAATTTTTGAAAAATCATAAGGGTCCACTAATTTTATCAAATAGATCATCAAAACTAGAAAAAGTATATATATTCTTAATAGAAACTTTATTAATACTTCCTTAATCAAATAAATATTATAGGCTTCCTTCAACCCTTTTCAGGAAGAGAACTAGTTTACCCAAAGAGGAAATTTTATGATGAACAGATATTTCATTTTTGATATTCTTATGAAGAAATTTATTTTCCATCTACTCAGAATTTCACATATGATAATATCAAAAGAAAATCAGAGTCATCCTCTAAAGAATGTAATCTATTAACTCAGACACTACCTACGATGTTAACTTATAAAATTTAAATGGAAGGATATCAGGGTACTCATTCACAGTGTAAGTGGACCACATAAATATGTGGTGATGTAATCGTGTAATATCTCTGAAAATAGGTAATAGATAATCATAATGTAAGTAAAATAGGAAATGTTCCCCTACAACTAGAATCCCACTCACCCTAATTGATGTGAGATACCCCATTAGTAGATAGAAACTAAACTCACCTATGATACCAGTCTTTCGAGTCATTAATGTAAAACAAAAAATCACTTCAAACAATATGGCCATTGATTTTGTGATGAATAACAATTATATACCAAATGAAGTCATAGTTGGTTTTCATAACTTGGATATTAGAAAATTTAAAATCATTTTCCCCCTTTATTAATGGATTAGAAACATCTATCATGAATGACATAATATATGATAATAAAATAATATTTTCTACTAAAATTGATGATATAAAACAATATGATACACCAATATCAAATAAATTAAGGAATATAGAGGTTAAATGAACCTTGTACCCATCATAGTATGTATCCCTACATTAGATTCAACTTGTGTATACCTCACTTTATAAAGGATTCAAGCCCCATCCCCACCATATGCCTTCCATAGTGAATTGTAACCAATATCATAATAAGAATGAGATACACCACCAATAGTTGTATTTGATAGAGCCTTGTTTCCTTTAGTTAGGTGAATCCAATATTACTACCATAGAATAAATTTCAATAAAATTTATTAATGTGGTTGGATTTTCAAAAATATATGAAAAAAAAGAGGTGTTAGTTTATAGTGGGGCTATTTATGGCTTGGCCTTCCACAATGGAAGCAAACCACTTTGCTTTTTCTGGATGAATCACATGAAATTAATCCTCATGTAATATTAGTAACCTGAATTCTAATTTTTTTTGGAAAATGAGGCAATCTGGATAAAAATTGATGTAGTTGAATATATACTAAGAGATATCTTACTAACAAAGTTTTTCTTATCCATGACCTCTTTGTCAACTACCCTATAAAAGGTTAATATGACAATGACAGTAATAATTAATGAGGTCTCAGACTTCAGACCCACATAAAAATGTCTATCCTTGAGTTATTCATTAGTAATATTTCTAGATATATATAAAAGAACATGGAAATACAAGTAGCATAATCCATCAATAAACATTCACCTTGATCCAATGAAAAAAACATAGGATCCTTCACTGCATACAATGTCTCATGACAGAATTTCTTATTAAAGGCCTTTTTGGAAGTGGTGCATGTGAGTTACTCATGTAATTTAGAATTCATGATGGAACACCATAATTATTTTCTTAGTTATTCAAGAATATAAGTTGAAGATCCCTCACTATAACCATAAAGAGTATTTAAAAAGTGGCATATATTTTATTTTATATCAATAGATTCCATGGATTCACGTCTTCCATTATCATAATGAAAAATTATTGGACTTATTTTGGTAAAATATAAAACATGATATATTATCCATTCTCAGTTCCCACCAACCACATGATTCGTGAATTTTAATTGTAAGAAAATACCACTTCCACTCATGTGGGATCAACTAGAGAGTTTCCTTATGGAACATAAATTGTGCTTCCTCACCTCTAATCAAAATATATACTTTTATGAGAAATTTTATATTCATAATATGATATAACATCTCATTATAAAGAAGTGAAGTAATTTAAAACCTACTATAATCATGAAAATTATGATATAAATTATCCCAAAATCAATCACTTTATAATGTTGAAAAATACCTTACCATCTATGGTAACTCAATGTCTAATATAAAAGATATAATGCCAGGTATGTTTCTATTCAAACTATCGGAGGAAAAATGGGCCTAACATCAGTTTCCAACAAACCCAAAAACAATTTTTATATTATACCTTTTTGTAACATTCCAACAGAGGATGACCAGAAATATATCCCAACCTAGCTCATTACAGGGACCAAAGAAAATTTATGTGCACCATGGGTTGGAGACCAGAACCTATGTATCAATACACATAACCATGGGAATAATATCACCCTAAAAACATAGAACAACGATCCAAATCACTGAAAAAACGAAAACCAAAACCATGTATCCTTATGAATGTTTGTTACCACCATCCCAAAACACCATGAAAATACATTTTTCTTGAGAAAAATCAAAGATACATTAAAATATTCCATTTAAATAGATCATATATCATCAATCCTAAATATTCACAAAGGCATGTGCATCAGGCGCGGAAAGCTCATAGAATGATTGCACCTTGAATCATGCAATATACTTCACTATGAAAATATTAGCTCAATACATAAACAAATGTTTCATATTTAAATTTCATTGGAAAAAATTTTATATATAACATCATTTTCCTTCCATTAAAACAAATCATATTCAAAAAGATATGGAATGTGGAAAAGTAAACTAAATATAAACATGGTTAATATTCAAACTAACCATGGAAACTAAAATGATAAACTTGTGTCAAACAATTGTGTTAAAATCACTATCATGAACAAAACCAATCATAATTGGACTCTATACTATGATAATTTTAACCACGGAAATCCATGGAACACTAACCAAGAATAATTTGAATTCTAATGATACTAACTCCTGCCATAAACTATTATTATAAAACCCATATCTGGTAATGGTGTAACACACACCGAGGATTTCATATGTATATAACATGATGCACCCAAGGTTATCATTTTCTATGTTCTCACAAACTATAACTGTAACCCATTTTCAAAATTAATACAAACATTCTAAAAGAGAAGCATTACTTCTCCCATGGTAGAAAATAGTTTTATATTCCAAACCATCTTAGAATAATTTCATCAAACTCAGGAAGTGTATAAAACTATTATTATACTAAGTATTAAATTATTTACATATTCAATGCAAAAATATGAAATTAAAAAAATAAACCCTCAAAGATATCAAATAAATCATTTTAAAATGACAATACAATGTAAATCTCATGAACAACAATGAATTATATGATAATTTACCACTGTATAGGTACAAGAGGAATTGAAATGAGATTCAATGATATCATAATGAGATCCATCTAAATGGATATATAATCACTAAAAGACCAATGGGAGCACCTAAAAAAATATATATTAATGGTTGGGTTAAGGTAATGACATTTTTAGGTGAGATATATATTAAAAATGAACAATGTTTTTAGGGTAATTATCTTATTTTGAGCAGGTCATATGGGTCTCTTGGTTAGGATATCGGGTTAAAAAATTTTGTTCTATCATTATTATCACTAATGACCCATGAAAATCAAAGTGCATTTTTACTTTGGAATGATGAATGGTTGGATAACCCATGCACATGTTGTGTAACATTCTATGGACCCAAATACAATATTCCAAATGTTATACCTAGTAATCTCACAATGTCATACAAACCATCCTCAAACCGTTAAAAACACCACTAAAACCTATTGAGTCATATTTAACGGTTACCACATGGTTACTATAAACAATGAAATTATCATGTTCTAGGATATTTTTTTCCCCAAAATCCTAAATCTAAATTCCCAGCTACCATAAGATTTTAGTAATATAATAGTTACAAAATAAATGAAAAATAAAACATACCTATTACTGGAAGTGTGTTTCAAAATAAAACCATCCAAGATAAATATCTAGAATAATAAAATTAAATTGAATAGATAAAATATGTTTTACATAGTTAGCTTGAAATTCCTATATCATTCAAAAATAAATTAGTGATGTTTCAATCTACCAAATATCCAATAAGACACTATTTAGTGAAAAAAAATATCTGATCATTTCAAAATACATTCCAACGATCGCCACATTTTTTTCTACCTCTTAATTATCTACTTGATTATAATTTAAATAATAATCAACATTCATTTCATTATAAAAAAGGTATCATTAGAAAATCAATACACTAGACCAATATATATATTTCTATTCTCATATGTCTCCAATTTCTTCTAGACCTTCAATTATGTCCATATTCATCAAGATTGATTCAAAAAATCACTCGATATTTTATATGTAAAAAATTACATCACTTATACCTTATTTTCTTCTCTAAAAATTTAATATATACACTAAATTATAAAAACTATACTCCTTTAAAAATTTTATAATAACTACTTTTAATATATTTAAAATTTCATGTGACATCCTAATCCTGGGATCCAAAATCATGGGGTTAATCTAGGACCACTTCAAGGATTGAAGCACATTCTCCAACAAGAAAAGGATACAAATAATTTTTGACTGTTGAAAATAATTTTTTTTGAATGATTTTACCTCATTTAATTAGTTAAATATATGAGAAAATAATTAAATGATTATCTTAAATCCCAAAAAAACAACATTTAAACTCCAAATCATGTGTACCATACCAAAAAAATATTGTGGAATCTATTATACACACACTTCTAAAATTGTAACATTGCAACCATGCTAAAAATTCACATTCTATGTGATTTTGACTTATCCTTCATCAATGAAAGGTTAAACATTTCCACATCCACTATGAAATATGTTCCTAATATTTAGTTCCTATGAACATTAGAGGTGTCTCAATACATAAATCATGAAATAACACTTCTATATCCATAGTAATATGTGTTCGTATCTGTGATTATGAATAAATTGTAATATTTACCAAAACCACTCTCATAAAATCCCAAACATACTAATTTTCAATCATTTTACCAAATAAATTTATAATATTATTTTGAATTTTAAACATAATTTGTTTATTTTAATTCTTGACAATGTCAATGATGTTAAATAATAATATAAGAAGGTATTTTACCAAGAAAGGTATTCCTTCTTTGTTAGATCCTATTATAAAGAAAACAAAAAACGAAAATAAATAAAGAATAAATGATAAATGAATTACTAAATATCATTAATTCATGTCTATGAATATTTAATACACCTATTATGGGGAACCAGCCACTGAATGGCTCCTAAATTTTATAACTCATCGTGTTTTAATCACACATAAATCCATATAAATTCTTGTTCAATCCAAATACCTTTTTTCTATCCATATTCAACACTTTATGAAAACTTCCCATATCCAACACATTGATTTTTACAAATAGTTTAACATCCTATGAGTTTTATACATCATTTAACAATTATATCCCTGTGTTAAATCTAGCAAATTTGTAAAACTAATTATATTTTTTCAAAAAAATATCTCAAAAAAATCTTACAATTTATTTCAATAACATTAAACTAATGGTTATTCCAAATCCATAATTTTCTAAACAACTCCAATGGTATTTCCAAAAATCCTAAAATTATAAAATCATTTTGACTAAAAAAAACCAATTTATCAAATCTACATCAAAAAAAATATTTGATAAATCAAACAGTTCATCCAAATTTCCAAAATAAATAATAATAATCACATAAATAGTGATTAATGAAAACCTACCATGTATGAAAAATATGTCATGATCCTAGAATCCTATATAGGAAAATTAGATCTAATCCCATTAAAGATTTAAATATAGGGGAGAATAAATGAAAAAAATGAAATTTTTGGCTAAAAGAACATGAAATATCATCATTACTGAACCTCAAATCTTGTGTGGATGTTATGGATACTTGAGAGAAATGAATCATTTAGTTATAGAGTATTAATACTTTTTCCCTCAAGGAACCCATGAGTTAACCAAAATAAATTTACAATGTCTAATAAGGTTTTTAGGATGCTAATAAATTTATTAAAAGTGAGTTTTTTTAATAAAAACGTGATAGAATACACATGACATGTGATAATTTGAGAGAGTGAATCAAAAATACAGGTGTCTCTAACCAAAAAATTGAGTGTCTAGGATATCTAGGACTATGAACATACAATGTGTCATGAAATGTCCCCTGGGGCTCGTGTTGTGACTAACCCAATCCTGCTTTCCATAGGCCAGGGGCTGGAGACTAGCACCGAAGGCATATTCATAAAAACTGGTACGGAATTTCCCTTAGAACCTGTAAGCACACGTAACCAAGGACACAACAAAATAAGAACACAAGTAAAATGAACAATAAATAGAGTCAGTGCAGTAAGTAAAAGGGACCAGAATACAAGCCCAAGTGGAAAGTACAATTACAACTGAAAAAACAGGAAAAGTCAGTTGTTGGTCATCCTCCGCGGTTCCTACCTGAAGGGTAGATACAGATCGCCTCCTCATCAATCCACATCCACCCATCTACTCTGCATAGTGATACTCTGTATGGTCCACCTCTAGGTACTTTCCTATCCTGGTACTCTTAGCCTCAGTCCGCAATGTGTGTCATCTGAATCTAACACAACAAGGTGTGGGTATAGCCTTTTAAGGGGTGAGTATTATGATACAAAGTTGGGACACCGAGACCCTCTAGGTCTCACAAAATCAAACAAAGATAAAACACAAAGTATGACATCAACGGTTAACCTTACTTAGGTATATTCCCATACATATGCCTATGTTATTATGTAATCCATCTTAATCATGAGGAAAACATAGAGGTTTTGACTCAACTCACAAGAGGATTTATTCTAGGGGTAGTGTTATGTAACATTCCCAGTCACAACGTCAAACACCTCATCTACTAGATAAATCATCTTCAATCGAGTACATATGTCCTACTTCATCACTAAAAGGTTCATCCCACTATCCTTGGACTGATGAGGTACTTCTCTAGTTGAGTATAGTTAGTCTGCCGCGTTACACAGAGGCAGTCCCCACCATGGGTCTGCTGCGTCACATAGAGGGGCTCCCCCTCATTTCCTGATGATGCACTCCTCCTGTCGAGTACCGTGGGTCTGTCGTGTCACCAAGGAGCTCTCCACAGTGGGTCTTCCACATCACCATGCTCTATACTGAACCCTACTCTCTGATCGGTATGAAGTGGGCCAACTTGGTGATTCGGTCAATGATAACCCAAATCGAGTAATTTCCCCTGGATGTACATGGATGTCCTACAACGAAGTCCCTAGATATCTCATCCCACTTCCACTCTAGGACCTCTAAAGGACGAACCAAGCCTGCTGGTACCTGATGGTGTGCCTTCACTTACAGACTCAAAAGATCACAAAGAAAACTTTTTAAAACACACACGCAATCAGTGTTTTCATGCACCGAGTCGGAAATCAGAAGTCAGGGTCTTAGTGTATGGATACATCAGTCATCGCACCAACACTGGACTCCCTGAACAAAAAATTGCACTCTTTACCCTTAACACTATTACTTCACAAAAAAGATCAGTCCTAGTTTTGTGGTTGGACTGACTCCTATGATACTAATTTGACATAACCCATCCCCTGAGGCCCGTGCCATTACTACCCCAGGCCTGCCTTCCATAGGCAAGGGGCTTCCGACTAGCAAAAAAGGCGTATTCCGTAAAACTAGGAAGACATTGCCTTTATACCTATAAGAACAAGTAACCAAGCACACAGCAACACAAGTGAACTGAATTGTAAATAGAGTGTGTGCAGTATGTAAAAGGGGCCAGAATACAAGCCCAACTGGAAAGTAATGGTACAACTGAAGAAATGGGAAATTCAGCTGCTGGGTTGTCCTCCGAGGTTACTACCTGAAGGGTAGGTACAAATCGCCTCCTCAGCACACCACATCCACCCGTCTCCTCTGCGTACCGATATGACGTATGGTCCACCTCCATGTATCGTCCTGTCCTGGTACTATACTCAGTCAGTGTTGTCCATCATCTGCATCCAACACAACAAGGTTCAGGCATATCCCATGTAGGGGTGAGTATAACGATACTCAGTAGGGACCCCGAGACCCTCTCGGTCTCACAAAATCCTACAAAGATAAAAAAGTATGAAATAAACAGATAACTTTACATAGATATATGCCCATTCATATACCTATGTTATTTTTTAATCCATCTCAATCATGAGGAAAACACAGAGGTTCTGACTCATCTCACATCTGGTTTTATTATAGTGGTGGTGTTAAGTAACATTCCCAGTCCCAATGTCGAACACCTCGGCTTTTAGAGAACTCATCCCTTATCGAGTACGGTGGTTCTTCTGCATCACACCGAGTCACTTCCCACTAACCTTGGACTTTTTATATACTCCTCATGTCGAGTACCGTGGGTCTACCGCCTCACACAGAGGCGCTCCCCACCGCAGGTCTACTGCGTCACATAGAGTCGCTCACCCTCATGGCCTATTGAGGTACTCCTCCTATCGAGTAAAGTGGGTCTTTTGTGTCACCAAGGTGCTCCCCATAGTGGGACTGCCGCATCACCAAGGTGCTCCCAACTGGGCCTATTGAGTCACTCTAAATCGAAACAGTCAGCAGTCGTCACGTCTAAGCCATCCACTGGGTTTCCACACTATGCTCACTCTTCTCTAGGAGGATCTGCTCCAAATCTAATGGTCGATACTTCAACATCTACAATTCCAATGAATATGTGTCTCAAAGGTCCGTCACGTCATAGAGGTATCAACAAAACAGACGACGCGTTAATCGGACGCCCGGTCTGTGAGTTATTCGCCTTTTAGTCCTAGGGGCCCGGTTGGGTTCATGCTCGATCCAACCTGGCCATTTCTCATCTAAATCCAAAACACATAGTGGTATCACTCAAAGTTACTACCTTTCTCTATGATTTCTGGTGCTGCGGATTGTTCATCAAACAGGCATCTAGTTCCAAAGTTATGGCCAAAAGAAAGTAACTAGGTCATAGTGGGCCAGGGTCCGGTTTGACCCGGTCAGGCTGGCCCGGCCCGCAAGGGCCACGATGGTGTCATGAGGGCAGATCAGCCGAGGGGTACCTCAAGGGCGTAGACTTTCCGTGGGTACCACGAGAGCGTGGACTAGCCGCAAGGGAGCGGACCAGTCCGGAGGGCGCGGACTCGCCGTGAGGGTGGGGATCGGTCGCGAGGGAGCAGACCGGCCATGGGGCGCGGACCCCGTCGTTGTAACACCCTGAGATTTTATGAAAAATATTTTTTTAATTTCATTAATTTCTTCTATTGTATTCTACACCAAGATTACCTTGCGCTATACGCAACACCGTATTAGCTTGTAGTATACGCAACACTATTCTTGGATCGTGTTACACACAATTTTGATAATAGTTATTCTACGCAACATTGAGTGTGTATATATATATATATATATATTCAATGTATAAATGAAATATGGTTGGATTCTGTTACAGGAAACAACGAAGGATTCTTTCACAACACGCAACCCTGACTTGGCTTACATTACATGCAATCGCGACCTTCTTCGATAGCGTGTGTTGTACGCAATATCGGGTTTTAATAAACAATGATATATTATTATAATATTATCATGAACTAGCCATTATGAATATTATTAACTAAATTTTTAATTTTATAAAATTATTATTCATCTTACACATTTTCTAGAACATGGTATAAGAACAAAATAAATTTTTCGGGTAAAATAAGTATTTTTCAAAAAATGCAGTTTTACTGCCTTTTGATGGTGAACCCACTTTAAATCTAGTTTTTTGACATGTTTATATGTTCAATTTGACAAAATAAAATTCTTCTTTTGAATCAGGATATAAAAATTGACATTAGATAATGTTTTGATATTTTTCCGATGACATTCATATTTTAATGAATAGTAAAAACACGCTATATTTTAATTAAAAACAACTTTTTTCATCGTAATATCTTATGTGGTTAAATTATAATATTGAATGATTTTAAAGTATAAACAGAATATATTTTTACCATTTAATATAATTTATGTCATTAGCATTGATTTTACCTTGATTTCATAGGCTAAATCAATTCAATCTTTTGCAATGTTTTAAGGAAAAACCCGTTTCTTTCGACAACGGGATTAATTTTAATTTAATTTCTACATCTTTTGTGTGTTGAATTTGGAAAAATGGATTCCATATTTGGAATCAGTGGGTCCAAATTATGTTAATAATCTACTTTTTTATTTTTGGGCATTGTGAATAGTAACTACGGTAAATTTTATTTACTATAGTTAAAGGTAAATCGGGTAATTAAGGGTAAATATAAGATTATAAAATTACCCTAACACTTGGAAAAATACTATTGTATGGCTAAAGGTAGACCCATATAACCTAAGGGTCCGATTAGATTCATTTTATGGACTTTTTTTCCATGAAAATAATTTAATTATTATTAAAACCAAAGAATGTGACAACATGTCACTTTCTTAAATCTTATAAGTATAATAATTTTAATTTAGTTATAAACGTCATGAAACTTTGAACATGAATAGTCTCCAGAAATCTAATACAATTATCGACATTATAGGAATTTATTTAGAATTTTTAGGGAATCAATAATTATCATTTATTATGACACAAAGATGATGCAGTAATTGTCTTATTAATGAAATATTGACATAATTGATGTTATAAATGCCCAAATAAATGTAATTTTAGACATTTTATGACTTAAATTAATTTTATAGGTTAATATGAAATGTTATTGTTGATATAAGTAACTTTTTTCTAACTTATCATTCTGTTATGAATTTCATAAAAATCATGTACAAAATAGTGTCAAAATTTACATAAATTAGTTCTTAAACAAATATTATATTATTAATTGTTATTTTAATTCCTAAAAATATAAGGTTCTGCCAAATTACTTAGATAAGGATAGATATATTAATAATAAACATCTTGGGGTTCTTTTGCCTTGTTATGGTAATTTTATTAACCTTATAGTGTAAGAAAACAAGAAGACACGATAAAAGTTAAATTATCTAACTTAAAGTTAAATCTAAATGATAAGGTTAAAATTGATACCTAAACTTGTCTAAATTATATTTGATGAGATTATTTTGACCCATCCCCACCTTAGCTTAAAAATATTTCAATTTGGAGCTATTTAAAACCGAACTTGACTTTATAATAAAATAATATTTTTAGTTTTTCCAAAGGTGCCCCTCTCCTCCCTTATAAAAGGGCACCTCCTCCCTCTCCTCCTCACACCACTTTGAGCCTTCAAGCTCGGAAAAACCCTGCCAAAATATCTTCTCCACTTCTCTAGTATCATCCTAGAGGTCCTGGGCTTCTTCAAAGACCATCCTTAGATCTTTAAGTGGAGGTTAAGAAAAGGCGCGTCAAAAAGAGGTAATATCCATTACCGATCTTTTTCAATTTCTTTATTCTTCAACTTCTTCTTCTTTAGTTGTTTCATGATAAAGTAATAACATCAATATTTCTTATATACTGATATGTTATTATAAATGTGAAACAACTCTAATTAACCTTCTATCCATCCTACAGAAAAAGGAAATCACCGCGCGTGCGTACGTACGGAATACCGTCTCCACGCCGTGGTGTAATCTATTTTCCGCCACCACCTTAATTGGATGGGTATAATGGTGTAATGAGTAACTATATATGATTATTATAAAGTTATATTTATACTGAAATATTATACATACACTTAAACACAAGTTCACGATCATGATAATGATATCATCGCTCGTGCGTACGTACGGACTACCGTCTCCACGACGCGATGAGATTCATTCTCCATGTTAACCATTTAAGAATGATTATAAAGTATATATGAGAAATAATAATGAAATATATGACATTATAAAGCTACTGGATTTATTTATATATGTATGTCATCTACTTACTTCCATTCAAGACAATAAGGAAAGGAAAACAGTGTTCATGCGTACTTACGGACTACCGTCTCCATGAATGGTGTGTTTCATTTCATTTATCTATCTAATATATATATATATATATACTGAATATATATGATATATAAATCATGTTTTATATTCTGGAAATAATTAAATCATGATATAAGTAATAATAATGTCAAGAACAACAGGTCCAAACACCTACGATAAATGAAACGATTTTACCCAAAACGCTTCTTTAACATTGAATTTACAAAAGAGCAGGTAATATAAAGTCATAAGTGAACAATATATGATATAATAACAATTAATATTATTCTATAATAAGTTAATGAAATTATTTAAATCATTATACAGGAGGTTCGGATACGTACAAAGCATATCAGACATAAGGTAAGGGAAAATATCACAATCTCATTTTTATCCGAGATTGTTTATACATTGAAATTTACTGGGGTGTATTTCATCATCCACATCAATGCTTATTCAATATGTAATATTATCCACCTACAGTTGTTTAAAACCTATTTTACCCATTGAGGATTTTTTAGTAAAAGATATGAAATGAATCTTTTGTCGTTTTTCATATGAGGTACTTTTTGAGTTTTCAACAAAAGTATGAGAAGAATGTTTTTTTAACTTATACGGCATGAATGGAATTTTAAAACATTATTTACAAGAAGCGTCCTTTACAAGTTTTCAAGTTTATTTTTTAATCAACTTATTTTAGTTTAAAATTGTATGACATGTTAAGAAAGGAAAAATGTTTTTGAAGTAGAAAGGATAGTTTCCTCAAGAATGGAGTTCAAGTGTTTTATCAAAATTACTTTCCATCTAAGATAATAAAGGGTTCTGTTTTTATCCCTATTATTACATTGATTTGATTATGTTGTGATGGAATTATTTTTATGAATTCCTTTATCGTATATGAATTGTTTTATGATGTCATGATGTTTAAGATTCCAATTTTTATTACATGGGTTATGCAATGATGTAAGGTTTATGATTTTGTGGCACACATAAGAATGGTATCATTACGAGATGGGTGGGACCTATATCTCCCTCCAATGCATTGGGTAATGATTTTATATCTCATGAGATAGACATGGCTGGAACGGTAGGTTATACCGGTTCAGTGAAACAGGACTGAAATAAGGGTGACTCAGTTCAGAAATGGACTTTGTCCACTAAGATAGTCTTGGAAATGAGTCTTTACTAATAAGATATGATTCTCTATGATTATGTGTGTATGACACAATGTTTCATGTTTTAAGTAGTGATTATTGGGATTACATTTCACTACTATGATTTATCCCATGTTATGAAATTATGATCTCTTTTTCAGGTTAAGATTTCCAAAAGATATGTTCTTATGAATATGACATAATTGATATTTATTTTGTTTACCCGTACTGAGCATTTGAGCTCACCCTTTTATGTTTTCTTTTCCCCAGGACATAAAATAAAGGATTTAGGTTTTTAAAAAAAGAAGATCTTTATGGGAGATGTTGATGATCTTTCACCATGATTAGAAGATTATATTCCGAGTTTCCAAAGACACTAAACTATTACGGTCCTTGTGTGTCTATTTTTTTATGTATTAAGTATTTCACAAAAGTAATGTAATGTCCATGTACGTCAAGATTCGGGTCTCTATAGTTGGTATCAGAGGAAAGGTTTATCCAACCTTTGGAAACTAGGATGCGAAAACGTTAGTGAGATCCCTAGAGATATCTCTAAGGTATGTCTGGGGATGTCCCTAAGGTTATGTATATGTATAGTATATAGTCCTAGAACTATTGTAACGATATTAGATTAAACCAAATATGTTAGATATTGAAGTTACTCCCCCTTTATTGTGATTTTTGCCTCTCACACTATTCTTTTTGGGTTTTAGAAAATGGCTGGAAACAAGACGATTCATGATAATGGAGGATATGATGGAAAATGGAATGATATTCTTCATGAGAAACCAAATGAAATGGGATTTTGAGGTCCTAACAAAATTATTATGCCGAATCAGCAATCTCATAATATGATCAATAAAGTAAATTTTGGTAAGTTTCCTGACTCGGCTAATAAGAGAAAGATGGAGTTTCATGATGATCATAGAGGAAAGAAAGTTCAATTTCCCCTATGTAAATCATGTGGGAAGCGGCATCAAGGAGAATGTTTCAAAGGAACTGGAAGATGCTTTGGGTGTGGAAAAGAAGGACGCAAAGCCAAAAAGTGCAAAGGAAAAGGTTCAGTTAACACCAGGGATGAGGATAATGGTATTGCTACGACATCAAAAATGGTTAAATGTATTAAATGCAGAATGTACGGGCATTATGCAAACCAATTCCCTAAGGGAAAGTCTCATGAAGAGAATCAGTATGGTCGTATGGGTAGTATTTATGTTGATGATAATGATGAGACTACAAATGATATGTGAGATGAAAGAATTGTTGAAGCTCGGTCAATGGTTTAAGAATATAGTGGAATGATTACATGTTTATCAACTGTAATGTTGTATAAGTAATCTCATGGTACTATGGAATAAAGAAACATCTAAGGATTATTACACTGTTTTCTTTCCTTATGTTTTGAAAGTATGTGATGAATGGTACCAGTATTTTTGGAAAGTAGATGATATGCACATAATGAAGGGATAAGGAGAAATTAAATGTTTGATAGTATTCAGGAGCTCATGACTGATATAAGGAGAAGATTATATCATGGTTTGACTATATAGATTTTTTGGATTTTGGTATGTGGAAAGAGTTAACTTTTGACAGCATTCATGTTTTCACTAAGGTTTAATGGGTATTCATTTTTCAAGAGAATACATGATTACGGTATTCACATGATTGGAATGTGACCAACAAGATAATGGGAGATAAATGATGGTTGGTTGATGACATTTCAAGTAATCATTTTCTTTATACTATGAGCTTGGACCGAAGTTTTTTAGATAAGCCTAAAGATTGGAATGGAATATGTTGGACATAAGTTAGGATATAAGTTTTTTCGATATTATTGATGGGATGTTATAGTAATATAGCTTTAGAAAAAGGGCAACCTGCAGGACGGGCGATAGCCCATCATGTCGGACAAGGCTGTGAGAATCGAACCCACAACTGAAGTGCGACTGGCCTTTATCGCCTACCACTGGCCTACAGGAAGTCCCTGTTTAGTAGAAACTAGTTTTATTATATTAATCAGTATGATATATGAAGTATAAGTCCATTTTAGGAACCATATATGATTAATCTCACTATAGATGGACTTATGTATTTTTTGATAACTTTTCTAACCTTTTGTTTGAGACAGATGGAATGACCCATCATTCTATCACATGATCTGCTAACACATCACGAATGACAAATTCAACTTCCTTTCTTTAAGAGATGAAGTGAAAATTGTCCAAAGAACGACATACGGTGAGACTATACAAAAATCACCAAAGTATTTCTTCTAATTCCAATTTCATCAACTTTAGGGAAATGATCTTGAAAACCAAAAATGTTGTCCTAGTGATCTTATATCTGATGAATCAGATGGTACCCTAGATCATCACAAATTTATGGCTTTTTTATTATTGGATTTTTTATAGCCATGTTCTCTACCACTCTCCATCAGAACTTGATGGTTAGATTTTTCTTCCATATCCATATTTTCACCTATGTTCTCCTACATGGAAACCCAGTGATGAGTTAATTTGGTTAACCATTACATTTCATACTTTAGCTTTTAAAGCCATTTTTTGGTATTCATTTTTATGATGTGGGTTTCTATTAAACAAACTTTCGAGTAGTAAACCATTTATAACCTCGAAGAATTTCGAGGGCGAAATTCATTTTAAGGGGGGTAGAATGTAACACCCTGAGATTTTATGAAAAATATTCTTTTAATTTCATTAATGTCTTGTGTTGTATTCTACACCAAGATTACCTTGTGCTATACGCAACACCGTATTAGCTTGTAGTATACACAATGCTATTCTTGGATCGTGTTACACACAATTTTGATAATAGTTATTCTACGCAAAATTGAGTATATATATATATATATATATTCAATATATAAATGAAATATGGTTGGATTCTTTTACACGAAACAACGAAGGATTCTTTCACAACATGCAACCCTGACTTGGCTTGCATTACATGAAATCACGACCTTCCTCGATAGCGTGTGTTGTACGCAATACCGGGTTTTAATAAACAACGATGTATTATTATAATATTGTCATGAACTAGCCATTATGAATAGTATTAACTAAATTTTGAATTTTATAACATTATTATTCATCTTACACATTTTCTAGAACATGGTATAAGAACAAAATAAATTTTTCGGGAAAAATAAATATTTTTCAAAAAATGCAGTTTTCCCGCCTTTTGATGGCGCACACACTTTAAATATAGCTTTTTGACATGTCTATATGTTCAATTTGACAAAATAAAATTCTTCTTTTTAATCAGGATCTAAAAATTTACATTAGATAAAGTTTTGATATTTTTCTGATAACATTCATATTTTAATGAATAGTAAAAACACGCTATATTTTAATTAAAAACAACTTTTTTCATCGTAATATCTTATGTGGTTAAATTATAATATTTAATGGTTATAAATTATAAACAGAATATATTTTTACCATTTAATATAATTTATGTCATTAGCATTGATTTTACCTTGAATTCATAGGTTAAATCAATTCAATCTTTTGAAATGTTTAAAAGAAAAACCCGTTTTCTTTCGACAATGGGATTAATTTTAATTTAATTTCTGCATCTTTTGTGTATCGAATTTGGAAAAATGGATTCCATATTTGGAATCAGTGGGTCCAAATTATGTTAATAAGCTACTTTTTATTTTTGGGCATTGTGAATAGTAACTACTGTAAATTTTATTTAATATAGTTAAAGGTAAATCGGGTAATTAAGGGTAAATATAAGATTATAAAATTACCCTAAAACTTGGAAAAATCCTATTGGATGGCTAAAAGTAGACCCATATAACCTAATGGTTGGATTAGATTCATTTTATGGACTTTTTTTCCATGAAAATAATTTAATTATTATTAAAACCAAAGAATGTGACAACATGTCACTTTCTTAAATCTTATAAGTATAATGATTTTAATTTAGTGATAAACTTCATGAAACTTAAAACATGAATAGTCTCCAGAAATCTAATACAATTATCTACATCATAGAAATTTATTTAGAATTTTTAGGGATTAAATAATTATCATTTATTATGACACAAAGATGATGCAGTAATTGTCTTATTAATGAAATATTGACATAATTGATGTTATAAATTCCCAAATAAATGTAATTTGAGACTTTTTATGACTTACATTAATTTTCTAGGTTAATATGACATGTTATTGTTGATATAAGTAACTTTTTTAGAACTTATAATTCTGTTATGAATTTCATAAAAATCATGTACCAAATATTGTCAAAATTGACATAAATTAGTTTTTAAACAAATAGTATATTATTAATTGTTATTTTTATTCCTAAAAATATAAGGTTCGTCGAAATGACTTAGATAAGGATAGATATATTAATAATAAACAACTTGGGGTTCGTTTGTCTTGTTATGGTATGTTTATTAACCTTATAGTGTATGAAAACAAGAAGACACGGTAAAAGTTAAATTATCTAACTTAAAGTTAAATCTAAATGATAAGTTTAAAATTGATACCTAAACTTGTCTAAATTCTATTGGATGAGTGGATTTCGACCCCTCCCCACCTTAACTTCAAAATATATCTATTTTTATCTATTTAAAACCGAACGTGACTTTATAATAAAATAATATTTTTAGTTTTCCCAAAGGTTCCCCCTCTCCTCCCTTATAAAAGGGCACCTCCTCCCTCTCCTCCTCACACCCCTTTGAGCCTTCATGCTCAGCAAAAACCTGCCAAAATATCTTCTCCACTTACCTAGTATAATCCTATAGGTCCTGGTCTTCTTTAAATACCATCCTTAGTTCTTTAAGTGGAGGTTAAGAAAAGGCGCGTTAAAAAGAGGTAATATCCATTACCGATCTTTTTCAATTTTTTGTCTTCTTCAACTTCTTCTTCTTTAGTTGTTTCATGATAAAGTAATAACATCATTATTTCATATATACTGATATGTTATTATAAATATGAAACAAATCTAATTAACCTTCTATCCATCCTACAGAAAAAGGAAATCACTGTGCGTGCGTACGTACGGAATACCGTCTCCACGCTGTGGTGTAATCTATTTTCCGCCACCACCTTAATTGGATGGGTATAATGGTGTAATGAGTAACTATATATTATTATTATAAAGTTATATTTATACTGAAATAGTATACATACAATTCAACACAAGTTCACGATCATGAGAACGATATCATCCCTCGTGCGTACGTACGGACTACCGTCTCCACGACGCGATGCGATTCATTCGCCATGTTAACCATTTAAGAATGATTATAAAGTATATATAAGCAATAATAATGAAATATATGACATTATAAAGCTACTAGATTTATGTATATAATTATTTCATCTAATTACTTCCATTCAAGACAATAAGGAAAGGAAAACAGCGTTCATGCGTACGTACGGACTACCGTCTCCATGAACGGTGTGTTTCATTACATTTATCTATCTATTATATATATATATATATACTGAATATATATGATATATAAATAATGTTTTATATTTTGGAAGTATGTAAATCATGATATAAGTAATAATAATTTCAAGAACAACAAGTCCAAACACCTACGATAAATGAAACGATTTTACCCAAAACGTTTCTTTAACATGGAATTTACAAAAGAACAGGTAATATAAAGTCATAAGTGAACCATATATGATATCATAACAATGAATATGATTCTGTAATAAGTTAATGACATTATTTAAATCATTATACAGGAGTTTTGGATACGTACAAAGCATATAAGACATAAGGTAAGGGAAAATATCACAATCTCATTTTTATCCGAGATTGTTTATACTTTGAAATATACTGGGGTGTATTTTATCATCCACATCCATGCTTCTTCAATATGTAATATTATCCACCTACAATTGTTTAAAACCTATTTTACCCATTGGTGAGTTTTTAGTAAAAGATATGAAATTAATCTTTTGTCGTTTTTCGTACGAGGTACTTTTTGACTTTTTCGACAAAAGTACGCGAAGAATGTTTTTTAACTTATACGGCATGAATGGATTTTTAAAACATTATTTCCAAGATGCTTCATTTACAATTTTTCAATTTTATTTTTTAATCAACTTATTTTAGTTTAAAATTTTATGACATGATAAGAAAGGAAAAATGTTTTTGAAGTAAAAAGGATATTTTCCTCAAGAATGGAGTTCAAGTGTTTTATCAAAATTATTTTCCATCTAAGATAATAAAGGGTTCTGTTTTTATCCCTATTATTACATTGATTTTATTATGTTGTGATGGAATTATTTTTATGAATTCCTTTATCGTATATGAATTGTTTTATGATGTCATGATGTTTAAGATTCCCATTTTTATTACATGGGTTATGCAATGATGTATGGTTTATGATTTTGTGGCACACATAAGAATGGTATCATTATGAGATGGGTGGGACCTATATCTCCCTCCAATGCATTGGGTAAAGATTTTATATCTCATGAGATAGACATGGCTGGAACGGTAGGTTATACCGGTTTAGTGAAAAAGGACTAAAACGAGGGTGACTCGGTTCAGAAATGGACTTTTTCCACTAAGATAGTCTTGGAAATGAGTCTTGACTAATAAGATATGATTCTCTATGATTATGTGTGTATGACACAAAGTTTTATGTTTTATGTTATGATTATTGGGACTTCATTTAACTACTATGATTTATCCCGTGTTATGAAATTATGATCTCTTTTGTAGGTTAAGATTTCCAAAAGATATGTTCTTATGAATATGGCGTAATTGATATTTCTTTTGATTACCCTTACTGAGCATTTGAGCTCACTCTTTTATGTTTTCTTTCCCCCAGGTCATAAAAGAAAGGATTTAGGTTTAAAAAAAAGAAGATCTTTATGGGAGATGTTGAAGATCCTTCACCACAATTAGAATATTATATTCCATGTTTAAAAAGACACTAAACTATTACGGTACTTGTGTGTCTATTTTTATTATGTATTATGTATTCCGCAAAAGTAATGTAATGACCATGTACGTCAAGCTTCGGGTCTCTACAGTCATGGGGCGCGGAGAGGCCCTGAGTGCACGGACCCCCCGCAAGGGCAGTAGACCGGCCGTGAGGGAGTGGTCCGGTCATCGGTACTGTGAGGGCGTGGAACGTCCATGAGGGTGCGGACTATCCGCAAAGGTGGCGAACCAAACGTGGGGAGGCGGACCGGCTACGAGGGTGAGAACTGGTCGTGAGGGTGCTGACCATCCATGGGGTGGCAGACCGACCAAGGGTCACCAGTTCAGCCGCGAGTAGGCGGACCGACCGCTGGTCAGCGAACGACGGTGGGGGCTCACCGGAAGGCGGCGGCTGCCCAATGGATGGTAGCGGCGGCCCGGTGGACGGTGGTGGTGGCCCGACGGACGACGTCCCAGAGGATGGTGGATGGAAGCCCGGTGGATGGTGGTGGTGGCCCGACAGACGGTGGCGTCCCGAAAGACGGTGGCTGCTATCCGACAGATGGCAGCGACAGCCAAGCGGAGGACGGCGGGTTGGCGGAGGGGTACCACGAGGGCAGATCCACGGGGTGCAGAGGTCGCGAGGCGGCGGTGGCCATGAAGCGGTGTCATGGAACCTTCGACATCGTCGCATTCAACTCCAGAAATCATCAAAACATTTGCAGATGGGTTAGTCTATGTTTGTTTGTCCCGTACCCTACACGTTATGGTGGTAGCAAACGGCTCAACATAAACAAGAATAATGCACGTCAAACCCTCCCGTAATGATTGTTCCCAACCCGCAAAAAAAAAACATCCGCGTTCTTTGTTTTAAAAAAGGTAAGAACATGGGAATACAATCACACACAAATTAAACTCCTACTTTGGGATGTTTATTGATGTTGGTATGAGAAGAAAGTACAGACATTGATTCATCGTAGAGGATGATGTCCCATGTCGGAATAAGTACTAAGGAAGAAGGTCGAAGTCGAGGTCGACATTCTTCGTTGGTGGAGCGTTCTTCTTTGGGTGGTGATGTATTTCATTGGAGAACAGTATTTCTCCCAAGTCTCTCTCCTCTCCCAATTCCACCCAACAAAAATAAAGAGATTCCAAAATAATTAACTTAAGAAGAAATTATGTTGGCACACCCAAGTTGGCGTAATTTATGAACTGTGTCGGTATAATTAATTTGCTCAATTAATAGGCCCAATTTAATGGATCAATTTAATGGAAGGTGTGGATTAATAGGGATTTGGGAGGTTTCTCCCCATTTAATGAGGGAGTTGAGAGGTTTACACCTCGTGTGGTCCCCACAACCGTAAACTCTCATGAGAGGTTATGATCTGGTGGTCCCCACTTAACAACATCCAAATGGAGGTTTCAAATAAAAATAAATTGTTACAAAATTTTATTTTTATTTTATTTTTTTACTTAAATCCAAAAAACCAACCTTCACTCTCGACCAACTGACATCGAGGTGAAATTCTCTCTAAACGAATACTGGCACTGTGACTTCACTGGTTCCCTTGGATATTAATTCCGAGCTCCGGTTTAAAAGATAGAAAAACCCACTCACACTTTTACTGAACGTACCTGAAATAAAGTTCAGAAAATTATTCCGCGCACTCCGGGCCTCAGAATCATGTGCCGTAAATTTTCGCGGACTCGTAAAATTCACATATGTTAAAAAACTTTACAGGGAGATTCCAGGTCTTTACACAATTAAATTGAATATTTCTTCCAAGGTAAATCGATACCTAATGTTTCGTGGTCTATAGTACAATACTTTATGATTATGCATTGTTCACCACAGATCCAAAAACAAAAAAATGTGAAAAAAATCCCTCGAGATTCAAATGGGTATTTACCAATAAAAACACAAAAAAAAATAAAATCATTTACTGAATCATAATTTTCCTCCCTAAAATTCATTAGGATTTGTTTTATATAGGCTACACTTTCCATTGCTACTATATTTTATCCTCCCTCTCTTAGGGCCCCTCTTGAATCCAACCATGCTCCCAGAAATTCCTCATTAGTAGAATATCACAATCACTCAACATCTTATCATACCTATCAAAAAAATTATTGACCATTCCATAAAAATTATGTCTATATTAAAATAAATCACATCAAAATAAAGGACATGTGAGGGGTCAAATATGAACTTAATTAATTTAAAGAGATTGAACACATTTTCTAATACAACATAATTCTTTGAAAACTCCATGAAATAATATATATATTTGATTCACTAAAAAATACCAGATGACCTTACATAATGGGGTGAAAATTCCACTCTATCATGAGTTATCCATGTCATAATGGTGGATACACTTAGAAAAAAATTCCATCTAAAAACTAAAATGATCCTGGATAATGATAAAAATAATACATCTAATATCAGTGATATTTCATTATTTTATTTTAAGAATAGGTGAACCTAATATATTTAAACTGCACAAGGATAGGTCCAAATATATACCCCTCAATTGATTTTTTCAATACAATGTTGATCAACATTATCTTCTATACATCACATTGAATAGATCCATCGAAATCAATCCATGCTTGATAATATTGTACACGTACACAACAAAAGGTACATTATCTTCCACTTGTCCCCCAAAATATATCACTCAATTATGAATAATTCACTAAATTTTTTGGATAGAATAATATTCCAAGACATCAATTTGAATTTAATAAATCATAATAATCTTCCATTAAGAACTCATTTCATTATGTAACCCAATCCAAAATATCATGGTAAATCAATATAGTACATGCATAAGGATTTACACCCAAATAATGCTCCAGGCCAGTTGTCCACTAGGCCTTTGGTGTGCCTCCCCATATTCCATAGAATATATTATAGAGGGGATGGTCTGATTAGATAATAGTGGGGAGACTATACCCTCAGTTGATGATGCTAATAATGGTCAACATATATATTGAACAATGTAAGAAACACCATAATAGCAGACGAAAAAAATAAAATTAGAGGAAGAAAAATAAAAGCGTAGTAGTAATAAAAAATCATAAAAAAGATGAAAAATAAACACAAACTCTATGAAGAGGAACCACATGGTCTACTTCAATCCTTCCTATGATAATGACAAATCTATGATCATTAAGCTCCACCTTCTGATTCTGAATCCTTACCTGATTTCAATAACCTAAAGTCTACATAAATCTTGAGGGACCCATATACGCTATGATAATAAAACCATTGGTCCACCACCAACGTGTCTTGATCATACATACATTATTATATAGGTTCATTTGAATAATATTTAATAGAAAATTGATCCATGTTTATTAATTAACCCACTTCACCAGTGCTCAATAGCCATAAGTGAACGTTCTACCTACTTTGGCCATCATCAGAATACCTCTGAACTAAAACCACAATATATATATGAAAAACATTTATAAATTTATATATATATATATATATATATTGTTGATGACCCCAATATTATTATTAAGGTTTATTATGAGGAAATTCATAACTGGAGAGCCCTTAGATATCAACCATAAATTAGACACAGACACCTCATTCCATCCAACACCTCAGGTTCCTTAAATCATCTACCTAGCATCCAAACTGCATACCCAAATAATAAATTTTAGTTCCCTCATACCTCGGCTTAGGATGTACAGATAAACTCAATAACCTACCATCCTAAAACATGACAATATATTCCCTCAAAAAAATATTCATAGTCATGTCAACAGTCAACATCCCAAGGAATGCCTATATCCATTTTCTAAAAATCATATCCCATAATCCTCATGTATAATGATGAGCCTCATCACCCTACTGATGGTCTCAACACCATCTGTTGATGGGCCATCACCATCTAGTTGGATTTCTATGGTGATAACCTCTATCAAATATGATGGTCAACATTATCCCCTATGTATGATTATCTACAAAGGCCTCCACACATAATGTGTGGTCCAGAACACACCAACTGATTCCTACCTCTGTGAACATTAGTCCAATAGCAAACTAGCCAAAATCAGTGAGAGGTTAATAACCCAAAATGCCTTTGAAAAATTATCTGGTACCACATGCCTCTATAACTATGTTACTAAATCCTGATGGTCTACATTATCACATGTCACATGGGCCTTATTCTCATTCTAATGACCTCATCATCTCAATACGGTGACCATGTCACCATAATTGAGTAATCAATATCATCTCACATCTCTCGTGCCATTCAGATTCTAATGAACCATGTTGCCTCATTCTAGGTGATTAGAATACCTTCAATACTTAGGACTAGCCTATCATGTTCCCAATGAACTCATGAAATAACTATATACAATTAAATAAATTTAAATCACATAACTGACCTTCCTTACCATGTTGGTTAAAATACCCTTACTTTGATTGGAATATATACTCATAATATAGGGATTTCACAATGACATCTAATAATTCTGCTTTGGCAATTTAAAGATAAAGATGAATTGTATTGGGTTCTCACTCAGAAAATCCTCATGAATTTATTTTCATCACACCCCATAATACAAATAAAATTATGGATAAATATAGTAACCACATAACTTATACTTATTGTAATTATCTTGTTGGATATTATACTTCTACTAGAGATGAAATCAGAGAAATCAGAGATAGAAAAAAATTCCCTAAAAATAAGGGAAAAATGGAACGCAATGGTTTTGCATTCGATATAGAAAGAGTAAAAAATAATATAATAAATAGAATTAATGATAATACCATTATGAATAGAAATATATCAATGGAATCCAACTCATAAAAAATATTATGAGAGGAGTTCAAATCCTATGGTAGGTGAAGAAGATGGTGGAGCCCTCAGATGTGTGTGGTGGAAAAGAGAATAACATATGAGAATATGAAAAAAAGTAATGTGGGGGAAATTATTGAATTTAAAATTTTTAAAGAGGAACATGTTCATGTCATACATTTTAGAAAACTATGTGTTAACTATTCATGCTCACTATACAAAGGGTCTCCCATTTAAAAAAAATCATATGGTTTTTCCAGACTGTGTGCTAACAAAGTTAACCTACGGCCTATGAGGCACTAATTGTATGGGCTAGGCCACATAGTTTGGTATACAATGTTCATATCATGAAAACCCAATGAGAAAACCTAAAGCACCCCCACACAATTTAACGAAGGGGGAACATTGATAAATCAATATTTTCCTTTAAAAAATATGGAACATGGTCTAGGTTGCATGGTTACACTACACATGTGCCAAACAGACACCATAGCCTGCAATTTTGGAATCTAGGTTTTTTTATCCAATAACATCGAAAACACATTAAAAATTCTTAAGATAATTAATTATACTAAAAACAAAATCTAAAAATAATAATTTTTTTCAAAAAAAAAACTATCATAATTAGTCTCTAAATATTTAAATAAATTTTTACTCTCTAAAAAAATAAATATTTTAATAAGGATGAGTAATTTACACCAGGTAGAAAACCTGGGATGTTACAGTCTCCACACATTTAAATATATCACCCTCGAGGTATGTGGTATCAAGATGAGATTTTTTTCATATATCATTCATTGTCCCCACTACTAGGTAACAATATATTTTCTACAATATCCATTTTTATATGAATCACGACTAATATATCCTCGTACCACAATTGGTTAAACCTCATATCCCTAATTATTACTTTTTCATTAACTCTTGGATACCTAATAAGTATTCTAACAGAACCTCTAATGTCATCTTATGGGATAACATTCTCTGCACTCCTTTATAACCCAGTCGTGTTAGGTTTGAACATTTCTGAGTTGGATACACTAGATGCACATTGCTTATGACCAACTCCTCATTGGTATTCATGAATCCTAGGAATGAATGCCCTTCTGAGACTCATCACGGACTCAGTTTCTCCTACATAATGAAACACATATAAGGTCATATAATTATATAACCCAAATCAAATGTGACTATCCTATCAATATTATCTCATATATCACCACCTGATTCACCGCCTCAGACAAATATGTCACCATGGAGATGTTTACCAATACCCTGATGGCATTAAACAATCCATCATTGTAACATTACACCTTTGAGATGTCATCGCCCACACAAACACATAAAAACAAGTAATGTATATGAAATTTAATTCATATTCCAAGATAGATATATCTCCATAATTTAGATTCATGAACTCATGGGATATATCCTCCCTCAATGTATTTGGAAAGAAGAGCTTGAAGAATCTCATCATGAAATCCCTCCAATATGGTTGCTCATTTCATTGAGCACATACTTGTATGTCCCACTAGCTCTTTTATAGACCTCTAATATCATAAATCGTCATCTTCACCATGAAAACTAAGGGTGTATCTAGATGATTGAAAATAATATACACCAACTCGATCTAGTTATCTTTTGCCCATGGCACGCACTCACGATTAAATAATCATGGGTTCTAAGACTAGAAATTGTGAGTAAAATAAACCATGGATGGATTAGCTTCTTAATATCCCATATCGATACTCTCAATTTCCAAAATCAAGCTCACTCAGAAAATATCATCTTGAGATTACCAAAATTCTTCCACGTACTTCCATTTTCTCGCCTATACCGAAGCCTGTACCAATAACTCATGATCACCCCCACCCTCAGGAGACTCCTACCAACCCTCAGGTGCATCATCCCATGATTGATCATTCATAATGTCACATCGCGTCCCCTGGATCACGTGTCATGACTGCCCAAGCTTGCTTTCCATAGGCCAGGGGATGGTGACTAGCTCTGAAAGGCGTATTCCCTTTAACCAGGAAGTAATTGCCTTTATATCTTGTAACACATTCAAACAAGCACACAAAAATATATGAACAAAAGTAAATTGTATAGAAAAAAAGAGTGATGAAAGTAAAAGTGGTCGGACTACAAGCCCAACAGTAAAGGTACAAGTACAACTGGAAGTAAAATAAAACCGAAGAAAGAGGAAGACAGCTACGGGGTCATCCTTTGAGGTTCCTACGTAAAGGGTAGGTGCAGATCGCCTCCTTAGCACTCCATGTCCACCCATCTCCTCTGCATACCGACATGCCAGATAGTCCACCTCCGGGCACCATCCAGTCTTGGTACCCTCATCCTCGATCAGCACTATCCGTCGTCTGCACCAAACACCACTTGATGCAGGCAAAGCCCATGCAGGGTTGAGTATAACGATACTCAGTAGAGACCCCGAGACCCTCATAGTCTCACGAAATCCATAAATATAAACCACCAAGAATGTAATCCAGGGACAACCCTACTTATTTATATACTCATACATATACCAAAGAAATCAAATATTACCCACCTAATTCATGAGGAAACACACGGCCCAACTCCCTAGCCAAAGCTCAACTGTTCCAGGAAGGAAGGAATACCACGAATCCAACAACCCAAAGATAAGTACCATAATGTACCACCATTAAGGACAGTACCACATAGGTACACATCACGGCAGAATCTGACCATGGTATCACCATGAAGGAAAGTACCACACATGTATGCCACACAGAAGAATACCACAAATGTATCCCCACGAAGATAAGTACCACAAAGTATCACCATGATGGAAAGTACCACACAGGTACACCACACACAAAAAAATACCACCAAGGTATTACCAAGAAAGTAAGGACTCAACTCACACCAGATATATCTCAGGTATAGTAGTAGAGATGATTAGATGTAACTACTCAATCATCTTACTCTGATAAGAGGAATTCCCATGAAGGATCCCAAATTACAGACCCACACAATATCATAGTACATCGTCAAAGCAACACAGGATCCTAGAACGTCGTCAGACCCACATAGGATCATAGTACATCGTTAGACCCACACCGTATCATAGTACATTATCAGGCCCACACAAGATCATAATACATCATTAGACCCACAGAGGATCATAGTACATCGTCAGACCCACACAGGATCCTAGTACATCAGACCCATGTAAGATCCTAGAGTTGTCCAATTTGGATTCTTAGAGTGGATCCAACTAATACTGTGAACACATACACACAAAGGATTCCAATCATAGACCCACAAAGGATCCCTTTCTCAAGTAATATCCATCTATAAGGATTCCGCACTAAGCTTTCTTGATTCCGGGAGGGTACGCTCTTCAAGCCACATGTAGATACTCCAACTACCAAAAAGTTCCACGAAGATGTATCTCAAAGGACCGACGTGTAAAAGGGGTCTCAACGCAACAGACGGTGCATCCATCGGACGCCTGATCTATAATTTATTAGCCTTTTAATCCCAAGGTCCTGGTTAGTCTTGTGTTCGATACAACCCGGTTGTACCCCCAACATTATCCAAAACATAAGTGGTGTATTCTAAAAGGACCGTCTTTATCCATGGTTTTTGGAGCCAGAGACAGTTCATCAAACGGACGCCCGTAGATCAAGATATGGACAACAGAACAAAAAGGGTTGAAGTTGGTCTGGGTCCAATCCGACCAGATCGGACCGACCCGGCCCGACCCGGGTCCGGCTCTGGGTCCATCCCGGCCCGCTGGGTGGCCCGTGATGGGTGGGTAGAGGTGCATAGCCAGTGATGTGGCATGTGTTGGGCGGCCCATGGCAGGGTAGATTACCAACCATCATCTGCAGCACGGTCGTAGGCCGCACCACCCTGGGGGCTGGCTCGGCCGACCGCCACGTCGTTGTGTCAAAGCTCATGCATGAACGCAGCGCAAAAGAGTGCCACCGCTTCCCCTCCATGCTGTCAGCCATGCACCAGTGGCCACTTCTTCTCCTTTGCAGATGCACACAACCCTTCCACCCTTGTGGCCAACCGGGTGTCGGCCGCCGCCTCCTTCCTCGAGCCATTATGGATTAGTTCCAAGCCTGAAAAATTAAACAATCTCGTATTTTCGATCCTCGCATCAAGGGATTTACATCCATATATCGTACAAAGAAAAACTACTTATTTCAAGTGCCAAAAAATATTTGGCCACCTCATTCCGCGAGCCATTGCAACTTCGTTCTAAGCCCGAAAAATTAAACGATCGAATATTTCCGATCCTTGAATTGAGGGATTCACATCAATATATCGCGATCAGAAAAACTCTATATTTCTATCACCGACAAATATTTGGCCGCCCCATTTTGCGAGCCATTATGGCTTCATTATAAGCAGAATAATTAAATAATTGCATATTTGCGATCCTTGCGTTGAGGGATTCGCGTACATATATCGCTCTAAGAAAAAAAATATATTTTCAGCACCACTAAATATTTGACAGCATCTTCCATCATGAAGAACACGTCAAGAATCGCTATGAAATGGGGAGTGGTTGGGCCATGTTCGTTTGGCCTGCACCATCCAAGTTTGGGCGGTATCAAATGGTTCAATAATGCTTGAATAAAGAAGAACGTAAAGAAATGGTAAGGGGGTATAAATAAACAACAAACCCTACCTCATGAATGATAGAGAAATGCTCGTAGTTGAGGAAGTGGGTCAGTGCTCTCCATTCCAATAACAGTCTCCAATGACTTCGCTTGATCGTCAATCCTTGTTTGGGGTTTTGATGTCGATCACCACCACTCACCAAAATCAGCTCCATCTTCCGTGGGCTCAATGTCTTGGAACACCTTCAGCACTTCGTTTCATGGTGAACCTGTGCCGACACCTCTCCCCAAGCTCTATATAAAATAGAGAGGGGGTGACTAACGGTGTTGGGAATTAATGGGAGCACATTTATTAGGAATATTTCCAAATTATCCAAAGAATCAGTTACTAGGATTGATGGGTCAATCCATTTATTGGATTGACACATCATTTGTCCCACATTACAGCTAATCCGTTGGAGGAATAAAATAAAAATAAAATAATAAAGTTATTTTATTTATTCTATTAAAAGTTACAAAAACTAACTTTTTCTCCAGACCTACTGCGGTCGATGTTACGGTTTCCTTAAGTGAATATCGGCACTGTGAGTTCAATGGTGTCCTCATATTTCAATTTTCAGCACCGGCTCAATAGTTAAAAATGCCACTTGCGCATTTACTGAATGTACCCAAAAAAAGTTCATAAAATTATTAACATTCACCCTCGACCTACATCGGTCAAGGTTAGGCTCTGCCCAAGTGAAGCACACCCCCAATGAACCTGATGTTACTATCATATTTCAATTCGACTTACCATTTAAAATTTATGGATTTTGTAATAAAATATTTTTCATTTAATTATTTTATTTACTGCCAAAAACTAACATTCTCTGGTGGCATGTGCCAGCCAATGTTAGTATCTGCTTTAATAATGCAGGCCCTCATGAGTTCAGCAGTGGTCTCTGATTTTTTTTTCTAAGATACCGTTTGTTTGTTATAATAATTTTAAAAATAAAATAATTTATTTAATTATTTTATTCACGATTATTCCATTTTTGGGTTTTCTCATAGTAGGCCCGCGCTGACTAAACTTAAGTTGTGCCTAGGCTAAACTCGCCATCCTGAACGCAATGGTACCCATGGATTTATGATCCATGTTACCGTTTAAGAGTTATTCTACTTTTCAAGAAAACTACTTTCACGTACTAATTAAAACATTAAAAAACATTGACGGATCATTCCAGGCACACTGGGCCTCAGAATCGCGCACTATCAGATTTCGTGGTCACAAAATAATTCCATATAATTAAAAAATTATACAAAATTTCTGGGAAATTACATTCTCCCCACCTCAGGGCTTTATTTCACTGAAAGACACAACAATGTAAAAACAACCAAATGAGGGTATTGAGCATGAATCTGAGCCTCCATCTCCCATGTACTCTCCTCAAGGTTCCCATGATGCCCGAAAAAGCGCACCAAAGGTATCGACCAACCACGAAGGACCTATTAATATCAATCCTCAATCTCTACTAGAACCTCTGTAAATGTCACCCAATCATTGAAGTCCAGCTAGTCGTGGTCGATGATGTGGGGTGGGTTATGCACATAACTCTTCAGTTGGGATACGTGGAAGATGTTGCGAACCCTCTCCAATTGTGGTGGAAGAGTCATGTGGTATGTTACCTTGACTATCCTCCAATGTATCTGAAAAGGACTGATAATCCTCAGTGTTATCCTACCACCTCAGCCAAATCATAGTAGTCCATGTCGAGTAGAGTCTTTAAAGAATACGTTGTCCCCCTCCTAGAACTCCAAGGGTTTTTGTATCTTGTAAGAATATGAATTTTTCCAACTCTTTACAGTCCTCAAATGCTGACATGTGAGACATCGTGATACAAACTTTGCCACTACTTCCTTCATTCGGGGCCATCAGTACTGAGGTCAGAGATCCAAATACATATTTACTGCATCAGGATGTACTGCTAGAGGGGACATATGGAACTCCCTCAACACCTCCTCTCGAAGCGCCACTGGTACCATGGTACGTCCTCTAAAGATGAAAACGTGCTCCCCACCTTCAGAAAATCCATCAGGTGCCTACCCTGAGGATATCTAAGCATATCAAGCCTTGCAGTCAATGCCCCCAAGTTGTGCCTCCCGGACATGTTGAAGGAGTGGGGGAGTGGTAGTCATACACTGAAGGTAAGCAACTTTATCTCTCTCCATGAAGGATATCTACAACGTGACTAGTTACTCTAATGCCTCACTCATCAGATATAAACCAGACCTCCTTCTGATTGTGTCGGCTACCACATTCCCCATCCAAGGAGTATCGACGATCCCAAAGTCATAGTCTTGGAGGAACTCTAGCCATCGCCGTTGTCTTAACTTCTGAAAGCTCTATTGAAACTTCTCATTCCACAGGAAAGGTTCCTCTTTCATCGTCAAAGCTGACAAGGGTGCCGCTACCCTAGATAAGTCTAGTTTAAAACTCGAGTAGTACCCAGCCAAACCAGAAGACTCTATCCCTACGAGGAGGTAATCTTGGAAACATCTTTTGAAAAGATGTCCCCATGATCTTCCACTATTTTTTGGAATTTAAAACTAAGAACTTCCTCTTACATGAGGATAAGGATTTCCGAATCAAGAGTGATCGGCTGCACCCTCCTATGTAAGAGTTTATCTTATGCTACCTAGGTTTCCTTTTTCACCGACTAAAGAAGACCTCATCCCAATGTTATAGATATAATACAACCATTTTTCCTAATACAGGCAATTTGAGTATGAATTATGGATGTCCAGTCATACCCAAAATAACGTCATAAGTCCTCGACACTTCCACCAATGGGTTATAACTAAAACACTCACCTCAATGGTCAGATCACACCATCGGAGTATGTGTGATTATCGAGTTTCCTCCAAATGGTATCTCAAGATGTGAGGGTCAAGTCTATGGCTTAATCGGAAACTCTAGGTCTTGAACAGGATTTGTGGAAAGATGGAATGATTGGTACCTATGTGTATTTATATGGTGGCTAGTTGTAGACATAGACTATACCATGAATCATTCCTAGAGCCCTTGGGTCACATTCCTTGACCGCATGTAGCTACTCCCTTCCCCTGTCTTCCAGCTCCGTTATCCTGGTGGTGTCCACAAAAAAGGAGGTGGTTGTAACATGTCAAAAAGTACACCACCTCATGCTACTCTCTTAGCTATGCTTCCATGTCTGTTGTCCTACCGATTCATCTTCCCCTAACACTTCTTCTTCCTGAAACATTTTACACACCCAAGTCTCTGAGACTGGCACCAGTTTCTTTCTTTCCCACTGCTAACACTCACTGGCTGTATCCACTCATCCAAAGAACATTCAACAACAAATGTTCTCTCTCTCAAGCACGCTAAGATAAGTAGGAATCCATATAAGAATATTGTTGGCTCAGATGTCCTTAAACTCACCTCGCTCAGATGTCTGATCCCTAAATCACTGATCGTATCGTATTCATTGAGTACCAGGAATGTTTAGTACGCCTCGATGAATACTGAGCTACTGAGTTGTCGTCCTGCTGAAGCTATATAAGCTCTAGAGAAATCTCAGCCTCTTCATCAAGCCATTACTCAAATGTCTGTGAGTCAGGCTCACCTCAGAACCTGAGGGGTATCTGATACTGAAACTCGTTTAAGGCACTAAGACTAAATGTGTCTTCTACCAATACCACCGGTTGTAACTGCTAACCAAAGGGAAGTTATATAGCTGACATACTACCCAAAGGTACTATCTCGGGCAATAGTTCACATACTAAAACCTAATCACATTATGGACCATACTCATGGCCACTCACTGGAAAAGACTAGAAGCTAAGATCACCATCTTCCCTAATGGTGTCTCAACTAGGAGAAACACTCTGGAAAAGCCTCCTGCTATCCCTCAGCTGTTTGGGAATTTGTCTCATCTTGAAACCTTAGAGGCCTATAGTGGTGGAACTCGTGCAACACACTCAGTCAGCATGTACCATCCACTAGTGCGGCTGGTGGTAACTGCTTACCAACGGGTGGTGGTTCTGCTGGTACACCACCCAAAGGTTACAACATATTAAGAGGGCCCTGCACCGGAGCCTCGTCGCTCAGTGGGCCATCATTGTGTAATCCCTCGGGAATCCTAGCTGGTTGTCTACGCAGCAGCATCCTAATAAAGAACTGGTTTTTGATTGTCATTAATTTATACCCTGTGAGCTGACTCATGAAAACACATGAATACTTTTTAAAACACACACGCAATCAGTGTTTTAGTGCACTGAGTCAGAAATCAAAAGTCAGGGTCGTGGTGTATGGATATGTCGGTCGCTGCACCAATACTGGATTTCCTAAACTGATAACCACACATAGTACATTGAACAATATTGTCGTTAAAAATATTAGAGACCAATGTTCTGCGGTAGAACCGACTCCTTTGATGCCAATTTGTCACGACCCGTCCCCTGGGGCCCGTGCCTTGACTACCCCAAGCCCGCCTTCCAAAGGCCAGGGACTGGAGACTAGCACCGATAGGAGAATTCCCTAAAACCGGGAAGGCATTAACATTATATCATGTAACCCACTCAACCAAGAACACAAAAACATATGAACACAACTAAACTATATAGCAAAAATAGTGCTAAAAGTAAAAGGGGCCAGAATATAATCCCAATAGTAAAGTTTCAAGTACAACTAGAAATACAATACAATTGAAGAAAGTGGAACATAACTACTGGGTCGTCCTCTGAGGTTCCTACCTAAAGGGTCTGTACAGATTTCCTCCTCATTACTCCACGTCCTCCCATCTCCGCTGCATACCGACATGCCTCATGGTCCACCTCCGGGCACTGTTCTGTCATGGTACCCTTATCCTCGATCAGCGTTATCCGTCGTCTGCACCAAACACAACAAAGTGTGGTTGAAGCTTGTGTAGGGGTGAGTATAACGATACTCATTAGGGACCTCGATACCCTCAAGGTGTCACAAAATCTACAAAGGATAAACCAAAAATCATGTAAAAGAGTGACATACCTACTTAGGTGTGTGACCATACATATACCTAAGTTATCAAATATTACCCATCTCAATCATGAAGAAACACAAGGACCAACTCCTTAGCCAAAGCTCAACTATTCCATGAAGGTAACACCACAAAGCTAAGTACGACAAAGTATCACCATGAATGAATTTACCACACATGTACGCCACACAGAAGAATACCACCACGGTATCACCACATAGGAATGTACCACACAGGTATTCCACCGAGAAGAATAACAAAAATGTATCCCCACGAAGGTAAGTACCACAAAGTATCACCACAAAGGAAAGTACCACACAGGTACGCCACACAAAAAAATATCACTAAGGTATTTCCATGAAAGTAAAGTCTCAGCTCCCACTAGGTATATCTTAGGTATAGTAGTTGAGATGATTAGTTGTAACTACTGAATAATCTTACCCTGATAAGAGGCAGACCCATGAAGGATCCCAAATTACAGACCCACACAGGATCATAGTACATCGTCATACCCTCACAGGATCCTAGTACATCGTCAGACCCACACAGGATCCTAGTACCTCGTCAAACCCACACAGGATCGTAGTACATCGTCAGACCCAGACAGGATCCAAGTACATCGCCAGACCCACACGGGATCATAGTATATCGTCAGACTCAAACAGGATCCTAGTACATCAGACCCACATAGGATCCTAGATTAGTCCCACATGGATTCCTAGAGAGGATCCTTGTGACAATCTCGAACATAAACCCACAAAATATTCCAAGAACAGACCCACAAAGGATCCCTTTCTCATGTTATAGCCAACTACAGGGTTCCCACACTAAGCTCTTTGGATTCTGGTAGGGTCCTCTCCTCAAGACATAGGTCAATACTCCAACTACAATGATTTCCCATGAATAAGTATCCCAAATGACTGCCACATAAAAGGGGTCTCAACACAACTATCGGTGCATCAATTAGATGCCTGGTTTGTATGTTATTGGTCTTTTAGTCCCGAGGGCCCGGTTGGATTTGTGTTCGATCCTACGTGGCCGTACCCCCAAATTTATCCAAAACATAATCAGGGTATTCCAAAAGGACCGTCTAGATCTAAGTTTTCCTGTGTCGTAGATGGTTCATCAGAGGAAGCCTCTTCTGACTAAACATAAATCGCACCTAGGGTAAACCCGTCATCCTGAACGCAACGGTGCCCTCAAATTTCTTATCTGAGTTAGTGTTTAATATTTATTCCATTTTTTAGGAAAAAATATTATGCACCCTATTTAAAACTTGACCAAACTTCGACGGATCCTTCCAGGAACACCTGACCTCAGAATCACGAGCCGTCATATTTCAGAGTCTCGAAATAATTCCATATAATTAAAAAAAATTATACGGAATTTCATGACATTACAACGAACCATATCACTACCATTGAATGCTCCATCTTTAATACCATTTGTATTTTAACAGCCCGGTTTCCTCTGAAAATTGCAGGAGGATTGTTAGCTACTTGGCCTTAGGCGCTCCTCCCCCCCTTACGCCAAAGTCTTCCCACCAGTAGTGCGGGTCTAAAAAGGATAATGTTTGTAGACTATACCCTTGGGTGATAATAATAATAATTATATATATATATATATAACATAGTGTACACTACTAGAAAAACAGGTATTAGTGACGGGTCATTTGCGACGGGATCCCGTCGCAAATGGCTTGTTGCGATGGGGGCCCATCGCAAATGGCCCGTTGCTGAAAACGGTGTCGCAACAACAATTATTTGCGACGGGCCCGTCGCTAAAGCCTTTTTTTGCGATGGGGATTCTCCCCGTCACAAATAGTACTCTGTATATTTGTAAAAAACTTTTCAAATAGTAATGGCGACGGGCCCCGTCACAAATACATGTTGCGACGGGCCCGCCGCAAATAGTTTTTGCGACGAGACCCGTTGCAAAAACTATTTAAAAAAAATAAATAACTATTAATAAATTATTTTAATGCATATAATAATAATACTATTTGCGACGGGCATAGTATCCCGTCGCAAATACTTTAAAAAAAATTATTAATAAATTATTTTAATTAATATAATAATAATCCAATTATAATTTAAAAAATAATAATAAAATATTAATAAATGATTTTAATTAACATAATTATAGAATCATAATTCACAAATAAAAATAATAAATTATTAATAAATTATTTAAATTAATATAATAATAATAGAATTATAATTCCAAAATAAAAATAATAGAATATTAATAAATGATTTAATTAATATAATAATATTAGAATTATAATTCATAAATAAAAAAATATTAATAAGTTATTTTAATTAATATAAAAATAATAGAATTATTTTACATTCAAATATTAAAATAATTCCAGTATTACAAAAAAATATAATTAAACTATAATATTATAAAATTTTAATATATATATATAATTTAAATTATAAAATATAAATAATATTATTATTCATATTAATATTATTATTTAAAAATATAATATTATTAATATTTTATAATGAGATAGAAAGTACGAATAGAAAAAAAATCATATTTTGATTTCACAAATTTTATAACATAAAAACAAACTCTAATCTGAAGGAGGGGGGGAGGGGGGATCTGCAGATGGTGGTGGAGGAAACTCCATCCCTAAAGCATGAGTGAGTCGGCGTATATACTCTATCTGCTCCTGATGCTACTGCTGCCACCGACTCGTCTGCTCCTCGTACAGCTGCTGCTGGCATCGACGCTCCTCCTCATGCTACTGACGCATCTGCTCTTGCTCCTGTCGGAGACTCTCTATCAGTGCAGTCTGAGATCGCAACTGATACTCATACTGTGTAGCAGAAGAAGATGCACGAGATCCTCTCGAGCTGGATGCCGACATCGCAGCACTGCCATAATAATATCTGGGAGTCAGTCGAGAGCTGATACCAACTACCCGGCCCTTCTCGAAGGCATACTGGGTGTCCTGCATCCATGCTGCCTCATCAAACTGATGGCCAGTGGTCTGATCTGATGACTTGTCCTGACACTCAGGCCCGACCTGTGACGCTGCGGCCTCATATGACTCCTGTAGTTGCAATTTAAAATTAAAATTGTGAATATATTATATGTAGTTAATTTTTAAACTTGAAAACAAATAATACTGACCACGATGTGATACTGACGATCACCTCTGAGCTCCCCAGTATCAGGATCACTATACATCCTCCGATATACGCCGTACTCCGTAATTATTACTAATTATTGGTAATTATTACTAATTATTGGTAATTATTACTAATTATTACTAATTATTGGTAATTATTACTAATTATTTCTAATTATCGGTAATTATTCCTAATTATTACGAATTATTACTAATTATCGGTAATTATTGGTAATTATTACTAATTATTCCTAATTATTACTAATTATTACAAATTATTACTAATTATTACTAATTATTACTAATTATTACTAATTATTACTAATTATTGGTAATTATTCCTAATTATTACTAATTAGTGGTAATTAGTAGTAATTATTACTAATTATTACTAATTATTGATAATTAGTGATAATTATTACTAATTATTACTAATTATTGGTAATTATTACTAATAATTGGTAAGTATTACTAATTATTGGTAAGTATTACAAATTTTTGGTAATTATTACTAATTATTGGTAATTATTACAAATTATTGGTAATTATTACTAATTATTGGTAATTATTACTAATTATTCGTAATTATTAATAATTATTACTAATTATTCCTAATTATTGCTAATTATTGGTAATTATTCCTAATTATTAGTAATTATATGAATAATTACCAATAATTAGGAATAATTAACAATAATTAGGAATAATAACATTATTAGTATATTTTATTATTAATATTAAAATAATATAATTTTCTATATTATATACAATTCTCCTTTCATCTGTGTGTTTTCTGTCTCCACATACAAATAATACATGTGGAGATAGAAAACACACAGATGAAAAGAGAATTGTATATAATATAAAAAATTATATTATTTTAATATTAATAATAAAATATACTAATAATGTAATAATGTTATTATTCCTAATTATTGGTATTTATTACTAATTATTAATATTTATTCTAAATTATTGAAAATTATTACTAATTATTCCTAATTACCATTAACTATGAACAATACTAATAATTTAAATTTATTAAGTAGCAAAACAATGTAAACATAATTAAATTACAACTAATTAAGAATAATTGAAACTAATAAAAAGTTTAAAATAAATATTAAATTAAAATGAACATAAATACCTTGAAAATTGATCTGAGGTTGATCTCTGATCGTTCGTGAAAACTTCAATATCAACTCCGGAGAAAAAAATTAAACTTGAGAAACACTGAACTCTAGAAATAGAATTTTGAGAGAAGAAGAAGATAGAGTTTGAGAATGAATTGAAAACAACGGATGGGGGTATTTATAGGTTAGATTATTTGCGACGGGTCCATTTGCGACGGGCTACACGTCGCAACTAATATTATTTGCGACGGTACCCGTCGCAAATACCTTAGCCATCATTTATTATGGTCAACAGTTAAATAGTTATTTGCGACGGGACCCGTCACAAATAACCACCTGCCGAAATACTATTTGCGACGGGGGAATATTCCCATCGCAAATACCTTTTACCGCCGCCGGTTATTTGCGATGGGCAATAACCGCCCGTCGCAAATATGTTTCCCGCGATTTGGCGCGCAAAGCGCGCCAGTTCATTTGCGACGGGGAAAGCAATCCCGTCGCAAAAGGCTGCTTATTTGCGACGGGCAAATACCCCCATCGCAAATAAGTTTTTAACGGGGCTATTTGCGACGGGATTTATCCCCGTCGCAAATAACCCGTCGCAAATAAAATTTTTTCCTGTAGTGGTATTAAAGACCATAAAAATAGTATATATATCCCAAATAATAAATGCTAGAATATTCAACACATCTCAAAACACATACACTACCCTACTACACACATGAAACATGTAATATGGCCAGATTTCCCCTTAGATATCCATATCCGAGTCACATATCATGAATCATCCAGCCTCACAGACACATTACTACATGTAATTGGGAAATGAATCATGTATCACATATAACAATATGGTTTGGAAGAGTTGAATCCCACCAATGAGGGCATGCAAGAAAAAACAGTTTAGCTTCTTCGGTGACACTTTAAAAAACTCACTCCCTATTATTATCTTCCTAACCTTATCAATCGTAGGACTATACACACTATATATACATACCATGTATTATAGATCTTTTGGGAAACCACATAACAAGCCTGGATATGTGGATTTTCACTAGAAAGGATAAGAATGAAATGGTTGTTTGGATTATTTGTTGACACTTTAAATAGCACAACACCTCTTAGCACATTCTAGGTTCCCATTAATGATCACATTAAAACAAACACATCATATGATCCTAAGTTCCAAACATGATGCACAAACAATCTTCCAATTCCATACTTTCCAAAAGGATAAACCACATAACAAACCACCATCACCCCAAAAGTGATCCACCCATGGTGTAAACGAAATCAACTATAAAATAATGTGTTAGACCATAAATTTCTCGCCCCTAAAAACTTGGTCTTTCCCCCATTCAAGGGGTAGTAGGAACAAACAAATGAGCTTTTTTCTTAGTTCCTTATAAAGTATAGCCTCTGATCTACCATATCTTAAATAGTAAGATCATAAAAGAAAACGAAACACCTATAATAGAATTCGTATGATCTCAATGTAGTTTTCTATCCGAATAGTGGACAAGGATAGTTAGTATTTATTTATTAGGAAAGCCTCCCCATAATAAAAATTAGAACACCCCAAACATGATTTGGTATGTTTCTCTTAAATAATTTACATTTTTTATATTGTATATATTTCATAAAGCACAGAATCTCTATGATACAAAAATTGGTTATTTATAAGAGATTTTCATAACCTAGCCATTAAATTTAACATTTCCACTTCTATGTTTTAAAATTAAAAAAACAGACATACACAGTTGTGATCAGGGTGATATTTGGAGTCTGATAGAGTCAAGTGAATATTTAGTGAATAGTAAATTACCCTTATGAATAGTAACGATCCCTTTGGAATAGTAACCTACCTTAATAAATAGTAATATTCCCCATAAAGATGGTAACCTTATCCAAGAACATGTAAATAAAATTTAGGAACCTTAAAAATGAAGATGAATATTTTAAGTGCTGGTATTTTTCGATAAAATGAGGATTTTAATTAAAAACTAAATTTATCATATTTAGAAAGTTATTTTTGAAAAATGGAGTTCATTTTTTGATTCGACGCATTGAAAATGGTGAGGTTTAATTTTGGGATTTTTTTGAAATACTTTAATTTTTTGTGAATGGAAAAATATGATAAATTATGATAAATTTTAAATACATGATTTATTGAGTCATGGATGATGTCATACTGAGTTAAGCACCCTTGGATCGAACTCAAATGAACTTATTACGATTTTTTTCAAGTAATCATCACTATTTATTATCTTAGGGAAAACTTATAATCTAATAATTAAAATATTAAGAAAATCCTCCACCCCTCCACAATATAAACGACCCCTCACCCCCTCTTCCTCCCACACCACTCAAGATTTGAGCCGTAACAATGTTATTCCAAATACACTTCCTAATCCATCCCTAACTTCCAAGGCCTATGTTTATCACCAAAAGACCAAAAACAAAGGGTATAAAGAGATTCTCATTGAGGAGTACTCAAGAGGTGAACCTCCCTTCCTTTTTCATTCTTTTTTTCTTTCCATTCTTTTGTTTCTCTCTCCCCACCTCACCTCACCAAAAAGCTAGGTTAATTATAGTACCTTAAATGAACTGAAATTATATTATTCTAATGGAATATTTTATCATCAAATCTCTCTTCCCCCTAAACTTATACTAAAAATGAAAACACCACATGAGATGTGTTAATTTTTCACATTCAAGGATGATGGGTTTCCATTTTATATCATAGTCTTCAATTTTGGTAATGAAACCATTTTTATTATTTAAAAAAATAATTATATTGTTTTATATCATTTTAAAAATTATTGATTCCTTTTTTACACATTTTATTTAATTATAAATCAATGTGAGTTTGGGGTTATCAAAAAACCATCAACATAATACAAGTGTTTATCATTAAAATTATATATAATGATTCATCCTCCAACAAAATTACCAAATCATTTATATGATCATTTAAAAGTATGTATTATCATTAAAAACTCACAACTTCAATTTTGGATTTTAATTTCCATTTGAAAAAAATATCATTCTCATATACAAGAAAAATAATCATGAAAACCAAGGAAGAAAATTCTTCCAAAACAATAAAATTAAACCTATTAAACCCATAGAAATGGACAAGAATGTACCTAATAAGGTTATAATAAATTAATTACATATATTGGAGTTTCTAGAAATATTAATTGATGAATTTAATTTTGATTATTCAGGTCATTAAGATCAATCGATAACACATTTGGTTAAAATTCAAGGGTTTTCTCATCTCACTTTTATTTCCATGATATTTCCATTGTTCACAACTTATTTCTTGTATGTGGTGTGTATTAAATTCAATTTGATATATAATATCATAATTATATTTATATTAATGGTATTAATTGATTCATTTGTTGATTATTAACACTATAGATTACAAAGTGGTAAGAGTCTTTGTTTCGATTTCCATTTCATTGTGTTTTACTTTGTATTATGCAACTAATAATTCTTATGTGGTGTACCTACAACACCTTTGAGATCATTTTGCACATAAATTTGTAAATATATTATATATTCCTAGTATAGTTTCATGTATATTATTTTTTCCTTTTGTATTATACCCTTTTACAAATGTTGTCTATTTGGAATGTTGTTTTAACTATGGAAATATTGATGAATCTGTATACTCTATAAAAATTTTGAGAAGTCATATTGTACCTATATTAAATATATGTATACAAAATGATTTTGAATTTTAGTGATGGGTGGGACCCGGTATTTCCCCTAGATGCAACGATGGGTCTCATGATACAATTCAGTTGGCGACAAGCCTTTCGAGTTTGTTTCAAAAATAAACTCAGACATGTATCAACTGTCAAACATAAACTATTTCGATGGTATAGTGGTATTATGTACCATATAAATGATGTCCAATAAATAATAATTCTATTTATTCTTTCTTAGTAATTACAATCCATTAGGTTCTCACTATGTCCAAATCTATGGATGTAGTTTCATTCTAAATTTTTTAATGGTGAGTGTTTGTCATTTATTCACCATTCCATATTGACTATACCAATTTGATTATACTTTAATTATTTTTCATTCACGATTCCCATATTTGTACCACTTACAGAGCATTTGAGCTCAGACCTTTCATTTGTTTACCTTTAACAGGTTATGAAGAGGAGACCGTTTATTGATTTTTTGTGGATTCAGTTTAGTAGTATTTTGTTTTTAATTGAATTTTTTAACCATTCCCAATGTAATATGAGTTACATGTATGTAACTTGTTTTTTTAGGACTACTTAGCTGATCATTTTTTTGGGATTTCATTACATTTAATCATGTTAATGTAATAAATAACGTACCGACATAGATCATCTGGGGTGGGGGGGTTACAGTTGGTATCAAATGAAGTTTAGTAGCAAAAATTTATACTATATTTAGGATACATAGTCTTGAGGACATAAATATCTGTTAGAAATTAAGAATAATCATAGAAGGATGCGTTATAGTTTTTTCAAATTAGTGATTATGTGTGTCTTCCCATAAAAATACATTATTTTATGTATACTACAAGTGGACATGGTTTTGGCATAGATGTACCTAGGAGTAAAAATATGACATGTAGTTTCGGGCTTGACTAGGTGTATCCGAGTACACGACAACGGGCCTCACTATGCACCTGGTTTGACACTCTCAGGGGATATGCTTAGGATAACTCACATATTCTTTATAAAACATTATTAAGGACTGAAAAGTGTGTAGAAAAAATGTTTATGATTATGAGATTAGTTGTGAATAAATTTTGTGATTATGTTAAGTGTTTTCTAGTTATAAATTATAAATTTGGGCCTAATTTAGTGTGTGAAATTGTTTAAAGAGGGTGCCTAATGGGAGAAGGGTAATCAATACCCATGTACATTGGAGTGATTTTCCCACTAAAAAAGTCAAAAAAAGTCAATGATGGAGAAGATCAGATCATGGCCATATTGGGACAACATTCATAAGCTATGTCGAATAAACATTCTATAAATGTGTTGGATCGTTTCATGTGGCAGCAGCCTCAATATATTAGTGGGATTACTAATCTGATGGTAGCTGATTAGTGGATAAAGTTAAATGAAAATATATTTCTAGCGTTAATATGCGATGAAAATTAAATGGTAGTACTTCTAGTATATTTCCCCAAGGGTGATACATATCAATGGTGGTCTTTAATACAGAATATAATGGAGGATGAAGAAATAGATGATATGGAAGGGAGACATTTTAAGGAAATATTCTTCAACACATATTTCCCTCATTAACAACAAACTGAAATGAAGGCGACATTCCTTAGCCAAAAGAAAATGGAAGGAGAGGGTGCTGGAGAGTATGAGGATAGCTTCCCAATATTAGTCAGGTATACTATATATTACGTACGTGATTCAGAAGATATGATTGATCATTTCTTTGAAGTTATTAAGTCAAGTCATCGAAGGATACTAGATTCTCAAACATTTTCATCATATAATGAAATTGTATTATGACACATCAAAACAGAGAAGTCATTTTATAGATAAAATTTATTTGAGGGAAACCAAGATAATAATACATACTCTGATAACCATAGAAAAGCTGAATCATCAAATAGAAAGAAGGGAATGATGAAAATATCATTATGTGAGAACAGTGGAAAAAATCATCCTGGGACATTCTTAAAAGGAATGGGTGATTTATTTATGTTTGGGGAAACTGGTCATCGATATAATGAATGCATGTGCAAGAAACAAGTCATTGATGTTCAGTGCCACAATTGCAGAGATATGGAACATTGTGCAAGTGGGTGTCCTATGTGCTAAGGAAATTTTCCTCAGAAAAGGACATGGGTGCAAGGGAAATATTGTGCGATTACGACCATGGAGATTGAAGTTCTTAATGATGTGGTGGATGTTACTTTAATTGTTTTTTCAAACTTAGAAAATACTTTATTTGATTCTAGATCATCTCATTCATTTATATCATCTATGTTTTCAAAGAAAATTAGACATGTCCAATTTTATATAATAAGGGTTTTGTTAGTCAAAACTCATAGGGGATGTATCAATGGAAAAAATGTGTGTCAATCAATCCACCTCAAGACACATAAATGTGATTTGGTTTCTACCCTTATCATCATACCAATGACAGTCTTTTATATTATTATTAATATGAATTGGATGTAAAATTATGATGCGAATATATATTGACAGAACAAGGAAGTTGAAATTTTTAAAAATGGCATAGAATCCCTTATCTTTAGAGTAGAAACCTCTCCATATAATTATTATCTACATCCACCCCCATCAGCCCTTCTAAATGAAATTCTTTCGGATTAAGAGAACACAATATCTATAGGTGAGGGGAAAATCTTCAAATTGATGACATACCTATTGTAAAGTAATAAATTGATGTATTTCCAGAGGATTAACCTAGACATCCTAAAGATTGAGAATTTGAGTTATCTATTTATTTTATTTCTGTCGGATGGCCTATATCAAATAATCCTTATAGAATGGCCATTGTGTAATTAGTATAAATCAAGAAACAACTAGAGTAATTGAGTTATAAAGAATTTGTCTTCCCTAATGTTTCTCTATCAGGGTCCCCTGTTCTCTTTGTCAAAATGAAAGATGGATCTATGAGGATGTGCATTGAATACAAGGAAATCATTACTATTATTATAAAGAACATGTACCCCCATCCATGCATCGATAATTTATTTAATCAACTTCATGGAGCCCAATAATTTTTGAATATTGACCATTAATATGGATATCATCACCTTTGTATGGGGAAGGTATATAATCGTAATAAAACATTTTGATCTAGGTATAGCCATTATGAGTTTTAAGTAATGCCTTTTGGACTAACAAATGCACCCTTGGTTTCCATGGGCCTAATGAATAGGGTTTTTAAGGAATATATGGATGACATTGATTTGGAATTTATCGATGATAACCTGGTAATCTCAAAACCCTACAATGACCATGAGAATTACAGGTGGGTCATTATAAATACTCATAGAATATAAGAATTATAAGGAATGTTTAGCAAGTGTGAATTTTGGCTTCAATCAGTTCCTTTTCTTGGCCATATTTTCTCTAAGGGTGGAATCCTAGTAGATCATGTGAAGAAAAAGGAAATACAATAATGGCCTATGCCAATGAGCATAACCGAGGTATGTGGTTTTATTATCTTAGTAGGTTACTATCAGAATTTTTTTAAGAATATTTCCCAATTGGCTAACCCTCTAACCAAGATCACATGTAAAAGTGTTATGTTTATATTTACAAAATAATGTTCAACAAACATTGGTGAATTGAAATAAATATTGTTCAATGTTCTAATCTTTAATCTTCCTTCTAGAAGTAATGGATTTGTGATATATAGTAATGCGTCAAAATTTTTATTGGGTTGAGTCATTATGAAAAATGATAATGTTATTTCTTATACATCACGATAGTTGAAGACATGTGAACAAAATTATCCATCTCAAGATCTAGGGCTAGTAGTAATAATATTTTCTCTGAAAATATGGAGACATTATCTCTACTATTAGAGATGTGAGGTATATACAGATTATAAGAGTTTGAAATACATTTTTACACAGAACGAAATAAACATGAGGAAAAGGAGATGGCTTGATTTACTTAATGATTATGATTTTTCAACTCACTAACACCATGTAAAGGGATATATGATGGAAGATTCATTACGAATGAATGATCATGGACTTCTTACCCAAATTTGGATTGAGAGATATCATATATTAATAGATCTTTAAATGATGGAAATGGGAATTGTTAAGGAAGGGGATACATCATTCCTTTTTCAAATTATTAATAGACCATATATACTAGAGAAGATAAAAATATCTCAATATAATGGTGAGAATTTACTAAATAAATTTAATATTGTTATCTATGGAAGATTAGTAGACATCGTGTATGAGGGTTGAGTTCTAAATTTTGGAACGAGGATATGTGTTATATCATTACTAGATCTAAAAAGGGAACTATTAGATTATTCTCATAGCTAAAATTGTTCTATGCACCTTGGTAGCACCAAGATGTATGGATATATGAATGAACATTTTTGGTGGAGTAACATGGAGTAATAAATTGCTAATTATGTGCTAGAGTGTGTAGTTTTCCAACTAGTGAAGGCAGAGAGAACATGTCCTTGAGGGTTAATGAAACCTAAACCTATTAAAATGTGTAAGGGGTGACATTACTCTGGACTTTGTCACATTATTATTGAGGAAACCTAAAGGAATGATGCAATATAGGAAATTGTTAGTCATCTCACAAAATTGGCACCTTTCCTTGCTTTATGAACGGATTCAAATCTTGAGAATCTGGCAAGAAATTTTATTACTGTTTTTTTAACACATCAGGGTGATCCTCAATCGATTGTGTCCTTTCAAGATCACTGATTTAAAAAAAAGTTATGGAAAAGTATCAAGAAGTATTTTAATACGGAGCTTCATATGATTACTTCTTATCACCCCCAAATAGATGGATAGTCTTAAAAGACCTTTCAAACACTTGTAGGCATGTTGAGATCACTCTCACATGACTTCCAAGGTATGTGGGACCAATAAATTTCTTTGGTGGAATTTTCCTACAACAATAGTTTCCATCCTACCATTCAAATGGTTTTATATGAAGAATTATATGGTAATAGGTGAAAAACATCAAAAGGTAGGGATTAAGATGGAAAGAGGAAATATATAGGCCCATGAATTATCAAAGAGGAAATTTTAAAGGTAATGAAAATTTGGGACCACATTAAACCAACCCAATGTAAGAAAAAGAGTTAAGCTAAAAACCGTAGAAAGGATTAGGGATTTCAAGTAGGATATCATGTATTTATAATAATATCTACATGGAAGTGTGTCTTAAGGTTCGGTAAGAATGGGAAACTGAGCCCCAGGTACATCAGACCATTTGAAATTCTAAAAAGAATGGGAGATGTAGCTTACTGTTTTATAATGCCACCAAGTCTCTAAAAATATCATATTGTATTCTATGTGTCATTGTTAGTGAAATATATTCCAAACGTAATTCATCTAATAACCTATGAAGAAATATATCTAAAACCTGGTTTTTTATACTAGGAATAGAATATTGATATTCGTAACACAAAAGAGCATGTATTGAGAAATCAAAAAGCTCGACTACTAATGTTTCCTTGGAGAAACCATAAAATAGAGGAAGCAATGTGGGAACGTGAGGATGATATGAAGAAGAACCACCCTAATCTTCTTAAGGAGAAATATATATGATAAATTTTGATGTTGAAATTTATAAAGGATGGAAGAATATAATACACAAAACAATTTATGGTTTGTTTCTCTTAAATTATTTCTATTCATTAGATATCATATATTTCATGAAGTACTGAATCTCTATGAAACAAAATAGGGTTATCTATAGGAGAATGTCATAATTGATCCATTAAACTTAATTTTGACACCTTTGGGTTTTAAATTTCAAAAAATACATATACATGTTTGCTCTGAGGGTGATTTTTGGAGTATGATAGAATCAAGTTAATTTTTGGTGAATAGTAACATAACCTTATGTATAGTTTCATTAAATTTTGAATATTAACATATCCTTATAAATATTAATATGACCCTTATAAATAGTAAACTATACCATGAAGTGTAAATAAAATTTAGGAACCTTTAAAATGATGACTAGTATTTTAAGTGCAGGTATTTTTCGATTAAATGTGGATTTTAATTACAAATTAAATTTATCATATTAAAAAAAATATTGTTTTTTAAATGGACTTCTTTTTTTTATTCTCTACATCTAAAAATGGTTATGGTGAATTTTTTGAATTTCTCTGAAATGCTTGAATTTTTGTGAATAGTAAAACATGATAAATTATGATAGATGATAAATACATGATTTATTGAGTAATTGATGACATCATGTTGAGGTAAGAACACTTGGTTAGAACTCAGATGCACTTATTGCTATTTTTGGTCATGTAATGATCACTATTTCTTATATTATGGAAAAATAATAAACTAATAATATAAATATTAAAAGAAAATGCTCCTCCCCTCCAATATATAAACCACCCCTCACCCCCTCTTCCTCCCACAACACTCGATATTTTAGACATTATTATGTTATTCCAAATACACATTCCAAGCCCTGGACCCACATCGAAGACGTATTTTTCTCACTAAAATGTAGAAAAAAAGGCCTTAGTGAGATTCTAAAGCATGAGTACTCAATAGGTGACCCTCTCTTCTTTATTCTTTTTTACTTTGTTCAATTATTTTGTGGCTCTCTCCTCACCTCCCATAATAAAAATTATATTATATTTCCATTAACATATATGAACTGTAATTTTATTATTCTAATGGAATACTTCTTCATCATCTCTCTTTTTTCCCTCGTCTAATACAAAAAATGAAAACATTGTCTGAGATATGTTAATTTATCACATTCAAATATGACAGGTTTTCAATTTCTATTATCATAATAAATTATACTCATGAAACCATTTTTATGTTTGAACATGATCATTATCTATGTAATATATCCTATTTATCTTTCTGGAATCATTTTCAAACATGGTATTTATTTATAAAACAAGATTAGTTCGTAGTGTTCAAAAACCCACAAAAATAATCCATGCGTTTATCATTAAAATTTTATATAATGATTCATTCTCCCCCAAAATAAAAAAAACAATTTCTATGATAATTTAAACTTTTGGATGATTATAATAAACTCCTAAAATTATTTTTTATTGAAATTTCAATTTTATAGAAACATCTATACTCATATACAAGAAAACTGATCATGAAAACCAAGGAAGAAAATGCTTCCAAAAAACAAAATTAAACCTCTTAAACCCATAAAAAGGCCATGAATGAACTTAATAAGGTTACAATAAATTAATTACAAGAATATTATGTCCTATAATTATTAATCATTGATGGAAAATATGATTATTTAGGTCATTTATATCAATCAAGAACACATTCGTGCATAAGGTAAGGGTTTTCACATGTCACTTTTGTTTCTGTGAGATTTCCGTTGTTCGCCACTTATTTCGTGTATGTGGAGTATGTTTAATGCCATTATATATATATATATATATATATCATGATTCAATTTACATAAATGTTATTCAGTGATTCACTTCATGATTATTAACTTGATTAATTACAATGTTGTAAAGGACTGTTTCAGTTTCATTTCATTGTGATTTACTTGGTATTGTACACCTAATAATTATTATGTGGTGTAACTACTACCCCTTTGAGATCATTATTCTTTTTAAATTGTAAATATATTATATATCCATATTCTAGTTTCATGGATATGATAATTAGCTTAATCTGTATACCCTTTTACATATGATGTTTATTTGGAATGTTGTTTTAACTATGGAAATATTGATGAATCTCTATCCTCTACTATATAAGGTTATTGAGAAGGCATTTTTTTATATTTTTAAATATATTTATAAAGAATTATTTGGACTATTAGTGATGATTTGGGCCTACTATATCCATTCGATTAATTGATATGTCTACTGAGACAAGTAAGTTGGCGAAAAACCCTTCAAGTTTGTTTCCAAAATAGAATCTGATGGGTATCTACACACAGACTTAAAACATTTCAATGGTCTAGTGTTATTAGGTTCTAGATACTTGATTTAAAATTAAAATTAATTCTCTTTATTAATTTTTATTTATTATTATCCATGAGGTTTTCACTATGACAAAATCTATGGATGTTGTTTCATTCTTAAATTATTAATTTGGCGTGTTTATCATTTATTCAACATGCCATAATGATTATAAAAATTTTATTATGATTCAATTATTGTTTATTAATTATTATACTATTTTTAACCCTTACAGTTTATTTGAGATCATCCCTTTTATTTTTTGTATCTTCAACAGGTTATGAAGAAGAGACCATTTTTTGAGTTCTCATGGATACAGTTTGTTATTTTTTTCAACTGTGTTTGGTTATTTTTTCCAATGTAATATGAGCTACATGTACGAATCTAGTTTTTTCAAGACTAATAAACTAATAATTCCAATGATATTTCATTCATTTGAATCATTCCAATGTAATAAGTGATTCATCGGCTCCGAGCTTCTTCGGTCAGGGCCTTACACAAAGGCTATTAACTAAAAGTAATGGTCTTTTTAATTGATTGTGGGGAGACTATACCCTTATATGATGATAAAAGTATTTTTCAAAATATATATACAACACAGAGGAATGGGAATAATGGTGGATGAAAGAGATTAACTCATAGTAATCATAATAAAACGGTTGAAGTAAAAAAACATTCCTAATGGCCTAATACCATTTATAGATAATCATTCTGTAGTAGGACATAAACAATAATAGACATATACAGTCTCCCATGGACAACCATATCTCTCCATATTAAAAATTATGATAAAACTCCAAAAGAAACTCAAGATTGATGTAGAGGAACCAAAAGGTCTACTACCATCCATCTCATTATAAAGGTGCATCTATGATCACTATGTCCCAAATCCTAATCATGAATCCTTACCTAAACTAAAAAAACATAAAGTCTATATATGTCATTAGGGGGTTATGTATAGTCTAAGAATGAAATAAATAGGCCACCACTAATGTTTTATTTTCATACTTAAATAATTATGTATGTGTATTTGATGGATAAAGAAAAGGCAATGTATGGAAATTAAAAAATTAACCCACTCCACATATGCTGAAAACCACAAGTTAGAATTCTACCTACTAAAGACAATATTGGTATATCCTCTAAATAATTCCCCTAAATATATATAGCATACAACACATGTATGTATGTATATATTTTTCATGACGATAAATCATGTCTCATTGCCTAGGAACCTCCTTAATAAATTCACAACTAGATATCCTTCGGGAATATCCCATAAATAAGTCACTAGGACTTCATTCCATATAGAACCACTTATAACACAAATCATGTACCTGAATCCCAAATCGTATGCCCAGATAATAAGTTCATTTTGAGGGACCACTTCTCCAAAAACCTCTATCATCCCAATAACATGACATTCCAAGGGACAAGATATCATTCCTCAAATTAATCATCATTATCACCTCTACAGTTGACATCCCTAGGCATTGTGATATCCTTACACTAGTAATCATATCCCCTCATCCTCATGTATAATTTTGAGCCTCATCCCCCAACTTATAGTCTCAAGACCGTCTCTCAATGATCGAACACCATCTATGGGGATGTGTATGGTGAGCACCTCCAACATCTATGATTGTCTACACCATTCCCCCAACATGTAATATCTATATATTCCTCTACCCAAAATGAGTTTTTATCACCACCTCAATTGGGTCTTATTTATGTTCCCATGAATGCAATGGGAAATTTTAAAAAATAGTGGAAAAACACTGATAACGCCCAAGAAACATCATCTAGGACCTCATTACCATATATCTAAGATGTTAAATCCAAATGGTAAACACCATCCCATGTCACATAGTCCATTATCTCATTTTATTGTCCTCATATCCTTAATATGATGACCATGTCACCTTAAAATGGTGATAAACTTTACCTCATGTATCTCGGTCCAAACCCATCTTGATGAACCACGTCACCTTAGTCCAAGTGGTCAGTGTCACCTCAATCCCCAGGCCTAGCATGTCACATTCCCGAATAACTCAATAAATTAATCTATACGATTCCATTAATTTAAATAAAAACCCAGGGTACCCTACCCAGTTGGTGAAAATCCGATTACCTAGATTAGTATGTATAATAATAAACCAGGTACAACCTAATGATATCCTATAATATTGGATTATCAACTAATATATAAACATTTATTATTTTGGGGTATCACTTATCCGGGCCTCATTTTTATATTTAGAACTCACCCAAACAGGCCCATAAAATTAGCTATAAATCTAGGAAAAACCTACCATATAATAGTAGGCACTCATTCATCTGATATCAGCCTCTAAATAGAGATGAAATGATATAAATAAATGATTCATAAATACTTTAAAATTGGGATAAAGGGATCGAACAGATTTAGCATTCCATATGCTGAGATAACATAATAATGAAGAAAGAAAAATAAAAATCATACCATTACGCTACCTATGAGACTAAAAGAATCCAACATGGATCTGAAATGAGGAGACAAGTCTGAATCCTAATAGATTATAAGAATATAGGAGATCACCCTAATGTGTGCCGAGGAATAATGTAAAATGTAGGGAAATTGGATAAATATGAATGAGGGAAAAATTATTCATTTTACAATTTTAAATTGGTGCACGTTTAAGTCACGCATTTTGGTTAGTTGTGCACCAAATTTTCACACTAACTATCCAAATATTCAACCCATTAAAACTTGTTTCATGATTGGGTCTCACGGTTTGGAGAAACACTACACCAACAGTGCGAACATACTTCTTATGTGTCATTATGTGTGTGAGCTCATCCAGAATATTTGAAAAACTATGAATATCCCATGAAAACCCTCTGAGACAAGCTATAAAACCCCCAAATTATTCACTAAATGAGCAACATGGTAAAATAAATATATTCCCCCATTAAAAAAGATTGAATAATTTAGCCTACATGGTTAGAAAAACCAAACTCTAATGGAGTGCCTTGGTCTGCCTTTCTATAAACTATTTTTTCTAACCTCATTACCTTAAATACACAATAAAACTCTTTAATAAGTTATAAATCTTTAAAATACATCTAAAAACAATTCCTTTACATAAAAAATTATCTAGGAATTAGGTTCCAATGATCAAAAGATATGTTAACATTCTCACCAAACTGAAAATTTTGAAAGGATAATAGGTTGAGACATACTAAAAATCCAAGTAGGTTACAATAAAAAACTCTATTATTATATTACTAATTATATAACCCCATACATTCTTACTACCTCATCAAAATATATCTTCCATAGGTATTAAATTGAGAATGGCATTTGAATAAGAAATAATTATAATTACCTCATGATTTGATCCTTAATCAACCATATCAAATCATGCTTCCTGGATGATTTTGGGGGTCCAAACATAAAATCCTTCCTAATTACTTTCCACATCAACACTGGAACATTAAAAATATATATTATTCTCACAGTCCCATGGTCATCCACTATGATTGAGGACATGTAATGTAGTGCCCCTTCAATTTCAAAATTAAAATTTCCCACTAAATATATATGTTGTCACATTTAGGAATAATTTATAACATTAAATACAAGATCACCATAAAAATGGAATTTTTTTCTTCAATATATAAAATTACATATCTAAGAAAAACATACAAGATAAATTTTCATATGAAAAAATTTGTCTTTAAAAAGTTGAAAATAAAAAACCATCATAAAAAATTATTGTTTGTTTAGTTTGAGAGAATTGTCATGGCTATATAAAAAAATAAAAAATGAAACAAATAATTGAAAATACAATCAAAATACTATAAATTAAGAACAAATAACATTTTAATGTATTTAATTTAATGATGAATGAATGAAATGAGATGTATTTATATGAATCATAAGTCCAATATTATCATTAGAGTATCAATTTAAAATTTAGAATAATAATGTTTTCTTAATAATGATATAGTAAATTGTAATAAATATTTATCATAAAAATGAAATATAAATATTATAGAATAATAAAATATTTATAAAATTATATAACTCAATGTATTTGTGACTGAAAAATAAAATTTTTATTGAGAATCACATTTAAAACGTTGTATACCTCACACGTTCAAGTAGAACTCATTAAACCATAAAAAATAACAAAATGATAAAGTAATCACCAAATAATTTAATGTCAGTTTAATATTATTTGAATCATTATCCTAATATAATTTTCATTGAAGTGTTTTTAAAATGGTATTTGGATCATGCTTATGGAAGTCATCAAAATGATTGGCCATGTTTTCCTTGGTCTGAATGTATTCTTCATCATTTATCCTCCTTCTATAGAATCGTATTTCTAGAATAAGATCATTATTATTTATTCATCTGTACTTCCCTTTGTTGTGATCCACATGAATCAATATCTTATTCATCCTTTCAACCTCTTCATCATATGATGTAATTTAAAGAAACTCCTCCTCTATTTCCCTTTTAGAGTTGACAACAAGTTCTAATGATTTTTCTCTTATCACATCCTCTTTTCCTGCCTCCTACTACAGGACATCCAATACCTATTTATTGGGTTTATACATAAAATTATAGTATTAACTAATAATTAAAGACTAATCTTTATTAAATTCTAGTAGATTCAATATAGCGTCGACCATACCTGCATCCTACTGAGGATCCATTGAATAATTACACTCATCCCACTATTTTTCACCCCAAGGGATCAAATTCTTTTCCTATATTAGGACATTTTTAGATGGTTCACAATCCAACACCTTATACCTATCTATTTGGTAAGACCATCTCCCAAATAGTTTTGGAAGATGAGAGTAATCATTGAACCGCTTATATTTCCACTTACACAGAATGCAACTCCCCCACATACCTTTCTCCATTATTTCGTTTTTTATCCTTGGAATATGATGCCCTCTATCATTCCATTCATCTACATTAACAACTAAAAAATTTCTATAAGTTTTATATTATGTCTATGTGAAAACAAATCCTTTCTTTTTAGTTAGGTATGAATGAAATTTATAGTCCCTTTGATCCTGAGTCAATCCATTTGTCCTAGATCTTCAATGTGGTTACCAAAATTAATAGTAAGCATTTTTCTACTATGACATGGTCTTCTACCTACATTTATCCACCCCCTTTAAATATCTAGTGTGATCTGAAAATATTATGCATGGTATCCTTCCCTAGTCAACTACACCACCCCTCATTGATTTATTCAATCTCCAACATGAGAAACAAATTCAAATGTATCATGTTAGGTATGATGATATTAGGTTTTAGTGACTATAATGCGTATACCCCCTTAGTTCCACAGTCTTAGATATTCCCTGCACAATCAAATAATTTCCAGCCAAACAACATTCTAATCGATTTAAGATGTCTACCACCTTTGAATCAGGGTTCATATGCCTTTTAATTTTCTATATAGGTTCAATGTTTGGTTTATCCTAGAGGATCCACAATAGGAACATCAAAAATATATGTCTCTAACTTCTATAAAATTATTTAGACAAGAAACATATGTTAATCACTACAAGAACAATGGAAAGAAGAACCTAGGTGACATAGACATTAAAATTAAAATTATTTGAAGAATATAGTGGTTTTGGAAAGATTGTAGGAGTTCTGGGAAGATGACACGCATCATCAAAATTGGGGTTTCTCATTTCATGTCAATGTCATTGGTCCATTAGAATATAAAGAACTAAAACCCATTATATATTCATGGTGCTCTGGACCAATAAATATTCAAGTCATTCTCGTTTGAAAAAGAAACTAGGACGTACCAATAGTATATAATTCCCATGGTCTCTAAGTCCTACATGTGCCAAGAAATAAAGGAAAATTTAACAAAAGAATCAATAAGGGGCTCATCCTATCTGAAAAGTGACACTAATGACTAATTCCGAAGTCCCAAAAGATTTTGAGAAATCAGAAGTTGAGAGATTAAGCTGATGTGATCTACCAAGTAGGTATGGAACCTTAAAGAAAATCAAGAAAGTTATAAACACTAGGAGGAAATCTTGAATAGAAAAATTTTAAAGTCAAAATTTTATTTTATTATAATAAAAAACATTTCTTCATTGCATTAAATAAAATATTCCAATGATAACATTATGTTTTTAATGTTTTTGATGAAAACTATATTTTTTATAATAAAACACTATTATTATTTAATAAAGAATTTGAAATCATGTTGTTAAATAAAATAATAAAATACGCTATATTTCTTTAAAATACACCCCTCTTTACCCTATAAATAGACCCCTTCTCTACCAACTGCACTTACCAAAAAACAATATCCTGATGTAATGATCTTCTAAAATCTCTCCATAAACACCCCAAATAAAATTTTATTTGATCATGTCTTTTCAAGATGTGTCTCCATGAATTCTTAATGAGTATCCATGTAAGTGTTCCCAAAAAACATAAATTTTATCATCATAGTTATTTTATATTTCAATTAACTTCATCTATATCAAAAAACCAATATTAAAACTATTATAATTTGATTCAAAATTATAATTTCAATATAATGTTTTTATATTAATAAGTTCATTTCTTACTTCGGTATATATTATTTTTAAAAACACATCTCTCACCTAGGAGGTCTTATAACATGTAAGCGAGTGATGATTTACTACATAAATACCTTTAACTTATTTTTTTAAAATGTTTCTATATCACAATGATAATATTAATAATAAAACTAATATATTATTATGATTCTATAATTTTAATATATTTATGATATTAATTAAATTAATCATAAAACATCATTGTCATTTTAATCACATAAAAAAGACTTTTCTATTAATTTAACTACCATTTTTATTTTTTTGAGTATTGATATAACAATTTATGAATTAAAATAATGTTTTAACATATATATTTACTTTTATATAATTTTAACTATTAGAACCTAGGTATGATCATAGATAAATGAAATAATCTAATATATGTAGATAAGGGACCATGAAACAAATATCATTATGATCAATAGTAAAATAATACAATCATTTCTAAAAGAACAGTTTATGAATAAAATTGAATAAAAATATTTCAATAAAAAAATTAATTAACTCAAAATTAGTAAATTAATGAATGAAAATTGGTTATTTATTTTGATTGTGGAAATATTTGGTGTCTTAAAGACCCATCGTTTGGATTTTTCCAAGTCTATATTCTTTTTAAGGTTATTTTGTTTTTTAAATATATCATGTACTTCACTTATTATATACTCCATTTCAAAAATTATCCCTTTATTTTGGCCTCAATTTTATAAGTATCTACATTTGAATATGATTATTTTTTTCATTCTTAAAAGATATCCCCGTAATATTATATATGAAACACATATAAATCTTTCTTTATCCACTCTTCAATGTGCTTATATATTTATTCTACACATTACCTTATTTCCAAAATCTATAATACATTACCCTTTTTTTATTCTGACCATGACTGAATAATAAGAAAATTCACCCATGATCTTGTGTGCCCAAGTGATTCAATAATTGATTATTCTTTATGACGCATTTGGACTACCGATTTTCAATCCATATGATTATTATAAGTTTACACATGATGATGGATTTATATTTTCATGTGGAAATAATAAGTATTATATGTTATGATGTGATTGGTGGACCAATAATTATAAATCTACTCAATCAAGAATGAAAATATTTCATCCCATGATATATAATATATGGTGTGTTTGTAGATATCCTATCACATAATGATATTTTATCTTGGAATTGATCCTCGCCTTATATTTATAACATGTTTTATATTATTCCACTATCTAATGCTTCTCATGATTACCATTCTCTAATAAATCCATTAATTATATTCCTTCATTATATTTAACTATTATGGTTCATCTTTTTTAATGATTCCATTATTGATGATAACTCGCCCTCATTTTTAATTTGATTATCATTTATTTGAGTTTTATGATCAACCATTATTTTTTTTATCAATCGTATACTCCATTTTTAAAATGAAAACAAATATATTTAAGGGTGAATCACATATTTGGAAAATAAAGACAATATAGAGTTTTTTGTGATTTTTTATCATATTCTAATAAAACTATACCTCTATATTTCAGCATTTATTTTGTGTAACTTATAATAAAAATGATGCATTTATATGTTCATAAGACATGGGTCTCAATATTTAGTATAAATTTAATTTATCATTGTTTTTGTGGATTACATTAGATAACATTATAGTAAATATTGCATTAAATAAGATTATTGAAACATTGAAATTCATAAGATAGGATATATAAGTAATTTTTGATTTAATATTTCTCATTTAATTATTTTCAATTTATATTCCTCAATTTTAACTATTATCATCCCTAAACATAGTTTTTTAGTAATTTGATATAAATATGATTAACCATGTTGACAATCAATGTGGTTGGTGATTTAATTATATCTCAGAAAGATACCTAATATGGTGGTATCTGAAGTTGATAACCTCAGGGAGTTTCTTTGTCATTTTACTCAAGTTATAAAGAATAACACGAACCATGTGTGGTACCCTTCTTCTAATAAGATATAACATTTTGTATTTGAATTATTTTTTTTTTGTAATGACCTACATCTTTTTAAGAATCATCTTAACTCTTCATTAATTGATATTGGATTAGTTCAGTAGAGAATATATTTTCTATAATCCAATTTTAAAAGTAAAAGTAACAAATTTTTTAGATCAATTTTTCCTAGAGGTTTAATTAAATTAATGTTATAATCCTTAATTAAGTCATATCTTCTTTATAATTTAATTAATCCTTCATTAATAATATAGAAGATATGTTCCTTTCAAAATCCTTATAAAAATTGATATGGGGTTTCTTATGATGAAGAAAAGTGTGTTTGAATAAATTGGTTTGTATAAGAAAATTATCAATTTTATTTGAACATATATCACATGATTTTTCATTAAAATAGACACCAATGATAACTATTTCTTTATTGGTTTAAAAGAAAATATTTATAAATATTTTCTAATTAAATACTAGGATCATAATAAAGAAAAAAGTTTTTTATTTAGTTTATGTGGAATTGGAGATTGGGGAATCCCAATGGTCTAATGGGGTTAGAGAAAAGAATACATAAATAGTGTTTAAATATAGTATATCAACATATATATCTCATAGAGGGATGACTATTTAACTAACATCATGTTATAATTAGGGAAAGAATCATTCTGAAAAATACTTCAATGGGATGGGTAAATTCAATGACTATGAAGAATGAGGGTATCTGGTTAATGAATATAAATGGGACAAAAAGAATAAAATTAATATAAAAAAATTAAATAATGAACTAATCAAATATATACCCATGGACCAATTATTCCACAATATGGAACAAAGATTTGATGCTACTCAATTTACATCGTAAAGCCTCACTAAGGATAATAGAATATAAAAACTTCCACAACCAAGAGAGTAGGTTCAAGATTATTTTAAGACTATTCCTCGGGTAGATTATCAAAACTATATTGTGAAAAGCGTTATTATTATTTTTTCAAGAATAATTAAGATCATATTTTTTTCTAGTTCATTGTAATTTTTTATATCATTTAATACCAATTGAAAATATCCAAACACCACCTCAAGACATTATGTCTGATTTATAATTAAAAACACAATGTGTTGAAAAAGGTATATCTCATGTATATAACTCTTTGTTAATTAGCATGTTTTGGAAGATTCTCAAAAAAATATTAGTATACTTCCATCGTTATAATATTATACTCAACCAGGAATGGATTGGTAGTCCTTATAAAGAGTAAATATTAAATGGAAGTAGATGGAACTTAGTTTATATAAAAAACCAATCTATGATCTTATACATGATATGGAAAATTATGAATAAGCATTTAAAAATCATTTTAAAGTATATACATAATTTATCTATACCGAGATTTTTCTTGATTGAATGATTTTGGAAATTCAAAGGATCATCTTTTCATACAATCCCATAAAGTGGTAATATATTGATGTATTCTGTGAAGAGTACATATTCTCCCTCTATATTTGATGTATATGTTCTCTATAGAACATAAACCTAGTGGTCTATCAATATTAAGGAGTCCCTATAAAATAACACCTATTAAATTATAAGGGTTCATGAATAAACAATGGTAGAACATTTATAGGTGTTTTATATTCCCTTGTGATTCATCATGGTGTGTCCAAGATCACCTTAAAAAGAATTATGATGGTTTAATGTGTCTCTATATTGACTATTATGAGTTTGAAAATATCAAGACAAAGATTAAAAATTCAGATACAAAAATTGAATTCTTCTTCGGCCATTTACAAAAGGAATAGTGCATCTCAAAGGTGGAACATTAATTCATATTTCATCAACTAAAAGTAAAGAAAGAGATTAATCCAAATAGGTTAATTAAAATAAGATATATAAACTCTGAGTTCCTCCTGATTCCATTTAGACACAGTAATTCATTTAACATTCTCAAAGATTAGATGAATATAATCTAAATTTAATGCCATGTTAAATTTTCAGAAGTGTTTATATATAAAAATATTATAAACTCAAGGAGAAAATAAGAACATGGTGAGTACTTGAGCACTATTCTGAAAAACATATGAAATGAAAATTGGATTAAAAAGTATATTAAATGTTTCTTATAGATGGATAATGTGACATATGTGAGTAATTTGGTCACATTAATGTGCATATTTTTAATCCTTTAAAGAAGAAAAAGAGAGTGGCCCAAATCAGTATTTATAATATAGATATATATTTTTCTAAGATAATATGGGTATTATAGACAGTTTATAAAAGAATACCTTATTTTCATATGCACAAATGAAATTTACTCAAAAATAAATAATGATTATGTAGATATGTGAATTTAATGGAGATTGTAACAGTAACAATTAGAAACTGATGCTCGTTTTCTAAAACCCTTTTCTATGGAAATATTTATGATATATATATTTATATACATCCATTCATCAATGTTGTTATTTGGTTATGAATTTATGATAAATGATAAAGTGATATCCTATTCCTCAATATATTTAATGGTACATGTGAAAGATTTTTCAATTAATTATTTGGAGTCGGGTGTAGTAAACTTCACATTGATTATTTGGAGATATTATTTTTATAGAGAATAGTTTGAAATATATATTAATTATAAATGTAAAATGTATAAATTTAAATAGAAGTAAATTAACATGTATCAAAGTGTACGGTAAGTGATTATCAAATTATAAGGTTAGTCAATCCATTACCATCCTATAAATGGCAATAATGTGTTGTATTATCTAATTATCAATGATCATACAACTTTATACATGTTGGGTATTTAATGGGGTTCAGACTTTATACACACTCATGTATTGATATAGGAATCATAAAGGAAGGTATTACAATCATCCAAGCACAAATTATTATTAAAACATTTATCCCGGATAAGATTCAGATATTTTATAGGTTTGACATAGAGATACAGAATAATTTCTAATATATAAGGAATGATAAAGAAACAAAGTTAATAATTAATTAAGATGGAGTTAAAATCCTTTGAGCGTGATTATATATTCTATCAAATCCATAAATAATGAAAGAGATATTGATGTTATTTATAGATCAAAATTCATTAACCACTAATGGATAAAAAATATTTATAGGGATATTCTAGAGAATGTATTGTAGAGAAATATAATTCAGGATATTTTTTAATATACATAAATTTTTTTTACTAATACATGTTAATATTTACTATCATAAGTATAAATGGTTGATGAAATTATTACCTATACTAGATTGGAAATGGCGTAATAGCTTCTTGGATTGCAACAAATATTTTAAATGTATCTAATGAAATCCATTCTTTATGGTTTATCATGTCTCATAATATATAAAATATCCACATCAAGTCCATTAAGGAATAAATATCACTAAATCAACATGAAAATATATACATCAAAAAATCGGTGAGGTTTTACTGAACACTATTATCATATTCATCTAATTGATATTTAATATCAACCTTAATAATATATAATATTCTCCAACATTCCATGAATATGAATTTGAACTTTTGTGTGTTTCAACAACCCCATACATATCAAAAATATAAATTAATTATTTATACACATGGGGAAATAGGGAGATATTTTACTATAGATTTTGAAAGAGGCTTTGATAAATATCATTCATTGGATAAATTTACATAAAAAATTGTTTCCACTCAAACAAATAAGATAATACTTATAACTCCCTCTATATAAATTATTTTATACCGACAACATTTTGAAATAAATATTTCAAGAATAATATATAGGGATATGAACTGGTCAAAATGGGATAGAATGTTAGAAACAAAGTTAGTAACACATCAAAGTATTAAAGAGATGAAAAATGATATATTAATAATCATCAAAGTTAACTAGTGTTAGAATTTTTAGATACTTTGTTAATTCATATATCTTCATGCAAGAGAGTCATGAGGTTTGTGAATTAGTGAAGGAAATATCTCTTATACATTGTCTCCTTTTAGAAACATCATCATATATGTGTTTTCCCTATGAAATAGCTCTCTCAAAAAACCTATCTCATTTACATGATATGTTTTATTTTTTTTATAATTAATATGTACATATCAAATCTTTCATAGATTTAAATTTTAGAGTTATTAGAGTTGAGGAATAATTTCTCTTATGACGATAAGTAGTTTATGATCTTGGCTTATGGAGACACTGTTTAATGTAATAAATTAACTATAATTTTAAATGTATTGTAGAAAAACCAAAGGTAAAAAAAATTAAATGAGAAATTGAGTATAAAATGATAGATAAATACCTTAATATATTTTCATAATTGGTATTGAGTCTCTATTTTAAATAATGTGTTTTAATAAGGGGAAAATTTTAATTTTCTAAATTTTTCTAGATTAAAATTTTTTCATTAAAATATACGTTTTCCCAATTTCTGTTTGTGATATAATTAAAAATTCATAAACCCCAAAATACAAAATAATAATATTTTATTTCTGGAAAAGCGAACATTTCATATGACGGATAAATATACTCTACAAAACTAAAAATAGTTCAATGTGTTAATAAATATATTTAAATAATAAAACTAAAATTTTAAATTCTACTACTTCATCATCTATTTGAATTACTACATCCATAAAAATGACATTAAAAAAGTAGAAAAAATATTAAATTATGTGAAAATGATCTATATTTTATTATTTCATAATTAAATATGAAACCATAATTACATTATGGGTTATAGGGGCTGTGAAGAATTGATAAATCATAGTGTTAAATATTAATCATGAAAATGATAATGCGTGATGAAAATATAAAAGTGGTAGATAAGATAAAAAGTGAAATTATGTATTGGAAAAAAATAAATTCCATGGGTATAGTGAAATACACATATACACACACAAAAATATATATATATATATATATATATATATATTTGGAACATGATATTTTAATCAATGGGAATAATCAGTCCATTTATCTTATATATATAGTCTAAAAACCAGAATACTAAAGGATGTGGTAATTAAGAGGTTATCCATATTAATAGACATTAGCGAGAATTAAGTGATAGAACCTCCTTTGGAATTATGGTATGTTATTAAATTTACATATGTAAAATATTGTAACACTCTCTAAATGATATTAAAATATCAAGGGATCTTATAATAGTAAATTAAAAACCCCAAATGTTGAAAAAATAAGATACCAAGGTAATTCAATTCCATGATGTGTTTACTCATTAGAAACAATAATTGGAAAACCAAATGATATATGAAGGAATAGTGTTCTCAACTAACCCTCATAAAATCCCAATAAACATTTTAATCCCTATATACTAAATCAATCAATCAATTTTTTAAACATTGAAGTCAGTAATAATTTTGTTAATAAATCTATAATATTGTGACAAGGCTTTATTACATGATATAAATCTCACTATTATTTTTATTTTCATGAGTGGAAATGAATTTTTGGGGAGATACATTTCATTATACCACCTTTCAAACATCCACTAATCAATTATACCGTACATGAAATATTTTCCTCATATAATATCAGGGGAATTTTATTACGGATGTCTATTCAATATTTCTTTTCTAATTTGATGAAATTCGTATCTCACCCAAACACATCCATTACATAATTCATGAATTTACATCAAATCATCATGATTATAGGAATTCACATAAGTATTTTATTTTTGATAATTACATGATATGTAAGTTCACTCACGTATAATCAAATATTCATTTTGATATCAAGGGTTGTTTTTTGTGAAATAAATATTTATCATTGAGATAACTAACTAATTTTTATTCCAATCTAGAATAAGATTATAAGGAGTATGAAATTTATTTTTCTTACATCTGTAGATAATCCATCAACCTTGGATCCTAAAATATTTTTAGGATATTAATGATTCCAAAGTGGTTCTAGTGACTTGTACATAAAAAATGGTTGTAAACATGATAGAGAAAGTTTTATCTAGTCTTTCATTCATAAAAGTAAAAACTATTAGAAAACAACATATCCTTTGTATAGTTATCATTTATTACCTTTATTTTATAAAAATATTCATCCAAATTGAACTCATTGGGTATGATCTCATCGAACCCATGTAACACATTCAATGATTGAACACTTCAATAAAGTAAGAAAAACATTTAAATGACCCATCACATATAGTAGAAGCCAATGAATGTTGTTTGGGGTGGGTACGTGGTAGATGCACACATCCCATGAAATGAATACTGTAATACATATCATATTATATAAGATTCACAATAGAAGAATCATGTGCCACATTTATTATATTATTATATCATACAATATGATTATAATATCATACATATCAGTCAATAGGATACAAACTATTCATAAAATATTACTCTCCCTTTTAGTATATATCCATCTATATAGAACTATTACTAAAATATGATAAATACCATAAAAATTACTTCACAAATATTTGTGAATCTATATAAAAGTATTTTTAGTATACATTTATTATACTCTCTCAACTATAGACCAATAATTTGGCCCAAAATTTTATCCTTATCCATAGGATTAACTATTTGACAATGAGAGACTTGTTAGCATTAACAATAAATTTAAATTAATATTTTATTTATTTGAGGAAAGAGTGGGCTATAGAGAAAAGTAATTGTTTCTAAATCTTCTAAGAGTTCATTTGTTATATTTATCAAAAATTATTATATCTTATACAAATATTTACAAAAAAAATATTAATCATATAGATCATATATATACCACTCTAATCCCATTTTCCATGATATCATGTGACCACTGGAAAATGGAAAATGTCAGTCTAGTATAGGTCATCTTATACATTATTTATTCTCCAAAAAATACTCACCTAATAATTGAATAAATCACCTATCATTCATATAGAGGATGTTCACGTCACATTCCCCTTATCCATGTAGTTATAAAAACATCATGTGATTCAACTAAGGATTCCCATGAATTTCTATAGTATAATTAATTAATAGACAATATTTATTATGTGATTGTCTACGATAACACATCACATATTGTTTATCTCATCTTGATGACATGATCAGTTAAATTAAAAATCATCCCATGACTAACTAACATTCAATGACTTCATAAAATATGTATCAATGTATGGAGATTATCATTAAACATATCTCAATTACATCATTTTATATGGATTGATATTAACTATATACCCCAGAGTATATTGATGACTGTATGAAATTCCATTGGATATAATTGGTCGTCCAGTTCAAATGATGTGCCCCCACTTTATATATCATGATACAATTACAATCTTTCATCTTAACATATAATCACAACAAATATTAAAATTTTCCGATCATCAATTAGAGACAAATCAGAGGCATTATTTGAGTGGATATTATCATTCCACTATTTAAATTATGTAAATTTTAACACATATGAATGAATAAAAATGGACATTCTCTTTATTATAAATACATGTTGGGTTACTAAAATGTCACAACATTCTATTAAGTATCATATTCCATGATACATTATATAGCCCTTATAATTTTGTTGTTATATTATCTTCATTAATGGATCCATTGTATTATCATCTATAACCACCCCATAGATACAAATATCACCCCTATCAACGATATCTCAGGTAAGATAGTATTCTAAAAGGATGGGTTTGGCCCATTGGTCCGATCGGGGTCCATTTTCATAAATGATTACATCTTTATTATCATAGTAAATCAAGACCTATCAATTAAACCTAAAAATAACATCAAAATTAGTAATAAATTATTAAACCAACTCTATTACATTTCAACATATGATATAGGGATATATGTCACCTCTATATTCCAGTATTCTATGGTGTCTTTTCTGGGACTCTTCAAATTGATAGATTCCCTATTTAGTCATTCCCAATGACTAATTTGAGACATCCTATCATCTGTGTTGGATAAGAAACCATCATTTGGGTATCCATTTATGCCAAGATCATCCTCTCATGTAAATATCATGAAGATATACATAGTCATTATCATGTATGTAATGGAATTCTAAATAAAAATCTAACTATTCTCCAAAGGATTGGATTCATACCTATAACAAATGTATTGAGCATAGGTGAAATAAGGTCAAGTAAACAACATTAAAACTATCATAGAGCCTATAGTTGATGCATAGTGTATTCTATACTTCCATTCTATCTATTTATAATTATTCTATATCTTCTTAATATGGGTTCCTTGAAACACTAGAAAAGAACCCTAGTTGGATTTATCCATGATAAACCTCTTTAGAACATAAATTGTTTAAATTTATTAACTAAGACCAAGAAACCTCTTGGATATATACCAAAAGATCTCCATTCCTCTTATATATACTATTTCACCAATGTCTTTCATTTTAAAGTATTTACCAAAAAAAATTCATAGAATCAGGTATAGGGATGAAATTTCTAATAATAAGTATGTCAAAATAAAATATAAGAAATAACATTGCATTTCATCTAATATTATTTTATACAAAATAATTATTTGTTCTCTTTTATAACATAAAAGTATTTGATCACATTTTCAAACTAGTTATTAAAAATCTATCATTCATTCTCAAATCTATAGGTGGGGTTTGTAAACATTAAAACCCCATCAGTATACTTTTTCACATAAAATCTTTTATAATGTGTCGTATAATCAACCTATAATAAATTAATTTTGATGGAAATTAGTTTTCACAACATTCGATATATCTCATAACCAATGTATGTTGTAGTGGAAATAAATACCATAGTGGGATTTATCATCACAAATTTTGAAAATGTTTCTTCATATTATATACCATAAACCATCATGAAACCATTTCCCACTAAAAATTTCTATAATAAGTCACTCTAGAATCAATGATAGGTTTATTTTTGAAATCACACAATAACTATATAAGTTTATCCCATATAGGTGGATCCAACAGGATCCATAAATGGTTAGTGCAAATAGATTCTATTTCTGATAACATATATTTTCACCATTTCATTGAATCTGAACTCTTACTATGTTATGATTTTTAGGAACTAGCCAGGGTACCCTTGTAACCCAAAAATGAAGCTGGCACTAACATCACCCGAAGGGAATTCTGAATCCCCACAGGTTTGTGACTAATACCAAGAATCATATAAAAATGAATGTGGAAACAAATTTTATATAATCATCATATAAGAAAGAGAAACAATTCAAGATGAAAAAAATTCTATAGAGGGAATTGTACTGGAAGTCAAACAGGAATAAAAACCCAAATAAATACATCAAATTACCAAAAATAGGAAAAACTGCACATGTCCTAATGGACACAAATCACCTATTCTATGGATAAATAGCTATAACCACATCCAAGTCATTATTTACCCCTTTTGAATGTATAAGTAGAAAATATAAAAACACCTGAAGGAACAAATAGCGTGTTTGCTAAATGCCCCGTAATCTCTCACCAAGGATTTCATAATATGTTGCCAAATTTAAATATCCAAATAAAGAGATTTCTATTTTAAATAAAGTTGTTAGGAATTTCAATAGCATATATAAATAAATCAAGCATTACTTTTAAAATGATGGAAATAATATAAAAAAATGGTTCAAATTTCAATTGAAGGCATATTTATAAACAAATTCCTTAGTAAAACATTTTATATAATCAAATTTATATAAATTCATGAGGTGTGTAAAATAGTTTACAACTATGGAATATATTAATTTGAAATACAAAAAAGTTATCAACATAGTCATATTCCTATAAAGGTAAGATTGTTCCAGGAAATAGGACTCCACACACTCAAGGTGACACAACAATATGTGTACACACACAACCATTTTTTATAGAAAAAAGAGAATTCATCCCCACCCTATCAGGGATGTGATGTGCCAAATTTATGTTTTCAAAAATTATAAATTATAGAGTGTTTCCAAATAACTCACTAACTAACGCAGTTTTGAAAAAACTCTAATAACAAATCAACGGTGGAAAATTTAGTTTAAGGCCACTTAAAATACAATTAATCCCTTTATTCAGCTCTAAAAATACTTTTTCCTTTTAAAACCCAAAATGGGGTTTTAATAAAATAAATGCAGTTTTTCTAGAAAAAAACTAAAGGTTTTTATCAACACAATTTTAAATCCATTTCTCACAAATAACTATTTGAGATAAATTCACAATTCAATATCACAATTCAAATTATTAATTAAAATTACTAAATTTAAATTTTGAATTTTTTCAATCAATTTTAGAAATTTAAATTCAATAAATTAAAATCCACAGAATCCCATCAATTTCACAATTTCACTCCAATTAAATGGAATTAGGGGGGCACATTACTGACCAAATCAAATTTCCAAAACCAAATCCCCTAATTCAATTTAATTGGGTCTTTAACAAAATAATTTTGATAAGAATCAAATCCCACAGATTCAATTCAAATCAATTTAATCAAATCAAACAATTTAGTGAATGTTAAATTGGTCTGCCAAAATGAAACCACCTACCTTGGAATCATTATATCTAAAAACTCCAAACCCTATTCCAGATTTTACAGTGGAGATTGATGAAAAAGGAAACCAATAATCAAACATTTTATTATGATCCATAAATACAAGTAATTGGTTCCCTGAACCAACACATAGATTAATAAAACCCTATAGGGGAAAAGAATGAGATAGGGAGATATTGAATGGGAAGTGTAAACTACTAGAAGTGGACTGACCACCATTTTACAATCATTAATATGTATATAGTAGGGTTTCAGGTAGCCAAAAATATCACTTGGGAGATTTCTTGGAATGATAAATAGGGTTGGGTTCAAACTAGTCCAATTGAGGCATAATAAATGGTTAAATACTTTTAAAGCATAATTTAGGATTAAAAAATAGCATGCTTAGTTCCTTTGGTAGGGTAACACTATTAGAATAAATAGTTGTCACTGGTTGTGTACCTTTTTAAAATGGGATAAATGTTTTTCCAATGTGGGTTCGCATTTTTTTCACACCATTTCCCAACCATAAAAAACATCACTACCTGGGTTTTCATGCCTTTCCGTCAGAGGGCACAAATTTTGGGAAAATTTTGCGCCAACAATATACTATCCCAAAAACATTCAAAACATTCAAAAAGATCACTTGATTAACCCCTAAATAAAATCCAACCAAATAATGCTAAGAAGGGGGTTTCGGAATACCTGAAAATGGTAACATGTTGGTATATGATCCCTTCCATATAAACATTATATCCTCAAAAATATTACTCAAAAGCTTCCTGGCCAATATAATGAGGCCACTACTCTCTAATCAGTGCCTACCAATCTCACATATCATGTGAATAATGTAGGACCCCAGGACACCCTGAGAGGCGAGGGGTGAATCTGGGTGTCAACTTTTCTTTTTAAACTTATGGATCTTGTTCCCACTTTGGTAGGAACTAGTCAATCCTATACTATGGATAAGATTATAAATCAAAAATTCACATGAAAATAGATGCCACAACACTTTTTAAATCTTTCACCACTTTGGGCTACGTCCAAGGAGCATACGCCGATAGGTTGTCGGTCGTACCTAATTCCAATATTCTTCACTAGTTGTGGATTATAATTTTCCAGGAACAATCACTCTATCCCAGACTCACTACCTTTTCAAATGTTCAGGGATATCCCACTACGTCCCTCAGGTCACTCCCGTTGACTCCCCCTAGCTCGCTACCTTAGATTAAGTCTCAGTCAGTTTATAGACGTGAAGGTCTCTTCAATAGATTTGCATTGAAGTCTTTACCTCAGCTTAGCACGAGACTATGCTTGCATCAAAGTCCATAATTGATGCACTTGAACACATTGCGCCACTGAAACGGATAATCAGAAACACACAAATAGTCTATACTGAAGATTTCACGCAACACCTTACCTTTGTGGTAAATATCTCACTTTTGTGTGAAATACATGATTTTCGTGTGGAAAATATTTTGTGCAACAACATCCTTTATGCGTAGCCTTACATGCCTCACCCATTTCACACAGCTTGAACTCTTTCGCGCAGCTCGTAGTTTTTCACGCAACCTCAAATTTTTCGCGCAATGTCTGCATTGTCGTGCAACTTAAACTTTATCGTGCAACTCGAACTTTTTCGCACAACTCGGCCTTTTTCGAGCAACCCGGCCTTTTTCATGCAACTCCCATTACAAAAAAATTTACATGAATCAGCACTGTGATCTTCTTTAATTCTTCAACTGTATAGAATGAGGGGGTCACCTCTTATGTATAGGAATCTCAGACCCCCATGCGTAGAACCCCCTGTGGCCTGAAAAACATCTCATTCGGCGAGAAATTTTTCGTGCCAACACCATTTTTCTTGCACATCTCCATGTTTTTTGTGCAGCAAAATCCGTTGACATTTTTCGATGGTCTGACTTCAAAACACTACTTATGCGAAAAACCTCGCTCCACTATTTTACGCACCACACTATTTTTTCACCCATAACTCAAATATTTCGTGCACAACCCACTATTTCACACACCACATCAATATTGTTGTCTACTTGAACTGTATGATCTCTTTAATGGGAAACATTATGAACCTCCAATGAGGATTGACAACAAACACAAACCATACTCCAATTATTTCACAGAACAGCCATGGTTCCAACAATCTCCCCCTTTGTGTTTGTTGTCAATCACCAAATAAATTCAATAGAGAATCATCCACATGAAAATAAAAAATGTAAGAATAAACTCAGCCAACACTCTAAGTCTATGTGAGAAATGCTCGGTGTAGAAAACAAGAGAAGAATCTTGAATTCGGTTCCCATGTTTTTGAATTCTCAATGTCTCCCAAGCATTAAATGTCCAATTTATTCCTTCTCATCCTTCTCATCCTATCAGTGACACTGAATTCGCATTGTTTCACAGAATAATTACATGTTCATGACATGCCTGAATATGCCTGAATTTATTCCATTCTTCCCCATTGACAATAAACCCAAAGACTAGTAATTGTTCATTGTTCAGATCAAAACAAACTCACCATAGATAGTATCTCCCCCACAAACCTGCATCACACCCATAAACATATTAAAAGAAGTTAACATAACTAGAGAGAGGGAAATTTCTTAACCTCCTTATGCACTAGGAGGTGGCTGAACACCGAGGTTCAACCGATGCTTCTCCAACACAGCAGCTGACAGTGGCTTGGTCACGATATCAACCACTTTCTAATCATTTACCACATGATACATTCTAATTAGGCCTTTCTCAACTTTTTCTTTGATAAATTGATACCATATTTGAATATGTTTTGTACGAGAATGATGAACATGATTCTTTGTAAGCTCAATTGCACTCTTGTTATCATAGTAAATTACCATTGGTTGCTTCACCTCATCACTAGTATCTGTTAGTTGTTTCTTCATCCATAGCAGTTGAGTGCATGCCTTTTTGGTGGAGATATACCCAGCTTCAGTAGTACCTAGAGAAGTACTTTCTTGTTTCTTGCTCAACCATCCAACACATTTATTCCCAATATAGAATTATTTACCACTGGTGAACTTTCTATCCACTACATCGTGAGCCCATTCAGCATCAAAAAATGCTGATAATTCACTGACCCTTCCTGCAGAAAAGTATAAGCCACAATTTTGAGTACCTTGAATATACCTCATGATTATTTTTATTGAATCTATATGTTCCTCCTTTGGATTACTCTGAAAGTGGGCCGCCAGACATTTTGCAAAGACAAATATCTGGTCGTGTTGCTGTCAGGTACAGTAGGCTCCCAATTATCCTCTTGTCCATGGTGGGGTCTACAGATGTCCCATCCTCATGCTTTCTAAGTTTGGTTCCAACTACAATTAGAGTCGACATTAGATTGGAGTCTTGAATATTAAACTTATTCAACAGCACTCTTTCATACATTTAATGAGAAATGAAAGTTTAATCCTTATTTTGAATCACCTGAGGCCCCAAGAAATATTTGAGCACCCCAATCATAGACATTTAAAATTATGATTTCATGGGATTGGAAAATTCATCAACTAATTATTGCCTACTGCCACCAAATATAATGTCATCAACACAGACTAGAACCATGAACTAATCCTTTAGAGAATTCAACACATATAGATTGTGATCTACTCCTCTTTTGAATTCTAGCTTCTTGATATAAGTGTCCAGTTGGGAATACCAAGCTCATGGTGCCTGCTTCAAACCATATATAGCTTTCTTTAGTTTGAAAACCATTGTTTCATCAGTACAAAGAATAAAACCCACTGGTTGTTCAATGTAGACTTCTTCTTCGAGTACATCATTCAAGAATGTTGTCTTGACATCCATTTGACATACAATATATCCTATTTGGATTTCCATGGCAAGAAAAATCCTGATTGACTCCAGTCTAGCCACTGGAGCAATGGTGTTTTCAAGATCAACAACTTAAATCTGGGAGTATCCTTAATATACCAGTCATTCCTTGTTTCTAATAACACTTACATACTAATCAAGCATGATCTTAAAGATCCATTTTGTACCAATCACATTGTGTCCTTCAGGTCTCTAGACAAGATCCCATATCTGGTTCTTGTCAATATGATCTAACTCTTCATTCATGGAATTCACCCAAGATTTATCCTTTGTTGCTTCTTCAAATAAAGTTGTCTCCACAACTGAAAGAAAGGAATATAGTGTGTTATTCATCATCCTCCTTGTTTGTGTGGGTGCACTCCTGTCCCTAATTTTATTAGATGGATCAATCTCAGCTCTTGGATTTCTTCTGTGTGGTTCAGTTGCATTCTCTCCAGCCATGGATTATTTTTCATATTATTCTTCTGAGTCAACATCATGATGTGACTGCTGATTCATTTGTATACCTTATTCTATTTCTGTATTTGAAATTTCTCCACATTCAATTTCTTCCTCACATTCTATCACATCAGCAAATGAAATCCTTGAAGCATTTTTGGTTTTCTATTCAATGATATTTACATCGCTTCTTTCCAAAATCATTCCTAATATCTTATTGAAACACTCAAAGTATTTTCTGTTCATTGAGTATCCAAGGTAAATTATTTCATCTGTATTGTCACCATACTTCCCTTGATTTCCATTTTTGTTCGTGATGAAGAATTTACTTCCAAAAACATGAAAATATTTCAAATAGGATTCCTTAAATGCCACAATTCATATAGTGTCTTGGTCTCATCCATATAAAGTCATGTTCAATTTTGGATATAAACTGCAGCTTGAATACCCTCTTTCCAGTAATGTCATCGAATATGACTATCCATTAGCATAGTCCGTGTCATGTTGTTCACCTGTCGATTTCTGCGTTCAACAACTCCATTTTTGTGGATTTCTCACTGCTTATACCTCATCTTGTATCCCATGTTTCTCTAGATAGTTTTAAAATTCAATTGACGTGTATTCCTCTCCATTGTTAGATCACAGTACTTTGATTTTTCATCTAGTGTCATTCTCACAAATTTGACGATATTTTTTCATGAAGTCAAGTACTTGTCGTTTCCTATGTATAACCATTACACATGCCATTCAACTATAATCATCTATTAAAAAGGCAAAGAACCTTTCTACATTAGTACCAACAACATTTAACATCACACATACGTCTGTATGAATGAGATCAAAAAGATGAGATTCCCTTTTCTTCTTTGGCTGATATGAATAGCAGACCAACTTCCACAAATGCAAGCATCACATGATTTTTCACGTTCAAACTTCAGGTTGGGAATTTCTATGATAATCCTCAGTTTTGATATTTTCTCCGTGCCTTTTTGATTTATGCACCCCAGTCTCCGATACCAAAAGATTTTTTCTTCTTCAACAGTCATGTAACAGATGTCTTATTTACTATCAACCAGATACAGGTTGCCTTCTGTTCTACATCCTTTCATAAGTGAATCTCTCATCTTTCCCTTTATAGAGCATCCTTTCTGATTGAATGTGACTATATGTTCTGAGTCATAGAGTTGACTCACACATGCAGACCATTCACATAAAGAACTTCGGTTTTCTTTAGTTCTCCATTAGCAAGCTTAGTACTTCCACAACCTTTTATCTTCAACGCCCCATCATTACCGAACTGAACTGTTCCATCGACCATTTTCTTAATATTTGTTAATAGGTCTACATTACCTGTCATATGAGATGAAAAACTACTATCCATAATCCATGTGCTATTTCTTTTTGTAGCTTTGAGGGCCACCTCTGCAAGGTTGTATATTTGAATTTTCTTCTTCTTTTTCCATGAGACATTGGATTGAGTTTATAACACTGATGGCCTTTCAATTCTATCATCTAAGTACATGGGTTCTTCATAGTATAAGTCTTCTTCAAGATGAGTAAACTTGTTTTTAAGAGCAACATTGTCTTGTTCATGATATTTGACTTGTCTCAAACTCTAGTATGAGGTTTCCATGTCTCTTCTCTGCCTATAACCAATGGCCTTATGACCAATGTTAGAACAACTAAAACAATACCCATAGAAATTTTTTCTTCTAAAAGAATTAGGATATGAATTTTTTCCCCTTTGTTGAAATCCCATATCTTCTTCATTAAAATAGATTATTGCCTCTTCACAATAATACATGGAATGGCCCAGATATCCATAGAACTGACACTTCATGAGAGGAAATATCTTCTCACTTTTGTTTATCCTCATTCATTATTTTGTAGGATAATTGTTTGAATGCCTCTTATTCTTGGAGGCTCGAGCATTGTCTTCAACTCATATATTAGATTGAATTGTAGTTTTATTTTTTATCACATCAAGAGACTTTTCTCCATGACCCTCTTTTAGCATGCCTTTATTTTGGTCCCCTTTGATTGCAGCATTTGACGATTCAGCCTCATAGTCGATTCCACTATTTCCCATGGAAGTGGGTCTTTGATCACTCAAAATCTTTTCAACTCCATTAGATCCAAGTTTTGGTCTCTCCAACAACTCATCATCTAATAAGCATCCAAATTTTATTTTCATCCTTGATTCTTTTGAAATTGAATCTCTCTCAAGTTTACTCCTAAGAAAAACAAATCCCTCCTCAATATGCTCAGCAGTCCTGGAATTTTCATCTAGTCTGGAGGTGAGGTCATTGATGACCTTTTCCTATTCTTCAATTCTCAGCTTCAAATCCACTACATCGTCATCTCTTTCAAGTATTTTAGTCTGTACTTTCACAAATTCTTCCATTCATTCAATTTCATCTTCAAGTTGATCAACATATTCAATTGAGTATGCTACAATTGATTTCAACTTATTACAACTCTTACATTTAATATTAATAATACTAACAACATAATTAAGTTGCAACTCAGGATTGGCATAGTTGTCAGCTGATTTTCTCCACCAGTATCCTCTGATTTTTCAACAGTGTCCATCATGGAAGCATTGCTTAAAGTTTTAAATTATTGTTCTTCTTCATCACATAATTTATTATCGTCATCTTCCTCTTCATAGACAAAACTATTATTTGGTACTTTATTTCATTATTTTAAGTCTCCCTTTTTGAAAAACCATTTCTGAGGATTCTCAATGATTTGAGCATCGCTACTCTCATCATCGATCTTTCTTAAGCACTGAGAGGCAATCTGACCAAGTTTTCTACAACGAAAGCATGCTAGAGGTAACTTCCCATTGAATTTTCCATTTCCCTTCTATAACTTATTTGCAATGAGAGAGAGAATTTCATTTTCCTCATCATCCTCACCACTAATATCTTTTAGATTTTAAGTTTCTCAATGGTTTTGAACACCATTTCCTTGCTCACTCGAGTCGTAGTATCTTCTAGTTTGACTCTCATTTCATTTTCCATAAGGCTACTCAGAAGATCATATAGAGAAAGTTTGAAAAGACCTCTTTCCTCAAGGGATGAAACCTTTGGATTGTAAAGGGGTGGAAGTATTCTCAGTATTTTCTTCACAACGTCAACGTCTTTGATTTCTTCTCCTAGACCCCAAATTACTCCAACCACTTTAGTAATTTGGTTGAAGAAGGAGTCTGCATTTTCATCAGGATGCATCTTCAGATCATCGAACCTATTGTGAAGGACTTGTAGTATCACCTCCTTCTCATTGATATATCCTTCATAAATATTTTCAGGTTTATCCCACATGGAATTTTCTGAGGTGAAACTCATCACTTTTAGATAGATCTGATCTGAAAGGGTTTCGGTGAGAGAATTATGTGCTTTAGCATCTGCATCAAGAGTTTTCTAATCTGCATCAGTCATAGCTAGCCCTATTGTAATAGTAACATATATACCTCGCATAGTGGAAAAAAGAACTTCCATTCCAAGGGATCTTAGATGAGATCTCATTCTTTTCTTCCAAATAGGAAAATTACTTCCATCAAAGAGGGGAACTCCCCTAACATTGGCAGAATTTTCCATGTCGGTAAAAGACACATCAAACACTAGTAACATTTACCCTCTAATACCACTTATAGGACCCTGGGACACCCTGAGATGGGAGGGGTGAATCGGGGTGTCAACTTTTCTTTTAAACGGGTGGATCATTTTCCAATGATGGTAGGAACAAGTCAAACCCCCATGATGGATATGATCATAAATCAAACATTCACATGCAAAGAGATGACAAATCACTTTTTACTTGGTTCACCACTAAGGGCTACATCTAAGGACCATACGCCAATAGGTTTTCAGTCATACCAAATTCCATTATTCTTCACTATTTGTGGATTATAATGGTTTCGGAACAGTTACTCTATCCCAGGATCACTGCCTTTACAAATGTTCAGGGATAGCCCACTGTGTCCCTCTGGTCACTCACGTTGACTCCCCCTAGCTCACTGCCATTGGGGAAGTCTCATTCAGTTTATAGAAATGAAGGTCTCTTCAATAGATTTGCATTCATGTCTTTGCCACATCTTAGCATGACACTATGCTTGCATCGATGTCCAGAATTGATGCACTTGAACACACTGAACCACTGAACTGGATAATCAGAAACACGCAAATAGGTTATACAAAATATTTCACGTTACACCTACCCTTTGTGTTAAATAGGTTAGTTTTGCGTAAAATACTTAATTTTCACACGAAAAATATTTCATGCAACAACCTATTTTATGTGCAGCTTTACATGCCACACCTTTTTCACACCGCTTGGCCTCTTTCGCACAACTCAGAGTTTTTCGCACAACCTAAAATATTTCTCATAATGTCTATGTTGTCACGAAGCTTAAAATTTTTTCCCCAACTAAAAAATCATCACACAAATCGGCCTTTTTTGCAAAACCCAACCTTTTTTGCGCAACTCCCTTTACACGAACATTTTATGTGCATCAGCTCTCGGATATTCTCTAAGTCTTCAAACATATATAATGAGGGTGGTCACCTCTTATTTATAGGAATCTCATACCCCCATGTGTAAAACCCCATGTGGTGCGAAAAACCTCTCATTTGGCGCGTAATATTTTGTGCAGGTACCGTTTTTCAGGAACATCTCCATGTTTTTTGTGCACCCATGCCTTTGCTATTTTTCGACGGTCTGATTCCCAAACACTGCTTGCATGAAAAACCTCGCACCACTATTTCTCGCACCACAAACAATATTCAAATTCTGGAATTGAATGGCCATGGATCCAAAAAATTAGAAACATGTAGCCATAGAACCTGAACCAAATCTATCATCCTCTCATGAAGTACCTTAGTTTAAAAATCAACAATCATTACTCGACATTCAGTCACTGAAAAATCAGGTCCAATATCAAGATCATTCCATCATGGAACATAAGATGGGTCAGATAGATACTTTCTCATCTGTGATATAATAAACATTTATTTTATCAATGCTATCTATGGTGGAAGTGATAATTGATAAGAAAATTTTCCATCCCCATGAACAACAAGAAAAGGAATCACAAAATGAGGACCATGTTTCTATTTCCTCCCAAGTCCCCGATGACCTAACCATTGAGAAACATTTCAAAACACATAGTCACCACTTACTAATTCTACAGGTCTATAAAGATTATCATCATAACACTTATACCGACTCTATTCCTTCAAAAACCTCTGATGAATCAACTGAATCTTTGTTGTCTTCTCTTAAACCAAGCATGGTCCTTTCAAGGATCTTTCACCAATCTCCATCCAACACAACATAGATCAACAAGGATAGATATAAAAGGTCTCAAAAGGATATTTTATGATCAATTACTATTAACTATTTTTATAATGAAAATTAACCATCCCCATATGTCTATCTGAAACCCCACCAAAATCAAGAACACATGTGCACAAATTATGTTCATGATTTCTTATAGCTTATTCTATCTTTCCATATAACTATGGAAGGTATGACATACTCTAATGAACATGATATAAAATTGACCCCTGTATTCCTCTCTGAAAATAGATAGCTGAACTAATTATCTATAACACAAACTATAGCATATGGAACATTGTTCAAGTGAAAAACCTATTTCACATAGTGATTTACCAACTCTTCAACCTTTTTCTATCACGAATTGGTATAAAGTGACGGGATTTTTTTAGTTGACTGATCACAACCAAAACTTACTTCTTCTTTCTATGAGTCGGGAAAATTAGACAAAAATCCAAAATACATTTCATCCCACTTCTAAGAAGGTATTAAAATTCGATTAAGCAAGCCTGAAGGTTTCTAGTGCTAGGCTATGGAATGATGGTACGTATAACAACACGAGATAAATTCACCAACTCCCCATCTCATACCTAGCCATCAAAATCAATGTCACATAACATAGAACAAGTTTTTTTTCTAAGGTGAACATCCCACTAGAAATTAATGTGATCCCCTATCAAAACTTTCATTAGTGGTAATGGAATAATAAAGAGATTCTGATAGTATAGAATTACCTATTTAGAGAAAGACAACTCAAAAACTATCACCCAAAAATAACAAAGTGTATATTGATATAGAACTCATCATTAAGATATTGTTCTTGAATAATAATCATGACTATGGATGATTAAACTAGAAAATAGCCAAATAAACCTCATCCCATAATTTCTGTAATGCAATGTGAAACTTTGAAGAAAGAGAAATCATGTTCAAATATTGTGAATATTTTTTCATAGCCTAGGATAGAAGTGTCCTAATAAATGAATACATAATGGAATTATCTTTCCCTTGGTTATAGATGATTTTGACTTTGAGATAATTCAGGCACTCTACCCAATATCACTGGCGGAGATTCAAATAATTTTGAGGGAACAAATAACTCAATCCCTTATGGTTTGAAAACATGGTAAAGATTTTTCTTTGATTGTCATGCTGCCAACTTTTATGCATGTGAGTCATAGTAGTGAGTTAATGTTCATGGGTTAGATAATTAGTTTCACATGTAATAAGCTAATGATATATATAAGAAACTACATGATGACCTAGAATAAAACTGAAACCCAAACTTGAACCCAATGCATCAAAGAAGACCACATAGAACTGCCATACCTCTAGAAGAGTCATAACTGGTATAGTAGTCAAAAGAAATTTCAACAAAACTAATAAAATATTAAATTATTCATCCCAAAAAAATTACTCCCATCTAAGTTAGAGCAGTCATCGCTAAATCCATATTTGAGAATAAACCAATGAATGGGTAATATTACCATTATAAACCCAAAAAGATATGAATCTTGAAAATATTTCACAGTTTCTTTCCTATCATAATAACATTCACCTTCTTAGGAAATGATAATATTAGATTTTCCAACTCCCCATATCCCAATAACCTCACCTCATGAATACAAAAATAACATTTTGATGGTTATTCATAAAGACTATGATTTCTCAAAAAATCCACAACTGCTCTTAAATAATACACCATATCATCCTCAGACATAGAGTAAACTAGGATGAAATCCATAAATACTACCGTAAAGGTATCAAAATATTCATAAAAATTGATGATCATTAAGTCTATGAAAACAATAGGATCATCGATTAAACAAAAGGGCATGATAGGTTACTAATAATGGTTGATCCATCTTCGAAAGGTAGTTTTTTGAATGTCATATTATTTTATCCTCAAATAATAGTAGCGAACATTAATATTTAAAAACCAATTAAATCATTTAAATTGATCCAACAGATCATCAATATATCAATATATATATTTGTTCTTTACCATAACTCGATTGAGATTTTTTATAATCGACCTAAAGGCATAGTGAACCATTACACTTTTTAGAAGAAAAAAATTGGATCCACAAAAGGTGACACACTATAGTGTATAAAAATCATTCACTAAAAGACCATCCATATGGGTTTCAAGGTATTTCATTTCAGCTAGTTCCATAAAGTAAGTGGTATTTGAAACTATTTGTGTACCACACACTAAATAAATAGAAAACACTACCAACATTATGTATAAAAAAATAAAGAATTCGTAAGGAAGCACATTTGGAAAATCAATTAATATTGGAGGGAGATCACCAGTCAAATATTCCCACACTATGTCAAAAAATATAGATATTACATTTTAAAAATTTATATAAGAAGGTTCTTCTCTACTCAACCTTGGATCCCATTCTCCTTGAATGAGAAGGCATACACCATCTAGAGTAATGAAGGAGACCAATCTAAGATAAAAATAGATATAGGATTTATTGGAAAGGAACCAATATGTCTGGAAAATGGCTTCAAGTGATTTCATGATGAGATTGAGAGAACACTAAGAAATAACAAAATATGATAAAGGGAAAATACAAGCTGAATAATAATGATCCTGTTGTCTCTTCATACCAAGTGGTGTAGTAATACCCATTTCATAAGACAAAAGAAAAATAGGAAGGATTAGTATATTAACAAAATGGAATGAAATAAATGACTGAGATGAACCAATTATCAATAAATAATTTACCAATGAAGAATCTACAGAAATGGTAACTCTCACAGTCACTTGTCCAATATCCGCTTCCTCTACAGACTCTTTCATTGTATGTATATTCTTCATTCCAGATTAATTTGTCTTAAAAAAATTTTTCCCTGAAGTATATGATTTTCCTATAGTTTTAGAAGTAGTTGATGTAAGAAACCTGATATTAATTTCGGGTATGAGTCCTGAATTCAGGAGTTTTGAGAAAAAAGGGAGAATTTGATATTTTAGATGTACATGTCGTGCACATATATGTATACGTCGTGTGCCATGCTGCTCTAAGTAGCCATGTGCTGGCCATGTAATCCATGAGACATGGCCATGTGGGGTGACCTAGAGACTGCCTAAAGTGGGTATCAGTTGATACATGTACACACTGTGTACATTAAATGAACCCAACATGTACTTTTTCTTTTATTTCATTAAATGAACCAGGGTCGCGTCTAATCATCATATTAATCTTCTTATGAACTTCTCTCATCAAGGAGTGGCTGGGAGTGATGTTAATTCTCTAATCCACCAATACAACATCCATTATCTAAATCGAACTCTGGTAGGTGCATTGGAATCCCACATGTTAGTCCTTCCTCATTCTTGAATCTCCCCTCCCAATTTCTTTTCACTCTCAAGTTATTCAAGGTTGAACATTTTTTATATTTTTAAAGATCTATGATGTTATAGGACAATTAAAAGGACTAGGTTCAACTATATCGATCGTACATCATTGAGGTAGGTAGTTCATTTCTTAATGTAGTTATTTTAGTTATATATTCCAAAGTGTTGAATACCTTATTTAGAGTATTGGGTATTTTTTTGAATTTAACCCTATTTAATGCCCTCTATAGTTTTTTTAATTAATAAATGGTTATTGATTATTAATAAGGTTTATTAACCCTGATTATATAGGTTTTACCCATGATTGATTATGGAGTTGATGTTTATATGAGATGCATGTGTTTTGCAGTATGAAAGTATAACTAGAGGAATTGACTGTTTGAGATTCCTAATGTAAGGACTATTAATTATGAATTATTGTTATAATTGAATAAGGGTATTTACTATTAGAGATTCCATTGGCTAGAGACCAGATGGGTTAGACTCTGAGGTCTACCAAGTGAGTTTTCATTAAATAAATGTTAGACCACAGGGCATTTACTGTGAGAGCTTACAGAGGTTCATTGAACTTTATTATTGCCATGCAGACCAAGGGGTATTGACAATGAGACATACCCAGGTGGAAGTTTGTATTTGATTAGTGCTTAGTGAGACCAAGGGGTTAGACTGTGTAAGATTTCCTAGAATGTTGTTATAACTATTAATTTGAGGAGATGTTAAACTAATGGGTTAAGGTTTGAGTACTTTCCCAGAGGGTTTATTTGAAATGATAGTATGATTGTAACGAGTATGACATGCCAAAGCACAAGCTTGGAATTGGTCTTACATTATTGTTATAAGGTCTTTTGAGATGTATATTTTTTATGGTTGTACAGGGGGATATAAATCTTAGTATAGATACTGAGATTACATTATTCTACAATTTGAATAATTAATAAATGTAAATTAATGTAATTGGGAACTATGGGATTTTTTTATTTTGAGTTATTCCTAGTTATTACTTCATTTCTGTATATTTCTTGCTATGTATATTCAATGATAGTTAGGAATGGATCTTTTGGTGGTTTTCTAATATATTTTTTCTCACATGCTGTTGGGGTCTTGCTTTTGGACCTAAACAAGTTACATGGTTGCTGGTGTAGACAAGGGAAACAACCCTTCTACATCAGGTACTTCATTACTGTGGGGCTGGGGAGCATGGGACAAAGCTGAGAATTGTGATGTTGTTGAAGTTTATTTACTTTTCAGTACTTTTATTTCTTTTTTATTCAATCATTGTGACTTGTTTGGCTATTTTCCTAAACATAGTTGACATGCATCAATTACATATCTACTGTGGTTGATTTTACTATCATTTTCTATTGTTTACATTATTGTATAGTATTACCGCTTCTGCTACTATTATTATTTGTCCTTCCACTATGCATACACTTCCAATGAGGGCATAGTTTCCCCACAATCACATCCAAGTCCCTCACTACTAGTCACCACTCTCTTGAATTCAGGGAAATGTGCTTGAGTCCATATGACAAACTGGATATGGGAATGTTTTGGGCAGAACCAAGAATTGGGACGTTACAAAGTAGTATCATAGTCATGTTTTTTCTTATTTATCTTTATTTTTGGAACCTATGGATAAGGATAATAAGAAATGGGTTGTTAGTAATAATTTTTTCCTGAGCTTAGCGGACCCATGTACAACTGAAAGCCAATCTACCTCTAATATTGTAATTTTCTGGTCTCCATTTGTCATAGTTTATTGGATTTCATTGATAGGTAATACACAAGATTTTTTCTATTATCATTGATATTATTGAGATTCTATTTCTATTGAAACCCGATGAGATTAGAGTATTCTATATCCTGCATCATATTGTCACTTGATAAGGATCAAATTTCATGCATTCTTGTCATTCCATTTAGGGTGAATTACTGATTTCATGTGGTTGTGATAGAGGTTGTTCTTGATATGCATGCTATTATGATAGATGTCATGATAGAATTCTTGCTATTTTGATAGGGTATTGGAACACGCAATGTTTGATTTGGATGGACTCCAATATTTTGTTTTTGAGGTGTTATGGGACCTCTTAGATTATAAATTGGTGGATTTTTGATCTTTAATGAAATTATGCTATGATATGACATGAATATGATCCCATGATTTGATTAGTGGGGAGTATGGGATCCCACATATCATAATTTTTCAGTTTAATTCTTTTTTCAGGGCTTTATGGGGTTTTGGAGTAGTTTCAGAGGCTTACTATCCAAAAAACCCAGATTACACGGTGTGTGATGATGAATATAGGCCATGTATCCTTCTGTTCGGGATGAAAATGTTTTCCTTGAGTACACATCGTGTACGTTATGCCCATGTCGTGTAGTCCTTATCCGTGTGATTGAATATGTGAGCAGAGACCAAAGTTTGGGAAAATTTGGTAGAACACACCGTGTACTAGTAGTACATGTCGTGTTGTAAGAATAGTGTCTTCAGTCATGTGACCAATAACACGAGTTGTTAAAACATAAGGTGTACATGATGTGTCTAGGGTGAACACGTTTTTTTCTGTTACACATGGAATAACCATGCATGTTACCATGTAGAATAACTTGGTTAGGGGTAAATTATTCAATTACATGTCGTTTCTTAAGGAGAACATGTTGTGTGTAGGGGTGTTACATGACCAGGTTTGGAAGAGGTGCACACTGTGTTAAAAGCCTAAGGGAACACACCGTGTTGTGGTAATACACATCAGGAATCCCTATTTTTTAGAACCATATTGTTTTTATTCTCCTGTTCCCTTCTTGGACTTCAATTTTTTAGTCCCTATAAATCTGGAACTAAGCTATGTGCTTGACCTTGCAGAGTCATGCCACCGAGACGTCCTCCATTTGAATGTTAGATACAAGGCAATGGTCAGACACCAAAACTTGGATATCAGGGACAACCAGCATATCTTCTTGTCGTGCCTATGTTGGTACCAGCTATTATACCGAACATAGGTGCTGATGAATAGTTCCAATAAGGATTCATGAGGATGATTTAGACCTTCTAGGGAGCATCTCATCTTGTCCCGACTATGGTAGAACTGACACAAGTTTTCTAGCCGCACTATCCTCCCACTTTTTCAAGGGATGGAGGACCACGGGATTGGGAGTCATTGTTGGAGTCTGTACTAACTATCTATGAGCATCTATAGATTCCACTGAAGAGGAGGGTGAATCTCGCGATATACATGTTACATGATTCCACCAAGAGATTGTGGTATTCTATCTCACAGGAGGGACACCATCGGGGTATGGATTGAGAATTATTTTGGAGGACCTTCTATGATTACTTATATCCTGAGACGTTGATGGCTAATCGACCACAAGAGTTCATGCATTTTGAGAAAAGTGTTCTTTTAGTGATGGAGTAATCTTCTCGTTTTATAGAGATATAGGACTTCACTCATGTTTTGGGAGGTGACGAGTTATATTTGGATAGGAGATTTGAGGATGGCCTTAGGTATGACATCCAGTGTTGGAGGTTTATAATCAAGGGAGAGGCTCGTGGATTTTTTATCAAACAAGAATAATTGAAATCCCAGATAAAGAAATCACGAATAGTGTTACCCTCCCACATAAATGCACGAAGCGCGGGTCAACCTGTTCATGGATTGACCTGCATTCATCATATTTAGAAAAGAACAGGGAAGAACATCAAAATTATATAAAACCCTTAACTCATTGACATTTGATGCCGATGTTTTTGTCCTCAAGGATTCATGATGTCGATGTCGTCACTTCCGGCTTGGTTCTTTGAGGTTTTTTGAAGTCAGTGATGTCTCATCGGTATTATTTGTCGTTCTTTGTTGGAGAGGAAATTCACTGTATTTAAATTAGAGAATCCTCCAAGTTTAATTCCCATATTCCACACGTTTTATTATTAAAAGAAAAAAAAGCGCAGTGACGCTACACCCATTAATAATGCTAGTTAAATTAGCCGCATTTAAAGAGCCTCATTTAATGATCCATTAATCTCATAGAGTTTCTGTTTCAAACAAGCCATTATTGACCCTCCACTAATGCGCCTCATCACCGCCTCGTCGCCGCGTCGCAGTTTCACCATCCACCACCTAATGGTGAGAAAGAAAGAAAATAATTCTTTAAAATATTTTATTATTTTTCTCAAAATTAAAAAAAATTAACTTTCCCGATCGGCCTTTACCGGATGATGTTATGTCATTTCTAAGTGAATCATGAATTTCAGAATTCAATAGCACCCTCGAATTTTTTATCTGAGTTCCAGTTCAAAAGATAGAAAACCCTACTCGTACATTTTCTGAAAATAGCTTAAAAAAATTCCTAAATTTTTTTCTAGGTATTCCGTACATAAGAATCACGTTTCGTCGAATTTCACAATCTTGAAATAATTCTATATACTAAAAAAGTTACACAGAAATTCAGAGACATTACAACTAATATAATACTTAGAATAGAAACCTAACAATATGATTGGTAACCTTATCATTAAAATCATAAAATGAATTTTAAATAATATTTACCATGAATGAAATAATGAAATATAATTGTTATAGTATTATGAAATTATTTCTCATAATATAAAACATGTTGTATTTATTCGTTTAAATTTTTATTAATATATATATATATATATTACTAATTAATTGAAACATTAATTTTTATATTAATATTTAACTATTATAATTTTATGTTTTATATATTTATTTTGATTATATATTCCTAATTTTTGGAAACATTTTATATAAATTAACTTAGGGTGAGTGTTTTTTGTTTTTGAGAATATGATAAATTTTTAATGAATAGTAAAAATAGAAATTTGGGTATACCATATGCTTTATAAAATCATAATGATTTCAAAATGTTTTAATAAAAAATAATAATAATTCAAGACTTAAAATTGATTTAATTTGTTAAATATTACATTTAAGACAATAATATTTATTTATAAACATATTTTAAAAAATTTAAACCATTTTGTATATTTTTTTCTAATAAAAATTATTTTTTACTATTTTATTTATTAAAATAATAACATGATAAAAATAATTATTACAGGGTTTAAAATAAATTTATATATATATATATTAGTATAAATAATATTTTATTTTCCAATAATTATTTTTATTCATAGTTATTGATATAATATATAAAAATCATCAATATATAATTCAAGAAACACCCCTCTCATATGACTATAAGTACACCCTTCCTCTGATAATTCAAATTCACATATAAAATATCTCTTAAAAAAAGTTCTACAAAAAGAAAACAAAAAACCCCTTTTAAAGATTTCTATACTCTATGAAAAGATCACTCCATGAAAATGTAAGTTCTAGTACAATAAAGTGTCCCAAATAAATGATTCTTTTATCGTCACAGATATTTTAAATTTTCATTCACTTATTAAGACTATTAGCCACTAAGTTAAAACATTTATAATATGGATCCAAAATTATAACACAAAATTAATGATACTATATTAATTTTGTTTGGATTATATTTCTTCTCATAACTTTGCTATAAAAAACACAACTCAAACCATGATGGGATTATAACAAAATGTTAGTGATAATGGTTTTAATCGCTATCATTGTCTTATAAACTTAATAGTGGGTTTCATACTCAATGATAAATTTAATAATGAAATTATGTTATTATAAAGAAATTTTATTTATTAAATTATAATGATATTAGTAACATTAGATATAAAACATCATAATAAATTTAATTTCTTGAAAATAATATTTTTTCAAGAAACACATTACATCTTGAATCTATTTTGATTTTATACATAACTATTGATATATTATACTACTAAAATCAAATGGAGATTTAATTCGACATTAAATGGTCTAATAATGCATAGACCTAGAAATTACATGTAATTTTTTTATTATATGGGAATTTTATGAGACTGTGAAAATTTACGGTGTGTGATTCTGAGGATCAGTCTGCCCGGAATGAATTTAAGAACTTTATTTTGGGTACATTCTGTAAACATGCGAGCGAGTTTTTGTAACTTTTAAACTGGTGCACAGAATTGAAATATGAGGATACCGTTGAACTTGCAACTTCAATATTCACTTATGGAGACCTTCACCTCGATCGTAGTTGGTCGAGGGTGAATGTTACTTTTCGTGTTTTTCATGGAACTAAAAATAAAATAAAGATCAAGTTTTGTTTTATTTTTAATGAAAACTCCTAATTTGATTGTTTGGTGGTGGGAACCACCCGGGCATGGAAACATTCTTTTTGAAACATAAAGTTGGGGACAACATGTGGTGGTCCGGCATTTAATTCTAGGCATTAAATTCTTAGTTACACAAACAATGTAACCAAAATTCACCTTAATTTATAGGATTAATTAATTTGGAATTAATGAATCAATTTAAACTTTTGATTTCCTCTAAATTAATTGGTCCAACATTAAGATAACTAATGGAAAACTCTTATTAAATTATTAAAACATAATTTAATAAGTGGACAATTTATTTTTTTTTAGTATTTTGAAGAAGTGTTTGCAAAAAGGAGAAACTTGGGGTAATTGTGGAAAAACTCTACATCTCCAATGAACAACACCTCTCCAATGAAGAACGAGGTACCGAAACCGAGACTAGATCGGAAGCACCTTGCGGAGGAAAAAAATATCGATGTTCTACAATGACTTTGTCTTCTTCCTCGCACATCCTCCTACAGAACCTTTAAGATAGGTTTGTTGTATTAATTCCCCCTTACCCGTTCTTAACGTTCTTCCTGATTCAAGAATTGTTGTGCCACTAGCTACCGCCCTAACGTGGAGGGTGTGTGCCTAATGAACATAGACCGACCTCTCCATAACCTTTTTACTTTTGTTGTGTTCTTCACAGTGGAGAAGGATGTTGACCAGTGCCAGCGATTGTAACCAGTGGGACTCGAAAGTGGTGGTCGGCAACACGACAGGCCGTGAAGATGGCGGTGGCGCAACCACACACCCAGAGAAGAGCTGCGGCCCGTCAGCCACAACAGAGAAAGGGCGGCGGACGAAACTCTGGTCGGCCCCAAGAAGCGGATGGCGGCACGCATCCGTGCCGCCCGACAGAGAAAGAGCTATGACACGAGGCCACGACGGCGAAATTGGGTGGTCGACCAAACTGGTCGTTCGCGATGGCGCGACACATGAATGTGCCATACAGAGGATGGGGCCAGCCGTATGGCTCGCAGTCGTGGGGCACCGCACCATGGGCCACCTAGATGATGTCGCCCCGTGGACCGCCACGCAGCGGGCCCACCCAGCAGACACCATGCCATGGGGCCGCCAACCGTATGCCGCACCGCGGGGCGGCCCAGCAGACTCCGAACTGCGGGGCCGTCAAGCGGATGCCGCACCGTAGGCCGAGCCGCATCGGCATGCCGAGTCACATCTCATGGGCCATGTCTGACCCAGAGCAAGACCCGAGTCAGGCCGGGTGACCCGAACCGGTTCAGGTCAGCCTAGGCTGGGTTGGGTCAGCCCGACTGGGTCGGCCCAGACCCAGACCAACTTTGACCCCTTTTCTCTCTTTCTGGCCATATCTTGAGCTACGTGCCTCCGTTTGATGAACTTTCTATAAAAATAGAAACCTTGGACTGAGACGGTCCTTTTGGTATACCCCACATGAGTTTTTGATAAATTTTGGGTATAGACGGGTTGGACTGGACATGAATCCAATTGGGCCCTTAGGATTAAAAGGCCAATAACTTATGGAAAGAGCATCTCATTGGTGCACCATCTGTTGTGGTGAGACACCTTTTATTTGGTGTTCCTTTGGGATACTTTTTCATGGGACTTCGTGGAAGTTGGAATATCGAACTATGTCTTGAGTAACAGACCCTCCCATAATCTAACGAGCATAGTGGAGGAACCCAGTAGCTGGATTTTACGTGAAGAAACATCATCAATCCTAAGTGGGTTAGCATCTATTGATCCTTTGTGGGTCATAACTTATCAGATACTATGTGGGTCCTTTCTCAGCAATCCTATGTGGTTCAGCGCATATCGATCCTATGTGGGTCAGGTCTAGTGTGTTTCAGTTGGGTTTAGTTACCTATCAATCCTGTGTGGGTCACCAGTAGTGCTACTGAACAGAATAAGGTGATTTGGATTATGACTAATCATCTATATTCATGTACATAAGGTATACCTAGTGTGAGATGAGTCTTTATCTTTGTGGAATTCTTCTATGTGGCGTACCTGTGTGGTACTTACCTTTGTGGTGATACCTTTGTGGTATTCCTTTGTGTGGCATACCTGTGTGGTACTTACCTTCGTGGTGATACCTTTGTTGTATTCTACTATGTGGCATACCTTTGTGGTACTTACATTCATGTTGATACCTTTTTGGTATTCTTCTATGTGGCCTACCTGTGTGGTACTTACCTTCTTCGAAATCTTTCCTTCATTGAACAATTTTACTATGGCTAAGGAGTTGGGCCTTGTGTTTCCCCATGAATGAGATGGGTAATATTTGACGACTTAGTTATATGCATGGGCATGTAACTAAATTGGGTTTTCACTAGTTTACATGGTTTTCGGTTTATCCTTTGTCTATTTTTTGAGACCTTGAGGGTCTCAGGGTCCCTACTAAGTATCATTATACTCACCCCTACACGGGTTGGGCCTACTCCTGGTTGTGTTTGGTGCAGATGACAGACAATGATGACGGAGGATGAGGGTACCAGGACTAGAGGTATCTCAAATATGGACATTAGACGAGGCACACCATATATATGAACATTCGAGAGCCATTCCTATCCTTCTGGTAGGAATCTTGGAAAGTATCCATAGGAGATGTTTTACTTTACATTTACTTTCTATTTTTCTTGTACTTTCCAGTTTTCTTGTACTTTTTAGTTGGGCTTGTATTCTGTCCCTTTTTACTTACTATATGCACTCTTTATACGACAGTTTCTTGTGTTTGTATCTTTCTGTGTGCTTGGTTTTGTGTGTTTACATGTTATAAATGCAATGTATTCCTAGTTTTAGGGAATATGTCTTTTGGTGCTTGTCTCCTGCCCCTGGCATATAGAAGGCATGCTGGGGGTAGTCACGACATGGTCCATGAGGGATAGGTCGTGAAAAATTGGTATCAGAGGGGTCAGTTCTACCATAGAATATTGGACTCTAATATTTTTAATGATAATAATGTTATGTGTAGTGTGTGTAGTTTTCGGTTAAGAGAATACAATGTTGGTGTGGAGGCTGATGTATCCATACACCAAGACACTAACCTCTGATTTCTATCTCAGTACATGAAAACACTGATTGTGTGTGTGTTTCGATAAGTTTTCTTTGTGAACTCTTTGAGTCAGCTCACCAGGTATAACTAACTGATCGTGGCACACCTATTTCATTTTCAGGATGCCTCCATGCAGACATCCATCTAGGGTTCTGGGTATAGTATGCGATGATAGCCCACCGAGTGACAAGGCCTATGTGCAGGGCCCTTTATAAGTAGGGGCGACAGTGGAGGCATCAATGGTACCATAAACCATTGGGCCAATGATACCACCACACCTAGTAGTAGAGGGTGCACGCCACTTGAGCATGATGCATGAGTTCCAGCACTAGAGGCCACTGAGGTTCCAAGGCGAGACAGACCCACAAGAAGCTAAGGATTGGCTGGAGACCGTGTTGAGAGTCTTCAAACTAGTAGGGACCCCAGATGATCTAATGGTGATCCTTGCCTTCAGTCTTCTATAGGAGCTTCTTCATATACATCAGGGAAGTATGATTGTAGCTCAGTACTCAGTGAGGTTATCCAACCTCTCATGCTACTCCCCTGATATGTTGCGGGACACATTCTTCTGGGCCCAGACATTCAAGTAGGGACTCAGGTTGGAGATCACAGCTTCAATGTTTTATCTCAGCATCCCAAAATAGGCTGGAGTCTTAGAGAAAACCCTCTTAGTGGATATTTTTCTTGCTGAGCAGTTACCAGTAGCGAGACCCACCACCGTGCATCACATAGCAGAGTCTTCTACAGCTGGCAGCAGACAGATGTCATTGAGGTCTAAGAGGACCAGACAGATAGGGGGACGAATGTTGGATTCATGGTTGTTTTTTGGGGGAATATGAGACAGAGCTAGTCATATGAGGAGAAGACAATGTTACACATGCGGTAGGTAGGGTCACATGGATCGTGACTATCCGACCCACCGTATGGATGATCAGCAGATAGTTGAAGGACCTCCCAGGTAGAGATAGAGGTTTGACCGAGGAGGTCCGTAGGGATCAGGCATACATGGCAGAGGAGCTCGTCATGCAGCTGGCAGTGGGCGGCAGTTCGATATGTCACCGCCACTACCACCAGGTGGTCGCCCCCGACTATGGGGAGCAGGTCAACAGGGACGAGCACAAATCTACGTAGATGAGGCCTACCACCATGGAGCTCTAGAGATGATATGAGGTATGATCTATGTCCACCTCACCATAGCTGTGGTACTTAAAACACAGGTTCCAGTCATTATTTTATTTCCACTACCCCCATTCAGAGCACAAAGATTCATGTGGATCCATTGGCTCGATCCTTACGGCTAGAGACTCTTACAGGAGAGGATTCGGCGATTTCACACTAGTGTCGGCATTGTGAGCTTACTCTAGGAAGCGAGAGCTTCGGTTTGGGATCTCCTAGTAGTAGCATCGAGGCCTTACGATGTCATCTCATGTATGGACTGGTTATCTATAGTCCATGGTCAGATTGACTATATTAGGAACAAAGTGCAGTGTGTCTGCACGGATGGGACCAGGTTTATCTTCACCAGTGAGAAGGGAGCCTTTATAGCACATGATGGACTTAACCGGAGGAGAGTTAAGTCGATCACTCATTAGTTAGCCAGTCTTACTCTCGGAGCAGTTGATGGGGAAATTCCAAGCTATCTTGTAGTGGTGGACCAGTATGCGGATGTCTTCCCTGATGATGTTATGGGTCTACCTCCTCAGAGAGAGGTGGAATTTTACATTGACTTGTATCCTGGGACATCACTGATATCTACACCAACATATCAGATGGATCCCGTAGAGATTTCTGCATTGAGGGTACAACTAGTGGACTTACACGAGAAGGGGTTCATCCGCCCAAGTGTTTCTCCTTGGGCAGCCCCGATTTTGTTTTCCAAGATGGCGGATGAGAGCTTAAGACTTTTTGTTGACTATCAGCACCTATACCAGTTGATCATGAAGAACAAGTACCCACTCCAAAGGATTGAGGACCTCTTTGATCAGCTGAATGGAGCACAGTGGATCTTGAAGATAGACCTCATATCAGGCTATCATCATCTCAGAGTACGGGAAGAGGATGTGTAGAAGACAACTTTCATATGTCGGTACGACCACTACGAGTTCTTGGTTATGCCATTCGGAATGACTGATGCTCCAACAGTGTTCATGGGACTCATAAACAGGATCTTTCAGCCATACCTTGATTGTTTTGTAGTAGTCTTCATCGATAACATTCTGATCTATTCGGGTACCTAGAAAGAGCATGCCTATCATTTCCATATATTTTGGACACACTCTGAGAGCACCATATTTATGGTAAGCTCTTGAAGTGCTAGTTCTGGACCCAATATGTTCACTTTATGGGACATGTCAACTCAGAGGCTAGAGTTTCGGTGGATCCAGTGAAGATTGAGGCAGTACATGGATGGGAGCAACCAAGGAGTGTCATGGAGGTACCAAGTTTCCTGGGTTTGGCTGGATACTACTGGATATTTGTTCCAGATTTATCTAGAGTTGCAGCACCTTTATCAACATTGAAAAAGAATGAGCAAACCATTCGTGTGGTTAGAGAGATTCCATCAGATTTTTCAAGAGCTGAGGTAGAGACAGTCTAGTGCCCTCATCTTGAGGATTCTGGAGGAGGGCATTGGGTATATAGTCTACTACGATGCAATAGGGACTGTGTAACACCCCTAGATTTTATGAAAAATATTCTTTAAATTTCATTAATGTATTGTGTTGTATTCTACACCAAGATTACCTTGCGCTATACGCAACACCGTATTAGCTTGCAGTATACGCAACACTATTCTTGGATCGTGTTACACACAATTTTGATAATAGTTATTCTACACAACATTGAGTATATATATATATATATTCAATGTATAAATGAAATATGGTTGGATTCTGTTATACGAAACAGCGAAGGATTCATTCACAACACGCAACCCTGACTTGGCTTGCATTACACGCAATCACGACCTTCCTTGATAGCGTGTGTTGTACGCAATCCTGGGTTTCAATAAACAATGTTATATTATTATAATATTGTCACGAACTAGACGTTATGAATAGTATTAACTAAATTTTGAATTTTATAACATTATTATTCATCTTACACATTTCTAGAACATGGTATAAGAACAAAATAAATTTTTCGGGTAAAATAAGTATTTATCAAAAAAATGCAGTTTTGATGCCTTTTGATGGCGCACCCACTTTAAATCTAGTTTTTGACATTTTTATAAGTTCAATTTGACAAAATAAAATTCTTCTTTGGAATCGAGAAACAAAAATTTACTTTGGATAAATTTTTCATATTATTCTGGTAACTTTCACATTTTAATGAATAGTAAAAACACGTTATATTTTAATTAAAAACAACTTTTTTCATCATAATATCTTATGTGCTTAAATTATAATATTGAGTGGTTTAAAAGTATAAATAGAATATATTTTTACCATTTAATATAATGTATTTCATTAGCATTGATTTTACCTTGAATTCGTAGGTTAAATCAATTCAATCTTTTGCAATGTTTTAAACAAAAACCCGTTTTTATTCGACAACGGGATTAATTTTAATTTAATTTCTGCAACTTTTGTGTATTGAATTTAAAAAAATGGATTCCATATTTGGAATCAGTGGATCCAAATTATGTTAATAGGCTACTTTTTATTTTTGGGAATTATGAATAGTAACTACGGTAAATTTTATTTACCATAGTTAAAGGTAAATCGGGTAATTATGGGTAAATATAATATTTTAAAATTACCCTAACAAATTTCAAAATCCTATTGGATGACTAAAAGTCGACCCATATCACCTAAGGGTCGGATTAGATTCATTTAATTAAATTTTGTCAATGAAAATAATTTAATTATTATTAAAACCAAAGAATGTGACAACATGTCACTTTCTTAAATCTTATAAGTATAATAATTTTAATCTAGTGATAAACTTCATGAAACATCGAACATGAATAGTATCCAGAACTCTAATACAATTATCTACATCATAGTAATTTATTTAGAATTTTTAGGGATTAAATAATTATCATTTATTATGACACATAGATGATGCAGTAATTGTCTTATTAATGAAATATTGACATAATTGATGTTATAAATGCCAAAATAAATGTAATTTGAAACATTTTATGACTTACACTAATTTTCTAGGTTAATATGAAATGTTATTGTTGATTTAATTAACTTGGTTTAAACTTATAATTCTGTTATGAATTTCATAAAAATCATATACTAAATAGTGTCAAAATTGATGTAAAATAGTTTTTAAAACAAATATTATATTATTAATTGTTATTTTATTCCTAAAAATCTAAGGTTCTTCCAAATGACTTAGATAAGATTATATATATTAATAATAAACAACTTGGGGTTCTTTTGGCTTGATATAGTAAGTTTATTAACCATATAGTGAAAGAAAACAAAATGTCACGGTTAAAGTTAAATTATTTAACTTAGAGTTAAATCAAATTGATAAAGGTAAAATAATAACCTAAACTTTTCTAAATCCTATAGGATGAGAGGATTTAGACCCATCTCCACCTTAGCCTCGAAATAAATCAATTTGGATCTATTTAAAAACGGAATTGACTTTATAATAAAATAATATTTTTAGTTATTCCAAAGGTGCCCCTCTCCTCCCTTATAAAAGGGAACCTCCTCCCTCTCTTCCTCACACAACATTGAGCCTTCAAGCTCGGCCAAAACCTGCCAAATTCTCTTCTACCCTTCCCTAGAAACATCCTAGATGTTCTGGTCTTCCTCAGAGACCAATTTTAGTACCCTAAGAGGAGGTCTCAAAGAGGCGCTTCAAAGAAGAGGTAATTTCCGTTACCGATTATTTCACCTTTATTTCTTCTTACACTTCTTCTTCTTAGGTTGTTTCATTATGAAGTAATAACATCAGTATCACTAATATAATTATATGTTATTATAATTATGAAACAATCTTATTTCACCATCTATCCATCCTACGGAAAATGAAATCACCGCACGTGCGTACGTACGGAACACCGTCTCCACACCGTGGTGAAATCTATTTTCCACCACCACCTTACATGGATGGGTAAAACAGTGTAAATAATAACTATATATGATTATTATAAAGTGATATTGAAACTGAAATAGTATACATACACTTCAACACAAGTTCACGAACATGAGAACGATATCATCGCTCGTGCGTACGTACGGACTACCGTCTCCACGACGCGATGAGATTCATTCTCCATGTCAACCATTTAAGAATGATTATAAAGTATATATAAGAAATAATAATGAAATATATGACATTATAAAGATACTGGATTTATGTATATATGTATTTCAGCTACTTACTTCCATTCAAGATAATAAGGAAAGGAAAACAGCGTTCATGCGTACGTACGGACTACCGTCTCCATGAACGGTGTGTTTCATTTCATTTATCTATCTATTATATATATATATATACTGAATATATATGATATATAAATCATTTTTTATATTCTGGAAGTAATTAAATCATGATATAAGTAATAATAATGTCAAGAACAACAAGTCCAAACACCTACGATAAATGAAACGATTTTACCCAAAACGCTTCTTTAACATGGAATTTACAAAAGAACGGGTAATATAAAGTCATAAGTGAACCATATATGATATCATAACAATGAATATGATTCTGTAATAAGTTAATGACATTATTTAAATCATTATACAGGATGTTCGGATACGTACAAAGCATATCTGACATAAGGAGAGGGAAAATCTCGCAATCTCAATTTTTATCCGAGTTTGTTTATACTTTGAAATTTACTAGGATGTATTTTATCATCCAAATACATGTTTCCTCAATGTGTAATATTATTTCCATTTACCTACAATTGTTCAAATCCTTTTTTACCCTTTGTTTAGTTTTTAGTAAAAGATATGAAAGGAATCTTTTGTCATTTTTCGTACGAGGTATTTTTTGACTTTTCCGAAAAAAGTACGAGAAGAATGTTTTTTTTAACTTATACGGCATGAATGGATTTTTAAAACATTATTTCCAAGAATCTTCCTTTACAAGTTTTCAAGTTTATTTTTAATCAACTTCTTTTAGTCTAAAATTGTATGACATGTTAAGAAAGGAAAAGTGTTTTTGAAGTAGAAAGGATATTTTCATCAAGAATGGAGTTCAAGTGTTTTATCAAAATTATTTTCCATCTAAGATAATATAGGGTTCTGTTTCTATCCCTATTATTACATTGATTTGATTATGTTGTGATGGAATTATTTTTATGAATTCCTTTATCTTATATGAATTGTTTTATGATGTCAGGATGTTTATGATTCCCATTTTTATTACATGGGTTATGCTATGATGTATGGTTTATGATTTTGTGGCACACATAAGAATGGTATCATTATAAGATGGGTGGGACCTATATCTCCCTCCAATGCATTGGGTAATGGTTTTATATCTCATGAGATAGACATGGCTTGAATGGTAGGTTATACCGGTTCAGTGAAACAGGACTGAAACGAGGGTGACTCGGTTCAGAAAGGGACTTTGTCCACTAAGATAGTCTTGACAATGAGTCTTGACTAACAAGAAATGATTCTCTATGATTATTTGTGTATGCCACAAAGTTTAATTATGATTATTGTGATTACATTTCACTGCCATGTGTTATTACAGGTTATGAAATTATGATCTCTTTTACGGGTTAAGATTTCCAAAAGTTATGTGCTTATGTATATGATGTGATTGATATTTCTTTTGTTTACCCTTACTAAGCATTTCAGCTCACCCTTTCATGTTTTCTTTTCCCCAGGATATAAGGAAAGGTTTTTGGTATAAAAAAAGGAAGATCTTTATGGGAGATGTTGAAGATCTTTCACAAGTATTAGAAGATTATATTCCGAGTTTCCAAAGACACGAAACTATTACGATCCTTGTGTGTGTGTTTTTGTTATGTACTAAATATTACGCAAAAATAATGTAATGTCCATGTATGTCAGGCTTTGGGACCCTACAGACTAGGCTCAGATGTGTCTTGATGAAGGAGTGAGTACTTATCACGTATGGTTCTCGATAGTTGAGACACCATAAGAAGAACTATGCTACCCATGACATGGAGTTAGCAGTAGTGGTATTCACTTTGATGATTTGGTGACATTACTTGATGGGAGAACGTTTTACATTCTAATGGGGTCACAAGTGTATCAGGTATATCTTCTCGCAGAAGGACTTGAACATGAGACAACAACATTGGCTTGAGTTCCTCCAGGACTATGACTTTGAGATAGTCTATACTCCCAGGAAGAGGAACGTTGTAGCAGATTCACTTTGTATGAGATATGGTATGCAGATACTAGGTGGGGAAACAAAGCAGCGGGACGCTTTACAAATATCCTTTGTAGATTGATATGGAGCAGCTCTTCTTCAGTCTCTTATAGTCACTCCCCTACTTATTCAGCGAGTTAGGGAGGCGCATCGTGGGGACATTTACTTTGAGTCTTGAAATGTTCAGATATCCACAGGGCAGGCAACTGATAGTTTTTGAAGGTGTGGAGCGCATTATCCTCTTTACTAGATGTACCATGGTACCAGTGTCACCTTAGGAGGATGTTTTGCGGGAGTTCCACACATCCCCTCTAGTGGTACATCCAGGAGTGGCGAAGATGTACTAGGATCTCCAATGATAGAACTGGTGGCTGGGAAAGAAGAAAGCATTAGTAGAGTTTGTCTCTTAGTGCCTCACTTTTCAGCAAGTGAAGGCGGAGCATCAGGTACCAGCAGGCTTAGTGCATCCTTTAGAGGTTCTAGAGTGGAAGTGGGATGGAATATCCATAATCTTCATGACAAGAATCCCATGTACATATAGGGGTCATGATTCTATTTGGGTGATTGTCAACCAACTCACCATGTCATCCCACTTATTACTAATCAGAGAGCAGAGTTCTGTAAAGAGTTTGGGACTGCTTTATGTGCAGGGGATTATGCAGCCACATTGAGTACCCTTGAAGATTGACTCTGATCGTGATACATGTTTCACATCCCAGCTATGGAAGGGGTTGTAGCAGGCTTTGGGGATGTAGCTTCATTTGAGCATCGCCTTCCATCCTCAGACGGATGGCCAGACTGAGCGGACCATTCAGACGCTCGAGGACATGCTGTGTGCATGCATCCTTTACTTTGGTCATAGCAGAGAGGATCACTTGACCTTGGTAGTGTTCACATACACCAACAAATATCACTCCTCCATTGGGACAGAACCATTCAAGGCACTGTACGGATGACCTTGTAGATTGCCTTTATGCTGGAATGACCTAGGGGAGTCAGCACTCATGGGGCCAGACATGGTGCAAGCTACCACGGGGAATGTGAAGATCATCCAAGAGCAGATGAAGACTGCACATAGCAGGCAAAGGTCTTATGCTGGTAGGAGACGTAGACCTCTGGAGTTCGAGGATGGTGACCATGTCTTTCTATGGGTCTCACCCTGACGAGATTTTTGGAGATTTGACCGTGGCGACAACTTATCTCCGAGGTTCGTCAAACCCTTTTAGGTCTCTAGCAGTGTTGAAAAGGTGACTTATCGCTTGTATCTTCCACCTCAGTTGCACCAGGTGCACAATGTTTTTCATGTATCCCAGCTGACGAAATACGTGCATGACCCTTCAGACATCAGTTACTAGGGTGATCTGGACATCGATGATGGGGTGATGTTTACAGAGGTTCCAGTGGAGATTGAGGATCGACAATAGAGAGTCCTTCATGGGAAATCGATACCATTGATGTATATATGTTAGCAGGATGAGAACATTTAGGGGAGAACATGGGATCAGGAGGCTCAGATTTTTGCTGAGTACCCCCCACTTGTTTTCCTAGTTTTTTTGTAATGCGACTTTTAGGGGCACAAATCCCTGAGGTGGGGAGAAAGTAAATACTAGGAAATTCCAGGAATTTTTTTATATATGAATTTTACGAGTCCGTGAAAATTGACAACACATGATTCTGAGGCCCAGTGTGCCTGTAATAAATTTCAGAACTTTTTTTCAGGTGCATTTAGTAAATGTGCGAGTGGGTTTTTTTAACATTTGAACCAGTGCTTGGAATTGAAATCCAAGGACACTATTGAACTCGCAGTGTAGATACTCTCTTACGGAGACCTTTACCTCGACCACAGTTGGTTGAGGGTGAAAGTTAGTTTTGGTGTTTTTGGTGGAAATAAAAATAAAATAATGAACATGTTTTATAAATTTTTTAATGAAACCTCCCAATTTGATTACTTGGTGGTGGGAACCACCCAGGCATGGAAACCTCCATTTTTGAAACATAATGGTTGGGACCACACGAGGGTAGTTGGGCATTTAATGATGGGTGTTAAATGCCTGGTTACAGAAAATGTGTTACCATAATTCACCTTAATTAATAGGAATCATTAATTCAGAATTAATGAATGAAATTAAACTTTTGATTTCCTCTAAATTAATTGTGCGAACATCAAGATAATTAATGTCCAACACATACTAAATTGTTAAAACATAATTTAATCAGTGGGATATTTCTTTTGGGTGGGATTTTGGAGAAGTGTTGGCAAAAGGGAGAAGCTTGGGATATTTTTTGATAAACCCATCCTATCCAACGAAGAATGTCTCTCCAACGATGAACAAGGAACCGAACCCGATCCCGGGTCGGAAGCACCTTACAGAGGCAACGAACGTTATAGTTCTCCAATGACTTATTATTATTCCTCACATCTCCTCCTACGGAACCTTCAAGGTAGGGATCGTTGTATGAATACCCCCTTACCCATTCATGACATTCTTTGTCATTCAAGAATTGTTGAGCCCCTTGCTACCGCCATAACATGGAGGGTGTGGGACAAACAAACTTGGTCCGACCTCTCCGCAACCTTTGTGGTTTTGTGGTGTTCTTCGCAGTGGGAGAGGATGGTGACCGGTGCCAGCGATTGGCAACAGTGGGACTTGGAAGCAGCGGCCAGCACCACGACTATCCACAAACATAGTGGTGGTGCAACCACACCGCCAGAGAAAAGCCGTCACCTGTCAGCTACGGCGGAGCAAGGTTGGTGGCTGACACTATGGTTGGCCGCGTGAAGGGGATGGGGGGTGCGCGTCCGCGCCGCCTGATGGAGAAAGAGCCACAATGAGAGGCTGCGGTGGCGAAAGAGGTTTTCCAGTCGAACCGGCCACCGGTGAAGGTGAGGTGCAGGACCGCGCCACGTAGAGGAGGTGAGTGGTCATCTGGCCACCGCACCACGGGATGCCCTATCGCGTGTCACCGCACCATGGGCCACCGCACCGCCGGATACCGCACCGCCTGCTGCCGCATCGTGGGGCTACCCAGCGGACGCCACACCGCGGGGCCCCCGTAGACGCCGCACTGTGGGCCGACCCACCGTGGGGCCGCCCAGAGGACGCCACACCGTGGGTCCGTCCGGCAGACGCCGCACTGTAGGGATGTCCAGCGGATGCCGTACAATAGGCCGCCACACAGCGGGCTTCCATACTGTGGGACGTTGCACCACAGGTCGTCGCATAACGGGCCGCCCAGCGAGCTGGGTCGGACCCAGCGGGCCGGGTCAGACGTAGGGCGAGACCCGAGTCGACCCAGGTCAAACCGAACCACATCCGGTCAGGCTGGGTCGGTCCAACTAGGTCGGACCGGACCTAAACCAACTTCCACCCCATTTCGATATTTCTGCCATATCCTGAGATATAGGCGTCTGTTTGATGAACCGTCTACAGTGGCAGAAACCTTGGATCGAGAAGGAACTTTTGGTATACCCCACTTGATTTTTTAATAAAGTTGGGATACAACCGGGTTGGATCGGACATAAATCCAACTGGGCCCTTAGGGCTAAATAGCCAATAACTTACAAACCGGGCATCTGATTGACGCACCATCTATTGTGTTGATACCCCTTTTACATGGCGGTCTGTTGGGATACTTCTTCGTGGGACTTTGTGGAAGATAGAGTATCAACCTGTGGCTTTAGAAGCAGACCGTCTCAGAATCAAGTGAGCTTAGTGCGGGAACCCAGTAGCTGGCTGTAACGTGAATAAACATCAACAATCCTAAGTGGGTCAGCATCTATCAATCCTGTGTGGGACAATACCTATCGGATCTTGTGTGGGTCAGCGCTCAACAATCCTCTGTGGGTCAACGCATATCGATCCTGTTTGGTTCAGATCCTCTATGGGTCAGTGGGGGTTAGTTACCTATCGATCTTCTATGGGTCAGCAGTAGTGATACTTAAAAGAATAAGATTTTTTAGCTGAAAACTAATCATATATATTCCGATACTTAAGTTATTCTTAGTGTGAGATGAGTATTTACCTTTGTGGTATTCTTCTATGTGGCATACCTATGAGGTACTTAACTTCGTGGTGATACCTTTGTGATATTATTTTAAGTGGTGTAACTGTGTTGTACTAACCTTAATGGTGATACCTTTGTGGTATTCTAATATGTGGCGTACCTGTGTGGTAATAACCTTCGTGGTGATACCTTTGTGGTATTCTTTTGTGTGGCCTACCTATGTGGTACTTACCTTCTTGTTAATCTTTCCTTCATTGAATAGTTGTACTTTGGAAAAGGAGTCGGGCCTTGTGTTTTCTCATTAATAAGATGGGTAATATTTGATGACATAGGTATATGTATAGTCATATACATAAGTAGGGTTGTCAAAATATTACATTATTTTTGGTTTATCCTTTGTGGATTTTTTGAGAGCTTGAGGGTTTCGGGGTCCCTACTGAGTATCGTTATACTCACCCATGCATGGGCAATGGCCGCACCTTGTTGTGTAAAGACCTGTAAAATTCAAGGAATTTTTTTTAATTTTCATTGGAATTTTACAAGAACGTAGTTTCTGATGGCACTTGATTCTGAGGACCAGTGTGTCCGGAATCATTTTCTGAAGCTTAGCTCGGGTACGTTCAGTGAACGAACGAGCGGGTTTTTCTAAATTTTGAACCGGTGCTCGAAATCAAATTCTAAGGGCACCGATGGAATCTCCGCGCTGGTAATTGCTTAAAACACCTTTTCTGAGGTTGCATTTTCTCGAGTGTGGTTTTTAATTTTTGGGGTTAAGTTAAGGAATAAAATAAAGTGGTGCGACAATTTATTTTATTCACTTAAGTAGATTAAGCTAAGTTAATCGGATAAGGTGGAACCCACAATATCCTACCCACTTGGTAGGATATTTGTGAGGTGGGGCCTGCATGAGCCCCACCGTTTCTTCCCTCCTAAGTAACGCACCCGCAAACCCCCACTTTAATGAAAGTCGACCATGCAGTTTTCTGGTTAAGCAACACCCCATTAAATTGGGCAGTTAAATTGTTAAAATTAATTCTTTGAATTAATTGTTCGTTTCTTATCTTTTGAATTTCAAAGGATTAGGTTGATAATAAAATAAGTGTTGGACTTATTTTATTATGGTTGGGGTTGTGTTGTGATAAACCTTTGGGAGAAAAAGAGAAGATTCTTCGTTCTTCGACGAAGAACGCGAAGAACGCACCACCGCCGACGAAGAACGTGAAGGACGCACCACCGCCAACGAAACACGCTAATCTCCGAAGGTGGACGACGGTGAGTGACACCATCCTCAGAGATCACCTAACGCCAATGGAGATTCTCTACTTCCGTGGTGATCTTATTCTTATGCAGCGGTCCTCTTCTTCTGCGGTGGTTAATTCTGCGACGATCACTCGTTCGACGACAGCGTTGAGGTAGAGATTTATTTTTTTTGTTAGTTCGTGAAATCTTCTGTCGCTTCTCCTTCCCTGAACCGCCTATTATAGTGATAACGGGAGGAGGTCAGACCACACGAACACGGTCGACACTCCTCCCCTTTTTTGGTTGTTGGTATTGTTGCGGCAAGCACGGCAACACGGTGCCAAAGCACCGCGCGGAATTTTGATAAGGAAAGGGGGAGGAGTGCGGTTCCGTCGCGCCGCGCCATTGAAGACGAACCAAGACGCGGTGCCATCGCGCCGCGCCGTTGAAAACGAACCAAATATGTGGCGCCATCGCACCGCACCGAAGAACCACTAAAGCACCACGGCTGGAGCGGGGCCGCGTTGGAGGGGTGTGACACCATCGCGCCACGCTGGATGAACCAAGGCCGCGGCCGGTTCCGGGCCGCTGCGGAACAGCGGAACCGAAGGTCGGGACCGGGCCGCCGACGTCAGAGCAAGGGGACCGGCCCTGCTGGTCCCGTGGCGGCAGAAGTCGGCCAGCCGGAGCGGGCCGACCGGACTTTGGAAGAACCGGGGGTTCGAAACCCCCGGCTGGCCGGACGAAGCGACCCCATTAAGGGGTCGTGGTTAACTTCACGCGGGGGCAGCGCCCCAGCCCCGAATGGTTCGGCCGTTCGGCCGAACCCCTGGTGAGTGCGCCCAGCGCGCCGCGCAACGGGCCAGCTGCCTAGCCAGTCCGCCAGACAGGGCGGCGCCGGGCCGGGCCGCGCCTAAGCAGGCCCGAACCCCCTAATACCGAACCTTATTCGGTCTGTTGCCCATAACATGAGCTACGGGCCTCCGATCGATGCACCGTCAGTTGTGATGCAATCCTTGAATCGAGACGGTCGTTTCGGTATATTACACTCAAGTTTTCGGAGAACATTGGGTTCGTCCGAGTTGGTTCGTACACGAAACCAACCGGGCCCTCGGAGCGGAAACGCTCATATCTTGACCTCCGGATGTCTGATTGGCGTGCCGTCGACTTTTATGGATTTCTATTAGTGAGACGGATCTTTTGACCTACTCCTCTCAAGGCTTGGATGTCGTTGGAGTGTGGTCGGGTTGGTTCGATCACGAAACCACCCGGGCCCCTAGAACGAAAAAGCCAATAACTCACAGACCGGGCGTTCGATTGACGCGCCGTCTGTCTCGTTGTTTTCCTCTTGATGAGAAGGAACTTTTGGAATACTTTGCTATAGTTTTGGATGCAGTTGGAGTATGGCCGGGTTGGATTGTACCTGAAATCCAATCAGCCCCCTAGAACGGAAAAACTCATAACTTTCAGACTGGACGTCCATTTGACGAACCGTCTGCGGCGTTGGTGAACATGTTGAGATACTGTCCCTATGATTATACCTATGTGAGTTTGGGGTATAGTTGAAATATGGTCGGGTTTGTTCGTACATGAAACCAACCGGGCCCCTGGGAAAAAAAGGCTAATAACTCACAGACCGGGCGTCCAATTGACGTGACATCTGCTGCGTTGAGACCCCTATGATGAGGCAGACCTTTGAGATACTTATTCATGGTACTTTGTGATACTTGTAGTATTGACCAGTAGCTCATGGAGCGGACCCTCCCGGAGACAAGTGTGCGGAGTACAGAGACCGTGTAGCCGGTTGAGACCTGACGACTGCTTGACCGATTGAATTGGTGTGTTTCAGATAGCCCAGTGGGGAGCGCTTGGTTGTAGCGGCAGACCCACAGTGGAGGAACACTTGGTTGTAGCGGCAGACCTGTGGTACTGAAAAGATGAAGTACCTCTAGAGGCTATGAGGGTGAGCGCTTAGTTGTAGCTGCAGACCCATGGCGGAGGAGCGCTTTGTTGTAGCGGCAGACCCGCGGTACTCAACAGAAGGAGTACCTCTGGAGGCTATGAGGGGGATCACTTGGTTGTAGCGGAAGACCCATGGTGGGAAGCGCTTGGTTGTAGCAGCAGGCCCATGGTACTCGACAAGAGCAGTACCTCAGCATTCTTAGGTTAGTGAGAAGTACCTTGGAGTCGTGACAGGACCTCTATACACTCCGGAGACGGGGCTCTTCAGCAGTTACGGTTTCGATAATGAAAATCCTGTGTGAGCTGAGTCTTGATTTTCAAACCTTATCTTCGATAAGGTTGACTTGATATCCTCTGTGGATTACGTTATGCTTTCATGTGTGGATTTGGTTGTGTTTTCCTCTGTGCAATGGGTTGTACTTGGGCTCAAATGTTGGAGTTGAACGAGAATTGATGACTTAGGTATATGTATGGGAATATACCTAAGTGGAGTCAGATGTTACTTCGTGATTGTATCTTACCTTTTCGATTATGCTTTGTGGATTCTGGGAGACCTTAGGGGGTCTTGGGGTCCCTACTGAGTAGCTAATACTCACCCCTGCACGGGCTATGCCCGCACTTCATTGCGTTGGTTGCAGACGACGGTCAGTGCTGATCGTGGTTGAGGCTTGTGGAGCAGGATGGTAACTGGAGGTGGACCACTGGGTGGGACGTACTCGGAGCGGTCGGCTGGACCCGATGAGTAGTAGAGGCTATCTGTACCCACCCTTCAGGTGGGACTTCCAGTGGACGGCTCGACGCTGCGACTCTACTTTACAGTTGTTGTTTTTCCTTTCCACTTGTACTTTACTTTTAGTTTGGGTTTGTATACTGGCCCACTTACATTTCCACACTTACTGTTGTACCCAGTTTTTACATAGTGTTTACTTCTACTAATTTCTTGCTCTGTGGTGTTTGTTTACTTTACAAAGGCAATGCCTTCCCTTTTTACCAGGAATTACGCTTTGGTGCTAGTCGCCAGCCCCTGGCCTATGGAAGGCGGGCTTGGGGTAGTCACGACATGGGCCCCGAGGACGGGTCATGACAAATTGGTATCAGAGGTATTCGGTTCTACCGTAGAACTCCGGACTATGTTCTTTTTCTATGTGAAGCAATAGTGTTAAGAGTATTGAGTGTGGTTATCAGTCCAGGGAGTCCAGTGTTGGTGCGGCTGCCGACGTATCCGTACACCAGGACCCTGAATTCTGATTTCCGACTTAATGCATGAAAACATTGATTGCATGTGTGTCTTAAGTTTTATTTGTGATTACCTTGTGTCAGGTCACGAGGTATACTGTTCTGACCATGGCTCACCTGTTTCTTTTTCAGGATGGCCCCACGACGGCAGCTAGCTACGGTTCTGAGAGTTGTGCGTGACGACAGCCCACCGAGCAACAAGGCCTCGGTACAGGGCCCTTTGACAGCTGAGGCACCGGCGATACCTCTACCCGTCGAGCCACCGATGCTACCAACCCCAGCCGCTAACGATGCACGTCATCTTAGTGAACTGCACGAGTTTCAGCGTCAGTGACCGCCCAGGTTCAGTGGGGAGACAGACCCTCAGGCAGCCGAGGATTGGTTAGAGGTAGTTTTATGAGTGTCCGTTTGGTAGGGACACCAGCTGACCTTATGGTGGTTCTTACTGCAAGCCTCCTGCATGCGGCAACAGGCAGATGGTGGAGCTTGATGCTCCAGGTGAACGATAAGGAATCTCTCCATTGTACGGACTTTGAGAGCCTTTTCTGCTCAGAGTTCGTCCCATCCACCCTCCGAGTAGTGTGCATCCAGGAGTTGCTACAGCTGTGGCAGGGCAGCATGACAGTAGCCTAGTATGCGGAATGGATTACCGATCTCTCGCGTTATTCGATGGACATGGTTTGAGACCCATTCTTCAGGGCCCGAACCTTCGAGCAGGGGCTCAGGCGAGAGATCAGAGCTTCAGTTGTTTCTCACATTATTCTGACACAGACAGGGGTGTTGGAGCAAGCCCTCTTAGTTGAGAGTTTCCTTGCTGGGCAATCTCCAGCAGCAGGACACACCACTAGACGGCATGCGGAAGAGTCTTCTGTAGCGGGCAGTAGACAGATGATGCAGGGGTCCAAGACTAATAGACCTACAGGTGGTCGACCGCATGACACAGGATCGTTTGTGCGAGGCACCCAGGGTGGAGAACGACTTACCATGCGCGGGCAGTGTTACTCCTGCGGTGGGGTTGGTCACATGGCTCATGACTGTCAGACCTGCCATACAGATGACCAGCAGATAAATGAAGGACCTCCCAAGCAGAGGCAGAGGTTCGATCGAGGCAGACCACATGGAGCAGGAGACCATGGAAGGGGAGTTGGCCCTGCAGCTGGAGGTGGACGACGCTTCGAGGTGTTGCCACCACCACCACCAGGAGTTCCACCCCGACCGCAGGGAACAAGTGGACATGGGAGAGCTCAGCTGCAGGCAATTGGGGCCTACGATCATGGAGCTCCGGGAGCAGATGGACAGGAGCAGGACTAGCTCTAGACCTGAAGACTTTTGTTCATGTTTCTTCTAGCTCTATTGATGTTTGTTTGTTGTTGCTTTGTGTCATTGTACTTTGAGTTGCAGTAATAAAAAGACACCTTTCTTGTGGTTTTTACCATCCTGTCCTCTCTTTTGGTTGTTACTAAGAGGTTCCGGTTTAAAAACCGTTGTCTTAGCCCTCACTTGAGATACCTACTGGAGAAGACCCGATGACCACACACCGATGCCGACAGTGTGACTCAACCCTTGGAGGCAAGAGTAATGGTTGGATCTCTTGGTAGTAGCGTCGAGGCCTTACGACGTCATCCTTGTTATGGATTAGTATCATCCATGTCGAGATTGACTGTATTAGGCAAATAACGAGGTTCTTCCAGGGGATGAGACCAGATTTTTCTTATCGGCAAAGAAGAAATTTCAGCAGCTCTTGTTGGACCAGAAAGGTCCAAGTCATCCAAGAACGGATGAGGACAGCTCAGAGCCGGAAAAAGTCTTCACGGGGGGGGGGGGAGACCACTAAAGTTCGAGGTTGGTGACCACGTTTCCCTACAGGTCTCACCTTGATGTGAGTTATTGAGATGTGGCCGAGGCAATAAGTTATCTTCGAGGTTCAACAGACCTTTCTAGTTCCTCAACAGGGTAGGCTAGGTAGTTTTCCGCTTGACCCACCCACCTCAGTTGCACCAGGTGCACGATGACTTCCAAGGTATCTCAACTGAGGAGATACGAGCTCGACCCTTCACTTTTCATCGACCATGAGAAGCTAGGCTTGGGCGATGGGGTGACCCTCACGGAGGTTCTAGTGGGGATCGAGGAATGACATGAGCGGGTCCTACGAGGATGGGTCGATTCCTCGGGTGCGCTTTCACTGGCAGTACGGGAACCTCCAGGTGAACACATGGGTGCGGAAGGCTCAGATGCGTGCTCAGTACCACTTTTGTAACCCTAGTTTATTTTAAAGCTTTACGAGGACGTAAATCCCTAAGGTGGGAGTAATGTAAAGACCCGTAAAATTCAATGGAAATTTTTTCTTAATTCTCTTTGGAATTTTACAAGAACCCAGTTTCTAACGGAACCTGATTCCGAGGCCCGGTGTGCCCGGAATCATTTTCCGAAGATTAGCTCAGGTACGTTCAGTGAACGAACGAGCGGGTTTTTCTAACTTTTGAACTGGTGCCCGGAATTGAATTCCGAGGACACCGATGGAATCACAGTGCCGGTAATTGATTAGAAACACCTTTTCTGGAGTTGTGTTTTCATGGGTGTGGTTTTTAATTTTTGGGGTTAAGTTAAGGAATAAAATAAAGTGCTGCGACAATTTATTTTATTCACTTAAGTGGCTTAAGCTAAGTTAAGAGGATAAGTTGGAACCCAAAATATCCTACCCACTTGGTAGGATATTTGTGAGGTGGGGCCTACACGAGCCCCACCATTTCTTCCCTCCTAAGTAACGCACCCGCAAACCCCACTTTAATGAAAGTCAACCATGCATTTTTCTGGTTATGAAACGCCCCCATTAAATTGGGCAGTTAAATTGTTACAAATATTTCTTCGAATTAATTGTTCGTTTATTATCTTTTGAATTTCAAAATATTAGGTTGATAATAAAATAATTGTTGGGCTTATTTTATTATGGTTGGGGTTGTGTTGTGATAAACCTTTGGGAGAAAAAGAGAAGATTCTTCGTTCTTCGACGAAGAACGCGAAGAACGCACCACCGCTGACGAAGAACACGAAGGACACACCACCGCCGACGAAGAATTCCAATCTCTGATGGCGGACGACGGCGAGTGACGCCTTCCCCAGAGATCGCCTAACGCCAACGACGATTCTCTACTTCCACGACGATCTTCTTCTTCCGCGGCGGTCCTCTACTTCCGCGACGGTTAATTCCACGATGAACGCTCATTCGACGACAACATTCAGGTAGGGATTTATTTTATTTGTTAGTTCGTGAAATCTTCCTTCGCTTCTCCTTTCTTGAACCGCCTGTTATCATGATAACGGGAGGAGGTCGGACCACACGAACACGGCCGACACTCCTCCCCTTTTATTTGCTGTTGGTATTGTTGCGGCAAGCACGACAATGTGGTGCCGAAGCACCACGCAGAATTTTGATAAGGAAATAGGGAGGAGCGCGGTGTTGTTGCGTCGTGCCGTTGAAGACGAACCAAGACGCGGCACCGTCACGCCGCACCGTTGAAAACGAACCAAAGAAGCGGCGCCGTCGCGCCACACCGGAGAACCACTAAAGCACCGTGGCCGAAGTGGGGCCGCGACACCGTCACGCCATGCCGGATGAACAAAGGCCACGGCCGGTTCCAGGCCGCCGCGGAACAGCGGAACAGGCGGCCAGTACCGGGCCGCCGGCGTCGAAGCAAGTGGACCGGCCTTGCCGGTCCCTTGGCGGCAGAAGCCGGCCGTCCGGAGCGGGTCAGACGGACCTTGGAGGAACCGCGGGCTCGAAACCCCAGGCTGTCCGAATGAAGTGGCCCCATTAAGGGGTCGTGGTTAAGTTCACGTGGGGGCAGCGCCCCCGCCCCAAACGGTTCGGCCGTTCAGCCGAACCCCTGGCCAGCGGGCCCAGCGCGGGGCATGCCGGGCCGGCTGCCTGGCCGGTCCGCCAGAATGGGCCGCGCCCAGGCCGGGCTATGCCCAAGTGGGCCGGACCTGGCCCGGGTCGGGTCGACCCAGTTCGTGCTGAACCTGGGGGTGTCGGGCCAAGTCGGACTGGGCCCGAACGCCCTAATACCGAACCTTATTCGGTCTGTTGCTCATAACTTGATCTACGTGCGTCCGATTGACACAACGTCAGTTGAGATGTGATCCTTGGATCGAGACAGTAGTTTTGGTATATTAAACTCAAGGTTTCGGAGAACTTTGGGTTCGACCGAGTTGGTTCATACACGAAACCAACCAGGGCCTCGGAGCCGAAAAACTCATATCTTGATCTACGGATGTCCGATTGACGTGCCGTCAACTTTGATGGATTCCTCTTAGTGAGACGGATCTTTTGGCCTACTCCACTCGAGGTTTGGATGCCGTCGGAGTGCGGTCGGGTTGGTTCGATCACGAAACCAACCAGGCCCCTAGAACGAAAAGGCCAATAACTCACAGACCGGGCGTCCGATTGATGCGGCGTCTGTCTCATTGATTTCATCTTGATGAGATGGAACTTTTGGAATGATTCACCAGAGTTTTGGATGCAGTTGGAGTATGGCCGGGTTGGATTGTACCCGAAATCCAACAGGCCCCCTGTAACAGAAAAGCTGATAACTTTCAGACTGGACGTCAATTTGACGAACTGTCAGCGGCGTTGGTGAACACGTTGAGAAACAGTCCCTATGATTATACCTATGTGAGTTCGGGGTACAGTTGAGATACAGTTGAGTTGGTTCGTACACGAAACCAACCGGGCCCCTGTGACAAAAAGACTAATAACTCACAGACCGGGCGTCCGATTGACACGCCATCTACTGCGTTGAGACCCCTATGACGAGGCGGTCCTTTGAGATACTTCTTCCTGGGACTTTGTGATAATTGTAGTATTGACCAGTAGCTCATGGAGCAGACCCTCCTGGAGATGAGCGTGCAGAGTACGGAGACTGTGTAGCCGGCTGAGTCCTCATGACTGCTTGACCGATCGACTCGGTGTGTTTCGGATAGCCTAGTGGGGAGCGCTTGGTTGTAGTGGCAGACCCACGGAGGAGGAGCGCTTGGTTGTAGTGGAAGACCCACGGTACTCAACATAAGGAGTACCTATGGAGGCTATGAGGGGAGCGCTTGGTTGTAGGGGCAGACCCACAGCGGAGGAGCACTTGGTTGTAGCGGAAGACCTGCGGTACTAAACAGAAGGAGTACCTCTGGAGGCTATGAGGGGGATCACTTGGTTGTAGCGGCAGACCCATGGTGGGAAGCACTTGGTTGTAGCAGCAGGCCCACAGTACTCGAAAGGAGGAGTACCTCAGTAGTCTTAGGTTAGTGAGCAGTACCACAGAGTTGTGGCATGACCTCTGTACACTCCAGAGACGGAGCTCTTCAGCAGTTACAGTTTCAATAATGAAAATATTGTGTGAGATGAGTCTTGATTTTCAAACCTTATCTTTGATAAGGTTGACTTGATATCCTATGTGGATTAATTTATGCTTTCTTATGTGGATTTGGTTGTGTTTTCCTGTGTGGACTGGGTTATACTTGGGCTCGGATGTTGGAGCCGAACGAGAATTGATGACTTAGGTATATGTATGGGCATATACCTAAGTGGTGTCAGATGTTACTTCGTGATTGTATCTTACCTTGTGGATTATCCTTTTTGGATTCTGGGAGACCTTAGCAGGTCTCGGGGTCCCTACTGAGTATCTTATACTCACCACTGCACGGGCTATGCCCGCACTACGTTGTGTTGGTTGCAGACGACAGACAACGCTGATTGTGGTTGAGGCTTGCCGAGCATGACAGTACCTGGAGGTGGACCACTGGGTGGGACGTACTCAGAGTGGTCGGATGGACCCGAGGAGCAGTAGAGGCTATCTGTACCCACCCTTCAGGTGGGACTTCCAGTGGATGGCTTGATGCTGTGACTCTACTTTACAGTTCCTGTTTTCCCTTTCCAGTTGTACTTTACTTTCAGTTTGGGTATGTATACTGGCCCACTTACTTTTCCGCACTTACTGTTGTTCCCAGTTTTTACTTAGTGTTTACTTCTACTTCTTTCTTTCTCTGTGGTGTTTGTTTACATTAAAAAGGCAATGCCTTCCCTTTTTATCGGGAATTACGCCTAGGTGCTAGTCACCAGCCCATAGCCTATGGAAGGCGGGCTTGGGGTAGTCATGGCACGGGCCCCGAGGATGGGTCGTGACATGTTGTGTTTGGTGTAGATGATGGAAAACGCAGACTGAGGATGACGGTACTGAGACTGGAGGTAGCTCAGAGTTAGACATTAGACGAGGCATACCACATAGACAAACATTCAAAATATGTACCTACCCTTCAGGTAGGATTCTTGGAGGGTGTCTACAAGAGCATTTTTAGTTTGCTTGTACATTCCAGTTTTCTTGTACTTTCCATTTGGGCTTGTATTACGACCCTTTTTAGTTATTATACACACTCTTTATACTAAAGTTACTCGTGTTCGTATCTTGCTGTGTTCTTGGTTGTGTGCGTTTACAGGTTATAAAGGCAATGCCTTCCCAGTTTTAGGGAATACGCCTTTCGGTGCTAGTCGGCAGCCCCTGCCCTATGGAAGACGGGCTTAGGGTAGTCACGGCATGGGCCCCGGGGGATGGGTCCTGCCAAATAATACCAAGGTAATATCATCAACATCTAATATCATATTGCTAATTCAAACATGTAAACCTTAAATAAATATTTGGATGACCAACCGAAAACATAATTTAAATAAGAGAATATTTTTTTAAAAACTAAATAAAAACATTAAAATAAAAATTAATTAGTCAAGAAAAAATTTAAGGAAGTTTAAAAATTGATTTTCTAAGTGGTTAGAATAAGAATTCAATGAATTTCAAAATCATTGTTGGGGATTATTTACAAGTATCCATTCTTATTCTTTTTTCTATATTATTGAATCCAACACTCATCTAATTCTCATATATTATATTTCTAACATTACCCTTTTACATTAAACTCATTCTTATTGGTATTTTCATTTATTTAGGATCATTAGTAATTTTACTCTTGATAAAAAACCCTATAACATTATATGTAAAAAAAATTAATTTCCATCATCTAATCCTAAATGATTTTAGATTTCATTTTCCATATTTACCCTTTTATCCATGATTTTTAGTAATTTAATCTATGTTGATTCTAAATTTAAAAGAATAATATGATATGTTTTCTCTTATATATGGTAATTTTATAATTTATAAATTGTATGTTCTTTATGAAACATCTATATAACCCACTTTAATTCCTTGGGTTTTTTCATTTTTACAATTATTTAATGATTTATGTTTCCACGTGGAAACATAGGGAAAAAATAATATCATGTGATGGATGGTCCTAGTATTATACACCCCCATGAAATTTTTTACGTCATTCATTTCATGAGATACAAAGTATTATGTATGGAAACAAATATCCTATAACATCATGTAATAATGTCTTTACAGTCATCCTTAATATATTTCTATTATATATTTTATTCTTTTCACTTTTAAATACTTTTCAAGATTTACATGTCCTTTATACAATTACATATATTAATTTCTTCCATGTAACTACTTATGATTCATCTCTTATAATATTACATTATTGATGATATATCACTGTGATGTTTATTTTTATTAACCCTTAACTGGATTTTATTCTCACACATTTTTTATGAATGTCCCTAGGATATTACATGAAATTATATTAGAATGATGATATCTGTGGTAATATAATGAATATGATAATAAAATATTTTTTAGTTTCATTTATTTTTTCTTTCTTAATCTCTCAAAGAGACTAGAGCTCAAGATTATTCGGCATATTTTACTTGATTTATGATAAAAAAAATTAATCTTATATTCATAAGACATGGTAAAATATTGGGTAATCTCTATGATACATAATTGTAAATATCCCACTTCTTCCACACTTTCTAAAACTACCGTCTGATGTCATGATACATCTTCACCACTATTATAGTAATAATCCAAGTGGATTAATAAAAATCACTAATGACATTATTATTTGAACTCAAAGGAACAACCTTTTTATGATGAAAAATATTTCTAGGCCCACCAATTTTGGACACTCTTCTATTTTATACTTATAATATAAAAAATAATTATTATTCTTACATTCAAAATCATACTTATATCAATCCTTTACTTGATTTACACGTTTGTAAACTACATTTATCTAACGTAACATCAAGTTGTTTCATCTTCATAATGTTTAAAAAAAATTCATCATGACTATAGGTATCCCCTAAACCTCTGATTTTTTCACAACTTGAGAATTATAACTCAAAAAATTCACTACCACATCATCCATACCTATTGTATAGGAAGTAATTTTTATAGGTACTCCACCCATCTCTATTTCCATTGGTTCAAATATCAATCAGATAGGATACACCATAGACTATTCGCATTTGAATGCTCCAGGAATGTCTCGCCAAATGGGTAATTCCCATATTCATCAAGGAATTAAAAATCATTTTGAACTCCATAATATGTTTTTGGTAGTTTTTCTCAATAGTTTATAACTTCCATGATTCATACATAGACATTTTATCTCCTTTCATGATTATACATCCTAATTTTGAACAATACACATGAAAATACATGAAGAATACTTTATTTAACTCAGTAAAGTTTAAAACTATCATGGATATCATCCTTTTATTTATACCATAAATTGATCCTTTTAAATTATAAAATCAATAATAATTTATTCAATTTTTTTTAGTGGCATCATCAATGATAACAAATTCAAAAATTCTTAGATGAGTCATCAATAGTGTCATTCTAGTAAAAAAAACATTAAATCTCATATACATTCTTAGAAAACTCTAATGAAATTACATCCTCAACATTCTATTAGTCCACTAAGAAAACCTTCACTGAAAACAAGTTTTTCAAAAAAAATTACATCCCTTATCAAAAACTATAATTTTTATATCCTTCCAGGAAACTTATGATCAGGCAGTACCACTATAATAGTTCTAAAATTCTTTATTTGATCCTCCAATAAAGAATGATTAAAAATTACATTTAAAAACACTATGATGAATGTGTATTTATATTAATTAAATATATGATTTATTTTCTTTTTGAAAAATAATATGTAACACCCCAAGATTTCATAGTGTGTTATTTCTTCAAAATAATTCAATAACTTGCACTACACGCAACACCGAGTTCAATTACACCATGACTTACCCAAAAAAAGCCATTAAAAGAGGTCATTAATAGCATTAACTACATTTTTAACTTTATATAATCCTTATAATTTTAGAATCCATATTATGAGTTTCTTAGTCATAATGCAAGAACAGATTCATTTTCAGTATTGCACTTTTATCAACTTTTGATAGTGAAACCTTTTTAAATACAATATTTTAAACTTTTTAACTAAATGGAGACATCAAAAAATTTAAAATGAAACATCCCAAGCTTCCACGGTACGCTTTCCTTTGAATAAAACAGTAGCGTGTGTTGTACGCAACGTCGAGTTTTAACACACACCACAACCGATCAAACTAGCCGTTATGAATAGTAATACCTAAATTTTGAAATTATATATATTTTATATTTGAAAATGGACTTCATTTTTGGATTCGGAATATCGAATTTAGCCTAAGGTGAAATTTTGGTACATTTCGGATAACTTTCATATTTTGATGAATAGTGAAAATTACTAAATTTTAATTAAAAACAACTTTTTTAATCAAAATAATTAATAGTGATAAATTATGAATTTGAGTGGTTTTAAAGTATATTTAGAATATATTTTTACCATTTAATATAATGTTGGTCATTGGACATAATTTTACAATTAAACCGAACATAAACGAGTGTCAATCTTTTGATAGTTATTATCTCTTAAAAACACGCTTTTTGTTTTGACAGCGGGAATTAATTTTAAATTAATTTCTGCCACTTCTGTGTTTTGAATTTAGGAAAATGGATTCCATATTTGGAATCAGGATGTTCAAATTGTGTAAATAGGTAACTTTTATTTTTAGACATTTTGAATAATTACTGCGGTAAATATTTTATTTACCATGGTTAAGGGTAAATCCGGTAAATAAGGGTTAAAAAATAATATTATAATAATACTAAATTACCCTAAAACGTGTCTTAACCCTATTGGTTGATACATGGTCGACCATGGGAATCTTTGGGTCTATTTTGGGACCCCATGGATCCACTTGTAAGTGATAATGACACTTTATTTTAATTAAGTCAAAATGAATACAAAAATGACACAAGCATATATCTTTTATAACAACAATTTTTACATAGGGTTATACATGTTGGATTTTCGATTATAAATATTCATTAGAAAGATAAAAAGATTTCCTACATAATGATATTTTATTTATAATTTTTAGACATTAAATAATTTATTTTATTTATGACACAATGATGATGCAGTAATTACTATAATAGTGAAAAATTAAAATAATTGATATTATAAATACCCAAATAAATATAATATGAAACTTTTAATGAATTAAACTAATTTTCTAGGATAATATGATATATTAGGATTGATTTAATTGACTTTGTTCTAAGTAATCAATCTGTTATGAGTTTCACAAAAAATCAACTATTGAATAGTGTCAAAATTGACATAAAAGAGTTCTTAAAACAAATATTATATTATTAATTGATATTAAATTCCTAAAAATATAAGGTTCGGCCAAGAGACTTATATCATGATAGGTTAATCATTAATGGACCACTTGGGGGTCGCTTGGATGTATATGGTAAGTTTATTAACCATATAATATAAAAATACAAAGAGACATTGTAAAAGTGAAACTAATTAACTTAGAGTTAATACTTAAAGATAAGGTTAATATAAGTACCAAAACCTGTCTAAATTCTATTGGATGAGTTGTTTTCGACCCATCCCCACCTCAACCTTTGAATAGTCAACTTTGGAGCCATTAGAAACCGAATATGAATTTATTATAAATTAATATTTCTAGCTTTTCCAAAGGTGCCCCTCACCCCTCTTATAAAAGGGCACTCCTCCTTCTCATTTCTTCACACCTCTCAAGCCACTTGGCTCGTCCAAACTCTGCCCAACTAAGCTCCCCACATTCCTCTCCTCCTCCTTGAAGCTTCCCCTTAGGCAGAAAGCATTTCAAGAAGTCCTTTGGTTCCAACCAAAGTGAGTTACCTAGATTAAAGGTAACGATTTCTCTTAAATTATTTTCATTTATTTTGCTTCTCCAACCCCCAAACTCTTTTTATTTCCTTTCTTTTGTAACAACACCAGTATCCACAATATACTAGGATGTTGTTAAAAGAAGGATTCAAACTACACATACACACAACTCCATCTAATGGATGATGAACATAATGTTTCTGTGGATGGCAAACTAACGCCTCACGAAACGATGATTGTTCAAATACATCTTACCACCTCTCATGGTGGCCATTATGATGGCACTGTAATTAAATATGATATTAATGATATATATTTTATATATAAGCTTCTTTAATTCCATTTTATTTCATTCCATTATTCGTTTCATGTTGTATATACATACGATAATTTCATTTGAGGAAGTGCGGACTACCGCCCCCTTAAAATGATATGACTCGTTCATACCACACATGGAACGTATAAAGGATGGTGTTAATGAACTTAAGTAACATATATAAAATATTATATTATAATGGAATAGTAATATACCTATGTATCATTTGGATTTGATTATTTTAAAATAAAAATTAAATGGAAGTAGCGTTCGTGCGTACGTACGGACCACCGTCTCCACGAACGCGATAAGATTCGTTCTCCATCATATCCATTCAAGTATTATTCTCATTTTAGGGTTAAAAATAATGTTAATATCATTCTGGATATGAATAAGATACAACAAACATGGCTTATGTAACAAAACATATAAAAGAAAATGAGTAAGTTAACACCCGAAACGATGATAATTCTAAGATATTATTAATAAATCAATGTTAAAAGATCATATATGATATCATATTAATATATATGATTCTTGTATAATTTAATAACAATTATTTCACCATTATACAGGAGGTTAACCTACCCCAACCAAGGAAAAGTTCAAGGTAAGGGTTATTTCACAATCTCTTCATTATTCGAGGTTGTTTATACGTAATAATCTACTGGGATCTCTTTATCATCCACATCCATGTTTCTTCGAAATGTATTTCAAAACATTTTTACTATTTACAAGAATATGGGTTAAGGTCATTTATACCCTTGTTTGACTTTTTATAAGAGGTTTATAAAGGAATCTTTCCGTCGTTTTCAAAACAAGGTCCTTTTTAACCTTTTCGACGGAATTGAGGTAAGAATGTTTTTTTTAACTTATACGGCGGGTGCGGTTATTTTCCACCGTTATAAAGTCGTTGAAACTTTCCATACAAGCTTATAAGAATATTTTCAATGAAAATGTTTTATTTTATATGCATCTTAAATGATTTCAAAATAAAAGGAGATACTTCTTTAAAAAGAATTTTGATTTCATCTATGTCAACATCCTTTGATGGATTTTAAGATTATTTGAAGTTGATTTATTATGATACAAAACTTCTATATTGTATTGAAGGTTTTGTGATATGTTTGACTGTGGATGTGCTATTTTATACCATTCATAGTTTATGGTGAAACTATTGACATTTCGTATGCTAGTTTTAATCCGAATGTTTATGTTATATTTCAAACTTTTCTTCAGATGAATGTGCTAAACAAGTGTGTTCCGGGTTGGGGACCGGTAAAAGTAAGCCCTCCAGGTTGGGGACTGGTTAAAGTAAGCCCTCCAGGTTAGGGACTGGTAAAAGTATGCCCTCCGGGTTGGTGTCCGGTTATTAGAGGCACTCCGGGTTGGTGTCCGGTTATTAGAGGCACTCCGGGTTGGTGTCCGGTTATTAGAGGCACTCCGGGTTGGTGTCCGGTTATTAGAGGCACTCCGGGTTGGGTTCCGGTTAGAAGTAACCCCTAGGTCTTGGGATGAGGCCTAGACAATGAAATTAACGTTTGACATTATGCATTCCAACATTATGAAAGTGGTTATTGATATTGCATGTGATTATTCGATTAGTAGAATATCCATGTGAACAAGTAAATGGCATTATTTCATCTTACTTTTGCCATACCATGTTGAAGTTCAATTTTAAAAGGCTTTTGTTTTAGTAATTCATTGCCTTAAATGTTTATGCTTATTTTGAATGTTCCGCTATATTGTTATCCTTACTGGGCATTTGAGCTCACCCCTTTTCTATGTTTTATTTTTCCCAGGTAGTGAAGAAGTAAATTATGATTGACTTGCAGGGATATTATGAGGGGTTTATAGTGTGGACGTTGGAAACATTATGTTGTTGTAGTAGTTTTTCATTTTATGATGTAATGTAAAACTTATGAATACATCTAGTGTTTCCAAGGCTACTAAACTAATCGGTCTTTCGGGATTTGATCTTTCTTGTGATCATGCCAATGTTATGTAATAATGCACCGACTCTGGGTAGCTGGGGTCGGGGCGTTACAGTTGGTATCAGAGGAAGTTTAGTACAAACCTTGGAAGCTAGATTTAGATAAACTCTGATTAGAGCACGTAGACCTAAGATGAACTTTGAGGATTAGTATAGAAGAACTTCCTAGAATTTTGGTATTGTAGAGATTTTGTGAGTTTTCCAAGCAATACATCCCTGTCTGGATACGAGCAGGTAGAGGCGGCTCTGGCACAGATGTACCTAGGGGTAAAACCCGAAAACACCGCTTTGAGCTAGACTCGAACGGGAACTGGTGCACGACAACGGGCCTTGCTGCACTCTTGGTTACGACACTCCCGGGGGATATGCTTAGGATAACTCTCATTTTCTTTACAAATCATTTTGAAGGGATTATGAGTATATACTTCCTCAAAGAAAACATTCTTATGATTATGGATTATATCCATAAATAGTTCAATTTATTTTAGGTGTTTTATAAGTATGGGATTATGTATTTTGATTCATAAACTGATCTAGTTTATGCCATTGTTTAGAAATGGCGCCCAGTAGAAGGAATGAGAACTCCAGAAATGCACATGATCCAAAGAGAAGGAAGGATCATATCTTTCATGGTTTGAATCTAGAATTGATAAGAGAAATAGTCTCCCATGTATTATCATCATATGAAGAAATAATATCATGTGTTGATAAGATAAGTAAAGAGTTTACTGAGTCCTATGTATTCGAAGGGAAGCAAGAGAAGAAAAGGATGGAAGAGAGAAAAATGGATAAAGGGAAGAGGGAAAAGAAGAATTTTCCCATATGTGGTAATTGTGGAAAGAAACACCCTGGAACTTGCCTGAAAGGAATGGGAGTTTGTTATAAGTGTGGAGGAAAAGGGCACAAAGTACGTGACTGCAAGGGTAAGAAAATGGTTTCAAATGTACAATGCTTCATTTGCAAGGAGTTTGGACACTACGCGAACCTATGTCCCAGTCATCAGACTATGACACAAATGATGCTATTGGATAATAATCAAGTTATGATACTACCACAGATGAAGAAGAATGATTAGAGTTCTTATGTTGATTATGTCAATTGAGTGTTGTATCAACAATGTACTTGTTATAATAATTATGGAGTATATAAGGATTGTACTGCAGTAGTATTTCATTAAGGACTTGAGATTGTGTGGGACAAAGAAAAGTGACTCAATAGCAGGATAAATTTTTGGAAAATATATGGTTGAGAGAATGAAAAATCATAATATAGTTCTGATACTGAGATAGTGATTTTGGAATAATATGTGATTGTTTTGGATAAATTATATTGGATATTCTTGACTACCTTGGAACTGATTAATGATTTGTATATTCCATCATTGTTGGGGTTTTAAACATTTTTGGATTAATGAAGTATATCCAGCATTCTATATGGAATAAGGGATCATGAATGTAATCAATAAGGAATATGGTAATACATGATGAAGGTATTTATATGCTATTACGGGGTAAAAAGGATCTATATTATGTTTACCTTCCTTATAAATGTTGGACTGTGAGTTTGGATAGAATTATTTTGGATAGTTCTTATTTGGATTATTTTGGATTGCCATAAAAGGACAACCCGGAGGTCGGGCAGCAACCTGTTGCGTCCGGCAAGGCCGCGAGACTTGAACCCGCAACCGAAGGGTGACAAGGGTGTATCACCTACCACTGGCCCAAGAGATGTCCTGGATTAAATAATGTAGTTTTTTTAAAAGATCTGGTAGATGAATTATAAATTCGTTTATTTTGGAACCCTGTACGAATAGTATAAATATAATTTTTTTTACGAGTGAAAGATGAGTTTATGGTAGAAATTTATTAATGGACAAAACTCTAATTATAAAGTAAGTATATCTCCTTATGATCTTAGCCAATCTCATAAATAAATTCCTCAATATTAAGAAAAGCAACTTGGAACAAAAATGTTGTCCTAGATGGTACCTTAAATCATCACTAATTTATGGCTTTGGTATTGTTGGCCTTTTCATAGCCATGTTGTCTACCACTCTCCATCAGATAATTGATGGTTAGATTTCTCTTCCATATCAATATTTTCCTACATGGAACCCTAGTATGTGTTATTTTTGGTAATCTTCATACTTTCCACTCTTTATTTTAAATAGAGGCCTCATTAATTCATTTTTCGATGTGGGATTTCAACTAAGATATTTTGAAACGTCAAAAATGTGTTATCCTAATACCCTATGTTTTGTTGAACCGATGGTATTTCAAATCATCATAGATTGATGAATTTAAGGACCTCAATTATACACTTGTTTGTGATTGATGACCACAATCACTACCTATAAATATTTACGTTTTTCCTCCGATTATATGTCTCTAATTGCCACCAATGTTCTCCTAATCAAGATCATAATTTGGTGGTGACCCTTTAATTTCTCTTTTCCTCATATTAAGACTAAATTTTAGTAACCCAATTTCCGATGTGGGTTTTCCCACAAATATATTATCTATTTTCAACCTTTTATTTTCGAAGAACAATTTCAAATTGCGAGGACGCAATTTATTGAAGGAGGGGAGAATGTAACACCCCAAGATTTCATAGTGTGTTATTTCTTCAAAATAATTCAATAACTTGCACTACACGCAACACCGAGTTCAATTACACCATGACTTACCCAAAAAAAGCCATTAAAAGAGGTCATTAATAGCATTAACTACATTTTTAACTTTATATAATCCTTATAATTTTAGAATCCATATTATGAGTTTCTTAGTCATAATGCAAGAACAGATTCATTTTCAGTATTGCACTTTTATCAACTTTTGATAGTGAAACCTTTTTAAATACAATATTTTAAACTTTTTGACTAAATGGAGACATCAAAAAATTTAAAATGAAACATCCCAAGCTTCCACGATACGCTTTCCTTTGAATAAAACAGTAGCGTGTGTTGTACGCAACGTCGAGTTTTAACACACACCACAACCGATCAAACTAGCCGTTATGAATAGTAATACCTAAATTTTGAAATTATATATATTTTATATTTGAAAATGGACTTCATTTTTAGATTCGGAATATCGAATTTAGCCTAAGGTGAAATTTTGGTACATTTCGGATAACTTTCATATTTTGATGAATAGTGAAAATTACTAAATTTTAATTAAAAACAACTTTTTTAATCAAAATAATTAATAGTGATAAATTATGAATTTGAGTGGTTTTAAAGTATATTTAGAATATATTTTTACCATTTAATATAATGTTGGTCATTGGACATAATTTTACAATTAAACCGAACATAAACGAGTGTCAATCTTTTGATAGTTATTATCTCTTAAAAACACGCTTTTTGTTTTGACAGCGGGAATTAATTTTAAATTAATTTCTGCCACTTCTGTGTTTTGAATTTAGGAAAATGGATTCCATATTTGGAATCAGGATGTTCAAATTGTGTAAATAGGTAACTTTTATTTTTAGACATTTTGAATAATTACTGCGGTAAATATTTTATTTACCATGGTTAAGGGTAAATCCGGTAAATAAGGGTTAAAAAATAATATTATAATAATACTAAATTACCCTAAAACGTGTCTTAACCCTATTGGTTGATACATGGTCGACCATGGGAATCTTTGGGTCTATTTTGGGACCCCATGGATCCACTTGTAAGTGATAATGACACTTTATTTTAATTAAGTCAAAATGAATACAAAAATGACACAAGCATATATCTTTTATAACAACAATTTTTACATAGGGTTATACATGTTGGATTTTCGATTATAAATATTCATTAGAAAGATAAAAAGATTTCCTACATAATGATATTTTATTTATAATTTTTAGACATTAAATAATTTATTTTATTTATGACACAATGATGATGCAGTAATTACTATAATAGTGAAAAATTAAAATAATTGATATTATAAATACCCAAATAAATATAATATGAAACTTTTAATGAATTAAACTAATTTTATAGGATAATATGATATATTAGGATTGATTTAATTGACTTTGTTCTAAGTAATCAATCTGTTATGAGTTTCACAAAAAATCAACTATTGAATAGTGTCAAAATTGACATAAAAGAGTTCTTAAAACAAATATTATATTATTAATTGATATTAAATTCCTAAAAATCTAAGGTTCGGCCAAGAGACTTATATCATGATAGGTTAATCATTAATGGACCACTTGGGGGTCGCTTGGATGTATATGGTAAGTTTATTAACCATATAATATAAAAATACAAAGAGACATTGTAAAAGTGAAACTAATTAACTTAGAGTTAATACTTAAAGATAAGGTTAATATAAGTACCCAAACCTGTCTAAATTCTATTGGATGAGTTGTTTTCGACCCATCCCCACCTCAACCTTTGAATAGTCAACTTTGGAGCCATTAGAAACCGAATATGAATTTATTATAAATTAATATTTCTAGCTTTTCCAAAGGTGCCCCTCACCCCTCTTATAAAAGGGCACTCCTCCTTCTCATTTCTTCACACCTCTCAAGCCACTTGGCTCGTCCAAACTCTGCCCAACTAAGCTCCCCACATTCCTCTCCTCCTCCTTGAAGCTTCCCCTTAGGCAGAAAGCATTTCAAGAAGTCCTTTGGTTCCAACCAAAGTGAGTTACCTAGATTAAAGGTAACGATTTCTCTTAAATTATTTTCATTTATTTTGCTTCTCCAACCCCCAAACTCTTTTTATTTCCTTTCTTTTGTAACAACACCAGTATCCAAAATATACTAGGATGTTGTTATAAGAAGGATTCAAACTACACATACACACAACTCCATCTAATGGATGATGAACATAATGTTTCTGTGGATGGCAAACTAACGCCTCACGAAACGATGATTGTTCAAATACATCTTACCACCTCTCATGGTGGCCATTATGATGGCACTGTAATTAAATATGATATTAATGATATATATTTTATATATAAGCTTCTTTAATTCCATTTTATTTCATTCCATTATTCGTTTCATGTTGTATATACATACGATAATTTCATTTGAGGAAGTGCGGACTACCGCCCCCTTAAAATGATATGACTCGTTCATACCACACATGGAACGTATAAAGGATGGTGTTAATGAACTTCAGTAACATATATAAAATATTATATTATAATGGAATAGTAATATACCTATGTATCATTTGGATTTGATTCTTTTAAAATAAAAATTAAATGGAAGTAGCGTTCGTGCGTACGTACGGACCACCGTCTCCACGAACGCGATAAGATTCGTTCTCCATCATATCCATTCAAGTATTATTCTCATTTTAGGGTTAAAAATAATGTTAATATCATTCTGGATATGAATAAGATACAACAAACATGGCTTATGTAACAAAACATATAAAAGAAAATGAGTAAGTTAACACCCGAAACGATGATAATTCTAAGATATTATTAATAAATCAATGTTAAAAGATCATATATGATATCATATTAATATATATGATTCTTGTATAATTTAATAACAATTATTTCACCATTATACAGGAGGTTAACCTACCCCAACCAAGGAAAAGTTCAAGGTAAGGGTTATTTCACAATCTCTTCATTATTCGAGGTTGTTTATACGTAATAATCTACTGGGATCTCTTTATCATCCACATCCATGTTTCTTCGAAATGTATTTCAAAACATTTTTACTATTTACAAGAATATGGGTTAAGGTCATTTATACCCTTGTTTGACTTTTTATAAGAGGTTTATAAAGGAATCTTTCCGTCGTTTTCAAAACAAGGTCCTTTTTAACCTTTTCGACGGAATTGAGGTAAGAATGTTTTTTTTAACTTATACGGCGGGTGCGGTTATTTTCCACCGTTATAAAGTCGTTGAAACTTTCCATACAAGCTTATAAGAATATTTTCAATGAAAATGTTTTATTTTATATGCATCTTAAATGATTTCAAAATAAAAGGAGATACTTCTTTAAAAAGAATTTTGATTTCATCTATGTCAACATCCTTTGATGGATTTTAAGATTATTTGAAGTTGATTTATTATGATACAAAACTTCTATATTGTATTGAAGGTTTTGTGATATGTTTGACTGTGGATGTGCTATTTTATACCATTCATAGTTTATGGTGAAACTATTGACATTTCGTATGCTAGTTTTAATCCGAATGTTTATGTTATATTTCAAACTTTTCTTCAGATGAATGTGCTAAACAAGTATGTTCCGGGTTGGGGACCGGTAAAAGTAAGCCCTCCAGGTTGGGGACTGGTTAAAGTAAGCCCTCCAGGTTAGGGACTGGTAAAAGTATGCCCTCCGGGTTGGTGTTCGGTTATTAGAGGCACTCCGGGTTGGTGTCCGGTTATTAGAGGCACTCCGGGTTGGTGTCCGGTTATTAGAGGCACTCCGGGTTGGTGTTCGGTTATTAGAGGCACTCCGGGTTGGTGTCCGGTTATTAGAGGCACTCCGGGTTGGGTTCCGGTTAGAAGTAACCCCTAGGTCTTGGGATGAGGCCTAGACAATGAAATTAACGTTTGACATTATGCATTCCAACATTATGAAAGTGGTTATTGATATTGCATGTGATTATTCGATTAGTAGAATATCCACGTGAACAAGTAAATGGCATTATTTCATCTTACTTTTGCCATACCATGTTGAAGTTCAATTTTAAAAGGCTTTTGTTTTAGTAATTCATTGCCTTAAATGTTTATGCTTATTTTGAATGTTCCGCTATATTGTTATCCTTACTGGGCATTTGAGCTCACCCCTTTTCTATGTTTTATTTTTCCCAGGTAGTGAAGAAGTAAATTATGATTGACTTGCAGGGATATTATGAGGGGTTTATAGTGTGGACGTTGGAAACATTATGTTGTTGTAGTAGTTTTTCATTTTATGATGTAATGTAAAACTTATGAATATATCTAGTGTTTCCAAGGCTACTAAACTAATCGGTCTTTCGGGATTTGATCTTTATTGTGATCATGCCAATGTTATGTAATAATGCACCGACTCTGGGTAGCTGGGGTCGGGGCGTTACATAATAGGATTGTTAAAAACCCAAAATGAAATTAAAAAACATATGATGAATGAACCATCTTTTAAATGTTTTATTTTTGTGGTAAATCTCACTCACCTAAAAATAGTGATATTAAAATCTGAAATAAATCACTAAAAATAACATAGAAACCATTAATTGATAAAATAAATAATCAATTAATAGTAGAGTGTATATATTAATAATTATCAACCTTGTCAGCCTTCAGTAGTCAATTCAAAACTCCAAGCCACCATTAACATTCTTAGAAAATGAAAATGTTGTTTCACAATGAGAAACATTAGAGTAAAAAATTCATTTCCCATTAAATCCCCTAACTAAATTGGCATCTATTGAATATATATAGGTATATACAATACAACTATAAAAAAATTAGACTTTTTATGAGTAATCAATAAATAGATAACTCCCAATTCAACTCTTTATAAATCACAGATAAGTATTCAAAAATCATATATGATAAATACATCAAAAATGTTGACCTAAAATGAATCACTATATTATAAAAATCCAATAACATAACCAAATTTAATATTCTTTAAATACCTTTGATATTTAATTAGCATTACTTCCTGAATAGATGAAATGTCCCACACCAATTCAAAATCCTTAAAAATATCTTTTTGATAACTAAAAGACATATTCTACTAATATTAGTTAAAATAATCCATAAAAATTACCATTCAATCTATATATAATATTAATATTAATATATCCATCTATAGAATCAATAATTATTTTAAGATTTCAACGTCCATGAACACAACTCGACAACATAGACACCAAAACCCCCACACTACCCATTATCCACAATGAATCTCAAAATTTAAAGAATAATAATTGCACTGCATTTGAAAATTATATAAATCTATTATTTTTTAATACAATAATAAATATTATACACTTGTATCTAATATAGTCAAGACCATAGTAGTCAAAATAAGAATAGTTCATGCCACTAATATATGTCCAACCATGGAATCCTCTAAGACGTGCTCAATAATAAATAGTTTTCTATTGTTGTTATGAGTCTGATCCATTCACGGATTACAACAAATTCTCTCCTAAAATCCAAATCCAATATTATTTCTCTTATTTGAATATATATTCAATACCTATGATGACTTATAACCACCCATGATATAAACTCACATAACAAAATCAAAGAATTTATTTCAAATACCATACATCTAGAACTGATGGAATTCTATAGGATAGTTCATATATATTTCATTCTAGACTCTAATGATTTCACACTGGTGACTACAAATAAGATAATTCTTAAAAAATGTATGCATACCAATTTATTTTGTCTTGATATATATTAAATATTTTCCTACTAAAGTTTTGACCCTCTAGAAAAATGCTTGTCTCACTCTAGTCAGGGAAGAAAAGTATTTATTCCCATCACATACATCATTTCTACCTCAATGATAACTGACTTAATTATTATATCTAAAAATTTAGTTTAATTAATACTAATGACCCTTTATTGTATCATATGTCATGAATTCATCTAAAATATTATATAATTTGTACTATAATTTGTTGTAAACACTTATACAATGCACACCAACTCTATAGGTAAGAAGAATAATTCCAATAAATCACATTCCCCAACTCTAATTCTATGAACTCTCTATATTTCCTCACCTTCATCATATTCGGGTATTAATTCTATGTAATATTATTCTAGAATCCAACCCTTGTAAAATCATCTACCGACATCACTTTTACTAACATCTCACACAACATACAATCTACTCCCTCAATCATATATGATTTGAACTCCACCTTAATCACCACCTTGGAAGATAAAAGAAAAAATATTCATTTTATACTCTCTTACCGAACCTTAAATTCCTAAAATCCATTATCACCCCAGAATATAGAATCATTATTCCTCTAAAACCCAAAATCACAGCCCACATTCTTTGGTGACTCATTATACCTTACAATCCTATGTATAGAGATCATGGGAGAGAGAATGTTTGAGAGTCAAAAACACTCTCCAAACTTCAACATCCTTATTAATACACAAGGTTTCAGTCATGTTTATTTCATCTTCATTATGAACATGATCTCTATATGTAGGCATCTCTATAAAAGCACAATATAGGAAAGAACCACAAAGGAACTACATATAAAATACCTCTATTGAAAATATAAAACTAAAGCAACAACATCTAAATTATATATTTATACTTGTCTACTCACCAAATTGTGATTCCTTAATAAAAAAATTTTAAAATATAATTATAAGTACAAAACAATTTCTAGAATAAAAAACATTCAAAAATATTTTACAATTTCTTATAATTCTGATTTTATGTAGGAATAATTTTTTTTTAAAAAATATGGTTCATTTATATCATCCCAATGCATTCCAATGATTATTCATGAACACGATAACCATCCCAACCTACCATTGTTGAAGACACCAACAAGGAACAATGAACCAACATCCCAGAAGGGATCCTTCTAGGCACTTGTATTACCCAAACTTCCTTGTAACACTGGTCATTCTATAAAGATATATGGTATGCTTTTTGATAGGCGTGTCCTGAGTTATGATTACCCTAGTCTTCATTCCTATCATCATTTTATCTCTAATTTGATTATTTTAAAAAAAATGGAGTGATGTGGGATCCCATAAAGACATACCAAAAACCGTAAAAAATAGAAAACAATAAATTGAGAAAGAAAAAAATATATAACCAATCGTTTCTAGATTACAAAATAAGAGGATTTTAATGATATTTCCATGATAAATCACTTATGTCAATATTTAAATTATTTCAAAAAATTCCAATAATTCTTAAATATTTGATGTATAAGGCCACTAAGAATTCATCATAAATTAATTTTTATATTTAAATTCCTCGTCATAAAAAATATGTTATAATTAAAACTATTTCAGGTGTGTGTTATCTAGGCCCTAGGTAAATATCTCCCACCCTGTGTAAGATTCACCCTCCTATGAAAATTCAAAACTAGTGAAATTAAAACTAATTTATCAACTTTTGATACAATTATAAAATTATTATTCATTTAATTCATCATTTATTATAATCATAAGGTTTAAAAAAAATTAACTTGATCTTGAACATTCAGGGCCCCACCCATTGTTTTGGAGAATCATAATCTTGCAAATCGATATTAAAAAGATGCTTAGATATATTAGACTCAAAAATTATTTTATTTAATGTGGTCATGATTGGACTGGGAATGTTATAATAATCATTGAGATATATTTACTTCTTCCATTAATTCAATCATTGGCCTCTCAATTCGATTAGAATTGTTTCCTTTTTCAAACAAGATAGGTAGTTCTCTTCTAACATATATTCTTTCGTAATTTATAATGAAGGTATTTTTGTATCATATGACACCTTAGATTTATTTTGGAGGCATCTTATAACCCATACATTGGGATCTATTATTCAGAATTTAGGTAAAATTGGGAGATATTAAATATGAGAACTATGTTGTTGCGGTGTTTTATGCTTTTGGAATATCAACAGTATTTTGTTTCTTCTTATTCTTTACAAATGGGATTTTCCATTCATCCTTATATTTTCCATCCAAATTAGTTTCTATGTGGAAAAAAAATTATGTTACATTATATAACTATAAAAAAAATATTCATTAGGATGTGTATCTAATCCCCCATCCTCCATAAGTCTCACTAAACACAATGAATGATGTAATACTATCTCATAATGTGGTTTTTTGAGGTTCTGAATCATATATCCATTATGTTTCTTCCTTAAACATGATCATTGACAAACATATGGAAAGGAACCACCATATCAGTGTCACTCACCATATAATTTATTTCATTGTGAGTTTATAATATCCATGAATCTATCATTATATCAATTAAACCTTCTCACAAATCCTTGATATCAAACAGAGAGCATGTATTTACCATAACCGACTTTATTTTTAACACTATATCATTTAAATTAAAATTGGGAATGCCCATAGTTTTGAGATCTTCCTATAAATATAAGAAATCAAAACTAGAAACAACAAATCATCAATAGACCTATCAAATACCGTTTGAAAAAATATTGTAAATTATATAAAGATTTAAAAATTATATATGCACATATTCACCCTTGAGTTCAATTCAGTTTATTTTTAGTGTAGGTTTTATAAGATCCACCTCAATTTTTAATAGATCCTTTATTGGATGCTTTAATGATGAGATAAAGTGATATAAGAAAATGGTTTATCTTGTTAATCTATTTAGGAGCCTAATGATAGGTGGGTTTTATAATATGAGTGGGTGACTATGAAACCATATACAACATAATCATAGGTGTAATACTTAAACATATAGAGATAAAGAGTTGAAAAGTTATTGTAATGTAATATAAATTACATATTTTCACATACCTAACTCATACTTCACCAAGTATTAATCACTTTAAAATAGTAATGGTATCAGAAGTTGATAAATAAAATGAACCACAACCCTATATTGATGGACCTAAGATTTATTGACTTTTCTATCAACTAAATATTTCATTGATATGTATTGGATTAACCTTACCTCCAATGCATGGTAAAACAATGAAGATTCTTCATATAACTCAATATATGATATTGAAATTTCAATCATTTTATGGAGTCCTATAGGTACTTTTGGGAAGACCATCATACTAGGAAATACCCCAATCAATGTAATATCTTATTTTTTTTAAATGATGTGATTTGGTGTGAGGAGGTAAATCAAAGGTGTGAGGTGAAAAATTAATCACATACCCATTATAAAAGAAGGGGACCCAAACTCTACCGTACTTGATCGGGGTTTCACAATCTACGAGAGAAACAATGTTATTGAGAATTAAATCTATTTTCTCATTTCCTACCAACTTTCAAATACTCAAACATTGAACCAACTTTATCAATTAATATTTTATATTGTCCCATCCTGAGATCTAGAATCATGAGTAAAGGTTACTACTTCCACATAATCTATGGTGAATTACCGAATCACTATGGGCTAGGAACTAGTGTTTGGATTTAAAGATAATTTGTGGTGAATAATTACCCCTATGTATATTTCAATAAGTTTTATACGTGAATGAAATATAGTGAACCTAGCCATCGTATCCTGATGTATGTTCCTACTTTATTACATTGTCATAATATATAAGGAATCACATCCCAAAGGACAAAATAATTTAGTATTCACGGTAAACTATATACATATATGATTCCAATAATACATTTTACAAAAAAAATTACAACATGATTATTTTAGAATAACTATATTTAATCTAACATATCAATGAATATAAATAATTTTATACTTCATGGAATCTTGTAGATAGGAAACATAAAAAGGGTTATCTCAAATGAGTAGTAAGGGTTATGTACATAAAAATATATCATGAATTGTCAAATAATAATCAATATTGAATGGTAAATCACTGAAATCTACTGATGAAATCAGAAAACATGGAATGAAGTTCCTTTGGAGATAATATAAATGAAAAATATCCTGGGTAAAAACAAAAATGGTAATGTAATTTATTGTACACATATGAAATGAAACCAATATATATAGAAGAAATGCATCTAGAGATAATATCATTTTTAAAATATCATAGATAATAATCAATATAGAATAGTAAATAAGTGAAAACACATTCCATTTTATCAACAATAGGACAACTATTACTGGATAAGGCATAATAAAATTGGAAAGGTAAATAAATGAAAACAAATTTTATTTTATCAACAATATGACTATAATAATTGGATTCCATGATCTCGGGAATAACAATACATCTCCGATCAAGACCTTTCACAACACATTTTTAGAAAGAGGTAGATACCAATTTAATACAAAATTACTTATTTCTATCCCGAGACATACCAAAGCATTGAGGGTCTATATAATTCTAGTCCCCACTCATCACATTTAGTCTAAATAATTCATAATATATAATAATAAATTTAATTAATGAGTCAATATTCCATAATATCACATATCATTATTGAGTGAAAAATATAAATTTATAAATATTTCCATAGTCAATAAGATAATTCTCAAAGTAAAACTCCATATGTAGAAATCATATTTATTGTAAGAAATAATAATATCTATGATAATTCATATGGTTTTTTTGGGGAAATTTTTATTCTAATGATCAAAGAAAAGTGAATATTTCTTGGGGATGTTAATGGCTGCAAAAATGATACAATGAAGTGAATTCCATTATTCTCCTTATTCAAAATAATCATAAATGATCTAGAGGAACACTAAGGATGATACCAAAATATTCCCATTGGACTAAGAATAAATGGTTTTTATCACCGATGAAAATAAATTCCATAAAAATATTTTTAAAAACATGTGTTAGGAAAATATCTCTTTCTTTGTGAAATTCTCATTTTAAAACATAAAATTTTTAGAATATTGTTATCTTTGAAAATAAAATTTCAAAGATAACAATTTACAAAAAATTAAGAAAAATACATTATTTATTAATTTCATTGTAATCCTGAAAAGAAATCTATTATTAAATGATGGTCATGATAGCAGGTAATTGCATACATACCATATAAGTTAAAAAGAACATACATTTGCATTATTAAAAATTTCCCTTATTCAAAAAATGATAACGTAACACCCAAATAATTTACAATATTTTACTTTTTGATTAAATTTGATTTCATTTATAGCATTACATATACAAAAAATCATGTAAATCTTATGCTATGCACAACAATTAGTTGGCTTTCTTTACACACAAGGATGTGTTTTATCAAACAATAATAAATTATTAAAATATTATTATATAATTTAATAAGATATATCATAGCCATTAATTTGGTGGTTAGGAATTCTATTAAATAACTTATGAAAATATATGACACAATTCAATGGTTTCAAATTAGTTATAAATGAATAAAATAATCAATTGAATATAAAGGTGGTGTTTTTATAAAAAACTATTTTTATGCTCACAATGTTTTTTAATCAAAATATATTATATTATAATTAATGAGTTATATTAATTAAATATATATATATAATAAATTAAATAAAATATTTTTGAAATTCATCCAATTTATTTGATAAGAATAAGATAATAACAACAAGAATATTATTCATAGAAATCAATATTTTTATAAAGCTTATTTTACTTCCTTTTAATTATAAACATATTTTAGATTAATTTTTTGAAAATTTTATATATTATTTAAAAAAATGAAGTTATTATATTAAAATTTACAATATTTATTAATTAAGTTTTTATTTATTAAAGTATAATTAGACCAAATTTATATCATTTAAAGAAATAAGTTCATGGGAAAAAATTTCACAATAAATAATGAAGAAAAAACATAGCAAACTTGTGAGTATTTTTACATTAAAATCCTCCTTTGTCATCCCATATGTGGGGTTATCATTGAACATAATATTGAGAAATTTGTGAATTCAATTTTGAAAAATAAACATACACAGTTTTAATCCTTATGTTATTTTTCTTCTAATAAGATCAACATTGTTTTAGATGAAAAATATTAATAACTTTAATAAATATTATTTACAACATTTAAGGGTAAATCGGGTAATTGGGGTTAAAAATAATATTATAATCATTATAAAATTAACGTAACACATGTAATAATTTTAATGGATGAGTTAATACTGACCAAAACCATCTTTGGGAAGCTTTTTTTAGATCTTGGATCCACTTTAATGACATTAAGGATTTTAAAATATTTTATTTTAAGGAATGTTTAATAAGTGGTACTCCTATTTCTAATAAGTGCTAAATTTCTTATATGTTGTTTTTAAGAATATATATTTGAATATAAATATTAATTAGAAAAATAAATTTTTTATAATTATCATGATAATTTTTCTAATTTTTTAGGGAATAAGTAATTATTTTAAAGGTTAGCACAATGATGATGGAATAATTGACTAATTAAAATACATATCAAATAGATGTTATTAAAAATATTAAAATAAATAAAATTTTACATAATTATGAAATAATTTTATAGATGAACTAGACATATTTGGTGGTATAATAGGTTATGGTTTATTACTTTATTTTTTATTTATATTTTTTAAAAAACTCACGAAATGAATAGTGTCAAAATTGACATTAATGATATTTTAAAATAAATAACATTTTCTAAAATGATATTAAATTTATAAAAATGAATAAAATATTCCAAATTAATGGTATAAAATATCAAATTGCTTCTATGACTCATATATGGCTTGTTTTTAACTTTATAGTGACTATATTAACTAATAAAGAGTAAAATGCTATGTGGGTGTGGTAAGTGTTAAAGGGTTTAACTAAAGGATAATGCCAAAACAAAAGGGTAATAATGTGAGATAATCTTGTCTAAAAATTATTTTTTGACATAATATCTACTCATACACATATTATATTTTAAATAATCCACTTTTAATCAGTTTTATAAAAATTTATTTATAATAATTTAATAGTTTTAGAGTCTCCTAATATACCCCTCTACTCAATTATTAAATGGTGCCTCCTCCCTAACTGATTCTCACCAATTTGAGCCTTATATCTCAAAAAAACATTCCAAATAATATTAAAAATTCCATAAACTAATCCTAGAGGATTTTAATTGCGTAAAAAGATAACCAAGGAAGGATTTTGGTATAATTGAAAAGGAGTTAACTAAATAAGAGGTAACATTCTTCAACAATCAATTTAGATTTACTTACTTCCAAACTCCTTCATATATTATGATTGTATTATTATAAAACTTAAGAATGATACTAAATATATTAAGAAGTAATTATTTTATGGATACTACCTAAACATACACAAACTTCCTTATAATGGGTAACGAACTTATCATTCTTGTGTATGGAAAACTACTACTTCACAAAATAAAATTTTTCATTTTAACTTTAACTCCATTTATAGTTTGGAATTATGATGGAAATGAGGTTTATATATGATATATATGATAATTATTATGTATTTATTCTTCGGTAATTATTTTATGACACAAACCTTTATACATTCCAATTTGGTGTAAATATGATAACATCGTTTGTGGAGGTTTGGATTACCGTCTCCTCAGAGCGATGCGATTTATTCCCAATATACTTGGAACATATAAAAGATTTATATAATATAAATATGTGATATATATGATAAATATTTTATAATGTAAATTTAAAATATAAGTACATATCATTAAATTTTCATTATTTTGACATGGAAATTAAATGAAAGTAGTGCTCAAGCGTACGTACGACCTACCGTCTCCATGAATGGTTCATTTCCTTTCTTATATCCAAATATTATATTATATATATACCTATTATATATTATATTCAAATCATGTCATACATTCTATATGTGATTAAATATTGATATATATATTAGGAAAAATAAATAAGAAGTCAAAACATACTCAGGTACTAAGCAATTAACACCCGAAATACTGAAAACGATGAAATGTTTTTAACAAGTGATAAAATAATATAATAAGAATATATATGATATCATAAATATAAATATGGTTCTTATATAAATTAATTACATGATTTAAAACATTATGCATCAGGATAAATCAAGTAAAATTAAAAAGGAAGTGTGACATAATGTATCTTTCTCTCACTTTTATTTTGGTGGGTTACATGCCTTGTACAGAACTTGATTAATTTTTGTGGTGTATAAAAAACATATTAATGTGTTTTATTAGTATTGTTATGAAAACTATATTATTTTTATATTCATATTATTTTTATTTCATGGGCATATTATTCCTATTATTATGATGTGATAATTATTTATTTCACAATCTCATTGTTATTTGGGATTATTGTTTATTATGTCTCCACTGGGGAATATTTTTCTTCTATGTTAGTGTTTTATAAAAATGTCTGGATAATTTTTTTACCATTCTAAAATTATTTTTAATGTCAATTTTACCCATTTTATTGTTTTTAAAAAATTAATTAAAAGGAATCATCGTGTGGTTTTCCAAAAACAATGTATTTTATGAAATTTCTTACAAAAATAAAATAAATGTTTTTAACATATATAGGATTAATAATATTTTCCTTCATTTGGACACCCTAATGTATTGTATATTCATTTGCATTTTTAAAATTTTATTTTCAATGTAAATGTTTTCATTGATAAATGTTCATCATTTTAAAATAAATGAATATAAAGTGGTAAGGGTCCATTGAGTCGTATTTGATGTTATGAGCCAATTCATTTTTATATGGAGTATATACTATCCTTTAACATTTTATATCATGAATTATTTATTCTAATCATGTAATATGTCTCATTGAATTTTATTTATTCATTGCGATTGTGATTCAAATGTTTCATAGTGGTATTGGGCACGTTGGAATGTTTAATGATTATTTTACACAAGAATATTTCAGTGATATTTAAATGGTATTTCCATTCAGTAACATCAACAGCACTTGATGATACATTTTCTCCAATGATAAATTATTGATAAATGGTTTTTATTTATTAAATATGTATATTTTATGATATAAAATTTATTTTTTATTAATTAAGTAGATTATTATACATATGAGGAATGCATTGGATATCGTATGTGAATGGTGGGGCTCGTTATAGACCCCCGATGCATGAGTAAGTTTCATGGGAAAAACTAGATATTATTTTTTCCAAGTCCATACACATTTATTATATCTTGGATTTATGTAATAGAAGTATTATATTCATTTAATGAAGTATTGAATGCTTTAGATTCAAGGAATGAAACCTCAACCGTAAGTTTTAGATATCTATAATTATGCATTCCATCATTATTTATCCAGTTATTATTATTCCATGTGATTGTTAAATTACTTATAATAACCATAGTTATGTTTCAATTTTATATTTTAGATTAATTGGATTTTTTTTAATTCTATACCTTTCAATAAGGATTATTCCTTTTTTAGTAATTTTAATGGAATGTGTTATTAGTTATTTACCATTTCATGATCATTTAATCTCATTGATTCATTATTACATCCACTTTACATACCCTTACTAAGAAATTTCTCTCACCGTTATTATGTTTCCTTTCCCCGTATTATAAATAGATATCCTTTGAATGAGTTTCAAGGATGCTAAGCTTTAACTTATGTTGGTATTTATTTTCATTTCCCAATGTATTATTGGTATCATTTTATAATATAGCATTCCAAAACTAAAAAACTGATCCACTATTTAGAATTTATTTAATTATAATCATTCCAATGTAATAACATAATACACCGAATCTGGGCCTCAGTGTTTGGGGTGTTATAGTTGGTATTAATGGATATTTAGTTGAAACCATGGAAACTAGATTTATAAAATGTACATTAGTGAACATAACTCTAATATAGAATTTGTGGATATGTATAGAAGAACATCCTAGAATTTTGGTATGGCAGTGATTATGATGGTGTTCCTAGAAATTAATCTATGTATGTATACTAAAAGTGGATATATTATGGGCATAGATGTGCCTAGGGGTACCAACTTATATATGGTGTTGACTCGATTTACCTAGGTACATGACAATGGGAAAATCTATATATCATCGTTTGACACTCCATGGGGATTTTCTTAGGATAATTCACATTTTACTTACATCCCATTTTGATGTATTTAAATATAATGATCCCCCAAAACAACCAAATATCATTATTTTAATATTTATATCTCATAAACATTTAATTTATGTTGATTGTTATACCATGTTTGGAATAATATATTATTATTCATGATTTTATGTGCTGATATAGAATAATCATTTATTTTTCAATGGTGTCTGGAAGGATTAATAGTATCATTACATGGGAAAAATATATAGATTTCCATTTTTAGGAAGCTAATATTGATTATTATAGAATATAGAACGTTATGGTAAGAATAGGGTAGCTTAACCAGGTTACAACAAACAACCTTTCCTGAAAAGAGAAATATTTTCCCTTAAGACATTATCTGATGGTCGATCTCTTTATGAAGAAGATTCCCCCATCCTTTTGTTAGATTAGTAATCAAATTAATCTTATAAATTCACTAAGTATGCAGAGAATATATTTATATCCTTGGGATGTAGTGAAAATGAAAGGGTTGAAGTTTTAGTTTGTTTTCCCGAGGATGATGCCAATCAATGGTGGTCATTGGTCCTAAATTCTATGGTTAAATTTGAAATTTAACTTGTGGAATGGAGTACTTTTAAGGATAAATTATATGATAAATAATTTCCTCATGATCTACAAACTTATATGAAGATAATGTTACATAATTTAATAAAATATGAGAATGAATGTATTGCAGAGTATGAAATTAACTTTACTATGTTAGGAAGGTGTGTTACGTATTTCATACGAAACACAAAATATAAAATTAATCATTTCTCTTAAGGACATAATTTATGTATCTAGAGGTTGTTGGTGTCTTCTATATTTTCCTTATATGATTAAATAGTTTTTTTCCTACCAAAATAAATAAATAATTATCTATGTCTTATAGAATCGACGGGAAGAATGGGATGATGAGGAAAATAGACAAAAATGTTGAGAAAGGGAATAAAAGAGAAAAAATGGATTTTCTAATATGTGATACTAGAGGAAGGAAGCACCAGGGTACATGATTAAAAGGGAAAGGAGTTTCCCACATATATAGAAAGAAAGGACACCATGCTTAGGATTTCAAGGGTGAGAAATAATTTTTATTGTTAAAGTGTTTAAATATATATATATAAGAAATTATAAAAAAAGACATAAACGTCATTGGAACAAACATTAAAAGAAGTTAAGGGATAAATGTTAAAAATTTCATATTGATATAGATGACAAGGAATGATTAATTTTCTGCTGTATTTGAATCGTTAAATAATTTTGAGAAAGTATTTTATTGATGTTATCCTAGTTATTAGTATTATTGGATATAAAAGGATTGTACTGCAGTACTTTTTCATCATTAATTTTAGTGATTATATTTATTGGTAAAAATAACCAAGAAAATTAATTCAGTAACAAGTAGAATTTTTTTGAAAACAAATGGTTAATGGAATAATAAGACTTAATATTTTCATGATCTTGAGATAATGATGTTGGATAAAAAGATAATTAATATGGATAAACTAAATTTGATACTAATAAATTCGTTGGGACTAATTATAAATATTTGGATCATAATACATTGATGGGTCATAAGTTTAACAACTTATGGAATGGTTTAAATAGAAATTTGGATGATCTTTTAAAGATTATTGTATTTCTTCATCATGTGATGAATAATATGCTAAGATTATAATTATAAATAGTTCAATAAAAAAGGTTAAAATTTTTCCTATAGAAAATAATAAAGTATGTCCATTTACCTATATCTTTAGAAAGTGATATAATTTCTCGACTCTAGGAAAAATGGTTATAAATTTTTTTTAGTCCTATTATAATCATTCTTTATAATATCAAATAAATTTATTTGCACCTCTGGCTAATGGTTTTTTAGTAAAAAATATTCTCAAGAACATATTCTCTATCACTATTCATAAAAACATTATGGTAAGATTTCTCTTCCTTATCCATGTTTCTTTATAATGTTATCCTTTTATAAAGAATGGTTTGGTGGTGTCCCTAAAATTTATTTTTACATACTGTTAATAATATCTATTATTTACCACATTTACGATGTGGTTTTTTAACCAATTGTTTATTTTTTTTAAATTTCGTACCCTATACTACTGATATTAAGTTTAAATTGTGAGGTTGAAATTTAATCAAGCTAGAGAGAATTTAACACCCAATGAAATTACAATAATTTAACTTTTGAATACAAATAATTTACTTTTTAACATTATTTATATATAAACACCATGTTAAGAATACACTACACACGACGATGAGTTGTCTTTTGTAACATACAAGGCTGAGTTTCATTGAACAAAAATATATTATTAAGATATTATTATTTAATATAATATATTATAACCAAACTGTTTAGTTGGTGCCTATTAATATTACTGACTAACATATGAAATTATAAGGTTTACTTTGTTGCTTACAAATTAATTCGAAATTAATATAAGAATCAATTGAATATAAAGGGGTATTTTTATGAAAAACTATTCTTATGCTTGCAATGTTGTTTTATACTAATAAATTATATGAAAATAAGTGGGTGGTATTAAAATAATATATATAGTATATATTAAATAAAATATTTTTTACATTCATCCAATATATTTTATAATAATAAGATAAGAACAAACTGAATATTACGCATAAAATCAATATTTTAATAAAGGCATTTTTACCACCTTTTAATAGAGAACCTATTTCAAATCCAATTTTGACATATTTATATATTATATTTTTAAAAAATAAACATATTATATTAAATTGGAATATAAAAAATAATGTTGGGTGAATTTTTGGTATTTTGCTGAGGAGTTTCATTTTATTGATGAAAGGTGAAAAATACTGCATTTTAGGCCAAAACTTTATTTTCATATAATTTATTTGTGTAGTTAAATTACTTTTTTTATTTTTTTATAGTTTATAATTAGAATACTTTTACATAATTTAAACAAATTTCATTCATTGGAAATAATTTTACACAAAATTTAAATACAAAAAATATATCAATATTTTGGACGTTTTTACATTAAAAACTCACATTGTCATCCCATCAGTGAGATTATAATTAATGTTTATATGTCCACATTTGTGAATTTAATATTTAAAAATAGAAATAAAAGGTTGTAATAAGTATAATATTTTTTTCAAAAAATATCAACTTATTTTTTGACAAAAAATATTAGTAAAATTAATTAAAATTAATTACCACAGTTAAAAGTAAATCGATCGATTATGGGTAAAAATAGAATTCTAGGCATTTTAAATTTACCATAATAGTATTAATAATATTAGTGGATATGTTGTTGTCTAAAAATTCCATTTTTTCTTATTTTGTGAGCTCTTGGAGCCACATGGATATCTATAAATATTTTATAGTATTTTTTTCTAAGAAAAGTCCAATATGTCTCACCCATGTTTCAAATAACTATTAGATTTTTATATATGGTTACTAAGAATATATCGTTATATATAAATAATTATGGGAAAGGTAATATTTTAATCTTAATAATTATATTTTTATAAAAAAAAATTAACAACTATTTTTATTAAATTTTTGTACAATGATGATACTGTAATAGATTAATTAATGGAGATATCAAATTAATGTCATTAAAAATATTAAAATACATATAATTTGATATAATTTATTTTATCTATAAATTTTATATATTACCTAGTCATATTATGTGTTTATTAAAATTTTTTAGAAGTTATATTGTGTATTGTAATTTTTTAAAAAGTCAAGAAATAAATAGTGTCAAAATTAATATTTATGATATTTTAAAATAAATAGTATTTTATTAAATGATATAAAATATATATAAATATAAATATATTCTAACATAGTGGTATAATTTTTAAAAATTATTTTTTGAGTCTTTTTATTCTCTTTTAGAATTTTATATTAACTATATTAACCCTTAAAGAGTAAAAAAGCCATGTTTTCACAGTAAGAGTTAAAGGGTTAACTAAGGGTTTGTGCCAAAAGATATTGGTACAGATGTGAACTAAACATGTATCAAAATTATTGGTTGACATTATATGTAACCTTTATAATATTATATTCTAAATAAATTATTTTGGATCCATTTGGAATATAAAATTAAATGGTAATTATTTTATAGTTTGAGAGTTTCCAAAAGTATACCTCACCGCCATTATAAAAGGGTACCTCCTCTCATCCTTTCTCACACAACATTGAGCCTTATATATCTAAAAAAACTATACAAATAATATCCCAAATTACCTCACCTAAACATAGAATCCTAAATTTGGGTATAAATTAAACAAATGTAGTATTTGATATAAACAAAAAGGAGTTACCCAAATAATAGGTAAAATTGTTCAAGGATCACATTAGTTTTATTTCATTCCCCAATCATTAATTTTTTATTGGTAAATGATTATATTATAAGATAAGTAACCGAAATATAATACTATTTTTTTATGTTATGTTTTTTATGGACACTTTCACACACATCCATCCAATGGTTAACGAACTTATCGTTCTTCTGTACGGTGAACTACCACCTCATAAAATGAATTTATTTGTTTTTTGTTTACAAACTTTTGTGGTTTGGAATTAGGATGAAAATTGTCTTTATGTATGATATATATGATAATTATTATTTCTTTATTATTAATGAAATATTTTATAAAAACACCCTTTATACTTTCCATTTTATGTAAATACGATAACATAATTTGTGGAAGTGTGGACTACCGCCTCCCCAAAGCGATATGATTTATTAACAATATACGTGGAACATATAAATAATGGTTTTAATAAAAATATATGATATGTATAAAATAAAAATAATACATAATTTTAATATACATATATATTAGTTACATTTCATTCTTTTAATATGGGAATGAAATTAATGCATCGTTTATGTGTACGTATGACCTAATATCTAAATGAATGGTGCATTTAATTTCATATCTACAAGTTTTATGGATTATTGGAAATATATATATATATATATATAATATAATATTTACATTGTGGATTAAATTATGGATATTATTTTATCATGATCTATGTAAGAGTAAAAATAAATACCATGTCAAAACATACACGAAAAACTAGGCAATTAACATCTAAAATAGTGAAAATGATGAAAAATTATTAACGAATGAGAAATAAATTAATATAGTAAAATCATATATGATATGAAAAATATTATTAAGGCTTATATATATATTAATAATATGTTTTAACACATTATATTGGATTTTAAATCATGCACAACAAAAAATATTTTTTGAGGTAAGGGATCTTTGTCTAACTTTTATTTTTGTGAGACACATCCCTTATACACTAAATGTATCTTTTGTGTGGTGTATATAACACCCATGAATTTATTTTATTATTATTATTCTGAATATTATGGTATTTTTATATCCATATAATTTTCTTTCATTAATGCGAATATTATACTACTGATTAGAAATTGATAAGTATATATTCCACAATCTCATCGTAATTCGAGATTATTTTTTATTAAACCTCCACTGGGAAATATTTCTCTTCCATATTAGTGTATTAAAAAAATTATTTAAATATTATACAATGATTATTTAATTTAATTTTTACCCCATTTTTACATTTTAAAAAATTATTTAAAATCAATATTTTTATCATTTTCAAAAACAAGGTATTTTTTTGACTTTTCTTACAAATGTAAAATGAATGTTTTTTAACTTATACAACATGAATGAAATTTCTCTTAGTCATGATTACCTAATGGTTTGAAGTTTGTTATATAATTTTATAACCTTATTTACATGTAAAATATATTTTTTGTAAATGCGAAGAGAATGAATTAAATAACTAAAACATACTAGGGATTTAATATCAATTTACATTTTATTGAGGCTTATTTATTTTTATAAACCAATTAACTTTTCAATGGTTCATATACTGCCTTTTCAAATGTTATATAATCAAAATAATTATTGTCATGATATTTTAATTTTCATTTGATGTTATTACTTCATGGGTGTTATGATTCAAATGTTTCAGATTTTTATGGAAAACGTTGGAATGTTTAATGATTATTTTCCTCAAGAATTTTTTAATGATCATTAAATGGTATTTATATTTTATTATTCAATTGGTTATAATATATATGGGTATGTTTCATTCCATATTATTGATTAAATCTCATGTATTTAATTTATCTACCTTCTATATTGATTATTCAATATGTAGTTATTTAAACTCCATGTGTGATCACTTATTTAACTTTATATGTTGATTTATTCTCACAGATTCATTATTTTTTCCACTTTACACACCCTTACTAAGAATTTTATCTCACCCTTATTATGTTTCCTTTACCTAGGTGATGGAGATGAATCATTTTAATGAGTTGTAGTGGTGATGAGATTTTACATTTGTTATGATTTATTTTCTTTTCCCAATATCCTATTGGTATTATATATGTAATCTGGATTTCCAAAACTGCTAAAATAATCTGTCCTTTGATATTTTGTTCCTTATAATCATTAAAATTTAATATAATAATGCACTAACTCTAAGATTCTAGGCCCTAACATTACGAGAAATATTTTTCCTTTGAAACATTTTGTATATATAAAATATTTGTACAAATTTATATAATTAATAATTTAAAAAATGTTAATAAAATCATAAAATTATACGAAAACATGGTTTTAGAAGAAAAAGGATTTTTTACTGAAAAGATAAATAATTTTATATTTTCATCAAAAAAATTCTCAATTACTTTAAGCACCAAAATTTGGGAAGTTATAATATTTCTTGAAAATTTATTGTTTAAACATAGAGGATAAAATTACATGGGTTTATTAAAAATCCTAATATCCTATAACAAAAATTCAAGAATCTAAAATCATGATGGGAATTAAATTGTGAAATAAACACATACAATGATCATAATGATGAAGTAAGAAATATTAAACTACAAAATTATTTGTAAAAACATTAAATCCACATAAAATAGGTAAAAATAAAAAAAATCTCATCAAAATTAATTACAATTAATAATAATTTACCTATTAATTTTTTTTTATTTAAATCTCATTCAATGACTTAATTCAAATTGAAAAATAAAATACAATTAATAATAAATTATTCTTAATATAACTTGTCAATATTGTGTTACATAAACCATATACAATAAATTATGTGTATAACATTAAAAAACTAAATAAGGAAATGAAATGTATTTGAATCCCTTACCAAAGTATTCATCTTGGCCGAACATGACATAAAATCTTTTATATTGGTTTTATACATGTTATTAAATTATTCAAGAACTATATCATTATTTATTATTTTATTTGTTATTATTTTTCCATATTATAGGACATTTATTATTAATATTTCATTATTTTCATTATTTCATATTGACTTGTTTTTCCATTCATGTTTTGTCATGAAAGTTTCTATAAACTTTCATAAAACATTATCTATAATATCTATAATTATATTGATTTTATCAATTTTATTTATACTAAGTAAATACATAATTATAATAATTTATGAATGTTTAACATAGAAAATGTGTTGCATAGCTTCGTGGAAATGGTAGACCGCACGTACGCACGAGCGACAATATAATTACCACAATGACTGAAGGGGTAAGGATTTGGGTTATATATTAAATTTAATGAATCAATAACATCAAATATATATCACATATATACAATAATTTTATTCTTATTATATTTCATGTAAAACATAATTTAAAAACAATTCGCATCGCTTCGTGAGGTGGTAGTCCCCTAAAAACAAGTTCGACGTTATCATATTTTAAATGAAATGGAATGTATAAATTTATATGTTATATTAATATTAAATACGTAAAATAATATCATAAATATCAAAAAAAAATTAAATCCATTATTATATTTATCCTTGAGAGGTGGTAATGGAAAATAGAATGATATGTGTTTGTGAGGTGGCAGTCTACCTTACACATGAACAATGATTTATTGACCAATTTGATGGAAGTTGGGATGGATAATAATTATTACATAAACATAATAACATATAATTTTTTGGTAGATAATAATTTTATTTTATTTTAACTATTTTAATAGAATTGAATATGTATAAAGAAAAATGAAAATGAAAGATATTTATTATGATCATCACCTACTTCAAGAGAAACCACATTTAGATCTTCTCTTAAGGACCCTATGGATAGATTTTTGAGAGTGTGGAAAGAACTATAATGGAACTAAAGATTCTTGGGATAGAATTGGTATAGTTTTTTTCAATCCAATGGGAATGGGAGGTGTAAATATATGAGGGTAGGGAGTCCCATATATAAGTGGGGAACGAAAACCCACTTGGAAATTACATCCAAATTTCCCAAAAAATAGATAGAAATGTAAAATTCATAGTAACACCCTAAGCCCCATCTATAAGACTCAGTTCCAAAAATGATCTATAAATTTTTAATAAAATAATCATAATAAATACAAAAAATTTGAATTGCATATCATGATCTTTTACTGGTCTTGTTTCTAGAGGATTAGATACATGAATTATGAATTTACAAAACTATACAAAATTAATGAAAATAAAAGACACCGGTTGTGCTAAATCTTTAATAGAAGAAGATACCGTCAAAAACTCTACCTATAGGAAAGGATTTAGAAACCTAGGAGGAGCATTGGGCATGTAAAGTATGGTGTTTTAAAAAAACAGTTGATTAATACTTTGAAAATATTATTTTGAAAACATGTTCAAGAAATTACATTTATAAATTTCCATATGAAGGCATTATTTTAAAATAAATATGCCTTAATAATATTATATTACTTTTAGAAAATAATTACGTTAAAAATAATTAAACATATTCTAGTGTTTTTCTGAATCAATATGAAAACTTCTAAGATCAAAACACTATTATGAGGCCACTTGAATCATTAATGTATTTATTGGGCCTACCCACTTAGAGAAGAATGGGTTAAATCCCCAATGTCCTTCCATATTTACATCGATCTAGCTCCATATTTTCAAAAAACATTTTAATCTTAATTAACTCATTTATGTGTTTTCCACTGGACTTTTTATTATAAAACATATAAAAGTATTAATTGCATAGGATGTTATTATGTATAAATATAAACCCAGATGGTAATTCACTTTTTAGTCTTTATACCACCAAATCTCTAAGATATATACATTTTACATAAGTACATGGATAATTACTTCACATCCATGTACTTAAACATTTTATTTATAAACACATAAATATCCATTTGAATGTTCTTCCAATGAATGTAAATTTAATTCAATGCACATGTATGCTTTTATTATGTGCATAATTTCATGAGTGATCTTGAATATGGACATATGTCAATAATCATAAATGGCATGCACATACCATGATTTTCATTTCATAGAACTTGAAGTTTTCAACTTTTAATTTCTAGAAGTATATATAACTTAAATATGAAACTTGCATAATTTCCTTAAAAAATGATGATGGTAAAATATGAAACAATATTGAGCTTGAAATTAATTATTAACATAACAATGAAATAGAATTTCTAAAAAGATAATCAATTCCTCTAATAGTCATATATATATATATATATCCTTATAGATTTTAAAATAATTTTATCTCATATTTTTACATGTTTCATTTTGTAGAATCAAAACATGTAGATATTTTTAATATGCCATTATATATATAGTTGAACTTGAACAATCATAATCACAGAATAAATACATTCTTGAGAAAAGCATCTATAAATGAGATAATTCATTTCCAGAACTAATATGACATCAAATTACAAGCATTTATATTTACATTGGTTATAACAGATTTATTAAAAAATAATATATTCATTTAATTCAGAATATCAAATCAAGTAATTGAAATCACTACACAACCATGAATTAAAACATGAATAAATCATTAAAAAGAGTTATTTACAATTCTAATCTGAATATGTTAAATATTTAATCTCTTTTTCTATATATGTTCTGAAAAATAATAATACAAAGCTGTAAATATATATATATATATATATATCTATATCTATGTGTATGTATAAATATATATGTGTAAATAAACATAGTTTGAAAAAATTAAATACTACACATGTAAAACCATAACAATTAAAATAAAACCCATACCAAGGTTTCTCTTAAAAGACAACATAACAAAACTAGAAAATATGAAAACCAGTGTAAATTCTCTTCTTAATTTCAAAATCCATATTTGAACATAATATCATCCATACTAACTAACTTTAAAAATAAATTCATAATTTTGAACGATTTTAAAAAAGAAAACCCTTAAAAACCATAAACATAAACTAATAAGTATAAAATAATACCTTACTTGGAATGAAAACACATAGAAAAGTAGTTCTGTTGTTGCTGCATCATTGCACACACATAGAATAACTGATAGATTGGTTTCTTTCTTTTATTAGAAAATGATAATTAAGTCTTTTATAGAAACAAATTGATACTGTGTAAACATATATTGCAAAGAATGCTGGTTTCAACGATGCATACTATAGTTGAAATATTCCTTATAAAACTAAAATCAAATAAATTATATATTAAAATATGAAAGAATGTTTACATAAACACAAAAATTGACCAAAAATATAGTATAACCAAACAATGACAATAGATAAAACACACGACTATAAATTAAAAAAAAATGATTCACAAAATAGTAACAAATATCATAGTTAGCGATTTAGGTAAGAAAATTCTAGAAATAGAGAAATTTTACTATTTAAACCTTATAAAAATAGACTTCTAAAAGAAAAAATGAATTCCTACCTCATGCTAAGTGAATGGAATCTGATATTAGAACCCTATCCATAGAAATCCTCAAATATAGACAAAGAAATCCCTAACCTACTTAGACTTATCATTGTCGCTTTATTTAGGTCCAAATAGTGACTAATAGCCTTGACTCGACCATGATTGAAATGAATCCACTAAGTCCAATGATTAACCCTAGTGCTCAGAATGCTTGACCCGAACCATTGACCTGGAACCGACCAGAACTCTCATCTGGTAGATTGCACCTCTGCTCGACACCTGTGAAGACCAGTTGTGCGACCTCGAAGCCCGGGCCACGATGATGTCTAACCCAAAAACAAAATCCCAGTACTTTTTTATTCATTATTATTATTAATATTATAGTACCATTATTATTTTAAAAACACTTTATTTAAATCAATTTATATAATGGTTAACATTATATAGGTATAATATTATAAGTTTAACTTCAAACCTAAATGAAATTAGAATTTCTTATTAAATAGAACAATTTATAATCTAATCATATTTCATAAAAATAATATCAGTTTTTATTATTAAAATTATTAAAACATAATATCCTCAAAATAAAACATCTTATTATGAATATTCAATGTTTATTTATATAAATAAATGAAAAATAATACAATATAAGTATAAATAATGTTTTTTTACAAAATAAGCTTCCTTAAAATATTTGAAATTTTTAATATTTCAATTTACAATACATTGAAATAAAAATTTTAATTAACAAGTATAATTTTAATATTTAATATAAATACTTATAATATAAAATTATAATTTTATTAAATAAATTTTATAATAAATATATTACCTTAATAGAGAGTTTTTTAAGAGAAAATATTCAAAAAATAAAAATGACTCAATATCAACTTTCAATATTAAAATCACTCCAATGACACAAATTAGATAAATAGAAATATAATTTATCTATTTTTTACATTATAACCATTTCAGAATATAATTTATATTTAAAAATAAATTAAATAATAATTCATGTTTCAATTAAAATTCATTATTTTTGTTATTCATTGGAAAAGACAAATTTCAAACAAATACAAGAAATTATCCTTTAGATATTTTGATATTTTTATTTAAAAAATTTAGTTTATTTTATAAATTAAATTATTTAAATAGTGTTTAAAAATAATATTAAATTGTGTTCACAAAGCATTACTAAACCATCTTTTAGAAAAAAATACAATTTTTTAGAAAACAAATCTTTTTATTCAGAATGACTATTTTTTTATTTATAATCAATAGATAACAATAATATTTATATTTTTTAACATTAATACTCACTAATTTATTGGATACATTATAACTATCATATTAAATATTAAAATTTTAATAATATGTTATGTTTCATTTAATCTTGGTGTTACGTGTAACATAATTTAAACATAGTGTTGGGTTAAATACAAGCAAAACTCAATATTTAATGTAATAATAGATTTTGAAGAGATTGAATTTATTTATAAATAAATATATTCTAATGTCTCAGGTTTTATATTTTATTATAATAGTGGTGTTTCCTTTCCTATAAGATAACGAATATAATGTAATTATTTTATAATTTTGGGGTGTCATGTTCTCCCCACCTTAAATAGATTATGTCCTCACAATTTAAATTTTATCTTAGTAGTCCTGGTTTTGATATTAAAAAATTATTTGGTTGAAAACCCACACTATAAAAAGAGATAATAAACCTTCATCTTAAAAATATTAAAATAGAAATACAATGATTATATGGATCAACCTATAATTATGTTTCAAATTAGGACAAAAATGGTGGAAAGTAATGATATGGATATGAAGAAAATAATAAATCATTATAAAGATTGATTGAGCTTATTGATCATATGTAAGTGAATGATCAATGGATATGTAAGTTCCTCAAAACTATAAATAAATTAAGTGTGAAAATTTTCATTAATATAGTCATAAATGATTGTTATATGATAATTTTTTATATCATTTTCTTCCAGTAAATGTGTTAATTCATTGTATAAAAATATAAGGAAATATACTTACATAATATGATTTTATTTCGTAGAAAAAATTTCATCTTTTTTTATCATCAATCGATTAAAAATTCATCCCCCGCTCTATGAAAGGAATATCAAATAATGAATATTTTATACTTGAAGAACTAAAATTCACATATTATCCATAAAAATTTTAAAAGTCTTTTAATTAGTCTATAACTATTTTCTAAAACCAATGTGGTTAGAAATATTTATCCAATATAATACATTAATTTCAAAACCAAAAAATTAAGTCCATTTTTCAATAATTAATATTTATTATATTGATTTTTATCTAAAAAAATGTCACATTAACCAAGAAATCACGTAGTCCATTGGTAGGTGTTAAACCCTTATAATCCTTCAGTTATGGGTTCATGCACCACTACCATTCTAGAATATATGGGTTGTTACAAAGCATGCCAATTTTCATTTTTCTAAAAAATATTAATATAATTACCATAATGTTACCTTATATAATATTATTCACGTCCTTAAAATGAAACTAATCATTAAATAACCTCGTCAGTAAGGTTTTTAATGAACTGAAATATACAATTACATCACCTGTTTTATTTTCACATAGGTCATTCCTTGGTCAAGGATTTACCCTTTAGAATATGGCATTAAATCTGATAATTCTTAGGTTCTCCACATTTAAAATAAATAATAATAAATGGATCCCTAAGATAAGATTTATTTTTATCCACAATAATTTTCATTTTCCCTCAGTAATAAGTTTATTTATGAACATCCTTTCCACACATAATTATTTTTATCATTTATTTAATACACATCCCTATGTTTATCTTTCCACATTTATGAAAAGATTTTAATAGAGTCTTCTTTCCTCCATTGTCTCCACCACTCATGTTCTTATAAACATCTATAATTATCTTATTTGGTGAGTATGGGAGTTTGTTAATGTATAGTTTGTTAATAAAATTTTTAGGTAATTGATTAGTAATAATAAATATATATTTCAATTTCAACAACATCTCTTTTGGTTTCTCATATTCACTAAATTTTCCATCATGTTTAATTATAACATGATTCCTTCGGGTTCCATCCATTCTGTAAAACCAAAAACACAGTTTGATAAAAAATCATTTTAGTTGGGAAATCAGATAATAATTTATTGGTTATCTAAATTATGACACATTGTTTTCAATCTAGGGTACCATTAGTTTAACCTATTTTTTTAAATTTCATTATTTATTCAAATTTTTTATAATGGTTTGTAATGAAAATGTGATTTATCCTAATCATATTCCATAGGGGTGTTAAACTAGTTACACAGTATGGCCACTTTTTGTGAACCAAGTTATAATAAGGTCAAGCCCAATGTACCATTTTCAGATTCATTACCTCGATGTATATATGTTCAAGAACTATGTCCACTTGTAGTATCCATAGAGGGGTGTACTTTAAGGAAACCCCACATAATCATTTCCTTACCAAAACATTAGGATGTTCTTCTATACTTATTTCTAATGTCTATAATAGGGTTGTAATCCCCAATCAATGTTTTCCAAAATATAGTTCCTAATGTTTCTATTAATCTTCCTCTAATAACAATTATAGAGACCTCAAATCTATTATGCTGAATTTGGTTCCTTGTTTATTACATTGGCATAAGATAAAAGGAATCTTATGTTGAATGACAAAATATATTGTATTCATGGTAATCTAAATTCATATATGATACCCATAATACATTTGAAAAAAATTATAACCTATTTTTTATTAATAATTGTATTCTATATAGAATATCCCTACATATCAATCATTGTAAAATTCATGATATATAACGTAAATAAAAAAATAAGGGAAAGGTCAAAATATTTTTTAGAGTTATGTACAGTCTATGATATCATTAATCAAAATAGAATAATCAATTTGGAAAGCTAAATAATAGAACACCGAAACCATGAAATCTGTAAAATGGTATAGAAGTGCATCCCTATAAAATATGCATGTGAAAATATTATGGATTATAATCAATATTTCAAGGTAAATAACTTAACACACATTACATAATGTCATTAAACTGAGATGGAAGTTCATTTAAAGATAATATCAATGTGAAAAAATAATGCATTATAATCTATATGGAAAGGAAAATAATTGAAAAAACATGAAATTTAGTCAATAACATGAATATATGTCTAGATAAGGAGTAATCATTATGGAATGATAAATAACTAGAAACACATACCATTTATTCTATTAAAAATATTGAAATTCATCCAGAGATAATATCATTATGAAAATATAATTGATATTAATAAAAAATATTAATGAAAGAAATACATAATTGTTGTATACCATGATCTCAGGCATTGTTATACCTCTCATGTTAATACCTTTAACAAGATATTTTAAAAAACATGTAGAAACCTATTAATACTAGATTACATATTTGTCTTAGGAGACCTATGAATGCTGTGTGGGGATATATAATTTCAAAACCCACACATGATTGTGGTTTAAAGAATTCCACATATCTATTATGATATATTTAAATAATGAATAAATCTTTCTTAGTATCATATATCCATATTAAGTAAAGGATACATATTTGTAATTTTTTTCCCATTCAATTAAATAAAATTCAATATAAAACATTGTATGTATAAATGAGATACTTTTTAAGAAATAATCTAATCCATTATAAATAATATTAATATTTTTTGTAACGTTAATGTATATTGATCATAGGAAAGTGAATATTTCAGGGGGAATCTAATGAATATGAAAATTAAACGAGGAAGAGAATTTCAATACTATATTTGGTAGAAATAATCCTAAACCATATCATAACCCAGCTTAGTGTGGATCAAACTATGACTACTCCAATCCCACCTCTAATAGGCTTGGGTCTAGAGACCAGTGTTGGGTAGGTATATCACACACATAAGAGGAATTCACCTAATGTACCAATACATACACACAAATATCTATGCCCAAAAAAGTATGAAATGTAAAAAATCTAAAACCAATTGTTGCATTCATGATCCCACAATCACAGTACATTGGTAATGTACTAAAATAAAAAAGTGTCCAAATACTATCCCATCTAAAAACACTATAGTGTTCAACATACTCAAAGAGAGAGAACTGCGTTCAAAAGAAAGTACCTAGAAAACACATATTTTTTCAATGTCTAACTATGATCCACATACTCCCTATCCCCCCAAGATACTGTCAAATCAATCATTATCTACATAAGATATGATTTGTGTGAGTAGATCCTATAAAGCATGAGAATAATAATACTAAGTATGAAACCCTGAAAAAAACATGAAGCATCAAGAATAGTCATCTCAAGAAAAAAATCATTAAATTCATAACAAATATAAAAACTAGATATAATAATGAAGGAAATGGTGCCTCCAGGTGGTCGTAACAAAACTACCAACCCCAGGATTTAGCTCATTGTAAAGCTGGTTTTAGTAAAATCTACTCCATGATCCATTTAATTAGTAGAGACACTCATCCAAGATTTAATGATCAATTGGACCCCTCCCAAGAAATATAGCTAGTCTCAAAAGACCTTGATACTCATATAAGGGGCCACACACATGACTTCTCAGGGACCCAAAATATCCAATTTGGATCCAAACTCTACATAGGGGATTGTATTCTTATGATACCATGAACCCCATTTGATATGTCCATCTTGATATATGATCAAAGGCCTACTAATTGAGGTAACACTGATTCCACAAAACATCCTGGGGTAAAAAGATAATAGCGGATCACACATGATCCCCATGGAGGGACACCAAGATATCTATCCAAGCCTCATCCTCTAGAGGGGATCACAATCATAAGATGTGGACATAATGACGCACTTTACCCTTGAGTAAATGGACAATGGGAATAATCACTCCATATAATGGTCACAATCTATGATACAAAGGGTTATAAAAATACTCAAAGGGTTACATGATGTGTACTTGGGGTACATGGAATTCCCAACCTACCCTTGATCTGCATGTGTGGTGATTACTCACATGGAATGTAAATCTCTAAATATATGAAATTTTGGAGCACTACACAATATATAAATATCACCTAACATTATTCATATGCCATCTTCCCATACTTGTGTACCTCTAATTGTGAATGTTTACCAACCCTTTCACACTTGGCCATCCTAGTGTACACCTAACTGTGTAAACGTAATCATGTACTCCGGTCATGTCTAGGTACATGGACTACTCATCCACATGTATCATGTAAGAAATAAAATGATCTTATGAGAAAGTGTGACATAGTTTGTCATAGGGACACATAATGTGTGATATTTAACTCACCATAGAATCCCCAGCTCTGCAAATAGGGGGCCCACGTTTCATGTGATGTCGGATTTCATGTCGTGTGACCCTAGATTTTCTAGATCATTCTTAATCATTTATATGTCATCCTTCACATTATTAGAGATATTATTCTCACTATAATCCAAATATCATAAGTCTCACAAAATCATCATCACACTCTCACTAGATTTCATTCCATGATATGCTCAAAAAATTAATTCATGAAGATATATCACCACCATGATCCAACAACATATATCCTAAAAGGGAACAATAATCATGGTCTAATATGGTACCATTCATTCTTAAATCATCCACCATTTCCACTAATTCTCAAATCTCTAACTCTATCGCAATCCATGCCTATAGTATTGATCTGTTGCACAGAAGATCAGTCACATAACAATCAAATACTAGGTAAGTGTTGAACGAGGGGAAAAAGTAAAGACATAAGATGAATGTCTGAAGAAATGGGGGAGAAATGCATAATCCACAAGATGTGCGGAATGAATCTTGGACTTTGTCTGCTATTCCTCAATCTATTTTCATATAAATGAAGAATTAATATGGATATAGAAACAATAATAATAATAATATATCCACCAATTTAAATCTACCATCGATACGTGCATCAATTATTATTCATAGACTTGAACCACTTATTACTAGGATTACACGAAAATATAGAAATCCCAAATAAAACATCCTACCAAAATTTTGGATCAATCACTATTGAAAAATAGTCATGTGTTTCCTTGATTGGTGAGATCCATGAATTTTTATGGAATAATGATAATCGATCTGGACTTAATCCAATGTTTCATCCCAATATCCTTCAAGGATCCTCCCTAAAAATTCCTCTCAAACACTAGATTATAAATAAAACTTCAAATTTTAGGAATAAAATTATTTAAATTATGGATTTCATTCACTCCATCAAATAAATTAAATTAAATCCATTCATTATTTTTTTACTTTCCCGCCTAGAATTGCATTTTCACAAATGATCGACTCTAAAACGTTTATGTCTCATCTAGGAAAAAACCCAAATTTGGAATTCAATGGTTCCCTTATACTTATGATCACATCCCCCTCTCAGTATATATTATATTTTTTTAGTAAAATTATATGCGTGTGAAATTAATATACTTAATACACTACAAAAACTAATTATAGGAACACCGATCCACCAAACCTCACCTCATTATAGTGAAAAGAGATAAAATGACCATTATATATTCAATATTAATAAATAAAAAGTCATAATTGTTAAATTCTCCCCACTTTGGATGTTTCCATCCACAAAAGAGATAATCTTTCTCCAAAAGAATATGGTAATGAGATCACATAAAGGTCTCCCACTCCAAGGCGATCTCTTGAAGAATATAATTCTTCCACCAGGCATACTTTGGGGGATTAAATATTATATGAAATATACTCTTCTATGTATACTCAATCTCCACTGGGTAGTCATTAATGGTAGCATCATCCTCAATGTCTAGCTCGCCCCTGTTGATAACATGAGATGGGTAGTGCATGTACCTCCTTAGACAGGACACATGGAAGATGTCGTGTACCATGTCTAACAATGGTGGTAGAGACAAGAGGTAAACCACCTCACCCACTCTATATATTATCTTCAAAAGTCCAATGAACCTCTGAGATATCATGATTCCCAATAAAAATCAATGCATTCTATGATTAGGTGAGACCCTAATGAAAACATGCGCTCCCTCCTTGAACTTCGAAGGTATCCATAATTAGTTTTCATATGTCATATGATATCTCTATGTAGTAGTCATCCAAAACTATATGATCTTCAACATATCTATAGTATCTCACACCAACTATGTACCCCTGAGTGTTGACTCTCTGGGGTCAGTCCAATAGAGGTGGTGACTTATAGGGTCACACATAAAATCCCTGAAATGACACCATACGAAGGGCGGGTTATTAGTTATTTGGTATGGGAAATATAATAAGGGAATATGATCCTCTCAAAGATGATAAAAATCTAATATGAAATCCAACAACATGTCCTCCACTACCTGAATTGTCTTCCCAGTCGATGTTTCATTCTGGGTGTGAAACTCAATCCATAAGAACTAAATATCCACAAATGCCTTATTTAATCCTATCAATAATCATGATTTGAAGCAATAAACATGTCTTGAAGCTATCATAAATAGAACTACATGGAGTCTAACTATCTATTTCACATAGAGATGTCCCATGATCTCTATTAAATTCTACTCTTGAATGTGTAAGAAGTTGGTTGACATCATCAGTCAGTCAATGTTCACCAAGATGGAATCATTCCCCCCAGATGTCTACGATATCCCCATCAATATGTCCCTGAATATCCCATCCCACTTCTACACTAGTACCCCAAGGGGTTAATCTATACTCATAGGAGCATGGTACTTATCCTTCAATTTCTATCAAGTGAGGCAATGAGTGATTAACTCTATAAAAAAAATTTAATTCCATGGCACAAAACTTATTTATGGGGTCCCCTTTTATCTCTTACACTCTTAGATAAAATCGATTTTTGAAACTACATCCTCACCTCCTCCCACAAATCCAATGGTACCATTGTCTGCCCTGTAAAAAGTGTGGTGTTCTCCCCATATTCAGAATATCCATCAGGAGCATGTCTAATGGATATCATTATATGTAAGATCTTACATTCAGTATATCTATACTATGAATCCTAACACACTATAAACGATGTGGGTTAACAACCATTGAGTGATGTTAGGAATCACCATCCTTGTACACTATGGAAAATTAAAATGATGCTAACTACTTTGATGCCTCAGTCAATAACTGAGAATAAGATCGCCTACTATGAGTGTCATACCCCATAGTATTCTTCCCATGAGTATTGATAATCACGAGTTCAATGCGCTAGAGTATCTCTATCTGTTTTATTCATGTCAATTTTAGATCTTTATGAGAGAATATATACATGATACCTTTTTCAACATTTTAGACGATAAAATTATCACCCATCATGTTGTGTCACCACATCATTAGTGTGAAGACTACCCCTACTAGTTCTAGATCAAGGGTTGTGTAGTTCTTCTCATGTGGTCTCCATAGATATGAACTATACACAATCACTACATGATGCTACATCATAACAGAACCAAACATGGTCTTATGTGCATCACATAACACTATATTGACAACAACCTCATTAAGAAATCTCAATATCATAGTTATATTCATCTGTTTTCCCAACTCCTAAAAGCACTACTACCACATTTTCATTCTCAATAAAGGACTTCTTTTTTAAAAAATAATTCAAGGGTGCTTCCAATTAGGGGAAATCAATTAAAAACATTTGATAATACCATACAAACCAAATGAAACTATGCACCTCAGTAATACAATTTGGTGGCTCCCAATAAATCACTAACTCAACCTTCATTAGTTCCACTGCCACTCCAACCTCTGAGATGATGTTTTGATTGATGTGGCCTTCTAGAACCCAAAACTGAAATTTCATGATGTTCCCATAATTGTGGTTATCTATGGGTGTTCCCAGGTCCTTCATCATGTGTCTTGTTTTCTCCCCCATAGATGTTGATTATAGTAGGTAATAATCAAGGATTAATACAATATTCTAGTCTAATAAAGTCAAAAATATCTAATTCATGAGTCCCATGAACACATCTAGGGAGTTGTTCTTGCCAAAGAGCATCACTGAGTACTCATAGTGACCTTAAAACTTAAAAATTCCCTCATTGATATATCCCAATTCTATACTTGTAGTTGTTGATAGTCTTATGTGAGGATAATCAATGAGAACCATTGCATCCCTCTTAAGTGATTGAATTCCACCCATTTCCTCATTTGAGGAAACATATTTTTCATTTTCATCCCATAAAATCATAGAAAATCTAGATATAACCTAAAACTCCAATCCATCTTCTTGGATAATGACACAACGACTACATAGGGAGAAACACTAGATCTCACCAAACCCTTCTCCTATGAGTCCTCTAATTGCACCCTCAACTAAAAAACATTACTGGAGCCATATAATTTTCTAGTACACATATAGGTGCTATTATAGAGTGTATGACATTGAAAAAGTCTGTCTTATGGAAGTAAGTTAATCCACCAACATCCCCACTAAATACATTTTCATACTCCGCCACTATAGCATGAAATTAATAGCATATATAATCTACTACCCCAATATTCATTCTAGCCAACTATTGAGAAATAGGTCACACTCTATTATTCAATAGATTATCCTATTCTTCCATGTATTGTTTTTCATGCATAAAGGAAAACCTATCCCCACCACTATGGACTCAAAACATACTCATCCTAAAACATTCAATCTATGAATGTACTATGGATAGGCAGTCCATACCTAATATTATCTCATAAGGCCTCATCACTGCTACAAATAAATCGCATACAAATATCTCACCTCTAAGCATCATATCTCCATTTGGGAAGAAGTATTAAATCACTAAGTCACCTCATGTAAGAGTTTCCAAGTGCAACGATTGATCCAAAAGATCAAACGGAAACTATATGTCTCAAACCAGTGAAGTGTAATGAAATTAATAACTCAATGATGTGTCTTTCAATAGTGTAACTAAATTAAAAAATACATGGATCATTACTCTTATCATTCCGGGAGAATTGGGTTCATATGCCTCCATAGTTGAAAACAATCCTCCTCCTGAACTACCATCTCATGAAACCTGTTGGGGAACATTTGGGGAAATAGAGGTAATATTTCAAACATGTGACCATCTCCTATAACTCTATTTAACCCTATACCATATCTCCCACCCTAAATACCCCCCATCTCCTTCATATGTCCATACCTCTATAGTCTCTTGAGTATATATTGATCAGCTGTTTGAAAGACTATAAAATCTCATTCCAAATGTACACAACCATTATATGAGAAACACTGCCTATCTCTCAGCTTATTCAACCTATTCTGAGTTCCCTTAAATGGTGACCCTCTATCATGGGATTGTCTTTGGAAGCATTGGTCACACTCGGATCCCTATAAATTTTATCATCTACCTTTTACTAAGGTCTTAACTCTATGATTTCCAATACCATCACCCATTGTTGGCTTCGAAACAGCGTGGAATATATCCACCAATAAGGCCCACTCAAACACTCCAACATAAGTTGGAATGTAGATATATATCACTCAATTATTGATAGCCTAATGAAATCCCTTCTCAAATATATGTATTAAAATGAAATGATACTACACCATATCTATGTTGTATCATGAGGTATCAGTAAACCACCATGAAAACTCCTCCATAATCAACAAACCATGTTGCAGTTTCAGAAGATCTTGGATGGACATTGATCAAAACCTGGATAGATAAAAATACTCCATGAAGATATTTTTGATGTCTGACCAAGAGATATTTGTCTCAAAATGTGACCAATTAAAAAAACTCAACCATTATCCATCTTAGTACTAAAGAAGACTCGCTCTGGGGAACACCATATGATATTAATGCATCCTCAAAATGAATGAAACTTGAGTGGAAACCTCTAGTGAGTCCTCATCCACCTAGGGGTCTTGATAGCACAAAAAACTAGGAGGTCAGTGCCTCTAGAACTTATGTAGTGTTATAGGTCTGCATGAATTTTGTCCTAGAACTTATATCTCTAGATATTGTTGAATGGGTGGTGGTATAGATTTTAAAACACCCAGAGGAGTTATCTAATGTAATGGATAGTTTAGTTAAGCCTCTGCACTTAATTCATCATCCTAGTGATCACATAGTGGTATCTTGGTTGGTTGTACTCATGGAGGCATCCTAAAATAAACATTGTATACCACAGTCTAGGTGTATATTTTAGGACAAGACTCAATAAGTACAAGGAAACCAAAACCCATTCATATATGATTCATATACCAATTTTTTCCCTGCAAACAAATGTCAACATTTTCAGAGTTGAATGTCAGGTAATCCAATACCTATTTTATGGATATGTCAGTTGTCGTACCAAAACTACGGTCTATTTCTTGATGTCTAGTCCTGAAACACATACCAATTACATAAAAACCCAATTTTCACAAACTATAGTCCTAATGTATAATTGACTACTCTGGTACCACTCTATCATGACACAATAAAGCAAGTCCCAAACTGTGACTACCCCAAGCTCAACTATGATAGGACTTGGCCCGGAAACCAGTGCTGAGTAGGCATATCACACACATTATAGTAATTATCTTAATGTAACTATATAGAATCACACATATCAAATTCTACACAATTGTAAAGTGTAAAAAAACAAAAACCAATGCACAAGTACATTTATGATCCCATAAATAGAGTATGATAGTAAAGTACTAAAAGTGAGAAAAGGGATAAATACAAACCCATCCAAAAAAATGAATTGTGTCTAAACTACTCTATGTTTGAGGACTATAATCAAATTTATTCATGCAGAAGACCCCTCAGAATTTAATTCCCATTATATACACTACCAATTCCCTATCCTCTTAGGGAACAGCGAAATGGGATGTAGTCTACATAAGACATGACTGATGGGGAAAGATCCCATGAAAGGGTGAGTGTAACAATAATTTATAGGACACAATGAAAAAATTAAATATAAATCATAAGAAATATTCATCTCATATAAAATCTGTAACCATAAATTCATAACAAATTTAAAACCTAGATATATATACAAAGGACATCGCAGCTCCAAGCGGTTATAATGAAACTACAATCCATGAGATTCTACTCGAAGAAATTCTTATTCTATGAGAAACCACTCAACAAGAAATTCCATCAACAGAGACAATCATAAAATATGTCATTATAAATTGGTCCATTTACAATAAATATCAAAATTCTCATAAGACCTCAAAAATTAGATTTGGGGTCATGCTTGGGACTTATGGGGGACAACATGAATCCAATCTAGAGGAAACATCTTTGTAGGGGACCATATGAAAAAAAATACAAACCCTTCTGATATGGCATGCTATATAGAGTTTAAAATCCCTACTCAAGGATTCCACACCAATTCTATAATCCAAATCATGGATAAAAAATATGATAGAGTGTCACAGTATTGTCTTGTGGAGAGACACCACAAATTGTATCTTAGAATCATCTTCCTTATCTGATCACAAACCAAATTTTTAGACATAATTATTCACTATACCCCTGAGGGAATTGACCAAGGGAACACACTCAATAGATAATGATAAATAATGAATAATCTAAAGAATATAAACTACCTCAAATGGGGTACACAACATTTTCATCCATCCCCTAATATGTTTGTCAGGTGATTCCACACATGAAATGCAATTTACTAAATACAAAATGTGTAGAAGTAGTATGTGGTGTGTAGAGAATAACCAAAATATTGGTCATGTCATCTTATTTTTCTCCTGTACCATTGGTTTCGACCTTCTACCATCTAGTGTATAATTTCCCAAGCATGTGTACACATGGACATGTCTATGACAATGTGTACATGGTCATGTACATTAGTTGTGTCTATATACATGGAATGATAATTCATGTATATCCTAAGAGATACAAGAAAATCCATTGAGAACATTTCACATGGAATTTAATAGAGTCATAGAACATGTGATATTTGAGTCACTATGAAAACCCTAGTGCCAAAACTAGGGGGCTCACACATAGAGTATCGCCTGATTAAAAACTATATAACATGATTTTTTTCTTGATACTTTATGATCCCTTCCCCCATAATCATGTGCATCATCGAAGACACCTTTATAAATGGAATTCAAGGATCATAGGTCGTCTGACTTCGATGTCCCTCACTAAAATGATTTTGGTCCATAGTTTTCTTTGAAAAGGATCTGTCAAGCTGATAAATCATCACCAATAGACGTTTTCTAATATACATTATAAGAATAGAAATCTTAGGCCGATATAGTCTCGTTTCTCGTCAAATCAACCATTATCACCACTAATCCTCAAATCCCATCTTCTATCACAAGATTCACCCCCATTATTGATATTTTTTACTGAATAATAGTCATGTAATGATAAATTAACTTGTTATTTTAAAACCATGGTCCAAAGGAAAGAATCATGAAGAACACAAAAATAAACATGGTATAGAACCATATTCCACAAGATGTGAGTAATAAACATCAAGCATTTTTCACTCACCTTAAATCAGTTTTTGTCGAATTGATAAGAAAATAGGGATAAATAATCAACTCAAACTAAAAATAAATCCATCAATTTAAATTTATATCAATGAAGAAATAAATTCTTATTCATGGAATTGAACTACGTTTAACTAAAATTTAACAATGGGATATAAATTACAAATCAATCATTCTAACTACAGTTCGGATGAATCACTAACAAAGCTCAGTCATGTTTTTTCATTTTTGGAACGATCCACAATATTTTATGGTGAAATTATCATCTATCTGGTCTCAATATGATGTCATTATTCAGTATCCTCTCCAATGGTTCCTCTCAACAACTTTATTATGAAACCAAACCTATTGTTTGAGGTATTACAATGTTTAAATTGAGTAGTTGTGTCACTATTTAAAATTAAATAAATTAAATTAACAAATTAATTAATTTTATTACTTTTGTGTCCATGATAAAATTTACACAATGTATGATAATTGAAAAATTTTATGTCGCGCCTATTATAAAACCCCTTTTAGAACTAAATGGTTCCCCCCAAATTTCGGATCTGGGCCCCCATTCAAGAGTTATTCTTATTTATTAGTAAAACTAAATGTTAATGAAATTAATATATTTAATATATTTTAAAATTAGTTTCATGTACACTAGGCCACATAATATCACCTCATATTAGAATGCCATTAAAAAAATAATCCATATAATATCAAAAAGTAATTCATTAAAAAATCAAAGTCGTTAAAAATAATCCAGAAGAATAATTGGGTTGGTATCAACATATATACGTTGGAGTAATAATAATGGGGGATTCATTGATAAATAGATATAAAATAAAATTATATTTACAATTATTCTTGGGGAAAAAATCCATTACTTTTTTAAAATTAAATTTTAAAAGATAAAACATTTATCAAATCATTTTCTTAGAAAATCAATTATTAAAATAATGAATTTAAATTTTAAGAAAAATATTTTCTTTAAAAATAACCTTGAAAGCATGAAAAAATATCTTCACTGAAATGACTATCACGATAGTGGTAAATTTAGTTCAATTTGTACAAGTTAAAATGAACATTAATTTTTCGCAATAAAGAGGTTGGAAAAGTACCTCATAGGGAAAGAGACAAGAATGTTTCTTTGAAATATTATGTAAAAAAATATATGGTTAAAATTATCTTTAATAAATAATTTTTAAAATGTCTAAATTATTTTTTAAAAACATTTTTTGAAAACACAGTTTTGGAAGAAAAAATTTTCCAAGATAACAGAGAAGTGAATTCATATTCTCATTAAAATTTTGCTAATATTTTTTGATAATAAAAGAGTGATAAAATGATACTATAACATGAAAATATCATGTAAAAATAGGTAAAGATAAAATTATATTCATCTATTAAAAAAAATTTATATAATTTCATTCAGTTAAATGTCAATAATATTCAATATCTTTGAGAATGAGATTGTAAAATAAACCATTACAATGATCATAATGTTGAAGCGAGGAATAATTAATGAATCGGTTATGTTTATTAAATGCAAATCCATATAAATTTGGGAAAATATATAATAATTTAATCAATATTAATCACAAAAATTATCTTATAATATCAAATACATGAATATGTAAAATAACCCAGTTAAAATAAATTGATTTATGAAATAATTTACCTCTTGGTAACTTAAAATTTAAATTGACATACATGGATTAATTGATAATAAAACCAACAATAAAATTGAAAATGAATTATTCATGATATTGTGAGAAAATAGCGTAGTATATACACCATATAAGAGAAATTAGGTGCATAACTTTATAATATGCCACAATAAATTGAAATCGAGACTAATGCCTTACCTCAAACTCAATTTTGTTAGAACATAATTTAACCTATTAATGGTGCTCATAAAGAAATATTAAATTATTATAAAATCATAGTAATTATTTTTATGTCATATATAATCCTTTTATGACATATTATACCCTATTCGTTTATAATATTTAATTATTTTCATAGTTTTGTGTTTTAATTACCTAGATTCTCATCAATCCATTATCCCGAAAGTTCCTGTTGAATTTCATAAAGTATATATAAAAAAATTATCACTAATAATATTAATGATATAATAATCATATTTACACATTAGATAGATTATTATATCCATTTATGAATTTTGAATGTGGAAAATGAATCAAATATCTTTATTTAGGTGGTAGGTCGTACTTATGCATGAGCGACAGTATCATTCCCTTAATGAGTGAAAGGGTAAAAAATTAAGTGATATATTAAATTTAAAGAGAAAATATGATATCATATAGATCAAATATATTAAATAATTTTATATTTATTACATTCCATGTAAAGCTTAATTTAAAATTGTATCATATCCCTTCACGAGGAGGTAGTCCTCTATACACACGAGCGACATTATCTAAATTAAAATGATGTGGAATGTAAAAAGGTATTTGTTCTATTAAAATAAAAAATATATAATAATATCATAAATATCATATACAATTGTTAACTACCACATTATATAAAACTATGAGAGGTGGTAATTGAAAAGGACTTATATCAGTTTGTGAGGAGGTAGTTTTCCGTTCACACAAATGATGACTATGTAACACATTTGATGGGAGTGGAGATGTATAATTATTATACCATAATCATAATTCCATATAATCATATGGTAGTTACTTGTGATATTATTTTGGAAGTGTTAAGAAATAAGTGATTATTTGAAAAGGATAAATAAATTGAAGGATCTTTCTTAAGATAATTACATTCTCTAAGAGAAACCCCCTTTATATATTCTCTTAAAGACCCCAAAGATGATCTTTTTAGAGGAAAATAAGTGTAAATACCCGTAAAATTCAAGGGAAATTTTTTCTTAATTTTCTTTGGAATTTTACAAGAACAAAGTTTCTGACGACACTTGATTCCGAGCCCCGGTGTGCCCGGAATTACTATCCAAAGTTTAGCTTGGGTACGTTCAGTGAACGAACGAGCGGGAATTTATAACTTATGAACAGGTGCTCGGAATCGAATTCTGAGGGCACCGATGGAACCGCAATGTTGGTAATTTCTTCAAAACACCTTTTCCGAAGTTGCGTTTTCACGAGAGAGGTTGATAAAAATTGTGGAAGTTAAAATAAAAATTTATCTACAATTTTTATTTTCTCTAACTAGATTTACGCTTTGGGTGGAAGTTGGGTAACTACCCAACTTTCTTGGGAGGTTATGAGGGTGGTGGGTCCCAGACGAACCCCACCCCTTCACATTCCTTAACTCCCTCAACTCATAATTATATTTGATAACTTAAGTTTTAATAACTTATGATATTAATGAAGTCTGTTTAATGTGAGTGTTTGAATTTCAAACTAATGTCAAGTAAATAAAATAAGTGTGGGCTTATTTTATTAAGGGTTGAATCCTTGTTGTGGAGTCTTTGGGAGAAAAGGCTAAGGAACTTGAGCAACTTCTTCGTCTTCGATGAAGAACGTGAAGAACAAATCGATCTCCGACGAAGAACGCCGAGCCCTCGGAAACCGACTATGCGACGTCGTATACCGCGATGCCGACGACGTCTTCTTTCGCGACGTCTCTATCCACGACGGATTTTACGCAACGAATCCTGGTTCGACGAACCTCCATTCAAGCTACACTCGAGGTAGGGGGTTTATTTATTTTTTTGTTCCTGATTACTACCTTGACGTTCTTCGTGAAATATGACCAATTGCTATCGATTAACGAGATGGGCCGGACCACACAAAAACGGCCGACCCTCCTCCCTTATCTATGTTGTTGTTTCTATTGTGGATTGAAATGGGAATGGTGCGGTGTCGTCGCACCGCGAGGGATCGTGCGGCAAGGAATGCATGGCGCCGTCGCGCCGCGCCGTGAAATCGAACAAGGACGTGATGTCGTCGCGGCGCTTCGGAGAAACCTGAAGACACCGTGGCTGGAGCGGGGCCGCGGCGGAGGAGCGTGGCCGGATCGGGGCCGCGGCAGAGGGGCGCGGCGCCGTCGCGCCGTGCCGGACGAACCAAGGCCACGGTTGGTTCCGGGCCGCGGCGGAGCAGGGTGACCGGCGGCCGGTTCCGGGCCGCCGGCGTCGGAGCTGGGAGGACCGGTTGTCGCCAGTCCGTGGCTGCAGAAGCCGGCCGGCAAGAGCAGGCCGGCCGGACAAGGGAAGGCTGGGGGTTGCAAACCCCCGGTGGCCAGCTCAAGCGGCCCCCCATAAAGGGGGTAGCAGTTACAAAACCAGGGGGCAGGACCCCCCCCTCCCCTTCAAACGGCTCGCCCATTTTGCCGAGCGCCTGGCCAGCGCGCCCAGCGCACCATGCCCAGGCCGGGCCGCGCCCAGGCCGGGGCAAGCCACGCCCCGGCCGGGCCGGGCCGCGCCCATGCGGGCCGGACCTGGACCCGGGTCGGGTCGCCCCGATTCGGGCCGGGTCGGACCAGGCCTGAACCCCTTAATACCGAATCCCTTCCGGTCGGACGCCCATAACATGTGATACTGGCCTCTGATCGACGCACTGTCAGTTTTGATGCGATCCTTGGATCGAGATGCTCATTTTGGTATATTTTACCCAAGGTTTCAGAATACTTTGGGTTTAGTCGAGTTGGTTCGTACACGAAACCAACCAGGCCCTCAGAGCGGAAACGCTCGTAACTTGAGCTCCGAACATCCGATTATTGTAACATCGACTTTGTTGGATTCCTCTTAGTGAGACGGATATTTTGTCTTACTCCGCCCGAGGTTTGGACGCAGGTGGAGTACGGTCGGGTTGGTTTTGACTTAAAAACCAACCGGGCCCCTGGGACGAAGAAGCCAATAACTTTCATACCGGACATCTGATTGACGCGCCGTCTATGACGCTGAGTTCCTATTGACGATACAGAACTTTTGGATACATCAAATCCGTACTTTGTGTCAGTTGATGTATCAGCCTCTCGGCTCGTGGAGTAGACTATCCCGAACGAGCTTGTTGTGTGTGCAAACCCTAGAGCCGGATGCGTTTGTGATTGTGATGATGATGAAAACTGTACAGAGATCCTCAGTGGATTCGACGACGACGACTACAGCACTCAGCGATCCTACGTAGATCAGTGCTACCAATCCTGTGTGGGTCTGATCCTGGGTTGGCCAGCGCTCAGCGGTTCTGTGTGAGCCAGCGCCTATAGATCCTGGGTGGGTCTTTGCGGGGGTTAGTTACCTATCGATCCTGTGTGGGTCAGATCCTTTGTGGGTCATTGCGGGGGTTAGTTACCTATTGATCCTATGGGGGTCAGATCCTTTGTGGGTCATTGCGGGGGTTAGTACCTATCGACATTTTGTGGGTCATTGTGGGGGTCAGTACCTATCGATCCTTTGTGGGTCCGACAACTTAGATGAATCAGTGGAAATATCTGATCGTCTCTATCGTCATACGAAGATGTATTCATGTGTGAGCTGAAAACCTATTTTTCTTTCCTATGTGGATTGTGTTGTGCTATCCTGTGTGGATTTACGTTTTTCTTCCCTGTGTGGACTAGGTTGTACTTGGCCTCAGATGTTGCAGCAGAACGAGAATTGATGTCTTAGGTATATGTATGGGCATATACCTAAGAAGTGTCGGATGTTACTTTGTGATTGTATCATTCCTTTGTGGATTATCCTTTGTGGATTCTGGGAGACCTTCGGGGGTCTTGGGGTCCCTACAGAGTAGCTTATACTCTCCCCTGCACAGGCTATGCCTGCACTACATTGTGTTGGTTGCTGACGATGGACAACGCGGGTCATGGTTGACGCTTGCAGAGCAGGACGGTACCTGGAGGTGGACCACTGGACGGGACGTACTCGGAGCGGTCAGTTGGAACCGAGGAGCAGTGGAGGCTATATGTACTCACCCGTCAGGTGGGATTTCTAGTGGACAGCTCGGCGATGTGGCTTTACTTTTCAGTTGTTGTTTTCCCTTCCAGTTGTACTTTACCTTCAGTTTGGGTTTGTATACTGGCCCACATACTTTTCTGCACTTACTGTTGTACTCAGTTTTTACTTAGTGTTTACCTCTACTTCTTGCTTGCTCTATGGTGTTTGTTTACTTTACAAAGGCAATGCCTTCCCTTTTTACCGGGAATTACGCCTTGGTTCTAGTCTCTAGCCCCTGGCCTATGGAAGGTGGGCTTGGGGTAGTCACGGCACGGGCCCCGAGAACGGGTCGTGACAAATTGGTATCAAAGGAGTTTGGTTCTACCACAGAAGTTGGGACTCTAATATTTTTTTAAGTGAAGAAATAGTGTTAAGCGTATTGGGTGTAGTTATCAGTCCAGGGAGTCTAGTGTTGGTGCGGCGGTAGAGGTATCCGTACACCAGGACCCTGACTTCTGATTTCCGACTTAATGCACGAAAACATTGATTGCATTTGTGTTTCAAGTTTTCTTTGTGATTACATTTTCCCAGCTCACCAGGTATACTATTCTGACCGTGGAACACCTGTTTTATTTTTCAGGATAGCCCCACGACGGCAGCCACCTAGGGTTCCGAGAGTTGAGCGTGACGACAGCCCACCGAGCGACGAGGCCTTGGTACATGGCCCTTTGACAGGTGAGGCACCGGCGATACCTTTACCCGCTGAGCCACCGATGCTACCAGCCCCAGCCGCTGACGATGCACGTCGCCTTAGTGCACTGCACGAGTTTCAATGCCAGCAACCACCCAGGTTCAGCAGGGAGACGGACCCCCAGGCAGCCGAGGACTGGCTGGAGGCAGTGGTACAGGTTTTCAGGTTAGTGAGGACACTAGCAGACCTCATGGTGATCCTCGCAGCGAGCCTACTGCACGCGACAACAGGCAGATGGTGGAGCTTGATGCTCCAGGTGCATGACGAGGTATCTCTACTCTGGACAGACTTTGAAAGCCTCTTCTACTCAGAGTTCATCCCAGCCACCCTCTATGTGGTGCACATCCAACAGCTTCTTCAGCTGCAGCAGGACATCTTGATGGTCGCCCAGTACTCGGCGAGATTTACTGATCTATCACGCTATTCGACGGACATGGTACAAAACCCATTCTTCCGGGCCCGGACCTTTGACCAAGGATTGAGGCAGGAGATCAGGGCGTCACTAATCTCCCTCAGTATTCTGACTCAGGAAGGGATACTGGAGCGAGCCCTTCTGATCGAGAGATTCCTTGATAAGTCTACACTAGTGGCGAGACCTACCGCAGGGCGGCATGTGGCAGAGTCTTCTACAGCAGGCAGTTGACAGATGAATCATGGGTCTAGGCAGACTAGAACCTCAGGCAGACGACCTCAGGATATTGGCTCGGAGGTGTGGGTCACACGCAGTAGAACCAATCTTACGAGTGGAAGATAATGCTATGCATGCGGCGGGCAGGGCCACATGGCTCGTGACTGCCCGAACCTCCATGCAGAGGAGCAGCAGATGGTTGAGGAACCACCCAGGCAGAGGCAGAGGTTTGACCGTGGTGGTCTGTAGGGAGCAGGTGGACGAGCCCGAGGAGCTTGTCGAGTGGCAGGTGGTGGACGACGATTTGAGGCTCTACCACCACCACCACCAAGAGTTCCACCCCGACCTCAGGGGAGAGCACAGCTTCAGGCGGCTGAAACATACGATCATATAGCTCCGGAAGCAGGTGGACAAGTACGAGACTAACTCCAGGCATAGAGGCCTTTGTATATATTGCCTCTGGATTTGTTGTTTGTGTTGCCTTGTATCCTTGTACTTTGAGCTGAAGTAATAAATGACACTTGTAATGGTGACGTTTTCTTTCTTGTCTTTTGTATGTCAATACTAAGAGGTTCCAGTTAAAAACTATTGACTTGACCCTCACTTATGATATTCTTACTGGAAGAGACCCAATGACCACACACTAATGCTGACAGTGTAAATCAACCCTTGGAGTTGAGAGTAACAGTTGGATCTCTTGGTAGCAGCGTTGAGGCCTTACGACGTCTTCCATGGCATGATTTAACTAATCATGACGGGACTGACTGTATTAGGCAAGGAATGTGGTTCATCCAGGGGATGGGACCAGATTTCCCCTTTCGGCAAAGGAGAAATCTTTGCAGCTTTGCATAACGTTAAGGAGGAAGGGGCAACCCTTTTTGTGGTCAGACAGATGTCCACTGAGCTTCCAGGAGCTGAGACAGATATTGACCAGCGCACCTATCTTGAAGCTACGGGAGGAGGGAGTTGGGTACGTAGTATACTGCGATGCATCAAGGACCTGACTCAGATGTGTCCTGATGCAGGGACGGGCGGTGATCGCCTATGGATCACGTCAGTTGAGGCCGCATGAGCATAATTACGCTACCCATGACCTGGAGTTAGCAGCAGTGGTCTTCGCTCTGAAGTTATGGTGACACTACCTGATGGGCGAGCACTTTACAGTCTTTTCTGACCATCAGAGTCTTAGGTACATCTTCTCTCAGAAGGAACTGAACCTGAGACAGCGGCGATGGCTTGAGTTCCTCCAGGACTATGACATTGAGATAGTCTATACTCCTGGGAAGGGGAACGTAGTAGCTGATGCTCTCAGTAGGAGGATGAGAATTCAGCAACTTGAGGAGGCGATAGAGCAGCTAGCCGCTTTGCAGATATCCGTCGTGGATAGAGATGGGGAAGCCTTCCTTCAGTCTCTCACAGTCACTCCTCCACTATTGCAGTGGGTCAGAGAGGTATAGTGTGGGGATGCTGACTGTGAGATGCGGCATGCACAAATATCCTCAGAATAGGCACCTGATGGTTTCTCCTTTGGAGAAGAGCACAACGTCCTTTTCAAAGGACGTACCTTAGTACTAGTTGCTTTACGGGAGGAGGTGCTGAGAGAGTTTCACACTTCTACTTTGGCGGTACATCTTGGAGTGGTGAAGATGTACCAGGATCTCAGACGACAGCACGGGTGGCTAGGCATGAAGAAGGCTGTGGCAGAGTTCGTTTCTCGATGCCTCACCTGCCAGTAGGTGAAGGCAGTGCATCAGGTACCAGCAGGCTTGGTACAACCCTTAGAGGTCCCAGAGTGGAAGTGGGATGGCATATCTATGTACATCGTGACTGGACTTCCACGCACTTCCATAGGTCACGACTCCATTTGGGTGATTTTCGACTTACTCACCAAGTCGGCTCGCTTATTACCCATCAGAGAGCAGGTCTAAGTGGAGATCTTGGGACGTCTCTACATTCAGGATATTGTGCGGCTCCATGGTGTGCCATCATCTATCGTCTCCAATCGAGATGCTCGCTTTACTTCCCGGCTTTGCGAGGGGTTACAAGAGGCCTTCGGGATGCAGCTACGTTTGAGCATCACCTTTCACCCTCAGACGGATGGTCAGACGGAGAGGACCATTCAGACTCTCGAGGACATGATCCGCGCATGTGTCCTCGACTTTAGTCGCAGCTGGGAGGACCACCTACCCTTGTTGGATTTCACGTACAACAACAGCTACCACTCCACCATTGGGGTGGCACCATACGAGGCGTTGTACGGCCGACCTTGCAGATCTCCTTTGTGTTGGACAGACCCTGGGTAGTGAGAACTTGTGGGACCGGAGATGGTCCAGGCCACGACAGAGAAGGTCCAGGTCATCCAGGAGTGGATAAGGACTGCTCAGAGCCGGCAGATGTCCTATACTGACAGGAGGCGGAGCCCACTAGAGTTTGAGGATGGTGACCACGTCTTCTTGCGTGTCTCACCTTGACGTGTATTATGGAGATTTGGATGAGGTGGAAAGTTGTCTACACGCCTCATCGGACCGTTCCAAGTCCTCAGCAGGATTGGCGAGTTAGCTTATCGCCTGGCTCTACCACCTCAGTTGCACCGGGTGCACGATGTCTTCCATGTATCACAGCTGAGGAGATACGTTCACGACCCGAAGCATATCATTGACCATGAAGAGCTGGATGTTGATGATGGGGCGACTTTTGCAGAGGTCCCCGTGCAGATCAAGGATTGACAGGAGCGGGTCCTACGTGGACGATCGATTCCTCTAGTGTGCATCAAAATGCAGCACGGGAACCTCCAGGAGAGAACTTGGGAGAGGGAGGCTTAGATGCATGCTCAGTACCCACATTTGTTTCCCTAGATTATGATGTATCTTTACGGGGATGTAAATCCCTACGGTGGGAGTAATGTAAAGACCCGTAAAATTCAAGGAAATTTTTTTCTTAATTTTCTTTGAGATTTTAAAAGAACACAGTTTCTGACGGAACTTGATTCTGAGACTCGGTGTGCCCGGAATTACTATCCGAAGTTTAGCTCAGGTACGTTTAGTGAACGAACGGGCGGGAATTTCTATCTTATTAACCGGTGCTCAGAATCGAATTCGGAGGGCACCGATGGAACCGCAATGCCTGTAATTTCTTAGAAAGACCTTTTCCAAATTTGCGTTTTCACGAGAGAGGTTGATAAAAATTGTGGAAATTAAAATAAAAATTTAACTTCAATTTTTATTTTCTCTAAGTGGATTTAAGCTTTGGGTGGTTGTTGGGTAACTACCCAACTTCCCTTGGGAGGTTATGAGGGTGGTGGAGCCCACACGAACCCCACCCCTTCACATTCCTTAACTCCTTCAACTCACAATTAAATTTGATAAATTAAGTTTTAATAACTTATGATATTAATGAAGTGTGTTTAATGTGAGTGTTTGAATTTCAAACTAATGTCAAGTTAATAAAATAAGTGTGGGCTTATTTTATTAAGGGTTGAATTCTTGTTGTGGAGTCTTTGGGAGAAAAGGCTATGGAACTTGAGGAACTTCATCGTCTTCGATGAAGAATGTGAAGAACACATCGATCTCTAACGAAGAATGTTGAGTCCTCGGAAACCGACTACGCGACGCGATATACTGTGACGCCGACGATGTTTTCTTTCGTGATGTCTCTTTCCACAACAGATTTTGCGCGACGAATCCTCATTCGACGAAACTCTGTTCAAACTACGCTCGAGGTAGGGGGTTTATTTTTTTTTTTGTTTTTGATTACTACCTTGATGTTCTTCATGAAATATGACCAATTGCTATCGATTAACGAGAGGGGGTCGGACCACACAAACACGACCGACCCTCCTCCCTTCTCTATGTTGCTGTTTCTATTGTAGATTGAAATAGGAATGGAGTTGTGCCGTCGCACCACGCGGGATTGTGCGTCAAGGAAAGCGTGGTGTCGTGGCGTTGAGCCGTGAAATTGAACAAGGATTCACGCCATCGCGCCGTGTCAGAGAAACCCGAAGACACAACGGCCGAAGCGGGGCCGCAGTGGAGGGGCGTGGCGCTGTCGCGCCGCGGTCGTTTTCGGGCCGTGGCGGAGCAGGGTGACCGGCGGCCGGTTCCGGGCCGCCGGCGTCGGAGTTGGGGGGACCGGTCCTCGCCGGTCCGTGGCGGCAGAAGCCAGCCAGCCAGAGCTGGCCGGCCGGACAGGGGAAGGCTGGGGGTTACGAACCCCCGGCGGCCAGCTCAAGCGGCCCCCCATAATGGGGGACGCGGTTACAAAACCAGGGGGCCATCCCCCCCCCCCCCTTCATACGGCTCGACCGTTTGGCCAAGCGCCTGGCCAGCGCGCCCAGGTCCGTCCGGCTGCCTAGCCGGGCCGCGCCCAGGACGGGCCGGACCTGGACCCGATTCGGGTCGACCCGGTTCGGGCCGACCTTGGTGGTATCGGGGCGGGTCGGACCGGTCCCGAACCCCTTAATACCGAATCCCTTCCGGTCAGACGCCCATAACTTGTGCTATGTGCCTCCAATCGATGCACTGTTAATTACAATGTGATCCTTGGATCGAGACGGTCGTTTCGGTATATCGTACTCAATGTTTCGGAATACTTTGGATTTGACCGAGTTGGTTCGTACACGAAACCAACCGGGCCCTCGGAGCGGAAACACTCGTAACATGAGCTCCGGACGTCCGATTGACGTGTCGTTGACTATGTTTGATTTATCTTTGTGAGATTGATCTTTTGGCTTACTCCACCTGAGGTTTGGACATAGGTGGAGTTCTGTCGTGTTGGTTTTGACTTAAAACCCAACTGGGCCCTTGGGACGAAAAATCCAATAACTTCCAAACCGGGCGTCCAATTGACGCGCTGTCTGTGACGCTGAGTTCCTGTTGACGATATGGAACTTTTGGATACATCAACTCTGGACTTTGTGTCAGTTGATATATCAGCCTTTCGGCTCGTGGAGCAGACCCACCCGAACGAGCTTGTTGTGTGCGGGAACCCTAGAGTTGGCTGCGTTTGCGACTGTGACGACGACGACGACTGTACAGAGATCCTCAGTGGATTCGACGGTGACGACTACCACACTCAGTGATCCTACGTGGATCGGTGCTACCGATCCTGTGTGGGTCAGCGCTCAGCTGTTCTGTGTGAGCCAGTGCCTACAGATCCTGTATGGGTCCAATCCTATGTGGGTCTTTGCGGGGGTTAGTTACCTATCGATCCTGTGTGGGTCAGATCCTTTGTGGGTCATTGCGGGGGTTAGTTACCTATCGATCCTATGTGGGTCATATCGTTTGTGGGTCATTGCGGGGGTTAGTACCTATCAACCCTTTGTGGGTCATTGCGGGGGTTAATACCTATCGATCCTTTACGGGTCCGACGGCTTAGATGAATCAGTGGCAATATCTGTTCATCTCTATCGTCATACGAAGATGTATCCCGGTGTGAGCTGAAAACCAGTTTTTCTTTCCTATGTGGATTGTGTTGTGCTATCCTGTGTGGTTTTTGTTTTGCTTCCCTGTGTGGACTGGGTTGTACTTGGGCTCGGATGTTGGAGCCGAACTAGAATTGATGACTTAGGTATATGTATGGGCATATACCTAAGAAGTGTCGGATGTTACTTCGTGATTGTATCTTTCCCTTGTGGATTATCCTTTGTGGATTCTGGGAGACCATTGGGGGTCTCGGGGTCCCTACTGAGTTGCTTATACTCACCCCTACATGGGCTATGCCCTCACTACGTTGTGTTGGTTGCAGACGACGGACATCGATGATCGTGGTTGAGGCTTGCAGAGCAGGATGGTATCTGGAGGTGGACCACTGGATGAGACGTACTCGGAGCGGTCTGCTGGACCCGAGGAGTAGTGGAGGCTATCTGTACTCACCCTTCAGGTGGGATTTCCAGTGGACAGCTCGGCGATGCGGCTTTACTTTTCAGTTGTTGTTTTCCCTTCCAGTTGTACTTTACTTTCATTTGGGTTTGTATACTCTCCCACTTACTTTTCCACACTTACTGTTGTACTCAGTTTTTAATTAGTGTTTACTTCTACTATTTGCTTGTTCTGTGGTGTTTGTTTACTTTACATAGGCAATGCCTTCCCTTTTTACCGGGATTTACGCCTTGGTTCTAGTTGCCAGCCCCTAGCCTATGGAAGGCGGGCTTGGGGTAGTCACGGCACGGGCCCCAAGGACGGTTCGTGACAAGAAGATCTATGGATTAATTAGGAATATTTGGCAGAATGTTGGATAGTTTTTGGTCAATCCAAAGATCTTGGGAGTTGAGAAAATTTTAGTGTACTGAGTACCCTTTTATAAGGGAGGAACGAGAACCCTCTTGGAAAATTACAAGGAAATTTCACAAAAATCCTAAAATGATAATGTCATTCACATAAAAAATGAATCCAAATTGTCGTTAATTTTAAATTTGGAAGTATAATATGGAAATATGGCTATAAAATATGATTTTTACATGTTGGTAGGTTGTTTTATTCAATATTGTCTTTTTACCCCCCCCCCCCGCCCAATAAATCAATTTTTACCTTAATCATGACTCTTAATTTTTACTCTTTTCACTATTAATTTTGGTCAAAAAAATATGTTCACCTTATTAGATAATATAAACCATGGTGATTTTAATTTTGAAATCAATTTTTACAAATTTCAGTAACAGATGCTCCAAAATTTTAATTCAAAATTATTCATGTATACATGTTGAAAAATATTGTTTTTAATGAGAAAATGTTAAAAATATTAAAAAGTTTTTACATTAACATTTAATAATAAAAACATTCCATTAAATAAAATTGGATAAATATTTATTATTTATATAATTTTAATTTGAAAAAATTAAAATTTAATTTGACATTATAAATAATTTAAAAAAATGGGAGGATTCAATTAAAATTCAATACTTGTCAATATTCATTGAAAAATAAAATATTTCATAAAAATACCTATTATTCAGCCTAAATTATTTTAATATTCTAATTTAAAATCGAAATTTATTTTTTTATAAAAAAATAAAAAAAATTAAAATTAAATTTTAAATTGTATGTGCATCGCCCAACTAAACCTTCTTTCTGGAAAAATACATGTTTTCAGAAAAAAATAATTTTTTTTCAAAATGATTCATATTTTATTTCAAATTAATGGATAAAAATTTAAATAATATCGTTATTTATATTATTACCCTTCAATTTTTCGGTTATGTGATAACTATCACATTATATATTAATATCTTAATAATATGTTATGTTTTGTTCAAACTCAGTCATGAATGTAACAAAATTTAAACCTTGTGTTGTGTATAATGCATGCTAAACTCATAGTTCTATGTGTAGTAATATACTAAATAAATTAATTTTATATAAAAACAAATATATCCAAAATTATCTAGGCCATATATTTTCTTCTATGTTTGGTCTTATGTTTCATATACATTATAGAATTTAATGTTATTATTTTAGAATTTCAAGGTGTTACGTAAAACTACATTTTATGATTCACAAGTGACATTGAAAGACCAATTAATATAATCCAACCACGTATATTGATGTATAAAGTAAAAAAACTCTTGTCTAAAAAACATAAATAAATGAGCCAAAAATTCCCATTCGATGAGAATCACATAGCTCTTTCTCTCATTCACAGATGAAAACAACTTTCTCCACCACAAACTCAACTCCTACAACCTATCACCTAAGAACAGAAATTTATTTCCCTTACCTGAATCATGGTATAATGAATATATACCCACACTTAATAGTTTGAGTTGGTGTGGGAAAAATTAAAATGTATGATTTCATGAAATAAATCCCACCAAATCCCCTATAATATAAGTCATGAAAATGTAACCAATTCAATTTAAATAATCATATGTAATTTAATAACAATTTTGATTATCACTATTCTTGATAAAATGAATACATTATCACAAAATAATAAAACCCATTATATTCCAAAAATTGGAAATCCTTCTCAGTTCCACCCAAATATGTCATCAATAAGTAAAAAATCAGAAATTCTTGTCTATCATTAGACAAGACACCCATTTTTGATAATGTCTTACTTGAGTGGAATAAAAATTTCATGGACCATAATATATGTGTCACACAAATTTCATGTAATATCCCTTATATCCAAAATACCCAACCCATATATCTATACATCACACTTCAAACTCATTTCTTAAACCCAACAAAAAAATTTATCCAAATGTATTTTAAATCAAAAAAAATTCTCGTCCAGACCTTTAAATCCAAATTTTAAATATAAATAATTTCTCTAAAAAATAATTTTAAAAAAGAGATTTTGAAACAATAAATCAGGGAAAAATTACCAAGAATCCAAAACAACCCTGATTTGGTGGGTTTTAATCCTTCAGGTCATCCAATCATTCTATCAATAGTTCATTACACCACTAGAAACACAAAATTAAGCTAAATAATCCCTATGAATTAAAAGGTCATTACCTTCCAACCCCTGGATATTACATGTCATACCATATCTATCCTTCTATTTGATCCTTAATGTAATCCACAAATATTAAGATAAACATTTTTTTAATATGTCATGTCTACCAAAATTTTAGGAATATTAAAACAAATATAGTATATTTATATCCGTCAAATCATAGTTTAATCTAATATATTATTAAATCATGAACATCAAATACCAGATATCTCTAAAAACTGGGGCATAAAAATATTATTCTCTAAAAAACTATAGTTTTAAAATATTAGGAAATCAATAAGATAAAAACACAATTGAAAAAATTGAACGACATAATAGAGTACATTATTCCATTTATAATTATAGATTCTAATTAATTTATAAACTCTTTATTTATGATCCTCAACCTTATTCACATTTCATAAAATGTTAATTTTATATAAGCCATTTCTTTTCATTATGGTGTAATGCATAAAATGTAAAGAATAACCTTAGATCCTACAACACTATTAATTCCCTCATATAATATACTATTTCATATAACATATAATTGAATACTCATTAATTCTCAATCAATATATTATTTACAACATAATTATCAACATGATATAGTATTTTTATTTTCAACAAATATAATTCATGAAAATATTTACATAATAAAAATTATGAATAGAAAAATAGACACCTATAGTTTTTACTATCAATAAAAAAATTTCATTAGATATCCTCAAAACATATGTAAACATCTTAAAAAAATTTATCATAACCATATTTCATCCTTTAAGAACAATTTAAACAAAACACCACCATTTTAGAATAATTTCAATAAATCTCCTCTTTTTATTGATCTAGGTTCTAATACCATCACTCTATAACAATTTATTTGATACATCCTATGATCATTACATTTTTTTGAAAGAATTTTAGGTGAACATAAATAATTTATGGATCTAAACAAAAATATACATTATTTAATCTTTAATTCAATACAATATTGGTCACTACATTTTAGTGATCACAAGGTCATTGGATAGTTCCAAATACTTAAATTCATACCATTGAATATTCTACATTTATAAAAATATAAATATAATTGAATAAATAATTAATACAATAAAAAAATCTCATAATATTTCATATAGATTCTAAATATTAAAAAATTACTATTACTTTTTACAAGTATAGTTATCATAATGAATTCTCAGGATAACATTATCCCTTAATCAATTCAACACTCATTGTCACTTTGTTTAGATAATGTTACTATAAATAATAATAATGTATATTTGAGTACAATTATTCAAATAAAATAACTATATAGTACATAAAATAAGTAGTAACATGAAAATAATTTCACTAATATCATGTTGTCAACAAATGTGAAGTATAAATAAAAGTTCATTATAGTCATTCTGAATATAATAGTATGATGTGTAAAAAAAATTACATTAACTATTTTATTAAGTACAATCATAAAAATATAAAAAATATCATGAGTTAAAAATAAGTATCTTAATCAACACATGATATTTATATAAAAACATATTTTCCATGTTTATCAAAAATTCTACAATTGAGTAACTCCATTCTCTATTAAATATAATTATGTTATATAACTTCAACCACAATGTGTAAAAAATCTAAACATCTTGTCCAAAACATATATTAAAATATATTATTTTAACACATATATATCATAAGCTTCTATTTTATCTCACTGGTATTCAAAAAAATGATCCATCTCATGTAGAATTCTCATATAACATTTCTGTTTTATACTAGAATCTAATATTTTTCAAAAAACATTTATAATTTTGGATCTATTGATTTTATTCCTTCCAAAAAAATAATATTCACAATGTAAGGTATTTTCATAACATGGTAATATTTTCTAATATTCTTGCACATATGAATCCGTTAAACTCTTATTCCATGTATCCTTTAAAATATTATACCATGTATTATGAAATTATTCTATAACTTCATTTTATTTCCATTATTAACTTTTATATGGAATAAAAATACATTTTTATCAATCTATATGGGGTATACCATGAATTAATCATAAGAAAATATAAGTAAACCATAAAATTGAATTCCATAAAAAATATAAACAGACATCAAAATAGATTTGTATGATAATAATTATCAAGTGCTCATTGAATCAATGATCCACCAGTTTTATAAAATCCTTAAAGAAAAACATATACTATCTCTTTAACTTATTTGGATAGAATATGTTTATATATACATATTCAACCACAAAACATATCACTATATTTTGATATATACATATTATCCTGATATAATGTATTTTAATAGTTTTCCATGATGAATGTGAGGATGTGTTTTGGTCAGGGAAATCATAGAAGAATTGACCACCCCCCCCCCACTTTTTTCTATTAAAAAATATAATCCCATCGATGAAAGGGGAATGTTGAAACATGTTAGATGTAGTATCTTCATGTGGTATTGGAGAGTATTTTATTTGATTCCCATCTGTGTTTATATTCCGAATTCAAGAAAGGGTTGTCACGAACTCTTAATACTCATGAAAAACTGAGTAAAAGATACATTATGTAGACATATTTATAATTATAGTGAACCATTAATATTCTAAAATATATTATTTTTATTTTATTATTTATTTTGTTTGCATTAGGGAAAATCATCTATAATAAATTTAGATTAATTACGATAATTATCTATTCAGATGCCTCATCTTGAAGTATTTATGTTTTACCTTTTCATACAAAATCAGTTGAATATTGATTGGTAAACTTTCCTCAAACCTAAAAATCATAAAAATGATAGAGACTATGAAATTGACTAAAAAATGGGTGATTATTTCTGAAATATGACAAAATTTGTTTGAAAATATAAGGAAAAAACAGTTGGAAGTTATGTTTGGTGAATATGTATGTATCTATACTTATACTCAACTATATAATATATTAATAGGGTCATAATGAATACAAAATACTTAATTTGAAATAATATTTTAAATATTGTGTCATATTAGGGAGAAATTATATAGATTAGTATTTCCTCCTCATGAAATTTCTATACATAATGTGTTCCATTTATCTCAATTGATAAGATTTATATATCGTCTTCAAATATTTTTTTGGTTATTGATGTAGAGTAAGAAGAAAATAGTTCCTATATATTGAAACCCATATATATCATTGATTAGAGTGAGAAGGTGACATAAAGAAATTGTGTTCCAAATTTTTGGGTATGATAGGAAGATGGTAATATGCATAGTGAAATTTTGGTGGTGGAGGTAACGAATAAATCTCAATGGTCTAAATTTATCCCTAGAAACATGATACTCATTTTTATAGAAATGAAACATGATGGTGAGGGGTTAATAACCCTTGAAATTCAGGTGATTAAAATTATTTCAAATGGTGTTATTTAATTTTTTTTAATTCTATATTAGAATAGAAATTAATACCATATGATGAATGGATGGTGGTTTGTGTAAAAAAGAGTGACTGCCTTTATCTCATAGGATCACTGGGTAGTTGATGGGTAACCACCATGTTTTTAATTTCCATGAGTTTAGTATGGAAAATATATTCCCATTATCACTAGGTGGTAAGTAGTGTAATACAAGTAATTTTGTGGCCACAGGGTAGGTTTTGGTCCTCTAATAGTTACCCAGTAGATAACAATAAGATCCCAGATTTCATTTTAATGTATGTTCTACTTACACTTCAGTTTAATCCCTTTACATTGATTAATTAACTGCTTACCCATGTCATTGAGGAGGATCGGGGGTGTTTCGAGGTTTCAAAACATGAAAAAATGAGAAAAAATGGATTTATGGGTAAACCACATGGTCTACACATGGTTAGTGCTAACCATGTGGATAGCCCAAGGAAACCACGAAAGATGTGAGCTTTTGGATAGTGGCATCCACATAGTTTGTGCAAGGTTTGGAAAACCATGCGGGTAAAACTTGTAACCCTAAAGTGTTTAAAAAATTAAAAAAATACCACTCCGGGGTTTTTGTGTTCACTCAGGATTTTCTTCCTCGCAACTTACAACCCTAGGAATCACCCAAAGGGACCAAGAGCTTACCAGGATCTATCTACTTCTATTCATGACCATTTGGGGTGTCATTAGATGAGAATCAAAGATCTGGGTGAGTCAAATATTTTCCTCTTCTCTCTTTTCCGATTTGGGTCTTGTATTTTGGTTGATTTCCATAAGAAGATCTCGAAAATATATTTTTAGTGATAAAATGAAGCACTGATAAAAGGGTCTTTTATCAGCGCTTTCTTTTTAGCGCTGATAAAACACCCTATTATCAGTACTTGTTTTTAGCGGTGATAAAAATTAAAAAAAATAAAAAAATACTGCCAATCTCAAGGGGGGATTTTTACAGCGCTTGAGCCCCCCTTTATCAGCGCTTTCCCACACCTCCAGCGCCCGCCCGCACCGCCTACACCATTTATCAGTTTTATCCCTCTAAATCACCCTTGTGCGTGCGCCCCTGCCTCCACCCAGATTTGATCTCGTGACCTCCCCTCTGCGCACCTAAAGCCTTTTCCACTCCCCTCTATTGATTTGTTCTCTTATTCATGATATATATATTTGTTTATATATATATTTAGTTATATTTATTCGTATAGTAATATATATTTATATTAATATATATATTTATATTAATATATAAATATAGTTATATTAATATATATATTTATAGTTTTATCAATATATATATAGTTATATTAATATATTTATAGTTATATTAATATATAGTAGTTATATAAATATTAATATATTGGTATTTTAAATAAAATGGATATTATTTATTATTTAGATAAAGCTAATATCTTTTATATGTAAATATGTTTAATTATTTATTTAAAAAATTTAATTTTTAGCTGGGAATATAAAAAAATATGTACATATAGTTATATATTTGATTATAAATAGTAGTAAATTATAAAAAATGATAAAATTTCAAAGACATAATATCAATATGAATGTAATATCTTGTAATAAAGTCAGTCCCCACCAAAAAAAGCCAATAATACCCCCTTAAATGAGGCTGAAAATCCACAAAATGTTAAAAAATCTGGGTACCCCGACTAAAAACTCAGTTTTTGAGGATTTCTGGGCCTCTTTTTGCCTCGAAAAACCCTTGATTGGGGTCTGCTCGGTGACAGTGACATAGAGCTCGCCGTAGGCTTCAATTTTATATGTGGTAGATCTCAAATGGACACCCGGATCAAAAGTTATGGCTGTTTGAAGTTTGAGTTGCATTTTCCACATATTTTGGATCGTTTTTAATTTTTTTTTATTTTTTTAGTCTTCAAATTGTTATTAAATTAATATTACTCCATAATAATTAGCAAATTATTAATTAAAAATATTTATTTAATATTTTTATAAACCATTTTCACTAAATATCTTATATATTAAATATAATAAGTGTAAATGTATATTTATACTTATCTAAAATATATTTAAAAATTATATATTATATTTACATCAATATAAGTATAATGATATATTTATATATTAATATAATATTTTTAATTAGTTTTTTTTTGAAGTTGAACCCTTTATCAGCGCTTTTAAAAAAAACCCTGATAAAGGCCCCCCCTTCATCAGCGCTACTAAAACAAGCGCTGATAAAGGGGGGGGGGTTTATCAGCGCTTTTTTTAGCGCTGATAAAGGTACCCCCCTTTATGAGAGATTTTTCCTTAGCGTTAAAAAAGGGGTGGCACTGGCCTTGACCAGCTTTGTTGTAGTCTTTAGTGTGTCTAAACAACCTAATGGAACCCTCATGATCCACATTGGGTGCATGGAGGAAGATTTGACCTATGTTAGGGCCACCCATGGAGTGTGCCCATGTTTTTGGACTTAGATTTTAGCTTTGAAAATGTAGGGACGTTGTGCGAGAACATAGATCTCATGGTGAATATGATATTATGATTGAAGGATGTTCATGGGAGTCCTAGTAACACACCTTGGTTGGTAGGTGACCTATGTTTGTGTTTGGTTTTCTTAAAAAGGGGTTAAGTGATATAAGGGGAAATTCCAAGGGATTAGATTTATACCTGATTATTCTTAGTGAGATAGGCATGGTAAATGGGAAATGGGGATGAATTTTATGTGTTATAAATGATGAATGTGTTAATGAACTGTTGCATAATTTTAAATTCCCATTCTTTGATTTTATTGTGATGTTTTTAATGACATTAGTGATTTGTAGTTGTGAATTTTGGTTGAATGTGATGAATGTTAAATAAAGCATGTTCTCATTGATTGGTAGTGTGGGGTATATGCTTGAGGATCTATGCCAACAGGTCATGTTTTGACTGAGGTTCCAAACTCCACCCACTAAATGCATAGGTTAGGGAATGGGAGAGAGTTCTTTTCCCCTAATGGTTACATCCACCCGAACTGAGGCTTCGAGGCAAGGATAATGAGAATTGTTGTGTAATTATGCCTAGTGAGATAGGACTTGTTTAATTCTCCCATTTTGTGAATGTTGATGTTTCCTAATACATTGAACACATATACAAGGTGAATTGATAAATAAAGTATCATGGAATGAGTAAGGGGTATTTGATTGGTTTATTAAAAAGAACATAACTAATCTTGGCCTTATAATCTATTCCTTTATTTTTTTTGTTCAACAACTAATGCACTATCTATGGGCTGAATATTTTATAGACATTGTTGGTGGTGGCCTACTAATTTGTACTCACACCCAGCTCATGCCTTTTTTGGGTACCCAGGCAGATTTCATGGTTGTAGGTCAGGAGAAAGGCAAGGGCTCAGTGCTTGAGAATTGAGGCAGGATTTAATAGGATCTTGGTTGAGGTTCTGAACATAGTGCCAGGGCCATTTTGGGAATTCCACGATTTGTCTTCATTTCGATTTTTGTTCACTTTTCATTGTACCATGTCATGACATACTTACTGTTGGTCATGTTGTACCCAGTTTCGAAATAGTTTATTTATGCATTGTGTTGTTTGTTTTATAGTTTTCTGCTATTTATATTTTTAGTGATGTGGATTACTCTAGTAAAAGAGGGTATAGTCTCCCCATGTTACTACTTAGACCCTCGCTTCTAGTCATTAACATTTGGCATATGGGAAGGTGAGCATTAGGTCATGTAACCACCCTTCTCGGGACACTGGTTAGTGGCTCTCGAGTGGGGGGGGGGTCTTACAATTTTGTATTGGAGGAGGTCCATTCTCTTTATTACTATTTGGGTTGGTAGATAGAGGTTATGATAGTGTTGGGCCTTGGTAATGAGCTCATTATTTGTATTATCTAACCCATGTACATGGAAAAACCCAAGTCACCTTTTGTGGGAATTGCTGTTACATTTGATGATATTTCACCATCAGGTGATGCACTTGTTATTTGATTTGAATATTTTTAGATATTTAACAAATTGCTAGAATGGAATGATGTAGGGCATTCAGGCATCATCCTAGGCACCGATAAAGATAAGTGTCACACATCATGGTAGGCACACACATGGAATTAGTGTGTGGGATGTGAAGGTTAGGATTCATTATTTATTTTAAAAGGGATAACATTATGCCTAATAAGATGATGTGAATGGGTAAAAAGGGGTGTAAAAACATTGGGTGATAATCAAGTATACTTTTTATTAATAATTTAAATTGGGTTAAGATGTTGTTAAAGTAACTTGGAATGTTGAATGGTTTGAAATTGTGTTAGAAATAATGGCTTCCAACTATGTGAGTTCGTTATTCATGTTGGCCATGGTCCTAGGAGGAATGCCTAAGGGAAATGTCCTGGATGTGGAGGGAAGAGTGTAATGGTGTATGAAAAATGGGTAATTATGGATAGTGATGATCCTTCCTATGTTATCCATCCTTTTCGTGATATCTTTAGTGTTTTTTATATGGTTGTGTGTGGAATTATAGAGAAATGCCGCTGTGAAGACTTGTGCTAGTTGGGAACTGGAAGGTGTTTCTGAGAATGCTCCTCTGATAGTGAAATAGGAAAATCTAGTTGTTCAAGGTGATAGGGAAGAGTAGTTTCATGATGAATTCTCTCATTTTATATACATGATGCAACATGACACAGGGTGGGTTGTGCCAAGTCTATTCAAACTGACCAGAGAGTTTCAGTTGCAGCACCCTCCGACGTTTACTAGAGATGGTGGGCCAAAGGCAATAGAGTTCTGGATTGAGTCTGTCCAAACTATTATTGATCATTGTGAGACACTTAAATAGAAATAATTCAGGTTGGTGGATTATATGTTTAGAGGACAAGTGAAGCGTGGTGGGATATCAGGGTCCAAACGGAACAAGTTGAGTTAATGCGATGGAAGGGCTTCTAGGAGATGTTTCTTAAGCTCTACAATCAAGAGACCATGAGACAAGAAAAGGTGGTGGATCTTGAGATTTTTACTTAAGGTGAGATGTTAGTGATGGACTACTCTAGTTGATTCCCTGATTTGTGATGCTTCACTCCAAATTTGACCTAATATGAGTATGCTATGGTGAGAGGATGGGTTGAAACAGAAGATTAGGTATGAGGTAAATATATTTTGTGTTAAGAGGTTTTATGAAGTGGTAGATTAGGCTATTATCATAGACGAGAAACCTCAAGGGGGGCCTGGGTAGTGAGCTTTGTATGGGAAGCTGGGAAGACCAGTAGTGAAGATTTCAAGGGTAGGAAGCACCATGTTAGAAACATTCAGTTGTGTGGAAGTTTTCATAGTAGAATGAAGAGGGGAAAACCTCTTATATTGGAGAATGTTTCTATCTATGTGGTAGTTTGGGGCCATGTGTGGCCAGTTTCCCCTACCCCCAGTCAATTTTCGGGTGTGCGGAAAGTTAGGCCATGTGTAGAAGTTCATTAAGAACCCAGGAATGTTTGTAAATGAAATAATTCCTAAGCATATGTTGAATGAATGAAGAGGGTTGGTTACCACATATCAGGCTAGTAGTTGGAGCTCTAGATGTTGTATCGATAGGTGTGGTGGATGTGGAACTCTAGGTGAGACCATTATTACCATCAGGGTAGTGCAGTTTAGGGCACATTGGTTGGGGCCAAGTGTATAAGGTCATGTCAACTCCATGCAGTTCAGACTATGCCTGAGGGTGGTGAGGTAGGATCATCCATAGTTTGAGGTATGATTCTATTATCTTCCACACATACTAGTGCATTATTTGATATAGGTTATACACAATCTTTAATTTCTACTCAGTTTTTAGTTTTTTTTTTATTCTGATTGTGGAGAATGAATGTGGGGTAATGTCACTTGATTCTCCATTGGGAGTTCAAGTTGAGAACATTATGCAGTGTAAGGGGTGTCCTCTAGAGATTGGGGGTTATCATTTTTTATGGGATATGTTTGTTCTGGACATGTCATTTTTTGACTTGATCATGGGAACTAGTTGGTTAGTGTTGTATCAATCCCACATCATTTTTTATCGATGTCAGGTAATATTTACGTCTCTTAATGGAGACACATATTTCCCTTATGGTGAGTGGAATGCTCGATTGGGCCATGTTGAGCCTATTTTCCAGTAGTTAGAAGATCTCATAGCCTAGGTATCATTCCTTAAGTTAAATTATGGGGAGAAGAAGTATCCAATATTCCCACCAATAGATTATCAGTTTTAGGATGTGTTTCTTGAGGACTTATCAAAGTTACCACCCGAGAGAGATGTTGACTTCTCCATTGTGTTGTTACTAGGAGAAGAGCCAGTCTTCATTCCTCCATATCATATGGCACTGGTAGAACTCCAAGAATCGAAGGATAATTTTCAAGAATTGGAAGAAAATGGGTTTATTCATCCTATTACATCACCATGGGGGATCACCTATGATTTTTTTTAAAAATTATGGTGGGTCACTTAGACCTTGTATTGATTATAGGAGGCTGAACCAGATGAAGGTGAAGAACCAATACCCTATTTTTATAATCGATGATCTTTTTGAACATCACAGAGGTGCCTCGGTATTTTCTATGATCTATTTGAGATCTGGATATTATCAGTTAATGGTGATTGCTTCTGACATACGACTGATAGCATTCTAAAGCAGGTATGGTTTATATGAATTTTTGGTAATGCTGTTTGGGTTGACAAACACACTAGTTGTGTTAATGGATTTGATAAATCGAATATTTCACCCATAAAAGGACGGGTTAATTGTTGTTTTTGTTGATTATATCTTAGTGTACTCTATGAATCATGATGATCATGCCCAACATCTTGACATCGTTTTGAGTATAGTAATAGAGGATAAGATTTATGTTAAGCTATCAAAGTGTCAGTTTTGGATTGGTGATATGCTGTTTTTGTGACAAATCATCTCGAAAGAAGGTGTGTTAGTGGATCCATAGACAGTACAGGTTGTGGTGTCTTGAGAATATCCCAAGAAAATTTTTGATGTTCAGAGTTTTCTTGGTTTGGTTGGTTATTATTGGATGTTCATTAAAGACATGTCTAATATGGAAGCACCACTCTTTATTCTGACAAAAAATGGAGTGATGTTTGAGTGGCTAAGAGTATGTGATGGTGGTTTTAAAGAGATGAAGAAGTATTTGACAACCACCTAGATTCTAGTTTTACCTGAACTAGGAAAGAATTATACCTTGTTTTTTGATGCATCTGGGGTTGGACTTGGTGTAGTGTTGATGCAGGATAAACGGGTTGTTGCTTGTGGGTATAGATAGTTTAGAGCACATGATAGAAATTACCCAACTCATGACCTTGCACTAGCTTTAGTGGTTCTTTACTTGATGTTTTGGAGGCATTACATGTTGGTATAACCTTTTAAGGTGTTTACCAACAATAATAGTCTCATGTACATATTCTCTCTGGGGGATCTAAATCAACAATTGTGAAGGTGGGTAAAATACCTCCATTCCTTTGATTTTTAGTTTGTTTACACTCTAGGAAAAGGGATTAGTGTTTCCAATTCATTGATATGGAAGACTCGGAATCATGTGGACCAAGAATCATTATCATAGTGAAGATTTGTGACCTTGTTTGATAAGATGAACTGGGATGTATAGGATGTATCGGGGAAGAAGACTCTTGCATCCATACTAGTTGAATATATTCCTTTGAGTCGGATTAAGGAGATCCAATTAGAATATCAATAGTGTTTATAAATGAAGGAAAGTATTAAATATGTGGATTTACATTCTAACTGGTATTTTTGTGCTGATGGTGTTGCTCATGTTCATGATCAAGTTATGGTACCAGTAGGTGTACGAGAAGAGTTGATGTGCGAGTTCCATTCATTAATGTGGGAAGTGCATTTGGTTTTGACTAAGATGTACTATTACCTCCATAGGTATTTTTGGGAGCCTGGAATGAAGAAAGTAGTTGTGAGATTTGTGGTAAGGTGCCTTACCTTTAAAAAGGTGAAGGTTGAGCACCAGCATTTAGGTGAATTGTTGTATTCATTTCTACTTTGGAGTGGAAATGGAATGACGTGATGATGGAAATCATGGTTGGTCTTCTGAGAACGCCTCGGAAGAGTGATGCAATTTGGGTGTTCATTCATCTGTTAACAAAATTGGCTCATTTATTTCTAATCCAGTAGACCTTTATAGTTGATCTGATGGATGATTTATATGTTTTAGAGTTAGTGTGGTTGCATTGTGTTCCATGAACCATAGTTTCAAATCGGGCTCTACATTTTACATGGCGCTTCTATCAGGGGCTACAGAAGGTTCATGGAACCCAGGTGTTGTTGAGTATAGCTTATCACACACAGACGGATTGGAAATCAAAATGAAAAATTCAAGGATTATAGGAAATGTTGAGAGCTTGTAATTTGGATTTCGGTGGCTTGTTCGAGAAACACTTTCCTCTATATTTATTTTCCTACAATAATAGATATTAGGATACAACTCAATTGGAACATTTTGTGGCATTCTTCGGAAGACTATGTAGATATTTACTATGTTGGTTACAGGTGGGAGAGTCTAAGATATTGGGAATGATTTTCACTAGGGAAATGTTCAAGAAGGACAGTTAGATTCAGAAATGTTTGGAAATAGTGTAGAGTAAGTATAAGTCCTACGTATATCAGCATCATATACATCTGGAGTTTATGGTGGGTGATAGTGTGTTTCTCCTAGTGTCGCCAAGGTTGGGTCACCGTCGAATTTAGAGTCCGGCAAAGTTGTAACCTAGGTATGCATTTCTATTTGGTATTGTGGAGAAGATCGGGTTGGGGGATTACTTATTGGCTCTTCCACAGTGATATAATAGGATGCATGATGTGTTTCATGTTACAAAACTTCATCAATATCACCGAAACCCATATCATGTTTTAGATGTAGATAATGATGAGCTTGATGTTGATGCATCCTTCAAGTAGAATCTAGTTCGTGTCATGGACCACAGTCACAATGTTTTTCGAGGCGAGGTGTTACCTTTGGTTCGTGTGTTGTGGTAGCAAGGAAAAGTTCAGGAGGAAACACGAGAGAAAGAATCAGATATATGGGCCTAGTGGCCTGAACGCTTTTCTAAAAAACTCAAAGATGCTTGGGAGAGCGGCTCGAGGATAAGTTGATATATGGTGGGGAGGTTGTAAGATCCCAGACTTATCTGTAAGTGATGTTCTATATATGTTTCAGTTTATTCACTTTATTTTGAATAATTACGTTCTTACTCATTTCCATAAGAAGGCTTGGGGTGTTCGGAGGGATCGACACATGAGAAATGAGAAAAAATGAGTTATTTTGGGTGGGTCTCATTGTCTGTGCACGGTTATTGCACTCCGTGTTGACATCCCATGTAAAATGTGTAGGAGTTGAGATTTGGGAATGTGGAATCTACACGGTTAGCGTATGGTCTGAAAAATTGTGTGGTATAGAAACTTTTAAAAAAATAAAAAATTTCCCCTTCGGGGTTTTTATGTTAACTTGGGATTTTCCTCATCCTACTGCCTTGAAATACTCGTAAAGAACCAAAGGGACAAAGGGTTTCCAAGGATTAATATCCATTGATTATTGACAGTTTGGAGTGTTGTTTGATGTGAATCGAAGATCCGGGTGATTCTAATCTCCTCCTCCTCTCTCCTTTCTAGTTTAGGTCTTGTATTTTGGGTGATTTCCATCTGAAGCTAGCAAACCACTCTTTTTCGGTGAGATATTGGTTGAGGATTTAAAGGGGTGTTGGATTGTGATTCAAGGCCTTTGTTGAGAGGTACTTCATTAATGGATTCAAGTTTGGTGGTCTATTTTATTATCCCTTGAGTTTTATGGAGATTTGTTCATGTAGGGCCTTGATTCTTACCCTCTTGTGATGATTTATTCATTAAATTGTTTTGATGTGATGGTTAGGGTGTCTCAACCACCTAATAGAACCCTCATGATCCCCATGGGATGCATGGAAGAAGATGCGACCTATGTTAGGGCCACCCATGGGGCGTGACCACATTCATAGACATAGATTTTTTCTATATAAATGTAGAGCCATTGATAGATAACATAGAGCCCATGGTAAACATGATATTATGCTTGACGGATGTGAATCAGAGTCCTAGTAACCCACCTTGGTTGGGCGGTGACCTATGTGTGTGTTTGTTTGGCATAAAAATGGGTTAATGGAGATAAGGGGGAATTATAAGGGATTTGATTTATATATGATTTTTCTTTGTGAGATAGGCATGGGAAATAGAAAATAGGGATGAATGTTGTTGGTTAAAAAGGAATATGTGTTATGTCATAATTTTAAATTCCCATTCATTGGTATTGTTGTGATGTTGAAAATGACAATTGCGATTCTTGGTTTTGAATTGTGGTTGATTGTGATGAATGTTAAATAATGTATGATCACATGGATTGGTAGTGCGGGGTATAGACAAGAGGTGAAACTCCCACGAGTCGAGTTTTGACTGAGGTTTCAAACTCAATCCTCTAAATTCATCAGTTTTGTAAGGAGAGATAGTTCCATTCCCCTAATGGTTGCATCCACCTAAACTGAGGCTTTGAGGTGAGGATAATGAATATTTTGGTGTTATGATGCCTAGTGAGATCAGAAATGTTTAGTTTTCTCATGTTGTGAATTTCGATATTTTCAAATCAATTGAAAACATATAAAGGGTGAATTGATAAATAATGTATCTTGGAATGAGTGTGGTTTATTTGTTTGATTAACTGAAATGAACATAATTTATCTTGACCTTCTAATATATTTCCTTTATGTGTTTTTCTTACAACTTTATGAACTATATATGGTCTGGATATTTTATAGAGATCGTTGGTAGTGGCCTACTGAGTTGTACTCACACCCTACTCTGGCCGTCGTTGGGTACCCGGGTAGAATTCATGGTTATAGATCAGGAGAAGGGAAAGGTCCCAGTGCTTGGGAATTGAGTCAAGATTTTGGATGATATTGGTTTAGGATCAAGACTTAGTGTTAGAAACATTTTGGGGATTCCTTTGTTGGTCTTTATTTTAGTTTTTGTTCCCATTTCATCGTAGCATGGCATGGAATACTTACAGTTGGTCGTGTTATACCCAGTTTGGGAATTGTTTATTTATGCAACTTGTAGTTTGTTATATTAAATTCCACTATATATATTTTTACTCTTGTGGATTACACTGGTAAACGAAGTTATAGTCTCCCAATTTTACTACTTAGTAACTCACTACGAGTTGACAACCTCTAGCATATGGGGAGGCGTTCTTGAGGTCATGTAACCACCCAGATCGAGGCACCGATTAGTGGGTCCCGGGTCGTGGGCATTACAATAGAAAAAATATTTTAAAAAAATATTATGGATAATGGTAATTTTATTTATTTATGTTTTCTATAAAAAAGTGGGTATTTTTGAAATTCCGATATAACACCCTATGGAGATATCTCCATTGATCATTCTTCTTTCAAATCTTCTAACAGTTTAAATATTCTTTCATCCTTGAATAAGTTTTATATCACGTTTTTATAGGGCATCTCCCATGGTTTGACAATGTTACCACTTCCACTACTCCGTCTCATTTTTATTATTTTCATAGATTGAAATAAATATTCAATTCTATGATATTCTTATACACTTTTAGATTCAAAAATTTTGTTCAGTTTCATCCCTTATATCCCTAGAATATTGTTTATAACACTACGAATTATGTGATACCTCCTCCCTTGAAATATTTCAAGATAAATTTCATCATAGATGTATGGGGTAGAGTGAGACTTAATTGAAAAATGAATTTTTTCAAAAAAAATATTATTTTTATGATTGATTTATATTGAGAATAAATAAATGAAACTGTTTATATTCAATATTATTAATTTTAATTTATACCATTACTTTTTAATAAAGAGATATTTTCTATTTAGTACTTTTCAGGATTTCTGTATAGTCATACTTTGTAAAATAAAATGTTTATCTATGGAATGGTATTTTTTAATATTAGGTTCCATGGTTTTAAAACCATATATTGGTTGATATCTTCTCTTATATATATAACCTTAGTTATTTCATATGATAGATATAAGTTATGTTAAGTAAAACCACTTTAAAATATAGCTTCTTTATATTTTTATCTAATGAGAATTACATTAATGATATTTATTCTATACATTTACCTCTAGGTATATCCATTGATTATGTTTATCTAATTTTTTAGTGGTTGTAATAATTGATAAATATAGGTAATGATGGTTTCCATATAGTCCAATGAGCACATGGTAATTCGTCTCAAAGTTATATAATATATTTTATTATGAGAATTTTTTTGGAATTTTTTAGAAATTTTTTTAAATTGGTCTTTCCTAAATTTATAACCAATTTTTGTTTCAACTCCATATAGTTACTCTTATGATAGTCTGGTCAAATTGGGTGGTTACCAGCTGTAGGGTATGTCATACTCACATGTAACACATATCCTCTTGTGTATATGTAGATCCTTTTATCTATGATATATGGTTGGGAAATGAATCCTCAATTATGCATCAACAGGATGCATCAGATTAGATACATAATGTACATTTATAAATGGTGTTGAATATACCTTGTAAAGATCACTTGGGGTGTGTTTTGTATTCATATTTTGGAATTTTATATATCGGTATGGAACTATTATGATTCAATATACATTTTTTGGACTATAACTGAGTTGTTTGGGGACAAATACTTTCCAATTAATAATATCCCACAGATTCCATGTGTTTTGAATCAATTTTATTGATATATATATATATATATAAGTTATCAAGAGGGAAAATAACTTCATACCCCCTAAAAAACCCTCAGCACTTGTTCCCATGTCCATGGAACATGAAATGTATCCAAGGTCTTATGATTGTTTTGACCAAAAAATCTAATCTGGACTGAGTTTTTAGAATTTTTGGAAATAAATTATTTTTTATTCAATTTTCTATTTTTTTATTCAATATTAAATTCAAAAATTCAACCCCAAACCCTTCATCTATAAATTCCCACCAGTTCATCCCACTATACTCATGTAAAATTATGTTTTCTCATTCATTTCTCTTTTATTATCTCTCTTATTATTATTTCTCTCTACTTGTTATATATTTAAATTTTTTAAAGGGTTGGTTACAATGAAAAGAAGATAGTGAGTTAAGGGTTCCCTTCATCTACCTTACCTATATGAAGTTCATTTATAGTAATACATTTTCTGATTATTTTCAAATAAAACTTTTTTTTATATTCTTGTAGTGTTTTCTATTTTATATATTATTGTCATATGTTAATTATTGAATTTTTATGATAATTGTTTAAAATTAAAACATTTTTCCATTAGAATATTTATCTATTATCATCAGGGAAATTAACGACTATTAACAAAAGGGTTACCCTGAGTTTTTTGGTATACAGATAGACCCTATGGCATTCCAAGTCATGTACACATGTATTGTGTAATCTCTACCAATACTAATTTTGGATTGATAAACTTATCCTTTCCCTTCACAATGATATATTAAATTGATATATTGAAAATAATTTTTTATAAATTCATTTTACCAATAATAACGAGTAAAGTTTAATATTATCATTAAAAATGAATTCCTTATTCTTAATTTTAATAAAAAAAAGTTAATTTGGATAAATCTCTTATATTTGATTCATAAATCTCTTAACCCTATAGATAAGAAGGAAATATCCTTTAGTATAACCCCAAAAATAGTAGAAGAAAATGTGATCTTGTATATATTACTAGTGGATGGTTTGAGTATTATACGATTCCCTTTTAGTATAATGTTTTGGGAAGCATACACTTATAGTATTGAATGAAAATATTCATCTAAAAACATACCAAAACTTCCATTATGAATGAATATTTCTAGGCGATTGAAAAAAATGTTTGGGTGTTGAACAGGTTTGAGGTATTATGTGAAGATGTTATAGATAATTATTTTTTTGGGATATGAATATCCAATTTCATAGTTTAGTCATAAAACCATTTTTAAGGATCCATGGGCCATGAAATTGAGTAGTTTCACATAAATTGATTTAAAAAATCTAATGAGGATCATCAATGTTGAAAAAAACACTCAGTCAGATTTCTCTAATTTTCAATCGTATTGTAATCATACAAAACTTTTTCATACGAGATGAAGGAATATAAAAAATGGTGGATTTGACTCGAGGAAATATTCAATTGAAAAAATCAAGAACACAATATGTATGGAAAACTATTTTGATATACTAAAACCAATGATTACAAGATCAGAAAAAAATGATTAATGATCAATGTCTCAAGTTTAATCCCACAAAAAAGGGGGATATAATGAGTCATTGGGAAAACATCAGCTGACTTTTTATGTTAACTCGTGTATGGAGGAGGAAAATAAAGAGGATTTAAAGGGGGTTGATTGGTAAAGTCCAAATAATAATGCAAATGAACCTAGGGCCCATAAGGACTAGTTCAAACCATAACAAAGAAGTGATCTAGTAATAAAATTATACATATTAATGCACTCCCATGAAAAATGTTGGAAGAGGGAATGATGTCAATTACTAAATGGAATATGACACTAGCATAAATGAGAGTGATTTAAAATATATAGAAATAATGAAAAAAAATCAGATTGATAAATAATTTCCCATTTTGACTTAGGGATTGGATGGATGAAAGATTTTCTAGGATAGTTTATCAAGACCTAGGAAAAGTTTTCCTATTTATTCAAGGAATTACTTAAATATGGTACTTAGTAAATGGAAATTTCTATTGAATATAATTTATATATGATTCAAGGGTATATAATTTCAAATTTTTCTGGAATGTTATAGTGTTGTTATATACAGCTTTATCATCTGGTTATCATTTGATAATTTTTTCATGGTTGAACCAAAACCCATAAAAGTATATTTTTTGAAAATAAAGGTATTGAATAAGAAGGGTGGAATATTTTATATTATAATAAAATTTAGTTATTTTATTAATTATTGGAAAAGTTTTGAGTAATGTTGGAAAATAAATATATATCTTTCCAATGGATTGGGTAAAGTTTTAGATTGTTAGATAATATGTATAGGACATGATTATGTGTTTTTTTGTCATTATAAAGTATAAATGTCATTTTAGATTTAATGATACTATATGTTTGGTGAATATCCATTTCATTGAAGTCCATTTGACAATATGTTTTTCATGTTCAATTTATTACACATTACTTATGTATCATGTATTTAATGCACACATCCATATACATTCATATCTATTTTCCCTCTCCATAAATATCAATTGCAGCTTCCCCAGTGGGTCATGATGAGATCTCGATATGAGTCTCGCTAGTACTTTAATGCATTGTGTGTTACATGAATTCCTTTGTAATGTAGCCCCATTTCCCACATAGATAAAATCATATATATATATATATAATGATATTTATCATATTTTTTAGTTTTATAATTCTTTATATCATGTTATATGGAGATATACACTTTGACACATTAACTTTCTTATTACACTCCCTATCATGCTATTTAGATCATCCATTTATTTTCTTGTAAAATACCCACAAATGTGAATATATTATGAATAATTTATGATTAATAGATTCAAATATATATATAATATATTTTAAATAATTATATACAAATTTTTTATCATGTACTATGTCATAATTTCCAAGTAGACTAATGTTATTTGATTTTCTGAATTGTTCATATGGAGAAAATTTTAAACAATTTAATACATATTTTATTAGTTTATAATAATTTATATAAGTTTGTATTTGGTGTGTTACAACTTGATTTTATTATATGTGTAGTGGAACATGAATGAAGAAAACATGAATAATGAATGAGGGATAAATGATAGTGAATTATTAAGGAATTTTAATAGGTGGTATAATATCTCTAACGTCCCTGTTCCGGAAGCCACCGAGAGGCGCCTCGTACCCAGTTGGTCACATGGCCTCAAGCGCATTTCCCCAAATGCCAGAGGCTACCGACTAGCAGCGAGGACCTTGGATGTCATAGTGGGGAAACTATACCCACATTGGAAGAGTACACAATGGAAGAAAAAATAACAAATGACAACAATAATGGAAGCAGTCGACATACATACAACAGTAAACGAAAAATAGCGGAAGACTAACAAATAAACAACTTGATAAGAAATATATGTAAAGAATTCATGATACATATATTTCTAGGAAAACATCCAAACAAGTCACAATGTTGAATACAGTACTAATCCACAGTACAAAAGAAAAATAGATGAGAAACTCTTCAGCATCACAATCCTCGGCTTAGTCCCATGCTCTTTAGCTCTAGTGTAATCAAGAACCTGAAGTAGAAGGGAACTATCCCTTATCTACACCTAAAACAATATAATCTGTTTGGGCCCAAATGCATGACCCAAATAGGGTGTGAGACAAAGTCCCAATAGGCAACCACCTAAAGATCTGTGCCCAACAGTCAATGAATATATTGCAAGTAAAGTACAGTAAGCAGAAAACAGTAAGCAGTAAACCAGATAATACACAGCTGTAACAATCCATAGTTTCTAGTATATAATCTACATACAAGAAACATTCACTCAGGAAAGTAGAACAAAATGGTAACCTCTGGGTATTTCTCATAGTCGAACCCCTAAGGTTCAACCTACAAGTACTAGAAACCCTCTGGGAGGCAGACACGGTCTTACCCCTCTAGTTCAGCTAAGAATAGAATCAATGAGGAAGCACTCACTATCAATTACCCCTATAGTCACATATCGTACTATAGGCTCTATGGGGAAGCACTCAATGTCTCATTCCCCATGTGTCCCGTGATGAGGAACTTCAGAATCTCTGAGGAAGCACTCAACGTTAATTCCCCATGTGGTCTCGCATCGTAAATTAAAGACACTCTGTAGAATCCCATACATCCATTCTCCGTATGGTCCATTACACTATGTTCTCGCAACCCAGTGTAAAAAAAACATGCATAGTGTGCGTATCGACCCATGTAAACCTCAAGAACTACTTGGCTATCATTCTAAGGAACAACAACATAACAGTATAACAGTTGCACTATCCTACAACTAGGCATGGAAACTGGAAAAATGCCGAACAAGAAAAAAAACATGGGAAAACATCCAGAGCACAGCACAATTTACCATATTCACAAGCAATGACCTATACACAGGCACACCAGTAATGCAAGCAAACAACAAGGGAAAAACAGAAAACACGCAATACCCCGTTCAAGGGTATTGGTGGAAATTGCACATAATATTCAACAAATTCCTACATAAAGGCACGAACTGCCTACCTGGATGCTAGGAGATTGATATAAGTGAACCAAGATGATTGATTCTCCTTAGAATGTTTGGGATCTGAGAAAAAGTCCAAAATGATCAACCGATGATATCTTGAGAAAGAGGAGAAATTGGAAAAACAAAGCTCTTGGAGAAGGAAGAACTCACCGCTGCAGTTCCAACGCAATTGAAGGCGGCTGAAACAGAGATCAGGCAGAGGCTCGGGAATCCGGAGAAGAAATGTGGTTGTACGGGTCGCTCTTGAATGATGAACCTGGAGAAGGAGTGTGTTCTGCCCGTCAGGCGTGACCCCAGTCCGTTTAGTGAAAAAAAGAAAATACACGGTGTGTACTTCCGGGGTACACGGTGTGTACTCTGTTTTTCCGTAATCCACCTTATTCGGCTGCCACATTGCCTCTACACACCGTGTGTGTGGCCCTAACACAGTTAGCACATGACCTGGGGTGGCAAGGGAGTACATGGCGTGAACTCAGAAAGTACATGGCGTGTACTTCAAAAATTTCTAGAAACCCTTCTTTTCTCCAAGACTCCAGAATAAGTAAAGACATACATGGAACGAAGATCCAAGTTCTTAAAAACTTCCCCCCTTAATGAAATTCATCCCTGAATTTCCCTAACGAGGCGGAGAAGAAGAAACCCCGAACAGCTCCGGCTACTATGATCGTACATCGGCCTCCCTCTCCTAGGTCTCGTCCTGTACTCGCCCGTGCTTCCATAGCACCCGTACTAGAGGAACAGACCACCCACAGAGATCCTTTGTACTGCGATCGACAATCCAGGTGGGATGCTCTTCAAACAAAACATCCACTTCGAGCTCAACCTCCTCAGGGTTGAAAGACATGAGATAGGTTTTAAAAGTAATGTCAGAGCTTAGAGACGTGGAACAAGTCATGCATGGCCCAGTACCTCTGTGGAAACTACAACTGATAGGCAACCTTCCCAACTCTCTCCAATACCTAAAATGGCACGACATACCGCGATGAATGCTTACCCTATATCTAAATCCTCTTGTGTCCCATCCTCGGTGTGACACGCAAGAAAACCAGATCCCCAACCCCCACCTCCAGAGGTCGTCTCTGCAGATCAGCATAAGACTTCTGTTGAGACTGAGCTGTAGCCATCCTCTTCTGAATCAACTCTATATGCTCTGAGGTATTCTGAACAAGATGAGGTCCTAGTAAAGATGCCTCTCTTGCCTCTATCCAGTATAAAGGTGATCGGCATGGCCTACCGTCCAAATCCTCGTAAGGTACCATCTGAAGAGACACCTGGAAACTGTTGTTGTAGGAAAAATCCACCAGAGGGATATGCTGATCCCAAGAACCTCCAAAGTCTAAAATGCAAGCTGGGAGCATATTCTCAAGAACCTAGATCATACGCTCGGACTAGCCATCTGTATGGGGATTGCATGTTGTACTCAAAAGTACCTGTGTACCCAAATACTTCTGAATCCCCTACCCGAATCGAGAAGTAAAGTGTGCATCCCTGTCTGAAACAATGGAGTGTGGAACTCCATGTAGACGTACAATCTCTTGAAAGTATAGTCATCCTAGATCATCAACATTGAAGGTCTCCTTGATCAGTAAGAAGTGATAAACCTTCATAATCCCGTCGATGACAACCCAAACAACATCATTCCTTCAAGGCGACCTCGGAAATCCGGTCACTAAGTCCATCGCGGCATCGTTCCACATATACTTCATAACGTGTAACTGTTGTAAAAGGCATGTTGGTCATTGATGCTCCGCCTTCAATAGCTGACAAGTAGAACACCACAAGACGAAACCATTAACATCCTTCTTCATACCTGGACACTAGTACTAGTGATGAAGATCATGATACATCCTGGTGACGCCATGATGAACTGCCAAAACTGAGGAATGAAAATCCCACATCAACTCCTCGCATATGACTACTGGCACCCAAACGCGTCCCTGGAAACGCAAGATCTCATCCTCTCCCACTGTACATCTAGGAAGAGGGTCCTCTCCTGACACACTCTCCTACAGGACTAAGCCTTCTGAGTCTGATAGCTCCCTCATTCGTACCCGATCAAGTAGTGTAGAGGTAACAGCTACAAAAGATAGGTGAGTCTGTCCCTGTATGTCGTTCACCTCTAGCTACATCTTAGATAATAGATTCATAAGCTTCCACTCCCCGTTGGCCTCCTGAACTACCTGAATATGAGTTCTCCTACTCAACTCATCTGCCACTGCGTTACCCTTTCCTGGCGTATAGGCAAGCTCAAAATCAAAAGACTAAAGATACTCGACCCACTTGCACTGTCTCATATTCATATCACGCTGAGTGAAGATGTACTTGAGACTCCTGTGGTTGGTGAAAACCACAAAGTGAACTCCCAAAAAGTAATGTCTCCAACCGCGTAAGGCATGAACAACAGCTGCCAACTCCATATCGCGCGTCGGGTAGTTCCTCTCATGTGGCCTCAACTGCGGAGACTCATACGCAACGACTCCATCTCCCTGCATAAGCATAGCGCCCAACCCAAAACATGAATCATCACAATAAACAGCATAGATCTTGCTTGGATCTGGAAAGACTAGTATCGGTGTAAATATCAACCTTCTACTCAGCTCTTGAAAGGATGAATCATAAGAATCTGACCATAAGAACTTCCCCCACCCCTTCTTGGTCAGACCTGTCAAAGGTGAAACTAGGTGTGAAAAGTCCTGAATGAAGCATCTATAGTATCCATCCATCCCTAGGAATCTATGCACCTCAAAAATGTTCTTCGGCTGCTCCCAGGAAACTATAGCCCTCACTTTCTCCAGGTCCACAGATACTCCTACCTTTGAGATGACGTGACCCAAGAAGTGAATATGATCTAGCCAAAAGTGTCACTTAGAGAATTTAGCATAAATATGATGCTCTATAAGTGTACTCATAACGATCTCAAGATGGGTAGTACGGTCGTGTCAAGTGTGAGAGTACACCAAGATATCATCCATGAAGGCCACGATGAATGAATCCAAGTAAGGATGGAACACTCGGTTCATCAGTGCCATGAAAACCATTGGCACATTCGTGAGACCGAACAGCATAACCGTATACTTATAGAGACCATACTTGCTCCTAAAGGATGTTAGAGTTATATCTGATGGTCTAACATGCAACATATGATAACCGAAACTCAAATTGATTTTTGAGAACATGCGGGCTCCTCAAAGCTGATCAAAGAGATCATCAATCATTAGCATGGGATATCGATTCTTGACTGTCAACTAGTTCAACTTTCGATAATCCACACAGAGACTAAGGGCACTGTCTACCTTTTTCACAAATAGGATAGAAGAACCCCAAAGAGAATTACTAGGTCAGATGAAACCCTTTTCCTGAAACTCCTCCAACTGCTTCTTGAGCTCCTTGAACTTAGGTGTAACCATCCTATAGGGAGGAATGGACACCAGTGTCGCTCCTAGAATGAGTTCAATAAAGAAGTCCACCACATGATCTAGAGGAAAAACTGAAAATTCCTCTTGAAAGACATCCCTGAAATGATCCACTATAGGGGGAATGTCTAACGGAAAAGTCGTATGGTCATCCAGATAAAGACTAGCAATCTGGATCGTCACCCTTCCTAGCCCATGATGCTCGAGTCCTGCTCAACTCGCCTGAACATCCCATTCGCCTCTATAAAGAAATGATTCACCCTCTGGTGAACTGCAACTCAACCTGCGGTGATAAAAGTCGATGAATACCTGGAAGGGAACCAACCAGTACATTCTGAGAATGACATCATAGCCTGTCATCTCTTGGAAATAGAGATCCCATAAGAAACGATACCCTGCAACCTCAAGAGGGCACCTCTGCACTGATGTATAGTAGATTTCCTCATCCCCAAAGGTGTGTCTAGTGTCAACAAGTCGGGAGAAGAAAATATACATAGCCCAAGGCTCTCCAAAAAAGTAACAAAGATGAATCTATGTGTAGACCCAATATCTAAAAGGGATGAAGATAATAATGAGGCTACTAAAATCGTACCTCGAATGGTAGAAGGTCCGGGATCATGCTATTGATAGGTCTACTCCACCACAAACGTCTAGCCTGCCTCACGGCCCTGTGACCCGGCCTGACCACTCTGAGCTGATCCTCCCTGCTGGTGCTGAAGGACTTGTGACTGACTGCCACGACCTCGTCCTCCACCTCAGCACGAATGGATGGAAGAACTCTAGTTCCCTGACAAGAAAGAAACTGGTGGTGCTACTCCTGAACGAGGAGTCAAGAAAGAACCCCCGTCAACAGCTACTGGTGATAAAACCTGGTAGAAATGATGAAGGTGACCCTAATTTCCGCAAGATTGGCACTCCACTGGGTCTCTATGGCACTGCAGCCTTATGTTACCTTCCCTTCCACACTGGTAGCATACTACCTGGCTACCAGAATATGTATCTCGCCTCCTCAGTTCACCGCACAGAGACTCTCTATGGTGCTTCCTATTATCAACTGGAGGAACACTAACTCTAGAAGCAGAACTGCCCTGGATCGCAGCTCTAGAGTCCCTCCGATTGAACTCAGCATTCAGTGCCTAGTTGATGATGGAGGTGAAGGAAGTCAACTGGAAGATATTCACCAGCGAGAAGATCTCCTGCCCGAGACCATCCTCAAACTTCCGTGCTAAGAAGACCCCATTTCCATCCCGGAGTAGTGTGAAACGCTAAATCTCGGTGAAACGAGGGAAATAATCCATGAAAGAAAGAGTACCCTACTCTAGACTCATGAAATTCCAGGTTGGATCGGCCCTCGGGGTCTCCAGATAGAAGTAGTCGTAAAAAATGCGTTGGAACTCCTACCAAGACATAACCCGGTGATGACCCACCTGTGAGATCCCATCCCACCACTTCTTGGTGGAGTCTCATAGCATGTAGGTAGCAAGATTGACCCGCATCTCTGAAGGTGTTTCTAGATGCTCAAAGGTAGTCAGCATGGCTTCCAGCCATGACTCTGCAGCATGTGGTCCTCCTTCCCCCGAGAAAGTAAGAGATTGATGCTGCTAGAAAACCCGCGTCAAGTATTCCATGGTCGTGGAAGGAGGAAGTTCTCCCTGAGAGGTCTCCATAATCTTCATAAAGCCTTCCCTGAACTATGCATCAGTTCCTACAACTGGTATGATAGCCGGTGTTAGGGCTGGCCCGACTGGAGTATCGGCATGAAGTCCCGGATCCGCCATATCTGGTGTCTGATCACTATCCTACAACTGACGTACAACTAGAGGACATCTCAGAGGCATATCTCTGAAAGATCAACAACATAATTTAGATAAGGAAAACAAGGATAGATAACGAAGGACTACAAAACTAGAACATGAGAAGGAAACATTCAAGTTTACTAAACATGACTACACGGCGTGTATAAACCCTACTCGACATGAAATTAACTCTATTCCCCTGCCCGTGTCTCCTTGCATAGCTAACCCACATAGTCTTCTTAAACTGAGACTACACAGCGTGTTCCTGGTGGACACGGCGTGTAGTAGACAAGGTTTCAGTGACCCATGTTGTCAGTTACATAGCTGGCTACACAGCTGAGATCACACGGCGTGTTCTGAACAAACACGGCGTGTACTTGAAGATATTTCCCGACCCGTGTTATTGACGACATGGCCAAGTACACGGCTGACCCTTACACGGCGTGTTCCGAACAAAAATGGCATGTATAAGAGGAGAGAACACTGGCCCGTGTTGTACGTGACACGACTGGGTATTGAGGACAAGGATACATGGTGTGTTCATACAAAACACGGCGTGTATGACACGAGCTTCCCCGACATGTGTTGTTAGTTACACAGCCAGGTACACGCTCACTACTAAACAGCGTGTACATACCGTACACGGTGTGTTCCTGGAGATTTCTCACAACCCATGTTTCTGCTCACACAGTCAATGGCACGGTTTAAAGACTACACGGCGTGTATAAATAAATTACACGCCTTGTATTCTGGGTTTTTCCAGGCAGTAGCTCTGTAACTGCTCTGAAGCCCATGAAACCTTGAAAAACAAGCATGAAGGGGCCAGATTCCGATTCTTGAGGGCCCATACTTCCTATGAATCAATTCTTGGCATCTAATACATTCATATATAAGGAAAAACAAGTCAATGATTCACCAATTTCTGATTCAAGAGGGCCCATAACACCTCAATAACCAAAAATAGGGATTCATTTAAGCAAGGTACAAAACAAACAACCTTTCTATCAAACAGTAGAGATTCTATCAAGCATCTATCACAACAGCATGCATAATATACACAAGGCCTATCACAACAACATGAAATTTCTATTGCACCCTAGATGACATGGAAAGAATACATGGAATGTGATTTCTAACAAGTGCCAATATGATGCATGAGATGGCATACCCTCATCTCATCGAGTTGCGACAGAAATAAAACCAGTATAGCAACAACAATAAAAACACAACTCATGTGAATCACTCTAGGTGAAGTCATATCAACTGTAAAATCTCAAAACCATAAAACTGTAATAAGAGAGGTAGATTGGATTTTCCCTATACACGGGTTAGCTACTCCCAACCATAGCTTAATACCAAGTACCAAACCCATCCTATCCTGGGACAAAGGCTCCAAACAGTAAAAAAAGAGAAAAGTAAACTCCTCTAATACCACTTTGTAACATCCTGATTCCGGAAGCCACCCAGAGGCGCCCTTTACTTGGTTGGTCACATGGCCTCAAGCGCATTTCCCCAAATGCTAGAGGCTGCCGACTAGCAGTGAGGGCCATGGGTGTGATAGTGGGGAAACTATGCCCTCATTGGCAGAGTACACAGCGAAAGAAAAAAACAAATGAAAACAATAGTAGAAGTAGTAGACATACATACAAGTGTAAACGACAAACAACGGAAGACTAACAAATAAAAAATGGAGGATAAATATATGTAAAGGATGCATGATACATATATGTCTAGGAAAACAACCAAACAATTCAAAATGATGAATATAGTAATAAGCCAAAGTACAAAAGAAAAACAGATGAGCAACTCCTCAGCATCGGCAGCCTTGGCGTCGTCCCATGCTCTCCAGCTCCAGTACAATCAAGAACCTGAAGTAGAAGGGCGCTTTCCCTTATCTACACCTGGAACAGTATAATCTATTTGGGACCAAAAGCATGACCCAAACAGGGTGTGATACAAAGTCCCAACAGGCAAGCACCCAAAGATCTGTGCCTAACTGCCGTTGAATATATGGCAGGTAAAGTACAGTAAGTAGTAAACAGTAAGCAGTAAACAAGATAATACACAGAAGTAAAAATCCACAGTTTCTAGCATATAATTTACAAACAAGAAATAGCCACTCAAGAATGTAGAACAAAAAAAATAACCTCTGGGTAGTTATCATAGTATAACCCCTAAAGTTCAACCTACAAGTACTAGCAACCCTCTGGGATGCACACACGGTCTCACCCCTCTGGTTCAGCTAAAGAATAGACTCTCTGAGGAAGCACTCACATTAAATTCCCCCTATAGTCTCGTATCATACTAAAGGCTCTCTGTGGAAGCACTCAACGTCTCATTCCCCCTGTGGCCCGTGTCGAGGAACTACAGACTCTCTTAGGAAGCACTCAACATCAATTCCCCTTGTGGTCTCGCATCGTAAATTAAAGACACTCTGGAGAAGCCCTTACGTCCATTATCCCTAGGGTCTACTACACTAGGTTCTCATAGCCCTATGTAAAACAAACATGAATAGCGCGCGTATCGGCCCATGTAAACCTCAATAACTACTTGGATATCATTTTAAGCCACGACATCATAACAGTACAACAGTTCCACTATCCTACAACTAGGAATGGCAACTGGAAAAATACCGAACAAGAAAAAAAGCATGGAAAAACATCCAGTGTACAACACAATTTACCCTATTCATAAGAAATGACCTCTACACAGGAATACCAGCAAAGCAAGAAAACAACAATGGAAAAACAGGAAACACGCAATACCCTATTTAAGTGTATTGGTAGAAATTGAACATAATATTCAACGAATTCCTACAGTACGGTACAAACCACCTACATCGATGCTAAGAGATTGATATAAGTGAACCACGAAGATTTATTCTCCTTAGAATGTCGAGGATTTGAGAAAACATCCAAAACTCTCAACCCATGATATCTTGAGAAAGAAGAGAAATTAGAAAATAAATCTCTAGGAGAAGGAATAAATCACCACTGTGGTTCCAATGCAATTGACGGCGGTTGAAATAGAGATCAGACGGAGGCTCCAGAATCCGGAGAAGAAACGCAGTCGTACGGGTCACTCTCAGACAAGAACCTAGAGAAGGAGTGTGTTCTGTCCGTCAGGCGTGACCCCAGTCCGTTTAGTGAAAAAAATACACGACGTGTACTTCTGGGGTATACGACATGTACTCTGTTCTTCTGTACTCCGCCTTAAGCGGCTGCCACATCGCCTTTACACATCGTGTGTGTGGCCCAGACAAGGCCAGCATATGGCCTGGTGCAGCAATGGAGTACATGGCGTGTACTCAGAAAGTACACGGCGTGTACTTCAGAAATTTCCAGAAACCCCCCTTTTCTCAAAAACTCCAGAAAAAGGAAAGACATACCTTGAAACGAAGATCTGGGTTCTTACAATATCTTTCATTTTCAAATATTTATAGTTAATTATGATTTCCAAATTTTTGAGTGGGATGATGAAATTAATAAAAAGTAGAAATATTTTTTTTATCTGGGAATATAATGAATTGGATGATGAAAAATAATTATAATATTTATAAATATTTAGTGATGAAAAGGAAATATATTTCAAGGTTGACATTAAATTTTTATTTGAATTGTGATGAATTTAATAGAATATATGATTATATTGAGTTTTCAATTGAATGTTTTATCACCATCATGGTGGAATGTAATTATATCATAGCTGGATGATAATTAGTTAAATATGTGAAAACATATAATTTTTTATTATAGTTTTTCTTGATCTATGCTATAACTTTTAACTGAAGGTAATTCCAGTTGGGTTAGGGGTTTAAAAACCTCTTGCATTAAGTATCATTATTAATTTTTCCAAGTGGGATAAATGAAGATAGATTTATAGAGATATTGTTACTTGGAAAATGGGTCAATACAAACACTAGAGACAAGTAATCCTGACTAGAATGTTAAATGGGGGTGATGTGACCTAAAAATGGGTTCATGAAATAAAATCATGGATTTATCATAAATCTGAAGGCGGTCATTCTTATTGTTGTATTTCTTTTTTCATTCCACTAACAAAAATATACGGATGGAAGAGTTTACATATAATAAATTACATTTACTTTTCATAATAAAAATGTTTCTATTTTAGAATTGTATCACTAAACTAATCAAGGTTATGGGATATTAAAACAAATTATTGGTAATTAATTATGATTTTTAATCATCAACAATAAATATAATTATATTTAATTCTCAAAAAATTATAATTGTTGATAAGGTTAATGAATTAAGACATAGAAAGTATGATTTAAATGGGAAATGGAAATGAATTAAATGGTGACGTTAATGTGATATCATAGAATGAAGATGTATAATGGTTTGATTAATTAGAAGTATTTTTGTTTCAAAAAATTAGGGAAAATCATAACAACAATAATAATATCTTTGGTGATTAATAATTCAACATAATCATGAATGATGGTTATAATTTTAAATGGTCAAATATTTTTATATAGACATATTATGACTACCAATTGTTCATAATGATAATATAAAACGATGAAATAAAATTTAATTAATTGACAAAGATGGGAATATGTGTATTCATTGTATATTAGTTTTATTTTAAGTGTTGGTATCCACTCAAAATTTTATACATGACCACCAACTAATATCTAATTTTGGGGGGAACCAACAATTTTTTTTATGTATTATAGAATAGATGATTGGGAGATAAATGTATTTGCACTCACGCATCACCAGATTTGAGATAGAGATATCATATTTAGTATAGGGAATAAGAAAACTATCATTCTTTAGATTTTATAGGCGATTGGGGAGGATTTATATTTTATATATTATTTTTCACTGAATAATATACATATATATATATATTTGGAGAGGGTTATACAATATACTTTAGATCATAATGAGTAATTTCTTAATGGTAGCCATATTTTTTCAACATTACACATAAACATTCATATGCCTTATTCACCTTGATATATGAGGATCCAAGATAGGAATATAATTGTTATGTTTACACTCGCCATTAATTTTAATATTATATATTGGATCTTGTTAGTGGGATCATTATATTATATTAACGTTTGTTTATATATATTTTGATGGGTGGGGGGGTATTTACATTTAATTTTATTTTAAGAATATTGTTATGTATATAGTTGATTTATTTTCCATTTTATTATGGGAAATGATTAGTGTATGATATTTCATGTATACGAATATTTATTTTTTATTTTTTTAATATCATGGATCTCAAAATATATTGGATAAAGATTCTATATTTATAGTTTATTACCTCCATTAAGATATATTTTTTCCCTCAGTACTAGTCTCCAAACATTATTCTATTAGATGTCGGCCTAACGTTCAAACGGTATATTAATATTGTCTTAAGAGATGTAAAAATATGGTTGGTTCATGAAATGATGTTTGAATAATTTTCTAAATAAAAATACCTATTTTATATAATAATATGGATGAAAAATAAGGATCCATCATAGATCATATTGATGATATAAATGTTTTCTAAACATAAAAATTTTGAAAAGAAAAGGATAATATGAATAAGATCAAATCATAAAATTGTGAGAGGTTTTTTTAGTTCATAAATAGGATGAGTGTATATTAATTTAAATTTAATGGTTTAAAATTTCTATTTATTGTTAATATAGAACCTATGTATGTATAATAACAATGCACTAAATCAATATTATGTATTATACACATAATTTTTACAATTATTTTACTTCTTTTAGCTATATTTTTATTATATTAAAATCTTAGCTCTAATAAATTACATGATATCTAGTAATTTTAAATTATCATATTCCTTGATATAGGGTTAATCATAAACCTGATAGTACTAAAATAAAAATTAATGATTCTTGTTCTATAATAATGATTTGTTTTTCATCATGATTTATCTACTACATTAAATGTAAACTAAGTATTCATTGATTTCCCATGTCCATGAAATATTATTCTATATAAATGGGTGTGTAGGGTAATCATATGGAAAAATAATTTAATTACTAATCCAACTAATTTCATGATGAGAATCATATTACATGAAATTCTATGTTAAAAATATATTAATTTTATTTAAATGGGTCACACTGTGAGTCACCCACCCATGGTCTCTCTCATAAATAGTGTTCCTACCAACTGACATCAAATATAGGGTTCCACAAATAAACTGAAGTTTCCTATTTATAAAAAACTAAAGTCATATATTATAAATTTATACTTGTTAGGAAATATAATATAACATTTTGTGTAAAAATATTTAATCCTCTCATTGGTAAAATAAATAATTTTTTGTTAGATTGGTTTTTAATAATGGAAATATTACTTGTGATTATTATGATATTTTTTATTTATTATGGAAATTAAATTATTCTAAACATTAAAATATTGTGAAATAAATATTTAATTCCAATTTTTATGGGTGAAAATCACATAATGTATAAAAATGGGGTGTTTTTTTATTTGTAGTCTTTTGAAAATGATATCATAGAATTTTTTCATCAATAGTGTTTGAGAGATCATTGTTAAATAATTATTGATGGAAAATCTAATAATATTTAATATTAAACACTATCGTACAATTTATTTCAACATGTTCACATTTTTACCACTAAATTATATGTTGGGGACAAATTAAAAAATATGAAAAATTACTTAGTAAAAGGAAAAAAGTTTACTATAATAATTAATATTATGTGTCAAAATAATAAATGATTAAAAAAATTAATAAAGGCCCAAGGAAAGTTAATTTTTGAATATTTCAATTCTATACATATTATACATGTTAGTCTAGTGTTTCTAGATGATAATAAATATAAGTGAAAATCCATACATAATTAAAATATTTCCTAGTCACCTATCCACTAATAAAAAATATAAATCTATCAATTTATTAACCAAAATCAACATGAATTTATGTTGATATCATGACATAACAAAAAAACCAATGATAAAAACTTTGAAAATATAATCTCATATTCTACAACTAAACCATTCAGACTCTATAATGATCTATTATTTTTTATAATTAATATTCTCTAGTTAAATTACCAATTGATAGGAAGCACATATGATGATGGAATAAACAATATATACAAATAGGTTTCATTATAATTGTTCTCAGTGGGTTCCTTCCAAAATCCCCAATATTTTCAATCTGAGTAGAACAAAAATATTCATTTCTCAATGAATATTTTAAAGAAACTTCATCCTATTGTCATAATATTACAAACCAACCCATTATAAAATTCATAACCTAAACAACCATAAAAAATCTGATAAACAAACCATTCAAGTAATAATGACAATATCTGAAACATAATTATATTATATAGATTTAATAATCGACTACCTGACTAGGATATGGACCCGCCATTCACTTTAGAAAAACCTAATATCTAGGAACCCATTACATTGGATAATTAACATTCTGTTGGAGCTTATATATATTCTATGAGGATAAGATAGTTATCTATAAATTAATAACTCATTCCCTCATAAATATTTTCACATTGATACGTCACTACAGCATATATTCCATTATCAATGCCTCTAATTCTCATTTATATTCTGTAATTAGGTGATAAAATTTAATAAAATCAAGGTTCACATCAACAAAATCTGGGGGATACAAACCAATTTTAACATCATAAAAATCAATGAAATTTAATATAAATAGGGTAGTTATTTGAAACCCAATCATCAAACCACTTATTCAATCACACCCACATAAAAAATCCATAATTGAGAAGTCACCATGAACCAAACAATCCCCCAAAATAACATTATCAATATTAACATCATTGAAAACTAAACCAAATTTTATGACACTCTTTCAACATTCATGCAAATTATAAACTCCAACTTATGAAAAAATTACCACTCAAATAATATTATTCATTATGATCAAATAACATAAAATATATATATATATATATATGTCACACCGGAACTTTTAAATTCATATTATTTTAATATTTTATGAGACATTGAAATTTTCTATCGAGCTACGGATCAAGCTTGTTTTAAAGTTTTTCATTTTTTTGACGAATGAGTGCTTTGCCCTTGACAACATCTGGTGCATGGGCAGGGCGTTTTCAAAGCTGTGTGGCTTTGCCCTGGTCACCGTGCTGCCTGCCCTATGTTCAATATAGATAAATAAAATGAGTTTAACGATGTATTTTAATAATTTTAATTAGGGTAATTATTTTTATTAACATTATCAAGTTTATTATAATTATTATTATGTTATGAACAATATTATTATTATTATTAGAGTTCGTTAAAATTATTATTATGTTCATTATTACTTGTTAATTTTTTTATTTATTTTGCATTGTTTTTTCTTCTTCTTTCTTTTCTTCTATTTTATTTATTTCTTTTACTATTATTATTATTATTATTATTATTAGTATTAGATTTTCATTTATTTATTTTTTATCTCAAACCCTACTTCCCCCCCATTACCCTTACCCCGTCGCAAGCCCCCCCCCCCTCGTTCACCTGTGCGCACCCAGAGCCCAGGCCGTCTCCCACTTCGGCCACGCCGCGACTCCGACCGGCCGTCTCACCCCTCCTGCTCTTCTTCCGGCCGAGCCCCCTTCTCCATGGCGGCCCCTCTCCGAGCTCGCCTCTCAGTGATCTCCTCTCCCAGCTTCCCCCTCTCAAAGCCACACGAAACAACCCCTCCGGGCTGAGACCCAAGCCTCCACTGACGTCCCTCCTCCCTTCCGGCCTCACCTCGCACCATCGGCTTCCCGATGTCGGTAACCACCCCTTTTTTTCCTCTTAGCAAGGGTTTCAGTTCATTTTATTTTGGAGTTTGATTTCTTTGTATTTTTTTTTTGTGTTTGATTTCTTGAATTAGGGTTAATTGGTATTGTTTGCAATGCATTTGGTGCGCGATTGGTGCTTCGATTCAAAATTTAGGGATTTCAACACCAATGGTAAGTGATTTCATTTATTAATGTTGTTTGATGAAGGTTTTGTCTGGGTTAATTTATTTAGCATGTTCTTTAATTATTTTGGGTGTTGTGAATTGTGTTCTATGTATATTTTGACATGCATGTGTGATGGAATTGATTTTTATTTTATAATTGTTTATGTTTTCATATGGGTTATGTTGTGGGAATTCTTGGAAATTCTCAATTAATTATTTTACGTGTGAAAAGTATGTCTCGGTAATAATTTAATATGTGGTTGTGTTAGAACTGAATTTTTCTTTCAAATAAATTGATTTGTGTCATGCGTATCATATTGTAGTGTTTCTTGAAAAGAGTATCAGGCCTTGATTTGGAATGTGCGAAATGTTTTCTAAAGAAATTAAGGTGCAGGTGTATTAAAAATGTGGTTTGAAAGAAAAACGTGTTATTTTGGCTTGTTGAATTTGTGCGCTTTTGAATTTAAAATTTTAAATAGTTTAGTTTAATGAAAAAACATGTTTTGGTATGGTTGTGTTGTGTGTTCGGTTTTAAAGTGTCATTTTTATGTGAGATCAAGTGCGATTTTGTGTAGTTTTGTGGTAAAACATTGAATCACACCTTGAAAATGTTATAGTAAGTGTTTCTTTAATTTATTTAATTGTTTATGTGGTGCAAAAAATAGTTTTAAGACAATTTATTATACATTTGATTTCAAGTTGGTATCTTAATATGAGATATGATGTGTTTTATTTGAAAACCCGTGTCAAGCTTCTTATCACTATTTTTTGAAAGGTATTGTTGTTTTATCAAAGTGTGGAAATACTACAGTTAGTGTTTTGGTATGGTTTCAATGTGTGCTTGGTTGTTGAAGTTTTCCTTGGGTGCGTTCTTGATAAAAAAGTCTCATATTGTTATATATAATTGTTTCATAAAATGTTTTAATGATTTGTTAAGTTGTAAAGGAGGTGCAGATTGTGTTTTGGTGTTCTTTTGGTGTGTGTATTGTCTCAAAATGGTATCCATGTGTGTAAATGATGGTTCTTGGGGTGCATCATATCTTGTTTTATCTGGGTGCGTTAATGTGATGTGTTTTTCTGAAATGTTTTATAGATTGTTTATGTGTTTATTTGTTTTATTAAATTATATGTGTAGTGTGTTGGGCCCCGCGTGTCGAGGAATCCTACATGTACATGCATAGGGTAAGGCATGTACATATATATTCCCTCTTTGCACATATTCCCTCATGACGCGGGCGTGTGTGTGCCAAGTGTCAGTTCGAGTGGCCATTGTCAGATAGCGACAAGTTTGAAGTAGGTCCCCTATGCCTATACTTTTAATTTGAAATTTAAAATTGCTTGATTGCTTTAAAAATATGTTCTACACTATGCTATATACACATGCTATGGAATCTATTTGCAGTTGCTAGAAACTATTATGCCCTTGTTTTTGGAAATTGAAATGTATTTCAAAGTCGTTGGTCTTAAGTGACTTTTCTTGAAAAATTTATTTCTTAAGTGGTTTTGAATTGGTAAGGTGTACTTCCAGAGGTGTTTGGCCTTTTGGTCGGTCGATTGTAAAAAGTTTTCCCTTTATGTAATTACGCATGTTTGGCATCTTAAGAATGTTTTATGAAATAGAAAAACCTCTATTGAGGTTCGTTTGGCACTTTATGATTTGGTTTGCGAAAATAGAAAACCCCTTTTGATTCATTCCCCTAAATTTGAAAATAAAATGTGGTGCAAGTGTTTATGAGCATTTTGTGATATATGTTCCTAGTTTAAAGGCTTGTGCGTGATTGTCTGATGTAACGAGGGGGAATTAACTTAAGTAGGGAGAGCGGTGGTGAGAGGTTGTATGAGTTTTAGATAAAGAAAATGTAATGTACTTGTTTGATTTCATAATAAAGAAAACTCACCACCATTTGAATTAGAGCACAATGGGAAACCCCGGTATCTAGGTGGGTGACCAGGACTAGTACGCTAGATGACACGACAGGGGTTCGTTCCGGTTTGTCTAGCAGGATTAACGCAACAATACTAACTAAACATATGAATTTTCTGAGGGTCGTGGTCTTCTAAGCCATGTTTTCTGAGGGTCGTGGTCTTCTAATCCACGTTTCACTGACGTACGAGGTCTCTAGGTTCCCACTTGTTCTATCTACCTATAGTGATTACCCATAGTGCTCATTTGTGACATGCTTCTTGTGATGTAACTTTCTTTTCAGTTGTTTCATACCTGGTGACTTGTTTGTAAAAATCACATTTTATTTAAAACTGGTTTCTCTTCATTTTGAAATGTTAATGCATTCTTGGAACTTATTTTGAAAATGTAGTAAGAGTGAAATGTTTTATTTTAAAATGAAAACTCATTACTTTAATTTGAAAATAAGAGAAACCATTATTTTATTATATATTATTTTCAAACTGGCATAGTTGGGTTTCTTTATAAAGGCAGAGGCATAAAACATGGTTATATTTTGGATTTCCTATTGAGCATCTCAGTGATCATGCCTAAATTACTTTCAGTTGCAGGTTTCAGTCTTGGATCGCTTTTGGAAGTGAGTGTGGTTGTCATACCGTGGTGATCCACGGGGTCACCTGAGTTATGTCACGTTTTTTTTTTGTTTATTCCTTTTTCTGCTACCACGTTGTTCAGGTTATTTTCCTTTATTTAACTGCTTGTTCAGTATATGTTTATTTATCTTTTTCATGGGCCAAACCATTCCCAACTAGTTTGTTTTGATGCCCGACACTAGTTTCCAGCCCATGGGGATCGGGAACGCCCTTCGGGTCATGTCGCGGACCAGGTCGGGTGTTAGGTCGGATGACGATCCAGCCTGGTTCGTGACAATATAATTAACATAAAAAATTATTAAATTGTTTTATTGTTTTATTCGTAATTAAATCACTCAATAATGATTAAATTCATGTTTCTAAATCATAATCATGCGTTGATTTATTTTCATATTATCCACCTCGAAAGGAGTTAGGCTTTGAATTCCCATATTAGTTTCTACTCATTGTGGATTAAAAGTTATACCCATTTTATTTTGTATTTAATAATCATATTTATTAATAGATAATATAGACTACTATTCTATTGTCTAATAATTATTATGGATATGTAATATAATGGTCTCTTCAAACCATAAGAACCCATCAAGAATACACGATTACACCATTTTACCTCACTATCTAAATTTATAATTACATAAATAATATATATTTATAATAAAGTGATATTATAACATGTTATCACACAATATATTTGATTAGAATACTACCCTCAATAATGAGTAATAAAGATCCCCCATTTTCTCAACACTGTGATACTTATTTTATGATGATAATATTTTTTCATCCTCTATGTTCTTAAAGTAGACCTCTAAACCTACTATAACATTTCACAAACCATCCCAAGTACCCTGGTACCCAAATAACTGAGCCAATTTTGACATGGTCTAAAGGGAATTCCCAATCTCCATAGGATGGAAATTAGGACTCGACTACTTACAAAATGAATGTGGGAATAATGTTTTCCCTAACATTGGGGAATAGAGATTTCAAATGAATATGAATACAAATTAATATCCACTAAGAGAAGTGCACTAGAATTAAAATAGGTAAGAAACCCCAATGTACTATAGAAATGTACCAAAATATAGAATGATAAACAACACAAGTCCCAATGGACGCTACCCTCCAACTCCATGGATCAAGTCATAGAAGCACATCCATGTGGTGCATTACCCCTGCTCAATCCTAGAAAGAGATAATCTACAAACCCCCAATGGAACATCTAGGGTGTGGGATGAAATCCCAGTATAGTCTTACCAAAGAATCCATAATATATTCCAATATCACATTAACCCAAGAATGTGATTTTAATTTTTCAAATAAACAGGTCTCAGATTTAATAGAGAATATTTCAAAAAATTATTCATTACCTATCAAATGATTGAAATAAATTTCAAAATATGGAAAAATTTTACCCAAATTATAATTTTTACATATGGGTTATTTAAAAGGAATTATATAAAATAATTTATATTAATCCCAATCCATGTAAAATAGTTTTCAATAATCGCATGAAATTCTATCTCATATATAAACAAGGGAGCAACATGGTCATATTTCAAGAGTTTTGTTAGTTACTTGTTATATGATCCTCATTCACTAATGTGATAAGATTTCATGTTATCACATGTCCCATGGAAATGGAAAAATAGGACACAATTATGCCCCAATTGGGAAGAAATATGTTCAGACCAATATTTTCATAGGGTGTAAAGCTTCAACACAGTAATAGGAAAATATCAACCCAGCATGTTTGTATGTACAAATCACTAATTACCGATGTTCACATATCCTCTAGTATAATTCAACCTTTCAAAATTTAGTTTATGGAATCATAAAATAAATTTAAGTCGCATTCCCCCATTTCAAAAATGAAAATTTTTATTTAAAAAAATATATTTTTTAATTCATAATATTCCATTTTCCAAGATAAAATCGCATATATTATATCAAACATTTTTAATAGATTTTTACATATATGGATTTTAGATCAATTCTCAAGTAAATTTCATAATAAAATTTCACAAATAAATTGATTCAATTAAATTAATTCAATTTTCATCATTTTCAAAAAAACCCCTAATTTCATGAAATTGTGGATTTTGACAATTTTTCCATCAAACCCATTTCAATATTAAAATATAAAAAATTTAAATTTCACCAATTCCAATAAACTCATACCAATTAAATGTAATTAGGGTTTCTTTAATTTCATGCTAATAACACATTTTCAAAACAAAATCCCCCAATTCATTGAAATTGGGTTTTTTTAACAAATAAATTTAATGAAATTTAATGAAAATCAGGAAATTTCATTTAATTAAAACAATTAGTGTTAAATAAAGAAATTTAGGGTTAACATAAATCGGGAATCATGATAGAACCACCTCCCTCGAGACCAACAGATCTCGTAAAAACAATCCATAATCGAGATTAAACAATGAAGGACAATAATTAAAAAATCCAAAAAATGAGGATAAATAAATGGTTTATGATACTAAATAATATGGAATTATACCTAAAGGAAACATAGGTATCTATGGAATCCTAGAGAGGAGGGTAGAGATCCCATGAGTTGGAGATCAAGGTGAGGAAACTAACCTGGCGAATATTGAAGGGAATTCATCAATTTTCAAATAACTTTTAAGAGGGATCCCAGGGATCAAGAATTTATCTTGGATGATCCCAATGAATAATAGCTCATATGGGTTCATTATAGGTCCATAATGTATCAAAACTGGGGTTATGGTAGTTTATGATGGATTTTTTAATTAAAGAAATCTTGTGCATAGTTTCTTGGGTAGATCCACACTGTTTGACTAACTGTGCAGACTAACCATGTACCTATTTTTAATGAGCCACACTATTTCTTCAAAAATAATGAATCTGCTAATTTACCATTATCAAACTGTGTGAAACCCAATTCCTTGGGTTGCATGGTTTTCTCTTAGAGGGCACAAAGTTTGGGAAAACCGTGTGATAATCATGCACTAGACCATGATTTTTAAAACTCATAAATTTTAAACCTGAAACTACCCCAAAGGAAACCTAATAAAATAATTATAAAAAATTGGGTTTAGGAATACTATAAAAGCATTATAAATATGTTACAACCTCCCTATCATAGAAAATTTTTGTCCCTAAAAATCCAATTCAGGAGCTTCCATGCCAAAAATATGGGGCCACTATTATATCAACATTTCATCCCTCTACATTGTCTCATGGCAATCATAAATATGTTTTGATACTACACAAATATATGGTATCTTCCTCAAATAAGTAACATGGTTTTATAATCATCTATCATAAATAGTCATTCAGACATGGATAAATCACATTCAACACCAAGATCATGCTAGCATAGAAAATGATATGGATCAATTAGATACATTCACAGTTCAGATTCATGGTACATATTATTCATCAAAGTCAGATATTTTGGAATTGATAAATGATAAGAAACTTTTCCACCTTCTCAAAAACCTGAAATGTACCAACAAAATGAGGGGAATGTTTCCTTTTCCTTCCAATCAATCGATGACCAATCTGAGGTTAAATATTATAGAGAACCCAATCACAATCAAAAATATTCATCGAAAATTGATGATGTTCAATATTATATTATATAAACTCTATTTCATCAACATTATCTGATGAATAAACCAAATATTTATTTTCATCTCTTTCACCAATCATTTTCTATCTAAGGAACATTCACCAATCCCTGACCAACAAAACAGAGATCTAAAAGGTCATCCATACAAGGCCTCAAAAAGATCAAATATAATCCTGTATTCATAAGTATATTTATAATAATAGTCATCCATCACCAAATGATCATCCCAAAATATACCAATGATTAGGACACAAGCACAAATCCTATTCTCAAAAATCAGTATATCTCATTTTGTTTGTCTATCTGACTATTGATGGTATGTCATGCTCAAATGGATATGAGATCACAATGCATCCTAGTGGCCTATCCAATAATTAGAAGTTATGATAGGACACCTATTAAAGAGTATAGAAGATGGAATTCCATGAATTCGAACAATCTATTTCACAAAAAGATTTCCCAACTCCTCAACTTTTGATATACCACGAATCGGTATAGAGTGATTAGATTTCATCATTTGATTGGTCAAAAACCACATCAAATTATTATTTATATGGATACATGGAACCCAATAAAATATTCAATAAATATATCATCCCACATTCATATAAGAACAAAAAATAGCTATAGAAGTCATTTTGGTTTTAAATGTTTGACCTTGACCTTTTGGCACATATATCATCAATAAAAAAATCAGCAATGATCACCTAATACTTGGACAATAGAATTGTAACATGGTATCATTGAACATATTTTTTGTTCTAGGGTTCACTATCCAGTAATAATTTTAGAAATCCCCCATTAAAGTTTTTACCCCTAATGGAAAAAAATTGGATTCTAAGAGGATAGAATTCCCCCTTTGGAGAATTACAACTTAGCAATAGTCTCCCGACCATAATTAGATTCTCTATTTCTATATAACTTATCAAAAAACTTCACCTTTGGAAGAATCAACTCAAGAAGGGTAGATATAATTTGAGCATTTCTCAAGGAAACCTCAGTCCCAAATTCCAAGACTCCAATTTGGATCTTTGAAAAAAAGAGATATCAAATTCCACTCTACTAATGATTCATTGATTGTCTAGTTCATTAGATTCTAGATCAATGAATCTATGAAAACGTTCCCTTTCCCATGGTATAGTCAATGTAGGATTATAAATATTTTAATTACTCTACCCAACACCTCTAGTAGAGATTCATATCTCTTTCAAAGGATATATAACTGTGTTTATTGTAGTTAAAAAACATTTTAAAGAATTCCCCATAAATGCAATGACTCCAACTCATTAGTGAGTTCATTATAGCTACATGTTCAAGGTAATGGGTTGTGTAATTACCCTAGAATGGACTAATCTTATGAGATCTATAGTCAACAATAAGATCTCCTTGCATAATAACTCATCCCAAATATAAACTCGATGCATCACAAAATTCCACATAGATCCGCCCAACATCAAGAAGAGTAAACACTAGAACATTATTAAAATTTAATTTCTGCTCAAAAAAAGAACTATAACATTATTCATTCCATGTAAAATTTAATTCATTCAAAGTTAGATAAATCATTAGAGAAGTAAAATTTTAGACATCCTTAACCAACTAGAAATAATACCCAACTAGACCCAATAATCCAATAATCTTGAAAAAAAATGTGTTTGTTCCCCTATCATAACAACTTTCACCATTTCAGGATCAAATAAAATACAATAATCTAAAAACAGATGTTCTTGAAATTTCACTTCTCGAATCCATAAATGAAATTTCTAAATATTGTAATAATGTTTGTGATTTAATTGAAACTTCAGAACTACTCTCAGATGATGTAGATGATCCTCCTCGAATATAGAATAAAAAAGGATTTCATCCACAAAGGCTACCCAGAAGGTATCGAGATATATGTGGATAATCATATTCACTAAATCCAAAAATAAAATAGGATAATTGGTTAGAACAAAGGGCTTAACAATGTACTCTAATTGGTCATACTTGCTCAGGAAGGTGGTTTTTAGAATTTCATATTTATTTTATCCTCAGCTATTGGTAACCAGATCAACAATTAATATTTGAGAACCACTTCACCCAATTTAATTGACCAAAGTCATCATCAATATTTGGGAATGGATGCTTTTTATTTACCATCACTTGATTTATATTATATTACCAAACACATAGGAAATTTGAACCATCATCATTCTTATAAAATAGAACCAGTGCTTCCCAAGGTGACACAATCAGGAATATAAAGACTTTTTATAGAAGATCATCCAACTACGTCTTAAACTCTTTCATCTTAGCTAGTTCCATGAAGGAATAAGGAATAAAAACTGGTTAAGTACCAGAACAAAATCAATATAAAAATCTACATATTTTATAATCAAAAAAAATATAGAAGTTAGTTGGAAACACATCAGGAAACTCGATGACAACTGAAGGGAGATTAATGCTAAATGATTTTGAATCCTGACCAAAAGAAGACATAATTTTTAATTTCCTCAACACTTGATTAGAAGGTACGTCATTTCTCGGCCTTGGGTCCCATTCCCCTTGAAAGGCACAACACACACCATTATGTGTATAGAATGATAGTCATAAAATATAAAAATCTATCTATGATTTATTAGAAAAGAGCCAATCCATTTTGAAGATGATGTTAAGAAGTTTCAATTTGAGAACTAGAAAACTGGAAGTAAGCTCATAAGCAAACAGATAGAAAACACAAGTTGGGCTATAGAGACCATGTTATATCATCGTACCAAGGGGTGTATTAATATCCACTACATAAGATAAAATATTTTTATGAATATTTAGAAAATAAGAAATACGGGTTGAAATAAAGGATTAAGACACAGTTGTAACAAATAATGTAGTCACTAATGATGAATCCAGAGTGATGGTACCTCCCACAGTTGATGGACCTCTATCTACTTCCTCTAGAGACACATCCACTATGTAAAGGATCTCTATTTTTTATTCTTATGAACGGAAACCTTTTATAACTAATGTTTATGATTACTCCTATGTTTTATGGGGAACTGTTAATCTTGTTCCTATATATTGAGGGTAATATACATCGAAGAATTTAAGTGGCTTCACCGTCCCTAACAATCACATACCTTGGGTGACTTAGTGTAAACCCTAATTGAGTACTTATATTTCCAAACTGGTCGAAAATTGAAGGAACTGTTATAGGAATTATAGGAGGTATAGAATTTCCATGTTGTCAAGAACCACCATGAAAAATCATCACACTTATACTTTCCATTGAAGGAACTCATGTTGCCACTAGAAGAGAAAGAAACTCCTAATAAACCTAAATTTCCCAATAGGTCAATATTAATCATTATTGATATATCTAACTCATCAACCTAAAAAAGAAAAAACCTACAATAAACCTTGAGAAAGAATATCCTAATGAATTCAAAACATGAACCTTAGAGCCATCATCTTCTCATTCAATAAAATCTCATGTGTAAAATGCAAGACCTTAAAAAATGGTTTAATACTCTTTCATCGTCATGCCAATCTACTGATGTTTAAACAAATTCATATCATGGGACAATAGAATTGTCTGTAGATATAAATATTCAATGAAAAAAACATTGAAATCTTTCCCCTCTAAACCACTATGCTTCATCACAATCACCATAGTGTCCCAGCATCTCATGATCGGTACTTCTATCACAAAGGTGACACACATCCCCTTAGTTTTAAAGGTGTCCCCAAGAACCCAAACATATGTTCCATTCTTCTCAACCACTCCTAATCCTATTGAGGATCATTCGAGCCTTTGAACAGTGATGTATTTGGTGAAGGAACACTTGAGAAGGATTCTTTAGAATGGCCCTCTAATATTCCACAAATACATCCTGAATGATATTTTGTGGTGGCACATGTCCCAGCTCATGGAATGTACACATAATCCCATCAACAAGATTCAGGTCCAAGAGACGATATTCTCTATAATTTACACCAGTTGCTTTATCCAACATATGGTTTTCAAATCTTCTCACATGAATGATTCTATAAAACATTAGTAGATAAAAATGGAATAAATTATTTTATATTCAAATAGATAAACAGTTTATCATTTGATCCCAATATATAGACAAGAAATATATGTATTTCAAAATATCCATATAAAGGAAATGAAAGAACTAGAAAAAATTGTTAATATATCATTCAATAAATATACGTATAAACATAAGGATCATTATGGTGAGAGTTTGTTAGGAACTCAGTCACAACTACCTCCATTATCCCAAAAAATAAAACTACATGCTGACATAAAGGTATTGTAAAAAATAATAATAATTGATACCACATTGTCACAAACAAGCCCAGGTACCCCGATAACCCAATAACCAAGATGCTCTTGACATGGCTTGAAGGGAATTCTCGATCCTCACGAGTTGGTGACTGGCACCTGGCATCATAAAAAATGAATGTGGGAATAGTTTTCCTACAACATTTAGGAAGAAATATAAAAATTAGTATGCATACAAAAGAAAATACACTTGGATAAGTGTAGTATAAGTCAAACAATTAAAAAATTCCTAAATTACTATAGTGATGTAATAGAGGATAGAAACATAAACAGCCCCAGTCCCAACAGAAGCAACACACCATGTCCAAAGATCAACATCTTGAACCAACTTCATGTTGTGCTTTACCCCTCAACAAACCTTGATGGATATAATCAATAAATATCCAAAGGCACATGTAGGATGTGAGATAAAATCCCAGAAGTGTCTCAGCAAGGATTCCATAATATATGCCAATATAAAATTAAACAAATAATGTTCATTCAATTTTTTGAATAAATTGGTATCGAATTTAAACTGAATATTTTGAACAAATCATCCATTAAATTTCAAATTATCCAAATACTTTCCAAATAGTGGTAATACAATACAAAAAATGGTTCTTTAAACAAATAAATAATTGTATATAAAATAGTTTATATAATTTAGAATGCATTTAAAATATTATTAATCTATATAATACAATTATATAACACATATAAACAAGAATGTAACATTGTCATATTCCTTGAGGTATAATAATTACATGTTATTGGATCCTCATGCACTCATGTGATAAAATTCTATGTGTGCACACGTCCCTCAGAAATAGAAATATATAACTCTTCTATGTCCCGAGGGGGAATAAATATGTGCTCAGAAATATATTTTTTAATATTCTATAGTTCCAATCCATTACTTAGGATATTCCAAACTTGCATGTTCTTCCCTATAACTCATAAACGACATAGGATTTCATATTCTCTATTACAATTCACTGATGGGAAATTAATTTTGATAAAACAAAAAATATTATTAAATCCCATAAAACCATTTGAAAATTTATATCTTCACTTTAAAAAAATAAATCAAACATTTAATAAAAAACATGTATTTTAATATAAAACTATAATGTGTCAATGAAATTATTTTAAATCCATTTTCACAAATATATATTTTAAAATCAATTCATAATTCAATTTCACAATATTTTTTCACAATTAAATTCAACAATTTAATTTCAAATAATTTCCATCAATTTCACAACAAACCCCCAATTTAATTGAATTGAGGGTTTTCATGATTTTTCTATCAAAACCATTTCACAATTTATATTAAAAAATCAAATTTCACTAATTTCCATAAACACACCGCAATTCAATGGAATTGGGGGTTTTCCAATTTCATTCCAAAAACTCATTTTTTAAACCAAGTGTTCTTTCCCACAAATGAATTGAATTAAATTTATGGAAAATAAATAAATTTAATTTAATTCAATGAATTTAAATTATATATAAAAATTTACGTCCAATAAAAATCAGGCATCAGGATAGAACCACCAACCTCAAGATCAATAGTTCTCGTAACTCTAAACCCTAATCAGGATTTGACAATGAATAATGGAGATCATCTAATATAGGAAACAGGGATCAAACATGGGTTTAATATCAAAAAATTAAGTTTATTAGATCTATAAAGAAATATTGGGATCCAAATAACCCTATGGTGGAGAGGATAAATCCTGAGAGAGAGAGATCTGGGTGAAGAAACTCTCATAGAGATGATCTAAGGGAGTTCTTCCACCTAAGAATCACTTTCTAGAGGGATTAATGGGCCCAAGAATTCATCTCAAAAGCTCCAAAAGAAAAAAAACTTGATTGGGTTTAATCTAGGTCCGTCTTGAAACTAAAATTGGAGGTTTGGGATTTTTACAAAAAAAATCCGAATTAATGTAATTCCATGAATTGTTAATTGGGTAGAGTCTAACAATTTAAAAAACCATGAATTTTTTTTCTAGTTTTAAATAGGGCACACCATTTCTAGTAAGAGGGCACATGACATAACTAACCATTACCCACCTGTTTGAAATCCCACTTCCTTGGGTTACACTATTTTCATTATGAGTTCCAACAGTTTTGGAAAACCATGCACCAATCGTGCACTAGCCATAAATTTTCAAATCTCTTAAAATGCCAACCCAAATAAACCCCAAATTAATTCCAACAAAATTTTCATACAAATAAGGTTTAAAAATAATATGAGAAATATTAAAAATATTTTGTACAACATAAATTTAATCGGGCTTCCAAATCTCCAAAATTCAAATTTATTATTTTACCCATATAAAAATATATGGGATAATTCTTAATATGTTCCCACTACATATAAATTTAGTTTTGAAAATATATAATCATTTAATGTTTTGATAATAATGAAATTAATATAATATAAATAAATTTGAAAATATAAAGTTTGAAATAATAACACAAACATCAAATATAATATTTCTTAATTCCAAATTCATGATATAGAAGATAAGTTTCAACTTATTAAATAAGATGTTCAACATTTCAAAATTGAGATGGATGAAAAATATAAAATAATAAAGTAAAATGAATTAGATTTCAAAAAATTATTGTTCAATGATACTACCTAAAGGGAATAGAAAATATTAGTAGAGTTTAAGATGTAATGTCTTGTTTATTTAATGATTTAATTAATTATATAACTAGAAAAGAATGTTAAAATTTCACATATATTAAAATATCTAATTGATTCAATAAAGGAATAATTTTAATATAATTTAAAATATGATATTTATTAGAATAATCAATAAATAAAAAAATTTCAATATTTAAATGAATGTAAAGAAAAATATATTCAATGAGATAAAAAGAATATTGATTTTCATAGTAAAAATAATTTACTTCAATGATAATCATAATGGGGAGGTGAATAATGTTTTGAATGATATGAATGATTACTATGGATCTAAAAAAATATAAATTTTTTGTATTAAATTATTTTATTGTAATAAATAAGACAAATAAAAATGAATTAAAAAGAATTTATGTATTTTACAAGTTGACATAAATATTTTTATGTGTAAAAGGATATGTAAATTATAAAAATTATGTATTGGATTAAATAATTATTCTCAGTTGATCATTCAAATAAGTAATAAATAAAAAATAAAATATTTGAAATATGTTAAAAGAAGAAATATTCTATTGTAAATTAGGAAATAAAATTAGACATAGTAAGTCAATAATGAGATGTCATTTTAAGGAAAAACTAAGCCACTTTGCATATGTTTATCATAGTACCATGAATTTAATAAAATAATGAATTTATTTCATTTCTGAACACATTAAAAACTAGTATATATTTTATTTTTATAACAATAATGTTTCCTAGTTGAACATAAACCAAGGGGTATTTGATTGAAATGAAGATATTATTTGTTGTTGGGGAAGAGAATTATTTTTGGTGATTGATTTTTTGTTATTATTTTTTCCCAATAATTTATAAATACATGATTTATGTTCAGAATTGATTAATTTTAATTTTTTTAAATAATTTTGTGGTCTTCATAATTTAATCAACTGTTTAGAGAAATATTTTATTTAAATAGTAGAGTTTGGGTATTTTTAGTAAGATAAATGGATAATTAATCTGTAGTAGGAATCACTTAAAATATAATGTTATTTATAGAGTTAGAAATTCGATGAGATAGTTAAAATCATGGCACAATGTATAAGATTATGAAATAATTTGGTTCTCAAATATGAAGAGAAGCCATTGATCCTTCACAAAAAATTGAACACCCGACAATATAGAGCCCGTCAGTTTTTATGTGCATGTAATGTGTAGTGGGAAAGAGAATTATGCCATGAGGTGGGCTATTACACAATGAATTAAGTAATAACCCAAAAAACTAAAAACCATGATATATTGAAGTTTATACTTATTTGTATGGTTTTCTAGGTATCTGTATAAATATATGAGTAATAATGAATGTAATTTAGATATTTAGTTATTTTGTTAGGATTTAGTGTAATGTTTTTAAACTGCACATGTTACAACATGAAGAACAGAAATATGTCATGATTTATTAAAAATGTAGTTTTGAGTTTTTTTTCTGATGTGGCTTAGTGAATGACTCAAGAGCTACTCCAACTCAATTCACCAATTACCCCTAACATATCCTAGGCTATTAGAATGATAATATTGATTAAATAGATCATACTGAAGTTGGAAAAGTAAATGAGTTAACTAATTAATGAATTTTAAACGTTTAATTGTATATTCTTTGATAAAATAAGATAATTATTGGTCTATAAAAGAAAAAATGGAACCCCAAAATGGTTTATAACTTGGTGAAAATGATGATAAATAGAAGAAGGAAATACACATATAGGAGAAATATTTTTACAAATTATAATTGGGTAATATTGATAAATCATAATAAAATAGAGATAAAATGTTATATTCAAAGAATAAGAATAATAATAGTGGATTCATTATACTTTTTTTAGAATTATATTATTCTTTGATTATCATATTTTTATAAGTAATTCGTGATATATATAAGTTTTTCCGAATAGATGATTTTTTGTTGTAATTAAGATTTACTTCAATGGTAAATTAAAATGATTCAATAATAAAAATAATGATGATGACGTCGTACACATTTGACATTGGATTCAGAGAAAAATTTTGTTTTAATAAGATTATTTTTGTTAGATTACTAAAAGATAAATTTTTTATTCAAACTGAGGGTTGAGAAATCCAAAAACAAATTGCTCAATATGGTCCAATATAGTGGTGGCTAAGAGAATACTCACTCATAATAATTTTAGAATAAAATGGTATGGATCCAAAAGATGAAAAAATATTAAGGTGATATATTTACTACCCCAGATTATACATAGAACATCACCACAAGGAAAATTTCCTACCTTAGAATATATACTGTATCATCATACATCATTAAGAGGAATTCAAGACCACTATGAAATAAACTTGTAAATCATAATGATGGAATAAAGAACCACCTATAATATCTCAATTTTCATATTAGGGGAATTGTGGTTTTCTTGTATATCTCATATCACAATAGGTCGAAATGATTCTCCTACATTGAATCACATATATCATATCTATGGAATTGACCACCACTGGAAATTTCTCATATATTATACTTATGTGTAATGACATATTCTCTTTATATCTCATATATAACATCTATGGTGAAGGAATTAAACAATAAAATCATGTATATCGTATCACAACCCACCCATAATATCTATTATGTCCTACTCATATAGAATAGAACCCACCCCATATATCTAACATGTCCCATCAAGGGGTATCATATCCCTCAATGGAATAATATATACCATATCAAGGGTAGTGGCTTCTTCCTCATATATCTCATATAAAATAAATAGGAATGACACCCCTTACTATAATCCAAAATATCAAATCATGGTAATAGATCCCCTCCCATAAAATCCCACATCACGTTAGGGGAAATGACACCCCACTATAGAAACATTAACTATCCTCTCATTGGTTTTTTCAAACTCGAATACCTGTCAAATATCACCCATTATTGCCTCTCAAGCACAGAACATATACTATTCACAATACTTGTACTAAGAAATCACCCTACTATAGCCCCTTCACTATCCCTCTATATTATTATCAATAAAATGGGGAACCCACCATGGTACCAAGACCACATAATAGTCCAAACATCCTATTGAGATTATCTCTTGATACCCAAACACTAAGGCCCATGCCTTTTATTAAAGGGGAATAATATCACTCAACACAAATAATATCACTACATGGACTATTCTGCATCATAGTCAATTTCATACTAGTGTTACCCAATAGGGAAATTCTAATTACCATCTCATTACCAAAGTCTAGAAAATATATCTTCTCACTAAATTTGCACACATGTACTTAAATTGTTCAATTTTTGGGGTACAATCATACTGGTGGATTTTGAACATTATCCAAATACTCATATCTACTAGAAAAATGTATCTATAGAAAACCCAACATCCCACATGGCCTTTCCCAAGACTAATTGATCACAAATAAACACACTCCCCCGCTAAGATCGTACTAAGGAAACCTATATTAAGGTGAAATATAATTCATTCAATAAGTTTTTACCTCTATATGATTCCTATATCCATTGGAAACATTAATGACTTGGCCCAAACCATTGATAACTAAGGCATTAATAATCTATTCAAGGGTTCTTCGTAGAACCTGACACTATTGTTTGAAGGATAACATTTGTTATATAAATAGATAAATTATGTATTTAACAGTTGATCCGATGAAAGGTGTGATAAAATAAATATACTATATATGAATGATGTGTAACTATAGGGATATGTCCCTAGTCCAACTTCATCATACATAGGACTTCCAATAAGACTCTCTGAGGAAGCACTCACCGTCAATTCCCCCTATAGTCATGTATCGTACTATATGCTCTCTTGGGAAGAACTCAACGTCTCATCCCCCCTATGGCCCGCTTTGAGGAACTACAGACTCTCTGAGGAAACACTCAATGTCAATCCCCCTTGTGGTCTCTCATCGTAAATTAAAGACACTCTTGAGATTCCCTTACGTCCATACTCCCCATGGTCCACTACACTAGGTTCTCACAGCCCTGTGTAAAACAAACATGCATAGCGCGCGTATCAGCCCAAGTAAACCTCAAGAACTATGTGTCTATCATTCTAAGGCACAACAGAATAACATTACAACAGTTCCACTATCCTACAACTAGGTATGGAAACTGGAAAAATGACGAACAAGGAAACAAGAATGGAAAAACATCCAAGGTACAACCCAATTTACCCTATTCACAAGCAATGACTTCTACATAGGCATACCAGCAATGCAAGAAAACAATATGGGAAAAATAGGAAACACTAAATAACCCATTCAAGGGTATTGGAAGAAATTACACATAATATTCAACGACTTCCTATAGAAAGTCACAAACCACCTATCTCGATGCTAGGAGATCAATATAAGTGTACCAAGATGATTGATTCTCCTTAGAACATTGAGGATTTGAGAAAACGTCCAAAACTATCAACCCATGATATCTTGAGAAAGTGGAGAAATTGGAAAACAAAGCTTTAAGAGAAGGAAGAACCCACCACTTCAGTTCCAACGTAATCGACGGCGGCTAAAACATAGATCAGACAGAGGATCGGGAATCTGGAGAAAATACGTGGTCGTACAGGTCGCTCTCGGACGAAGAACTTAGAGAAAGAGTGAGTTATGTCCGTCAGGAGTGATCCCAGTCCATTTAGTGAAAAATATAATATACACGGTGTGTATTTCTGGGGTATACGATGTGTACTATGTTTTTTCATACTCCCCTTAAGAGACTGCCACATCGCCTTTACACACTGTGTGTGTAGCCCAGACATGGCCAACACACAGCCCGGCGCTGAAAGGGAGTACACGGCATGTACTTTAAAAAAGTCCAAAAAAACCTATTTTCTCAAAAACTCCCGAAAAAGGAAAGACATACCTGAAAACGTAGATTCTGGTTCTTACAATATCTTTCATTTTCAAATATTTATAGTTAATTATGATTTCCAAATTTTTGAGTGGGATGATGAAATTAATAAAAAGGAGAAATACTTTTTATTATTTGGGAATATAATGAATTGGATGATGAAAAATAATTATAATATTCATAGATATTTAGTGATGAAAAGGAAAGAAATTTCAAGGTTAGAATTAAATTGTTAATTGAATTGTGATGAATTTAATAGAATATATGATTATATTGAGTTTTCTATTTAATGTTTTACCACCATAAATGTGGAATGACATTCATTCAAAGCCGGATGATACTTAGTTAAATCTGTGAAAACATATAATTTATTATTATTATTTTTCATGATCTATGTTATAACTTTTAACTGAAGGTAATTACATGCGGGATAGGGGTTTAAAAACCTCTTTCATGGAGTATCATTATTAATTTTTCCAAGTGGGATAAATGAAGATTGATTTATAGAGATATTGTTACTTGGAACGTGGGTCAATATAGACTCTAGAGGCAAGTAATCCTGACTAGAATTTTAAATGGGGGTGATGTGACCTAAAAATGGGTTCATGAAATAAAATCATGGATTTATCATAAATCTGAAGGGGGTCATTCTTATTATTGTATTTCTTTTTTCATTCCATTAACAAAAATATATGGATGGAAGAGTTTACATAGAATAAATTACATATACTTTTCATAATACAAATGTTTCTATTTTAGAATTGTGTCACTCAACTAGTCAAGTTTATGGTATATTGAACTAAATTATTGGTAATTAATTATTATTTTTAATCATCAATAATAAATATAAATATATATAAATCTCACAAAACTATATTTTTTGATAAAGATAATAAATTAATACTTAGAAAGTATGATTTAAATGGGAAATTGAAATGAATTAAATGGTGATGTTAATGAGATATGATAGGATGAATATGTATAATGGTTTGATTAATTTGAAGTGTTGTTGTTTTAAAAAAAATACAGAAAATCATAACTATAATAAATATATATTTGGTGATTAATAATTCAACATAATTATGAATGATGGTTATGATTTTAAATGGTCAAATATTTTTATATAGACATATTATGACTACCAATTGTTCATACTAATAAAATAAAATGGTGAAATAAAATGTAATTGATTGACTATGATGGGAATATGTGTATTCATTGTATATTAGTTTTATTTTAAGTGTTGGTATCTACTAAAAATTTTATACATGACCACCAACTAATAACTTATTTTTGGGGAACCAAAAAAAAATTATATGTATTATAGAATAGATTATTGGGAGATAAATGTATTTTCACTCACGCATCACCAGATTTGAGATAGAGATATCATATTAACTATAGGAAGCAATAAAACTATCATTCGTCATAGTTTCTAGGCGATTGGGGAGGATTTATATTTTATAGATTATTTTTCATTGAATAATATAATTATATATATTTGGAGAGGGTTATGAAATATACATTAGATCATAATTGGTAATTTCTTAATGGTATCCCTATTTTTTCAACATTTCACATAAACATTCATATGCCTTATTCACCTTGATATATGAGGATCCAAGGTAGGAATATAATGGTTATGTTTACACTCACCATTAATTTTAAAATAATATATAGGATCATTTTAGTGGGATCATTATATTCTATTATCTTTTGTTTATATATATTTTTATGGCAAGGTTATTTAAATTTAATTTTATTTTAAGAATATTGTTATGGAGATAGTAGATTTATTTTCCATGTTATTATGGTGAATTACTAGTGTATTATATTTCATGCATACGAATATTTATTTTTTATTTATTTTGATATCATGGATCTAAAAATATATTGGATAAAGATTCTGTATTTATAGTTTAGTACCTCCATTAAGATATATTTTTCCCTCAGTACTAGTCTCTAAACATTATTCTATTAGATGGAGACCTAAGGTTCAAACGGTATATTAATATTGTCTTAAGTGATGTAAAAATAGCATTGGTTCATGAAATGATGTTTGGATAATTTTATAAATAAAAATACATATTTTATATAATAATATGAATGAAAAATAAAGATCTATCATGGATCATATTGATGATATAGATATTTTCTACACAAAAAAAATGATGAAAAGAAAATGACAATATGAATAAGATCAAATCATAAAATAGTGATCTTTTTTTAGTTCATAAATAGGATGAGTATATATTAATTTAAATTTAATGGTTTAAAATTTATATTTATTGTTAATATAGAATCTATCTATGTATAATAATAATGTACCAAATCAATATTATGTATTATACACTTAATTTTTACAATTCTTTGACTTATTGTAGCAATATTTTTATTATATTAAAATCTTAACTCTAATAAATTACGGGATATATAGTAAATTTTAATGATCATATTCCTTGATATAGGGTTAATCATAAACCTGATAGTACTAAAATAACAATTAATGGTTCTTGTTCTATAATAATGATTTGTTTTTCATCGTGATTTATCTACTACAATAAATGTAAACTAAGTATTCATTTATTTCTCATGTCCATGAAATATTATTCTATATGAGTGGGTGTGTAGGGTAATCATATAAAAATAATAATTTAATTACTAATCCAACTAATTTCATGATGAAAATCATATTACATGAGATTCTATTTTAAAAATATAATAATTTTATTTAAATGGGTTACACTGTGATTCACCCACCCATGGTCTCTCTCATAAATAGTGTTCCTACCAACTAACATCAAATATAGAGTTCAACTTATGAACTAAATTTTCCTATTTATAAAAAACTAATGTCGAATATTATAAATTTATACTTGTTATGAAATATAATATCACATTTTGTGTAAAAATATTTAATCCTCTAATTGGTAAAATAAATAATTTTTTGTTTGATTGGTTTTTTAATGATGGAAATATTATTTGTGATTATTCGGATATTTTTGATTTATTATGGAAATAAATTTATTTAAAACATTAAAATATTGTGAAATAAATATGTAAATCTAATTTTTATGGGATAAATAACATAATGTATACAAATGGGGTGTTTGTTTATTTTTAGTCTTTTGACAATGATATCATAGATTTTTTTTATTAATATGGTCTGAGAGATCGTTGTTAAATAATTATTGATGGAAAATCTAATAATATTTAATATGAAACCCTATCGTACAATTTATTTCAATATGTTCAAATTTTTACCACTAAATTTAATGTCTGGGAAAAATTAAAAAATATGAAAAATTATTCATTAAAAGGAAAAAAAGTTTACTATAAATATAATATTATGTGTCAAAATAATAAATGATTAAAAAATTAATAAAGGCCCAGGGAAGTTTAATTTTAGAATATTTCAATTTTATACATATTATAAATGTTAGTCTAGTGTTTCTAGAAGATAATAAATATAAATGAAAAGCCAAACATAATTAAAAACCTTCCCAATCACCTATCCACTAATAAAAAATATACATCTATCAATTTATTAACCGAAATCAACATGAATTTATGTTGATATCATGACATAACAAAAAAACCAATGATAAAAACATTGAAAATATAATCTCATATTCTACAACTAATCCATTAAAACTCTATAATGATCTATTATTTTGTCTAATTAATGTTCTCTAGTTAAACTACCAAATGATAGGAAGCACATATGATTATGGGATAAACAATATATACAAATATATTTCATTGTAATTGTTCTCAGTGGGTTCCTTCCAAAATCCCCAATATTTTCAATCTGAGTAGAACAAAAATATTCATTTCTCATTGAATATTTTAAAGAAACTTTATCCTATTGTCATAATATTACAAACCAACCCATTATAAAATTCATAACCTAAACAACCATAAAACAAATCTGATAAAAAAACAATTCGAGTAATAAGGACTATATTTGAAACATTATTATAATATATAGAGTTAATAATCACCAACCTGACAAGGATATGGACCCTCCATTCACTTTAGAAAAACCTAATATCTAGGAACCCTTTACAATAGGTAATTAAAATTCCGTTGGAACTTATATCAATTCTATGAGGAGAAGATAGTTATCTACAAATTAATAACTCATTCCCTCATAAATATTTTTTAAATTGATAAGTCACTACAATATAAATTCCATTATAAATGCCTCCAATTATCATTTATATTCTATAATTAGGTGATAAAATTTAATAAAATATAGGTTCACATCAACAATATTTTGTGGATACAAATCAATTTTAACATCATAAAAATCAATGAAATTTAATATAAATAGGAAAGTTATATAAAACCCAATCATCAAACCACACATTCAATCACACCCACATAAAAAATAATTAATTGAGAAGGCACCATCAACCAAACAATCCCCCAAAACAACATTATCAATATTAACATCATTCAAAACTAAACCAAATTCTATGACACTCTTTCAGCATTCATGTCACGACCCGTCCTCGGGGCCCATGTCGTGACTACCCCAAGCCTGCCTTCCATAGGTAAGGGGCTGGCGACTAGCACCAAGGCGTAAATCCTGGTAAAAGGGAAGGCATTGCCTTTGTAAAGTAAACAATTACACAGAGTACAAGTGGAAGAAGTAAACACTGAATACAACAGTAAGTGCGGAAAGTAAAAAAGGGCTGGAAATACAAGCCCAACTGTAAAGTACAACTCGAAAGGGAAAACAGCAACTGAAAAGTAAAGATGGTACACCGAGCTGTCCACTGGAAATCCCACCTGAAGGGTGGGTACAGATAGCTCCTATGCTCCTCAGGTCCCGCCGTCTGCTCCGATTATGTCCCGCCCAGTGGTCCACCTCCGGGTACCGCCTCGTCGTCACGTCCACCTCTGGGTATCGTCTCGTCGTGAGGTCCTCCTCCGGGTACCATCTCGTCGTAATAGTTCACCTCCAGGTATTGTCCAGTCCTCGAGCACTCGGCCTCTGTCAGCATTGCTTGTCGTCTGCAACCAACACAACGAGATGCGGGCATAGCCCGTGCAGGGGTGAGTATAACGATACTCAGTAGGGATCCCGAGACCCTCAAGGTCTCACTAAACCAACAAAGATAACCACAAAGAAGATCTCAATAGATAACCTCTACATAGGTATATGCCCATACATATACATAAGTTATCAAGTAACCCATCTCAATCATGAGGAAACACAAGGATCATGAAATCAACGGATAACCACTACTCAGGTATATGCCCATACATATACCTAAGTTATCAAGTGACCCATCTCAATCATGAGGTAAACACAAAGGTCAAATGTCTCAGCTCAAACCAGGATTTTCATTATCGAAATCGTAACTGCTGAAGAGCTCCATCTCTGGAGTGTACAGTGGTCCTGTCACAACTCCGAGGTACTGCTCACTAACCTAAGACTGCTGAGGTGCTCCTCCTGACGAGTACTGCGGGCCAGCTGCTACAACCAAGCGCTCCCATGTGCCGCTACAACCAAGCGCACCTCTGTCGTGGGTCTGCCGCTACAACCAAGCTCTCCCATGTGCCGCTACAACCAAGCGCACCTCTGTCGTGGGTCTGCCGCTACAACCAAGCGCTCCCATGTGCCGCTACAACCAAGCGCACCTATGTCGTGGGTCTGCGGCTACAACCAAGCGCTCCCATGTGCCGCTACAACCAAGCGCACCTCTGTCGTGGGTTTGCCGCTACAACCAAGCGCTCCCATGTGCCGCCGCAACCAAGCGCACCTCTGTCGTGGGTCTACCGCTACAACCAAGCGCACCCATGTGCCGCTACAACCAAGCGCACCTCTGTAACACACCGGGTCGTCTGATCATCAGTCGTTGGATCTCAGTCAGCTACACGGTCTCCGTACTCCGCATGCTCGTCTCCGGGAGGGTCCGCTCCATGAGCTACTGGTCGATACTCCAAGTATCTCAAATTCCCATGAAGAAGAATCTCAAAGGACCGTCTCATCATAGGGGTCTCAACGCAACAGACGGCACATCAATCGGACGCCCGGTCTGTGAGTTACTAGCCTTTTCGTTCCAGGGGCCCAGTTGGTTTCGTGTGCGAACCAATCCGGCCGTAACTCAACTATACCCCGAGCACTCATAAGGTATACTCATAGGGACCATTTCTCAACGATATCACCAACGTCGCTGACGGTTCGTCAAACGGACGTTCTGTCAAAAAGGTATCAGCTTCTCCAATCCAGGGGCCCGGTTGGATTTCGGTGCGATCCAACCCGACAACTATCCAACTATATCCAAAACTCGAGCGGAGGATGCCAAAAGTTCCGTCTCATCAACAGGAAAGCAACGAGATAGACGGCGCGTCAATCGAACGCTCGGTCTGTGAGTTATTGGTTTTTTCGTCCCAGGGGCCCAGTTGGTTTTTAAGGAAAAACCAACCCGACCGTACTCCACCTGCGTCCAAACCTCGGGCGGAGTATGCCAAAAGATCTGTCTCACTAAGAGGAACTCAACAAAGCTTACGGCACGTCAATCGGACGTCTGTAGCTCAAGATATGAGTGTTTCCGCTCCGAGGGCCCGGTTTGTTTCGTGTACGAACCAACCCAGTCGAACACAAGGTATTTTGAAACATTGAGTGCAATATACCGAATCGACCGTCTCGATCCAAGGATCACATCGTCGTTGACGGTTCGTCAATCGGAGGTCCGTAGCTCATGTTATGGGAAAAAGACCGAAGTCGATTCGAAAACGGGGGGTCCGGGTCCGGGCCGACCCGGCCCGACCCCCCCTGGGTCGGCCCGGCAGGCGGCGCGGCGGCGCGGTCTGCCGCGGCGGCGCGGTCCAGCACGGCGGCGCGGCCTGGGCGCCGCTCGGGTGCCACGCGCGGGGGGCAAAGCCCCCGCCTCCATTGCTGGCGGCGCGGCGGAAAGCCGTGCCTTTGATCAACGTCCCCCCCATGTGGGGGCCTGCTTTTGAGAAAAACGGGGGGGCCTCCTTCCCCCCTTTGTGAAACCCCCCCCCCCCCTCTTAATGGGGGGCCATTTAAGTTGGCCGGGGGAATTAAATTCCCCCGGTTTTTCCCCTTCGGGCCGGCCCGACCTGGCCGACCGGTTCTTCTTCAACGGGACTGGCAAAGCCGGTCCCCTTCCAGCTTCGAACACCGGCGGCCCGGCTGGCCGCCGGTCTTCCCGTTTCCGCCGCGGCCTGGAACCGGCCGCAGTCTTCGTCGTCCGGCGTGGTGCGACGGCATCGCGCCCCTCCGCCGCGGCCGCGCTCCGGCCGCGGTGCCTTCGGTTTCCTTCGACGCGGCACGACAGCGTCGCGTTCATGATAATCTTTCCACGGCGTGGCGCGATGGCGCCGCGCAATATTTGCCGTGTGATTCCCGCGTGGTGCGACGGCACCACGCCATCTCGTTCATCCACAAGAAAAATAATAATAATATTCAAGTACAAAGGAGGGGGATTCAGCCATGTTCGTGCGGTCCGGCCCCCCTCTCGTTCGACGATAACACTTAAATATTTATCCACAAGATTTTCATGCTAGAACCAAGAACGTGAGTAAATAAATAATCAAAAACAAGCCCTACCTCGGTTTCAAGAACGATGTTCGTCAACGACCCGTGGAAGACGAGCGTCGCGGTGGTCGGCGTCGCGGAAAAAGGACGTCGATGTCGTGAAGCGAGGATTCGAAGATCATTGACGGTGATTTCATCGCAGAAAACCTTCGTGGAAGAGATGATGCAGAAGGTGACGTCGTCGGTGTCGTGGGTATGGCATCGCGGAAGACGGTTCCCGAGAACGTGGTGTTCTTCGTCGAAGTCCGAATGTTCTTCGCGTTCTTCGCCAAAGTTTGAAGAAGAAGGAGAGAATTCTTCAAAACCTCTCAAGATGGCTAAGGAGACCAACCCAAATAAAATAATATAAGGCTTATTTTATTCACACAATTTTCAATTTGAATTTCAAAGGTTTGAAATTCAAACAATTCAACTCCATTAATTAACCAAGTTGACAAGTTAATTAAAGAGGGGTTATTGGGAGTTTTAAAAAGAGAAGATGAAAAGTTAGGGTTCGTGTGGGCCCCACCACACTTAATCCTCTCAAGGGAGGTTAAGTTGGTGTGGGTCCCACCCCTAACTTCCTTTGAGAGGAGTTAACCAACAAGTTAAAAATAAAAAGTGTTTCCACATTTTTATTTAACTTCTTATAATTTCTCCCAAAACTAACTTTCATTCCGCAAAAAAACGCAACCTCAGAAAAGGTCTCCTTAAGAAAATATTGGCGCTGCGAGTTCATCGGTGTCCTTGGATTTCAATTCCGAGCACCGGATCAAAATTTAGAAATTCCCACTCGTTCGTTCACTCAACGTACCCGAGCCAATCTTCAGAAATTGATTCCGGGCACTCCGGGCCTCGGAATCAGGTGCCGTCAGAAACCGCGTTCTTGTAAAATTCCAAAGAAAATTAAGAAAAAATTTCCCTTGAATTTTACGGGTCTTTACATTACTCCCACCTCAGGGCTTTACGTCCCCGTAAAGATACATCAAAAAAAGGGAAACAAATGAGGGTACTGAGCACGCAACTGAGCCTCCCGCTCCCATGTGCTCTCCTGAAGGGTCCTGTGCTACCATCTGATGCGCACAAGAGGAATCGTTCGCCCATGTAAGACCCACTCCTGTCGATCCTCTATCTCCACCGGGACCTCCATAAAATTCACCCCATCATCAACGTCAAGCTCCCTATGGTCAATGATGTGCGTCGGGTCGTGCACGTATCTCCTCAGCTGAGATACGTGGAAGACGTCGTGCACCTGGTGCAACTGAGGTGGTAGAGCCAGGCGACAAGCCACCTCGCCAATCCTGCTGAGGACCTGGAAGGCTCCGATGAAGCGCGGAGATAACTTGTCGCCTCGTTCAAATCTCCGAATACCACGTCAAGGTGAGACCCACAAGAAGACGTGGTCGCCATCCTCGAACTCTAGTGGCCTCCGCCTCCTATCAGCATATGACTTCTGCTGGCTCTGAGCTGTCCTCATCCGCTCCTGGATGACCTGGAACTTTTCTGTCGTGGCCCGGACCACCTCTGGTCCCTCAAGAGCTACTATGATTTCTTCCTTGCCGATAAGAGAAATCTGGTCTCATTCCCTAGATGAACCACATTCTTCGCCTAATACTGTCAATCCCGACATGGATGATACTAACCCATACCAAGGATGACGTCGTAAGGTCTCGATGCTACTACAAAGAGATCCAACCGTTACTCTCGCCTCCAAGGGTTGATTCAGACTATCGGCATCAGTGTGTGGTAACTGGGTCTCCTCCAGTAGGTACTTCTCAAGTGAGGTTCAAGTCAACGGTATAAACCAGAACCTCTTAGTAACAACACAAGAGAGGACAGGGAAGTAAATTCCACAAGAAAAGGTGTCTTTTATTACTGCAGCTCAAGTACAAGGACACAAAGCATCTACAAACATACATCAACAAAACTAGAAGCAACATGAACAAAATTTTCCAGGTCTGGAGCTAGTCCCGCTCCTGTCCATCTACTTCCGGAGCCCCATGATCATAGGCCTCAACTGCCTGAAGATGATCTCTCCCATGTCCTCCTATCCCCTGCGGTCGGGGTGGACCTCCTGGTGGTGGTGGTGGCAATACCCCGAAGCATCGTCCACCTCCGGCTGCACGGCCAGCTCCCCTGCCATGGCCGCCTGCCCCTTGCGGCCCGCCCTGATCGAACCTCTGCCTCTGCCTGGGGGGTCCTTCGTTCGTCTGCTGGTCATCCGTATGGCCGGTCAGACAGTCACGAGCCATGTGACCAACCCCGCCGCAGGAGTGACACTGCCCTCTCCTGGCAAGTCGTTGCCCACCCCGAGTGCCTCGCGAAAACGATCCAGAGTCATGTTGTCGACCACCTGTAGGTCCAGTCCTCTTGGACCCCTTCGTCATCCGTCTACTGCCCACTGCAGAAGACTCTGCCGCATGCCGGTAAGTGGTGGGTCCTGCTGCTGGAGACTGTTCAGCAAGGAAACTCTCCACTAAGAGGGCTCGCTCCAACACCCCAACCTGAGTCGGAATGTTAAGGGAGATCATCGAAGCCCTGATCTCACGCCTCAGTCCCTGCTCGAAGGTCCGGGCCCGGAAGAATGGGTCTCGTACCATGTCGGTCGAGTAGCATGAAAGATCAGTAAATCTCCCCGAGTACTGAGCGACTGTCATGCTGCCATGCCGTAGCTGAAGAAGCTCCTGGATACGCACCGCACGAAGGGTGGTTGGGACGAACTCCGAGCGGAAAAGGCTCTCAAAGTCCGTCCAAAGTAGAGATGCCGCATCGTGCACCTGGATCATCAAGCTCCACCAACGGCCCGCTGCTGCGTGCAGTAGGCTCGCAACGAGGATCACCATGAGGTCTGCTGGTGTCCTCACTAGCCTGAAAACTCGTACGACTGCCTCCATCCAGTCCTCTGCTACCTGGGGGTCCGTCTTCCCACGGAACCAAGGCGGTCGCTGGCGCTGAAACTCGTGCAGAGCTCCAAGGCGACGTGCATCGTCAGCGGCTGGTGCTGGAAGAATCAGTGGCTCGGCGGGTAGAGCTACCGCAGGTTCCACTGCTGACAAAGGGCCCTGCACTGAGGCCTCGTCGCTCGGTGGGCTGTCGTCACGCTCGACTCTCAGAACCCTAGCAGGCTGCCGTCGTGGGGCCATCCTGAGGAGGAAACAGGTGCGCCACGGTTAGAACAGTATACCTGGTGAGCTGATATATGAAGTAATCACAAAGAAAACTTTGAAACACACACGCAATCAATGTTTTCGTGCATTAAGTCGGAAATCAGAAGTCAGGGTCCTGGTGTACGGATACGTTGGCCGCCGCACCAACACTGGACTCCCTGGACTGATAACTACACTCAATACGCTAAACATTATTGCTTCACATAGAAACGATCAGAGTTCGTGGTAGAACCGAACTCATTTGATACCAATTTGTCACGACCCATCCTCGGGGACCGTGTCGTGACTACCCCAAGCCCGCCTTCCATAGGCCAGGAGCTGGCGACTAGCACCAAGGCGTAAATCCCAGTAAAAGGGAAGGCATTGCCTTTGTAAAGTAAACAATCACACAGAGTACAAGGGGAAGAAGTAAACACTGAATACAACAGTAAGTGCGGAAAGTAAAAAGGGGACGAAAATACAAGCCTAACTGTAAAGTACAACTCGAAAGGGAAAACAGCAACTGAAAAGTAAAGCTTGTACGCCGAGCTGTCCACTGGAAATCCCACCTGAAGGGTGGGTACAGATAGCTCCTCTGCTCCTCGGGTCCCGCCGTCCGCTCCGAGTATGTCCCACCCAGTGGTCCACCTCCGGGTACCACCTCGTCGTCACGTCCAACTCTGGGTACCGTCTCGTCGTGAGGTCCTCCTCCGGGTACCTTCTCGTCGTAATAGTCCACCTCCAGGTACTGTCCAGTCCTCAAGCACTCGGCCTCTGTCAGCATTGCCCGTCGTCTACAACCAACACAATGAGGTGCGGGAATAGCCCGTGCAGGGGTGAGTATAATGATACTCAGTAGGGATCCCGAGACCCTTAAGGTCTCACTAAACCAACAAGGATAACCACAAAGAAGATCCCAACAGATAACCTCTACTTAGGTATATACCCATACATATGCCTAAGTTTTCAAGTAACCCATCTCAATCATGAGGAAACACAAGGATCATAAAATCAACGGATAACCACTACTCAGGTATATGCCCATACATATATCTCAGTTATCAAGTGACCCATCTCAATCATGAGGTAAACACAAAGGTCAAATGTCTCAGCTCAAACCCGGATTTTCATTATCGAAACCGTAACAGCTGAAGAGCTCCATCTCTGGAGTGTACAGTGGTCCTGTCACAACTCCGAGGTACTGCTCACTAACCTAAGACTGCTGAGGTGCTCCTCCTGACGAGTACCGTTGGCCAGCTGTTACAGCCAAGCGCTCCCATGTGCCGCTACAACCAAGCGCACCTCTGTCGTGGGTCTGCCGCTACAACCAAGCGCTCCCATGTGCCGCTACAACCAAGCGCATCTCTGTCGTGGTTCTGTCGCTACAACCAAGCGCTCCCATGTTCCGCTACAACCAAGCGCACCTCTGTCGTGGGTCTGCCGCTACAGCCAAGCGCTCCCATGTGCCGCTACAACCAAGCGAACCTCTATCCTGGGTCTGCCGCTACACCCAAGCGCTCCCATGTGCCGCTACAACCAAGCGCACCTCTGTCGTGGGTCTGCCCCTACAACCAAGCACACCCATGTGCCGCTACAACCAAGCCCACCTCTGTAACACACCGGGTCGTCCGATCAGCAGTCGTCGGATCTCATTCAGCTACACGGTCTCCGTACTCCGCATGCTCATCTCCGGGAGGGTCCGATCCACGAGCTACTGGTCGATACTCCAAGTATCTCAAAGACCCACGAAGAAGAATCTCAAAGGACCGTCTCATCGTAGGGGTCTCAACGCAACAGACGGCACGTCAATCGGACGCCCAGTCTGTGAGTTACTAGCCTTTTCGTTCCAGGGGCCCGGTTGGTTTCGTGTGCGAACCAATCCGGCGGTAACTCAACTATACCCCGAACACTCATAGGGTATACTCATAGGGACCGTTTCTCAACGAGATCACCAACACCGCTAACGGTTCGTCAAACGGACGTTCTGTTAGAAAGGTATCAGCTTCTCCGATCTAGGGGCCCGGTTGGATTTCGGTGCGATCCAACCCGGCCACAATCCAACTGTATCCAAAACTCGGTCGGAGGATGCCAAAAGTTCCGTCTCATCAAGAGGAAAGCAACGAGACAGACGGCGTGTCAATCGGACGCCCGGTCTGTGAGTTATTGGCTTTTTTGTCCCAGGGGCCCGGTTGGTTTTTAGGGCAAAACCAACCCGACCATACTCCACCTGCATCCAAACCTCGGGAATAGTATGCCAAAAGATCTGTCTCACTAAGAGGAACTCAACAAAGCTGACGACACATCAATCGGACGTCTGTAGCTCAAGATATGAGCATTTCCGCTCCGAGGGCCCGGTTGGTTTCGTGTACGAACCAACCCGGTCGAACTCAAAGTATTCCAAAACTTTGAGTGCGATATACCGAATCGACCGTCTCGATCCAAGGATCACATCGCCGCTGACTGTTAATCAATCGGAGGTCTGTAGCTCATGTTATGGGCAAATGAACGAAGTCGATTTGAAAACGGGGGGTCCGGGTCCGGGCCGACCCGACCCGGCCGGCGGCGCGGTCCGGCGCGGCCCGGCGCGGCGGCGCGGTCCGGCACGGCGGCACGGCCCGGCCGGCGGCGGCGCGGCCTAGCGTGGCGGCATGGTCCGGCACGGCGGCGCGGCCCGGCCGGCGGCGGCGTAGCCTGGGCGCCGCTCGGGTGCCACGCGCGCGGGGCAAAGCCCCCGCCTCCTTTGCTGGTGGCGCGGCTGAAAGCCGGGCCATTAATCAACACCCCCCCCACGTGGGGGCCTTCTCTTGAGAAAAATGGGGGGGTCGCCTGCCCCCCTTTGTGTAACCGGCCCCCCCTCTTAATGGGGGGCCATTTAAGTTGGTCGGGGGAATTAAATTCCCCCGGTTTTTCCCCTTTCGGCCGGCACGACCTGGCCGGCCGGTTCTTCTTCAACGGGACCGGCAAAGCCGGTCCCCTTCCGGCTTCCGACACCGGCGGCCCGGCTGGCCGCCGGTCTTCCCGTTTCCACCGCGGCCCGGAACCGGCTGCGGTCTTCGTCGTCCGGCGCGGTGGGACGGCATCGCGCCCCTCCGCCGGGGCCCCGCTCCGACCGCGGCGCCTTCGGTTTCCTTCAACGCGGCGCGACGGCGTCACGTTCATGATAATCTTTCCACGGCACAACGCAACGACGCCGTGCAGTATTTGCTGTGTGATTCCCGTGTGGTGCGACGGCACCAGGCCGTCTCGTTCATCCACAAGAAAAATAATAATAATATTCTAGAACAAAGGAGGGGGGATTCTGCCGTGTTCGTGCGGTCCGGCCCCCCTCTCGTTAGATGATAACACTTAAATATTTATCCACAAGATTATCATTCTAGAACCAAGAACATGAGTAAATAAATAATCAACAACAACCCCTACCTCGGTTTCAAGAACGATGTTTGTCAACGACCCGCAGAAGACGAGCATCGCGGTGGTCGGCGTCACGGAAAAGGACGTCGATGACGTGAAGTGAGGATTCGAAGCTCTTTGATGGCGATTTCGTCACGGAAAACCGCCATGGATGAGATGACTCGGAAGGTGACGTCGTAGGTGTCACAGGTATGGCGTCGCGGAAGACGGTTCCCGAGAACATGGCGTTCTTCATCGAAGTCCGAATGTTCTTCGCGTTCTTCACCAAAGTTTGAAGAAGAATGAGAGAATTGTTCAAAACCTCTCAAGATGGCTAAGGAGACCAACCCAAATAAAATAAGCTGAGGCTTATTTTATTCACACAATTTTCAATTTGAATTTCAAAGGATTGAAATTCAAACAATTCAACTCCATTAATTAACCAAGTTGACAAGTTAATTAAAGAGGGGTTATTGGGAGTTTTAAAAAGAGAAGATGAAAAGTTAGGGTTCGTGTGGGCCCCACCACACTTAATCCTCTCAAGGGAGGTTAAGTGGGTGTGGGTCCCACCCCTAACTTCCTTTGAGAGGAGTTAACCAACAAGTTAAAAATAAAAAGTGTTTCCACATTTTTATTTAACTTCTTATAATTTCTCCCATAACTAACTTTTATTCCGCAAAAAAACGCAACCTCGGAAAATGTATCCTTAAGAGAATATTGGCGCTGTGAGTTCATCGGTGTCCTCGGATTTCAATTCCGAGCACCGGATCAAATGTTAGAAATTCTTGCTCGTTCGTTCACTGAACGTACCCGAGCCAAACTTCGTAAATTGATTCCGGGCACTCCGGGCCTCAGAATCAGGTGCCGTTAGAAACCGCGTTCTTGTAAAATTCCAAAGAAAATTAAGAAAAAACTTCCCTTGAATTTTACGGTTCTTTACAATTCATGCAAATTATAAACTCCAACTTCTGAAAAAATTACCTCTCAATTAATATTATTCATTATGACCAAATAACATAAAATATATTTATATATATATTTAACATAAAAAATTATTAAATTGTTTTATAGTTTTATTCATAATTGAATCTCTCAATAATCAATAAATTCATGTTTGTAAATCTTAATCATGCATTGATGTATTTTCATATTATCCACCTTGAAAGGAGTTAGGAATTGAATTCCTATATTAGTTGTTACTCATTGTGGTTTAAAATTTATAACCATTTTATTTTTTATTTAATAATCATATTAATTAATAGATAATATAGACTACTATTATATTGTCTAATAATTATTATGATTATGTAATATAATGGTCTCTTCAAACCAAAAGAACCCATCAAGAATACACGATTACACCATTTTACCTCAATATCTAAATTTATAATTACATTAAAAATATATATTTATAATAAAGTGATATTATAACATGTTATCACACAATATATTTGATTAGAATACTACCCTCAATAATGAGTAATAAAGATCCCCCATTTTCTCAACACTATGATACTTATTTTATGATGATTATTTTTTCAATTTTTTTCATCCTCTATGTTCTTAAAGTAGACCTCTAGACCTCCTATAACATTTCACAAGTCGTCCCGAGTACCCTGGTACCCCAATAACTGAGCCGGTTTTGAGATAGCCCAATGGGAATTCCCAATCTCCACAGGATGGAAATTGGGACTCGACGTCTTACATAATTAAAGTGGGAACAATTTTTCCCTAACATTGGGGAATAAAGATTCCAAATGAATAAGAAAACAAATAAAGACCCACTAAGAGAAGTGTACTAGAATTAGAATAGTTATGAAACCCCAATGCACTATAGAAATAAATTTCAAAATATGGAAAATTTTTACCCAAATTATGATTTTCACAAATGGTTTATTTAAAATATATTACATAAAAAAGTTTATATTAATCCTAATCCATGTAAAATAGTTTTCAACAGTCGCATGCAATTATATCTCATATATAAACAAGCGAGCAACATGGTCATATTCTAAGAGTTATGATAGCTCTCGGTTATATGATCCTCATTTAATAATGTGATAAGCCACAATGTGGACACTTTTCCCATGGAAATGGACAAATAGGACACAATTATGCCCCAATTGGGAAGAAATATGTTCAGACCAGTATTTTGTTAGGGTGTAAAGCCTCAATACATTGCTAAGAAAATATCAACCCAGCATGTTTGTCCATATAAATCACTAACTACCTCTGTTCACATCTCCTATAGTACAATTCACCCTAGGAAAATTTATTTTATGAAACCATAAAATAATATTAAGTCCCATTCCCCCATTTCAAAAATGAAAATTTTTATTTTAAAAAATATATTTTTAATCCACAATATTCCATTTTCCAAGATAAAACCCCAAATATTACATCAAAAAATTTTAAGAGATTTTTACACATAGGGATTAGAGATCAATTCACAAGTAAATTTCACAATCAAATTTCACAAATAAAATGAATAACTTAATTGAAACAATTTCCATCATTTAAAAAAACCATTATTTAATGAAATTGTGGATTTTGACAATTTTCCATCAAACCCATTTCACTATTAAAACTTAAAAAAAATTAAATTTCACCCATTCCAATTAACTCGTACCAATTCAATGTAATTATGGTTTCTCTAATTTCATGATAATAACTCATTTTCAAAAAAAAACCCACCAATTCAATGAAATTGGGGTTTATCAACAAATAAATTTAATGAAATTAAATAAAAATCAAGGAATTTAATTTAATTAAAACAATTAATGTTAAATAAATAAATTTAGGGTTTATATAAATTGGGAATCATGACAGAACCACCTCCCTCGAGACCAACAGATTTCGTAAAAACAATCCATAATCGAGATTCAACAATGAATAACAATAATTAAAAAATCCAGGAAATGAGGATAAATAAATGGTTTATGATACCAAATAATATGGAATTATACCTAAAAGGAAACAAAGGTATCTATGGAAATATAGGGAGGAGGGTAGAGATCCCAAGAGTTGGAGATCATGGCGAGGAAACTAACCTAGAGAATATTGAAGGGAATTCATCAATTTTCAAATAACTTTTAGGAGGGATCCTAGGGATCAAGTATTTATCTTAGATGATCACAATGAATAATAACTCATATGGGTTTATGATTGGTCCATAATGTATCAAAACTTGGGGTTAGGGTTGTTTATGATGGATTTTTCAATTAACGAAATCTTTTACATAGTTTCCTAGGTAGAGCCACACTATTTGACTAACTGTGCGGACTTACCATGTACCCATTTTTAATGAGCCACACTATTTCTCCAAAAAGTATGCATGGGATAAATGACCATTATCAAACTATGTGAAACCCAATTCCTTGGGTTGCCTGGTTTTCTCTGAGAGGGCACAATGTTTGGGAAAACTGTCTGACAATCGTACACTAGACCATGATTTTTAAAACACCTAAATTTTAAACCTGAAACTGCCCCAAAGGAGACCCGATGATATAATTATAAAAATTTGGGTTTAGGAATACTATAAAAACATTACAAATATGTTACATCCTCCCCATCAAGAAACTTTTTGTCCCCAAAAATCCTACTCAGGAGCTTCCATGCCAAAAATATGGGGCCACTATTCTATCAACATTTCATCCATGTACATTGTCTCATGGTAATTATAACTATGTTTTGATACCACACAAATATATGGTATCTTCCTCAAATAAGTAAAATGGTTTAAGAATCATCTATCATAAATAGTCATTCAGAGATGGATAAATCACATTGAACTCCAAAATCATGCTAGCTTAGAAAATGATATAGATAAATTAGATACATTCATAGTTAAGATACATGGTACACATTATTCATAATTGTAAGATATTTTTTATGTGATAAATGTTAAGAATATTTTCCACCTTCTCAAAAACCTCAAAAGTTCCAAAAAAATGAGGGGAATGTTTCCCTTTCCTTCCAATAAATCGATCACCAATCTGTGGTTAAATATTCAAGAGAACCCAATCACTAACTGAAATATTCATCGATAATTGATGATGTTCAAAATTATATTATATCAACTCTATGTCATCAACATTATCTGATGAATCAACAAAATCTTTATTGTCATCTCTTTCACCAATCATTTTCTATCTAAGGAACATTCACCAATATTTGACCAACCAAATAGAGATCTAAAAGGTCATCCTTACAAGGCCTAAAAAATGTCAATTATAATCATGTGTTCATAAGAATATTTATAATAATACTCATCCATCACCAAATGATTATCCCAAAATCCAGCAATGTTTAGGACACAAGCACGAAGCATATTCTCAAGTATCAGTATATCTCATTTTGTTTTTCTATCCGACTATTGAAGGTATGTCATGATCAAATGGATATGAGATCCCAGTGCATCCTGAAGGCCTCTCCAATAATTAGAAGTTATGTGAGGACCTCTATTAAATAGTATAGAATATGGAATTCCATGAATTCGAACAATCTATTTCACAAAAAGATTTCCCAACTCCTCAAATTTGGATATATCATGAATGGGTATAAAGTGATTATATTTCATCATCTGATTGGTCAAAACCCATATCAAATTATTATTTATATGGATAAATGGAAACCTAATAAAGAATTAAATAAATATATCATCCCACATACAAATAAGAACAAAAAATAGCTCTAGAAATCATTTTGGTTTCAGGTGTTTGACCTTGTCCTTTTGGCACATATAACATCAATAACAAAATCATCAATGATCACCTAATACATGGACACTAGAATTGTAAATTGGTGTCATTGAACATATTTTTTGTTCTAGAGTTCACTATCCTGTAATAATAATAGAACTCCCCCATTAAATTTTTTACCCCTAATGGAAAAAAAGATTCTAACAGGATATAATTCCCCCTTTGGATAATTACCACTTAGAAACAGTCTCCCGGTCATAAATAGGTTCTCTATTGCTATAGAACTTATCAACAAACATTTCCTTTGGAAGATTCATCTCAAGAAGGGAAGATATAATTTGAACATTGTTCATGGTAACCTCAATCCCATATTCCTGGACTCTAATGTGGATATTTAAAAAAAGAGACATAAAATTCCACTCTACTAAAGATTCATTGATTGTCTGATTCATTAGATTCTAGATCAAGGAATCTATGAAAACATTCCCATTCCCCTGGTATAATCAATGTAGGATTTGAAATATTGTAGTTACTCTACCCAACACCTCTATTAGATATTCATATATCTTTCAAAGGATATATAATTGAATTTCTTGGGGTCAAAAAACATGGCAAACCATTGTCCATAAATTCAATAACTCCAACTCATTAGGGAGTTCATTATAGCTACATGTTCAAGGTAATGGGTTGTGTAATTACTCTATCATGAACTAATTTTATCAAATCTATAGTCAATAACAAGATCTCCCTGCATAATAACTCATCCCAAACACTAACCTGAGTCATCCCAAAATTCCACATATCTCGGCCCAACATCTAGAAGAGTGAACACTGGCACATTATTAAAATGGAATTTCAGCTCAAAAAAAAGAACATTAACATGTTTCATTCCATGTAAAATTTAATTCCTTTGAAGTTAGAGAAATCATTAGAGAATAAAATTTTGAGACATCCATAACCAACAAGAAATAATACCCAGCTAGACCCAATAATCTAATAATCTTGAAAAATAAATGTGGTTGTTCCCCTATTGTAACAGCTTTCACCATTTTAAGATCAACTAAAATAAAATAATTTAAAAACACATGTTCCTGAAATTTCACTTCTCGAATCCATAAATCACATTTCTAAATATTGTAAGATTGTTGGTGATTTATTTGAAACTCCAGAAATACTCTCAAATGATGTACATGATCCTCCTCGAACATAGAATAAACAAGGATTTAATCCACAAAGACTACCTAGAAGGTATCAAGATATATATGGATAATAACATTCACTAAATCTAAAAATAAAATAGGATAATTGGTTAGACCAAAGGGTATAAAAATTTACTCTAATTGGTCATACTTGCTCAGGAAGGTGGTTTTTGGAATTTCATATTTTTTTATCCTCAACTGTTGGTAACCAAATCAAAGATTAATATTTTAGAACCACTTCACCAAATTTAATTGACCAACGTCATGAGCAATATTTCCAAATGGATACATTTTATTAACCATAATTTGATTTATATTCTATTACTAAACACATAGGAAATTTGAACCATCATCATTCTTATAAAATAGAACCAGTGATGCCCAAGGTGACACAATCAATCATATAAAGACTTTTTCTTGAAGATCATCCAACTATGTCTTAAAATCATTCATCTTAGCTAGTTCCATGAAGTAATAAGGAATAAAAACTAGTTAACTAAAAAAACAAAATCAATATAAAAATCTACATCTTTTGTCGTCAAAAAAATATAGAAGTTAATTGGAAACACATCAGGAAACTAGATGACAACTGAAGTGAGATTAATGCTAAATGATTTAAAATCCTGACCAAAAGAAGACACAAATTTTAATTTCCTCAACACTAGATAAGAAGTTATGTCCTTTATCGACCTTGGGTCCCATTCCCCTTGAAAGGCACAACACACACCATTAGGTGTAGTGAATGATAGTAATAAAATATAAAAATCTATATGAGATTTATTAGCAAATAGATAATCCATTTTGAAGATGATATTAAGTAGTTTCAATTTGAGAACTAGAAAACTGGAAGCAAGCTCATAAGAAAATAGATAGAAAACACAAGTGGGGCTATAGAGACCATGTTATATCATTGTACCAAGGGGTGTAGTAATATACACTACATAAGATAAAATATTTGTATGAATATTTAGAAGATAAGAAATGATGGTTGAAATAAAGGATTAAGATGCACCTGTATCAAATAATGCAGTCACTGATGATGAATCCATAGTGATGGTACCTCTCGTAGTATATAGACCTCTATCTGCTTCCTCTAGAGACACATCCACTATGTGAAGGACCTCCATTTTTTATTCTTGTGAACAGAACCCTTTTATAACTAATGTATATGATTACTCCTATGTTTTACGGGGAACTGATAATCTTGTTCTAATACATTGAGGGGAATATGCATGGAAGAATTTTTTAAGTGACTTCACCATCCATAAAAACCACATACCTTGGGTGACTTAGTGTAAACCCTCATTGAGTGTCTTATATTTCCAAATTGGTAGATAATTTAAGGAACTGTTATAGGAATTATAAGAGGTCTAGAATTACCATGTTGTCAAGAACCACCATGAAAAATAATCACACTTATAATTTCCATTGAAAGAACTCATGTTGCCACTAAAATAGATAAAAACTCCTAATAAACATAAATTTCCAACTAGGTTCTTATTAATCATTAGAGATATATCTAACTCGTCAACGTAAAAAGAAAACACCTACAATAAAACTTGAGAAAGAATCTCGTAATGAATTCAAAACATGAACCTTAGAGCCTTCATCACCTCATTCGATACAATCTCATGTGTAAAATGCAAGACCTTAAAAAAACTGGTTTCATAGTCTTTCATGGTCATGCCAATCTACTGAAGTTTAAACAAATTCATATCCTGGGAAAATAGAATTGTCTATAGATATAACTGTTCAATGAAAATAACATTGAAGTATTTCCACTCTAAACCACTATGCTTCATCATAATCACCATAGTGTCCCAGCATCTAATGCTCGTTACTTCTATCACAAAGGTGTCACGCATACCCTTAGTTTTATAGGTGTCCCCAAGAACCCAAAAAGATGTTCCATTCTTCTCAACCACTCCTCATCCTATTGTGGATCATTCGAGCCATTGAACGATGATGTATTTGGTGAAGGAACACTTGAGAAGAAAACTTTAGAATGACCCTCTAATATTCCACAAATGAATCCTGAATGAGATTTGGTGGTTGCATATATCCCAACTCATAGAATGTACACATAATCCCCTCAACTAGATTTAGGTCCAAGAGATTATATTCCCTCTAATTTACAACAGTTGCTTTATCCAACATCTGGTTTTTTCATCTTCTCATAGGAAGGATTCTACAAAACATCAGTAGACAAAAAGGGAATAAATTATTTTACACTCAAATAGATAAACAGTGTATAATTTGATCCTAATATATAGACAAGAAATATATGTATTTCAGTATATCCAAATAAAGGAAATGAAAGAACTAGAACAAATCGTTAAAATATCATCCAATAACTATACATAGAAACATATGGTTCATTACGGTGAGAGTTTTTTAGGAACTCAATCGCAACTTCCTCTTTTATCCCAAAAAATAGAACTACATACTTTCATAAAGTTAATATAAAAATTAATAATAATTGATACCATATTGTCACAAACCATCCCATGTACCCCGATAACCCAACAACCAAGCTGCACCTAACATGGCTTGATGGGAATTCTCGATCCTCATGAGTTGGTGACTGGCACCAGGCATCATAACAAATGAATGAGGAAATGGTTTTCCTACAACATTTAGGAAAAATATAAAAATTAGTATGCATACAAAAGAATATACACTGGAATAAGTGTAGTATAAGTCAACCAATTAAAAAATCCTAAATTACTATAGTGATGTAATAGATGATAGAAACATAAACAACCCTTGTCCCAACAGAAGAAACTCACCATGTCCAAAGATCAACAACTTGAACCACCTTCATGTTGTGCTTTACCCCTCCTCAAACCTTGATGGATATAATCAATAAATATCCAAAGGCACATGTAGGATGTGGGATAAAATCAAATAAGGGTCTCACCAAGGATTCCATAATATATACCAATATAAAATTAAACAAATAATGTTCATTCAATTTTTTGAATAAATTGGTATGGAATTTAAACTTAATATTTTGAACAAATAATTCATTAAATTTAATATTATGGAAATACTTTTCAAATGGTGGTAATAAAATAAACAAATGGTTCTTTAAAAAAAATTGTATATAAAATAGTTTATATAATTTAGAATGCATTTAAATATAACTGATCAATAGAATACAATTATATATCACATATAAATAAGAAAGTAACATTGTCATCATCCTTGAGGTATAATAATTACATGTTATGGGATTCTCATGTACTCATGTGATAAAATACTATGTGTGTACAAATCCCTCAGAAATTGAAAGATATGACTCATCTATGTCCCTATAGGGAAGAAATATGTTCTCAGAAATATTTTTGTAGTATTTTATAGTTCCAATCCATTACTTGGGATATTACAAACTTGCATGTTTGTCCCTATAACTCGCAAATGACATAGGATTTCATATTCTCTATTACAATTCAATGATGGGAAATTTATTTTAATAAAACATAAAATATTATTAAATCCCATAGAACCATTTGAAAATTTATAACTTCCATTTAAAAAATCAATCAAATTTTTAATAAAAACATGTATTTTACAATATAAAACCAGAATGTTTCAATCGAATTATTTTAAACCCATTTTCACATATATATATTTTAAAATTAATTAATAATTTAATTTTAAAGTCAACATTCATAATTAAATTCAACAATTTAATTTCAATGAATTTCCATCAATTTCACAAAAAAACCACAATTTAATTGAATTTAGGGTTTTCATGATTTTTATATCAAACCCATTTCACAATTTATAGTAAAAAATTAAATTTCATTAATTTTCATAAATACACCACAATTCAATGGAATTGGGGGTTTTCCAATTTCATTCCAAAAACTCATTTTTTAAAACCAAGTGTTCTTTCCAATAAATGAGTTGAATTAAATTTAAGGAAAATAAATAAATTTAAGTTAATTAAATGAATTTAAATTATATAAAAAGTTTACATCCAATAAAAATATGGCATCATGCCAGAACCACCAACCTCGGGATCAATAGTTCTCGTAACTCTAAACACTAATCAGGATTTGACAATGAAGAATGGAGATCATCTAAAATAGGAAACAAGGATCAAAAAAGGTTTAATATCAAAAAATTAAGTTATTTATATCTATAAATAAATATTGGGATCCATAGAACCCTATGGTGGAGAGGATAGATCCAGAGAGATAGAGATCTAGGTGCGGAAAATCACATGGAGATGATCTAAGGGAGTTCTTCCTCCTAGGAATCACTTTCTAAAGGGATTAGTGGTCCCAATAATTCATCTCAAAAGCTCCAAAAGAAAAAAACTTTTATGGGTTTAATCTATGTCTATCTCGAAACTAAAATTGGAGGTTTTGGATTTTTACAATCAATTTTTGGATTAATGTAATTCAATGAATTGTTAATTGGGTAGAGTCTGACAAATTAAAAAACCATGAAAATTTTCTGTTTTCTAGTTTTAAATAGGGAACACCATTTCTAGTAAAAGGTCACATGACATAACTAACCATTCCCCACCCATTTGAAATTACACTTCCTTGGGTTACACTATTTTCTCTATGAGTTCAAACAGTTTTGGAAAACCATGCACCAACCGTGCACTAGCCATAAATTTACAAAACTCTTAAATTTCCAACTGAAAACAACCAAAAATTAAATCCAACAAAATTTTCATAAAAATAGGGTTTTAAGAAAATATGAAAAATAGTAACAAGATGTTATACAACATAAATTTAATCGGGCTTCCAAATCTCCAAAATTCAATATTATTATTTTACCATTATAAAAATAATGGGGATAATTCTTAATATGTTCCCACTAAATTTATATTTAATTTAGAAAATATATAATCATTTAAAGTTTTTATATTATTGATATTAATATAAATAAAATAAATTTGAAAATAAAAATTTTGAAATAGTAACCCAAACATAAAATTTAATACTTTTTAATTCCAAATTCATGAACTAGTGGATAAGTTTCAAATTATTAAATGAGAAGTTCGAAATTTCAAAATTGATATGGATGAAAAAAAAATAATAATAAAGTAAAATGGATTATATTTTAAAAAATTATTGTCCAATGATACTACCTAAAGAGAATAGAAAATATTAGTAGAGTTTAAGATGAAATGTCTTGTTTATTTAATGAATTAATTAATTATTTAACTATAACAAAATGTTAAAATTTGATATATATTAAAATATCTAATTGATTCAATAAAGGAATAATTTTAATATAATTTCAAATATGATATTGATTAGAATAATTCTTAAAAAATCAATATTTAAATGAATGTAGAGACAAATATAATCAAAGAGACAAAAAGAATATTGATTTTCATAGTCAAAATAATTTACATCAATGATAATCATAATGAGGAGGTGATGGATGTTTTGAATGATATGAATGATTAAAATGGATCTAAAAATATATAAATTTGTGGTATTAAATTATTTTATAGTAATAAATAAGACATATAAAAATGAATTAAATGGAATTTATGTATTTTCCATGTTGACATAAATATTTTTTATGCGTAAAAGGATATGTAACTTATAAAAATTATCTATTCGTTTAAATAATTATTCCCATATGATGATTCAAATAAGTAATAAATAAAAAATTAAATATTTACAATATGTTAAAACAATGAATAATCTTTTGTAAATTAGGAAATAAAATTAGACATAGTAAGTCAATAATGAGATATCATTTTAAGGAAAAAATATTCCACTTTGCTTATGTTTATCACAGTTCCATGAATTTCATAAAATAATGAATTTTTTTAATTTATGTACACATTAAAAACTAATATATATTTTATTTTTATAACAATAATGTTTCATAGTTAAACATAAACCGAGGGTTATTTGATTGAAATGAAGAGATTATTTGTTGTTGGGGAAGAGAATTATACTTGATGATTGATTATTTGTTATTATTTTTTCTCAATAATTTATAAATACATGATTCATGTTCAGAATTGATTACTTTTAATTTTTTAAAATAAGTTTGTGGTCTTCAAAATTAAATCAACTGTTTAGAGAAATAATTTATTTAAATAGTGGAGTTTTGATATTTTTTGTAAGAGAAATGGATAATTAATCTTTAGTAGGAATCACTTAAAACATGATGTTATTTATAGAGATAGAAATTCGGTGAGATAGTTAAAATCATGGTACAATTTATATGATTAGGAAATAAGTTGTTTCTCAAATATGATGATAAGTCATTGATCCTTCACAAAAAATTGAACACCCAACATTATAGAGCCCAACATTTTTTATGTGCATGTAATGTGCAATGGGAAAGAGGTTTATTCCATGAGGGGGGCTATTACACAATGAATTAAGTAATAACCCTAAAAACTAAAACAATGATATATTGAAGTTTATACATAATTTTATGGTTTTCTAGGTAACTGTATAAATATATGAGTAATAATGAATGTAATTTAGATATTAAGTTAGTTTGTTAGGACTTAGTGTAATTTTTTTAAACTACACATGTTAAAACATGAAGAACAAAAATATGTCATGATTTATTAAAAATGTAGTTTTGAGTTTTTTTTTTCTGATGTGGCTTAGTGGATGACTCATGATCTACTCCAACTCAATTCAATAATTACCCCTAACATATCCTAGGCTATTATATTGATAATATTGATTAAATATATCATATTAAAGTAGGAAAAGTAAATGTGTTAACTAATTAATGAATTTTAAACATTTAATTGTATATTCATGGATAAAAAAAAAATAATTATTGGTCTATATTAGAAAAAATGGAACCCCAAAATGTTTTATAGCTCGGTGAAAATGATGATAAATAGAAGAAGGAAATACACATATATGAGAAGGATTTTTAAAAATAATAATTATGTAATATTGATAAATCATAACAAAATAGAGATAAAATGCTATATTCGAAGAGTAAGAATAATAAGAGTGGATTTGTTATAATTTTTTAGAATGATATTATTCTTTGATTATTATATTTTTATCAATAATTCATGATATTTAAGATATAACAATAGACAATTTTTTTTGTAATTAATATTTACTTCATTTGTAAATTAAAAAGATTCCATAATAAAAATAATGACGATGAAGTGGTACATATTTGATATTGGATTCAGAGACTAATTTTGTTTTAATAAGATTATTTTTGTCAGATTAATAAAAGATAAATTTTTTATTCAAACTGAGGGTTGAGAAATCCATAAAACAATTGCTCAATATGGTCAAATATGGTGGTGGATAAGAGAATACTCACTCATAATAATTTCTGAATAAAATGGAATGGATCCAAAAGATGAAAAAATATTAAGGTCATATATTTACTACCCCAGATTATACATAGAACATCACCACATAGAGAAATTCCTACCTTAGAATATATATTGTAACATTATACATCATCAAGAGTAATTCAATCCCACTAGGAAATAAACTTATAAATCATAATTAAGGATTAAATACCCGCCTATAATATCTCAATTATCATATTAGGGGAATTGTGTTTTTCTTGTATATCTCATATCACATTAGGTGTAAATTATTCTCCTACATTGAATCACATATATAATATCTGTGGAATTGACCACCACTGGAAATTTCTCATATATTATACTTATGTGGAATAAAATATTCCCTTTATATCTCATATATAACATCTATGGTGAAGGAATCCATCATTAAAATCATGTATATCATATCCCAACCCACCCATAATATCTATTATATCCTACTCATGTAGAATAGAACCCACCCCATATATCTCTCATATCCCATCAAGGGGTATCATATCCCTCAATGGAATAATATATACCATATCAAGGGGAGTGGCTTCTTCCTCATATATCTCATATAAAATAATTTGGAATGACACCCCTTACTATAATCCAAAATATCATATAATGGTAATAGATCCCCTCCCATGAAATCCCACATCACATTAGGGGGAATGACACCCCACTATAGAAACATTAATCATCCTATCATGGGTTTTTTTACACTCCAAAACCTGTCAAATATCGCCCATTATTTCCTCTCAAGCACATAACCTATACTATTCACAATATTTGTACTATGAAATCACACTATTATTTCCCCTTCACTATCCCTCTATATAAAAATCAATAATATAGGGAACCCACCATGGTACCAAGATAACATAATAGTCCAAACATCCTATTGATATTCTCTCTTGAAACCCAAAAACTAAGGCCCATGCCTTTCATTAAAGGGGTATAGTATCACTGAACACAAATAAGATAACTTCACGGACTATTTTTCTTCATAGTCAATTTCATTCTAGTGTTACCCAAGAGGGAAATTCTAAATACCATCTCGTCACCATAGTCAAGAAAATATAACTTCTCACTAAATTGGCGCACATGTCCTTAAATTGTTCACTTTTTGGGGTACAATCATACTGGTGCATTTTGAACATTTCCCAATACTCATATCTACTAGAAAAATGTATCTATAGAAAACCCAAGGTCCCATATGGCCTTTCCCAAGACTAATTGATCACAAATCAACACACTCCCCCGCTAAGAGTATACTAAGGACACCTATATTGAGGTGAAATATATTTTATTCATTTAGTTTTTACCTCTATATGATTCCTATATCCATTGGAAACATTAATGACTTGGCCCAAACCATTGATGACTAAGGTATTAAAAATATGTTCAAGGGTTCTTCGTAGACCCTGACACTATTGTTTGGATGATAATTTTTTTTATATAAATAGATAATTTATTTATTTAACAGTTGATCCAATGAAAGGTGTGATAAAAAAATAATATAATATATACAAATGATGTGTAACTATAGGGATATGTCCCCGGTCCAGCTTCATCATATAGAGAACTGCCATTAAGAATATCCTGACTATTGCCCAAGCTCATGCAAGGTTTATATTATCATTTTATCCTCTCTCTCAAGACACAATTCCGAATTAAATAATTTTAGAAGTTTTTATTTATTTATTCAATTCAATCCAAAAATTTATAACCCCATAAAAACTCACCTTGAAGATTCCACTCCTCAAAATCTAGAAAAATATCAAGACAATACCATTTAGAATAATTTAGCTATATCTATAAAAAACCACTACAATTTGTTACCCAGTCAATCACCAATTACATAAAATTTAGTTGAAATACAATAAAAAATACTATAGTGGCATTTCTAAAACTAAACATAGAAAAAAAACATGTGATCATCATCTTGGGGAATCTTTTTTCACCATATGAAAATGCATTGTGAAGTGAGTGGATTACACTATACTTTTCTGGAATCAACTATATAAAACCCTAGGTTAAGAAAACAGATTTCAATGGATAATAATGAATAAGATTAATAGAGGAATACCACAAATAGAATCTATCACATAACATCATAGAAATATCTCATCACCAAGGGAAAATTAAATAGATTATTAAATGGGGATACAAAACTAAAATAACTCTCATCTATACCTCTTTCAATATAAAATCCTATAATGATTGAACTATAAAATATATTATTAACCCAATTTTAAAAAACTAGAAAAGGGATGAGTCATGCATTTATAAGGATGATTTTTTTATGTTACTTCTCGGAAAGGAATTCAAAGTGACCTTTAGGGGTTATTGTGGGATTGTCTAGGTAAAAATATCTAGCACCTAGAATAACAACCTTATGGTTTTATACCAATGAATTATAGTGTGCTTCAACTTTATTTATGTGGACCAATATATTTGGGAGAACATCCCCTCCCTCATTGTGAAATACCTCACAATATCTATTATGACATCCCTCTGGGAAATATATCATGACATGTAATATAAATCATAGTGTTATTGACCACCTCTAGGAAAAAATTATGTTTTTTATAAGTTTCATTGAAACAGTATGTAAGGGTCCTTGAGACTAAGTGTAATGGTCCATAAAAAACTAAAATAAGGAGCATCTCCTGATTTGGAATCAACACCAAATCCTTATACATTGTAAATATCTCACTTGTGGAGAGACTAAAACCCACTTAACAGTTTATATAGCTCTACTCATACATATCAGTGCACAATAACACACATATAGCCAAATATAGAAATGGGGACACCTTAAATCCTCTATGAATTTCACAATACCACTTGAATGAACTCTTAATAATTGATACATATACAGAAAAATAAATCCTTAACATGTTTGAATACCCAAAATTATAATCCCAATCCTTGTTCTCAAATCTACTTCTAATTTGAGATTTAAATTAAAATTCTCTCTAAATTTGATAACCCTTAAAGATATATGTTTTTATAACCTTCACACTATATAAAATCATTCCCCCTAAGAAGGCTCAGGGGGAAAAAACCATAAAACAAAACCTATGTTATTAATCAATTTACCATAATCACACAACATTATACCCTAGAATATAAAATGAGTTTTTTTTAAACTCATATAAAAGGGAACACTATTTGAAAAAACCAAGTCACTCAATCATCACTGATAGCAACACAAATACATTATCATCCGAATATATCATGTCACAAAGAACCATTATCCACGGATTTGTCATTATTTTTATAGTGCTCTCTACAAAAAGTCAAAACGCATAAAATCTAATTACATACCATGGTACTTCGCACTATATGAATTACTTAATGAAAACAGACATATAGCAGTATATAGATATGAATGGAGAATATTCCACCTAATAACACCCAAAATGAGAAGAAAAAAATAACTAATTGATCATCCACTAGATTTTTTTCTTGAACAAACTCAACCTCACCCTCCTTCTCACAATCTCATTAGTCATTCAAAATTCTTTAATCTAAAAATAACACATAAAATCATCAAAAATAACGAAAAATTTAAATATATTTATTGTGTAATTTAATTATTGGATCCCCAAACGAAGACAACATTTAATGTACTACATCCATTATAACTGGAAATTCTTTTCTTTTAATCTCTCTCCAAACATACATAATTTCATCCCAATATAGATTCAAACAATCAAACTACTTCTAACACCACTTCTAAATCATAAAACATTTACTGACCAAGGAATGGGATAAATTTAGATCAGCCTACAAATTATATTCTTTGTTCCTTTTGTACCATCCACTGATCAATCTCATTTCACCCAAGATCCTTTGAAGATGGTGATTATATTTCCACTATTGATAATATGCTACCAATCATAGGAGTTCCCTTATCCATGAAACTCTAAACCAAACATCCATAATCTATAGGGCATACCAAATCTATTACTAGATCCAAATACTACACATGATTGTCTCATTCTTATTCATGTACCAATAAAAAAATGTTCTCTACCCTTTCCCATCTCACTAGGGACTTCATCCTCAACATCTATTGAAATTAAATGTGTAATGCGGTTCACACACTCAAATATACAATTGTTTGATTTCCACCACATGAATTACCTTTCACTACTCCTTTAATACAATATTGTATGAATTCAAACATCACACATTTGTGAAACCTAACAAGGCATTCCCATCCCATAATGAAAACCCATTCCAAGGACATATCTTAAACAACTATAACACATTACACCAATCTATCCATGTTTTTAACAACTATCACATTGATATTCATATTATTCCCATAGAAACATAAATATATTATTATCATATGTATCTCATCAAATATATAATTTCCTAAAAAATAAAATGTTTTTACCAGTTTTAAAAACCCAATGCGAACTACATGTAACTAATGCACACTTCCCTCATCCCACAATAATTTTCCCAAAAATAAATTCTAACACTCACTCTCCTCACATCAACCAGAGTGGTCCATTGTGAAACCTCTCATTGGTTATTTCCTTCTGTACTTTTCTATCTCATCCAAACCCAACATGTGTATGTTCTCATACCACACAATCACACAATGTTACTCTATATCTAATGGGTAAAACATCATAAAAACTGGGATAATGTAACTAAATGACTAAAAAATCTCCACTTCAGGCCATTCTCAACATGCTAAAATCTTTATTATTCTTTCTTTCCAATAGGTTTTTGCATATCACTCATGCCAAGGTCGTACAACGGAATACTTTCCACCGTGGGAATCATCTAAATGTAAAAATCTTAAACCCATTCTCTAAATATAATAGATCCAAAATATGAGTTTCATTAACCACTATCACATCATCAACTACAATCAATGTCTATATTTCTTAGAATCCAACTGATCATACCCTCAAACAAAAAATGGTAATAATACTTGTGCTAATAGTAGTTTTAATTTAAAAATATTTGAAATTTCACTACCCTTATCCATCCCTATCAGTGGTACCCACATCAATGATCTATATGGTATCTCTATAACTAAACAACATATTTGATATAACATACCATGAATAAGACCTAAACCAAACAATTTACCCATAAGTCTTTTCTATAAGGTCAGTTGCGATTTTTTTAAACCCATCTCCCAAGTTACCCACCCATATTGAAAATCACCTTAATAATAGAAATAAAACCTCCGACTACTCAATCACCGAAATCAGATCACCATATCCTATGTTGTATCTCAATCCCATGAGGCTCTCCCATGTAGTCCATGAAACATGTTTGATATATTTACCTACTAAGTGGGGAACATCTTTTCTCCTATCTCAAATATTAAAATATAACCCATATAATAACACACCCACTCTAGATTTCACACACACACAATGATATATATATATATATATATATATCATGAAACACAAGATCAATCAAACATCTGAATATATGAACCCATACTCCTCAAGTATCTACATACTAGAATACCCCCACATGGATTGGGAAACATCTTCATTCCAATAATGACTCCACCCTATGATGATTCTAATTAAGTAAAACCATGGTAATATGGATCATTAGGTAGATTTACACTAATAATATATGTGATAAAAATACATAGAGGGTATTATTAATTATTTAATTAAATATAAATGCATCACTATTACACGTAATGGGTTTATCACCAAGTCATAAGATGCATGTACTAACCAACTAGGGGTCAATGGACATCCCTTTCATAGAGGGACTGTTCCAAATCCATTAAAGAACATCCGATGATTAGATCGCATGAATTTTTTATCGAAATAAAATATTATTGGGTTTTAGTATAAATTAACCAATCATTTATATAGGATTATTCCATAAGAGAAATTTATACACCTTAAATAGATAAAAACTCTATCATTAAATCCAATAACATGAATATCATATGAATTATTCATTCCAAATATGATTTGTGTATCCAATATTATTTCCAATATGGGATAAGAGGAAAAACCCAAATAAATATTTTAGACACAGAAATCATATCTGAACAGATATAAAATTCCTTAAAATGAAAACAAAAAATAGAAATGACACATCCCTATTAATATGGACTTTAAAAAATAAGAAGTGTTTGGGATTAACTAGTATAAATTCCATCATAAGAACTAAAACATCTATATTCTCAATCTACCATGCCTGAAATTGTAATATGGTAAATGTAAAGCCTCATACCACTTCGTTATGACACCGAACATAGACCACTCAACAGTGCCACAAGCAGAGTTTCACAAGACCTCATGTGTACCTCCCCATACATGACAGACTGTATACTAGTAGCACAGATCAAAATTTATGCCATGAGAAATCTATAACATCATTTAATATTCAATAAATATAATGAATTACTAAATTGAATAGATAATAGACAATCAAAATACATAAATTAAATAATAATATTAATTTGATAACAAATGTAATGTTATCATATATGATTACAACCCAACTAATCACTAATATGGATAATCACATATAATAACTAAATTAGGGGAATAAAAATATAAATTGGCCTCCATTCCATCCCTGATCCTCCCCATCATAGTCTCTAAATCACCATAGACATGATCCAACCCAATCAACAAACATTGGGACTCTACCATACCTAAACCTATGATCATGTTGTTTTCTTAAGTTCCAATGTTCTAGGAATACTTGAATACAATGTGTTTAAAACTCAATAGCCCACCATAAATGATGTTCTTTATATAAATAATAATCCATTAATATATGATATTAATTTCTTGGTATTATGAAGTAAATTTTGTATGAATAATAAAATAACTAAATTCAATCATTGAGAACTATGAGGCACATGGGATTGACCCAAAAAGATTCGATTAGTGTTTGACGTCATTAATAATTTCACAAACTTGTCTGAATTATATTTTTCATAACTAGAATATATTCAAAATATAATTTTGGGGTAAATATTTTTACCTTATAAACTACACCAGAACAATATGCATCATTGTGGGAAATGGGTTCCCCAGAAAACACCATCAAATGTTATAGTTTTGGGAATCATACCCAAACTATAAATTCTCATACACTATAGTAGGGGATTAAGGACACCTTTTATATCACTTATGACATATAGGGGAATGGTTCCCCTCCTTGAAATGACATTTTTTTATATTATTGGGAATTTCACCACACTTATAATATCTCATATATTATACTATGGTAAATAACTCCCACCCCATATATCTCATATATCGCATCAGTGGGGGATAGATCCCCATCTTGGAATCAAATATATCATATCAGTGGAATGAAAGACCACTATAAAATCTGATATATCATACTTAGTAAGGTGATTATTTCCTTTTCTATCTCATATATCACATTAGGTAGGAATAGATCCCCTATGTAAAATCATATAAGACATATCAAGTTGAATGGTACCCCACTCATTAAATCTCATATATAAAATCATGAGGAATAGTTCCCACTCTATATATCTCATATAAGAGTATGGAGGAATTCCACCCCTACCCGGAATCAAATATATCATATTGAGGTGAATAAAAAATATATTATAATATTTCACATCACACCAGAGGAAATGTAATCCAACCACGGTATCATAAATCATCCAAAAATGGTTTGGTCATACAACTGAATCCATCACAAATCTCTATGGTTTTCCTCTATGAAAAAAAAACAAAAATTTAAAATGCATTGATACCATGTTATCACTATTCTAGCCTCACTATAAAAACACTATCTTAGATAATCATGTAACTAAGGCTCCAACCAAGGTCTCGATGGAAAATTAATATTATACACACCCTACTAGGATAATTTATCACATAACTGGTGCCCAACCTCATCACTCATTGTGAATAGTTTCCCACTACACTACTATAAATTCCTCATAACCTAATTAAAATCATAGGAAATTCCATACTAGTATCATGCTCAAGAGATGACTTAGAGATCATATAAATTTCTTGGTCAATACATGTTTTTTCCCTCACTAAATTTTCATGAAATCACTACCATAATTCACCCATTTAGGTACATGAATAAAATTAAGAGAGGACCAATTTCCTATAACCTATCCAAATTATGAAAAAGGCTATACCGAAACCCCAAATATTGACATATTCTATCCCTTGACTAATTATTCATCAATTATTACAATCCCCCACTCTAAGGATACTAAGGGAACTTTTACAAGGTAAAATATATTTCATTAATTTTCTTTATAATCCTTTATGTTTCTTACGTCCATTTAAAATTTTTAGGATCATTTCCACAGCTATAATTCGTTGATTCATCAACTAGAGTTTTAGGGTCCATCATGGACCTTAAAACATCTATTGTATCCATTTTTTAAGTGAAAATCTATTTAATAAAAATTCAATGACATGCATGTAGACAGACATCATATCACATGAATCATAATCATAGTACATAATTATGAAGGAAAATTTATGGGAAACTTACCTTTTAAAACCTAAATACAATTAATAAAAACTTAGACACCTCCTAAGCTCATCCAATACTCATATCATCAATTTTCCTCCAAACTCAAGCCATAATGAATATTTATTTAATTACAAAATTGTATAATTAATTATTAGATTTAATTATAATATGCATAGTCCCTTAAATAATTTTGGACTAATATTCACTCGCTGAAATCTCAAGAAACTCTATAAAAACCTCTCATGGAATAATACCTGTATATATAAAAAAATCCCCATAAACTAACACACATTTGATCACCAATTTCATATAATTTATTTCCAAAACATATAAAATATCCTTGTGTAATACATCTAAAACCAAATTGTAGTTATTAGTGTGAAATATTCATTTTAGGACATCCTCTATCCATTACATAAATAACTCAATGAAATGGGATGATTTTCCCATGATCTAATCAAATCATCTCCCCAAAAACCAATAAAAAACAAAATTAGGTTAATAACATGCCAAATAATAAAGAAGTGTGAATCAAGGAGAAAATACCTCAAATATATTTTGGAAAATAATTTATATTATTCCACTGGAGGGTGATTCAAAAGGGGAAGAAAGAGGGAGAGAGATAACTGAAATGGATTTCTTGATACCAAAGTTGTAACTAAACCAATAGAGATTACAACCCAAAAAGATGGGTCATCTCCTCTTTTAAAAACCTAAAAGGGGGAAGTTCATAGTGAAACCATTAGGATAATTATCAGATTCCCCTCCACACATGAACGTCTTGGCAGGGCTTTTAGGTGTCACCCTGTGACCACCCCAAGCGAAGGGGCTAACCACTTTTCTAACACCATCATGGAGTCTTCTACATGGGTCATTTTTTGGTGATCCATTATATTAAATTCACAATTCCTTGGAAATGGACACATATCTCTTCCAGTGTGGAGACTCATTCTCTCTCCTAAACTCACAATGTGATATAAATAAAGGGTTATAGTGAAACTAACCTCTTCAATGAAAAATGTTGGAATGTATAAGGTTCATCAACCCTTTGTGTAATCTTCCCATGACCTAAATTTAATAGTCCTAAACCCTTAATGAAATACCATTCCTTTTTTCGAAAACCACAAAACCTCCCCAATATATGATTACCTTGGAAAGGGACTTACCATTACCCACTTAGAACAACCCTCTACACGACCCTCACATATCATGTCAGGACGAGCCACTTGTATACAAATTTAGCATGGGATCCCTCCAAACCCACTAAAAAATTCAACATAGTGCCTAAAACACATATTAGGTCTTGATTCAGATCCAAGAACATCTCCTTGGTATATTTTTACAAATGAAATTATTATCTATATTATGGTTATGAATGTTTTCTTGTTCATAATTACATGTATGATGGAGTTTTTTTCATGGAAAATAGGTATGTTACATGGTATAAATATAATAAAAAGATTTTAACTTGTGTATATTGTATGTAGTATACATTGTATCATCCCAAAAAATAACTCAACTCAAATAGAAGAAAAAAACTAGATTAATTAAGTTTTAAAGAGGAGTCTCTCTTATTGATAATATATGATAATAATAGAGATATAAATCTCTCAATAAATCTAATAAAATATTCCAGATCAAAGTACATAAATATAAAATAAAATATTATCAAGATGTGGTTTGAGGAAGGATATATCAAGGTGGAGTATTTTCTAATAAAATAAAAAAGTAGAATTTCTTGACCAAATATCGATATATGGATTAATTTTATATACATATATTGATTATGAGAGTTATACATATGTATTCTCATGGATAAGGAATGTTGTTCCATCATATCATTTATATTTTCTATATATTTTTTCATCAAAGGTATAGAATAATAACATAAAAATTAAAAATATATTTCTTTTTCTAATGATATATAAATCACTTATTAATGGGAAATATATATTTTGTGGGAGTTTTAAAAATGGGAAGACTTTGAGTTAAATGAGAAAATGTGGGTGTTTATATGTGTACATATTTTATTTTAGTATGTGTTTGAAAATCAGTTGGTTTGGAAATATTCTAACAATTTTATTGAGTATGTTTATTGAATATTTTTTTAAAGAGGTGGATGAATAGTTTATAATTAGATTTATTGAGATAATAAATTTAATATATCAGATATTAAGTGAGTTGGAGTAATTCATATATATATAATTGAAATTAATATTTTTTTTCCTTACACTAAACTAACTCATGTATGAATAGATTAAATCCGTGATAATATATTGCATTGACTAACATTTATTTATTTCATACCACTATATTTTAATATATAAACATAAAATTTGGAAGATTTTATGACACACAATACAAAGTGTTTAAGGGAACATAACATCTATGATTTTATGATATATTTATTTAAAATAAATTCAACATATTTGATATCTTGCTATGCATGAAACATCAGATTTAAATGAAACGTGATTCTTTATTAAAATATTATTATTTGTAAATTTCCATTATAAAATAGCTATAAACTGCTCTAGTATTAATATTAATAAATAAATTATAAGAATTATATTTTTTCCACATGTATATAATAAATTAAAATGAGATATATTAATTATATAAAAATTTGTACCATTTTTAGCGAAAAAAGATATGTTTTCTGAAAAAACTATCTAAGAGATAGGTTTTTCATGCTTTACACAAATAATATATTAATAAATTTTACCAATTTATGAAATTATATTTCAAAACACAATTTTAATTTTTTGAAACTAAATGTCAAAATTACCTTAGGGGGATATTTTGTAATTTTTCAATGTTTTATTTTTTCATAAATAGTTAGAATAATGAATTTTAATTAAAAATTTCTCTTTAATAAAACTATTTATAAAGTTATATTAAATTAAAAATTGATTTTAAATAACTTTTAGTCAAATTATATATCTATTTATCCAATTTTTTTCATTGAAATAATTTTCATATTAATTTTTAATATATGCACTCAATTAAATTTGAATCATTTTATCTTTCAAAAACATCATTCTCCTCATGCACGAAGGATTAATTTGGAATTAAGATTTTCCAATTATGTTAATGGATATTTTTAAAAATAATTAAATATTTGGAAACATAATAATTTATACTATTTAAAAATTTATCTTCATTTTTTCCATAATTAATTAGAGAAAAACAAAAAATTATTTCCTATAATTAAGTTAAAGATTTATTAATGGTAAATCTAAGGAATGTATAAGTGTAAAAATGACCTTAAAACCTGTCTAAAATAAATTTTATTTCTATATTTAGATCATATAATATCTTAGCTTGATAATAATCTATTTTGGGCACAATTGGTATGGGAAAAATGTGGGTACACCTTTTTCTTTTCAAAAATCACAAATATATCACACATTTCACTTATAAAAGACCAACCACTATCTTATCTCATTCTCACCATAAAACCCTTTTTCTAAAGAAATTAACACTCCAAATTAATTACAAAAATCCATAACCTCATCCTATAATCCTTTTTTGGGTCATAAAACCATTCTAATAATTCTTTAGTTATAGTATTAAAGAGGTAGTCGGTGAAAAGGTAAAATCCCTAACTAAGTGTTTTTTATTTATTCATTCACCTACACGAAATATTATTCATTAATGATTGTATAATTACACCAGTATATATAAAATAATGAAATTTTTATTTTAAGTTAATTACCTATATCAATCTCTCCTTCCCTCAATTGTGAAATGATAGCGTCACTTGTTTATACGGTAGACCACCGTCTCACAAACCGATGTGACACATTTTCCATAAACACATCTCATGGCTGGGTACGATGATTATTATAATATATATGTAATTTATTTATAATATTATCACACATATGAAGTCACTATATTATAAATATATCTTTTTTACATTCCATTCAATTGGATATACAAAAAAGTCACTTGTGTGAACAGGAGACTACCGCCTCACGAAGCAATGTGATTTGTATTTACTAGAACGTTGCACGAATGGTAATAATGAAACATTTAATGAATATATGGAATATTAATGGAATAAGTAGGATTTTTATAACTTATTTATCATTATATAATTATAATTTGTCATTTTGTTTCTTCCACTAAAAACGATAACATGATTTGTGTATGGGTGGACTACCACATTCACGAAGTGATGTGAATCACTTTTTATCACCACACCACTTGGATAATAAATATCTCTATATATATAAGTATATTTAAATAAATAATATGTTATATATTATAATATTATAAGTATAGAAATAAAAAAAACTCAATTTCTTTCTATAATTATCATTAAAAATGGAAAAATGTAACTCATATTTATGTGTGTCCAACCATCTCAATAACTATAACATAGTTCATTTTTCATAGAAAAAATTCATGAATGGATTTAAATGTATGATTCAAATATAAATATGATAATTATTTTTTGGTAATTATTCCATATTTGTATAATTAATGACCTCTTTTGCTATAGTCAACTTACAAAATTTATTTTTTACACATAATACAAATATCATCGAAACATATGACATAAACAGAATAAATTATGTAATCTTATTTATCAAATAAGTAAGTGAAATTAAAGGAATGATAATTTTAAAAATGATATTGATATGTAAAATAATTAACCTAATATTATTATTTATTAATATAAAGATCTTACAAGATAAATTAGACTCAATGTAAGGGTTTCTTGCCTCGGTTTTACTTATATGAGATATGTAATATAATCACCACTTATTTCATTTTTGTGGAGTATATAATTAATTTTTTATTTTATATAACAAATTAATATTACTTCGTGTTATTTAATTTTAAATTTAACATTATTTCTCTCATGGGTATAATAATACAAATAAACATTTAAGTGGTGGGAGATTATTTTACATTCTCAATAGTATTTAGAATTATTTTTGTTAAATTCTCCATTAACAAAATCAATTCATAATAATAAATTAAATTAAATATATTTATTATCCTATTTTTATTGATTAAAATTTTTAAGTAATGGTACAATATTTTCTCTCCTTACTAGTCAAAATTATTAAGAAAATTATTTTACGAAAAAACTGACTTTATTTCCATCTTCGTTGGAAAATCATTTTTCTTCAAAAATCATATTTTTTATAAATGTTTACAATATTTTTTTAATATTATATATGAGAATTTTTAAATAAAAATTTAACCATATATTTATTTTAAAAAAATGGTATGTTATGAATCATCTTGTCATTTTATAGACGAGGAACTTTTCTAACCATTTTATAGTAAAAAATAAATGTTTTTTAACTTATATAGCATGTCCTAAATTACCCACCTTCATGAACATATTTTCAATTCTTCTTACATTAAATGTTTATGAGTTTATTTCTAAAGATATTTTCCCCTAATATTAACAAAATAAAAAAAATTAAAATTATTTTCAATGAAAATTATTTTGAAAATAGTTTATGAATTTTCTACTTTTAAACTAAAAAGAGTGATTTTCTGGGAAATGTTATTTTCCTCAAGGAATGTTCTAAGAGAACTTTTAAAAACATTTTAAATATAATAATACATCAAACTATTTTAATTATTATTTAATGATGATATAAACCAATGTTTCCATACATATTATTTATGAAGATGGTTTATGGTCAATTTGACTTGGGATGTACTATATTGATTCCATTAATTTTACCCTGTATAATTTTTAATTATGATTCATGATTGGTGTAATTGTTAGAATTTCATATGAAAAAAATTCAATATGAATTATTATGTTGATTAAGTACCTCCCCATTCATAAGTGTAATGAATTTGACTTAGTTTGTGATAGAAGAAGCCCTCTATAACCCCTCGATGTATTGGTATGTCTCATTAAAAAAACTAGATTGAGTTTTTTCTGAAGTTGTACTAATTAATACATATGTCCTATATTACATCCTTGAAATTATTAAATTCCATCACAAAAGGCCTTGATGATATGTTATATTTTTCAAACATTATTCATCCCAAATTTATTAATTTAGTTATTGGTATTCCATGTGATTTTTCAGTTAGTTAAAATATCAATGGTTTAGTTTCATGATCAAGTGAATTTCTATACGTAATTACTTGATCTCCATTTATTTTTTCCATATTAGGCTCTATATTCTAATTAAATGGAACTTTTTTAGTCACATTACCTTCCATATTTATTATTCCTTAATTATTAATAGATTTTGTAGTATGATTACCCCTACAAAACATCTAAGACCACCCATTTCTAATGTTTCATATTCTCTGTGATATGAAGAAGTGTTTTGTGATTCATATGTGAGGATACATTTTGGGTAATAATATAATTATCAAATAAAAATATTTTTTATTTTATTTTTTAAAAGGTAATGTGCATTTCATGTATTTTTCTTGTCTATGAAAACTACTATACTATTAAGAAATTTATAATACAATTCTTTGTATCTTTTGATAATTTAATATTGTGGACAGTGGGTCTCGGCTACTAGGGTTTCAGTTTCTATAGTTGATATTATATGAAATTTATTAGGTACCTTGAGAACTATATTTATGAAAACATAGATTAGGGAACATAACCCTATGATAAAATTTGAGGATAGGTAATAAATAAAATCCTTAAATTTTAGTTAGGAAAATATTTGGGGGATTTTTATAGAAAATACATCCATGTATAGATACAATAATTTGATGTGGTTCTAGAACAGATTTACTAAATAGAAAAAACATTGAAATGGAATATTGATCAAGACCTTATCATCATCTGTCTTCTAAAAATGGGGCTTAATACACACCTAGTTTGAAACTACTATGTGATATTATTTAGATAATTCACATTTTCATTAAAAACAATTATGAAATTATTAAAAGTAATGATATTCAAATAAAATCCATGTTTAGTATTTTCAGGTTATCTCTGCCAAATTTTTTTAATTTCTTTATGTGTTTTATAATTTTTTTAACTATACATTATTTTTCAGAATTTTAAGCTCTAATCTAGTGTGTTCCACTATTAATAAATAGAAAATAATAAAAGTAAAAAACTATATCAATGCATGTACATCATTTAGGTATTTCCCTCTTGTGAAATATAATGAATCTGGAGCTGGATATATAGGTGAAACTTGTCAAATTATAACCATATTGGGGATTCTCACATAAGTTATGAGTAATAACCATTCCCATAAAGATCATCCCACTGATCTGTAAATTGGGGTAATGATTTTTGAATGCTTTATTTTTCAAAAACATCTATCATAAAATTGTACTAAAATTCCATTTTTAGCTGAGAAATGGATAAGTTACTTATAAAAGATATTTCTCACTCTACGATGTAGTGAAGGGAAGAAATTTATCATGGTATTTTTTAATCTCTCATGAGATTTTGGCCAAAGGTGGTCATTGATTCAAAACACTAAGGATAAGGATGAAATATAAATCATGGAATATAATAATTTCAATGAACTCCCCTTTGAAAAATATTTTTCTCAATAGTAAGGGGATGATATGGACAGACAGTTATTGAGTATTAGATTGATAGAAAGGGAAGGTGTTTCTATGTTTGAATCCAACCTTACAATGTTGGAAAGAAATGTTTTTGACTATATACATAATCTAAATAACAATATTGTACATTAATTTTGTGGGATGTATACAACCCTTTGAAGGGAACTAGTCTCCCAAGATTTATTATTATCAAGGATTTTGTATCATGTATATTCAATAAATATAAATAGTTCCCCAGGTCTTATGAATTATAATGAAATAAAGAGAATAATATGATGATAGGGAAAATGTGGATAAATAGAAGAAGGGGAAAAAGAATTTTCTATAATGTGATACATGTGGAAAGAAACATGTTGGTACATTATTAAAAGTAAAAGTAGTTTTATTAATGTCTTGGGAAGAACTTGACTACATGATTGATGTCAAGGTTAATAAAGAATAATCCAATGTGAAAATTTTCAAATATAAGGATATGGGGTGCACCAAAAATTAATTCCCGAAGAATCAAGTAATTTGACAACTAAAAAAGTTTATGGATCAAGGAAAATCAAATTATATTACTACATATATAGTAGAATAATAAATGTTCATCTATTTTATTTAAATAATAATTTCATATTAGTTTTTTAATAAAATATTTTCAGTTTAATGGAATTATTAAATGTATATGGATTATATTATAGTATAATATCTATAAGTATTTTAAATCATTTGTTGAATGGTACTATGAAAATAGATTTGGTGTAATGTTTAAATTCATGTAAAACACAGGATTGAGGGAGGATAACACATAATATGTGATTGATGTTGATATTATAATGATAAAGAGTTATTTTATGTTTTTTTAAAGCTTTATGTTTTATAAAAAATTTGATTTTGATTTAATTATGGGATAATATAATTTGATGAAATTATTAGAATTATATTAATATGGTTATAGAGGATGTAAAAATTACATGATGGGTGAAAACCAATCACATCTAGTAATTTCAAGGGGATAAAACCCAAAATAAATGTAAAATTAGGTTTTATATCCTACCACTAACATACATGATTTCCATTTTAATAAGAAATTGTTTTTAGTTAATCGATTTGAGGGATAAATGTTAATGTTGAAGTAGTGGTATAACTGTTGAGTTTTATATCATAATATACTTTATTGGTAAAAATTTGATAACAATATATGTTTTGGAAATTATTTATAATCATATAGAAATAAATTTAACTATTTTATGAATCTTATGGTCAATTAAAAGATAATTTGAGTCTTTTAGTCATGAAAAATTAATCCTGGATATAAATATATTACAGTATGAAATTATAAGGAAAGTGATCAATGAAAAAAAAATATGAAATGTTTCCTATGAAATAAATATATATCAGGTAATTATATTTTAATATATTCTCATTATATATTGGAAATAAATTCTCAATCTCTTGGAAAAGTATATTCAAAAAATGTAAGGACCTGACCCCAGTTACCCAGAGTCGGTGCCTTATTTGATTACATTGGCATACATACAAGGAATACGAATCTCAAAAGACCGATTAGTTTAGTATTATTTTAAACAAGTTACATAAATAAGTCTATCATTACAAAATGAAGGGAAACAAAAACACTATTTTATTCAACTAGAAACATCACATCTCTTAGATTATGCTTTCAAGTCATTCATAAATTACTTCTTCATATCCTGAGAAAATGAAACATAATAAATGGGTGAGATAAAATTATCAGTAAGAGTAAGAAATACATTAGAAGATAATATAAACAGTATACATGGTGAATAATTGAAGAAACATTCCTTTAATAATAAATATGAACACGTTATGGTAGGAAAATGAGGTGAGTAAATAATGCCATAATAAAACATAATCAAGGGTATTCTACTAGTTTAATAGATGAATGAACTTTAAATTACTATATTATTAATAAGGGAAGTGCATATGTCAGACATTCTGAATCATTTTGTCCTGGCCTCAGCCAAGACATCTAGTGATTAAGGCCTCAACAAAAATCCATATCACATTGGGAAGGGCCTCATCCAATTCCACATCTATTTGTCTCATGAGACCTATCAATGCATAGAGGAGCTATATCGGGCCCCACCCATCCCATAATAATTCCAATGGATTCTTAATATGAGTGGGGATAAACATAAACAAAAAATACATTCATATTGAAACTATCATCTGAAATGTAACTATCTTTCCCCAATCAATAAACATAAAACACTAACCATTCGGAATAATATGGTGAATGGTTTTAGGATAGATCATCCACAATAGATTTAGTCATAAACCATTAAATAAAATATGGTAGATGAATTGATAAATTATTAAACCCAATAATACCATGGAATCAACAAGAGTGTTGAATTAGACAAAAACACTCTTATAAAATCATTAAGCAATTCTTGAGATAAATAATATTTTATTTTGAAAAGAAAAGTTCTTTTGGAAAAATCATTGTATAAAAACACAACTAAATAAAGTAGTATTTTCATAATAAAATGAGTGATTTTATATGGATAATGGTTCCCAAAAACATATTATAGAGTTTCCTTGAAAATAGAGAATAATTTGAGAAAATCCCTTGAATCGGGCTTGTATTTTGGAAACAGTTTTGAATGTTCCTTTTAAAATGTGTAATTATCCCTAAAATAGGGAAGGATTATGGTTTGTAAACATGTATATTATACTCACACAGAACATATGATGTGTAAATAACAATACATAAGAATTTAATCGAGGTACCTGGACAATGAAAGTATCCCGAATGAAAATGGAAGTTCGGGTGGAAAAACCCTTACCATAAATCCAAACGTGTTCTTATCTTGTACTTAAGCTCCTGTAATATGATATTTTACTTCTTAATAACTTATTTCAGAACCTATTATAAATTTATTTAGTTTTCCACAATTCTGGATAGTTCATTTATGTCTTTATTGATAAGTTATTTTATTGAATTTCATAGTTCTGGAGTGTTCGTTTCCTTTATTTTCATATTCGGTTCACTTGTTTTTATGTAATGAAGTTCATGTGGAATGGTTATAAGTATCTAGGATAGAAATTATATATTACTAATCAACATAAATAATTTATCATGGTCATTTTTGTCATTTGGTTACACGGAATGAGGATGAATCATTAGATGAAAACCACTTTGATTATTCTGTGGTATTTAGAATATTATGAACTAGTTTTGTCATATAACTCAATTATATGTACATATTATGGTTACTGAATATTAATTAGGTTATAAAACATATATTATAGTCTGTTTAAACTGTGAATATGGTTTCATGACCAGTAATTTAGAAGAAATTTAAGAACGAAATTTCGTCGTCCACGGAGTTTATAAATCGGAACGTCATGGACGTTGATTTCGTTTATAAAATAAAATGGAGGGTGTAAGAATATTTATGATGGTTATTAAATTAACATGATATAAATCTAGTATATAGATATTACTGGAGTTATAATGATCATTTGGATAGAGGCGGAGAGGAGAGGATAGAAAAAAAGATAAATTGAAATGAAACCAAATGAAAAAGTAGGGTGCTTTACCTTTTAATAGTATTTATAGATAATTTTATTATATATTAAAATGAATGTAAGATCATAAAGATCAAATGAGGGCCATTTAAAAGACAATAATGAAACATAATTTGTATAAAATATTTACCAAGTTTCATTTTTAGCTATAGAATGTTTCAGTTTTTGGTCATATAATTCCAAGTGATGGTGTAATTGTGGAACCATCAAATATAGAGGTTATTGAACTTTGGAATAGACCTACCATTACTATTTAAAATAATAGTTTTTATGGATTGGATGGATATTCTCTATTCCTTTTTAATAATTCCTCATGGTTTTCTATTCCACTTAGCATGTTACCTCAAAAGCGAGTTATGTTCCATTCTATTGATGAATAAAAAGAAAATTTAAAAAAACTTATGTTATGGTTGGTCAATGAACTATTGATTTCATTACCTTACAGTTGAGAAGGGTCTTTGATTTATTCATGCATGAAAAAAGGGATGGTGTGTTTTTTCTTTCAGAATGATATGGTGATAGAGTGTGCATAATTCCAATTAAATCTTCATGAGATAAATTACCCAACTCATGTTTTAGAGATAAAAATTGTTTTCTTTACATAAAATATTTGAAGAAATTATTCTTATAGAGAAATTTGTGACATATATACTGATCATAAAACATAAATGTATATATTAACATAGAATGAGTTAAATATGATCTAAAAAATATAGTTATACTTGATTATTTATTTTGGATTCCATTTACATTACTACCTCAGGAAAGTGAACAAGGGGGTTTATTCTTTGATTTAAATTAATAATGATGGAATATATATGATAAAGATCATAAAATATCCAATATTTATGAATTTAAAAAGTTTGTACCTTGAAATGAAGAAGTAATGGGAGGAATGTTGTCTTTCTAAAATGTGTATTATACCATAAATCCATGTAAATATTTATGATTTACTGAAGTGGGATTTTAAACTAAAAAAGAAGTTGATAATTCAATATTAGTTCCACCCTGAGAGTCATTGAATGATAAGGTTCAGAAACAATGTATTTGTTTCTTCAATTATAGGCATGTAAAAGGAACTATTGGAAGAATCTCGTAGCTCATCATTATCTCTTAATATTATTAGTATGGTGATATATATATATATATATATATATATATATAATTGATTGGGTATTTATAGTGGGAAAACATGAATAGGAAAATTTAATAGTTTAATATATGTTTCTGTTATGTCAGTAACTAAATTCTGAATGATCGATGTCTAAATTGATGTTGCTACCATTACTAAAACCAAAATAGAAATGTGGAAACATCACCATTTATTTTATCATTGGACTCACCAAAACATAAAAAGGCCATAATTCTATTTTGGTTATAATCAATCTTCTTATAAAGTCGTAATAAATCATTTCTATTAGAAAATATTTCTATCTTATTCATATTGAAGATATATAAATGAAGTATGTGGTAAGGATTCATATACTACCTCATTCTATTGTATCTGATCGATATCCAAGGTTTTCCTCATGGTTATGTAAATGTCTTCGAAAAGATATGGATATAGTGTTGTGTTTTGATACAACCTATAATCAATGAATTAATGTACAGTTTGAGAGAACCACTAAAAACCTATATGACATGTAGAGATAATGTTATATAGATTTCAAAGGTGGTTGGGATGAACACCTTACTGTAGTCCTTTTTTATCACAATAATAGATTTCAGTCAAAAATTTATATGAATCCTTTTGAAGCCCTCTATGTAATACAGTTTAAAACTCTATCATATAATGACGAAGTTGGAGAAAGAAACATATTGAGGCCAAAACTAGTAGATTAAATGATATATAATGTTATATATATTAAATAGAACATCGAGGGACATTACTGTATATTGAAGAGTTATGCTAATAATCTTCGGTGAAATATAGAATTTGATGTTTTTAAGAATCCTTAATTGTGAATTTACCCATGGAATATTTTTATAACATTAAAAAAAGATACCTTATCCCTAGGTTTATTGGTTCTTTTGAGATTGTTGACTATGTTTGTGTGTTTTCTTATCACCTAACATTCTCAACCAACCCCTCTCATGTTCATTATGTGTTCCATGTATCATTACTAAAGAACTAAAAACATGATAGATCACATGTAATAAACTCAGAGGATATAACACTAGCTGATGATCATTCATATGAATATCAACCATATGAAACCATCAATCATATATATGATGTTCTATGGAACAAAACTAATCAACTCGTCAACTTGAGGGATAAAAAATTTGAGGAACCAATAGAGAATCATGAGGATGTAACCAGAGATATCATCATTTTTTTCATAAAAGTGATGGAATTTCAAGAAGTATATTCATTTTAATTATGTACAATTTAGCATCCCAATTTTTAAGATATTTCTTCTTTAAAGTAAACATAATGTATTTAATATCCTTCCTTACACGAAACCCCATTTATAAGTAAATATCAATCAAGTATACCACCAAGACCATGTTATTAAACTCATTGGTATGAATATTATTTCAGATATAATGATAATTAAATTATAATTTTCTTAAATATCTCAAATGTATTCACTAATTCAAAATAATTAATTACTTATTTTTCAAAAAAGTCATCTATGCTTTCGGAATATATTTTCTTCAAAATGGTTTGTATTATTATTTTTTCCCACTAAAATTATAATTAATTTCTATAATTTTAATGAAATTTTATTTGAGGTAATTAATATAAATTTTGAAATAATAATTTCAATTTAATCATAAGTTTAATTTTTATGGTTATTATGAAAATATTTAAACTTCTATGAAAAGTGAAAAATAAATATATTTGTAAAAGTTTTCATTTAATTATGTGTAAAAGTTCCATTATGTTTAAAATATCATATTAAAGAAAATATGTATCATTAAATTAGAAATATTATAATAAATAAAATAAGAATTTTCATTATACAGGATTTTGATATAAGTTAATTTTTATGCTTAAAATAATAGTTTTTCAAAAAATTATTTTTTCTGTTTAATGAGTTTTTATCTTCATAAATTTAATTAATTTATACATATTTATCTAATTAATTAAATTTATAGATTATATATTAAATAAAATATTTTAACATTAATTTCATTGATTTTACACTGAATGGAATGTACGTATATTATGTTTCATTCTTAATGATTAATTCTTATAAAATGAGTTTTTATTGTAGGTTCCACGAATATTTTAAAATAAATTCAACCACATATGGGAATTAAATATAATAAAATAGATTACATATTTCTGACCCCCATTACTAATATTATCTAATAGAATCAATTTAATATTTTGTCATAGTGAATAGTAAAATTCATAAAAAATAGTCATGGTTAACGATAAAATATTTTTACTGGGAGGGTTCAACTAAAGGATAAGGGTCATATTTCTACAAAATCAACTAAAATTTTTAATGGTTTAAGATATTTCATCATTATATTATCCTACATTAAAATATATAACCATTTTAATTCTAATTTCCATGAAATTGAACTTATATCATTTAGATATTATAATAAATTTCATGCGTGTCCCTCCCCACACATATAAAATGGTAACCCTTACTCTCCCTTATTCAAAAATTTTCATCCTCCAATATTGGAAACTCCCAGTTCCAAAACCTTCCTATATTCCTTCAATTTATATTAGAGCATATGTTATTATCTTAATAAAAAATCTTTAAGTGTTGAGGAGTAATCCAAGGGAAGTGTCCCAAAGAAGATGAATATATCTTAACCAAGCACCATCAATTTTATTTCTTATTATACCTTCAATAAAATTATTTTTTATATAAAATATGATAAATAATGTATAAAAAATATAGTCATATGTTATTATAATAATGAAATTACTTTTTAATTCCTCTTCTCCATCACATGGGAGAAGTAAGTATCACCCATTTGTTCATGTGGATAACCTCCCCCACGAAGAGATAAGATTCATTTTACCTCACAATCATGTTTCAATGGTTTCTATGTTATATTTATTGTATATATATACGATACTTATAAATTGTAATTATTTTTTAATTTAAAATTAATATTTACCTTTCCTTCACTTGATCTTTCATGAAATGTAATCATCACTCATGCATACATACAATCAATAGTCTCGAAAAAGTGGTGCAAATATTTTTCAATGCCTATTTCAATTAATGGTTTTAAAATTTTTATGTCATGAAAATATATGAAATTTAGATAATTATAATCATTAAAGATCAGAAGAAACACTAATAAATGTATATGGAAAAAATCATATAACAAAAGAATAAATGAAAAATAAAGAAGTTAACACCTGAAATGAGGGTGATAACGAAATATTGTTAATGAACATGTTATTATATGATGAAATTATATGATATATATCTATAAAATATTATTTCCATTATTATCATATGGTTATTTCATTAGAATTAGTTTCATTTCCTATCTTTTTCCTCCCATTATGTACTGAATAAACTAAAATATTTTTTTAAGAAAATTTAATATTCAGATTCATTTTTTTATATTTTTATTTCCTTTCCATGGTTGAAAAGGAAAATTAATATCATTTTCCAAACATTATAGTTTTTACATTTTAACAAAAATTTGGGAAATTTTTTATTTAACATGCACCCGAAGAATGTATTTCCAAACCATCATGAATAACATTTTTGTTTAATTATAAAATTATAATTTCCATTTTTATTTTAAAATAAGAATATTTCATTAATATTTTCTAAAATTTATATTATAAATAATTGATTTAAAAAAAGGGAATTTTACTCGTGAAATATTATTGTGATATTTTAATTGTAGTTTTATCAGTCAAAAATATTTTTATTATTTCTAATTACTTAATGGGTATATTATACAATTATAAATTCATTATTATTTACATTTATGGTTTAATATTACGATTATTAAATCTTTATAATACCACTAACCATTCCATGGGTAATTAATTGATGATATGATGTATGTTTGATGGTTATATGGTGTAGATCTGTATCATTTTCAGAATTTCATTGGTGAAAAAAGAATTATATAACTATATAATGTATTGGATAATAATAATATCTCATGATATAATAAGGAAAATGATAAAGAGTGAACCCATTTTAGTATAGGAAGTTTTCTAAAATATAGTCATGGGAGTGAACCTCCCCTAAGGAAGTGGTGGAATGGAGAGTTAACCTAGTCTGATATGATAGTCATGGAAGTGAAATGTTATAGTGTAACATATTTATTATTCATAAATTTATGCTAAAATTTTGTGTCTTATGATCATGAAATTACCAAGTTTCGTGATTTCTTATTGATGTTTTTAAACTCTTATTTTTTATGACTTTGGATTCATATAACATCACAGCATATTTCATGATTATGAACATTGAATTACTGGTTATTATTTATTAATTTTAATCACATATTCCCATACTAATAAGGTTATCTTATGTCCACTTGTTATTATTGATTGATATCTATTATATTTACCCTTACTGGGAATCTAAGATTAACCTTTCTTATGTTTACATTTCTTTTGTTATAGAGAAAGGCTTAACGTTTTTTATATCTAATAAGGGTATCTGTTTTGAATAAATTAATAAGAAATAATGTAAATAAATTATGTACTAGTTTTTTATGTATATATGTATTCAAAGACACTAAATCGTTAAGGTAATATCATGGATCATGTTGATATAAAATTAATTATCTATTATTAAGAAGTAGTATTATTGTGTGATAAGTTTTTTTCACTATAGACAAATTATATTTATCTATAATTCAATGTTATAGATAACCCTTTAGGTTGAGATAATAATATATATATTAGGTAAATATAACATTATAAAAATCCATGGGGATGGGGATATGGTATTAGTGTTAGTATTGGATGACATACCAATAGTTTTATAATGTTTATATTGTGTGGTTATCATGGAAATTACTTCCCTATCTGGATATAGGAAATTTGATACAGGTGTAGCATAGATACACCTAAAGGTAATCAGATCAAAAAAATCTTATTGAACAATGACTTGATTTTACTATAGTGCTTGATTTGTGGGATTTATACTACACACATGGTTAGAAACACCCAAGTGATATTCTTTGGTCAATAACAATATCTTTAGGACCAATTATAAAGGATTTATTTCCTAATTACGTTAGATACTAGGTTAAAAAGAATGAGAGAATACAACTTAATATTCCCTATGTAGAACGAAGAGAGTTATCAGATAAACTAAGTGTAACATAGATAAAATGAATGTATCATATATTGTAATTAATTTTTCACTAGAGAAAAAATATTGAGATTGATATGTCATATTCAAATAATCATTTACAATGATTTTATTGCCTATAATCAGAAGAAAAATATCTTTTTTAGTTGTTGGTTTAAATAGGATTAGAGATATTACTAACAAAGGTATGTATCCAGAATCCATTATGAATTATAACAGAATTAGGGTTCCTACTTTTAAGGTTGATTATTTTATTATTTTAATTTTTATAGAAAATGGTGAGTTTCCTTATCCTACCAATTACTATAAGGTTGATATATAAATTAAAATTAATCTTCAAACATTTTTCTATTTTCATTATTTATTGATATTTGTCAACGATATTTTGGTATATTCGAAAATTTATTTGGAATATGAGAAACATTTAAGCATTGTATTGAATAGTTTTTATTTTATTAAAAGATACATTTTTAAATTACATCAATATATTAGAAGAGTGATTTTATAATAAGGTTATATTTTGGGTTGACTACTATTTTTGAATACATTATTTAGATTTGGTTAATTCTTATGATTAATATATTCTTGATGTTGAAGTAATATATGGTACATTTATTTTGATAAAAATAGATTAGATTGTAATGACCCGGAAATTTCAAGGAATTTGTTTTTTCTTAATTTTCTTTTTGATTTTACAAGAACGCAGTTTATGACGGCACCTGATTCCGAGGCCCGGTGTTCCTGTAAATCATTTTCCGAAGTTTAGCTCGGGTTCGTTCAGTGGAAGAACGACTGGGTTTTCTTAACTTTTGAACCGATGATCGGAATCAAAATTTGAGGACACCGATGAAATCGCAGTGCTGGTAATTTCTTAAAAACACCTTTTCCGTAGTTGCATTTGCTCGGGTGTGGTTTTTAAATTTTTGGGTTAAGTAATGGAATAAAATAAAAATGGTGCGACCAATTTTTATTTCATTAAAAGTTGTTCAACCTAAGCTAAGTGGTTGAGTGGAACCCACTATATCCTACTCCACTAGGTAGGATATTTGTGGGGTGGGGCCCACATGAGCCCCACCTTTTCAAATTCCTCAAAACCCCCCCACCTTTAGTTAGGTAACGCACCTGCACCCCCCTTTAATTGAGAGTTAACTCATACGTTTAACTTAATGCTTAAACACCTCTTTAATTTGGGCGGTTTAAACATTTCAATTAATTCAATTAATTGATTGATTGAAATTTTGAATTTCAAAACATTTGGCTTGTGTGTTAATAAAATAAGACAAGTCTTATTTTATTAAAGGGGTTTGTTGTGTGAGAGGGCTTGGGAGAATTTTCTCAATGTCTTGAAGTTCTTCTTCCTTGACGAAGAACGCGAAGAACTCCGACCTCCGACGACGGACGACGGTGAGAAAGGCCTTCCTCGGAGATCGATGACCCGATGTGCATTTCTTTGTTCCTTCTTCCCGCGTCAAAGGAAGGGAGACAACGTTCCTCCTCGGACGCTCTCCGTCAACGTGTGTGGAACCTTCTTCCGTGACGCCTTCTTCCGCGACGTTCAGTTCGGCGACGAGCCTTCGTTCAACAAACGCTCGAGGTAGGGGGATTTATTTCTTTTTGTTCCTGATTACTTTCATCGATGATTATCATCTTATTTGAGCCTCCTGATATCGCAATAACGATAGGAGGTCAGACCACATGAACATGGCCGACCCTCCTCCCCCCCTGATTGTTGTTTTGTTGCGGTGTGTATAAGGCGGCGTGGTGTCGTTGCACCTCGCTGAAACTATGGGAATGGGCGAAGAAGCGCGGTGTCGTCGCGCCGCGCCGTTGAAGTCGAATAAACCGGGCACCGTTGCGCCGTGCCGGAGAACCTGGAAGAGAAAGTGGTCGGAGCAGGGCCGCGGAGGAGGGGCGCAGCCCCGTCGCGCTGCGCCGGACGGACCAAGGCTGCGGCCTTTGGTCGCGGTGTAGTAGGGAGAGGCGGCCGGCTGCCGGCTGCCGGCTTCGGAGCAGGGGGACGGGACCGCGCCGGTCCGGTGGCAGCAGCAGCCAGCAGGCCGGAGTGGGTCGGTCGGTCATGGGAGAAACCAGGGGTTCGTAACCCCCGGCTGGGAAGCATGAGTGGCCCCCACGTGGGGGCCGCGTTTAATTAGACAGGGGGCAGTGCCCCCCCCCCTTCTCTGCCCAGTTCGGTCCCGCCGAGCTAGCCAGTGGACTGCACCGGCACGCCGGCCGGCCCGGGCTGCGCCCAAGCGGTCCGGACCTAGTCCGGTTCAGGTCGACCCGGTTCGGGCCGACCCAAGGGGTCTCGGGCAGGGTCGTTCCGGGCCCGAAACCCCCATTTTCGGACTGTTTTCGTTCTTTTTCCCATATCTTGGGCTACATACCTCCGATCGATGCACCGTCAGCTACGATGTGATCCTCGGATTGAGGCAGTTGTTTCGCTATATTACACTCAAGGTTTCGGAGAACTTTGGGTATGGACGGGTTGGTTCGAACCTGAAACCAACCGGACCCTTGGAGCGGAAACACTTATATCTCGAGCTCCGGAAGTCCGATTGACGTGCTGTAAACTTTGTTGGATTCCTCATGATTACACGAAACATTTGGCATGCTTCGCCTATGTTTTGGATGCAGTTGGATAATGGCCGGGTTGGATTGTACCTGAAATCCAACCGGGCCCCTGAACGGAAAAGCTGATAACTTTCAGACCGGACGTCCGTTTGACGAACCGTCAGTGGCGTTGGTGATCACGTTCGGAAATGGTCCCTATGAGTATACCCTATGAGAGTTAGGGGTACAGTTGATATGTTTTCAGGTCGGTTCATACACGAAACCAACCGGGCCCCTGGGACGAAAAGCCTAATCACTCATAGACCGGGAGCCCGATTGACGCACTGTCTGGTGCATTGAGACCCCTATGACAAGGCGATCCTTTGAGATACTTCTTTGTGGGACTTGTGATACTTGGAGTATCGACCAGTAGCTCGTGGAGCGGACCCTCCCATAGACGAGCTAGCAGAGTGCAGATACCTAATAGCTGATTGAGACTTAAAGACTGCTGATCGATCGACTCAGAGTGATTCGGATAGCCCTGTGGGCTGCGCTTGGTTGTAGCGGCAGACCCACGGCAGAGGTGCTCTTGGTTGTAGAGGCAGACCCTCGATACTCAACAGAAGGAGTAGCTCTGTAGGCTATGAGGGGGTGTGCTTGGTTGTAGCATTAGACCCATGGTGGGATGCGCTTGGTTGCAGCGGCAGGTCCACAGTACTTGAAAGGTGGAGTACTTCAGAAGTCCAAGGTTATTGGGACATGCTTGGTTGTAGCAGCAGGACCACTATACTCGACATAGGAGGAGTTCTCCAGCAGTCGTGGTTTCGATATCGTGAATAAAATCCTGGTTTGAGCTGAGTCAATGACCTTTGTGTTTACCTCATGATTGAGATGAGTCTCTTCATAACTTAGGTATATGTATGGGCATATATCTAAGTAGAGGTTATCCGTTGATTTCATAACCTTTGTGTTTCCTCATGATTGAGATGGGTTATTGAAGACTTGGGTATAATTATGGGCTTATACCTAAGTAAGAGTTGTCTGTTGAGTTTCTGCTTTGTGGTTATCCTTGTTGGATTTAGAGAGACCTTGAGGGTCTCAAGGTCCCTACTGAGTATCGTATTCTCACCCCTGCATGGGCTATGCCCGCACCACTTTGTGTTCGTTCCAGACGACAGTAGCGCTGACGGTGTCCGAGTGTTCGAGGACTGGACGGTACCCGGTGGTAGACTTCACGACGAGATGATACTCAGAGGAGGTTGATGGGTGAGAGCATTGGGGAGGCTATATGTACCTACCCTTCAGGTAGGATCCGTGGTGGATGATCCAGGAGATGCGCTCTCTGTACCTACCCTTCAGGTAGGATCTGAGGTGGCCGACCTAGGAGCTGCTACATTTCTTCTAGCTGTTAGTCTTTTCTGTTGTACTTCCTTTTAGTTGTAGCTGCACTTTTCAGATGGGTTTTTTATTCTGGCCCACTTTTTTTAGTACTTCCTTTTGTACTTAGTGTTTTACTTCCTCTTGTACTGTGTGGTGTTTTTTTACCTTTATAAAGGCAATTCCTTCCCAGTTTATCGGGATTTACTCCTTTGGTTCTAGTCGCCAGCCCCTGGCCTATGGAAGGCAGGCTTGAGGTAGTCACGGCACGGGCCCCGAGGACGGGTCGTGACAAATTGGTATCAGAGGAGTCGGTTCTATCGCAGAACTTATAACTCTGATATTTTTCTTCTGTGAAGAAATACTGTTAAGGATACCAAGTGTGGTTTTCAGTCTAGGGAGTCCAGTGTTGGTACGGGCGGCCGACGTATCCATACACCAGGACCCTGACAACTGATTTCTGACTTTGTGCACGAAAACACTGATTGCGTCTATGATTTCAAAGGTTTTCCCATAAAACATCTCAAACTAGGTCAGATCACCAGGTATAAATCGTTTGACTATGTCACGTTTGTTTCTTTCAGGATGCCTCCCCGCGGATGACCAGCTAGAGCCCCGAGAGTTGTACATTCTGACAGCCTGCCGAGCAATGTGGCCTTAGTACAGGGCCCTATTACAGTTGAGGCACCAATGGTAATACTACTCATTGGGCCACCGATGACACAAGCCCCAGCAGTAGAGGGTGCATGTCTCTTGAGCGCACTTCATGAGTTCCAGTGTCAGTGGCCACCCAGGTTCATGGGAGAGACGGACCCACATGCGGCTGAGGAATGGATGGAGGCTATGGTGAGAGTCTTCATGCTAGTATGGATGCCACCAGACTTCATGGTGATCCTTGCTGCCAGCCTCCTTCAGGCAGCAGCAGGCAGATGGTGGAGCTTGATGCTCCAGATGCATGATGAATCGACACTTCTGTGGGCAGACTTCGAGAGCCTGTTCCGAGCAGAGTTCGTACCTTCCACCCTTAGAACGGTGCGTATTCAGGAGCTACTGCATCTACAGCAGGGTAGCATGACGGTGGCGCAATACTCAGCGAGGTTCATAGACCTCTTGCGCTACTCCACAGATATGGTACGGGACCCGTTCTTCAGGGCCCGAACCTTCGAGCAAGGGCCCAGGAGAGAGATTTTAGCTTCTATTGTTTCTCACAGCATCCCGACGCAGACATGGGTGTTGGAGCGAGCCCTCTTAGTGGAGAGTTTCCTTGCTGAGTAGTATCCAGTAGCAGGACCCACCCTTAATCAACATGCAGCAGAGTCTTCTGCAGTAGGCAGTAGACAAATGATGCAGAGTTCCAAGAGGACCAGACCTACAGGTGGTCGACCGTATGACACAGGATCGTGTGTGTGAGGCACCCGGGGTGGAGAGAAACTTACCAGGAGCAGACAGTGTTACTCCTGCGGTGGGGTTGGTCACATGGCACATGACTGTCCGACCCACCATACAGATGACTAGCAGATAAACGAAGGACCTCTCAGGCAGAGGCGGAGGTTCGATCGAGGCGGACTATAAGGAGAAGAAGACCGAGGCAGGGGAGCTGGCCATGCAGCTGGAGGTGGACGATGCTTAGAGGTGTTTCCACCACCACCACCAGGAGGTCCCCCCCCCCCGACCACAGGGAATGGGTGGATAGGGGAGAGCTCACCTTCAGGCAGTTGAGGCCTATGATCATGGAGCTCCGGGAGCAGATGTATATGAGCGGGACTAGCTCCAGATATGGAGACTTTTATTCATGTTTCTTCTGGATTTCTAGATTTTTGATTGTAGATGCTTTGTGTCTTTGTACTTTGAGCTGCAGTAATAAAAGACACCTTTCTTTGTGAAATTTACTTTCATGTCCTCTCTTTTTTTTGTTACTAAGAGGTTCCAGTTTAAAAACTATTGACTTGACCCTCACTTCTGAGGTACCTACTAGAGGAGACCTAGTGACCACACACTGATGCCGACATTGTGACTCAACCCTTGGAGGCGAGAGTAACAGTTGGATCTCTTGGTAGTAGCGTCGAGGCCTTACGACATCATCCTTGGTATGGATTTGTATCATCCATGTCGTGATTGACTGTATTAGGAAAAGAACGTGGTTCATCCTGGGGATGAGACCAGATTTCTCTTATAGTCAAAGAAGGAATCATAGTTGCTCTTGTGGGACCAGATATGGTCCAGGCCACGTCAGAGAAGGTCCAAGTCATCCAAGAGCAGATGAGGACAGCTCAGAGCCGACAAAAGCCTTATGCTGACAACAGGCAGAGACCACTAGAGTTTGAGGATGGCGACCATGTTTTCTTATGGGTCTCACCTCAACGGGGAATTACAGAGATTTGGCTGAGGCAGCAAGTTATCTATGCGCTTCATCGGACCCTTCCAGGTCCTCAGCAGGGTAGTCGAGGTGGTTTACTGCTTGACCTTTCCACCTCAGATGCACCGAGTGCATGAAATCATCCACGTACCTCGGATGAGGATATACGTGCATTCTCCTTCACACATCATCGACCTTAGGGGGTTGGACATTGGTGATGGGGTGACTTTCATAGAGGATCAAGTGGGGAACAAGGATCGATAGGAGCAGATCTTTCAAGGACGGTCGATTCCTCGGGTGTGCTATCACTGGCAGTATGGGAACCTCTAGGTGAGCACTGGAGAGCAGAAGGCTCAGATGCTTGCTCAATATCACTTTTGTATCCCTTGTTTGTGTTAAAGTTTTACGGGGACGTAAATCCCTGAGGTGGGAGTAATGTAAAGACCCAGAAATTTCAAGGAAATTTTTTTTCTTAATTTTCTTTGTAATTTTACAAGAACACAGTTTCTGATGGCACCTGATTTCGAGGACCGGTGTACCCAGAATCATTTTCCGAAGATTAGCTCGGGTACGTTCAACGAACAAACGGGCGGGTTTTCCTAACTTTTGAACCGATGCTCGGAATCGAAATCCGAGGACACCGATGGAATCATAGTGCCGAAAATTTCATAGAAACATCTTTTCTGGAGTTTCATTTTCCTGGGTGTGGTTTTTAAATTTTTGGGTTAAGTAAAGGAATAAAATAAAAATGGTGCGACCAATTTTTATTTCATTTAATGTTTCTTAACATATGCTAAGTGGTTGAAGTGGAACCCACTATATCCTACTCCACTAGGTAGGATATTTGTGGGGTGGGGCCCACACGAGCCCCACCTTTTCGACTTCCTCAAAACCCCCACCTTTAATTAGGTAACACACCTACACCCCCCTTTTATTGAGAGTCAACTCATACGTTTAACTTAATTTTTAAAGGACTCATTAATTTGGGCAGTTTAAACTTCTCAATTAATTCAATTAATTGATTGATTCAAATTTTTAATTTCAAAACGTTTGGATTGTGTGTTAATAAAATAATACAGGTCTTATTTTATTGAAGGGGTTTGTTGTACAAGAGGGCTTGGGAGAATTTTCTCAAAGTCTTGAAGTTCTTCTTCCTCGACGAAGAACGCGAAGAACGCCGACCTCCGACGACGGATGACGGTGAGAGATGCCTTCCTTGGAGATCGACGACCAGACGCGAATTTCTTTGTTCCTTCTTCCTGTGTCAAAGGAAGGGAGACAGTGTTCCTCCTCGGACGATCTCTGTCAACGTGTGCAGAACCTTCTTCCACGATGCCTTCTTCCGCGACATTCAGTTCCGAGATGAGCCTCCGTTCAACAAACGCTCGAGGTAGGGGTATTTATTTCTTTTTGTTCCTGATTACTTTCATACTTGATTATCATCTTATTTAGGCCACCTGATATTTCAATAATGATAGGAGGTCGGACCGCACGAACATGGTCGACCCTCCTCCCCCCCTTGATTGTTTTTTTGTTGCAGCGTGTGTAAGGAGGCGCGGAGACGTTGCACCGCGCTGAAACTATGGGAATGAGCAAAGAAGCGTGGAGCCGTCATGTTGGGCCGTTGAATTCAAACAAACCGTGGAGCCGTCATGCCGCACCGGAGAACCTGGAAGAGAACGCGGCCGGAGCAGGGCCGCGGCGGAGGGGCGCGACACCGTCGCGCATCGCTGGACGGACCAAGGCCGCGGCCTTTGGCCGCAGTGGAGTAGGGAGAGGCGGCCGGCCACTGGCATCGGAGTAGGGAGATGGGACCGCGCCGGTCCCATGGCGGCAGCAGCTGGCCTGCCGGAGCAGGCCGACCGGTCAGGGGAGAAACCGGGGGTTTGTAACCCCCGGCTGGGAAGCAGGAGCGGCCCCCTATGTGGGGGCCACGTTTAATTAGACAGGGGGGCAGCCCCCCCCCCCCCTGTCAGCCCAGATCGGTCATGCCAAGCTGGCCAGCGGACCGCACTAGCGCACCAGCCGGGCCGGGCCGGACCCGGTCCCGGTGTGGGTCGACCGAGTTCGGGTCGGGTCGGTCCGGGCCCGAAACCAACATTTTCGGACTGTTTTCATTCTTTTTCCCATAGCTTGGGATACGGACCTCCGATCGACACACCATCAACTACGATGAAATCCTTGGATAGGGACAGTCGTTTAAGTATATTACACACAAGGTTTCGGAGATCTTTGGGTATGGCTGGGTTGGTTCGAACACGAAACCAACCGGGGCCTTGGAGTGGAAACGCTTATATCCTGAGTTTCGGATGTCTGATTGACATGCTGTCGACTTTGTTGGATTCCTCTTGATGAGACGAAACTTTTGGTATGCTTCTCCTGAGTTCTGCATGCAGTTGGATAATGGCCGGGTTGGATTGTACCCGAAATCCAGCGGGGCCCCTGGAACAGAAAAGCTGATAACATTCAGACCAGACATCCGTTGGACGAACCGTCAGTGTTGTTGGTGATCACATTAGGAAACGGTCCCTATGAGTATACCCTATGATAGTTCGAGGTACAGTTGAGATGTGGCTGGGATGGTTCGTACACGAAACAAACTGGGCCCCTAGTACGAAAAGGCTAATAACTCACAGTCCGGGCGCCTGATTGACGCGCTGTCTGTTGCGTTGAGACCCCTATGACGAGGTGATCCTTTGAGATGCTTCTTCGTGGGAATTGTGATACTTGGAGTATCGACCAGTAGCTCGTGGAGCGGACCCTCTCAGAGATGAGCTAGCAGAGTGCAGAGACCTAGTAGCTGACTGAGACTTGAAGACTATTGATCGATCAACTCGGAGTGATTCGGGTAGCCCAGTGGGGTGCGCTTGGTTGTAGCGGCAGACCCACGGCGGAGGTGCGCTTGGTTGTAGCGGCAGACCCGCGGTACTCGACAGAAGGAGTACCTCTATAGTCTATGAGGGGGTGCACTTGGTTGTAGCGGAAGACCAATGGTGGGATGCGATTGGTTGCAGCGGCAGGCCCACAGTACTCGACAGGTGGAGTACTTCAGTAGTCCAAGGTTAGTAGGACGCGCTTGGTTGTAGTGGCAGGCCCACTGTACTTGAAAGAAAAGTTCTCCAGCAGTAGTGGTTTTGATATCATGAATAAAATTCTGGTTTGAGCTAAGTCAATGACCTTTGTGTTTACCTCATGATTGAGATGGGTCACTTGATAACTTAGGTATATGTATGGGAATATATCTAAGTACAGGTTATCAGTTGATTTCATAACCTTTGTGTTTCCTCATGATTGAGATGGGTTACTGATGACTTCGGTATAAGTATGTGATTATACCTAAGTAAGAGTTATCTGTTGAGTTTCTGATTTGTGGTTATCCTTGTTGGATTTAGAGAGACCTTGATGGTCTCAGGGTCCCTACTAAGTATCTTATGGTCCCCCCTGCACGATTTATGCTCGTACCTCGTTATGTTGGTTGCAGACGACGGCAGCGCTGACAGAGGCCTAGTGTTCGAGGACTGGACGGTACCCAGTGGTGGACATCACGACAAGACGATACTTGGAGGAGGTTGACGTGTGAGAGCGTTGGGGAGGCTATCTGTACCTACCCTTCAGGTAGGATCAGTGGTGGACGATCCAGGAGATGCGCTATCTGTACCTACCCTTCAGGTAGGATCCGAGGTGGGCGACCCAGGAGCTGCTACTTTTCTTTCAGCTGTTAGTCTTTTCTGTTGTACTTTCTTTTAGTTGTAGCTGCACATTTCATATTGGTTTGTAATCTGGCCCACTTCTTTTCAGTACTTCCTTTTGTACATAGTGTTTTACTTCTGCTTGTACTTTTTGGTGTTTTGTTTACCGTTATAATGGCAATGCCTTCCCAGTTTATCGGGATTTATGCCTTTGGTGCTAGTCACCAGCCCCTGGCGTCTGGAAGGCGGGATTGGGATTGTAACGACACGGGACCCAAGGACAGGTCATGATATAGATTGTATATATATTCTTGAAAAATATTATTGATTTTATTAAAAAGTGATCCATGATATTTTTTGTGAATTTTCTATTATTTTTATATTATGAAATATATAGAATAGTTTGTTTCTTTATGCACTGGTAATTATAAATAATACAAACTATATGAAGGATTTTATCATTTCACGAAGTATTTAGGGAATGTATATTAAAATGGAAATTGTAAAGGTATTTTATCTAGAATATATGATTAAAGTATTGATATACAAAATTACTTGATTATATGAAAGGAAATTATTGTTTGACGGAGGATTGATAACTTGATATATCCAAGGAGAGTATTGTATATTATATATTAGAAGTTATATCCTGATTTTTTAATATGTTATGAATTCCTCCACTTAAATTCATTAGTTCATCATAATTAAAATTAAAGGATAAAATTTAATTAAGGTCGGAGAATTTAATGACATAGGAATGTAATATATTATTTCCAGTAATTAAGTCAAATATTTCACTAGACTACTTCACTGGTAATTGTAGATAATACAAACTAGTCTTTTAATTAGTATGTATGAAATTGAGTAGCTGAATTTTGAAATATATTAAAATATATTTTTTATATAGACTATTTTCAAAAGAAATTACTTTGTTTATATTTGTGATTAAAAATATATATTTTTATATGATACACATTTTATAAAATAAACATAAGTATACTATTGTTAAATTATGATCTTGTTAAAATATAATATTTATAGATGAATTGAAGATTAATTAGTGTTTTATATAAATAAGAATAAGAAAACTATTATTTTAAAGAGAAATTTTCTTATAAAAATTGAATCAAGTAATATTTTGAGATTTAATTTAAAATTAAAACTGGAAAAATTTTAAAATTCAATTTTAAAAAAATAAACATAATTTCATGGTTTAGAATTTAAAATTAGTTCATATGAATATTTTTTATCTTTCTATAAAGCCATATTTTTAGGTGAATTGTTAAAAATTTCATTTTTACAAAGAAGATGTCTTTTATGAAGGTGCTAGTATATAAGTATGAATTAGGCATTCTTGAAACAATTTAATAGACCCCAATATTTATTTTCTATGTGAATAATTTTCAAAAAAATTATTAATTTTACAAACCCACGTTTTATATTTTAGATCTTAAGTAATATTTATTAAAAAATATTTCTAATACATTTTACATTTAGTATTAAAAAATTATTTTTTATAAATTATTCAAAATTAATATAATTACATATAATTATAATTTGGAATCTTTTGGTACAAATTATATGATATATTTTATTTCGATTTTAGATATAAATTATAAGTTTTCTTAGTTAAAAACTAATTACCATTGTAAAATATAATAGGGAAAAATTAAAACATCTAATGGTAATTAGTTGAAAACATTTTTAAAATATGTATAAAAATGGGTGGTTATAGACTTGATTGGTATTATTTATTTCCCATTAATTTTTTAAGTTTTAGAGCTGCTTTCCTTCATATTTAGTACCCATTATTGAATTTTTTTGTAATTTAAAAAAAATCATCCCTTTTCACTTATAAAAGGGGAAATCCTCTCCTCACATCACCTCGCCCCAAAACACAGTCCAATTATCCAAAAATATAACAAAAAAATATTCAAAATTTATATCAAATTTTAATATGTTCTGGAATTCTAAATATACCAACCCTAAAATAATTAACCCCCTTTTTGATGTAGATAATCCAACAAGTAAGGAAAAAATTTTAATTTATCATTTCTCCTTTTTATTTATTTGTATGTACTTTTTGTTCATAAAATTAAATTATTAATGTTAAAATGATAACCTAAATATTGTTATTAAAAATTTATATAATAATAATATTGTTAAAATAAATAACCACCATTCCATTTTCTATTGAGAAAAAAAGAAATATTATGTGTGTGTTGTGCGGACTATCTCATCTACAACACAACGGGTTTTCAATTAATTTGCCACCTTGAATAGATGATACTATTACGAAATTATATATATATATGTATTATATATATGTATTTTATATATAGTTTTTATATTTATGAAATATTTATATTCTTAAAAAATAAATCATATTACACATTTTATTTATTCAATTTAAAATAAACTCATTATCCATGTGTATGTGTGGACAACCTCCTTCATTTAATAATAGATTTATTTTTTTATTTCCATCACCACCATAAATGGATTAGCATGATAATGGTTTTTATGGCTAAATATGATTTTTAGGATATAAATAGGGTTACATTAATACAAATATAAAAACCAATGAACGATATGAATGATAACAAAATCATTCAAAACTAACTACCTTAAGAAAGAAAACATAAAAGGAAAAATGAATTTATTTATAAAATGTAATTATTTTGTATCAATAACTTAATTTCAGATACCCTTATAATTTAGATATATTAGCCTAATAAACACTAAATAATATCATTATTAGTCTATTATAATGATATTAAAACCAAATCACTATGTAATCATTTATTAATTATGGTTTGTTCTTGTTTTTATGGTTTCACCAACCTAATTGAAAAAATAAATAAATATATATTATATAAGACTATGCGAATTAAATTTTATTTAAAATATGATATTAATAAGTCCAAAGAAATTATTTCATAATGGTAAATTTTATATTAACCTCATTAATTAAGAAATCACTATTCATTTGTTTAAAAACACTAAAACATATTTATCATTGATTTTACCTTCATGGAAAATAGCTAAAATTCATATTGAATTAAATAATAAATTTGTAAATAATTATAAATAATCAATTAATATACCTCACATGGTCTTTTAAAGATGAATGTTTGAAATATAATGAATAACAACACAGCTATTATGAAACTTATTCAAAATGATCAAGATTACTCACACCAAATATAAAAGGAGATAATAACAAAATAATCTACATAAAAGAAATAATTTTAAATTTTGTTTATTAAAATTTTTAGATATTAAAATTTTAATTCAATGGGTTTTTAATATAGCTATGTTTTTATACAGGTGGTTAGAATTCATTGTGATTATGCAGTAATTACGGTAAGGTTTTCTTTATCTCATTTTCAACTCCTTGTGTCATGTTTGATATTTTTCACCATAATTTATTTTTAATAGTGAACCTAATACAAAATTTTTTTCAAAAAGGAAAGTATATTCTATTTCCTTATATTCTAATGTTAATTTTAGGTTGTTTCCCTCAATATCCATTTACTCTTATCTTATATAATCTAAAAGATTTTTATTAACTCATATTCTAATTAATCGTGTCATAGTCTTTCATACTTGAATATACCAATCAAAATTTCATTAATCCAATAATTTAACTATTTTATATGTTATTTTTTCTCCATGTAAATTACTTTTTATCATCAATAACCACTTCTAAATTAAAAAAATTCAAAATAAAATTGTAATATTTGTAAGAATAACTCTCATTCTTACCATTGAATCTTTCTTTCCATTTTCATAATTTCCATTTGGCTAATGTACTCTAGTATTTTTCATTAGTAAAAAATGTATTATTTTCTATGATTATCATAATTATTTTTACCCATTTTTTAAAATAATATTTAATAATCCTTTTATTGTTAGTTTTTTCAAATAATGGAATTCAAAATATTTAAAAACAATTTTTTTTCATTTCAAAATAAAATGTTGTATATTCAAACCCACATTATTTCATAACCTTTTAGTATGTTAAAAAATATCTTGCCATATGTTTCTTCTATAAGGTATATTTTTCTAGTTTTTTCCCTATACCTTTATGAAAATAACTTTTGAAATTTATTCGTAACATCATCTTCCTACGATAATAATAAATATTATTTCAAAAAATTATTTTTTATTATTCTCCATTATAAAAACATTTATCACCAACACTTTAATTTTTAGGAAATATTCCCTTAAAAGTTTCTTGATTTATGAAAAAATAATAATTTTTTTATGAAACATTTCTTTTAAAATTCATTCAAAATATTTAAGAAATTTTTCAATTCAAAATAGGTCTTTATAAAACATGTAAAAAATTATCTTAGTCATTACACTTTGAAATATATTATTCACTATTCAATAATTTTATATAAATATTACAATACATATTCTTTCATTGGATGGGTTATGTAATATTATTCTCTATTAAAGATACAATCCATCTCAGCCTTTTTCTTTCTCAGCCATCCATTAAGAAATAGCATTTCATTTATTACAATTCCTTTCCATTGTGAATAAATTTTTTATTTCCGTGATGGAAATGAGTTATCCTAGATACAATTTTTCATTAATTGGGTAAATTATTAACTAAATCATATACCCATTATCTATATGATGTAAATACCATATGATCTATTGACTTTATTAAATGGTATTTACCACGAAATTTACTAAAAATTTATGGATAAATTTTATTTTCCACATGTGTATCATGTAATGATAATTCATTTAATTTTAAAATTTTTTCATCTATGAATCCATTTAAAAATGATAGAAAATATAATTTCTCTTTTTTAGATATTGTTCTTATAATTTTTTTATGGGAACCCCATATGTGTGGATGGTGACAGGTGGGGTCTTATATCTCTCTCTAATGAATGGGTTAAAGATAATATATCATCCGATAATTAGGTTTATAAATATTTTGTTTTTGTAACGACCCAAACATACATAAATGGAAATCCCTCTTGATCAGATTAATTATCTTTTTATGTAAAATGTTTATATAAAATGTCAACTTATTTGGTTTTATGTTAAGAATTGTGACATTTTCTAATATTGCCTTTTAATAGTGATCACATGATTAATAAAAATATAGGTCTTTAACGAATCCAATTTACTCAGACAAAGGAAGCGATGGACTCATCCCGTAGATGTTCCCCATACGAAGTCCATTTTTAGGAACTCTGAAAATAGGTAGCATTATTGGGATTTTCTTTTGAAAAATACCATGCCAAGATTAAATAGGTTAAGCACGAGTGGGACCGCCTACGAGTGAAGTGAAAGTTGATAGATATCAACAGTCGAGAAATGTTATCTGTGCCATCCCAAGAGTCTTTCAACATCGCACACCTTACACTTTGGTCTTATGCGGGTGTTATAAGGGGTTATGTAACAATACCATAGTACTATATTTATGTACAATATTTTTGTATATAATAATGAATATATTTTCATGTTATTTTTGTTACCTTGTAAATAGTTTTTAAACCTCAAATGGTGTTTTTAATTAATATTCAACTAAGAAATATATTTTGATGAATTAATGGATTTTTTTATTATTAAATGATATTTTAATAAAATATTTTTATTATTATAATTATAATTATTAAATTAATTTTTATAAAATATAAATGATCATATAATCCGATGAATGCAATTATAATTTTTATTAAGGTTTGAATGCCATTTTTGTCAAAACTGTGAGTTTTTTATAAATATTGGTTTCTATTTCAAAAGTGAAAATCAACATATTTATAAAATTATTTAGATAATATAAATATTAATTCTGGAATCAGGACATTGAAATTATCCGACAGTGAATTTTTCATAATTTTTTGAAACAGTCAAATTTTTGGATAAAAATTAAATACCGTTTAAATATATAATGTGTTTTATGACATCATAATGACCCGATAGTGATGTAATAAAATACTATAATCCTTATGTTCGTCCAATATATGTTTTACCATTAAAATAATGTGATTTTTTGTTTGTTTTACTTGGTTTAATAAGCATTAATGGACCCTTCAAGGCTTATTAAACATCTTGTCTTTTTAAATTGTTTTCCTTGGGAGTGTGACTCACCTCCACATAAGCAACCCAATTATTTTAAGAAGTTAGGAATTTTCCCTTATAAAATATTTTCTTCCACCCCCCTTTGGTAAAAATTATGGGCAAAAACCATGGGCTGGTTTGTGGTTTGAATTAATTTTATGTGAGGTGTCCCAACCAAAAATTATAAATAATTCCCTCACCTTTCCTATATAGACGCACCCATGATCCCACATTATCCTCACTAAATGTTGTTGGAGTTCTACCAACCTCTTCCCTACTCTCCCTATAATACTTACAAGGTTCCCCAAGCTCCCAATAAGCCTCTCTCAAGCCTCTAAAAGCACACTTCCAAGTAAGGGTTTTTCTTCCTTTCTCATTTTGTCCAATTTTCATAATGTGGTTATACCCATTTAATTTCAATTATAAATGTTGGGGTATGGTTTCACACCTCCCCCATACTACCCTCTTTATGTTTTAATTATGGGATACCACTTTCTCTCTCATTAAATTCCTCCAATGTACACCCGTTACTATGCCGAAATTCTGAAAGAAAATTCTCTCTCTTCTTTTACATTCATGAAATTATTTTGTATCATGACTCTAAATTCCATTTAAATTGATGTGACATGTATCTATATGACCCCCTTACTGTCCATTTCATGTAAATATGATGAGACTCCCCTTTATCTCTCATCATCCATTTTTATGAATTCTTTGGTCACGTCGTTACGTTGTCGGAATTGCACCGACTTTCCGAGCCAATGGCATTGTGTAGTGAATACCATGCCCATTTCTCTATCAATGGTATTCACCTTTATGAAAATTTATGTATTTATTATAAATTTTCATGGATGAATTCCACATTGATTTATCGTGTAATAAATTATTATGTTTTATGAATCCATGGTATGTGATCCATGTGGCACACTTATGCATTAAATGAAATGTTTAAGAAGGGTTCACCCTTATAGCGCTCCAATGCATTGGGTAAAGTATAGTATCCTCATACGTCTTGTGCAATGGTTATCGACTTATGATAATTTAAGTGCAACTAGGTTTTACTCGTTCTTCATGTGAAATGAGGAATTACTCATGCTCCATGTGCAATGAGCCTTGGATCATGCTAGTTCCATGTTATGTGTTGTTTCCACATTTACATGTTATGATTATCATGATTTTTCATGACTCTATGTTTGTGGTTCTCTTGTTCCCTATTGATATGCCAATTGTCTAACATGTATTGTATTCTTCGTGTTATTATGTGATTATTACCTTACTAGGCTTTATAGATCACCATTTTCTTATGTATGTCCTCAGGTTATCCCATTCAATGTTAAGTACGAGGGAATGTAGTGGTCATGTAAAGGATGTTTTCAATAAAGATGTTGTGTTTCATGTTTTAAGTTGTTATGTAATGTTCCAAATCCCCAAAGACACTATACCTCTCGATCTTCCATGTTGTATCAAGTGAAGTTTTTATGTAATAAATCAAGTTTTAATTTGAAATAAAAAAAGGTTTTCATAGTTAGTATCCGAGGATAGATTTTTTTATTTTTCTGATTATGATTAGAAAAACTCTATTAAATCCTTAGAGACAAGACTAAGTATAATAAAAACACCCCTATGTTCTGGTGGGTATTGAGTAAGTGGTTTATCAAAAAATTACGTCCCTTTCTGGATATGAGAAGGTAGAGGCGACTCTCGCACAAATGTATCCTAGGGGTAAAACCCGAAAACACCGCTTTGAGCTAGACTCGAACATGAACTAGTGCACGAAAGTGGTCCTTGATTTAGTCTTGGTTACGACACTCCCGAGGGATATGCTTTGGTAAATTCTTAATCTTATTATGAACCATTATTAAGGGACAAAAAAATTCCCTAAGAATATATGTTAAAAGTATATCATGGATAACATAGACTGAAGCCAGTAGATACATATGTTAAGGAAATAAGATTTATTTATAAGTCATCAGTTTTTTCCTTATATTACCATTTATTTGTTACCCCTTACATTATTTTTATTCTATCCAATGGCCATTAATATGATGACTTGGGCAAACAATCGATTAGAGGATCAATGTGATGAATCTACTAATGAGATTCCCAATCCAATGGGAGTGGGAATCGCAAACTTTGTCACGCTTCTATCTCAGCTAACTCAAGATTTAATTTAAATATAGGTTAAGAGGAATGATCAACCCCCCTAATAAATAACATGTCTCTATTGAGAGAGTCATGAGATAAAGGCCTCCTACTTTTAATGGATCATCTGATCCCTCAATCGATGAACAATGGATCAACTCCATTGAAAAGATCATCTCCATCATTCAATATTCTGAAAAAGAGATGGTTCTCCTGGCAGCTTATCATATGGAGGGTGAAGATGATCAATGGTGGACGTTGATTAAAAATAAGAATCTTGAGGAGAAGATCGTGGCGTTGGATTGAAAAGATTTTTGGAATTTTTTTTTGGAAAAATATCTTCCAAGCACCCTCCGGATTAAGATGGAAATGTACTTCGTTTCCCTCAAGCAAAAAGATGGTGAATCTATTGGATTGTACGAGGGAAAATTCACACTTATTCTATGATACACTTCTGGATTTGTCATTACCCCCGAATTTAAGGTTGGCCACTTCTTTGGTGGGATGAAACCTAGCCTGCGGAAAGCACTGGAAATCCGTGACTTCGACAGTTATGAGTAAGTAGTCTGATGTTCCCTCAAGGTCGAAATGGGGATCGTAGAATATCAGGGGTATCATGGGGATAATAAGCATAATGTGGAATTCAATTCTAGTTGTATGATGTATAAATCCAATGGTGCTAAGAAGATCTAACACCCCACTGGCCAATGGTGCGGAAAGAAGAACCCCGAAAATTGCCTGAAGGGTACAAGAAAATGATTTAGGTGTGGAAGAGAAGGGCACCTCTGTAAACTGACTGCTAGAAAGACCCAAGGCTCCGACAGAGGAGAGGAATTCTCCATTCTAACCTCAACGTGTGATTAAATTCTACAACTATAATGAACAAGGGCATCTTGAAAATCAGTTCCCTAAAACAAGGGTTTTCGGAGGCAACTAAGAACCTCCAAGGTAGAAAAGGTGAGATTTTTCCATCACTACTACCGAAGTGAATCCCAAAAACGAAGTGGTGATAGGTATGCTAGTTATTTATTCAAGAATAGAGAACATACTTTTTTATTCCGGTTCTACGCATTCTTTTATATCTCGAAAGTTTAGTAGAACAATACCATCACCACCACAAATCATGGAAGTGAAGATGTCTGTGAGAATGATAAATGGGATGATTATTTCATCCCATGAATATAACTCCACCCCTATCATAATATGTGGATTTAACTTCCTAGAGAACCTCATCATAATTCCTCTGTTGGAATTTGATTCAATTCTTGGCATGGATCGGCTTTCCTTAAATAGAGCCAACATATATTTTCATGAGAGGGAGATCACTCTCCATGTGGAGAATCAACCCCTAATTCATTACAAGTGCAAGGAGGAAGATGAACCTTCTTTAGCTCTATCATATCAAATTTGGATATTGCTACACTATTGAACACGTATCTAGATAAGATGATTGATTCCTTGGAAGCAACCATCCTTGAAGACATGCCTATTGTGAGGGAATTTTCTAAAGTGTTTCCCGAGGAATTTCCTGGTCTCCCTCCCTGATGAGATGTTGAATTCTCAATTGAACTTATACCAGGGGAATTGAAAATATCCAAAACTATATATAGAATGGTTGTTGTGGAGATTGAGGAGCTGAATAAACAACTAAAAGAGAATATAGATTAAGGGTTTATACGCCCATGTACTTCACCATGGGGTGCACAAGTCCTCTTATTCAAGAAGAAGGATGGATCAATGGGCCTTTGCAACAATTTTCATGAGCTCAACAAAATCATGATAAATAACAAGTATCCTCTCCCACAAATTGATGACTTGTTCGATCAGATACGTGGAGCACAATACTTCTCCAAGGTGGATTGGCAGTCAGGATATTATCAAGTAAGGGTGAAGAAGGAAGATATCACCAAGACTGCTTTTCGTACAAGATGCGGGCACTATGAATTCATAGTATTGCCTTTCATACTCACTAATGCTCTATCAATATTCATGGAATTGATGAATAGAGTCTTTAGAGATTACCTTGACAAATTTGTGTTAGTCTTTATAGATGATATACTGATATACTCCAAAACCAAAGAGGATCATGAGGAGCATCTAAGAACTGTACTAGAGACCTTGTAGAAGGAGACACTCTATGCCAAGTACAGCATGTGTGAGTTCTGGTTGAAATAGGTATCATTATTTGTCCATATCATCACAAGCACTGGGATATCTGTGGATACCACTAAAACAGATGCGTTTGAAGGATGGTCGAGACCAACATCAGTAATAGATAAACGTAGCTTATTGGGGTTATCTAGATATTAATGATGATTTGTGAGAAATTTCTCATGATTTTACACCCCCTTACCAAGATAACTCGTATGGGTGTAAAGTTTTCATGCAGTGATGAATGCGAAGAAAGATTCAAGGAGTTGAAAATGAGGCTTATCATTGTGTCTGTGCTCACTTTATCCACAAGTGGAGAAATTTTTGTGGTATTCAGTGATGCTTTGAAGAAGGGAATGAGATGTGTGTTGATGCAAAATAAAAAATCCATTTCATATGCTTCAAGGAAATTGAATGTTCATGAACAGAACTATCCAACACATGACCTAGAGATGGTTGTAGTGACCTTCACATTTAAAATTTGGCAGCATTATCTATTTGTGGAGAAGTGTGAAATATATACAGACCACAAAAGCCTCAAGTATATATTCAAACCGAAGGAGTTGAATATGTTCCAACTAAGATGGTGAGAGCTGATCAAGGACTATGACTACTCAATCCATTACCACCTTGTGAAAGAGAACTAGGTGGAAGATGCTCTAAGTAGAAAGGATCCAGCAATCTTATCATTGATGAGAACTGAAAAGGATCCAATCTTCTTAAATTTTATGAGAATGGACATTGGAATCCTAAAGAAGGGAACATCATCAATCCTTTCACGAATGAATACTCAACCATCACTTTTGGAAAAGAGAAAGGATGCACAAAAGGATGATGTGGGAATTCTGGAAAAAGTGGAAGCTATCAGAAAGGGGAAATCCTCAGAGTTTAATGTTAATGAAGATGGAATTGTGAGATTTTGGAAAAGACTATGCGTTCCATCAAGTCTGGAGCTGAAGAAGGAACTTTTGGATGATACACATAGTTAAAATTTATCTATTCACCCAAAAAACAGAAAGATGTATCGAGATCTCTGAGAAAATTATTTGTGGGATAATATGAAGAAGGAGATCACTGAATATACATCAAAGTCCCTAGCGTGTCAGCATGTGAAGGCAGAGTGGAAGAAGTCTAAGGGGATGATGCAACCATTGCCCAAAGTAGATTTTAAATGGGAGAACATCACCATTGACTTTGTCACCAGACTTTCGAAGACATCTGAAGGAAACATTGAAATCTGGGTTGTTGTGGATCATCTTACAAAGTATGCACACTTCATTTCTATTCGGGAGGATTTCTCATTGGATCAACTGGAATAGATATATATTAGGGAAGTGGTAAGGCTGCATGGAGTGCCACTGTCTATGGTTAATGATCGAGATCCAAGATTCACCTCTAAGTTTTGGAGGAGTCTTCAACATGCTTTGTATATTGAACTGAACTACAGTACGCCTTAACATCCTCAAACTGATGACCAATCTGAGTGGACTATCCAAACAATTGAGGACATGTTAAGAGCATGCTCAATGGACTTTATAAGAGGATGGGATCAACATCTTTCTATGGTTGAGTTATCTTATAATAATAGTTTCCACTTGAGCATCCAAATGGCACAATATGAATCCCTTTATGAGAAAATGTGTACAACACTGGAGTGCTGGGATGAGGTTAGTGAGCATAAGCTTCTTGGACCATAAATGGTCGAAGAAATGGTCGAGAAGGTTAAGACCATTCAACAGCATGTCAATGTAGCCCAGAGTCGACAAAAGAGTTATGAATATAATCTTCGATGAGACCTTGAGTTTAAAGTTGGAGACATGGTTTTTCTACGCATATTTCCATGGAATAAGGTCATGAGGTTTGTGAAGAAAGGGAAGATATGTCCAAGGTACATCGGCCCCATCGAGATTCTTGATCATGTTGGGGTTGTGGCCTATCGACCAGCACTTCCACCTACCATGGCCAAAGTACATAATGTCTTTCAGGTATCCCTCTTAAGGAAGTACATACCAGATCCTTCAAATGTACTCTCTTCAGAGGTGGTATAGTTATAGGATGACCTTTCTTATGATGAGTAACCAGTAAATATCTTACACCATAGAGAAAAAGTTCTAAGAAATAAAACAATTCCCCTCATCAGGGTGTTGTGGAAAAATCTAGAAGTTTGAAGAAGTGACGTGGGAATTAGAGGAAGTGATGAAGGAGAGTTACCTGCATTTATTTTAGTGTGGGAAAAGGAAATTTCAAGGGTGAAATTTCTTAAGGGGGAAGATTGTAACGACCCAAACATTCATTAATAGAAATCCCCCTTGATCTAATTAAATGTATTTTTATGAAAAATGTTTATATAAACTATCAACTTCTTTAGTTTTATGTTAAGAAATGTGACCATTTCTAATATAGTAATTGAACAGTGATCAGATTATTAGTATAAATATAGGGCTTTAACGAATCCAATTTACTAAAACAAAGGAAGCGATGGCCTCATCTAGTAGACGTCCCCATAAGAATCCCATTTATTGGAACTCGAGAAAGTGGTGGAGTCATTGGGATTCACTCTTGACCAAGCCTAAGCCGAGCTTCAACAGGTTAAGCTCGAGCAGGACCACCTACGAGAGAAGTGGAAGTTGATAGAGATTGCCACTCGAGCAATGTTATCTGATCCACCCCAAGAGTCTGTAACCATCACACACCTTACTCTTCGGCCTTATGAGGGTGTTATAAGGGGTTATGTACCAAGACATTAGCACTATAGTTATTTACACTATTATTGTATATAATAAAGAATATATTTTCAAATTATTTTTGTTACCTTGTAAATAGGTTTTGAAGCTCGAATGGTGTTTTTAGTTAATATTTAACTAAGAAATATATTTTGATGAATTAATGAATTTTTTTTATTATTAAAAAATATTTTAATAAAATATTATTATTATTACTAAATTAATTGTTATTAAATATAAATGACTGTATAATTATATGAATGCAATTGTTATTTTTATTAAGGAGTGAATGCTATTTTTGTCAAAACCCGTGAATTTTCAATAAATGTCGGTTTCTATTTTAAAAGTGAAAATTAACATATGTAAAAAATTATTTAGAAAAAAATAAATATTATTTTTGGAATCAGGAAGTCGAAATTATCCAATGGTGAATTTTTCATAATTTTCGGAGACAGTCAAATATTTGGATAAAAGTTAAATACCGTTTAAATATATAATGTGTTTTATGAGATCATAATGACCCAATAGTGATGTAATAAAATACTATAAGCCTTATGTTGGGAAAATATGTGTTTTAACATTAAAATAATGTAATTTTGGGTTTGTATGACTTATTTTACACAGCATTAATGGACCCTTCAAGGCTGGTTAAACATCTTTTCTTTTAAAATTGTTTTCCGTGGGAGCGTGACTCACCACCACATATTCAACCCCATTATTTTAAGAAGTTAGGACTTTGGAATTATAAAATATTGTTTTCCACTCCCCTTTGGAAAAACAATGGTCAAAAACCATGGGCTGGTTTGTGGTTTTAATTAATTTAGTGTGAGGTGTCCCAACCCTAAATAATAAAGAATTCCCTCACCTTTCCTATATAAACCCACAAAAGCTCCCACTTTATCTTCACTCAAAGCCATTGGAGTTCGACCAACATCTTCCCTACTCTCCCAAGAATCCTCCCAGGGTGCCCCAATCTCCCATGAAGCCTCTATTAAGCCTCTATCAAGCCTTTGGAAGCAGAATTCCAAGTAAGGGTTTTTCTTCCTTTCTCATTTTTGTACAATTTTCATAATGTTGTTATTCCCTTTTAATTTCAATTATAAATGTTGGGTAATGGTTTAGAACGTCCAAAATACTGCCCACTTTATGATTGAATTATGGGATACCCCTTTCTCTCTCATTAATTTCCTCCAATGTACACATGTTACTATGCCGAAATTCCGAAAGAAAATTCCCTCTCTTCTTTTACATTCAAGAAATTATTTTGTATCATGACTCTAAATTCCATTACAATTGTTGGTACATGTATCTATATGACCCAATTACTGTCCATATCATGTAAATATGATTAGACTCTCCTTTCTCTCTCATCAACCATTTTTATGAATTCTTACGCCACGCTGTTACGCTGCCAAAATTGCACCGACTTTCCGAGCCAATGTCATTGTGTAGTGAATACCATGCCCATTTCTCTATCAAGGGTATTCGCCTTTATGAAAATTTACTTATTGATTATAAAGTTTCATGTATGAATTATAAATTCCTTTATCATTGATTAAATGATTATGTTTTATGAATCCATGTTATATGATCCATGTGGCGCACTTATGCATGAAATGAAATGTTTAAGAAGGGTGCGCCCTTATATCGCTCCAATGCATTGGGTAAAGTATAGTATCATGATACCTCATGTGAAATAGGTGTTTAATCATGAAAATTCATTTGAAAAGATGTTTTACTAATGCTTCATGTGCAGTGAGGATTTACTCATTCTCCATTTTCAATGAGCCTTGGCTCACGCTAATTCCATGTTAAGTGTAGTCGCCACATTTCCTTGTTATGATTATCATGATTTATCATGAATTTATATTTATGCTTCTCTTGTTCTCTATTGATATTACTCTTTTTTAACATATATTTTATTCCTCATTTCAATCCATGATTATTCTGTTACTGGGCTTTATAGCTCACCCTTTTCTTATGCATGTCCTCAGGTTATCTCATGCAATGCTAAGTGAGAGAGAATGTAGTGGTCATGTAAAGGATGTTTTCAATAAATATGTTGTATTTCATGTTTTATGTTGTTATGTAATGTTCCTAACCCTCAAAGACACTAGACCTCTAAATTATCCCTGTTTTATGAAGTGAAGGTTTCATATAATAAATCATGTTTAAGATTGAAATAAAAAGTAGGCTTGTCATGGTTTTTCACATTATCATGGGCATAATTTACTTTCCCACATTTTTAGGTGTCGAAATAATGAGTTGTTTTTTGAAATACGCATGATATTAATGAATTTACTCATATGGATTTTTCCAGTCTTATGGTGGTAACATATTTCTATTTATTTTCAATTATATTTCATATATTATATATAAAATCCAATACAATTCATTCATAAATATAACGTAATACCATATTAATATTCTTCACATAACTTTATGATTGATTTAAGAATCCTATAAATCTAGAACCTTTGGAAATGTGGATACCAAATCAATAAGTTCAGAAGTGAACTGTATCATCTCCCACTGAATTCATTATATCTAGTATTTTTCTTAGAAATAAAATACATATTATAATTATTCATACCTATGAAATGTAAAGATAAGAATGGGTAAGATCTAATGCTATGTAATGTTAAAAAGTGGATATATCAATGATCATATAGGAATATCATGACCATAAATTTATGAGAACAAGAGACTGACATTTGAATCATAAAGGAATAAAATAAAATGTGTCTTTTGAGCATAAAATTAACATAAGACGTACAATTTGGGCATAAAAATAAGCATAGAAATAATTTTTTTCAAGGCTACCCCCAATTAATTCATTACATGTTATGATTGGGATAACCACTCATTTATTTAGATTAATAATGGGATAACCTCCAATGTAAATTATTTTATTCATGGGATAACCGACCATGTACCCTTTGTTATTATAGAATGTTATTATTCACCAAATTCATTAGAATGTGACGTAATTTCCACCCATCACCTAAGTTAAATCATACAAACACTACAAAAAAATCAATTTTATCCATCCCTATGATTTATTAGAGCTACCTAAATGTTCTAATAATATCCCCCTTTATCAGCACTAAAAAAATAACTCATAAAGGGAACCTCTTTATAAGTTATTTTTTTAGCACTGATAAAGGGGGCCATTATCAGTGCTAAAAACACTAATAAAGTGTCCCTTTAACAACGAAAATTAAAATGACCTGATCAAGACAATCCCCCACTCATTTATCAACACTAATAAAAACCCACTGGTAAATGGGGCACATTGTTTGTTTTAATAAAAAATTAATGATTAAGATGGTCTTTTATCAACACTGGTTAAAACGACTTGTAAAGGACCTCAATTTATCAGGTCTTTTTCACTAGAATTGGTCAAATACCCCTTTTATTAGTGATTTTTTCTTATGATGATAATAATAATATTTCATTAAGACGATATATTTCATAAAAATTAATATTTAAATTTATAAATTTATTAATATGATATGAATATAAAATGTAAAATATTTTTAGAAATATAATTTGGGTAATGCTTAAAATGATTTTAAACATAATATATTAATTATTTTATTAAAATGACTTTTAAAATAATTCAAAAACATTATTAATTAAAAAATTTCTAATTGTTATCTTTTAATAGTCATTTAATAACAACTGGATGAAATATAAATTAAATTAATTAAGGAATATCCCAAGATAAGTTGAAAATAATATGTGAACTTCAAACGGCCATATCTTTTGATTAGGGTGGCCATTTGGGATATTCCACGTATATAATTGAAGAATTAGATGATATATAAATATTAGTGAGAAGGGGGTTCCCCCAATATTTTTTTAGGAAAAAAATGTTCAAAAGCCCTCCAAAATTGTTTTTTTATTTAGGGTATCCCAACATTTTAAAATTCGATGAATTTCAGCCTCATTTACATGGGCCTGATATTCTCTTTTTAATAATAATGAATTTATTTCTATGTATTACATTTATATATATATATATATTATTACTAATTTTTTTACCATTTTCTATAACGTTTTACTATTTATAAGTAAATATATGCATATTTTCTTATAATGTACATATAATAAATCAATTGTATAAATAAATATTTACATAAAATTATGATTCCAAATATGTAAAACATATTGAAAAAATATTCATTATTAATTCCAATTAAATTAAATAATTATCCGTTTTATATAAACTATAATAATGAATTAATATTAATAATATATATATACTTATCATAGTAAATATCTTTATATATAATAGTTTTTGTGTTAATTGGAATATATATATTCTAATATATATAAATTAATTTTAATATATAATATGTTTTAAAAAATTTAAGTGTATATATATATCACAGACATTTATATATATATAAAAATAAATAAAAATATCATAACAAACAAAAAAATCATTTAAATAGAGGTAAAGGAAATCTAGTTCGATAATGTTGTTCTCGGATTCAAATACAGGTGCACACATGTGTTTGGGAGAGTATTCAATTGTTGGAAATATGATTTTTTCATGAGTGATCTAGAAGGGTAGAAAAAAGCACTGGGAAAGGGGGGATGAGGGTTGGGTATGTGAAAAATAATTGAAATTTCTTTTACAACACAGATAAAGGGTGCCTTTATCAGTTATTTTTTAGCACTATTAAAGGAACATGTTATCAGTTCTTTTTTCAACACTAATAAAGGACATAATTCAAAAATCACTCCCAATATCAGTGATTTTTAACTTCTGATAATATAATTTTACTTGCCCTATTAATGTAAAATATTTCAGTAGTGATTTTTATGAAACAATATCAAAAAATATTCAACATATTATAACCCATGAAAAGAAATGGTTTTCAAAAATATTTCATCATAACACAACCCATGGAAAAGGAAGAGGTTTCATAATAATAATGTCATAAAAAACATAAACCATATTTATAATTAATAAGGATGTAATAATTAGATTATAACCCCTATAATGCCATATGTAACATCAATGTATTTATTTTTATATATAAAATGATTTTGAATGATCTCTGTAAAAAATTTGATAAAAATAACCTTTCCATTTTAAAATAACAAATTTAAAATCTAAAAATATCTAAAATATTATGAAAAAAAATTTATTCTAAAATTAACATGGGAAATATTTAATAAAACTAAAAATAACTAATTAGTAGATATGGTGGGATATTCCATTCATGTTGTATAAGTTAAATGAAGACATTCCTTTATAGTTTTGAAAAAATATCCAAAATTGCCTCATTCGAAAAATGACCCAACAATTACTTTTGTTAAATTTTATAAAATTAATACATGGGAAAGAAATAATTTAAACAATAAAAGATTAATATAAACCTAATTTAATTTTTTTAAAAATAGTGATGGAGAAGAAATAGCTTTTTCCACAAAATAGAAAAATAATGTCATTTTTTATTAAAAGAATTATTTTCTCTCTCTTGAGCACTTATGGTGCGAAAATTCTAAGGAAAACATTTATTCAAAAAAATATCACATGTATATGAAAATTAATTAGTTTCTTGGTACATATAATATAATATTTCATTAGATAATAAACTAGTCATGTATATGGATTTTGTACCAAGGATATAAAAGTGAGAAAAAAATCTCATACTTTGAGTTTCACTTGATTGGAGATTATTCTAACATCATGTATAATAAATCTAAATTTTTTATACTAATATATAATATTCATTACATGATTATTATATAATATATATTCACTCTATATATATATTAGTATTCATGCATAATGGTAGAGATATAAAATTAATTTCAACATCTATAGAGATTGTTGGTCAGACATATGCATGAAGGTTGTTTTTATTTTTCGAAGGATGGGGAAAAAGAAAGGTAAATAACAAGTTAACATTAAATAAATATTATTATCTTATATGAATCATTCATATTCTTCATATACATTCTCAAAACCATCCATGTAAAATATAAATGTAAAATTAGTCACAACGCTTTAGGAAGTGGTAGTCTATACATACACATATGTGACATTATCATTTTTCATTGATTTGGAAGGTAAGAAGGAATGTAAGATATCATTTCCAAAAAAATAATTATTTTAGAAATAAAAGATATAAATATTAAACAAACATAATTACCATCCATTAAATATGGTGATGGGAAATGAATTGTGCCACTATGTGGAGATAGTAAGTTGTAAGTATGCATGAGAAATACATTCACTGCCGATTTTATAGAAAGATGGTGGATAATAGTAAATTAAAAATCATAAAAAAATATCTGAATATTGAGGAAAAAAAATTATTATTTTATTTAAAATAAAAAATATATATAGTACGTAAAAGAAGAAATAAATTTAAGGTGGTCTTGTAAGACAACTACCTCTCTTTCGGAATAGCTCCTTTAGACATTTTTCTAGGAAAATTTTGGTTGGTATTTTGGGGTGATCAAAGCCCCAAAAACATTGATTGGTTTGTGTATATGATATTTGTTTTGGGCGTTTCAGTATAGATAGTTTAAATTATAGTATATAATAGAAATAATGGGTATTTTTTGATATGAGAGGGGAAAAACACAATTAGAATTTCATAAAATATTAAATTATAATAAAAATTTTATCACTAAAAGTGATAAAAAAGAACAATAAATGGATAAGTGAGGAAATTTAAGATAATATCTTTTCCCATTTTTCACTTTTTAAATTTTTTCAATTAATTTAAAAAATTATTTTTTTTGTAAAATATCATTAATATAAATTTTTCACTATGCGTTTAATTTGTCTTCGAATACTCAATGAATAAGTATGAATTAAAATATATTAATTTAACATATAAATAATATTTTACATTCATATAAAAATTCTTGGAACACATTAACTCTTTCAAATTTTATTTCTTTTTATATTTTTAATATCATTTATTATATATATTTTAATAATTGGAGAAATAATACATCAGTGTTGCATAAGAATTTAATGTAATTATATAATAAATAATAATTAGAAATAAATTTAAATCATGAAAATAACTTCATTAATCTTAAAATTACTATCAATATTTATTCATAACTAATTTTTTACTTATTTGAATACATAGAAGATATTTAAATCTATGAGAGTGACACTTTGTAGCATTCTTTGTTTTAAATATTTTAAATTTTATTTTCATGGAAAAGTGTCCATTAAAAAAATAAATATTGGGTATAAGGTGATAATTGTCAAATAAAATTCATCCAATATTAATTATTAAGAAAACTTATGGCCTTCTCACTTAGTATTAACCTAAATTAAACTAATTTACTATTTGTCGTGGTGATAAAAATTGCTATGATTACTAATTATATTGATTGAAAATAAAATAGGTCTATTTAAAAAATATGAAAATTCTGATGGTATTTACTGAATTAATTTTATAATATTAAATACTAATAATTTATGTGTTTTAACTTTAATATAAGTGTGTAAAATGAGATAAAAACCTATTTTTAGAAAAATTTATTTCTAAGAGTAAAACCAGATATATTATTTCACATTCATATTATATGAACACTTAAAAAATTTCATTGATAATATTATATATAAATTTCATTAAAATATTTGAAAATAATTATTAATTAAATTTAATGTGTTTAAAATACATTGTGTGTCGCAAAACAATTCTTTTTCAAAAGCATCTCATTTATTTTCAATTATTTTATGTTTTCATTTATAGTTTATTTATAAACAATGATTTAATTTTATATGTGTGTATTGAATATATTTACATTAAATATTATTTCTTATTCATATCCACTAATATAAAATCTATATTATAATATATAATGATAATAGTCAAATAATATCACATTGTTTTTTTAGAATTGTTATTGCATGTTAGGAAAGCTGTTGAAGAAATTTATTCAAAGAAACTATTTCATAAAATAATTGGTTATAACATCAAACCACATTAAAATTAATTTTAATACTAAAATTGAAAAAAAATATATTAATAACTCAGTATATATCTATTTCATTCTATCCTTAGGTTTCTATGTAGCTTCCTCATATTGGTGGATTTACCACAAAAAATTAAGAAAGTGAGTGGTATTGTTTCTTATAAATATCCCCCTTTATGACCCAAAATATTCACCCACTATTCCTAAAAATATAGATCATTATCTAGTATTATTACAACTAATTCTAGTATATGTGAAGGATCTAATATGTACTTAATCAGGAAAGATATTAGGAACACATCATGAAACTAAGAGAGATTTGGTGGAAGTTTCAATCTATAAGGTACCATAATGTCATGATAAAGAATTAATAAAGGGATAATATTAATTGTTATCAAAATTACTATCATTCTAAGTCTCATAACCCTCTTCTAATTAGTTATTATTTGTAAAACATTTTCAAAAACCTCAGTCTCTAAATCATTCTGTTGATTGTCAGCATGGCTCTTTTTTCGACTCGTAGCTACAATTATCGACTGAAGATTGACTCTAATTTTCTCTTCAATTTACTCATATATGTTCTGTCCAAAAAACATTATTTCCCCAACATCATTCTATAAAATTTTAGTTCTTAAATTTCTCCCATATAGAGATTCTGAAGGATCCATATAAATACCTGAGTGAATCTAATGTTGTACAAGAACTCCACAAATGGAATGTATTTCAAGCCACCCTTGAATTCCATATAGAATGATATAAACATATATTATACTTTTAAAATATTTATCTACAAATATACATTTATTTGGGGATGATAAATCATACTAATAATATATTTTATTTCCAAATATTGATTTAGAATTATCCAGAACATCGAGTTTAAAGTTGCATCCCTATCATCTACAATGAAATATAGTACTCTCTAAAAACATAAAAAGACCATAGTATAAATCCTAGAAAGATGATATAGTTATAAATATTCCATAATTTAAATTAAGTGTGTTAATTATTTTAGACAATCAACTACAACTTTAATGTAATTGTGCACAATAGTCATTTTGGGGATTCTAAAAAAATCCATGGTAATATTTTCCCATTTCAAATATGGAATGTGAAACAATTATAAAAACTCCATAGTATTTTGTCTCTTATCATTAATATTATGTTATAGAAATCACCAAGACACAAACTCTTGAATATATATTTTTATATCATCCACCAAAAAAATACTCTTTCATATAACTTTGCATCTTTGTACAACCGAGATAAATAGAGGATAAAAAAATATGAGCATCATCGAACACTCTTTAAGAATATGTATATAGGGGAAAAATTCTTAGTTACTCAACTTTATCACTATATCATAATCAAGGATGATACCAGTTACATTTCCTACAAACTTCTGTAGCTCTACATCTTTGTTTTGTCCCTCTTTAATCCTTATATGGAAAGATAATTACCACTCATTTTATAGAGATAATATTTTTTCCCTTCATTTAATATTTATAGAACCATTTATTAAAAAATATATGTATATTTTATTTTTTTTCACCCTAATTATATATAAGAAATCACGATCCTTTCAACTCTACACATTGACCACCTTATTTTACTTCTTAGAGCAACAATGTATTATGAATTTATAATGTTTAATCAGCTCTAAACAACTTCTCTATATAAATTACATTTATTTGGATTGAATATATAATTGAAACATTTATGATTAGAATATATATCATATCATTATCTATAAATATAATATCTATATATATTTAATTCAAAAATTACCGTAGTTAACACCAAATCATGAGTTGCAAAATTCTCCCCATGAACCTAAAATTTTCAAAAGTCATTAGCAATAACCATATTAGTTTGATAGAGGAAATATCCCAATCCCTTAGTTACTTCACCACAGTATATTAAAAAACCTTCTAACAATATGGTTATGAAATCATAGGGGCACCAACTGACCTTACCAATAGTTCCTTGAAACATTCATTCCATTTATCCTTCCAAATGGACTTGGATCCCTTCAGAGATAAAATTTCAAGTGGATTGGACTACCATGAAAAATTCCCCAAAAATCATCGATAATATATAGTGAAACCAAAAAAACTACATATATCAGTTTTTTTATCTATATTAATATTAAATATATTTTATCTTTCATATATCCATTTATATACCCTCTCTAGAGACTATATAGACCAAAAATTAAAATTTTGTTGTAAACGTTCTCATGATAATTTTTTATACATATTCTTACTCCTTAGGTTCTTCGATGAAATCATCATGTGGTCTTCATGATCCTCCATTCTCTTAAATATATAATAATATAATCTATAAATACTACCAATAACTGATCAAGGTTATATATTATGAATCTATTAATTAAATTCATGAATTATTGAGATTTTTTTGGTTGATCAAACAATTCATCAATGTGGGTATGTGATAAATTTTCTTGATATTGATCATATTTTGATCTCTATAATAAGTGAAGAGTCGCATAGATCCATATTTATTATTTTAAAAAATTATAGTTTCACCTTATGTTTACATAATTGACTAAATGAATTCATTGGTATGATTTTATTAGAGTTTATTTTTCAATTCCTGCAACTCAACCATGTCCTTTATATATATAGAGTCTATGAAATTGGTGTAGAACTTGGAATGACTTTTATTGAAAAATAAACTTATTGATTGTGGGGAAAAACATGAAAATCATCTATAAACTAATCAAAAAGATCCCACACAATAGTAATATCTTCAATGTTGGGTTTCTACCTAACAAGCTAAGATAACCTCCCACCCTTAATTAAGAATAAAGACCCATGTAAATTAAGTGATATATATTGAAAGTTTGTATTTATCATCACACAAAAATATGATCATATTATGGTTTAAATATTAATTATGACTTACCTTCCATGGAAATTGATATGGGATGTTATATAAATAAATCTAGTCCATGAATAAAAAAATCCAACAAAAGTAGAGGGTGGATGATAAGCTTTTCCAGAATCACATTCTAACAAACATCAACCAAAGATGAAATATTTATTTGAGATATGATAACATTAAAATTATGGGTTCTCAAAAATAATTCAGCATATAATATTTGAGGTGTTAATGTAATACCCTAACCATATTCTAAAAAAATAAAATAGTGTCTAGATCGAGAATCAAATGACACCTTATTAGTTATGGAGTGTAAAATATGTTTAACTTTCACCACATCATCATCAAAACCTTTTTTCAGAAATAGTGTACCTATAATATTTCCCTATGTATCTAGGATTTATTGGTTTTGAAGGTTATCATCAATAGTAACCATTATATTTAGTCACTAGTTAGTATATTCACATACTCCAAGAATTTGAAAGAATGGATTTTGGATGTTTCATTCTAATGATATTTCACATTATTCAAATAATTAGATAACTTCTTCACATAAAATCAGCATTCAGATGCTCCATGTATTTCCTTTTTAGAATTTAAATATTTATAATCCCCAATAAAATAATTGATTCATTTTTTTACTTCCACTCATTAATCAAAAATGGATTCATTTCATCTTCCCTCCATGGTTTTTATAATTTACTTTAAATTACATATTTATTTTTTTACAAAAATCATGATATGGATTGGTAAGTCTAATGTCTATTTTCACCATGATAGCACATCAAACAATTTATTAATTGCTAGTGATGTCCATTATGGATAAATCAATTTATATTCATGGTTTTACAACAATGAAAAATCAATCAATCATACCATCTGGATGAATGAAAATTCAAAAACAATACCTCAAAAGTCTTGTAAAATTTACCTCATATAGACAAATGGGTTCATCACCCTTCTGTTTTATCAAAAGAAATTAATTAACTATTTATATAATAATAATATTAGGAAAGTACTTATTGATAAATAAGATCATACATTTATCCTAATCTATAGATTGAACCTCTTCGCATTCCTTCATGTTCTTGATAAGATTCCATCACTGATATACATCACCATAAAAATTAGAAAACACATAAATAAAATTTTCATGATCCAAAAAAAATGAATTGAAAATATCTTCTCAATGGTACTGATTCATATTTTGGAAAATATTACATTAGTGGGTTCACCCAAAGATGTTATAATTTTTGTCTTAAAGGACTCAAAACAACATTTTATCTTCTTTTCATATTTAAAAGATCTTCTTGATACATAAATTGATAATGTTTTTTGATAATATTAATATGATTTTAAGGCAATACCCCATAATGTTTTTTTATCCTAATGGTGGTAATTTAATTTTTCCATTTCCTTCAATATTTACACGATTCCTTCAGGTCCCAACAATTGAAAAAAACACCAAAAAACATAATGTGTGAAATATTAACCATATAGGGATACCACATTATCCTGAAAAATATTTTAAAATATGTCAAAATACTAATTCCAAATTATAAATATATTAAATCGTATGTTTGAACTAGGATATAAATTATCATTACAAAAAATAGCATTTTATTATATTCTAAGTCATATCCCTATGGTTGTCACTAGATTTTTCTTATCCTAGATTCTAATGGTTAGCAATGAGTTTCTTTGATTGAAACTATAGTCACCTATACTTTTCATAAATAAAAATAACATTATATTAGATGAATATTCATCACATAACATGACAATACATGTAAGAAAAATATATGTCTCATGCCTTTGATAAAATATAAACATAAACAATTGGTATGTAATTGAACTGCCAATTCTTACAATTATTTATTAATAATAAGAACCCTTATTTATACATATTTTATATAATACCTTTATTTATAAACTTGGAAATGAAAATAATATAAATGGTGAGAACTAATGCTCACTTAACATAGACAAGGGATATATCTATGATCACATAAGAATAAATGCGATTAATGGTATGAAAACATGATTTTAATGTTTGAAATTTATGACCAACATATAATAGATCATTATCATGAGTCATGGAATAGTGTTTGGTAAATCATAATCCATGATTCATAAATGAATCAAAGAAAATGTTTCAAGTGAAAATAAAATTAGCATAAGTCATACAATTTTGTCATATATATAAGAATGGAAAACAATATTTCAAGGTTTCCCCAAGAAATTAAAAATAATATTTTTTCAAAAATTTCATATATATAAAGTCAAATATAATAACCAGCCATGAAATATGGTGATGGAAATTGAATTTTACCACTAGGTGAAGATGATAAGTTGTATGTATGCACATACAATACATACACATCCCATTTGATGTAAACAGAGTCGTTAATTGTAAATTCATAATCATAATAACATTTTATCATATTTAGGATAACAAAATAATTATTTCTTGAGAAAATTCAAATGATTTAGAGAAATTATAATAAAAAATAAATTGAATGAGGTTGGGAAGTACATCTACCTCCCTTTCAGTAGACCTCCTTTAGATCCTTTCTTAATAAATGCAGGGTTGGTATTCTAGGGATTTCATCACATACAAATCCCAAATAAATAAGTTGAGTAGAAATTTTTTCTAAGTTAAATTTTCAATACGGTGTGAAGAATAGAAATAAGGGGTGAACTTTTATATTGGATGAAGAGTAAACACGTATAATTTCTTAAAAGATAAAATTATAATAAATCCATTTACAATCCAAATGGTTCTAAATTAATTATAAATGAACTATGGAAGAAATTTTAGATTTTATATTTTCCCCTTGATCTTATGTTTTTGGCTTATAATATATATTGTGAAATATTATTTAAAAAAAATATCATTAATTCAAATTTTGACATTATTTATGTAATTTTCCTAAAAATACATAAATAAAAAATTGGAATTAGAATAAAATTATTTTAAAACACAGATGTTTTATATGGTAGAAGCATATCCCTAGTAACTTAGAGTTAGTTTTTACGTTCCCTCATTGATATATTATAAAAGTAATATCATCTCAAAGGACCAAACTGTTTTGTATTATTGGTAAAATATATACATACTTAAAATTAACAATAAATTTTAAAAAACTAAGATAAACAAATAATATTTGTTTAGAATTACATTATTCCTCATAGTGTGTCCCCACACATCAATCACTTAACACATCCTCATATCCAGGGGAAAATAAAACATAATATAGTGGTGATCTCTAATGCTCAGTAAATAATGAAAAACAACATAATGTATGAATAAGTAAGGAAAGGTAAATAACTGAAACATATTCCATTTAATAAATAAATTGATTATAATATGGCAAGAATAAATTGTGGTCAAATAGTGCCATATAAATATTCACATGATCATAAAACCTAACCATAGATGTTTTAACTAATTGAATAATCAAATGGAATATCAATTACTAAATTCATAATGTGTAATGAATATTGATGGAAATATAAAACATATTGCTGAGGAATTTTTCAAAAATATCTAATACTGTATATTTTTTTCTAACACATATTTATAAATGGGTAATTCCTTAGTCAAAACTGAATCTAGTTTATCTCATTATACTTATCGATGCATCGAGGGGCTATAATGGTCCATGTCCATCACTTAATAAGGCCAATTCATTCCAGATATGAATTGGATGATATATAATACACAAACATATTCATATTTAAACTAATATATAACTTGTAAATAATTTCCCCAATCAATAAAAACAATCATAAATCATTTTAACTTAATTGATTGGTATCAATATAGCATATACCAAGTAAAACTGATAATAAACAATCTAAAGAAATAATTAGGAATGTTTCATAGGATTATATCCCAAATAAAACATACATAACATGACATTTATGCTGATTAAATAGAAAATGATTCTGAAATATTGCTTAGAACATTCCTTGAGTAAAATACCCCTTCTTTGAAAAACCTCCATTTTTTAATTTAAAACTAAGAAAATTCTTAAAATATCATCAACATATGTTTCATTTAAATTTAATTTTGAAAACTATTGATTTCCATAATATTAGAAAAACCATTTTCTTTAAAAATAAACTTATAGAATTTAGCATTATGTTTCAAAAAAATTATAGCCCTAGCAGTGGATTACACTGTACATACGATATATGTAAAAAATATTATTTCTTTTATGCTATAAAAAGTTTTTAAAATTTACTTTTTTGGAAAATGATGAGATGATTAATTTCAAAAAACATTTTTAAAAGTAAAACAAGGGTAATTTAACTAAACATATATTCTTTATAATGTAAAAACATGTTTTAAATTTTTGGAAATCATTTTTTTGAAGAAAAATTATTTTCAGCTGATTAGAGAAATAAAGTGTAAATTTAGTAAAAACATTTTAATATTAATTTTAAAAATCAAGCAAAAATAAAATGGTAATATTACTTGAAATAAATTTATTAAAAACTTTAGAAAAAAATATTATCATTTTATGTTATAAATATCAAAAAATTACTCTAAGGTGGAATTAAACAAAAACAATTTCGAATAATAGTAAGATTGTGAAATAAACTTATACCACTTTGGTAAATTTGGAATCATAAGACTCATGAAATAATTTAATTTAAATAAAAATTGGATCCTAAGAAGACAAGTAAATTCATTATATAATATAAAAAACTTTTTATCAACACCATACTAAAGGAATTATTTGTGAATTTGGAATATGTCTCACGGATGTAAAAGTGAGATGAGAAACCCCTTACCTTGATTCTGACTCATCAAGTACGTTATTTATACTCATGAATAATTTAAACAAGATAATTATTTAATTTTATAATAATATTTTTGAAGATTATTATTTTTATTATTTCAGTAATTACCAAGAAATATAGGATTACTTTATCAATTATGTTTCCATCGGTTGTTCGGATGATATTTGGATTATGTGTCAAAAATGAATTTTTTATATTCACTATGGTCAAAAAATTCATTATCTAAATGTCTATAGAATAATATTAAAAACATAATTGTCCTATTTATACATAAATTATACTTTTAAAATTAATCATGAAATATGGTTATGGAGAAGACATTATGTTATAATCATTAGGACAGTAGTTCATATGTACAAATGAGTAACGTCTCTGTTATTTAATGATAATTCTAGAAAGAATTTAAGTAATTTTTCATATTTTCATAAATATAATAATATAATATATACCATGTTATTTTTTAAAAATATACTAATATATATCATCTATGTGGTGTCGTCTTGAAAAGGGATTCACATCACTTCTAAAAGGTAGTAATCCATACATACACAAATGATGTTATCATTTTTCAGTATATGAGAGAAAATGATAAGTTATCTATTTATAAAGATAATTATTTCATTAATATTATATTTATTTTATTGAAATAAAATTTATTTATAAGCATTATACTCCTCAATTTCCATGAAAAGTGTTTCTGTAAAAAATCACATCGCTTCGTGAGGTGGTATTCCTCCATAAACACAAGTGGAGTTATCTTATGAACCATGAGAGATTTTTTTGGAAACATTGTCACATTGGTTCATGAGGAGGTAGTCATTTGTACACACAAGTGACATTATCATTTCACATTTCAGAAAAGTGGACATGGAAATAGCACATAAACTTAACATTTTATTATCTTACCCTATGGGAGACTAATTTTTATTATATAATAATAAACAAAATATATTTTAAGGATCTGAAATAAAAAATTAAACAAAAACACAATGTTAAAATTTTTACCTCTTCTCAAACAACCTCATTTGGATTATACATAATTTATTCTTATAATGGATTTGTAACAAAAAAAAGGATTCTAGTATAAGGTGACAGAATTTGAAAAGTTATTTTTACTATGATTTTATAAACCAAATGATTTTAAATGGTTTATGGCTTGAGGAGATAGAGTGGCTTTTTATAACTGAGGTGAGTGAAAGAAATGTAATTTTTGAAAAGAAAATGGGGTGCTCACATTTTTCACATGAAAAAGGTAAAAAAAATAGTGAATTCATTATTGAAAGTAATTATAAGGTCATAAAATTTCCATAAAATATATTTTGAAAAAATTTTAGGGTCATTTTACCCTCAATGTGTTTAGTTAACCCCCCCCCCCCATTAAATCAATTTTTACCTAAAACACGGTAAATTATTTTTACTATTTTTTCTTTTAATTATGAGGAAAAGATAGAAGAACTTATCAGATAATATAAATTATTCTGATTAAAAATATGGAATCCATTTCTTCATATTTCCTTCACATAAGTTGAAAAAAATAATTAATAATTAATCCCACTTATGAGATAACCAAGCGTGTTCCCAAAGAGAAAAATGTTTAAAAGTTTCCAAGCTTAAATATCATCATTTAAAATGAAAATGATTCAAATGACCTGAAGTTGAATAATAAATATATAATTTAACTAATTTCACAATTAAACAAAATAAAAAAATAATTTAAATTTTTTTTAAAAAATTAATCAAAAAATATTTTCCAATTAAAATTATGTATTTTTCATTATTCATGAAAAAATAAAAAATTTCAAAAAAATCTAAAAAATACACTCAATTATAATTTTAACATGGATATTTCAAAAATAAATTTTAAAAAAATATTAAAAATTAGTTATATATTTTTTAATGAAAGTGCGATTAAACCGCATTTTAAAAAAATACAGTTTTTTTGAAAATTCTATATTTTCATTCAAATGGTACTAATTTTATAACTCATAAATTAATGCCATTTTATTTAATTGATACCTATGAAAATGATATAATTATCATAATTTATTTAGTGTTGTTCATAATAAAAAATTTAATGTCTTGGTAATAAAGTAAATATTTAATTAATAATATTTTATTTGAATACCACATTTTGTTCATACCTAGTGTTGTGTACATTCAAATATCTCAAAGTTATTGAATTTAAAAAATAAATAAATATATCCAAAAGCATCCATATATTATATTCCCTTCTACATTTTTCTTTGTATATCATAAATAATATCACATATGTTTTTCATATTTTAAAATATTTGGGGGTTATATTATACCAAATCTAAATATATTATATCCAAAAAAAATATTCTTGATCTCGGTAATCAAGGTTTTGTCATTTGAAAATGCCCAATGTCAAATCACTCCTCATGATAGGGGTCAACAAAACTTATTACTGATACTATATAATAGATATACAATGTTCTTATAGAATAGCATATAACTTGGATTCTATGTAGGAGAAAATTAGTGGAATATAAATATATAAACATAAAAGAAAATAATAAATAATTTTTGAGACTCATATAGGTCATTGACCATGAGAAAGATAGTTATCGATGGAAATTAAAGTACCTCACCACTATAAATATCTGGTTATTTAAATGGTAATCAGATCAACATAAATGAAGGTATTAGGATGTAATTTTTTACAATATCATTTTCCTTTAGATATAGAATTATTTTACCTTATAAAGTGGGAATATATAATAATATAAAAACCAGATATATCTCAATTGCATAGAATCAGTTTTTAATTTTTGTTGTTCATTGACAATTTCCCACAATATTTCTTACTATTGAAAATGAATCTTGAAGATGAATTTTTTATTCCTAAATAACTAAAACACTATTTTAATGGATCATATGATCCATACTATAGTGATAGGTTTTCTATAAATTTATAAATATTTTCCAAAACCAATATTACAATCAAAATTTTTCCAATAAAATGCATTTATCTCTTAAACACAATACTAACACAACAAGTTCCACAGTAATACATATCCATCAAATTTTTTAAATAAAAATAATGACATTATCACATGGACATAACATAGGTTAATTTAAGGCACTAAACCCATACCATACTTCGGTTGTGGCTTCCATCCTAGGGGTATCGCTGGATGTGATGTATTAACAAAAAAATATGGATTCTCCTTTTTAGGAAATAATACTAATAAAAGTCCTAAAATGATACAAAATTTTAATATCCCATATTTATCTAAAAATTAAATATTTGGTAAAACTTAAATATTATAAATTCCTTTGTTAAAACCTTTTTATCGTTATTATCTAAACATCATACACATCTTGATTATTATACATCCTAAATCATGTATTTTCTAAGAGGTAAAATTTATCCATGAATTATTTTAATTAGCCATTGTTTCCATTCAATATATTCTCTCAAATCCTTTATGAAATGGTAATTTATTCCAATAGCTATATTTTTCATGATACTTATAACAAAAATTAAATTAATATAATAATTTTTTAACATATTTATTGGATCCCAATACACTCTAAAAATATTACTTCTACTATGATTTTACCAATAGAATAAGATTGACATTGATCCCTAAGTTTTTTATTTATATTCCCTTTACACATAGGTAACTCATTTTTATAGTTCCTCATATCCTTTCTTTGGAATTATTGTACATATGTAGATTCTTCCTTTCTATAGAAATTATGATCATGGCAGACTTTTCCCACACACTTTAAGAAAACTCTATTTTTTAAGCTTGTATCAATGTGTTTCTTTCGAAAAATATCACATGTTATAAAATAACCTTCTTATCATTACCAATATTTTCCTATGTAATCCACCATTTCTCCTAAATCCCTTAAAAGTCGAAATACATGGACAATTACTTCTCAATCATGATAGAACATGATATTATATATTTATATGATGAGAAAGTTTGGCAAACTAGTGTCCTTTGGTGGATTGCCTTAACCCCATCAAAGAAACTATCAAACTTTTACTTTAAATTATGTGTGTACCCTAAATCATACATTCTAAACACATATGAATTTGGATTCATATATAAAAATATTTTCCTTATCATTCTCTCTCATTCCCAACAACTGTATTTTCATATCCACACATATCTCATGAGGAATATATTTTTCTAGGAAGAGTATCTCGAAAAAATTCAATTTCATGTCTTCTACTTTTTAATTACCCTTATTGTATTGAATTGATAACCACCATTTCTCCACACCTCTTAAGAGACAATAAACATCCATGAAAACTTATTACCTTTCATTGTATCCTAGTGCGATAAACATATTCTCTAGGAAATTTATCAATTTCTCATCTGAATATGGAATTTTAGATCCATTGATTGATGGAGGTTGATGACATATTAAGTGGTATAACATTGTTACACCACATGGTGGATCATTAGTATTATTCATATGGGAATGTATATTACTCATAACATGGGTCAGAATCACCAATATGGTTATAATTTTATCATATCCACCATTAGCTCCAACTCTATCTTCATTATCTTCCATGGGAAGGTAATTAATACATGGAGTATCTATATTAATATGGTTTTTATTAATTCTATTATATGACATTAAAAAATAATAGAAGACAACATATTAGATCATAACATTTTGAAACATAATTTTTAATCCTAGAACTATTGAAACACATAAAATAAATTTAAAAAATTATGCATGTATAATATCATAATTATAAAGAAAATTCATTGGAAATGTCATTATTTTAAACTCAATCATAATGATTTGTAAATAAAATATGATTTCTCTTAATCATATCCCCTATGAGTGTCAGAGTAGGGTTGTTATTATTCACCAAGTTTTGATTAAGTAATCACAATGTTCCATTTTCATAATTATTACCCATTGGTGCATCTATTCAAGAACCATGTCGACTTTTAGTATCCATAGAATGATTTATTTTCTTGAAAACCCACAAAATATCATCATTACTAATATTTAGGGTGTTACACTACACTTATCCTTATATTCAATCCTAGGGTTATGTTCCTTAATCTATTTTTCATAAATCTAGCCTCAATGGTTTTTACAAACCCTCCCTATGATACCAATTGTAGCGACACAAACCCCATTATCCCATATCTGATGTCTACATTATTACATTATCATAAGATACAAGTAATCACATCACCAAGGACCGTATGGTTTTTTAATTTTGTTAACCTAGATACATACAATATTTTCAAAGTATATAATTAAATATAAAATATAAAAATACATTTCATTGAGAATTAAATTATTTCCCTTAGTGTATCTCGACGCATTAATCATTACACACTTCCTTCTATCTTATGGACAATAAAACATCAGAAAGGGGTGATCAAAGATACTCATTAAGGGTAAGCATTAAAAAAATATTAATAATTAAGGCATTATTAATAGATAAATTTAAATAACTTAAATAGATTCCATTTAATAAACTACAAGTGAAAAATATTGTAGGAATAAACGACAATAACATAATTTCATATTAATAATCACATTAGCATTAAAAGTAACCATGCATATTTTAATTAATCTAATAATCACATGGAATATTAATAACTGAATTCATAATGATTGAATATAAAATGATGACATCAAAAACATAATTTTGAGGCATTATGACTAGAAATCTATTACTGTTGAGGCCTTTTTCCAAGACATCTTTATAAATGGGTAAGGACTCATCCAAAACCCATTTTTATCTGTCACATGAGACCCGCCAATGCAATGAGGGAATATAGAGGGCCCTTTCATTAATTTTTTATGTCTAATTCATTCCTCAAATGAAAGGGGTTAAACATAATTCCAATAAATATTTGTATTTCAAATAGGATAAAAATTTGAAATACTTTACCCAATAAATAAACATAATCATAAAAAATCTACAGTAATTTCAATGTAATCAACCTAGTATATCCCTAGTCAAACTAATTGTAAATAATCTGTAGAAATAAGAAGTGTGGTTTAATTGAAGTATATTCTCATAATGAACATAAAAGGATGCATTTTTAGGTGGAAAATTATTTTAAAATATCATATAGAACATTCCTTATGGAAATTTTCATTTCATTGAAAATGACCATTTTTATTTTGAAACATGATAATTCAAAAAATCTTATCAAAATCATTTTCATTGAAAATAATCTTTATAACCTAGTAATTAATAGAATATTAGGTAAATTTTTTATTCAGAAAAACAAATAAAGTCCCAAAGTAATCATTGAATAAATGATAGTCGTGATGGAAAGTCATTCCATACATTTTGTATGAGTCAAAAAGAAAATTCTTTTTCATGGTAAAATGGGTAGAAAATTTTATTTTTTGGAAAAAAGAAATAAAATTCCATTAAAAAAATTAAAAATAAAAAAATGGTAAAAAATAATAAACAATTTGAATAATGTTAAAACATTTTAGAAAACATTTTTAGAAAACATGATTTTGGATGATAAATTATTTACAATCGAATAGAGAAATACAGTTTCATTACCTTAAAAATATTTTATAAATCATTTAAGTAATAATGAATGTTTAAAATGGTACTAACACCTGAAAAAATTCATGAATAATACTATTATAAAAACTTAAATTAATTTTAAAATATAAATATCAAATAATTATCCCAACTAAGGCTTAAACATAAACAATCTCAAATATTGATGGGATTATGAAATAAACCCTTGAGACTTTAGTAAATGTTGTATTATAATTCAATGAAATAAATAAAATTGAATGAAACATTATATACCATGAATATAACTAAATTCCTCATATAACATAAAAAATGGAATTTTATACACCATAAAAAATGAAATAAGTGGTTAATATTGTGTATATCTCACAGAAGTAAAAGTGAGACAAGAAACCCCTTATCTCGACTCAGACACCTCACATGCATTCTTTATCTACCTAAATAAAAAAAATATGTTAATTATTTACCATAATAATAAATTTTTTATTTTATTATTTATTTTATCTCACTTATTACCTCGTGATATATAACTACTCAATTAATTAATTTTATATCGGGCATTTCGATGAGATTTTTTCTAACTATCAAAATGACTTTGTTATATTGAATTTGGTAAAATAGGTCATTATTAAAACATATAGTGAATGATAATAATGAAATAATTTTCATATATACATATCAATTATAATTTTAAAACCAATCATGAATGATGGTTAAGAAAAATGTAACATATTACAATCATAGAGATGGTAGGCCATATATATGCATGAGTAATGTTTCCATTTTCAATGATTATCATGAAAAAAAGTTAAGAAATGTTTTATCTTTCCATAATTATAGTAAAATAAAATACACAATATTATTTCATTAAATATGTTATATATATTATCCATGTGGTGTGGCTAGGAAAAGTGATTTTCATCACTTTGTGATGGTGGCTGTCGACACATACAAGAATGACATACTATTTAACTATTTAAGAAGGAAAATTATATATAATATTTTCAGAAAAATAAATATCTAATAAATATCATAATTATTTAATTTATATCTCATATATACATTAATATTATTCATATTACATTCTATGTAAATCGTTAGTGAATAAATAATCACATCACTTCATAAGGGGGTAGGTTTTTGCACACACGAGTGGCATTATTATATCACCTACAGAATCGAAAGTACAAAAGGTATATATGATATAGTGAATAAATAGGTATAATTATGTTATAAATATAATATTTAAATTTATATTCATCACCATTCTAGGTTTTGAGAGGTGTTTATAGAAAACACGTCACAATGGTTCATGAGGCAGTAGTCACCCCGTACACATTAGAGACGTTATCATTTCACTTTTCAAGGAAGCAGAGATAGATATAGGTCATTAAATTATCATAAAAAATCTCATTATATGGGATATAATTTTTTTATTATCTCAGAAAAAAAATTAATGAGGGTGAATAATAAATAAAAAAACACATAGTTTAAAATATTACCTCTTCCGATACCACAACCATAGGATTATTCCTAAAGTAAACATAAAATGATTCTAATAGAAAAATGAATATAGGATGAGGTTTTGAAATTTAGAAATTTATTTGTATAGTTATTGGATGATCCAAAACGTCTTTAATGTGTGAATAATAGAGTGAATGTGCGTCCTTTTATAAGTATGTGAGGTACAATCCTTTAATTTTTGAACGAAAAAATGGTTTAACAATATTTTTCACATGAAAAAATGGTTCACTATGGAGTTTTATCAATACATAGACTTGTTAATATTAAAAAAATGTCTATATAATGTATTTTATAAAAAAAATATATATTTTAATCCCTTTCTTTTTAATTTAACACACTAGTAAATTATTTTTTACCTTTACCCTAGTAAATAATTTTTACTATTTTTGCAATTAATTATGTTAAAAAATTTGGATGAAGTTATAAGATAATTTAAAACATTATAATTTAAAATATGGAATCCATTTTTTTAAATTCTCTTCATATACGTGTAAAATTATAATTAAAAATTATTCTCACAAATTTGAGGTGAATGTGGTTTTCAAAAAGAAAATGTTCAAAAGATTATGATGTTATTGTATCAAAAATAAATATGAAAATTATTAAAATGAACTAAATTGTATTAATATATATAAAATTGAACTAATAATTCTTTAAAACCAATTAAAAGTATAGTATACCTTCAAAATTACATTAAATATAAAAGAATGTTTTCAATTAAAATTTATGGTCATTTAATATTCATCAGATAATGATACTTTTCTTAAAAATTACAAAACATCAACCTATGATATTTTCACAGTTATATAACAAAAAATAAATTTATTATTTCAATTAAATTTTCTAATTTTTTTACAAATATTTATAAATTATGCGGGAAGAGTGCAACAAAACGATTTTTAGAAAAATAATTTTTTTATAAAAAAACATTACTTTTTTCATTGAAATAATCATATTTTTCTCCCTAATAAATATATATCAATTTTATTTATATTATAGATGTGTATACCATATAATTTTCATAATTTATTTAGTGTTATTCATAACCACCAATTTAATGGCTGGGTAAAAACTATAATGTTTAAATAATAATATTTAAATTGAAAATATTCTTTCATCTAAGCTCAGTGTTGCAAGAATTGTATACTTTTAAAGGTGTATAATCTATTTAAAAACAATATATCATAAATAATTAGGGTGTGATATTCCCTTATACATTGGGGATTTTGTGTCATACACATAATCAAATGTCATGTACAAATTTTAAAATCATGATGTGTTACACATATTCTTTTACAAAATTCATGGAACATATTTACCCAAAACAATTATATGATTTTTAATATTATAAAAAAATTTATTTTAATTGTTATTAATTAGATAAATAATTGTATTGTGTCTCATAAACATTTAAGGTCATTAGATAATTTCTAAAAATTAGAAACAATTTTTTTCATGATATTTATTTTATTTTTCTTAAAATTAATACCTATATACTTTAATAAAATATTTTTTTCTAAGTAAATATATAAAATATATTTAAATCTATGAGATTGAAACTTTTTAAATTCCATTATTTTCAATATTATAAGTTTTATTTCCATGAAAAAATAAGAGACTAACATGAAAATGGTATATTTGCATTCATCTAATAATATTTGGGATGAAACATTATTCTCTTATCAATTATATTTAACCTATTTTAACCAAATTCCCTTTTTACAAAGGTGATATATTTTACCACAGTTACTCATTATATTGACCAAAAATATAAGGAACCTATTTAAAAATATTAACATCCTTATTATAATTATAGAATTTATTTTATTAAATTCAACACATATGAGTGAAGGAAAATAATTTTACTGTAAGTTTACAGAACATGAAAAAACTGATTATTAGAACAATAAAACTTTTAGTCACCAAAATGGATTTTTTTAAATCTAACACCAATTATATGAATTATTAAAAAAAATAATGGATATATTATTTTTAAACTTCATTATGGTCATTCACTTATAGTGATTAATTTATTTTTATATGATAAAAACCCATTTCATGCATAATTGTTTTTACGAAAACATATCTTTTATTATAAAATGAATTTTATTTTCATTTCAAATTAACTGATAACCACTTATTTAATTTTAAAAATTCAAAAACCATTAATCTTATTAATTTATTTATTCCTTTTCATACTCAATAATCAACTGGCATGGTGAAAACATAGAATAATAATAATATAACAATATACAGTGTTTTCTTTAGACTTTATGTTTCATGTATCACAATCTATAAAAGAATATTATTCAATATATATATATATATCATAAAATCAAAGGTTATTATATTATGCTCAATATTATTATTTTGTTATACGCTCATAGGATAGGATTTTTGAATCTTGTTATAACACTCTTTTAAAAATTATCTTATGATATTCCTAACCATACGTTAGGATTTAGGGTCTTTTTATAGTTGGGAATAAGTATCTTATGTATTTTGAATATACAAATTGGATCATATTATTCTCACTTAAGATCAATTATTATTATTGATTATGTTCAGACTTATTGATCTTCTATGAAAACCCCATTCTTATATTTTTATTTACCCTTATTATAAATATTTTAAAAGTATGAATTTTTTAGAGGAGTAACTAATCTAGACAAAAAATAATAGATTTTAGAGATTTGTTAGGGATTAAGTAGTTTCTTATATGTTAGTTTTTTAGCTAGTGTGCTAATAATTTCACACCTGTGTTTTAATAAATTATAATTTCTTCACATTTAATTAATGTAAAATTCTCTATGTGATAATTTATTTTTTATTGTATTATTTTTTTAATGATTAAAAATAATTTTTTAAAATTTCATTTTTAATTTTTTTTAATTATAACAAAAAAATATTATGTATATATATAATATATTTTTTATCATTTATCATAAGATCTTTTTTTATCTTGAATTTGAAACAATATCCTTTGTGGATTTAGAAAAAAATATGTCAACCATTACATACACATAAGTATTTTCCCATGAACCAAAAAGAGTAACTACCAGTCAACCACATGTGGGAGCTAGAACAAGGAGAATTCATGTAAGAAGAGAAATGTGGGATGGCACAAGATGCCTGCATGACCACAAGAAGTGTGCGCATAGAGGGGTCAGATCCACCATCCAGAGTGGCATGGTGGTGTGGTGGCAGTGTCTGGTTTTATGTAGGTTTTGATCCCATAATACCTTGGCACATCATTTCATTGCTAACGATTTAAGGATAAAGGGATTACCTGACTAAAGTGATCTGAGATATGTTACAAGGGATGCACTTAATTGTGGATCTAAAATCTAAAATATGCGGATAAAGAAATGTATTTATGACCAAAGGAGAACCAGAAGTATGATCTAACAAGCGATCATATTCATCCTCAAATCCTTATCTAATCATTCTTGTACTCTGGTCTTTTGTCTAAACCTCAGATGATCAATGTTGAGGACACCATTGTCTTTCCAAGGCCATGATATTGAATTGATGATGTCCAAAAACCTCCATTCATGAAATATAAATCTTTCTTGCGTGATGATTTTAAATAACATGATACAGAATATTAAAAACAAGTTTTTAGAAGGATTATTGTCCTTTCTATTTATAGTAATGATTTAAATATTATATATGAGATGAATAAAATTATTCCTATTCCATAAAAATCTCTATCATACACTGCATACAAATATCTACTTCACATAATATCATAATGGTGGTAGCATCACCTGATTTCATTCTCTACTAACATATTCTCCTGGTAGCATTGTTTGATTCTTTGATGGTTGACCCTTCTTCCAACTCCATCACATAGGATATCCTTGTGGTGGTATCTCATGAACAATGATAGCACCATTAACCCAACCAACATTATAATTTCATTTCTTCTCCCTGATGGTAGATCACCTCTTCAAGGTATCACTAAGCTACACTAGTGATTGATCTGGTTACAGGGGTGTATTAATATTCTAGTCAGAATTAGATCATAAAACTATTCCTTTAGTGAATAAATGGTACCTACATCTCATCAACTTCTCAATAATTATAGTTCATTAGTGATGGTGGAACATTTTTTCAAGATAGTATCACTTCTTCCCTTTTTCTCACTATTATTGTGTGACACCGATCATGTGTCACACATTAATGATAAATCACCTCCAACAATAGATATTAGATAATGGAAGAACATAATTGGTGGTAAATAATCTCTAGCAGAAGATTAATGTAATGCACAATCAATTGAAGAGTATAATTTCAGGTATAGACACAACTTTTTATAACTATGTAAATTTATCTACTATTAGTTTAAAATATTTTTTCTAAATATATATATATTTTAAAAACTACATGGGAAATAAATTTTTAATTACTATATTATTTTTCAAAAATTAAAATTAAATGTGGGATTAAATATTATGAGAAAAATTATATACACATATATACATGCGGTATGTTTTATAATATAATCTATTTTTTAGTTTTGGATATTTTCATAAATTATAAGTTTATTCATATTACATTAACTATTTTAAAATTATTAAATATACATGTTTTCACCAATGAACATGATGGAAGAATTATAATGTTACTTTATTTAGAAATAAATGATAGTCAAAACTATCTTATTTTAAGAATAGTATTTCAAAATATAGCTAACGGTAATGTTATGTATCATTACTTTATGACTCCTGGAATGAAGTGATTGAAAATTATGAATCACTTATAATATTTGGTAATTAATAATGATATGGGATTACTAAATTAGAAATTAATAAAGGTATTATAAATCTTTATATATATTTTTTTTGAAAAACATACTGTAAAAATTCATGTTGAACATATAATAAATTTCTTTGGTGACTTATGTTTCATTGTGTTGATCATGAAGGTAAATGAATTATTCCATACTTTATTGAAAAAGTGGTAAACATCATCAAGTTTCAACATAGTTATCTTATAATCATTTGATAGATTTCACTGATTCTGTTTTTCAACCCTATATTTTATCTTTATTTAGTTTTTAATTGTTTGAGATGGTTTATTCTTTTCCCAATAAAAAAATTTTTATTGGTTATTCTATCCCAAAAAATAATTTCCTAGGTTTTGAGTCCCAAAGAGATATCAGATCTAGACTAGGTTATGATTCCTACAAAAATTTTGTCGTATGCCTTTGGGAAATGTAAAATGAAGATTCAGTAATAGGTTATCACACCTATAATAGTGAGTTCTTCTTTGTAGGTACCAATATTTGCATAGATTAGAGAAGTTTTATGAGTGGAATAATATCCTGATGATCTGAACTACTATAAAAATAATATTTTATTTATTTTATTTATGCTACATTATATATCCGGAACACTAAATTCACTAAATATTCATTAAATAAAAATACTAATTGAGAATTTTTTATGTAAATTTTTAAATGAATATTAAATCATATTCTAGACTATTTTTCCCTCAATTAAGATCTAATAATTTTCATCAAAGACTAATCTATAATTAGTTACAATCATAATTTGTTCTAATCATTTTCGATTTAGATTTAGTTGTTTATTTTTAATTAATATACTAACTTGAATAACTCTTACTTATGTAATGACTTTGATTTTTCCTTGTATATATTTTGAATATTATATGGATTATTATAATATCTAGGGGCTGAAATATATTTATAATCCATGATCTGGTGATTCTGAAATTAATTTTTTTAATATATTAAATATATTGACAATCAGGTGTTTATTGATATCCTATAAAATTTGAATAACACATAAATTGGGGAACAGGAAAGTAATGTATGGCCTCCATTGATCTCAAGTCGTCGTCTTCACCCCAGTTATGCCATAATATTTTTCCGCATTATGTTTTTGGTTAAAATTCATCATAGGCATAAATAATAAAATAAATTTATTTATTTATATATTTTATCAAGGGATGTAGTGAAATAATTATTTTCTCTATTTAATGTTTCTTATAAAAAATTCTAAGATTTGGCCCCATAACCCTAAGAATTGTTAAATATCTTGGTAGAATGCCTTGTAAAAAGATGATAAAGGATCTAGGATTGTCTAGGCCATGTAAATTTATGGAAATCAACAATGATAATGACACAGATTCATTCTTCATCACATATCAATCTATCTCAGGGTACTACATGTTTTTATTTTTATTTGTCAAAATTTTAATATTAATAAAGTATGAAAATCATTCTACTAAGGAATTAATTATCGATTCGGTCATGTTGTGGGTGTAGGCATATTGTGTGGGGATTTATTGTGAGATATTGTTCATATATTTTGGATCTTCATTATTTATTCAAACAGAAATAGAGCGAGGCCAACCTAGACACAGTTGAGGTTCATTACTATTTTATGCTTAATGGATTTCTACGATCGTTCCTTGTGAATTCATCATCGGTGCTTTGTTTTACTGTTGTTTTCATAGATACAAAACAAATCAATCTTTGAAAACACATTTTTTGGTTTAAAAGATAGATATTTCATATTCGTGTATGAAATGATGATGGGATTGAGCTATGCTATTGGTGGAAATGGATCAGGACTAGATTTGGATGTGAGCATGTGTGTTTTGTGGTTCTCTATGATGGAAATAATATGGGCTGATTTTTGGGAAATTAGGATGAAAATAAATCTTATATCTAGGGTAAATTGATATCTTTTGACTCAGAACGAAAAATTGTGGTGAGAATCTCGGAGGGGAACAGTTAAAAAATGGTGGAGAAGGGATCTAAATGACGACCCATATGTTCCATGAAATCCTTCACTACACGAAATGTATCAAAAGAACACAGTATGTGTAAGGGGGCATGTTTGGTTCTGGGGTATCCATTTGAATAAAAATATAACACAGTGTGTCGTATTTATACCATGTAATGTGAACCTTACCAATAGTCTCATTATATACCTTAGTGAATAAATGGACTTATATAAAAGTATACAGGCTCAAACACTCTATGTAATCAGACACGTACATTGGAAATTGGAGATTGAAATTAGTACATGGGCTCGAACAAGATGTGTATATAAACATGAACACTGATGAACAAACACAATCATGGACTGACCAAATGTCAAAGATATATTTTATCAACAGTAAATACATTTTGTGGGCTCTTTATCAGAATCCAATGATGTAACTCTCTCTTTATCATGGATCTTTTAACTTAGAAAACATTCTTTCTGCCCATTTCCAAAGTGTTAAGTAGGGGGTCACATCCTTTTAATATGATAGTGATCCTTGTAGTTCAATTTTATGTTTGCATAGTGTTTTTATAATCCCTTCATGATTTATAGAGTTAGATCATATATCTTAATCATTTACCTAGGTGGGATTCTTGGTATCACTATAACCCACACAATGAAAGCATTGATCCCCTACATAGAGGGATAATCAATATAGGGTTGTTGGTATAACACAGAGATCTAGGGGTGATCCCCATTCTATGAGTCAATATCTTTCAAAATATACTATGAAGTTATTATGGTGATATGTGACAAGAATCCCATCTCACATGGATACTAACATTTTTATATGACTGGTGGAGTTTGATCTCCTGAATGATATTCATATGAAACCTTTGAGTAGGAATCCATGGCTATAATTATAGTTTTAATCTTAACTTTAGACAGTGTGTCTACTTTGAGCATATCTGGATATTATTGTATGTATTTTTTTTCATATTCTAATGATGAGTATACTATTCTTGATGATATATTCATAGTGATCTTAGGGTTTCCTATTTTTTGTTAGTATACTCAATGTTGCAAGGGATTTTTCCACACATTTCATGTCTTATTCCGATGATTGAACATTTGAAGAAGTCCTAGAAGGACCAAGACCCAGCATACCTTAGTCATCCTGACAAATGGAGGTGGATTTAATTGGTTTCATTTATATAACACCTCTCCTAAATTAATAGTTTGATTTCTTTCCATTTTCTTTTTGTTTTATTTTATTTAGACCATTCATTCCACTATTTATTTCAAACCCTAATGGTGGAATATTTAGATGTATGAATTCATGGTTATTAGTGCCTTACATTTCATAATTATAATGGATCAGCGATATCTGAATTTGTAGAGGTAAATTAGGAAAAATCCCCTTATGTGTATGATATTATTACTCAATACTAGTCATCATCCACTGGCCTATTGGATGTGGGCTTCAGGTATTCTTGGTTTAAGCACCATTGGTCAAAGAAAAGTTAAAGTGGTAGGATATGAGTTGGTTCTACATTAGTACTAGAGTTTGTTATATTTGTTTGGGGAAATAGTGTTATTTATATAGAGTTTGAATCTCCGGACAGGGGCTCTACTGATGGTGTGGTGGATGATGTATTTATTAACTATGACTCTGACAACATACTCATTGATTCAGTATATGTTAAAATTGGTGGCAATGAAAAAATTGTTACATTAATCATATAGCAATTGATTGTGGTTTCCATTTTTTTATTTAGTTGGCTCTATAGACATACACATTGACCATGGTAGGTCTTCTTTATTTCTAGATTCCTCCATGACTTTTTCAAACTTTTATTTGTTAAAAGGTTCATGATGATGATCCACTAAGTGATGAGGTACAATATAGGGACCTCTTCTGAGAAGTGTTACCTCTTGGTGGTGCACCAGTCATACCACTGCTAGTTGAGAATTAGGTTGCACTAGTAGTACATTCATATGAGTAGCATATTATAAGGGTTATTTATAAGTTATAGTGAAATTAAACCCTTGGTTTATGAAGTGATCAATACCTATAAGATACATAGATTTAGATTGAGGGAGTTTCATGAGTCTTTCTTCTTGTCAAGAAACTTTTAGACAAGATTGTGGTTTTAACAACATTTCTTCTTCATGGTAATGATTGATGATGGTGATACTTAATGACCCATTCATATGATTATGTGAACCATTAATAGTAAGAGTTAGGGAACCATTTCATAGTGGAGTGTTCTCATGTTACATTGAGGTATGTGCATATGGATATGGTTTGGGGTATGTTCATATGGTCATGAACCTTTGAGAGAGGTATACATAGAGTAATATGATACATTTTGGTACCTCTATACATTCATAACTATGTTAAGGTATTGGATAATGATTTTCTAGTCAATAGTTTCGCATCTGATTCGACACAAATAGTTGGTCCCAAAAGTCAGTACACTAGATTTAATACTTCATAGGTAGGTAACTAAAGATAGAAATAGGAACTTGGACATGAAATAAATTTAATCAGGAGATACCAGGATATATGATATGTGGTTTAGGGCTCACATGACTGATCTAGTTATCCTAGATTGTGGTGGTTCTACAGTTATGTTGGTAGCATATATCTCATACAGGATTGTGTGACCCACTGTATGGCTAATAGGAAGATAGTATATGGGAATCCTGAAAAATGGAAGTTGAAATATTAGATATTTCTATATGTTTGAATAAATTGTATTGGATCATGGAGAGAAGGTGTATTTATAAGACATTATAATTTGTCGACACCACCACCCCTGGGTGGTCTACCCCGAGCTGAGGGAGAGATGGGGATGCGGAGAGGATAAATAAAGGTGGTCGAGACATATAGCACAGAGGATCCATGGAAGATACGATGAAAGATATATATTCTCTAATTTATTTTTAATATTGATCGATAGATGTGCAAGAAATTCTTTCCTTTCAATTAATCTAGTTTGATACAAAGAGAATATAGTTGAGCCCTTAGCTCGACCATTGCACTATGAGACTCTTACTATAGATACCTCAATGATCACACACTTATATCGATGTTGTGACCTAAATCATGGAGTAATGAGATTCTTTTTGGATCGAATTATAGTAGGGATGAGGCCATATGGTGTCATTATAAGTATGGACTGTTTATCTATATTTGTTATCTGGGGAGACTATTTTTTGGAGAGGATGCAGTGTGTCTACAATGATTAGATGAGGATTTCCTTTTTTAAAAGGAAATGCAGAAATTGTATGATCAAATCATTCAAAGTATGGTTCATATTATTACACGCTATTTTTTTTGTAATGACCCATTATGTAATGGATTCTTTGAGCCTTTGTATTCCTTCAATGGTGTAGGAGTATAAAGACTTATTTCTAGAGGAATTTTATTCTGTACCTCTCTATAGATATATAATAATATATATTTATCTACACCTTGGTATAGCCCTTCACTTATCACCATAAAATTGAATGTCTCATATAGAGTTTATCTAGTGGATTTTATAGTTGGAGGACATGTAGAGAAAGGGAATTGTTGAATTGAGTGTTCCACTTGGGCTACCCTGGTGTTTTTCACCACGAAGAAAGATAGGATCATGGGTTTGTGTGTGTATTATAATCACCTAAACTAGGTTACCATAAATAACAAGTATCCACTATATAGGTCTACTGAACTCTTAAATTATTTTAGAGGGGCATGATGTTTCTCAAAGATTGACCTTATATTAGGATATCACCAACTATGAGTATAGTATGAGGATATATTGAATATGGAATTCAGATGTTTTATAATCACTATGAGTGTTTATTGATTCCCTTAAACATGATGAACACCCCAGCAATGTTCAAGGGACTGATGAACTGGGGAATTCATACTTTCCAAGACTTTTTAGTGTTATTCTTCATTGACGATATCGTATTCTACTCAGTACCCAAGGAAGAGCACATAATATAGCTAAGGATTGTTCTGGATGTACATAGAGAGCACTATATTTATAGAAAACTCTCAAAGTCCTATTTCTAGATTTAAGAAAATTAATTTATGGGAAATGTTATCTTGTTAGACAGTGTAGAAGTTGACCTAGTGAATTTTGATACAGTGTTATCCTGTGATCCACCCAATATCATGATGGAGGAATGGAACATACTTGGGTTGTAAGGCTAGTATTATATATTCTTACTGAATTTATCCAAAATATTTACTCCTTTGAATGATTTTTACTTGGATGGGGATGTCTTTAATGTTCACAGAGTGATACTAGTAACTTCTATAAGATTTGAGGTAGGTATTAATTATTTCTCCACTCTTGAGATTTCTAGTGGTTAGTGTCGAATATGTAGTGTTCCTTGATGAATCTGGAAATAGGCTTGGTTATGATCTAATTCTGAGAAATGTAGTTATTTTCTATGGATCAATTTAATTGAGACCACATTAGAATAGCTATGTGACCCACAATATTGAGCTTGAATTTATAGTCTTTGAACATAAGATGTGGAGACACTACCAGATATGAGAGAATTTTATCATCTATTTTTACCATAAGAATCTAAATTATATCTTCTCCCAGAAGGACCTTAACTTGAGAAAGAGGATTAGAAATAGCTACTCTTAGATTATGAATTCATGATTGGTTAAACTCTTTGGAAGGGTGACATGTGAGTAGATTTCCTCAACAAGAGATCATGTTTTCATTTTCATTTGGAGTTGTTGAAAAAGTTTTCCTTGTTACAGTTGTCCCTTGTTGATGGCGATGGAAAACCTTACCTATAATAAATAGTTGTAAGAACTTTTCTCTCGTAGAGAATCTTGGTGGCATAGCTTGGGGATACTAACATTGAGACACAATGTACTCATATATCCACTAGATGTGCTCCATATTGATATTCTAAATGTGGTGAGAATGTAATTATTTACACAGATTAGATGATTGTACGAGTTGTGATAAGAGTGTAGGTGCTATAGTACTTTCAAAATTCAACCTCAGCTATATATTATGGTGTCAAAAATATGTACCAGTGTTGTCAATGACATTTTTGGTGGCCATGGAAGAAGAAAGGAGTTTCATAGTTTGTTTATTGATGCCTTAATTCTTAGAAAGTAATGTCTGAGTAACATTTTTTAGAAGTTTTAGATCACCAATTTGTTATTCTCGAGAAGAAGTGGGATGTGATTTCTATAGACATTGTGATTGGGTTACCATTTACATCTAGGGGGCATAGTTCAATTTCAGTGATCATAGAATTACTCACCAATTCAACCCACTTCCTATCCATTCGAGAGAAGTGTTCAGTAGAGATCTTGGTATACCTCTACATGTATGAGAAAATATGGCTCAATGGAGAACCCATTGGGATCATTTTTTCCATGATTATTGCTTCACATCTCATCTATGGAAGGGGTTGTAGGAGGTCTTTGCGACTCAATTTCATTTGAGCATCATTTTTCACCCCTAGATTAATGACTAGTCTAAAATGTTCATTCAAACCCTAGGGGACATGTTGAACGCTTGCATGTTGGAATTCAATTGTATTGGGGGGATCACCTATCATTGGTGGAGTTTTCATACAACAAAAGATAAAATAATACCATTAGTACATCATCCATTGAGGCCTTGTATAAGGGATAAATCTTCTCGCTACTATGTTAGACTGATCTAAGAGATTAAGCACTTATCATATTGAATTTGGTATACGCCAATATAAAGAAGGTGTAGATCATCCAAGAGAGGATGAGGGTTGTACAGAGAAGTCAAAAGTCCAATTAAGACTAACGATGAAAAGGGAGACCAAGTATTCATGAGGGTCTCACATTGAAATGATTTATGGGGATTTTTTGACATATCAAGAAATCTCTGACATTCATTAAACCTTTCAAAATACTATGCAGAGTTAGTGTGGTGACATAACACTTAACCCTACCATTGTAGTTAGACTAGGTACATAAAGTCTTCCAGAAGTCATAGCTGAGCAAGTAAATGGATTAATAATCGCATCATATGGATTGGGGTGAGCACTATAAAGATAGATGTATTTTTAGAGTACCCATTAGAGATTTAGTATTGGTGGGAATGGATCCTTTGTGGGTGATAGATTTCTTTAGTATGTGTCTAGTTGAAGCATGGGAGTCTACAGATGAGTACTTGGGAGCGGAAGACCCTAATATGTTCTTAGTACTCACATCTATTTATGTAGTGTTTTTTATCTTATCTGAATATAAATCCCCAATGTGTGAATAATTTAATTACTCCAGTTTTTATGTATTATTTTTAGAATATTATATGGATTATTATCAGATCGAGTCACTTGGACAACATTAGATTCTGATTCCTAGTTAGCATATAATTATTTTTTGAAATATATTGAAAATCATGCATGTGTAGTTATCCTAAAAAAGTGGAAGAACAACTAATAGGATACTTAGATCACAAATACGTGGCCATAATTGATCTCTAAGAATGGTCTTTACCCTAGGTGTGAGATAAACATTTTAAGCATCAGTCATTTTCCTAAAAACCATTTTGGGCATAAATAATAATATACATAAATAAATTTATTTATTTTATAAATTGATGCATCGACCTAATTAGTTTATCTATTTAGACATGAATATGGAAAATTCTCAAGTTTATCCACATAACCCTACAAATTGTGAGAGAGTGATTAAGAAAGCCTTGGAGAAGGATTATTATAGATCAAGGGTCATTTTTTCCAATGAAATTATATTATCTCCTCAATTATATCAGAGTTTATGGATTTTTCATCTGTGATCGATCAATATCAACATATACAAATTATTTTATTGGGTTTTTCTTTATTTTATTATTATGATGAAGAATTTGAATCAATACAATAACTAATTTATTCATTGTTCGGACATATTTTAGGAATTGGTTTATCTTGTGTAGAATTTTGGGAGAAATTGTTTATTTATTTTGAATCTTCATTCATCGTTCTAATAGAGAGAGATAGAGGATAACCCAACCATTCCTGAAGTTCATTACCCTTTTATGTTTCTTGACTTTTTCACACTATTATTCATGTGTTCATCATCAGTGAAATGTTTGACCATTGGATCAATTGATACCCATTAAATAAATCATTGTGAACCTATTTCGTTCAACAATAGATTGATATCACATAACCAAGTTATGATTGATGATAGGATCAGGCTTTCGAGATGTTGATGATAGATTAGTACTAGACCAGGCTATTCGTTTGCACATTTTGAATCATGTAATGAAGGTTGTGAGATGCAATGATTCCTGTCAAACAGGGTTGGCCAGAAATTAGATCTACGACAATGAATGAAATATATAGACTCAGATTCATTATTTTCAGTGTGAATCATAGAGTAAAATGTTTCATGATAGGTGGATGAGAAATCAACATAAAGAACCATGGGTTATCTGAAATTCCACAATACACAATATGTAATTGATGTACATACACCATATATGGGGTCCTATGTGGTGATGGAGTTTCTATGTGAATAATAATATCACATATTGTGTATCCCTTGCCTAAAATATTGAATGGTTCCTCTGAGAGAACATAGACATGGATAGTAGTACATAGGCTCCAACACGATGTGTAAACAAACACAAACATAGGTATTTAGACACATGTAGGAGTACATGGGTTTAGACACATCATGTAATTATATGTGGACATAGATAAACACAGATGAGAATAGACTAACCTTATGTTGTGGATACATGCCTTGATCTTTCATTACACATTGTTCACTCCTTTGGAGAATGACTGGATCCCCTCATCTATATATATTGTATCTTTTTTCCTTATGGTATATTCCCTTAATCCATTCGTTGATGGTTTATTTGGGAGTCACTTCTTATTAATGGGATTGTGATCCTCACTAAAGAGTTTTAGATTTGAATAGAGTTATCGGAATCCATGTGTGAGGCCCGGATTGAGATCATCTATCAGCATAATTACCCTTTTCTAGGTTATAGGTAACTTCATAACCAAAAAAACATGGGTGTTGATCCCCTACATTAAGGGTTAATCCATAATTGGTTTTTTGGTATACCCCATGGAAATGGGAGTGATCATCATTATGTGAACCAATATCTTCATACTTCTATAATGTACTTATTATGTCGAGACCCAACAAGGATGACATCCCAAATGGACGCCACCTGAGTAATTTGACTCATGGAGTGTCTTCTACCTAAAATTTTTTGTATGAAAACTTTGAGAATGAATCCTAGGGAGGATTTTCAAATTATGATATTACGTTAATACTATGTGACTACCTTGAGTATATCTGAATATTTTATTGTGTATGATTTTGAAATAATCTTGTGATGAGATGACTATTCTTGATGATATATTCCCAGTGATTTTGGTGTTTTCTACTAGGTATTGTTATACTCACCCCTTCATGGAAATTTCTCGCACGTTTTGTTTCTTATGAAGTTTATTGATAATTTGATGATGACCTAGAGGGACCGAGACTAGATTTAGCTTTGGGAGCCACATAGACAAAGGTGAGTAATGGTAGTTTAATATTAGTAGTCCCCTCCAACATTATAGGTTTTACTTGTTTTCAATTTATTTTGGTGGGATATTATTTTACCCTTTCTTTTGAGTATTCGTTTCTATAATTTGATGGTGTTTTATCTAGATGTATGAATGAATGGTTATACGTTCTTTACATTTTAAAATTATATGGTCCTAGTTATGTGTGTGTTTGTGAATTTACATTAGTATTAGGCATCTCATGTCTATCATATACCTAATCGACACTGGTAACCTGCTCGTGACCAATTACGGGCGAGAATTGAGTAGTTACGATTTCGGCCATGTTGGGATGGGTCATAACAACCTATCAGTCTATGTAATAAAGACTAATTCCGTAAGTTATAAAGTTGAAATTAAAATACTGAATAGATTCCACAAAAGCGGTCATATTTGTATGGAAGAAACTATAGATATTGGGGAGTCCAAATGAAATCTTACCTCAAAAAATTGACTTTAGATCATTAGACTATCATGGAGAGGCCATATGAGCTACCCCAAGTTGATCGAAAGACATGAATAATTAACAAAATGGTTATGTATATGTTGAATTATAAATTTCAAAATAATTTATATTATATTGTAATTATTAGTGTCTACATGCATTTTTTAGTATGTAAGAAAGACCAAGAAATATGGATAATTATTCAAGTTACTCACTATGGAATAGAAAACGTTAAAAGAAAAAACCTAGGAATGTCATGATCAGAATAGTGGGACTTCAAGATAGGAGATTATAAGTCAGTGAACCAGATGTTCAATCATTTTTCAAGTATTAAAAGTGGTATGTGTGTAATTTTTGAATTATTTGACATCACATCTCAAACTCAATAAGTATATAGAGATCTACCAAAAATATTTCAAGAAATTAATGTGGGAATTGATGAATGTAATAATTTTATGTTATGTACATTAGATTAACTAATTTTATCTTTGTTTTTGAACGAGTTAGATTTGAAAAACATTTCCAATTATGAGAATACAAATGGAAAATTCATAGCTTTTAAAAATAATATAAATGAAATCTTTAAAAAAATGAGTTTTAGTTCTATATAATAAATTAAGGGGTGTCTTTATTTAGAAAGAAGATTTTATATTTTATGAAAAGAAATATGGTAGAGTGTAATTCAAAAATAGGAACCAAAATAATTTCATGAAATTTAATTCAAGTATGAATAATAAGGTTTCAGAGTTAACATGTTATTAGTGAAAAAATAATTGTAACCTTATGATAGAATTCCCAAAAACAAAACTACTAAAAATTAAAAAAGGAAAAAAGATAAAAGAAAATAAATCACTATATATAGGGTTGGAATACTCAATGTGTTTGGACTCATGCACTGATTTTAGAATTGAATAAGAGACACAAAAATCATTCCATGAACGGCATATAGTGTGAGTAAACTGATTCAATTTTCATACAATTAATCACAACTATTAATTTTGATCATAATTATATATTTAATGATCAAAATAAAATTGATTCTGAATCTAATTCTAATTATTTTAATTGAAAATTCAATTATATTATTAAATAAAATTAGAGATCAAAAAATGGTGGTATAAAAATTACAGAAAAATACACTAACATAAATATAAAAAAATGTGTTCTTTCTTAAAGATAACAAGAAACTAAAAAATGAATTTGATAACATGAACATCTATGTTTCAAAAAATGATTAATCTAAAAGTAATTTTGATTCTAGTTTGTTAAAACAAAGGAAATGAAAGGCTTAAAACCTTAATGTATGTGAAAGATAAATATTCGGAAATAATAATAACATCATTTTCTGAACATTTGAATAATGAGTATAATGATTACATGGAACGTGAGGAAAAAAATACAAAACTGAGAAATATAGATTCTTGGTCAAATGGGAAAATTTATACTACTTTAGAATCTATTCAAAAAAATATGAATTTGAGAAAGGAAGCCTCTACTCATAAAAAATCTTTATTAACAATTATTGAACATCAATAGAAATAAGATAAAATGATATCTATGATGAAATAAAATAATAATAAGAATGGTTATGGAAATTATTTTTTATCACGAAAGATAAATAAGAAAATATTTAATAAAATCTCAAATGGATTTATTTAAAGTGTGATTTGTCTTAAATACAGAATGAAGGGGAATGTGTCAAGAAACATTAATGGAGATTTACACAATAATATGATAATACAAATAAATTTATTTCAAATGATTTAATTTTTAAACTACCCACTAGTAAATTTTTTAAATCTATATAGGTTCTAATATATTCTAAAACTAATCCAATTGGACCAAGATATTAAGGGTTTCAAAAAAATTATTGATTATTTAATTTAAACAAATATTTCATTGAAGTCTCAAAAACTCATAATACATTAAAATTGTAATTTATACAAACATGACAGTGGATATTTCAAAATTTCAATAATATAATTCATGTTTTCATGGATTATTCACATTTTGAGACAACACTAATGGTTAAAATAAAGGTATTAGTTATTTTTTCTAAAACTATAATTATTTCAAATGTATAATTTTTAGATGGATTGAAAAATAATTTATTAAGTATATCAGAATTATTTGATGATGTTTTAGTTGCTATTTTAAAATGTAATAAATTTAATGTTTAAAAAATTAAATATCTTTTATTTTATGAAATTAGAAAATATATTTACTTTATTATTTATTTTTATGATCAAACAAAACAAAAAAGTTAAGTATTTAAATCTTGTAGTGAAAGATGAAATTATTTATCTTCGATGACTTGGTCATGAAATTTTAACACTAATTCAAAAATTTTAAAACTTGGAATAAGTTCTCTAATTACTGAAATATCATATACATATGAACATTATGTGTGATTCCTATTTAAATAGTAAGAAACCAAAATAATGATTTAATTCAATAAATGATGTTAGTAATACTGGATACCTAAAAATATTTCATATTGACTTTTTTAAACCTATAAAACCTATTAGATTTGGTGGAATATAGTGTATAGTTTTAACAATATATGATTAGGTTAGATTAGATTCATATTCATATATTTATTATCATATAAAAATGAAACACTAACTAAATTATTAGAATTCCATAAGAATATTAAAAAAGTAAATAATATATTATTCATCTCAATCAGAACTGATAAATTAGGTGAGTTTTTTAATAATGAATTTGAAAAAAATTGTAAAGGTAATAGTTATAAGATTTAATTTTCAACCCCTAGGATGCCACAATAAAATGGTGTTGTTAAAAGAAATAATATCCCAATATAGAAAATTTCTAGATCAATGCTTATTGAATATAATTTTACTATATATTTTTTGGAAAAATATTTAAATTTATATTCTTAGGATTCAAAGAGAGTATCTATTAGTGCATTATAAAAAATACCACCTTTGAATTGATTAATTTTTTTAATTCTAAAGTTGGATTTTTTTTTTCGGGTGTTTCATTGTAATGTCTATATATTAAACAAAAAATATTATTTAGATAAGTTTGATTATAAATGTTTTGAAAGTATACTTTAGGATATGAAGATACAATCAAGTATTATATGGTTTTAAATAAGAGTACTATAGTTTCAGATGACTCTATTCAGGTTATGTTTCATTAAAATATTTATGAAAATAAGAATTATAATTAAATGATGATAATGATTAATTTAATGATTTTAATTTTAGGGAAGATAATGAACATAGAAATGATATTCCATCCATTGAGGGTAATATCATCTCTTCTAAAACTAATACTAAATAATGGAAAATATATAAATATCATTCTACTACTTTTTTAGAATTTTAGAATATTTTATACAAATAAGAAAATATATTTTTCATTATAATGATGATTTTACTTTTGTAGATATATTTTTTCCAATAAACATTGATTATGATTTAATGGATTCGAACTTCATTAATGATATTTAGGAGAAATTAAATTTATTTTGAAATAATTAAATTGGGGAATTTGGTTCAACAACAAAAATATAATATAATCACAAGATCTAAATGTATTTTTTTAAATAAGATAGATAAAGATTTAGAAATTTCTAAAAATAGAGCAAGATTACTTGATCAAGGATATTCCATAGAAGATAGAATTGGATTTGAATATTATTTTGAACTTATTACTAGGTCGGAAGCTATTATAATTTTACTTTTTTTAATGTTTTTAAAAATAAAATTATTTCAAATAGACGTAAAAAGTGAATATTTTAAGAGAATAATTTATGAATAAGTTAATGTTAAACAAGCACTATTGATTGAAAATAACTAATTATAAAAATGTTCTTAAATATAATTAATCATTTATTATCTTACAAAATCTATTCAAGCCGGGCATGAGATACTAAATCAATTATTTTCAAGATGATTTCATATAAGGTATGTTTGATCTGTCCTTGTTTGTAAATAGAGATTCATATGATATAGTGATTATATTTATTGATATTGATGAAATAAAATTTGTTTCAATAAATTATTTTATAAGTATTTATTTTTATAATCTAATGAAAAATGAATTTGACACGAGATTAATAGATGAAATAAAATATTCTTTCATTAAAAATTAATCATAGAAAATAAATTATTTTCTTAAATCAATAAATGTATGATAAATAACTTCTTAAATGGTTTTCTTGTGATTATATAATGTCTATGAAAACACCATGTTTTACTAATTCCTTGTTGTATTCGGATGAGTCTGGTAAGAATATTTATATTAAACTATATGATGGCATGATATAAAGTATACTATATTTGACTGCATATAGACTAGATAATTTTTTTTAGTTTTTATATGTGTTATATAATAGTCCACCATAACGAAATCCTTCTTAAAGATTTTAGGAGAGTTATTAGATATAATAAGGGTAATTTTGGTATTAGTTTATTTAATTCTAATAAGAATTGATTTTATTCATCAAAATAATATATATCTGACTATAAGCCCCCATCCTTAAACATTACATAATCTTGAGTTTAGTAAATAATTCAATAATAATAATATTTTAAAGTTTATAGTTTTAGGGAATTAGTCCATAACTATTACATTACACCTCAAAAATTATAAAGTAGACACTTCTAAACTATCCAATTTTTTCACCATAAAAACTCCTTAAATAAATAAGAATTATTTTTCTAATATAAATCTTCTTGAATTATTCCTTTCTCTTACCCTTCCTTATAAAAAACTTACATTGTAGCTTTCACAGCAATGTAGGGAGTTACGTTTGGAATACCCAACACAATATATTACCTAAATATATTAGGAGAAACATTAATTTTCACCTCCCTAATACTACTTAAATCATTGGAGAGATATCTCAGGCTTACCTGCACTAGGTTTTTCTCAGAACCACCTATATATGTAAACATTGAATAAGAACAATAAAAAATCATAACACAAGAACAAGCATAAAGGAAAGATAAAATTTATACAATGAAATCACAAGATATCAGTTCAATATATTTTCATAATCAATCCATTACCTGCACCATTTTTAATACCAAAATACCTATAAATTGGTATATGGTCTTTACTTTTCCATTTAAAAACACTACGGCTTGTTGAGGAGGCCAAATATCAAATTATGCTTGAGGTGATGGATAGGTCACTGTCCCAACGTACATTAAAAAGAAACATTCCCTTTTTCATATATTAAAATGGTATGTATAAAAAAGATTACATTTGAATTAAATTAAAATACAAAGGGGTTTATAGACCATATAAAAGAAAGTTGTGTATAAATCAAAATCTGCCTCAATGAAAGGAGATTGAGATGAAGTCCCTTACCTTGAATCGGACTCATCATGTATGTTCCTTGTCATTCTTGAATAATAAACATATGTAAATTTATACTTGCTTCAGACCCTTTTTAAGTTTATTTTTCCTTTTATATCACTTATTACCACTTTATATACATTACACAATTATTTAAGTTAATATCTGTCATTTTGTCGATATTTGGTACTTGAGTCCAAAATAAACTTCTTATAATTAGAAATTTTCCATGTATTAAAAATTCTATTATCTCCATTATGTTATTCATGATTTGAATATCATATAAATCTAGTATATATATGTATTTAAAATAGTACATAACATTTGGAGATAATAAATATAATGCACTGTTTATAGAGATGGTAAGCCGTACATACGCATGAATGCTACTTTCATTTCTCTTTCATATTTAAAGAAATTAAAACTAAATGATAAATAGGTATAGTATAATTCTAGTATAATATAATATATAATTTAATTAAGTCCATACTTTATACACTCCTTGTATGGTATGAACGAGTCATATCACTTTGAGGGGGTAGTAGTTCTTACATCCTCGAATGAAATTATCATATTTACAAGTTATGGAAATCATAAAGGTATTATATAAATGAAAAATATATAAGAATAGAAACAATATAAATATAATATATATCACATGTAACTAAAATTCCATCATTATGGACCCCATGAGTGGTGGTAGGGAAAATTGAACATTCATCATTTCGTTAGGCAGTAGTTCACCATACACAGAAACAGTATGTTCGTATCCATTGATGAATGTGTGTGGAAGTGTAGTTATAATCATTCTCATTAATACATCCTTGTATATTAAAGATGTTGTTTTGTTATAAAATACTGGAATAAAGATATTTTATGGGGGCCAGATAAGGAAAATTAAGGGAAAACGCTTGAGAGGAGACATTACCTTGAATTGGGTAACTCTTTTTTATTTAATCTAAAAGGAGTTCATGAATTTACTTCTACCAATGGTAAGTCTTCCATAAAGAATAGAGAGATTTTTGGGGATTATTTGAAAAGATTTTGGATGAGACAAGGGGATTTATAGGTATGAGTAAGGGTTCGAGGAGATTCCATTTTATAAGAGGGCGGAGGGGAACTTTATGAAGGTATTGAAATATTAATTTTTTATAAAATTATTTTTGGATTAAAATGTTACCAATGTCATTTAGCTAAAATATTATATTATTTTGGGTCGAAAATATATCAGAGAATAGGTTTTATACAAGTTTAGGTCACAAATTGATCGTTATCTTTTTTCTTTAACCCTTAGTTATCTAATTTAACTCTTACCATGTCTTATTGTATATTCATACTATATGGTTAACATAGTTACTATAAAATGTGAATAGAATCACTAGTGGTTGATTAATAGAATTTTAAACATTATACAAGTAATTTGTGTGAATCATATATTTTTTGAAAAATTATATCATTTAATAAAATAGTAGTTGTTTTAGATACTCATTTATGTCAATTTTCAAACTATTCAAATCATGACTTTTTAAAAATCGATAACAAGTTGATTCTTTCAAAAAAAAATATAACAAGTCATAATCATCATTAAAATTATTTTATGGCATAAAATGTTTCGAAATAAATTTATTTTAACATATAATCTCATTTATTTAAATCATTCATTAATAAGGTAATCACTACATAATCATTGTGTCATAAATATATTTTTTTTATTTGTAATATAAAAATTATAACTAAAATACCATGATTTAAGAATAATTTTTAAATTTATAATGACTATTTATAGTCCAAAAGATCACCTATATATCCCCATAAAAAATTGGTTTCGTAAAAGCTAAATGTTTAGGTTATATTTGTTTTAACATTAAACTAAAAGTAATTAAATGTCATTTTCACTCTCCAGTGGCACTATGGGGTCATAAAATCGCACCAAGGTTTCCCATGGTTGGAAATATCTCATCCAATATGGTTAGGACATGTTTTAGGGTAGTTTAATATTATTATAATTTTATTTGTTACTCTTATTTACCATATTTACCCTTTAACCATGGTAAATTAAATATTTCCTAAAGTTACTATTCAAAATGTCTAAACATGAAGGGTACCTATTTACACAATTTATACCTCCTGGTTCAAAATATGTTATCCAGTTTTCCTAATTCAAAACATAGAAATTTTATAAATTCATTAAAAATTAATTAATGTTGTCAAAACCAAAAGCGTGTTTATAAGAAGTAAAAACTACCAAAAGGTTGACATGTATATATGTCTAATTAAAATGTAAAATCACTTAAAATGACCTTAATTGGATTAAATGATAAAAATATAACCTAATTTCACTTTAAAACCAATTAAAATGTCAATATAACTATATAAATAAATTTGATGAAATGACAGTTTTGACTTAAAATGTTGTATTTTCCACTATTCATTAAAAAATGAACATTGTCAGAAAAATATCAAAAAATTACCCAATGTAAATTTTGATGTCCCACTTCCAAATAAGAGGTTTAATTTATCAAATTTAACATATAAAGGTGACAAAAATTGTTATAAAAATGATTTTCCATTAAAAGGTGGTAAAACATCCTTTTATAAATATTAGAGTATTTATCCTTAAAATTGGAGTCGTTCCATTTTAATACTGAAAATTTTATTGGATTAATGAAAAAAAGTTTAAAATACATGTTTAATAATAATATGGTTAGTTCTGCTCATTCTTTACAATACAACGGCTAGTCGTTAATTAACATTTAAAATAATATTGTTATTTTATTATAAAATTTTCAGTATAACTCAGCCTTGTGTGCAACATAAGATCTCCGATAAACCAAATATTGTGTGTTGGGTAATCAATTGATCATATAATCCTCTTTAATTTAAAATTAATATTTAATTCAAAAAAATTAATAAATATGAAAAGGTTATATTCATTAATTTCCTTGAATGTTACATCCTTCCCCCTTTTGGAAAGAGCATCCTCACAATTTTATTCACTTATCAAATAAAATGGTGGTGTTTATCCTTCATAGAACACTTAGATTCCAATTTTTCCTCTTAAACCATATGGTTTTTCAAAAAAAACCATTACCTAATGGATTTCCTTATTCTACAACATTTTCTCTCTGCGGTCCAGAATCTGGACTGGTAGTTCCTAATAAGAAATATTCTCTTCCAATTGAAGTACCACCAGACTAAAAATAAGAGATGGATCTAGGATATACCTAATCAACATTAAAACATGAAAAACATTGGGTACCTATGATAAACATGGAGGTAAAGTCACTATGTATGAATCTAATCCAACTTTATCCAAGATATCAGAGGGTCTTTTGAACGTCTTACTCAGCTTTCCCTTCTTACCAAAATTCATCACACATTTCCATAGAGAAACATTGAGAAATACATGATCATTTACCTCTAAATAAATATCCTTTATCCGGTTATCTACATAACTTTTCTTCCAACTCTGAGCAGTTCTCATTTTCTTTTAAATAAACATCTCTTTTTCTTCCATATCTTCAACTAATTCTAGTCCCGTCAAATTCCTTTCACCTAATGCATCCCAAAAAGACAGAGTTCAACACTGCTTTTCATATAATGCTTCAAATGGGTCCATATGTATATTTGAATAAAAATTATCCATATAAGAAAACTCAACAACAAAAAGATGTTGGTCTCAACATCCCTGATAATCCATTGAACAAGGAAATAGAAAATCTTCTAATGTTTGAATTGTTTTCTTTGACTACCCATCTGATTTCAGATAAAAAGTTATACTAAAAGTTTATTCATTACCCAAAAAATAATGAAGGAACTTCCAACAGTTATAAGTGAACATGGGATTATGATCAAATACAATAGAGAGTGGAACTCCTTATTACCAGGCTATCTCTTTAATATAAAATCGATAAAGTTGAACTAGAGATAGAGTATCTTGAATAGGAATAAAATGTGTAGATTTAGTCAATTGATCAATAATATCCCAGATTTCATTGTTACCTCAAAAAGTATTTAGTAATTACACTATGAAATCAATGTAAACAATTTCCCACATCCGTTCTGAAATTGTAAATGGCTGAAGCATACCTTTCAAAAACTTCCTTTCTGCTTTTAACTGTTGACAAGTTAAACACTTCACTGTAAAGTCAGCAAAATCCCTTTTCATTCTATCCCACCATTAATACTCTCAAAGATCTATGTACATCATAGTATTGCCAGGATGAACATAAAATAGAGAACTGTGAGATTCATATAACAACTATTTCTTCAATTGGAATCACAGGGAAAAAATAATCACTTTTCAAAACACAAAACCAAATCTTTATCAATGTTAAATAAAAGTAATCTTACCCTTCTAAATCAAATATACCTTTTTTTAACTCATTGTTGTCTTTATATACTTTAATTATTCTTTCTACTAGAGATTATTTCTCAACCACCTAAAAAAAATAGAGTAATTCCCTACACCAACAACTTCGAATCTAGAATTCTTCAAATCAAATACCAAAGGGTCTCCTTTCAAATGTAGCATGGTTAATTTAGCATTACTCTTACCAATCAAAGTTTCATCCACATTATTTTCTTTTCCTAGATGCTAATGGATTGTGAAACTATAATCCTTGAATAATTATAGTCATCTCCTCTATCTCATGTTTAATTATTTATGAGTGAATATATAATTAAAACATTCTTTATTAGTATATATTTCACACTTTAATCTATACAAATTATGCCTCCAAATTTTTATTGTTAAAACAATAGAAGCTAATTTCAAATCATGTGTATGGTAATTTAACTCATGAGGTTTCAATACTCGTGAAGAATAATCAGTTACCTGATCATTCTTCATAAGGACCCAACCTGGTCCTTTTAATGAATCATCACTACAGATAAGAATTTCACCATTTCAAGAAGGTGGTGCCAAAATATGATCATTCACCAATCTTATTTTTAATTAATGAAAAAATTCATCACATTCTTTTGTCCAGATGAACATAACACCTTTTCAGGTTAACTTAGTCAGTAGTCTAGATAACAATGAATAATTTTCCACAAACCTCCTGTAATAACCTTATAAACCAATGAAACTACAAATCTCATTTATATTTGTGGGTCTTGACCATTCATTAACAAATTTTATTTTATCAGGATCAATAGTTATACCATCTTTATAAAAAATGTGACCAATGAATGAAATTTTTTGTAACCAAAACTCACACATGATGAATTTTCCACATAGTTTCATTTCTTTTAAGGTTTTCAAGAAAACCCTTATATGACTTTCTTTCTCCTCTTTACCTTTATAATATAAAAAAATATCATCAATAAACACAACCAAAAACTTATCCAAGAATTATATTTCTAAGATCAATGAATATAACAGGTGAATTGGTTAACCCAAAAGGCATAACTAGAAATTCATAATGTCCATATCTAGTATGAAACACGGTCTTCAGAATGTCGGTTCCATTACTTTCAACTGATGGTACCCTGAACTAAATTCAATCTTCAGTAAATACTAAGCTCTATGGATCTTATCAAACAAATCATCAATATGAGACAAAGGATACATGTTATTAATTGTAATATTATTCATGTCTATATAATCAATGAAAAGTCTCATTGTACCATATATATTTTTAACAAACAAGATAGGAGCACCTCATGGTGATGTGCTTGGTCAAATGAAACCTTTATCTAATAACTCATGTAATTGCTTCTTTAACTCTAAGAGTTCAATTTGACCCATTCAATAAGGGGTTTTGAAATTGGCATAGCATCAAGAACTAACTCAACTATAAATTAAAATTCCTTGTTAGGTATTATACAAGAAAAATCATGAGGAAAACATCAAGATACTAATTTACCATTGGAACATCATTAATTTGATAGTTCCTTTGTTTTCAATAATATGTGCAAGGTAACATTCATTTGCATGTTTTACTACTTTCTCAGCTTCATTTTATGTAATCAAAAGTAATGGTTCATTCTTGTACATAAACTGAAAATATTTTTAAAAAGAAACCTCTTTAGTTCTGTAGTTAATATTAGCATGATAAATAGAAAGTCAATTCATGCCCAAAATAACATCAAACTCTACTAGATGAAGAAAATAAGTTTTTTAGTTAAATTATTTATGCCCACATGTATATGAAGGTATTTATAATTTATTTTTGTCTTAACATTTCCTCTCAGAGTATTTACCACAAGTTCATAATTCATATATTGAGATGGAACTCCAAATTTACTAGAATATTTCTCAGAAATGGAAGAATGTGAAGATCCTAAATATAACAACACATTGGCATAATCTAAAAAACCATAATTGTACCTAATACTACTTCATTTGATGGAACAACATCTGGAAAAGTAGTTGAAAAGGATTTTATCACCCCTTTAATCTTGTAGCCCAGATTATTTCCATCAATTGAGTTATTAATTGGACACAAATTTTCATAATGAATCATTTCATTGAACATAAAAAATTTCAATGAAAAAAAATAAATTTTCTTCTTTACATTAACCTAATACTTTTTTAGTGAAATTATGAGACTTGTGAACCATTTTACCATATAAATATAACTTAATATAATTCAAAAGGAATTCCCCAGTGTGCTTTTTACCACAATTTTCATAGACTGTAAACTTAAGTTTTTTACTATCAGACATTTTTGAAGAGTACATACCTTTAGTCTACCACCTCAGCCTATAATTCTATTGTTTTTTCAAAGAACACCTCATCACCAGAAAACTCCATTTCCACATTCTTCTCACATCGAAAAAGTTTTTCATAACATGTAATCTAACATGAAGCTAAATACCTTTGATTCATTTTCTTTAATCCATAGTAAGAAATGATTGATTTTACTATTAAGATCTATTAAAAAATTTAAAGCATACCATGCCAGTATACTGAATTTTTCTTCTTAAGAAACCACTGATTCATCCTCCTACGTCAACCCCAATAATTTTATTTCCATACTAAGTTGAACCACCTTAAGAAAATATTTCTCAATAAACATAATTTTGAATTCATCCCAATCAAGTGATTCAATCTCTTCACTACCCCTGATATTTTTAACAATCTACCACCATTGATCGGCTTCACCTTAAAAATGGTAAATAAAAAGACTAGCCTTTTGATGTTCTGAACACCCCATGAAATCGAAGATCTTTTCCAGTTCTTTAATCCACTCTTAAGCAAGCATAGGTTCAGATGATCCTCTGAATGACGGGGGATGTTGCCTCATGAAATTTTCCACAACTGTAATATTATTTTGTTGTTAATCTGACTGATATCATGCACGGATAATACCACCATTTATATCCTGATTCAACTATTCCATCACAACAAAAAATTGTATAGTTCTTATTCTGACCATCTCAGGTTGCGGATTTGGAAGGTTGTTATCCACTTCATGTCTTCTCATCATAGTTTCCATGTTTCCTATATCGAAGACCATTCTAAACACAGAAATATATTAGGTGAAGAAACATGGTAATATTCAAATTCTATATCATTTTAATATTACCATAAATTACTTCATAGATGTTAATTTTATAATATCCTAACTCCTATAGTTTTCTAAACTGACATCTAATACCAACTATAAGTCCACATCCATAAACAGTACATAATATTGAGTTAGTAAGGAATTAGACATTAAGGATCCTTTCATGTTTAGAGTTTTAGAGAATTAGACCATAATTATTACATTAAATCTCAAAAATTACCAAGTAGACACTTCTTCTCTATCCATTTTTTTAACAAAAATAAAACTCCTTAAATAAACAAGAATTATTTTCATGATATAAATCTTCCTAAAATCTTCTTTTATCTTACCCCTCCCAATACCCTATGAAAAATATTTCAAAACTCAGTAAGGGATATAAAATAATGAATGAAAACATTACCCATCAATACAAACAAATCAATGTAAGTATAATCTTCTATAATAAAACATAGGATCTTTAACTACTTCATGAAATCATAATATTTATGAATAATACATAGAAATCATAAATCATAATAGTAACTTTTGGAATCCATAACATAAATAAATTGTATCTTTCACCGCTACGTATGGAGTTATGTTTGGAAAACCCATAACAGTATATTCCCTCAATCTCGAAGGAGAAACAATAAAGTTTACCTATACCACAATAACCAATGCATTAGAGAAATATCTTGAGCTCACCTGCCCTAGTTTTACCTTGGAACCACCAATGTATGTAAACAATTACCATGAACCATAACATAATCATAACACAGGAACAAGCATAAAAGAAAGGAAAAATTTCTACATTGCAATCACAAGATAACAATTAAAGATATTGACATAATCTCTCCCTTATCAAATCCATTTTCAAAACCAAAATATGTAAAAAAAGGGTATATGGTATTTACATTTCCTTTTAAATCACTACGGCTAGTAGAGGAATCTAAATATCAAATAATGCTCACTGCGACAGAAAGGTCGTTGTCACTGCATATGATAAAAAAACATTCTCATTGTCATTTAGAAAAATGATAAGTTGAAAAAATATTCCCTTTAAATGAAATTAAAATTCAAACATGTTTATACACCATATAAAATCAAGTCGTGTATAAATAGAAATATGCCTCAATGAAAGGAGATTAAGAAAAAGTCCCTTACCTTGAATCTGAATCACCATGTATTTTACTTCATAATAAACATAATTTAATTTCTACATAAATCAGAACCTTTTTAAAGTGTATTATTCCTTTTATATCACTTATTACTATGTTATAATCATTAAATAATTATTAAAGTTATTATCATTCATTTTGTCGATATTAGGTAATTGAGTCAAAAATGAACTTATTATTAATGTTGTCAAAATTCCATTATCTCCAGAATGACATTCCTGATTTAAATAACATATAAATCCAGTATATATATGTATTTATAATAGTTAATAACATTTGGAGATAAGAAATGAAATGAACCATTCTGAGAGAAGGAACTTTTTACGTACGCATGAACGCTACTTTCATTTTTTTCATATTTAAAGAAATGAAAAACAAATTATTCATCTATATTTTACTATTACAGTATAATATCATATATAATTTCATTAACTCCTTCCTTTATACATTCCATGTATTTCATGAATTAGTCATATCAGTTTGAGGGGGCAATAGTCCGCACTTCCTCCAATGAAATTATCATATTTACCCATTATGGAAACCATAATGGTATGATATAAATGGAAAATACAGAACCATAGAGACAATAGAAATATAATATATATCACATATAAATACAGTTTCATCATGATGTCCTCCATTAGAGGTTGTAGGGAAAAATCAAACAATCATCGTTTCGTGAGGCAGTAGTTCGCCGTATGCGGAAATAGAATGTTCTTATCCATTAGATGGAGGTTTATGGAATTGTAGTTAGAATATGTCCCACAACAATGTCCTAGTATATTGAATATACTATTGTTGTCATAAAATAATTGAATAAAGAGAGTTTAGAGGTTTGGATAAGGAAAATAAATGACAGAATCTTGAGAGAAAACATTACCTTGAATTGGTTAACTCATTTTAATTTAAGCTAAAAGGCTTTCTTAAATTGCCTTATGTTGAATGTATGTCTAATATGACTAATATATGGATGTTAGGAGATTATTTGTTTAGATTTTGGACATGCCAAGGGGCTTTAGAGGAATGAGTAAGGGTTAGAGGTGATGCCCTTTTATAAGAGGAAGGATGGGAACTTTAGTAACTAATTTAACTCTTACCATGTCTTCTTATAAATTCATAATAAATGGTTAATATAGATATTATAAAATTCCAATAAAACGTAAAATTGTTCATTAATAAAATTTAAAAAATTATCAATTTCATTTTGCTGAATATAATATTTTTAAGACTATCATATCATTTTATAAGATAGTATTTTTTTAACTCATTTATGTCAATTTTCATACTATTTATATCATAACAATTTAAAAATCTATTACAATTGGATTATTTCAGAAAAAATGTCATTAATTAAAAAACAATAATTTATAAGCATCCCTAAAAGTTGTTTATGGCATATTAAGTTTCAAAATAAATTTATTTTAATATTTATAATATCATTTATTTAAATCATTCATTAATTATGTAATCACTATATCATCATTGTGTAATTAATATATTTATTAATTTGATTTGGAAAATTTATAAATAAAATAATATGTTGTAGATAATATTTTTATATTTTTAATGACGATTTATATTTTAATATATCACTTATATGACCCCATTTAAAAATCATTTTAGTAATATATATATGATTAGATTATTTTCCTTAACTTTAAATTAAAAGTAATTAAATGTCATTTTCACACACAAGTGTCTCCATGGGGTCCTAAAATTGATCGAAGGATGGAAATGAAAAGAAATATCTTATCCAATATGCATAGGAAATGTTTTAGAGTAGTTTGATGTTATTATAATATTATTTTTTACCCTTATTTACCAAATTTACCTTTTAACCATAGAAAATAAAATATTTACTAAAGTTACTATTCATAATGTCTAAAAATAAAAGGTGCCTATTTAAATAATTTGAACCTATTGATTACAAATATGTAATCCATTTTTCCTAATTAAAAATATACCAATTTCATAAATTAATTTAAAATTAATTTCTGTTGTCAAAACCCATAGTGGGTTTTTGAGAAGTAAAAACTACCAAACGATTGACATGTGCTTATGTCCAATTAAAAAGTGAAATCACATAAAATTACCAACATTGGATTTAATGATAAAAATATTATACAATTTAAGTTTAAACCCAATTAAAAGTACAACCTTACAATATAAATAAATTAGATAAAAAGATAGTTTTGACCTAAAATGTCGTATTTTCACAATTCATTAAAAAATGAACTTTATAATAAAAATACCAAAAATTTACCCATTGTAAATTTTGATGTCCCCTTTATAAATTAGAAGTTCTTTTTGGTCAAATGGAACATATAAAAGTGACAAAAAATATATTTAAAATGGGTTCTCTATCAAAAGGTAGTAAACTGCCTTTTAAAATTATTAGAGTATTTATGCTTAAAATTGAATTCCTTCTCATTTTAATCCTATATATTTAATCATAATATATTTACTTATATTCATTCTGTCCCAAATAACGGCTTGGTGTCAACTAACATTAAAATAATAATATTATCTCATTATTATTTTTTCAGAATGACTAAGATTTGTGTAAAACATACGATTTCAGAGTAACCCATTTTTCATGTTCGGTACTCCATATAAAATAGCATCCCCTTTAAATAAAATTAATATTTAATTCAAATATATTAATAAATATGAAAAAGTCATATTATTTATTTACCTGGGATGTTACGCAATCTTTGGACGATATAGGCTTCACAAGAAAACAAAAATAGGTATGTGTCATTTTTTGGGTAAAATTTTAATTTCATAGAATTATAAGAAACAACTATCTGTTGAGCTATCTACAGTTAAGGAATGGTATATTTCTACTAATATTATTTATTCTAAAATAATATAGATTAGACAATTATTATATAATTTTATTATTATATTTGATAAATTTTAGATCTTCTTTGATAATTATAGTGAAATTTTAATTTCAAAAAACCCTATTAAGCACTCTATTAAAAAACATATAAATGATAGATTTCATTTTCAGAGGGATCATGTGGATAAATAAGACATAATATTATAATTCATTCCCATATAACAAAATATAGCTATATTTTTCACAAAAAAATATATTATTTCAAATTTTAGAAAAATAAAATAGAACTTGGTATACTAGAATCTTAATATTTTATATTTTTATAACTACCTATTTAATAAAACAACACATTGTTCTACATACACATGTATTTTAACTAAATTTTAATTTTTTTAAAAAAATTATAATTTAATAAATTTAAGTATTTGATACAATTTAAGAGTCATAATTTTTAAAATATTTATTTATAATGAAACTATGGATAAATTTTAAAAATGGGGATAATATTTTGGAAATTTAAATAAATTTTTTTTTGTAATATACAGAAGGGTGATATTTTTTATTTTGAAACATGTTAATTAATACATTAATAACTTTGTTTTGATAAATTCAAATTTTTTCAAAATTAATTAAAATAAAATTCTCAATTTAATTAATTTTTTTCATGAATTAATTTTGGAAATTACTAACTATGAGTTAATATAATTTTACATTTTCTATACTAATAACAACATCAAAAGTTTAATTACTTATATTATTCTTTGTATTTGTTATATTATGATTTTTAATTATTTTGAATTTCTGAAAATTTTATTAGTGGATCTAGTAAAAAAATGGATAACCATTACAAACCCACAACAGCCAGCCCATCGACTATATAGGGAACCCATAGGCCATCCTCGTGGGAGAGTCAAAAATAGAGCATACATGGTGTAATTGGAATATATGTAGTCACATGGATTCTATAGGACTACAGGTAAGGCATTCATGATTGTGTCTAATCCACTATGTGGTGAAACACAATGACATAGTGGGTGTTCGTGACTATATGTGGGTGTTGATCACCCTCTACCATGAAACATATGCTCATTAGAACAGATTGAATGATAAAAGTTTCTCTCAACCAAAGTGATCTCCAATGAAGGATAATGGACTCAATACACTATAGCTTCACCATTTATAATATATGGATATAATATCATTCTTCTTGTCTAATGAGTCCAATCTGTCTGATATGACACACGATCATCATCATGCTCAATGCCTCATAGGATCATTCTAATATTCTTGATTTAAGGATAATACTCTTATGATCAAATACTATGTTACAATTGTTTTTTCATGGAATATTTACTCAATTGATAATTTCTATGATCCTCCCAACATGAAATATTCATCTTTCATGCATGATGATTTCAGATAATACGTCATTTTTAATGAAAATGAAGTTTTGTAAGTATTCCCATTCACTCAATTTATAGAAATGAGTTCAAGATTATATATAATACCCTAATATCCTCACATTAAGATCATGTTCTGGAATCCATAACCTTACATTTTGGGATTTCATACCGATAAATTTCACCCCAATTTTTCATATAAACCTTAAAAGTAAGTAGGAAAACATGGATCACTTACATTCTTGATGATATTTTGGTTTTGGATTTTTAGAGTATTCTAAAAATATCAAACAATAAAATTTATATTACTTTAAATGTTAATTTATCCCTCTTACCCCATATTTTATTTTTCACATTTATACATCCTCATTATTTATATAAAATTACATTAAGACAAAACTTGTTCAAAATCATTCTTTAAAACCTGGGGAAAAGAAAAAAATAATCAGTGTAAACTTATATTGTCATTAGAGATAATCATAAGGACTAATAATTTAATTTCATAAATGATCATAAGAGTATATAAGGTTATTATGAGATAATTAAAGTGCACAAGTGTCATAAAAAATATCTCATACCCATCAATAAATGGATCATGAAATATGAAAAAAATAGAAAATTCAAGAGAAATCAGAATCAATAATTCAAATCTATGTGATATCAATATAAATCATTAGAAAAATTATAAGAAGAAATTAAAAACCTTTTTTGCAAACATGGACAACCACTTTCATAAAACCCTTTCAAAACACATTTAAAACCCGATCTCTTAGAATAACGTTACGGTCGACTTACAACATTATTTTTACCCATTGCATAGATGATCTATAATGAGGATCACCCTTAAAATAGGATATATCGGGCTCACCCATTTTCCATGAGAAATAATGGGTCTCAACCCCTTGTAAAATCTATATTTTCTATGAGTTAAAATGGGGCCCAACCCATCTTATATGTTATATCAGGCCCACCTTTGATCTGTAATGGGGATCAACCATTCATATAAGATGTATTGGGATCACCCATTTCATATAATTCTCACATAACATGAATAAAACACTTTAATTATAAAAATCATATAAACATGATAAACTAATGGAAAATAAATGGGTTCTATTACAATCTCTTTGGAACATGATTAACACACGATAAAAATTTCTTCCAAAACCATCTCATGGAAAATGGGTAATTCATGGAAAAGAAATGGGTTCCATAAAATTCCCATTAAAAATTGGATAACCCCTGGAAAATAAGTGGGTTCTAAAATAATATCATTGAAACCTGATTAAAATATAGAAAATAAACAAGTTCTAAATAAATCTCTTCGAAACAAGGTTAGTTTGTGGAAAAGAATAAAAATCCATAACAATATCATTAAATAAATATTAATCTAACCCCAACATTATTTTGATGGTATCAATAAAAAATTTCCCTAATGTATGATAAGTAAAAATATGTTTTTCGGACATTGATAAATTGAAATAACATAAAAATATCATTAGAAACATTCATGAGGAAAATAACCTTTAAACATTAAAAAGTATCCCATACCACCTTGAAACATTTGAATCATAAGTACAATGAAGAAATAAGGTACAATAAAACTTATAATATCCTGAGAATAAGTATATTCATGAAATATCTTGTTAAATAATTATTATATACACCACTTAAAATAATATAGGTTTATTATGTCACAAGTTCCTCTAAGATGATAACTTTTGAAAAAATCCATTACCACTTTGGTAACATGGAAAACATAAACCCAATGAAATACATTTCATTAAACTAATATTTAAAGCCCCATAACATTAACATTATTAATCATAAAATACATTCCTGTTAAGAATATACACCACACCAAAAAATAATTGGTGAATATTGAATATATCTCAACGAAATAAAAGTGAGATAAGAAAAACCATTACAAAGATAGTATCATTAGAGTGACAATAAATAAATTAAATAATTTTTTGAGAAAATTTTAAATACAAAAAATAAAAGTTTCAATAAATAATAATATATTAGTGGGTAACTTCATGCATATTCTTGACATAAAGTAACCAATGACATAAAATTATAACACAATTAATGGAAATTGAGTTAAAAAATCTCTTACATTGAGTATGCTTTTGCAGTCTTGTACTCTATCTTCATGAATAATAAATTTATGATTATTATATAATTTATTTATATCCTTGTACAAGTTTATTATAACTTTTTTTAATTACAAATAATCTATTTTTGAATTACTTAATCAATAATGTTTAATCTTATGTTTTGACCGTATTTGGATTCTATGTCAAAACTGACAGTGATAGGTCAAATAAGGTCAATGAGTACATTATTAAAACATATACATAATAATAATCACGAAATAATTATCACATGTTTACATCAACTATACTTTTAAAATCAAACCATAAATTTTGTTATGAAAAATGAACTAATGTTATGGTATTGGAAATTGGAGGTCGTATGTACGCATGGGTAACATTCTCTTTTTTTAATGATCACTATGGAATGAAGGTAATAAATTCTTCCCTTTATATAATTAAAATAACATAATAAATAACATATTTTTAATTTATATATAATTATGTATTATTATTTTTATGTTTTGATGAAAAAGGAAGAATCACATTTCTTTGAGGAGGCGGTAGTCCAGACATCCACGAAATAAGTTATCAATTATTCCGTGTCTGAAATTGGAAGAAAAAAAATTGAATTTTTAATATATAAATATAGATAATTATTTAATTTAAATAATAAATATTTCATTTATATCATATATATTCATTAAACCCATACTTTACACAATCCCTGTAAAGGGTGAACAAATCATATCACATTGAGGCGACAGTATTCCACACATCCACAAATGATGTTACCATATTCCAAAAAATGGAAAGCATGAAGTAATGTGTTTTATAAATATTAAATAAGCATAAAAAATTATAAATATCCTATATATCATATAAAAATATGATCGTATCATTATTCCCAACATTGAGAGTTGATAAAGTGAGAATGAACGATATTAGTACGCATTGTTGTAGCCCTCTGTACACACAAATGGTGATTGTGTATCACATTTTTATGGAATTTTGTGATGTTTTTAGTATGAACCATAAAATAAAAATATCTAAGTATGTTTATGATATAATTTTTTTTATATAATCCTTTAATTTTAAAAAATTAATTGTTTGATAAGTATACAAAACAAAATTTCTCATTGAAGAATGTCACCTCTTTTCGAGGTAACTATTTTTTGTTCGCACCAAAGGATATCCATGATTTTATTTCTACCATATGTTAGGATTATATGGGAATAGGATGTAACTTTTTAGCTTATTTGTTAAGGGTTTTTAAGAAACAAATTTCATTATATATGTGAAGAAGTCGTGAGGTAGAGTACATTTCTATACTGTAGGGGATGTGGCATTCTTGTAAATAAAAATAGGTGAATACCCTTTATTGTATACAATTCATAATTTTCCTAAAATAATTATACCAATTATATGAAAGTGTGTATATATTATAATAATGGAAATAAATTCGTATTCGGGCATTTTTCTAGTTCATTTGGCCCCTTAATATTAAAGCTTAATCACTAAGTAAAATTATTTTTACATTATTGGTTGTTCTTAATTTTAATTAATTTTTCATATTATTTTGATAGAATACTTACATAAACCTAATATAAATTATAAATTATTCTTATTACAAATATTGAATCCATTTTTCCACATTCCATTCATAGAAGTAGTAAAATTTAATTTAAAATTAATCTCGCAGTAGGAATGAGAACGTGGATTTTTTAGCTGAAGATGTTCAAACGGTTGTTATTATATTATATCTAAACTCACTATGAAAATAATTACAATGAACTTAATTGGATTAAATGAAATAAAATTTGTCAAATTATACCATATAACTAATTAATAAAAAAAATAATACTGTAAAAAATTTTTGATGAAAAATAGTTTTCAATTCAAATTCAGTGTTCTTTACTATTCATTAAAATAAAAAAGTTCTCATAAAAATAAAAAAACATTCCCCCAAGGTAAAAAATGATATTCTGATATCCAAAATTAATTTTATTTTTTGAAATAAAAAATTATAAGTTTATAAAATTATATTTAGAATAGGTGCTCCGTTAAAAGGCTGTAAAACTTCCCTTTAAAAATATACCGCATTTTCTGATTAAAATTGATTTGATCTTATTTAAACCCAATAAAATTTATTATATTAATTTTATAAAAATTAAAAAAATATATAATGGAAAAAATTAAATTAATATATTTCAATAATAGTGTTCCATTTAATTTATTATGATAACATTTCATTTTGTCCAAAAATTGTTTTTTTAAAACACATTCTTTATATTAAATTGGTTTTTATTTTCATGTCTAATTAACTGGTTACTAATTAATAGATTTTAAACAAATTTTCAAACTAAAATTTTATTAATTTTGTTAATCTCATCCATTCCTTCTATTCTAATGTCTAGGTGATAACAATCATAATAATATTAACAGAATATTATTATCCAGCAAGACTCAGGCTTATGTGTAACAAAAGTCATCAAAGGAACTATATGTTGTGTCAAATGCAAGACAAACATGGTTTTATAGGTATTTAAAGATATACTATGTATTTTTTAGATAAATACACTATATAATTTAAATTTATTCGAAAGGATACATTTCATAAAATATCAGGATGTTACATCCTAGACCCCTTGAAATTAAATTTTTCTCTAGAAATTAATCATGGATATAAAAATATTATCATTTAAAAAATTATTTTATTGAATCCCACATCCTAGAAATAAAATAAATAAAAAATCCTTAAAAATTAAAAAGTGATATGCATAAAGGTCAACTAATGTTATGAATAACTATGATTCCTCAAAAAGAGAAAATTTGTGAGAAATTAAATGATTAATTTGATAGGAAAAAACTAATTTTCAAGAACAATAAGAGATTGATAGAGAATTTTTTTCATCAGTAATTCAATGAAAAAAGGTTCAAATCAAATAGGTGGGGAAAAGGTTATTTATATCATAATAAAAAATGTAATAGAATGAAATTTTATTTCAATATCATATTTATAATGTGGGTAGATTTTTTTCATCATCATGAATGGAAACATAAGGAAATATACTTACTTGATGTGTAAAATTTAATTATTTAATCAATTTCAACAAAAATAAAATCTTTTCTGCTAATTGATGAGTTTTCAAGATGAATTTTTATTTTTTTAATCACTAACTCTAACTTCTAAATACTACATAACTATAAAATAGGATTTCAAGGTGTTCAACATAACATTAAACATTAACCAAAAAAATGGTTTGAACATTGAACGATAATTCCCAAAATGTGTAAACTTTAAAATTATACAATAATATTCAAAATTAAATAGAAATACCAAAATTTTAAACAAAATTATTACATAATAAATATATTTTATAATCTTCCAATAATTCCAGAGTACGTTTGAGACCAAAAATTTGGAAGGGTTTGATCATGTATTCTTTCAAGCTAAATAAACCATTATTCAACAAATAAAATATCATATATTTTTGAATAAAATATAATATTAACCAATAAAAATGACATATTAACCAAGACATTTCATAGGACAATAGTAGGTACTAAACCCTTATCTCTCTTCATTATGGTTTCAACATGTGTGACCTTTCCAGATGCAATAGTTTTTCACCCATGTTTTAGGTTTTATTATTCTTCTTTAATACTGAATGTAAATACCCCATAAAAAATTAATTTTTATCCAATTTGTAACAAATCCATCAACCCAAAAAAATTCCTCCATTAACTTTATCGATAACTCCAGAATTATTACAACTTAAAAACCTCATTTGGGGTGTCTTCGGACTTTAAACCTATGATCAACAGTATATTATATTTCTATGAAGGTATCCATAACTTTTACAATAACCTAATATAAAGACATCATAATCTCTAATGTTATCTAAACCAACTTTTGATACCAAGTATAGTCTCCTAAGACCCTCACTACTAGATCCAATGATGAAATTCCTTAAATTAAATTCTTGTATTTGATGATGACAATTGTGAGAAAAAAAATGCATCAAAACTATTCAACATTAAAAGAAAAATTTGGATCACTAACATCCTAGAGGGCCTTTTTATTTTATATTTTTATAAAATGATGCTAAACTCTAATATAAAAAATTTACTTGACATTGAATGACCATTGCCACCACCTATCCAATATTTTATTTTTCACATTAACACATCATAATTGTCAATATTAAATTCATTATATAGATATTTCATTCAAAATCATTATTTTAATCTTAGGAAAAAGGAAACATATGAAGGGTGAGATCAAATACTCAAAAAGTGTAAAAATAAAAATATCCAAATGAATGGCATCAATGAGAATAATAGTGCATAAGGTTCTCACTAAATAATTAAAGTGTATGAGAGAGTCATAAAAGAACTCATCCCCATAAATACATGGATCATGAAATATGAAAACCTTAAAAAAATAAAGAAGTCATCAAAATCAATAATTAAAATTCATTTGATATCAATATCAATCTTTAGAAAAATTATAAACACATAACAAGATTTTGAAACACTTTTTTGTCACTTGGAGGATCACATTAAAAATCCATTCAATTTAAAACCCTTAAAATTAGAATAAACATAAATCCAACAACCAACACTACAATTACCCAATGCATCATAGATCTATAATCGGTATCACCCGTTTTAGTGATGATCCCATAAGGGGCGTACCGAGATAGGGTTTCCCCTATCGCCGCTATCCTCTTCCCCTTCCCAGGTTGGTTGCGGATCCTTCCTCCATCGATTCATCAAGGCGTGATCATGGTTAGCGGCTCCTCTTCCTACGGTGACATGGAGGATTTGAGTCCCAGTTCCGATTCCTCTTCGGCTTGTGTCTCGGTGGAGGTTTCATTTCCATATCCATTTTACCCCTGCTGGAGCTCCAACCATCGTCATTTCTCTGTTTCTTTCCTGGTTCGATGGCAAGTCCTCCATGGTGGCCTTCGGGTTGGGTTTTTTCATGGATCGTCCTCGGTGTTCTTCTCTCAAATTGGTAGTGCTGCCTCATTCCCTAGTGGTAAGGTATTTCTTTCCCTTCCCTGTGGATTCCAGGCATTCCTTCGAGTTTCCTTGTGGTGGTGGGTGCGGTTATTTTTCATTTGTGGTGTCGCGGTTCGTCGAGGATTTGTGGGCTCAGTCTTTCATTGGAGGCTCGGTGTGGTCGAGTTCCTTCCATCCACGGTCGATTGGGTTATTGCCTCGGTTTTTGTCTGTTGGAGTTCTTTGGGTGGATTAGTGATCTTCTCGAGCTGGTTTAGTGGTGGTGACAGGCTCTATAGAAATGATCTGGTTCCTTTCTGGAGGGGTTGCGTATGGGAATCCTGCCTAGGTTCTGATAGTTTTCTTCCCCTGAATTGCTGACTTCTTGATTTGGTTCAGTTTTTTTAGTTTTCATCGGTTGATTTGGAATGGTGGTAGGTGTTTTCTTGAATGGTTTGGTTTTATAAGGTGGGAAGTTTGTGATCTAGACTTGACTTCATGAATTGACCCCATGGGGGTTTCAGAGCTGGTAATTCATCTTTGCAGTGTTTTTTGTATTTGGTTGTTTGAGAGAGTTTGGCATCATCCATCGGATCCGGCCTGAGCTTTGACTCAGGATAGTTTCTTGCCAAATTATTTTTCAACGATGAAGAGCTTCTTTAGGTTCAATTGCTGGGGAGGAGCAGTTCAGTGATGTTATCATGGTTTTACTCTTTCTTCCTTCGCGTGTAATTGTCTTATGTCCATGATGTCATTGGGTTTCCACCCCCTTCATCCCTAAAAATTGGGCCTTATCATATAATAAAAAAATTGAAGGCCTTTGGGCCATTGGATGGATTGTATCACCCCTTTCATAAGCTATATGGGGATCACCCATTTTCTATAAGCAATAATGGGTCTCAACCATTTGTACAAGATATATCGGGTTGTCCCATTTTGGTGAGCTATAACGGGGATCAAAAATTCATATAATATATATCAGGATATCTCCTAATCTATCTGGGGGCTCAACCCTTTGTATAAGATGTATCAGTTTCTCCTATTTCATATAATTCTCAATTACCATAAAAAACATTCATCGTAAAAATCACAAAAAGATGATAAACCCTTGGAAAAGAAATGGGTTCCATGATAATATATTTGATGAAATATTTAATTATTGAAAATAAATAGGTTCCAAAAAAGTATCATTGAAACATAGTTAACCTACGGAAAATTAATCGGTTGTTCCATAATAATCTCTTCGAAAAACGTTTAGCCCACAGAAAAGAAACGACATTCAAAACAATCTCTTTGAAGAAATATCAATCCAGCTGTAAAAGAATATAAATGCTGTTAACCGAAAAATACCCAATGTGTGATAATTAAAAATAATGTTTTTTAACATTCATCAATGGAAATACCATTAAATTATCATTTAAAACATTCATGATGAAAATAACAATTAAACATTCCCAAGTGTTTGTACAACCTAGAAACATTTTAATCAAAAGACCTATAAAGGAATAAGATTAAAAACTATTATTATATCATAAGAATAAGGAGATTCATGATATATCATGTCAAATGATAAGTATACACACCTATTAAAAGAAGATTGGTGTCAAATATAACAAAGTTATGAAATAAAATAAATTATAACAAATATCCCTTATCGCTTTGGTTCCATTGAAACTATGAACCACGTGAAAGAGAAATCATAAAAAAATATGTAAATCCCACATAAAATTAAGGAAAAAAATTATAAAATACATTTTCAGGTATTATATACTCCACACAATAAAAAAATTTGGTTAATATGGAATATATCTCATTAAAAAATGTGATATGAGAAAAACCCTTAAAAATATACCAATTAAGTGGGAATAAATGTATAGAATAATTATGTGTTACAGATGAAAATTGGATAAATAAAAGTAGAAATAAAGAATATTATAATCAATGGTTATTTCACACATATTCTCTACATAACAAAACCAATAATATAGAATTTTATCCTAACAAATCGAAATTGAATTAAGAAATCTCTTACCATAAGTTCAATTGTTCATCTTTTTCACTTACCTTCATAAATAATAGACTTATATAAGTTATTTAATATCATAAAAACATTTTCAAATATTATTTTTTCTTTTATTTAAATTATTATCAAGTTATATAAGGTTACTTAATAGATAATGATTAAGTCATATGTTTTGATCATATTCGGCTTACGTGTCGATACTCGCTATGATGGGTTGACTATGGTCTTCGAGGCATTATTTAAACATCTACAGAATAATAATATTGAAATAATTTTAAAAATTCTACATCAATAATAATTTTACAATTAAATAAGAAATATTTCTATGAAAAATAAACCAATACTATTATCATCGAGATAGTAGGTCGTACGGAAACATGAGTAACTTTCTAATTTTCCAATGATCATTATAAAATAATGGTATGAAAAATATATCTTTACCTAAGGACCATTATATCATAAATAAAATTTTTTTTATTATAAATAGTTATATATATCATTTCTTTGATTTTCTGAAAAAAAAAATGAATAGTCACATGTCTTTTAGGAGGCGGTAATCCTAATGTCCACAAACGACTTTATGACTTTTTCAATGTGTGAAATGGAAATAATAAAAATAAAATCGAAGTTCTAAATTATTGAATAAAAAATGTGAATGGGGGTGAATCATTTTTTCATTATTTATATTCTATGAAAGTATTAGAAACATATCCCCCACAACCTTTTAATATTTATTTCCATATAAACATTAAGTGAGTCCTCATGCATGAAAAAGAAGTTAAGAAAGAAAGAAAAACAAGATTTATAATGTTTGGCCTCAATGTGAGAACCTAAATCCTTACCATAGCCACTCTCATTGGTCTATGGAAACTAACTATTATAAATAAGTGAATAAATCAAGTGTCAAATCTCATTAGACTCATTCTATCTCATGATATGACATATTATACTCACTCTTTCCAGTTTAAAAAAATTCTTACAAAAACAATATTTCAAAAATAATAATAAATAATTTGTTCAATTGTCAATACAAAATTCCAGTATGGATCATTATTGTATTTTTGTTTTTCAAATTCTCTAAATCTGATGAGTTTCATATGATTCCCCCTTGCTCATTCTATAATGCTCAAATTATTCTTAAACTCTCGGTCTAATCTTCCACATTTCTATTTAAACGTTCAGGTATCTAATATTCTTATGGTATCTAAATCTATAATAAACTTTCACAAGAATTACTCAACTCTTAGATTTTTCTTCTTAAATAAAAAAGTTATGAAATTTGAGTGAAGTGTGCCTATCTTTATAGGTGGATCAGAAAAGAAAAAGCATAAAAAATTAAATGATTCCCCTCTTCAAAAAAATTCAACAACTCCAAAAATCATACTCATTTAAAATTCAACATTGACATCTTTAAACCTTCCCATACTTATCTGATATTTATGATGAATTGAATAGAAAGACTGATCAATTCAATACTTTACATATATTCTTATATGTAATCAGCCTTCTTGAATTTTATTTATTTTCATCAGTATGTTGAAACCTCCCCAACTCATTGTGATGAATCTTCCTCGACATCATATTCCTCTGATTATTACAATCTTCATTTATTTATCATATCATTACGATCTTTCTTCCATTATTGTGTCATTATGATCTTCCTTTCTATCTCAATTTATTAGGATTTGGTTTACTTTTTCAGCTCATACTAATGTGTCTTTCTATCAATACTCATTATGATACACCTTTCTTTCACAAATTATTACGCTCTGGATTTATATTTTTGATCATTGTTTTTTTTCTCCCATTCTCAAAGTCAGTATGATAGAGACCTCATAATGATGGAATTTACACTATGAACAATTTCTCATTAAGATTAAATTATCTACTCTAAAACATTGAAATTCCTTGAACATTATAAGATTTAAACATTCAAACTTATAAAAACTTCTGAGTCCATTACTTCTAGATCTGATACAATCATTACGATTCACCCATTTCTAAAAAATATTTTATCATTATTGTTTTCATGATTTTTTAGAACTTCTTGATCAAAAAACACTATTTTATTAGGTTTATAAAGTACAAAAATATATAACTTCTCACTTCACTTTCTTGAAAAAAACCTCTCTATCGACATTATAACTACTTCACTCTGTAACATCTTCTTTTCTGACAAACTATGAGTCTAATGGATCTTGAACTTTATACTGATGGACCTGAGACTGATGTTGAGTTCCATCAAAAACATTATCTTACTGAACAAATTTGCATCAGGTGTTTCTCAATCTAATACTCATCCTTGGGTGCTTCTCTGTCTGGCCCTCAGAGTCCAAAAAATACATTTCTACAAGGAATAACTTTTCACCCCCATTATTTTGGGGTATGAACATTTACCAACATTTTAATGTCCAAAAAAAACTAAATATGATAGATTGGGTCTAACTCTATAATAACCAAAACATTCTAATACAAAAAGGATAGTTGTAAATGATTACAAAAACATTTTTAAAAAAATTATCACCAGGGTTCTTTAATCTCTCTATTTGAATTTGTTGAAAACCTCTTTCATAAACCTTTTCCACGAACAAAAAAAATTTCTACTCAATTTTCGAAAACAGCTCATGTTTTTTGGGTCCTATCAAATAAAATTCATTCTTAAAAAAGAGTTTTCGGACACCAATATACATGATAAAGTAATTTTTTAATGGATTTTGTACCTTAATGAGAACCAAATATTGTTACTATTGTATGACAAAGTACTCCACACTTTTATCTTTTCATATCACTTTTCATTATCTCACCCCCATTTTATGATAACCACAACTTCAGATGCATTAAGGAAAGATAAGAAAAAACTTATTACAAAGTATAAAGTTGTTACTTTATCTTTCCATTTTTAACATAATACAAATCATGGAATGTGTATTTCCTTATGAGAATTACGAAGCCAAGATAAGATTTTGAACATGAAATTCCATCCTTAATTCCAAAAATTTCTCTTACATCATTTCCTTAATGAAGATATCATCAATTTTATAATTTATTGAGATATATTCAAGAAAAACATCCCATGAAGAAACTTTCTATCTTATAAAGTGAAACTGTAAATATTTGTTTTTTGATTTTGATTATTATATTGGATTTTAGAAAGATTAATTTCACTCATATTATCAAAAAATTATCTATAACGGCTAATAAAAATTCACTTTCACGTCATCCAGCAGAACTTTCATCCAAAACATTTCAGTACAAGCTTGGGTATCTTCAACATATCTGGATTATGGTGTGCTTAATGTTACTAAACATTTTTTCGTACTACATCAACTAAAATAATATATACCCAAGAAAAATTTCCTCAAGAGGTTCATTTTATATCATTAAAATCTTTGTCCAAATCTATATTTGTATAACCATAAAAATTCATCTCACTATATATTTTGTATTACAAACTATGTGTTTTCTTCTTTGACACATCTAAAAATATATTTTTATTGTAAGTATTTTGGATTAATTTTATACCTACAACACAAAGACACATCATAAACAATATTAGGTCTTGAGGGTGTAAAGTATAGTAGAAATACTACTAGCTTCCCAAAATCTTTCTGATTCGTACTATTTTCGGATTCATTCTTACTCAAATTTGTGCCCACCTAAATAAGAGTAGAAACTTATTTGGATTATATCATCCAAAAATTCTTTTCAAATTCCCTAATATACATTTCTTTATACAAAAAATTTTATTTTATTTTTTTACTCTATAAGCCAATGAAGAAAGTTAATTCTCCAAACATTGAAATTTCAAAATTCGTATTCATTTTATCTGAATAATATTTACCATCTTTTTCTTCCTCCATAAGAAGAATTATATCTTTGACGTAAATAATGAAATATATAGTTCAATAGTCAACATAACTCACATATAGTTTTTTATCAACATTTCCTTTATAAAAATTTAATATTATCAAACAATTTTAAATCTTAGAATACCATGAATGTGGAGTTTGTCTCATCCCCTACAAATCATTCTTCAATTTACTAACTTTTTTTCATTCTCATCAAGTAGAAACATATATTTCTTTTCAATGTAAACATCTTCCACAATCTCACCATTCAATAAAGTTGAATTTACATTCATATGATAAAATTTATAATTTTAATGTATGGACACTAAAAGAAATTTTTTAATAATTTTTAATATTGTTACTAGATAAATGTTTTAATAAAAACTACACCTTCCACTTATTCATAGCCATTACAAACAAGCCTAGCTTTGTTTTCTGAAAATTCTCCATGTTCATTACATTTTTTTCTATAAACAAACATTGTTATGATAAAATATTTATTTACTAGTCTTGGAATGAGTTCCCATGTTTTATTTTTCTCAATCCTATCCAAATCTTCATTCATATAATCCACCATTTTTGGGGATTTAATAGCTTCTGAAACAATTTCTGGTTCAACATTTTAGATAATTTTATTATAATTTTCTAATCCCATCTTTCTTATTGTCCAAACTGAAGACTTTTGATTTCTATTAATTTTTTTGAAATAATCAAGGCTTTGTATAGTATGAAATTTCAAATTTTCTCTCTTTACATCACGTTCCTTATCACATGATTCATCTGAATATTGATAAGGATGTTTTGCATTACTTTCACAATTGTTGGAAATATCTAGTATATCACCTTCATCATTCTCAGAAACTATTGTAAAGGAAGTTTTATTTTCAATTACTTTCATATCATATGATTACACCAATTTCTGTAACCATTTGTTACAATATTTGTAACTTTTCTTATGGGGTGAATAACCCATAAAATTTCCTCCCTTATCATTCTGATCAATATTTTAAAAATATAAATTTATTATTATAAGTAACCATGGATATCCAAAAACATTAGAGTACTTTAATTTAGATTTTATGTCATTAATCATTTTATAAGAATTCATGTTGAATTATCATCTCTGAAAACATCTATTATGAACATGCACAATATTACTAACAGCTTCTCTCTAGTAAAGCTTTGAATTTTTGTATCCTACTAACACACCTCTTCTGATTTCCACTAAACTCTTATTCTTTCTTTCTATTACTATATTTTTAATAGAGTATAGGGAAATAATATACTAATTTTTTCTTTCATGTTTTCTTAGATAATATTAAAACTCATTACTAGTAAATTAGTTACCATTATATTTTCTCAACTTCTTTATATAAACCCTCCTTTCATTCTCAACTTCTATTTTGAAAAACATGAACTTTTACAAATCCTCCGACTTGTGTTTTATAAAAATTTGGTTTTCCAATAGAGTGATATCATTAATAAAATTGATAAAGTATACATCTCCCTTTGTTGATTGATGTCTCATAGACCCACTTAAATTAAAATGAATAAGGTCAAGAGGTCTGGTAAACTGAATCTCAACTTTGTTATGAATTTTATAAGTCCTTTTATTTTATAACATGTAATAATAACATATTTTTATCTTATTTTCAATTATGGATTGTTTTTTACATAATAAACATTTGAAATTTTGTTCATGATTTTCTACCCATGTCGTCCAGCTTTTCGATGACATAAATTATTTTCATCTTCAAAACTAAAGTAACATGGTTTAGGAAACACTCATAAATGAAAAAAAATTCCCAGTTTTCCTTTCCTTTTTTTATTAACATTTATATATTTAACACTTGGGATGATACAATAATTATTTCTAAAAAACATCTTTTTCATCATCACAAAATATACTTACACTATGTAAGTTATGATTTAGACCATTAAAAAATAAAAAATCCATAGATTTCAACTTTTCTTCTTCAATCTCAGTTGTTCTGATTCCTCATACTTTTAAGAATCTATCATTACCAAAGTTAAAAAAACTTCCATCATTATTTTCAACATGCTTCTATATCTTAAAATCACCTATCATATGTGAGGAATAAGAACTATCAAGTATCTATGTATTATTAATTTTACATTCCTTCAAGGCTTCCTCAATAAAAAAATGTCTATCCACCACTTTATTCTTTCTAACATCATTTTCTTTCCCACTTTAAAAAACATCTTATGAAATAAGTTTCATACATTTTTCATAATGATGACTATCCTTATCACTTCATCCAAAAATAGCTTTCATATATTCAAATTTATTTTTACTAGAATGTTTCTAACATCTAGAGAATTCAGTTTTAAACTTCATATAAGTTAAGAATAATGGTTGATTCTATTTCAATAATTTATTCCACTTTTCATAAACCTTTTTCGGGGTAAAGTTAGGTTATGAAAAAAATTAAATTCCATGTGCCCTCATATTCCATATCACCAATAATAATCATAAAATCTTGATTTTATACTGAAATAAAAAATTTCTCTATGGAAGTTTTTTTGAGGTTAATAACTTCTTTCAACTCTCTCATACTCCGGACATGGACCGTCATTGCCTCTAATTGGGGTTTTGTTTTTTTTAAATGTGATATTTTTATTACTTCTATTTTCTATCCATTCTTTCTTAGCACTTTTTCTCGATACAGAAATGTTATAAAAATTTGATGAAACATTATTTGGGGTGGGGGAGGACTTCACGAGATTATTTATTTGAACATTCTCAGGAACTTAAGGAGTCTCAATATTTACTACCAAATCTTTTTTAAAAAAATTCATTCATCCTATTCAAGGTATTTCATGACTCATGATGTTATTACTGAATATTTTTAACTTATTCTACCTTAGATTCAATATTCATACTAAGATCTTCAACAATCTTGGCTTATCCATCAATTATACATTTATAAATTAAGGTCTATTAAATGTTTTCTTACACTTTCTTGATGACATCTTCTCTCCTTTCAATAACTTTTTGATTGTATTTCTTCATTTCCTTAATTTATTTCTTGAGTATTTTGTTTTTCAGGACAAGAAACATGTTCTAATCTAATTTGATACACGCTATATTATTCTTCAACACCTTATTCACTTTTTAGGCATCACTTCTTTTCTCAACTTTGTTAATGATGATTTTGAAATTTTCTGAACATTCATCTTACAAAGAGTTGTTATTAGTTGAGTCCAATTTAAATTTCTTACTAAGCACATTTATTTTTTATCCTATGAAATTATTCTTATATTTTTTGGATGAATTTTCTTCTTAATAATTTTTTTTCCAATTATTTAATTGATGTTTTTTATGAATCCTTTCTATATTCTCCAACTTTATTCTTGAAACAAGTCGGGAATGTGTCTGATTCCCCCACACTCAAAATAGTTGAGAGAATTTTTTCTTCCATTGTTTCTTCTTCCTATTTGATAGTTCATGGTAATAAGATATGTGAATTTTTCATTCAACTCATCATCCTATTTAACATTATATTCATAAATATTAACAACTTAAACATATCATATTTTCATTTTTCTCATGGATTTAAAATCCATTTCATATTTCCTCATTCTTTTGAACATTAGAGACTTCATAGTTTCATAAGGATGATGAATGTTATGAAATTTCTCAAAAGATAAAGCCTCATTTTCTTCTAATGGGAAAATTTTACAATCATTATTCTCTATAATCTTTCTCATAAATTTACCAATAATTGTAGAATCTATGAGGATGTCACCAAATCCTCTGATGCTGTTAACAATTTAATTCACTCTCATGAAGTATTAATAATTAGTTTCTTCATTATTCATCATTATTCCATCATAAAAACCATGGATGATTTATAGTATGGCTTCCTTCATAATAGTATTCTATTTTAAAATACATTCTAGCTTGTCCCACGTACTTTTTTGATGTTTTGAGACCCCTAACCTCTATTTAAACATTTTATAATAAGTAAATATGGATAATATTACCAGATTTTTCATTAATATTGATATTTGTCTTATGAGAAAATTTCATTGGGGAATTATTATGAATACGGAGAAAATCAATTATAGAAGCATCAACAACATCCAGGAGATGAGATAGAAGATAAATAATCAAACAATTATTTCATCCATAATATTTTTTTCCATCAAATATTATAATTTATCTACTATTGATAGAATTGATATTATCAATGAAAATGTTTCAAAAATTAAACCATACCTACGATACCAATTAAAGTTTCAATGGATCGAATAATAGTTGACAAGCGGGAGTTGAATCAATTGTTCACTTTTTATAAGTTTCAAATATTTTAGAAACCTAACCCATGTATCCTGTTAATATTTATTTACTTCTTTAATTTTAGTAAATACTCAAGAAATAAAAATTTTCCATAGAAGTAAATAACAAAAGGTTTTCTAGGTTTTTTCTTATTGTGAGAACCTGCATATCATCAATTTCAACTAACGTGGGTCTATAAAAATTAACTCTTATGACGATGTAAATAAAACTTGTACCAACTCCCATTAGACATCATCTATCTCCTGATAGGAAATATTATACTGAATACTTTTAGTTTACAAATTTTCTAAAAAAAATTGATCCAATATAATATAATGAATACTTTTTTCATTTTCTCCTCAAAATCTCATTCTAGATCTTCTATTAGATTTGGTTGGACGAGATTCCCTCAAAATGACGAGGTTAACATGATTCTCCCATACAAAATCAACAATTCTCAAACTCTACTCAAATAATCAACCTAATATTCCTTAGTATTATTTAATCAATATGATTTTATCAGTACGCAAAACTCAGAATCTAATCATATTCTAAATATGAACTTATTCAATATGACTCTCATGTGTGATAAACAAAACATTCATGTATCTTATCATCTTCAGATATCTTAATTTAGATTTAACATTTACACTAATTCATAAGTGTTATTCATTTTCTGCTAACATGAAAATGTTATGAAATGTGAATGAAGTGTACCTCTATTTATAGCTGACTCTGCAAAGCAAATGCAAGAAAGTATAAAACTTCCCCGCTCCCTAAAATTCCCAAAAATTGGAAAATAACTTGAATTTAAACATTAACATTGACTGATTAAAACCTTATCATATTTATATGATACTTACACTGAATTTAATATCAAAATTTACCACATCAACTATTCATATGTCTTTTTTTCTAAAATTATCTATCTTGAATCTCTTCTCTTTTCCTTAGTATCGTGAAACCTCCTTAGCGCATTATAATGAAACTTCCTCAGCTTCATTTTCTATGCCCTTTTATAATATATCATTTTTTTTCTTATCTCATTACAATAATCCTTCATTTCTCATCTCATTATAATGTCCCCTTCAATCTCATCTTGTTACGACCTGGATTTCATTTTCATCTCCTTACGATGTTCCTTTCAGTCGAAGCTCATCATGATATTTCATTCATCATCAACTCATTATAATGTGGATTTATTTTTTAGATCATTACTATTTTCCATACTTTTTCAATGTTATCCAAATTGAATCCTCATAATGATGTAATTCTCATTATGATTTATTTTTCATAACAATGGAATTCTCTACTCTAGAACATTAAAATTATTAAAACATCATCTCCTTTAAACATTAAAACTTCTAACAACATATTATTAGGGTACTTTTGGATCCAATACAATCATAACCATTCCACCAATTATTTCAATTCATTTATCTTGATGTTTAACATGATTTTTGAAAAATAAATTATTAACAATTCTTCCTATAATTTTTTAATAATGTATGAAAACATTATACCTCCAAACTCCACATTCTTAAAAAAACAACTTTATCATCATTATGACTTCTCCACTCATAAACATAAAACCTTATAAGAAAATATTAGTCTAATGAATAATTAACTTCAACAAAATTGACCTAAGACCCATGGTATGATCCATCAACAAATTCATATTTCTGACCACCTTTGTGTTTGGCGCTGCTCAATGTGATACACTATATTTGGTGCTTCTTAGACCAACCCTATATGTTAAAAAAAACAACTATCTTAAAAGGAAAACATTTCTCCCCATTCATGTTTGGGATTGAAAATTTAGAAACATTTAACTCTATGACACATCTCATTATAATATACTGAGTTTGATTCCTGAATAAAAAAACATTCTTATACAAAAAGGTTAGTTATTAACAAAAACAAAATCTATTTCCAAAAATAATATAACATAAGAGTTATTCAGATATTTCGTATATATGGATAGATAATTATGTAATTAATATCCTAATTTTTTCATATATATCATAAAATATAGTAACTAAATCAGTATTCCTAAACATGAGAGGTGGTAATGGAATAATGAATGACATCGATTCATGAGGTGGTAATACACTAAACACAAGAACGATGATTGTGTATACCATTTGATGGAAGTGTGAAAAGGTGTTGGTCTAACCCCTAAAATTACAAAATCTAAGTATATTTATGATACTATGGTAATTATATAATCATTTAATAATAATTATTTTAGTGGTTTTAAAAATAAATAAAACAAATTTCATCATTGAATAAAGATACCTCTTTCCAAGAAACACATTTTTGTTTACAATAAAGGACATCTGTGGTTTGATTTCTTCCCAAATTTAGGCTTATAGAACTACAATTGGGTTTTTAGAGCTTATCTATTCAGTTTTTTGATGAGAGAAATATCTTGAGAGGTGTCAATAAGTTGGGATGGTGAGATCCTTTTTATTTTGGAGGGAGAGATGCATTCATGTAAATATAAAAAGGTAACACTATTGGGAGGTCATCCATATGAAATTTTTCTCCAATAATGATCAAAATTAGAAATATAGTTTACATGGTTGAATAATTTCGTGTAAATTGGTTTTGAACATGTTTCTAGGTCATTAGGGAACTTAAGATTAAAGTTCACCAAATAATTGAACTCATTTTTACCTTAGTTGTTCGAATTACTTTAATTTATTTCACTAATATTTGTATAGAAAAAAATTTGACCTAACTATAAATTATAAAGCTTTTGATTAAAACAATATGATCAATTTTTCCAAATTCAATTAACATAATTTAAAGAATTAAATTTAAAATTAATCATACATATGGAATGAGCTAGATGGATTTTTCTGTAAAAGTGATCAAAATAATTCTGTGTTTTTATATTCACAATCACTACGAAAAAAATAAAAATGAACTAAATTGTATTAAATGACATAAAATTTGTCAAATTATGCTTTAAAACAAACTAAAAATATAATTTAACACTGTAATTTATTTTTAAAAAAGGTTTTCAATTCAAATTTTGTACCCTTCACTATTCATCAAAATATATAATATCACTAAAAAACCAAAAAATACCCCAACGTAAATTTTAATATTTTAATTTCCAAAACATTAAGTTTATATTTCAAAATAAAAATTTTAAAAGTCTCAAAAATAATATTTTAAATAGGATATTTATAAAAATACAATAAAAATACTCTTTAAAAACATACATCTTCTTATGCTTAAAATTGAATTTATATTTATCTTGACCCAGTAAAAATTATTGGATTCATTTAAAAAAATAATTAAATATATACCAAATAAAATTAATTAATATATTTCTCTAATATTGATAAATATAATTTATCATTATAAAATTCAATTCCTATCATAGAAATGTTTTCTCATAAAAACACATCCTTTATATTAAATTACTCTTTATTTTAATTTCTAATTAATTGGTAACCAATTAATTTATTTTATAAACATGTGTAAACTATAATTTTCATAATTTATTTAATCACATTAATTCTCTTCATTCCAACAACTATGTGTAACTATCATAAAAATATTAATATCAAGTTATTTTCTTATAAGACTCGCGCATGTGTGTAACATAATCCATCAAAGGAACTAGATGTTCAGTGCCACACAAGATAAACATAGTGTTGTGTGTGAATCAATATAAACTCTGTATTGAGTTTAATCTAATCTATTGAAAATTTAAAATTAATTTCAATGGTTATATTATATAAAATTTTAGGATTTTACCATATAAATGAGAACAATCACATGATTCATATCAAATGCATATCTCCTCCAGGCATGGTTCACCCACTACTCCTTCAGAGAATATCATAAAAATAGTGGCATCACCGGATATCTCTCTCTTCCTATATGCACCCATAGTAGAATCATGAGCTTCTTTGACGGTAGCTTCTACACCTAACTCATTCACATAGGGTCTCCCTGAGATGGTATCTCACAATCAATGGTAGTACCATTCACTATAGCCATAGTAGAAATGTATTTTTTTCTCACTAATGGTAGATCACATCGTCATGGTAGTATCATGATGCACTATTTATAGATCATGTTTTAATGTTATTTAAATCTACCTATTGAGGTATATTTAATGTTTATGCCTTCAATAAAGCCATAATACCTTCAATTCATATACCCCTTAACAAGGGTAGATATTTAGCGATAGTAGAACATCCATCCTGGATGGTAACACCACTCACCTTCTTCATAGTAGTATCGTTCCGCACTGATGGTAAATCATAATTTAAGGGTAGATCATTATCATAAACCTATCTTCTATAGTTGTATATCATAGTCAATAGTAGATCATATCTAATGGCAGATCAATGTAATATTATATCGAGAAAATGATATCCGATAAACGGTAGCAATGCCATAATACAACTATATATTTTTATCTACCATAAATTAGACATATTTAAAAAAAATATTGTTGTTTTTATTTTACATAATCCAAGAAAAATACATTTTGACTTAATCTTTTATTTTACTAAAAATACAACTCCATTTTTGATTAAATATTCTGATAAAAAAATCTATACACATATACATAGGCATTATATTCATTAAGATACTCTATTTTTGTGAGTTTTTTATATATAAATAAGATAAATGTTTATTCATATTATTTTAAATGTTTTTAAATGTCCTTAAATGAAAAATATACATGTTTTAACTTAAAATTATGATAGATGAATTAGATGGATACTTTATGCATAAATAATAGAGTTCAAAAACTATCTGATATTAAGAATGGAATATCTACGTACCGATAAAGATAATATTATATATTGTTATTTTATAACACATATAATGAAAATGTTAGATAATTTGATGCTCCTTGTTGTTCTTGTATATAATTATGATGTTGTAGTAATACATTGTCACATGACTAAAGTATAAAACAATCATCATACAATTTGTTAGAAAGAACTCTCTATACATAATGTTACGGCACATATGATCAAGAACCTCTATGACATTTATTCCATTACCATGGTCATGAATCTACTTCATATATTCCATTTGTTACTAATAATGTTATCAAGATATGGGCACTTTATCAACATTATATTTTAAAAATTATTTTCTTTTCATTGCCTCATGTTTTCATTATTTTACTTTTTCTTATTATTTATAATTCTTTATATCATTTTTTTATATTTTAAATAAAAAATAAAATATGTATCAGTTATTCTACTACCCAAAAAGAATTTCTTGGGTTTTCAAACTCGAGGAAAATTCTAGATCGGACATGATTAAGACTCATCTAAATATTTTTTGATGTGCCTATAGGTAATGAAAAAGGTAATGTTTGTAATATGTTATCACATGTCTAAAAGTTAGTCTGTCTTAGTGAATACTACTATTATCACATATTATAGAAGGTTGATGAGTGGACATGGATCTTGGGGATCTAAACTACTATAAACACATTGTGTCCATTTATTTTATTTATCATACAGTATATATTATATAGTGGGAAAATTTTCTGTTAGTTAAATAAAAGAATGAGTTTTTTAGGTTTTCCCCAATTATATAAAACTCTATACAAAAAAGTTCAAGGGAATAGATTATAATGAAATATTTGAGTTATGTTATGTAATTAGATGGTAAATAATATAGGATGCTACAATAATTTTATATCTTAACTACAAATCTATTAATGAAAATGTGGCAGATTTTTCAATATATCCACATAATATTAAAAATATTATTAAATTACTCTTTCTCTGAGGATTATGTATAATATCTTCATCACATCAGACACAACTTATTCTTTTATATATCATATATAAATAACTCAAATATATTTTTAATCGCTCTTAAACTAGGTAACCTATAGTAATAGAACCTTTTCTAATCTTTATTATTCACAAAAAAACATCGAATTTTCAAGATATCAAATAAAGCTATGTTGAAAATTAAAACGTATGACTAATAAAAATATATTTCACTAAATAATATAAAACTAATATAAATTTTATATCAATGGGACACATCCATCGATAATTTATGTTTCTTCCATATTTAGCCTTCATGGCCAAATAAAAAGTAACACGAATCATTTCTATGAAAATGAGGGGAGAAATTTTATTTAAATGAAAAAAAATATACAATTATTTCATGATGTTTATCTAGTTAAATGTGATTTATGGTTTTATCAATGAGTATTCTAATGTGTATAAAAATACGATCAAGACTATAGTTATGTTTTAAATTAAACATTTAGTAATTTTATTGGTAATAATATCTTTAATATTATATATGATTAATTTATTTTCATTTGATGTAATTTTAAATTAGTTAAAACTATAAATCAAGAAATGTTACTCAAAAAACCATTAGGTACTTGTAAATTTTATAGTGTGTTAAGGAATAACATTTTTACTAATTTTTCAATTTGAAATATATAATTGGATACTTTATATTTTAATTTTCATATATTTAAATCTTGTTATTTATTGATTATATGTCCTTATGGACATTTAGATAGTACTTTTAATTCCCTGATGCATTAAACAATGTAAAATTGTATATTTCCATAATCATTCTTCTCAATGTTTATAGTGAAGATATTATAAAGTAAAAAATACAATTTTATATATGGAAGTTATAAAAAATATACCCTTTTTATTCTATTTAACATATCTAATTGTTTATGATGTTTTTAAACTATTTTTCAATATTCATTCAACAAAAATACTTCCAAAAACTATATTAGTATTTAATAATTATTATAATATGTTTGATCAAGTTATTAATTATAGTGGAATCATTATATAGAAATATATATAAATTTATTAAACTATGAATTATTAAATTTAAATTGATAATATATATAAGGTAGTCAATGATGGATTATGAAATATGAATTTCTACTCTTAGGTAATCATGTAGTCTCAAAATAAAAGTTACGGACTGGAAATGAAAGACCATTTTGTGTGTTCTAAAAAAGATAATGTTCCTTATTTAATAAAAACTTTGATGGTCTGTACTAATAAAAAATATAATTTGAATATATCTACATTGACACATCATATATTTCTACACAAAAATTCCATCAATATGGTAATTAATGCACATAATGCAGAAATTAGAAATCAATTCCATTTACATCCACCAATTTTCAAGTAATAATAATAAATACGATGAAATAATTATATATCATTAACACCCATAGTGGAATATTATAAGGGTTTAAAATAACATTCCATTTTTTATAGTGTTATTTGAAGTCAAAAAAGTGTCCAATCTATTAGTTTCTAATCTTAATCCCGGATTTAATGGACCATATGAAAAATCTAAATGTGATCATTTGAAGGTATTATGTGATTTATAATTTATTACATTCATCATTAACTAATCATTATTAATATCCATAGCATGTCACATCATATACATGTCTATTTAAGATAGCATAAAGAGTCATTATAGTCACAAATTTTAAAGAAAATAATATAAAACAATCTCAATAGTTTTCTTTTTTTTCATTTTTATAGTGGTAAATTGTTCCATAATTGAATTAAATCTATAATTACAATATCTTTTACAAACCCAAAAATTTAAATATTCTTCCAAATAAATAATATAGTCATTTATATATGTGTGTATCCATGTTTATATGAGGCCAATATTGATAACAACCAATTTCATCTCATAAAATTATTTTAAGGAACATTGATTTATAAAATGCATAATGAAACAATTCCAAAATAAAACACATGTATTTATTTCTATTCCACAAAAACTCTATATGAGGTATAACATAAATAGAAAATGAAGATTCAAATATGTTTCACATACTTTGTAGAGTTCATTATTTCTATCATTGAAAATTTTAGGAAAAAAATATCAACCCAGTTAAGTATTATCATGTATTAGTCTCTATAACATCATAAATTAATTTATATACTCAACTATTTTTGCCCATGTATCAATTGATTTACAATTGATAAATTAAGGACAAATAATCAGACAGTTAACATACTAATATCAGTAATGATATATTGTAATCAATAAAATTTTTCTAAGTAATAGATTCGTTATATATTTATAAATAAATAATGTTATATAATTCTATAGGAATAAGAGAGTAATATTTTGTTAAAATATAGTAAAAGTAAGTAGTTTTCTCATTCAATGTTCTTATCTAATGATCCAATAATAGTATTGTAATATAGTTCGGACATCATAAATATTATGTTATTATTGATATTTTAAAACACATAACATACACATGGAAACAAATCTTTTTAAAAATTATAAATTGGAAATAAAATTAAAAAATATTTAATAAATAAACAAAATTTAATTAAAATATAAATTTTATATAAATAATTAGAGAAAATATTTTTATTAATTTATCCTATATGTTCATTTTTTAAATATGGTCAAATATAATTTTACTACTATTAGATTTTCAATATATTGAGAGTATTTTTTCTCAAAATATGTCGAGCCACCACACCAACAATCCTAATATTGTTTTTGTATAACCAAATATTTTTACTATATTAATTATCTTCAATGAAAGATATTAATGATTTTATCTTACTTTTTACTAGTTATTATTACTATGGAAATGAGGTTTTTTAATTCAAAAAAATCATTTTTCTTTATGTCGTGGTTGGACTTGAAAAAAAATACTAAACAATAATTGGAAATCACATATTATCACTTTCAATGTACCATTTTTTAGCCATGAATTTTCTATAAATTAGAAAATTAATTCTATATTTTAGGTATGATGCGCACATCAAAATGATTTTTTCACTACTGAAATTTGAAATCGTTATACAAACACATAAAATTAACTCTTTACCAAATTACAAAATTTAAAATAATATTTTTAATAGAATTATCAAAATAAAATATCTAAAACCGGATGTTTTTTTCAAAAATCATAAAATATATATATAATGACTAAAAAAATCCATTAATTTTAGTATTTGAAATATAATTTTTAGATGATTTAAAAAGTTATTACTTCAAAAAACACTAAAATTTTAACAAAAAGACATAAAATAAAAAAAATATTATCAAAATATTTTCAAGAAAAACAATTTTATATCTTTTATAAAAATATTTTAAAAAAAATTCAATTAGATATATTAAATTTCAATGAATTTCCATTATTTTATTTTTCTCAATAATAAAATATATATTTATCATACATCAGAATAGAAAACATTATCCAAAAATAGAAACATCAACCAACATGATTTCAATAATTTAATCATAATCAATTCATTGAATTAAATTCAACAGAAGACTCATATTTTTCTAAATAGAATGAAAATTAAATTAATTTCTTTAATTCAATTTTATAATGATCCACCTAGAGGAATAAAAAAATTATAATGGGATACTGGAAGAAACACCATAGTAAATACATAACGAAATAAAATCAATGAAAAACTAAATCTGGTAGAGCTATTTAAGGGGTAAGATTCGAGGATATGGGGAGGAATTTAAAAAAAATAGGGGATGGTACATGATGATTTAGGGGGAAACTAGTGGCAATGGGAATGTATTGGGGTTCGTTGAAGAATTTTGAGATGATAAAAAAACTAAAACCTCCATATGTGGAACGAAGAAAAAAACTCCCCAAACCAAAAGATACAATTTATTTAAACCTAAAAAATATAAATAAATACCTAACTTAACATCGCCACACTAAGTCAAACCTCACACACAGTCAAACCAACATTCCACAATAAATTAATATAGAAATTAATGATCACAATGGATTTTAGTGTTTTTGAAATTATTTTATATGTTTATATTATAACATTTTTATTAATCAAACAAGTAGGTCAATAATCAAAAACTGCCAGTATGTGTCTACAAGTCTACCCACCACACATTTATAGTTGTCTTGAGCCTGTCATTCAATTGCGATTAATTTCGATCATTATGAGAGTCCCTCCATGGTTCATGGTAACATATGATTACCTATAGAATCCATTAACATAACCTCTATGTTTTGGGTGAATAGTTAAAGTTTATATTATATTACATTTAGAATATGCTTATACGTATCACTTTTTTAACAAACATACATGTTTGAAATCCAAAAGGCCATCAGGAATACCCTTATGTATCATAACTTCTACTCACTTCATCTAGAACCTCGAATATATTACATCACATTCAGAACATGATCTTCTAAAATCCAAGATCAAGAGAGTATCATTTAGATAATGGGTCCCTTCTATGTTTTTTACATTTTCTTCATCAAGATGAGTCATGTCTTCTAATGTTTATCCTACTGGTCAAATAATACCAACTGGGACACACTTCACATTCTTAATATTCTCCAACTTCATAACTAATTTTAAGGAAAAAATATGCCTAACTCTAACATTTAGTGAAAAAACCAAACCATTCATTTTATATTATAGAAATAGTTTCCCTACCATTTTTTTTACTTCTCTAACCCACTATTTCATAGTCTATCCTCAAAATGTCCACGACTAGAACCTTTGTGAACTAATTATCTGTATTTATTTCCTTTTGGATACCTTCTAAAGCTCGAGATATCCATCATCCATAATATTTCAGATAAAAATAATATTTCAAGCAAATTTGTATTGGAAATTAATGAAAGGGTATATTCAAGGCAAAATTAATTACACTCTAACTATCATTTAGGAAAATACATATTCTTATTCTTCTCTAAGATCCACTAACAGATTACACAAACATATTAATTCGTTTTATATATCCATTCTGGAAACATATTTTTCTATTGTTGTGGATGTTTCTAATTAAGAACCCAAACTCGGAAGCCCAGATCTAGTGGTTTCTTTATTAAATTTGAAAATGATACAAGAAATATCATCCTAAAGGGGACATTTTTTTGTAGTATTGTAAAATAGATACATACATTAAATTCATATTAAAATTTAAAACATAAAATACACAAAAAAAATTCTTTGGGAACACCATTATTCCCTATAACATATCAATGTATAAAAATCACGAAATACTTCCTAATATCCAGTGGAAAATAAAATATTATAAAGGGGTGAGATCATATTCTTAGTAATCCTAAGAATAATAAAGAACCTATAATTAATAAATAATAATAATCAGGATGGAAAGGTAAATAACTCAGTCACATGAGATTTAATCAATAAACTTCTTATAATATGGAATAAACAAATAATGATCGAATAAATCTTTATAAATAATAAAATTAAATTTATTTTCGACAAAACAAAGAAATAAAGTATGACTTTCTTAAAAACATTTTGTCAATAATTATAAGTCCCAAAGAGTATAAAAAAGAACAATTACATGAAAAAGTACATGAATTAGCATAGTATGGGAAAATATATTGATTTTAATATATAAATATCAAATAATTTCTCAGAGGGAGAGTTAAACAAAAACAATCCTGAATAATTATGAGATTGAAAAATAAACCCTTTCCACTTTGGTAACTTTTAAATCATAAATCCCATGAAAGAATAAACATCAAATAAAACATTAAATACCATGATAAGAAATATTTTAATTATATAACATATCAAAATGGGTATTTTATAAACCCCACAAATGAATAATTGGTGAATATGTTGTATGTCTCACAGAAGTAAAGGTTAGATGAAAAACTCTTACCTCAAGTTCATATTCCTTAATGTGTCCAAACCTTATATATAATAAATATAGGTTTATTATTAATAAATTATATAATAATAAACATATATCTTGTACCATATATAATTTAATTATTGTATTTTGTCACCCATTTATTAATAATTATTTTTCAAAATCACTATTTCCGGTGATAACTGCTTCATTTTTCATGTATGTTTTTGTTTGGTAATTTTGGTCCATTTAATTTCAACATGGATACATAGAAGACATAATTTTTAAAAAGATATAAATATAATATATATTCATTGTATATGTATTTATAGTAATCTGTTAATGTAAGAGATATTAAATGGATAACATTATTCATAGAGATTATAGGGCATACTAGTGCATGATGTTGTTTCCAAATTTCTTAATAGATGTAAAAAAGAAAAAAATATAAATTCATATTTACAGAATAATTATTATGGTATATATTTCATGTATATTAATAAAATTCATCCTTATTACTATCCATATAAAATTAAATGAAAATAATTTCACATTGCCATGTGGAGATGGTACTCCACACATACGCATGAGAGAAATTATTATTTTCAAATAAATTGATTGTTGAAAAGTTATATGTAATATTATATTTAAATAATTATGAATATATAAAAAATATATAATATATTAATTGAAATTAATTATATAACCATTCATGTAAATTATAATCCAAAAACGATTCACATTGCTTTGTGAGGTGGTAGTCCACCGTACACGTGAATGAAGTTATTGTATCCCTTAATGAATAGAAATTAAGAACATATTTGTCATATAATAATTAAATAAAATAATAATATCATAGATTTCATATAAAAATTCTAAATCTATCATTATATCCATCATATAATAGTGGTTATGGAAAATTAATTATATCAGTTCATAAGGTGTTATTCCACCGCACACATGATCGATGGATTGTATTCTCATTTGATGGAAGTGGAGACGGATATGGGTTATGACATTGAAATAATAAAATCTCATTATGTATTATTAATTTTTTTTTATTATCATAGATGAAAAATATTTTATATAAGTATAAGAATAAATAAAAAATACATCGTGTTCAAGATTCGTACATCTTCTTCAGAGACCCTCTTTAAGTCTATTCATAAACACTTCTAAGGAGAGATTAGTAATAAAATTATATCTTATAGGAAGTGTATATATAATTAATTATGGTTTATGGTCATGTATTTTAGGAACAATAGTCTTTTTAAAAATTAAATTCGGGAGAAGAGTCAGGCGCATTTTATAAGTGGGGGAGAGGACACACATGGATTTTTATAAAAAGATAATTCAGTACCCAAATTTTTATCATGAAAAAGGACTCAAAAAATTGTTCATTATCAAGACTTATAGGTGAAATAGGTATAAATATTTCCATAAAATGGGGTTCATACAAGTCTTAGTTTATCTAGATCTTCTTATTTTAACGACGCCCCTCCCGCTAGTATACCCAATTTTACCATAACTACGGTATTTAATTGTTATTATTTTCTCTATTAATTATGATAAAAAATAAGATGAAATTATTAGAAAATATAAATTATATTAATACCAAATATGGTATCCATTTCATTAAATTCAATTCACATAAGTGGAATAAGGCAATTATAAACTTAAACAGTAGACCTGACAAAAGAGTTGTTTTATAGAGTGAAAATTATAACAATTATGGAATGTTTTAATATCATACTTTGATATGAAATTGATATCAATTACCTAAAGTGTTTAAAATATAATTTAACAATGTAAATAATCTAACCAAAGAGGAATTTTTCAATATAAAATAGTAATTTTTTTATTATTCATAAAAATTTATATTTTCCAATAAATTGAAAAAAATATCTCAATGATATTTTTTAAATTTAAATTCAAAAAATTAATATTAATTTTTAAAATACTTTTGTAAATATTTTTTAAAAAATAATTTTAAATTATATGTTCTAATAATGAAAAAAACTTTTTTTAGAAAAATAATGTTTTTTAAAACATTTTTTTCTTTAAAACGCTTATTATTTTATTTCCATTAAATATACAACCATTAAATTACTGTTATACTTTTATTAACCATTTAATTTCAATAATTTTCTAATTAACATTCATACCCACCAACTTAACATCTATGTGATAATGGGCAGATTATAATTACAATATTTTAATACAGTATCGTGTTTTCTTCAAACCCGATGTTGCGTGCACTGAAATATTTCAACGAGTTTGAATATATCTTAACAAATTATATCATAAAGTATTGAGGTGTTATATTCTTTTATAATATTAGTGTTTTGTGTTATATACATAGTCAAACATGGTGTTCCTCTTTTAAAATCTCATAGTGTAATAGTTTACCCCATTAAATAATTTTTTCCCTAAGAATTTAATGTTGATAACAATATTAAAGGGTTTCAAATTTGAAAATACCTTTGTTTCAAACCCACAATATAAAAAGTTTTAATAAAAAATCAACTCAATAAGAGAGAAATGGATGTATAATGGTCATTAAAAATAAAACATTACTACGGTTCCATGTGTGAGAACATTGGGGGGAAATTAAAACAAGGACATGAAAGAGATTACTAACACCCTAGTATTAATAGAGAGTGATAGAGAACACGGTAATTTGAAATTCAAACACTACAAAACCACAATTCTGTGATGCGTTAAATGGCCATTAATTCAATAGAAATGAAATTAATAGGATACAATTTTTTTCTCAAAACTATTTTCCTAATGTTTGTTAATCCTATAACCACCAGAAAAAAAAATTACAATTCCAACATCTACTTTTTCATGAATTCATAATTACTTAATATTCATATATATGAAGTGAATATCCAATAGTAATTTTTATACCTAAATCCCTAAAATAAATATTTAATAGATCATTATCTCAATAAAAATTCTATAGATTAAATCTTCATATCTTACTCAAATAAATGAATATAAAATATGAATTTTTATCCATAAATAAATAAAATTAACATTTTATAAATCATTAGATCAATTAAATAATTAAAAAAATTCCTCTTATCTCTATATATTATCCAAGAAAAAAATTGTTTTCAAATTTCATCTAATATGACCTAATTTTAAAATTAATCCACTACATAAATAGTCAACATTAATAATCATCCAAAATAGGTATGGCCTAATTCAATATCCAATAATTTTGAAGGGATGTCACTAAATAAACATTATATTCCCCAAAAAAATATATTGTAACTTTTAATGTCACATTAAAAATATGTTAATACCTTTACCACTATAAAAAAATAATCAAAACATGCATGCTTTCAAAAATAAAATCTCAGGTTGTCGAATATATTATATAAATCCAAACATGTATAAAAACCCTTCAATGATAACATGAACAACAAACCAATTTTAATATTACCAATACTATCATATAAACATAACTTAAACATTATTTTATCACAGTTTTCCACATATTAAATTATAAATTCCCCATTCATGTGTTTCCCAAATAGATCTAATTTCCACATAATCAATTTTTTTTTGTTATCATTAATATTCATCATATGAGTTCTAATCCATAATGAAAAGGTGTTGTAATGAAATACTTCTAAATTTAAAATATATTGTTAGAAATGTATCATTTCTTATAATACTCTAATAATATAATATTGGAGTCCAAAAATAAGAACATTAAGGATCCCACATTGTATTTAGTAATATAATAAGGTTAAACTTGATTCCCTTATCTTATTCTAAGGTACACTTTCATGATTCTTAAGGAATTCATTTTTTGTAATTCCCCATATCCTTATAGTTTAAGAAAAATACATTGGAAAATTCATTCTTTTTGTTGAAATTATCATAACGGTGTCATTTCTCTCCATACTTTAAAGAAACTATAATTCCCATCAAGAAAGTATCTAGTTTTTTAATTCTATAATTATCACATGGGAGAAAATACACATTTCCTTTATTCCTTTTACTCATCATTTTCTCTATAAACCCCTTATTTTCATACTCTCCTTCAAATCCATAAAACGTTTAGAATTAATTATATTTCATTATTTCACATGATACTATGTCCTTATATGATGAGAATGTTTCGGTGAATAGTTACCTTCAATGAATTGGCTTCATCCCATCAAATAAGTGTAAAATGTTAATATTTGGATTATTTATATAGTTTGTTGCATGTTTTTGTAATATTTTAAAGTTGGATTAAGACTTAGAAACATTTTTATCATCTTTCTGTCTTAGATTCAGGAATTTTCAATCTATATCCACTCATTTCTTAGGAGAAAATTAATTTTCCAATAAGGATAACATAAAATCCTTCTATTTCATGTTTGATAGCTCTTTTCAATCATTGATATTTTGAATCAATTACCACTATTGATATGCATATCCTGAGAGATGATAAACATCCACACACAAAATATACCTTTCATATTTTCCCAAGTCAAAAAATATCATCTATAAGGAGATTTTCCATTTCATAGACACAAAGGGATTTTTAATCTCATTGAATGGTGGGGGTGGCTAATGAATGAATAAGTTTAAAATTTCTACATCACATTGTTGATTATTGGGATACTGTAAACAAAAAAGGTTATTAATCATAACTAGAGTCAGCTAACCAAATATGTTTATAATTTCATTAGTTTAATATTTAGCAGCAACTCTAACATCATTATCATTCCCCGGAGGAAGTCCTTATTTAGGGTATGTTCATTGGTAAGGTTCTTTTTCCTTACACTAGAAACCATTTAAAAAATATTACATAAACTATATTGGGTATTAATTTTATAAATCATATTTTATAATAAAAATTCTAGTGATATACTTAACATAAACTGAAATTTTTAATAATTTCTTATCTCATAACGATAAACATGGTTTCTTTGGGAAATTTTTTAAATCAGAAAAATATATTAAAACCCCTCATAATCGTTGTTTTATATTATTATCAGAAGCATATCCCATAGTAGTGTCAATATTTGTGTGTACTAAATCCCTTTTTCAGGTACAATGTAAGTCTCAAATCAATCCTGACAAACCATTTTCATATTTTTTAACCCAAAGTACATTTTTAATTGAACCAAATCCACTTGAAGTATCTAGAAATGGAAGTTTTTTTATGGAAAACCGTATAGTCAATACCTCAGAAAAACTTTAGTATGTCCATCTATAGTTATCATAAATGTCTTTCATTTCTTTATCTTCTAGAACCAATGTTTCCTAAATAAATTTCCCAATGTTTCTTCTAAAATTACTCTAATACAAACTATAGTAACCCAGACTTCAGTTGCCAGGAGTTAGTGGATACTTTATTATATTCTTAGAAGTTACAAGGATTCACATCCCAAAGGAAATTTTTTTTTACTTGTATTAGTACACTATATACATAATTAAAATTCAATTTATTTTTTAAAACATAAAATAAAAGAATTGTTTTAGAAAACCATTATTCCTCATAACATATCAATCTGTATCAATTAAAAAATTCTTGGTATTCTAGGGAAAACAAGACATAATAATGGGGTGAGATCATATTCTTTGTAAGGGTAAGTATAAAGCAGAATATACCAGAAAAAATAGGAATAATTATTATAGAAATATATAAAACCAAAACGCATTCCATTTAATCAAAAAAATGATCATAATATATAAGGGGTTAATGATGATCAAATAAATCTACATAAATATTAAAATAATACTGAAACATATCCATGGATTCTCTAATCAATAAAACAATCTCATGGAAAATAATAAAGGATTTAAATATTAGAGAGTTTCTCATTATAAATATCTAACTATAATATCAGGACCTTTTAGAAGACTGTTCGAAGCTGTGGGGAGAAACACATCAAATTTGGTCAACTGATTTGTCTCTAGATACTTGTTGATGCATCGATTAGATACCAATTACCAATCCCCACCCATAAAATACTTATTAAAATTCATTACTCATATAAATGGGATGAAACGTAATTATCATAAAGACTTATATAAAAAATCTTACATAAAAAATTTTAACAATTTTCCCAATCAAATAAACAAAATCATAAACAATCCTAAGTAATATGTTGAATGGTAACATACTTGTACATTCTTAGTCATGATGATCAAAAACCATCCCAAGAAAATATAACTATTATATCAATACAATATATCCCTATTTTTTACATTTAAAACAAAGGGAAAATGTTATTTATGAATAGAAATACCATAAAATGTAACTAAAAACATTTTTCATGAAAATAACATATTCCCTCTAAAATTATTTCACAAAAAAAAGCTACCAAATTTTTTTAATAATAATATTATTTGAAAATAACCTTTTAAAACCTAAAAAATAATATCTAAAACATAGACTAGTAATGATGATATAATATTATGTTCATTCTATACATGTTAAAACAAATATTCTTTTTACATTTACGCTAAAATCCAAACATTCTTTATTTTACAAATAGTCATAAATATTTATTTAAAAACATTTTAAAAAAAATAAAAAATGTGTTTAAATATATTTCATAAATCATTTTAAAATTTTAAATATTTTTTGGATAACAAGGATTTTAATGTAAAATTATATTCGGCCGAAGAGATAAATAATGTTAGATTTTATAAAAAACATTTCTTTAATAATTTAATATATCCAAGAGTGTGAAAATAGTACAATTACTTGAAAAATATCATTAATCACTATATTAAATTAATTTATATTAATTTTAATGTATAAATATCAAATAATATCTTCAATTCAGATATAATCCAGAACAATCCCAACTAATGATGATATTTTGAAATAAAACCTTACCACTTTGGTTACATTTGAATCAAAAGCCATATATATGAAATAAAAACAAATGAAACATTAAATAACATTAAGAGAAATATTTTCGTGAAATATCATATCAAAATGGGTAATACATACACCACACAATGGAATAAGTGGATAATATGGTGCATTTCCTCAGATGTAAAAGTCAGACGAGAAACCCTTATCTTAGGATCGACTTCCTTTCTTTGTGTCAAACCACTTTTATATTAAATATAGGATTATTATAAATATATTAAATACACATTATCAAAAATCATTAACCACATATCATTTAGTTGCATTATTTTATCACCTATTTGTTAACAATTGTTTGTTCACATAATGATTTCATGTGATAATGGCCTCATTTTTAGTTTATGTTTTATTTAGATAATCTTTTTCCTTTTAGTTTGATCATGGTAACATCATCTCCATTATTTTAACCATGATATAAATATCATATATATTCATCGTTTATATTTTTATAGTAATATATTATTGTTAGAGATGGAAAACAAATTACTATGTTCCTGGAGACGGTAAGTCGTTCAAACACATGAACATTGTGGCAATTTTTTTACACGGATAATACGCAAATAAAATAAATATAAATTCACCTACAGGTAAAAATTATTTGGATATATATCATGTATATTAATTAAATTAAACTTTTTTATCACACATAATAAAAATAAAAATAAACATTTCACATCGTTATGTGGAAGAGGTAGTCTACAAGTATGAACAGGCGACATTATTTTTTCTATATAATTGAAAGATAATATGATTTATGTAATATTATATTTAAAAAAATTTATATATGAAAAATAATATATATTCATTTAATTTAAACTTAATTCCTTTCATTTAAAATATAGTTCAAAAACATAACACAACGCTTCACGAGGGGGTGGTCTATCATACATACGAGCTATGTTGTTTTATCGCCCTCAAAATGGAATGTAAGAAAGTATATGAGATATCATAAGTTAAAGTATAATAATTTCATAAATATAATATAAATATGAAAAATACAACATTATATCCATCATTTAATGGTGGGGATGTAAGATGAATTAGGTCATTTCACAAGGCAGTAGTCCGCCGTACACACTATCAACAGTTTAATTTCCCATTACATGGACGTGGAGATGGATATGATTTATTTGAAACAAAGAATAAAAAAAATATTTTTATACTAATTTTATTATATTATCATAGTATATTAGGGATTAAGAATATGGAAGGTGAAATAAAACAAGTACAAACATTTAAAAAATTTACCACTTCTTCGAAGTACCTCTATATATTAATACATAAAACCTCATTTAGAAGAGTTAGTAATATAAATAAGGAATAAATTATTTTGGGATAGAATTAATAAATATATTTTTGGAAGGTATTTTCTTAACCAAATGGTTTTGGTAATGTAAATATGGGAGGAGAATGGGTGGCATTTTATAAGTGGGAGAGAGGACAGACATGTTATTTTTGAAAAGGTAAATTAATACCAATGTTTTTCTCAAATAAAAAGCCTATAAAATAAATAATTATCAAACATAAGAGGTTATAATATCTTAATATGGCCATGAAATTAGTTTTTAAAAAGTTTTAGGTCATTTTTAACCATTATATTCTTAGGTTCCCCCTCTTAAACCCTTTTTTACCTTTACTCTGGTAATTAAATTAAAAAAATTTCACACTTCATTGTGGTAAAAAATTAATCTTACCTTATAATATAACATAAATTATGATTATTAATAATATAAATTTCATTTTTATATATTTAATTCACAAAATTTGAATAATTCAATTTGATATTAAAATGTATATGGGAAGAAAGTGGTTTCCCAAAGAGAAAATTCGATTACAAATATAATGTTTTAATGAAAAAAAAAATGAAATTGATTCCAATTTCATAAATTAGTTAAATTTCAGTTTAATTGAACTAATATTTCTTTAAATCCAATATAAAATAATATTTAAAATTTAAAATAATGTAACTAAAAATGGTTGTATTCAATATAAAACAGTATTTTTTATTGTTTATCAAAATATATATATATCCAGAAAATAATATAGTATCCAACAAAAGATAATTTTAATATATAGATTTAAAAAAAATTAATTAAATTTTCTATTTTTTTAATAAATTAACCATAAATTATTTGTGAAAAGCATGAAGGAACCACATTTTATAATAGTATAGTTTTTGAAAAAACATTTCTTTTTAATTCAAATGGTTCTTATTATATTAACAATAACTAGATAACCATTGAATTTATTTTATACATGGGTGAAACATATATTTCTCATAATTTAGGTAGTAATATTCATACCCTCCAACTTAATTGATATTTTTTAAAGGTTATGTTTTTTTCATAATATATTTACAGAGTATCATGATTATTTCATACCTAGTATAGTGTGCATTGTATGATATTTAGGAGATTAAATTTATTTAAAAATAAATATATTATAAAGTATCCTAGGGTTAAATTATCACAAAATATGGGTTTTTTGTGTCATATATTCTAAAAAACATGATGTTATTCATTTAAAATCACAAGGTGTTAGAGTTTTACCATTGGGTACAATTTTAATATCTAAAAAATTGTTGTACACCTAAATTGAAAAAGAAATTCTATAGTACTCATCTGGGTTTCTAAATATGATCAAATTTTCAATAAAATTAATTTTTTTATATATCATAAATTCTAAATCATATAGATAAGTCTTTACATCCCTTAATGAATTGGGGGATCTATTTCATTATATCCCAGTGTTCTTTACTTGATTTTTTCACAAACCGACCCACAAATCCCACTAAAAATGAAATGATTATTCTTGGGAATACATTAGAATACAATAATATTTAGTAAACAGTTATAAATATTAATTATTCCATATAAATGAAATAATATTGTATTTTTTACACATTCCCCTTGGATAGATTTATGTATTCATCCAATGGGTTTATACTAGTCCGCATTATATCGTTGTGAATCTCTTGATGACTTTCTAAATGGGATCCTATTGATAAAAACTTAATATTAAAGCATTCATATCCCTCTAAATATTAATTCCCAATATTTTATTAACACTATCAAGATATTTATTCTATAAAATTTTCAGTATATAATTATTAATAACCTCAACATATTTAATATTTGTACCTTCCATTACTATGTCATTCACATATAAGAGTAGGATTATAAATATTTCATCCTTGAATTGTAACACCCCGAGATTTTATGAAAAATACTCTTTTTAATTTCATTAATTTCTTGTGTTGTATGATAAATCAAAAGGAGCTTTGACAGCATGAATCCCTGACTTGGCTTGCATTACACGCAATAAAGACCTTCCTCGATAGCGTGTGTAGTACGTAATACTGAGTTTCACTAAACGAGATATTATTATAATATTATTATGAACTAGCTGTTATGAATAGTAATACCCACCTTTGGAAATTTTATAAATTTTATCTTTCAAAATGGACTTTATTTTTGGATTATAAATATCGAAATTAGCTTAGGGTGAAATTTTTGTACTTTTCGGATAACTTTCATATACTGATGAATAGTGAAAATTACTAAATTTTAATTAAAAACAACTTTTTTAATAAAATTAATTAATAGTGATAAATTATTAATTTGAGTGGTTTTAAAGTATATTTAGAATATAGTTTTACCAATTAATACAATTTTGATCATTGGATATAATTTCACATTTAAACCAGACATAAACAAGTGTCAATCTTTTGATAGTTATTATCTCTTAAAAACACGAAATTTGTTCTGACGACTAGAATTAATTTTTATATTAATTAATGCAACTGATATGTTTTGAATTTGGTAAAATATACATCATTTTTTAATTCATAATATCAAATATATCTTAGGCCTAATTTTTGGTATTTTTCTGGAAACTTTCATTTTTTGATGAATAGTGAAACCACTAAGTGGTAGTTAAAAAAGTGAATTTTTCATAAAACTTAATTTTACCGCTTCTGTGAGTGGAATTTCCAAAATCCGAGAGACACGGTTAATATCAAAGACTAAAAAGTGGTTTAATGAGATGAAAATATTTTTTGGTGAATAGTAATTTTTACATTTATTTACCACGGTTAAAAGTAAATAGGATAGTTAAGGGTAAAAATGATATTATTATTACCCTAACACATGTCCTAATTCTATTGGATAAGTGTAATTCTAACAAAAACAACCTTAGGAATAAAATATGACCATTTAGGCCCACTTGGAATAGATTAGGACATTTTATATTAATTTATTTAAAGAAGGGTTAAAATAATTAAAATTAAATTTTAATAAGTAAATCATTTTTAATATAGGGTTATACATAAGATAAATTCGACTATAAGTATTCATTATAAATATAAAACTATTTCCTACATAATGGTAATTTATTTATAATTTTTAGACATTAAATAATGTAATTTATTTATGACACAATGATGATGCAGTAATTATCTTAATAATGAAATATTGACATAATTGATGTTATAAATACAAAAATAAATGTAATTTTAGACTTTTTATGAATTCCACTAATTTTATAGGTTAATATGACATATTATTATTGATTTAGTTAACTTTTTTCTAACTATTAATTCTGTTAGGAGTTTCACAAAAATAAATTACCAAATAGTGTTAAAATTGACATAAAATAGTTTTTTAAACAAATATTATATTATTAATTGTTATTTTATTCCTAAAAACTGTGGTTTTGCCAAATGACTTAGATAATGTTATATATATTAATAATAGAAAACTTGGGGTTCTTTTGGCTTGTTATAGTATGTTTATTAACCTTATAGTGTAAGAAAACAAGAAGACACGGTAAAAGAAAAATTATTTAACTTAAGGTTAAATATAAATGATAAGGTTAAAATCGATACCTAAACTTGTCTAAATTCTATTGGATGACAGGATTTCGACCCATACCCACCTTATCTTCAAAATTACTCAATTTGGAGCTATTAAAAACCGAATATAACTTTATAATAAAATAAAATATTTAGTTTTTCCAAAGGTGCACCTCTCCTCCATTATAAAAGGGAACCTCCTCCCTCTCTTCCTCACACCAATTTGAGCCTTCAAGATCAGACAAAACATGCCAAATTATCTTCTCCATTTCCATAGAAACATCCTAGAGGTTCTGGTCTTCTTCAAAGACCAATTTTAGTGCCCTAAGAGGAGGTCTCAAAGAGGCGCTTCAAAGAAGAGGTAATGTCCGTTACCGATTCTTTCAACTTTATTTCTTCTTACACTTCTTCTTCTTTAGTTGTTTCATTATTAAGTAATTACATCAGTATAACTCATATACCGATATATTATTATAAGTATGAAACAATCCTATTTCACCATCTATCCATCCTACGGAAAACGAAATCACCACGCGTGCGTACGTACAGAATACCATCTCCACACCGTGGTGAAATCTGTTTTTCCAACAACAACTTACATGGATCAGTATAATGGGGTAAGAATAACTATATATGGTTATTATAACATCATACAGATTCAGGTATATTATACCGTCCACTCCAATTCTATTCAATAATTATGGGAACGATATCATCGCTCGTGCGTACGTACGGACTACCGTCTCCATGACGCGATGAGATTCATTCTCCATGTTAACCATACATGAATGATCATAAAGTTTATACAAAGAATAATAATGAAATATATGAATTATACTTGATTTATTTATTTATATATATATATGTCATCTATTTAGTTTCATTCAATTCAATAAGGAAACGAAAACAGCGTTCATGCGTACGTACGGCCTACCGTCTCCATGAACGGTGTATTTCATTCCTTTTATGGATCTATAATATATATATGTATATGATGAATATATATTATATATAAATCATGTTTTAAATTATTTAATTATGTAAATCAGGATATAAGTATTAATATCAAGAATGACAAGTCGAAATACATACGATAGATGAAATGATTTTACCCAAAACACTGCTTTAACATGAAATTTACAAAAGAATGTGTAATATAAAGTCATAAGTGAAACATATATGATATCATAACAATGAATATGATTCTATAATAAGTCAATGACATTATTTAAATCATTATACATGAGGTTCAGATACGTACGAAGCATATCGGACCTAAGGTAAGGGATAATTGTGCAAATCTCATTTTTATCTGAGATTGCTTATTCGTAAGCGTTTACTGGGGTAATTACTATCATCCATGTCCATGTTTTATAAAAGTGTATTCATGTATGTTTAAATCATTTTTACCCATTTGACTTTTACCCATGGTATGGAAGGAATATTTCTTTTATTTACCCTACAAGGTACTTTTTGACTTTTCCGACAAAAGTACGAGAATAATGTTTTTTTAACTTATACGACATGAATGGATTTTTAAAACATTATTTCCAATAAGATTACTTTACAACTTTTCAAGTTTATTTTTAATCAACTTATTTTTGTTTAAAATTGTATGACATGTTAAGAAAGGAAAAATGTTTTTGAAGAAGAAAGGATATTTTCCTCAAGAATTCATTTCAAATGTTTTATCAAAACAATTTTCCATATAAGATTACATTATTTCATATATGTATATTTCAAGTTTAATTTCTCTATGATTTACATGGTTCAATTTTCATATGATGAAATTTCCATTTGTTTTTTATGGATTATGAAATGATGGGATGATTTTTATGAAACCCATTTTATTCTTTGGGTTATGACGAGTGTTTTAGGTTTATTTTGTGGCACAAGTAAGAATGATTTCATTATGAGATGGGTGGGATCTATATCTCCCTCCAATGTATTGGTTAAATATTTATATCTCATTAGATAAACATGGTTGGAATGGCAAGTTAAACCGGTTCAGCAATATAGGACTGGAATGAGGAGTGAACTCGATTCAGAAAGGGACTTTGTCCACTAAGATGGTCTTGGTAGCAATGCCTTGGCTACTATATAAATCATATCATGTGCTTAATGGTTTCCACAATTACATGTTTTATTCCCATGCTATTTTATCATGATTGATGTTCCCTTATGATATATGCCTTACGTACTTCTAAGATTCATGTCTTTGCTCAAGATTTTGATGTTTAGATTTTATGTTCACGTTTTTGCATTCAAATGTTTATGGATAGTTTTATGTTCTCTATGTTTACCCTTACTGGGAATTTGAGCTCACCCCTTTTATGTTTTCTTTTCCCTAGGATATAAAGAAAGGTTTTAGGTAAGAAAAAAAGGGGAAGATCTTTATCGGGAGATGTTAAAGATATTTCACCATGATTAGAAGATTTTATTCCAAGTTTCCAAAGACACTAAACTATTACGATCCTTGTGTGTCTGTTTTTGTTATGTATTAATTATTCCGAAAAAGTAATGTATTGTCCATGTACGTCAAGAATTGGGTCTCTACAGTTGGTATCAGAGGACAGGTTTAGTCAACCTTTGGAAACTAGGATGCGAGAACATTAGTGAGATCCCTAGATATATTTCTAAGGTATGTCTAGGGATGTCCCTAAGGGTAAGTATATGTATAGGTTATATTCCTAGAATTATGGTAACGATATTAGATTAAACCTAATATGTTAGATATTTAAGTTACTCCACCTTTATTAAGATTCTTTCCTCTCACACTATTCTTTTTGGGGTTTAGAAAATGGCTGGAAACAAGATGATTCCCGATAATGAAGGATATGATGGACAATGGAATGATATTCTTCATGAGAAACCAAATGAAATGGGATTTGGAAGTCCAAACATCATTAGTATGCCGAATCAGCAATCTCATAATATGATCAATAAACTGAAATTTGGTAAGTTTCCTAACTCGGCTAATAAAAGAAATATGGAGTTTCATGATGATCATAGAGGAACGAAAGTTCAATTTCTCCTATGTAAATCATGTGGGAAGAGTCATCAAGGAGAATGTTTCAAAGGAACTAGAAGATGATTTGGGTGTGGAAAAGAAGTACATAAATCCAATAAGTGAAAAGGAAAGGGTTCAGTTAACACCATGGATGAGGATAATGGTATTGAAACGACATCAACAATGGTTAAATGTTCTAAATGTGGAATGTACGGGAATTATGAAAACCAATTCCCTAAGGGAAAGTCTCATGAAGAGAATCAGTATGGTCGTATGAGTAATATTTAGGTTGATGATGATTAAGAGACTATAAATGATATGTGAGATGAAAGAATTGTTGAAGCTCAGTCAATGGTTTAAGAAGGTAGTGGAATGATTACATGTTTATCAAGTGTAATGTTGTATAAGTAATCTCATGGTACTATGGAATAAAGAGACATCTAAGGATTGTTACACTATTGTCTTTCCTTAAGTTTTGAAAGTGTGTGGTGAATGGTACTAGTATTTTTTGGAAAGTATATGATATGTGCATAATGAAGGGATAAAGAGAAAATTAAATGTTTGATAGTATTCATGAGCTCATGACTGATATAAAAAGAATGTTATATCATGGTTTGAGTATATAGAATTTTTCGATTTTGGTATGTGGAAAGAGTTAACTTTGGAAAGCATTAATGTTTTCACTAAGGTTTAATGGGTATTCATTTTTCAAGAGAATACATGATTACGGAATTCACATGATTGGAATGTGACTAACAAGATAATGGGGGATAAATAATGGTTGGTTGCTGACATTTCAAGTAAATGTTTTCTTTATACTATGAGCATGGACTGAAGTATTTTAGATAAAGATTGGAATGGATTATGTTATATATAAGATAGTATTGTTTAAGGATAGAACATTTTTCGATATTTTTTATGGGATGTTATAATAATGTAGTTTTATAAAAAGGACAACCTGCAGGATGGGCGACAACCCATCGCGTCGGACAAGGCTGTGGGAATCGAACCGACAACCGAAGTGTGACTGGCCTTTATCACCTACCACTGGCCTACAAGAAGTCCCTATTTAGTAGAAACTAGTTTAATTATATTAAGCTATATGATATATGAAGTATAAGTCCATTTTAGGAACCATATATGATTAATCTCACTATAGATCCACTTGTGTATATTTAATAACTTTTGCTAACCTTTTGTTTGAGACCAATGGAATGACCCATCATTCTATCACATGATCTGATAATACTTCACGAATAACAAATTCAACTTAATTTCTTTAAGAGATGAAGTGGAAATTGTTCAAGGCACGAGAAACAGTGAGATTGTACCAAAATAAAGTAAGTATTTATTCTAATTCAAATTCTTCAACTTTAGGGAAATGATCTTGAAAACCAAAAATGTTGTTCTAGTTCCCTTATATCAGATGAATCATATGGCACCCTAGATTGTCACAAATTTATGGCTTTGTGATTGTTGGATTTTTCATAGCCATGTTCTCTACCACTCTCCATCAGAACTTGATGGTTATATTTTTCTTCCATATCGATATTTTCACCTATGTGCTCCTACGAGAAAACCCAGTGATGAGTTAATTTGGGCAACCTTTGTGTTTCAAACTTTAGTTTTTAAAGCAATGTTTTGGTATTCCTTTTTACGATGTGGGTTTATATTAAATAATCTTTTGAGTAGTAAACCATTTATAACCTCGAATAATTTCAAGGGTGAAATTCATTTTAAGGGGGGTAGAATGTAACACCCTGAGATTTTATGAAAAATATTCTTTTTAATTTCATTATTGTCTTGTGTTTTAGGCTACACAAAAAGTATCTTGCACAACATGGATCCTTGACTTGGCTTGCATTACTCGCAATAAAGACCTTCCTCGATAGCGTGTGCAGTACGCAACACCATGTTTCACTAAACGAGATATTATTATAATATTATTATGAACTAGCCGTTATGAATAGTAATACCCACTTTTTGAAATTTTATAAATTTTATCTTTCAAAATAGACATCATTTTTGGATTCGGAATATTGAAATTATCTTAGGGTGAAATTTTGGTACTTTTCGGATAACTTTCATATTCTGATGAATAGTGAAAATTACTAAATTTTAATTAAAAACAACTTTTTAATCGAAATAATTAATAGTGATAAATTGTTAATTTGAGTGGTTTTAAATTATATTGAGAATATATTTTTACCATTTAATACAATGTTTTTCATTGGATTTAATTTCACATTAAAACCAGAGATAAACAAGTGTCAATCTTTTGATAGTTATTATCCCTTAAAAACGCGATATTTTTTTTGACGACGGGAATTAATTTTTAAATTAATTAATGCAACTGATATGTTTTGAATTTGGTAAAATAGACATAATTTTTTAATTCATAATATCAAATATATCTTAGGCCTAATTTTTGGTATTTTTCTAAAAACTTTCATTTTTTGATGAATAGTGAAACCACTAAGTGGTAGTTAAAAAAGTGAATTTTTCATAAAACTTAATTTTACCGCTTCTGTGAGTGGAATGTAGAAAATCTGAGAGACATGGTTAATATCAAGGACTAAAATTTGGTTCAATGAGATGAAAATATTTTTTGGTGTATAGAAACTTTTTACTTTTATTTACCACGGTTAAAAGAAAATAGGATAATTAAGGGTAAAATGATATTATTATTAACCTAACACATGTCTTAATTCTATTGGATAAGTGTAATTCGACCAAAAACAACCTTAGGAATAAAATATGACCATTTAGGCCCACTTAGATTATATTAGGACATTTAATATTGATTTATTTAAAGATGGGTTAAAATAGTTAAAATCAAAGTTTAATAAGTAAATCATTTTTAATATAGGTTTATACATAAGATAAATTCGACTATAAATATTCATTAGAAATATAAAACTATTTCCTACATAATGGTATTTTATTTATATTTTTTAGACATTAAATAATTTAATTTATTTATGACACAATTATGATGCAATAATTATCTTATTATTGAAATATTGACATAATTGATGTTATAAATACCCAAATAAATGTAATTTGAAACTTTTTTTGAATTACACTAATTTTATAGGTTACTATTACATGTTATTATTGATTTAGTTAACTGCGATCGAACTAATCATTCTTTTATGATTTTCTCAAAAATCAAATACCAAATAGTGTCAAAATTGACATAAAATAGTTTTTAAAACAAATATTATATTATTAATTGTTATTTTATTCCTAAAAATCTAAGGATCGGACAAATGACTTAGATAATGTTATATATATATTAATAATAAACAACTTGGGGTTCGTTTGTCTTGTTATAGTAAGTTTATTAACCTAATAGTGTAAGAAAACAAGAAGACACGATAAAAGTAAAATTATTGAACTTAATGTTAAATATAAATGATAAGGTTAAAATAGAAACCTAAACATTTCTAAATTCTATTGGATGAAGGAATTTAGACCCATCCCCACCTTATCTTTTAAATAACTCAATTTGGAGCTATTAAAAACTGAATATGACTTTATAATAAAATAATATTTTTAGTTTTTCCAAAGGTGCCCCTCTCCTCCCTTATAAATCGACACCTCCTCCCACTCTTCCTTACACCACTTTGAGCCTTAAAGCTTGTCCAACCCCTGCCAAATTATCTTCTCCATTTCCATAGAAACATCCTAGAGGTTCTGGTCTTCTTCAAAGACCAATTTTAGTGCCCTAATAGGAGGTCTCAAAGAGGCACTTCAAAGAAGAGGTAATGTCTGTTACCGATTATTTCAAATTTATTTCTTCTTCCACTTCTTCTTCTTTAGTTGTTTAATTATGAATTAATAAAATCAGTATAACTCATATAATTATATGTTATTATAATTATGAAACAACTCTATTTCACCATCTATCCATCCTACGGAAAATGAAATCACCACGCGTGCGTACGTACGGAATACCGTCTCCACGCCGTGGTGAAATCTATTTTTCCACCAACACCTTACATGGATGGGTATAATGGTGTAAATAAAAACTATATATGGTTATTATAACATCATACTGATTCTGATATATTATACCATCAACTCCAATTCTATTCAATAATTATGGAAATTATATCATCGCTCGTGCGTACGTACGGACTTCCGTCTCCATGACGTGATGAGATTCATTCTCCATGTTAACCATACATGAATGATCATAAAGTTTATATAATGAATTATAATGAAATATATTAATGCAACTAGATTTATGTATATATATATGTAGGTCATCTATTTAGTTTCATTCAATTCAATAAGGAAACGAAAACAGCGTTAATGGGTACGTACGGCCTACTGTCTCCATGAACGGTGTATTTCATTCCTTTTATCGATATATAATATATATATATGTATATGATGAATATATATTATATATAAATCATGTTTTATGTTCTGGAATTATTTAAATCAGGATATAAGTATTAATATCAAGAACGACAAGTCGAAACACATACGATAAATGAAATGATTTTACCCAAAACGCTGCTTTAACATGGAATTTACAAAAGAACGGGTAATATAAAGTCATAAGTGAAACATATATGATATCATAACAATGAATATGATTCTGTAATAAGTCAATGACAGTATTTAAATCATTATACAGGAGTTTCAGATACGTACGAAGCATATTGGACCTAAGGTAAGGGATAATTGTGCAAATCTCATTTTTATCTGAGATTGCTTATTCGTAAGTGTTTACTGGGGTTATTGCTATCATCCATGTCCATGTTTTATAAAATTGTATTCATGTATGTTTAAATTCCTTCTTAACCATTTTACTTTTACCCCATGGTATGGAAGGAATCATTCTTTTATTTACCCTATAAGGTACTTTTTGACTTTTCCGACAAAAGTAAGAGAAGAATGTTTTTTAACATATACGGCATGAATGGATTTTTATAACATTATTTCCAAGAAGATTCCTTTAAAAGTTTTCAAGTTTATTTTTAGTCAACTTCTTTTAGTTTAAAATTGTATGACATGTTTAGAATGGAAAAATGTTTTTGAAGAATAAAGGATATTTTCCTCAAGAATTCATTTCAAATGTTTTATCAAAACCATTTTCCATCTAAGATTACATTATTTCATATGTGTATGTTTCAAGTTTGATGTCTCTATGATTTACATGGTTCACTTTTATTATGATGAAATTTCCATTATGGATTATGAAATGATGGGATGATGTTTATGAAACCCATTTTATTCTTTGGGTTATGGTTAATGTTTTAAGTTTATTTTGTGGCACAAGTAAGAATGATTTCATTATGAGATGGGTGGGACATATATCTCCCTCCAATGCATTAGGTAAAGATTTATATCTCATGAGATAGACATGGATGGAACAGTAAGTTAAACTGGTTCAGTAATACAGGGCTGGAATGAGGAGTGAACTCGATTCAGAAAGGGACTTTGTCCACTAAGATGGTCTTGGCAGCAATGCCTTGGCTACTATGGAAATCATATCATATTCTTAATGGTTGCCACAATTACATGTTTTATTCCCATGCTATTTTATCATGACTGATGTTCCCTTATGATATATGCTATACTTACTTCCAAGATTCATGTCTTTGCTCAAGATTTTTATGTTTAGATTTTATGTTCAAGTTTTTGCATTCAAATGTTTATGGATAGTTTTATGTTCTCTATGTTTACCCTTACTGGACATTTGAGCTCACCCCTTTTTTGTTTTCTTTCCCCCCAGGATATAAAGAAAGGTTTTAGGTAAGAAAAAAAGGGGAAGATCTTTATTGGGAGATGTTGAAGATCTTTCACCACGATTAGAGGATTTTATTCCGAGTTTCCAAAGACACTAAACTATTACGATCCTTGTGTGTCTGTTTTTCTTATGTATTAATTATTCAGAAAAAGTAATGTATTGTCCATGTACATCAATCTTTGGGTCTCTACATGAATGACTTATAATATCAATATTAATATGTATTTCACCGTACAAAACCATTATCTATTATGAAATCTTTGAAATTTGGGTAATATTAAATTGGTTCCTACTTCAAGAAATGCATATTTTGATTCATTACAGATGCCTTGTTTTTTTAGTTTCACTTAAAACCATCCAATTTATTCGCATATACTTCCTCATCAATGATATCATCAAAAAAATTATACCAATCTACTAAAAATTTAATCTATATAAATTAATAATAATATAATACTTAATTATATTATTATTTTTGACCACTAACAAATTAAACTACATATTTCTACTAAAATCAATTAAAATTAATCTTAGCATGGTAATACTTTCTACAACCTGATTCTCCTTTCCAAAAGAACATCTATTCTGTATATGGTTACTTATTTTATTATATTAATTTTTTTACCTCTCAATATTCTTAAATATAATAAATACAAATATTTTTTCAATTATAACTCCCACTTTCCAAAATAACTTAACCAAATTCATCTCCAAGGCTCTTAGTCTCTCCTTACTTACATTGAATTAAATTGCGTACTTCAAATAGAAACCTATATATCATATTTCATGTAATTTTAATTCTCTATAATTATATTTATGGAATTAATATTTATATATCTATATCTTTCAAAATATCTTTATTTGATAATATAATATTATCCCCCATATTCATTGAGCATTTAGGTATATATTTGAGTAGCCCAAGCTATAAACATTCGATACCTCTTGAAAATTGTGAAATTTTATAACTTATTGAAATTATATTCATAATAACATGGATCTTTTTAATCAATTATTTCTTTTGAACATCATTTTCTTCCATGGGAATATCTTTCCAAAAGATCTTCCCATTCAGTAATTAAATACATATTCTGACATTATATTGATTTTCTTTATCTTTCAGGTGAATTCCAATGTTCTCAAACATAAACATTTATAACTCTTATATTTTTTATTCTTGAATTAAACCCCTAATTTTTGAAATATTATATCTCATTGAATTATATGTACTCTGGGTAAAAATATATATCTCATAATTTTTTAATTTCAGATAAATTTCCTTTGGTATTTTGGAATAATTTCTCACTCTTTATGCATATTAATTTAATTTCCAATTCATTTAATTAGAAGCATAATTATATTCAGTTATTCCATGCATAATTATTTCAATAAAAATTCATATTAAATTAAAAACAATATATAAATTCCTATAATTATATTCACTAATATTGTTGGACCTCAATCATTTTCTCTTGCTTCTACCTCCCTTTCCATCATTGACTTCTACTAAAAAACATTAGGAACACATAATATTTTTACTTCATGAAATAAAAACATATTTTTGTTTCTTATCATTAGTGAATGTTATGAAGTAAAATGATACTCCATTAGAACTAATTTCAGTATTTCACTAAACATCATGGTGAACAAGCTCTACACATCAATATTTTTGTTTTCTTCTGATCATGTCAAATAAAACCTTTTTCAAATTTATGAGTATAAAAATATCACAACATCAAAGATCTATGAGGTCGTGTTTTATTAAAATATTTAAGGTTTTAAATACCTTGTTATTATTACTTAGGTTTAGAAGAGGGAAAATCCATATCTATAAACTTTTAGAAGTTGTTTGTTTGGTAATTAGTGCTCAATCTAATGTTCCCGGTAGATAAAAAGCCACATCTTCTACTCTTTGGACATGGCCACGGAACTCTGAGTAATATTTATCTTTATATTAATTAATATATTTATAAATCTTGTATCATATAGATATATAATGTAAATAAGTTTTATCCATAGACCTTGTATGTGTCAAAAACCCATCATGTAATGGTTATATTCATCCAAAATCTAGACCTTAACCTCACCATTTAAAATGAATTCAATTTCTTCCTCATCATACATTTGAACATTAATGAAATTTGTTGATTCGTAATTCTATATGCATCCCCTCTCTTATATTGAGTGAAATGAAACCCCAAATTTAGTGATCCATGGTACCAAAAGAAAATATTTTCTCAAATAAAAAAGTCCACTACCTTCATATATTGAATTAATTAATCTTGAAATTCTTTAATTTTTCCTAACAAAAATAAAATTTTAATCACTATTATCATTTATGGTATTCCCCATATACCATACTGACAACATATTTATCTCAGTGAAATTTATTTACCTCAATTACTCTATAGAGTTTTACCTAATGACTTATTGTTACTTCCTTTATAAATATGTCATCAATTCCTTTCACATCCAATATTATTCTTAAAAATCACTATATATAAGATATTTATTATAAAAAATATTTCAATCTTCCTTAAACACCATTTTAATTTGGATATGATAATTAATTATGACAGTTACATTTTTTCCTAATAATTCTATATGCTATGATAATAGCGAAAATTAGCACAAATTATTTTAAAATAAAACATTAATTAATTTGATATAATTATAAGTCATTTTGAACTAATTTACATTATCAAACACATGTATAAATATCAATAATCTCATAATGAATAACCTATGTGTCATAAAAATGTTGTTCAATGTTTGTGACTTCTAATACATGTCATCTTGAGCACAATCATCTCTATTTTGGTCTTCTTCTCTCAGGTTTTGAAAGAAATTTTTCATACTATTGATATATAAAACAACCCAGGATTTATTATATCCAACCTTTAGTATTTTATTCTTTCATGGTTTTCTATTCAGCTCCCATAAATGGAATATCAAGATCCTTCTTAATCATTTATTCATTAATATGCATCCTTTTGATTCTAATCTATGTCCCATAAAACTACCATATCGGAATCATTCCTTCTTATGGTTCCATACCTTATAATAACAGTAAAATCAAAATAAATTAAAATTATGTAAAAGGAAGAAATATAACTGATTGTACTGATGAGTGTACTTTTTAGAATTTATCTATGATTTGAAACCTCATTTTTGTGTTTTCTTAGAAATGTATAGAAGATAAACAATAAAATTATCAACTTGTGGAAAAAATAATGAAAATATACCCAAATTGAACAAAAAAATCAATATCAATGTTGAAAAACAAAGGAATAATAACCTCACTCTAATCCACATCACTATGATTAAACTCAAATATATAAGACTAAACATTTATTAGTCAACAAAAAATTAAATAACACAATAAATTTACATGCATTGCACATAAATTATAATTTTCATAGAAGAAAACTGGTTTATTTTCATTACATTGAGAAGATAAAATGATTTAAATAACTATGACTAATTATAAAAATTACTAAGTGGTATCACTAAATCTCAATTGGAGGGATTATCTTGTTATCTTGTTATACCAACTTATGTTTTTTTATCCGAGACCATACATCAAATAAGATAACTCATTATTTTATGCTGTAAATTTTTATATAACCACTAATTTCTTGTGAAAATTTGATTTTACTCTTATATTCCATTCTAATCATTATTATGTTTTTTCCTTTCTTGAAAAACTATCTAGTTATAATTTTGTGTATAACATTATAATTACTCTAACATACCACAACTTCTATTCACATCATCTAAAAACATTACCACTATACACCACATATGGAATAGAATCTTTGAGAAATGTGGTTATGGAATGTATAATTAAGAACACCTCACTATACTACATTTTTACCTATGCTATATTTATAAATATAAGTCAAATATTCTATATTTCTATTTCTATTAAACTAATTTATATTGAATAAAGTTTACATTCCTAATTTAATGATGAATTAGTTGGGAGATGGATCATGATTGAAGGGGGTGGTAAGTGATGACATGGGTAATAGATGATGATTAAAGGGGGTGGAACTAATAAAGAAAGGAAAGCATAATAGTTAAAGAGGAGATATTAGTGATGGATATAAGGGATAATAATTATGTAGGTTTATTTGGGTAAAGGGGAAGAAAATGGATTTAAAAATTTAGGAATCACTTAATCAGATTTAAAATAAATAATTGTAAAATGAATTTATAGTAGTTTTTTGTGCAAATATTAAAAAATAACAAAACCTCCCAAATTAAATATTTTTTGGTGGTTTCAGAAACCCTATCTAAAAACCCATCACTCATTATATATTTTTCAATTATGTAAAGAAATAGTTGGAAGATAATTTGAGAGAGATTGGAGAAGCACCTATATGATGATTATCTCTACTTTTTTTCACTATTTATTAATGTGGAATCATCAAAATTTGAAAATAAATGGATTTAATTGAAGAAGAAAAACTATAGTGGTTGTGTAGTTATTTTATAACCATGTTATTTTATTATTTTGAAAAAAGATTCACCCATAAAACAAGTATTTTTAGTTGAAAGAGAAATTAGGAATTTTTTTCAAAAATAATATCTTTTTTTATTAAATTTTAGAGTTTTAATAGTCATTGTGAAGAAGAATAGGTGACACTCTATTGAAACTGGAATCAGAGACTAATTATTTTAGAGTATTATTATTTAAATTTATTTAAATAAATATCCTAAATTGGGGAGAAATTTTTTTTCCCTTTTAGGATATATTTTATACATGTGAGTTTAAAGGATAATCCATTAACGACTTAATCCATTTATTGATTCTGGTGATTTATGTGGTGATAGATGCTACCATTACATTTTAAAGATATTTCCATTCATTTTAAATGGGAACCTTGTACATCATTATGTTATTTTTAATTTTGTTGATGCTTAAATGTAATAACTAATAAAAACTAGTCGAAATCTAAATGGTTTGGGTTTAAAGAATGAATTTTTTGTGACCACTTTTCTGTAATCATCATATGAAATAACAAAGTTTTCTTTGTAGGAGATCAAAATATTTTATATTCACTAATTAACTCAGAGGAGAGAAATTAATATAGGAATTCATTATATTGGAAATAGTGCCTTCTTCATGCAAAATGTTTTTACATATTCATTACATATCCTAGAAAAGTATATATAGATAGATATTGTGATATCATAGATTATAGAAAAGGAAAAATAAATAATACAGTCTCTTAAAATTATTTAAAAATAAAATAAAATGATTCATAGATTCAATTAATTGTAAACTATATATTTTGAAATAAAAATGAATAAAATAAAAACTATAAAAACCTTCATCATTATACAGTTATACTAGAAATTAAATAATAGACTGTGGAAATAAATAAACGGTGAAAAACATAGTATTAACTGAAAATAATATTAGTATATCCTATCATTGAAAGATAAATATGAATCAATGATGGTGAAAAAATGTATTAAAACGTAAGGTGGAATTTAAGTTACCATATAACACGAGATATGGAAAATCAAATGTGAACATCATTCACAATATAAGAAACTGATTACCAATTTTCATATATTCAAGGGAGATTAATAATAAAGGAACATATATTTAAAATAAATCTTCTCTGAATATGGTATTAATACTTAACAAAATGGAAATCATTAAAAGAAGAGCATGATATAAGAATACCAATAATATCATCTACCTTGATAAAATAAATAACATTTTACACTCCATATTATAAAAATTTTAAAAAACCAGAATTTTAGGGGAAAATACAATATTGGGTTTATCATCCACTTATTAAATTATATCATAATACAAAAACATATATATATTTTTGTGTGTGTTTGAAACTAAAGATACTATACATGGGGATATTTTAAATTGATGACTTTTTTTATTATGAGAGAAATCCATAAACAATGAGAAGTTTTAATTATCTTGTAAATTTGTTTTTGGATTTATATATGGGGAAAATATTTCTTAATTAGTGTTTTGCATGTAATTTGTAACGTATTAGAGTAAAAAAAGGTTTGTATCATAAATTGGGAATTCTATTCATAATGAATCAAAAATTTCATAAAAAAGAATAAATACTAAAGGGAATATGTCTCTTAATGAAGAATAAATTTTATAAAAATAAAAATTTAAACTAAAAATTAAATGTAAAAATGAATTTATATTTAATTATTATTTAAAATATCATAAAATTTATATATTATATATATTTTTTAGAGGATTCCATTTTAAAAAATTAAAATATGAAAAGTTCCAATTATCATTTGAAAGAAAATAATTATAAATATTTCACATCATTTTTTGGTAGTTTATAAAAAAACTATTCTTATTATTCAATATGGTCGTTAGATATTGAAATTTAGTTGAAGTATTCATTGAAAGATAACAAAAATTTTATTAATAATTTTTCATCTCTAAATTCTACTCTTAAAATTATTATAAATAAAAAATTATATCAAAACATCATCTATAGTTTTTTTACATTTAGAATTAATCATGTGGTCACATATTTTAAGATAGGTAATATAATTTTTAATAATTGTGGGGGGAGGATGGATACAAACAAAAATAGATAAAGATATTGAAATATAGTGTACATATTGGATATAAATTTAGGGTTTTTTGATAAAAAAATATAAAAAAAATAGTGTCACAGCCATGTGTTTCTTATGTAGGATTAGTTGTCAATAATTGGATTCAACCTTTGAAGAAGTCAAATATTGATGTATTGAAATTTTTTAATTTATTGAAAAATGGAAATATTTTTTTTTGTTATAAAAAATAACTTAACATACACTCTATTTGGGGATATGTTTTGATTAGTTTTTAAAATAATTTTGGGATTTATATTGGTCGGATGATATAATTTATATTTTATTTTAGGAAATTTGGATAGTTTAATAGTCTATTTTAAATAGGGTGTTTTATTTATACATTAAAACTAATAAAGAAGATATAATTGGAATTATTTTATATAAATTTTTATTATTATTTTATGTGAAGTAATATAGAAAATTTAATTAATTACTTCCCTTTATCAAATAAATAAGGTGTTATTTACCTTTAATTGGTATATATATGTAAGTTTTTAGATTATTCTTTAAAGATTTAAAATTCATTAAAGACATAAGGGTGTATTTTGATAAGGGTAAGTTGAATATAATTAGACCATGATATGATCCTCATAATGGTGTGATATACCAATGCATATGGTAAAACATTTTATATAGAGTCTTGTAAAAGTTAAAATAATGTCATTGGAGTGGATTTCTAATAAGGATTTCATTTCCATGATAATTCCTTAGAAATAAATTCATTTAATAACCAATGTGAACACAAAAAAAATTGAGCGTCTTCGTTTCTTTTATAGGAAAACTAATAGTGTCATTATAAGGTGAAAATCATGGTAAAACTAATGAAAATACATCTTTGGAACTCTAATGTATTCATTCAATTTTTAAAAAAATTAAACATAAAAAATACATCCAATAATATCATTTAATTTTTATTATATTTTCATAAGTGGATGATACATATTTAAATTTAATTTTTAAGAAAAATATATGAAGGATTCTCAGTGTTCCTAAATAAGTTATGTATAATATGGGTGAAGTGCTTTTTAATTCCACTATAGTTGAAATGTTAAATGAATATTGAAGATAATACCATGAATGGAGACCATTTTAATAAAATTTAAGGAGATGATATTAAGAGATAAAGGATTTCATATATTAATATGTGTAAAATCATGATGGAATTGATGGGGAAACACTGGGAAACATTATAATGTAATTATATTTTTAAAAATTTAAAACCAAATTACGGTACACAAATAATTATCCCAATAAGGATAGAATTTTATAAAAAAAATTATTATTATTTACCTAATATTATTATTCCTGGTATGTATCCTGTTAGTTATTATTGGAAATAAATCTTGTCATCGTTGAAGCCTTTATTCCCTGGGTTGTGAATGAGTTTTAGTGTTGGGGTTATGGGGTTGATTTTCTAGTATTATAAAGAGAGAAAAGTGATTTGTTTTTTAAAATAGATTACTACAATGTTATAAAGGCAATAAACAATTGTTTGAATGTGGTTTTTATCATTCTAAATTTAGAGTGAATTTATTTTTATATAAGGTGTGATAGAGTGATTATAATGTAAATGAAGGGAAACTATGTCATGTATTAGTATTTATCCTCATTTTTTATTTTTATTTTGATATTTTGAATATTATTTATAAGTAATTTCACTAGTTGTTTTAATCGATATATTTGAGTTAGGGGTAAGTAAATCCATAATTTTGGGGCATGAATTAACATTTTGGTTGTTTCAATTTTGTATATGGATTTTATTCATTATCTATTATTTATTATATATTATTTTTAATTTAAATTATCTTTATTAATTAGTGATTATATTCTTGTTATGTATTATATAATATGGTATAAGTATAATTTACCAAAATTTATTTTTTAAAACACCTAAAGAAATATTTTTTATGAATGTTTGTTTATATCATTAAATATTTTTAAGAGTTTAATTTAATGAGGTCTTTACTGAAGTTTATCGATAAGTCACATTGATCTGTCTTGATGAATAATTTTTCAAAAATATAAATCTTATCTCCTAATGTTATGTAATTATGGTTTTAAATGAGGGTATTGTAATAAAAAATGGGGCACTAATTTTATAAATATGAATATATATTTCTCTAATTCACAAGTGAGAATAATTTGGATATAACATATAGAAAATTTATAATATGTAGATTTATTATTCCTTGTTGTAAATGAAAAAGGTAGATGAAGAAAACATAAACACTTTTAATAGTGAGGTGCTCTTATATATATCCCAAAGTTGGTGAGTATAGATTTATTTATTTATTATGTTTTGTGATCAATATCTATATTAAAGTTAGAATCAACCATTAGAATAAAAAAAGGAGAACCAAGTTTTTAGTTCTTGTAATTCTTATATTCTAGATCATATTTTAATTTTATTGAGTTCATGTGATTTATTTATATATCCCATGATAAAAGTGGGGAATGGAAATAAAGGAGGAAAATTTGACCCAAAAACTAAAAATTTTACTAATCCTGGATATTATAATAACATTTTAGTAGTTCAGTGGCTCATGTGAGGAAAAACCCTTCATTTCTATACCTAATATGATCTTTTACATTAGTTGTAAACCCTTTAAACCAGAGTTATTTATATACATGATATATTAGGTAATATGTATATGTTTAAGGGCATATTATATAATTAAATAATTTTATTATTTGTCCACTAGTAGGATATTTTTATTTTTTTAATTGGTGGATTACTTTTATAAGAGCCTAAATTGGATAAAACTATTTATACACTAATTCAAAACTATCCCTCTAAGGGTTTTATTCAGTTCCCTTGTGAAAATATATACTTTATAATCAATGATATATTTTCCTTTTATTGGGATTTTTGGGATTAATGATGTGGTTTGGCAGTATTTTTGTGGTTCATAATTAGTTATATATTATGTTAGTGGTTATGGAATATGATTACTATATTGGTGGTTTTGTTGATGATGTGTGAGTGAAAGAGAATTGAGAGAGTTTGTTATATTTTCTATATTGTTTTTATGTTAAAGAGATTACAATTACATGAATTCATCCAATAAAAAATATTTATGATCATATAACCATACAAAACAATGCTCTATGACGTTATGTTTGGAAATTTAAGCATCTCATTCCTACACCATTCCTCCCAACCAAAATCTAACTATTTTGTAACATAGTGAATTCGCCCAGATATAAAGAGGTTAGAAAATAGTGTTGGATTTCCAATTTATCATTTTAAAGTTATATTACTGGGACCAAAAGGGGCCCAAATACCCTAATAGGGGGTAAATCATTGTAAGGATATTCTATTTCAAAATTCTTCATGCACTAATGAATCTTGACCTCAATGTTATAAGGGCACTTTGTTTGCACTTATGTGTTAATGTTGATCTAATTCTTCCATTATTTTTCTGATTATGATGATGATTCTTTGAATGTAATGAAGGAAAAAAAACACATAGCCGCAAATATTTTTACATGTTTCACCCTCACTAGGCTATATCAACGGATCATACAATGATGTTTTACCACTGTACCAAATCCGCTAAAATTCAATACCAATATTGTTCGGTCTATATTACTTTTATGCTCAGGCACACTAAGATTACAAAGTATAGGTTTAGCTCACTACTTTTCAAGGGTAACTCCCAGTTTCTCTCTCTCTCTGGATCACTACCGGTAGAAAGGATAGTGTTATTCTTCTTCCTTCATTCACTACCCTATATGGGATCCACTCACAGTTTACGTACTTGTAGGTCCCTTAATTATCTCTAGTGAAATATGCATCTTTAACTATTGATAGATGATATATTTAATATCTACTTTCATCCACAGATAAATACTGCTTTACCATAGAATTGAACTAGGAAATATCAAATTTTATGCACAACCCTTATTTCGACTTTCATTCAATTCCCTTGCCTTGCAAGTAAAATTTCCAATTTTTCATGAAATACCAAATCCACTTTTCATGCAACTGCCACAATTTTTCGCAGCCTTCATTTTAAGATCAAAATGAACTTTTATGTATAACATCATTTTTTTATGCGCAACACCAATTTTATTGGCCAACTCCCTTTGCGTATTTTTTATGTGCACTATATCTATGATCTTCTCTAAGCCATGAGTCATGCCGAATGAGGGGTTCACCTCTTATTTATTGGAATTTCCATCCTCCATGTGCAAAAAAACTCTCATTCACAGTAAACACTCATTCTTTGCACAATCATTTTCACACATGAACCATTTTTCGTGAACACGTCTCTATTTTTCACAAACCTCCTGCCTTTTCAATTTTTCGACGTTCTGATCTTGAAACACACTCTATGAAAATATTCCAATTTGAATTCACTATTGCATGAAAAACCAATTTTTTGCTCATTCCATGTTTTTCACACACCACTCCAATATTTTTCACACCTTCATTTTCCATCAACACCATTCTCCATTTTCCGATTTCCAGGCCCAAAAATTTGGAAAACACTAGAAAACAGTGTCACTTTAAATTTGTTTTTTACACCACCTCCATATCATCCATTCCTTTGTCAAGGTTCTTCTTTCAATCATTTATTTTCAATAACATCTCTTTAACTCTACAAATGACCTTGTAAACCCCCTTTTTCAAAAAATTGAACATCGTGATCTACTTTGTCGACAAACACAACATGGAGGCCCACTTTGTCAACAAACACAATCACCACAAAAATGCTTCAATGAAACCATGAGGGATTGTTTCCTAATAATTACCAAATTGTTTAAAATATAAAACCTTAACTATAAATAAAAAGATAAAAAAATAATCTTTAAATAAATTAATGATGCACCCATCCCATAAATAAATAATAGTGTGAGAAAACCATCATAGGAATGAATAAATATTTATAATAAAATAAAATGTATACTTGTAATATCATATAAAGTGTGTCATTCAACATATAAACATGATTTATTAAGGTTCCAGTCCAGTATAAAATGTACCAATATAAAAAAACTGAGATATGGATCATCCAAAATGGGCCTCCAATGAGCCTTTACCCCATGTGTTCCCATTATCAATTTCAGATATTTAACACAAGACTTTTTCAATTACCAACATCGAAGACATAATGTTTCTATATACACATAAGGTTTTCGTGTTGGTTCTTATTACTATTTCATTGTGAACCCCCACCATAATAATATAAATGATAATATTAAATTATATTTCCCTTATCTTCCATGAATAACATAATAAATATTGTTTATACTAAACCATTTATCTTTTATCACTTAGTAAATTCAATAATTTTCATGCGGCCTTACCTCACCCTTTGTAAAATGAGGTTAAAAAAATTACAATACTAGGTTGAAATAACCATATCATCATCCCTGGTAAATAAATTAAGATGTATAATAATATCTATTATATTTTATTTAAGGGGGGATTTTTTGGAAAATTTTATATTGCGGAAAATTGATTGTAATATAAGCTTTTCCATGAGACGAGAGGGATATAATGATTTAATGATTTTACCACCCATTATTTTATAGATGAATCAATAATAAACCCCATCAACTATCAAAAAAATAAATGAAAAATTTGAAATATAAAACAATAAAATAAAAAGAGATTTTTAATATTGTTTGGTATTTTTAGATGAATAATTAATTGATTAAATCAAGTATACTTTAATGTATACACTGATGATGATAATCAACCTCACTTTGGTGGTTGTATGTACCTATCTATAAAATAACAGTCACTCAAAAAATGTAAATAATCTAGGAAACAAGGGATATAACTATACTATTACTCGGATGAGGAATACTAGAAAACACTTATAAAATATAGAGGACTGGAGGACTTTTAATTGGCTGAATAAACTAAAGAACTTTAAGAACCACCATTTTCATATATCTGGTGGGATGAATAATACACCCCGCTTCATTTTAATTTATAATTATAGGTTTATCCCACATCCTCTATGGAATATGATCAAAATAAAAACCATAAGAGGTGAAATAAATAGACATATAATGTTATTTGGAATATTAAATAGAAATTGAAAGTAGATTAACTCCTAAACCATATTGGGAGATGTATTAATTAGACTATAAATGTGTTAAATATATCAAAGTAGGTTTTTGAATGGCCACTTTTACAATTCCTATGAATTTAACTCACGTAATTGGAAATGAAATCCTAATACTCTAATCCCTATACCAATTCTCACATGAGCCTTTTAATTTAAAAATGATAGTTATTTATTAATATAAATAACTGAATATTTATTTTATATATCATTAAATATTTATTTTAATAATTATTTAAAAAATTCAAATGAAATAAATTAAAATTTTATTTGTGTGTGTAATAAATACGTATATGTTAAATATATATTTACACAAGAACTAATGACATTATTTTAAAACTCCCAATTAGAATGATTTCATGTGTAACCCCAAGGGATATTTTTAATGTTTGAAATGAACTAGAATATATTATATGTAATCATAAACTAAGATAATTATCTAGTAACATCTCATATCTACCCATGTTACATATAGTATTGGATTAATATATTCCACTAAATGACCCTTAGATAGGATCATTTCTTCTTAACATCGAGATTAAGAATGAAAAATGAATAATGAAAATATTGTATGCCTTTTATATATTTCTCAATAAATTATTTTTCAAAATATATTAAAATTATAGAGAATTTGACTATCTTAGATTGTGTGTGAACTTACTTATTCAAAAAAAATTGATTTTCAACATATCATAACCCTCCATATTGATGAGTACATGTTTTCTTAGTTAATAAATTCCTTTAACTTGATTTTTTTCATTCCCACTTACCATATATTAATATAAATTCTAAAATGTATTTATATAGTACTCAAAGTATAAAACATTACTAGTAGGGAACCTATTAGAAAACCTCAAGTCAATGGATCCTTAGTCATTGTTCACTTAATTAATGTCAGTCGCACATCTATGATAATCAATGGAGTGTATTTTATGTGAATTAATACAAATATAATATCACTAATATATATCCAGCGAATGGTCAATTGTATCTCAAAAAAAGTATCGTATTAAATCTAATCTAAATAAATTTTCTTAATAGAATGCGATGATCATAATTAAAGTATATCTTGGTAATAAATATATGGATGTGGTTTTTTATCAAATAATATACCATTTTCTTAGAAAGAGTTAGAAATTAATGATAAAATATTTATTTTTAAATACATTAAATGATACACTTTTTCTGTAATACAACAAAACTTGACTGGAATTCGGAGAATAACATTAACAATCTCCCACTTACACTAATTCTAGTCACCATTTTATTTAATACTAAGATAAATGATGTTGATTTGATGAATTTATTGCATAAGATATTTTTTCAAGTATCAAAAATATTATCCTCTCTAGTAAAATGACATATATGAACATTTCTAATAAAAATAATACCTCAAATGAGATGAAATTGAAAAAGAATGTTTTTTGATTTCTAGTGATAAATGGGGTCCATTGATTTTCAAGCTTATCCACTATTATCATAGTATATTTTAATTGAAGGTGTGATTGTTTTCATATCCATTATTTAAATTTTGATCTTCTTCATACACACATCTCTATATTATCCTCATATTTTTTATATATTAACCTTATATTATAGAATAGTTGCTAAAAATTTCATGGAACATTTATATATCATTTCTCTACCATTCAATGAAAACGAAACCTATCAAGATCTAATTTAATATGTGATAGTTTGGAAACTAATTTCAATTTAACCCATTATAAGGTTATATTCTTCTCCACGAACGATTTGGAACACATCATTTTCACTCCTCAACTGTTAAATAATATTCTTTATGACTACCTAATGAATTTTAAAATGGTTTTATTTATTATATAATCATCTTACTTAATTCCTATGATATATCTTGATGAGTAAAAAATATATAATTAATTATTGGTCTAATATAAAAAGAATACATTTGACCTCCCCTATTTTATTTTTGAGTAAATGTTATTATAATAATTTTTTCTGAAGACAAATAATGAAAAATTGAAACCTTTGAATTTTTTTAAGGATTCTTGGATTTTTGATCTATTTTAGAAGTCATGAAAAGAAAATTTGAATCATTAGAAATTTTTAAAAAGTGATTAATGTCTGGTTATTACATGGTTAAGGGTATTTTCATTATTCCATTATCTAGAAAAGGGAATTTAAAGCTTCATTTTTCATGCCCTAATATGTTGAGACACTTCATAGTTGATTTATGGATTATTATAAAAACAATTGTGTATTTATATAAATATAAACATTATGGACTATGTTTCAATTATTTCAATTATGTTTTAGAGCATAGACACGTCCTCCCTCGAGAAGCTAAACAAAGAAATCATGTGGAATACCCATCGCGTATTCACCCCTTTTGAAAGGAGGGTATGAAAAACTAGCAGCCTTGATTAGTGGGGAATGTAAAGTAGATAAACAACCAACTAGATTTATAAAGAATCCAAACATTCACATCCAACCCATTTCATCATCTTTGGCGTCCTCCCTGACACCCACATGCATAAACTAATGCATCTATCCACTCTAGGTTTCAAATACTACCACAAAGAATGGCCCTCCCTTCCCCCACATTTCATAAGAGCCATCCAGGCACACATCACAACACAATTAGCAATAAAACAAACATCAGATCAATTTTTTTTTAGCCCTTAAATAAGAAATCCAACATTTAAACACAATGTGCTCTCACAGCTCCAAGAAAAAGTATCGTAGCCTTTACAAACAAGGGGTTAACTCAAAACCCTATGAGAAATTATCTTTTATCAAACAACTAGTAATTTAACCCATCATTAATTAACTTATTTTTTATTCTTAGGTTTCAAAGATGGGAAACCAAAACATTAAGCTATCAGAAATAATTAAACATGCTTACTAAATCAATTTGATTAACCTCAAAATACAACAATAACAAGATTCATTTACGTGCCACTTTATCTTTGAAAATTAGTTTAAAATTAATCCATGTTTACATTATTTACCAATTTCTATCAAGAAAGTCATGATGAAAAAGGAAACTATAGATATAAATCTATCTAGAAAAACAGGAAGTACTAACATATGATCAATGCAAAATGATTTATCCGGTTCAAATATTAATTATAAAAATTCCATTGTTATCTTGTTGAAAAAAATTCTAACTGTACAGTTGTATGTAAAAGAATAGAGAAGTAATGAATCCCCTAACTAAATAGGTTCTTGAAATTATTTATACAAGATAAATACACACAACGGGTTACGATATCCTCTCCTATGACAAATACATCCACCCAAGGATTTCGTGACACGACTACACCAACCGACACCCAAGAAAACTCCATTACAATAATGGAGATCACAGGATATAACATGGAAAGGATAAAACATGGGAGAATGATTGAAGAAAACGTAATAATGGAGGTAGATCATACCTTCTATTGATTATGGATCGACACTTGCTGCTTACACCAAAATAGGGGGTGTGCATGCAGTACGAAGAAACTTCAAGGGGAAATGATACAAGGATTAAGGTTCGATCACACCGCTCTTATGGGAAGAAGGAAAGGTTTGAGAATCTCGCACTAGGGAATAAGAAGGTAGTACACGAGAGGAAGATATCTCATCCCTTTAAAAGATTTACGGATCATCAGATTAAGATACATTGGATTTTCCATTAAAAGAAGATCACATTAAACCATCTGGTTTGACAAAGTAAAGGAATCCTGAGCCTTAGTAAAAATTATTATAGGAGTTATGGGCTTTGAATCAGAGCTAAATCCTCTAATACAAGGCCCTGAATTTGTTTAACATCAAAGAAAATTTTAAAGGGGAAAGATTGTAGGAAGCTAGAAATATTATTCACCTACCGAAGTTAGAAATAGTGTACACCAACTGATACTAGAAACATTGTACACCTACCGATACTGGAAACATTGTACCCCTACTGATGCTAGAAACATTATACACCTACCATTGCTGGAAAACTATTCAAAGAATGACTCACCGATATCGATGGCACTATTAAAAATATGAATCACTGATACCGATGGCACTATTCACACAATGACTCATAGATACTGATGGAATCATTCACAAAATGACTCATTGATACCAATGAAAGTGTTCAAAAAATGGCTCACTGATGGTATTGTTTACATTAGTCTCACTGATGTCCCTATTCACATTGGTCTCACCAATGACATTGTTCACATTGGTCTCACCAATGGAACTGTTCACATCGGTCTCACCGATGCTACTGTTCACATTGGCCTCACCGATGGAACAGTTCAAAATGCCCTCACCAATGGCATTATTCACCTCGGCCTCATTAATGACATTGTTCACATCAGTCTCCCCAATGACACTATTCACATCTTTATCCCCAATGACACTATTCACCTTAGTCTCACCGATGACAGTGTTCACATCGGTCTCATTGATAACATTATTCACATCGGTCTCACAAATGACATTGTTCACAACTGCCTCACTGATGAAAATGATAAAAAAACTAGAAACACTGTTCAAAAAATAGGAAATTTTGAAAAGTGTTAGGGATATGTCACTTTGAACTCCCAAAGCACCTCAGACACCTGATTTCAACAAAGGAATGGAAAAGAGAGGTATGTTCCATTACATATGGCCTTTTTACCATGTATAGACAATCATTCCACATGTTATTTCCAAAATGGATTCTAAGAATTTAGTTTCAATGGGTTCAAATCATACCATGTGGGGACAGATGAGGATTGGCCCTTTGGAGTAGCTAGGGTTATGTGTGTTGATTGGTTTCTTATAAGCCCCTATACCGATAATAAACATCACAACACCTATATTGGTATTATTTATCCAATTTCTATTATTTTCCCTATACCATTGTGTATTTTTAGTTTGACATAAAAGGAATTTTTATTGTGTTTTGTTGTTATATTTTTTAAACTATATTCTTACGCATATAAAGTGTATGAAAAAATGTTATAGAACATATTTTCATTCAAATTAAATAAAAATATATTTTTTAAGTGATGGGTTTATTTTTATAAATCGTATTTCAATATTATTCAAGTATTAATTATATAATTATTTATTTTCAGAAAAAAAAAATTTTGATAAATGACATGAGAATAATTTTAATTGAAATCGATTTATGAGTGATTTTTTCTCATATTTATGATTTTCATAAATTTATTATCATGGATTTTCATAATTTCAGGATCCATAAAATCAATTTCTATACTTATTACATCATTATAAAATATTTTAAATAACATTCCCTCACAGATAGTGAGAATTCATTAAGAGGAGGGATAAATTAGCTAATTCACTCATTTTTTAGGATTCTCAATAAAACCCATAAATGCATGTAAAATTGCATGATTATAACGTTTCTTATAATATACACACACTCTTTGACAAAAACACAATGGGAATATAATTTTTTTACTTTGTACACTACTAAAATGGAGGAACTTCATCTTTGGCATGATCTAGAAACACTCATGACCGCACATTCCATTAGGAACACCATTTGGATTAAAAAATAGTATTCATTATAGTTAAACATATAATTAATAATATATCTCTAAACATTTATAATTTTTTCCACACAAATTTTGAAATACAATCTTATTTTCTACCACTAGAGAGTCTCTAATGGAGTTATACTTCTATCGTTTTTTTTGTGATTCATCCACTTCTACTTACACATATTAATTTTTCTATTCTATATGAAATTATAACAACTCTTATCTGCATTAATTTTATTATATATTCATCAATATTAACTTTTCACACATCAATGACCCCTTTCACATGGTATCACTCAGTAAAAATTTAATATCATCATGAAAAAATAATTTTCAATCTAAAATTTTAACTCATAACTTCTTTAAACTACTCTTTGACTTATCTAGATTCATTTTGAGACTTTCCATCATAAAAGAACTTTTATTCACCTTGAACATGAAAATAATATTTTGAATATTTAGTAAGAGTGAACAATAAGTCATACAATTTTCAATATCATTACATACACCCAAAATTTAGATTTTACATTAACCACAATGTGTTCACCTTCACCCTGAATTTTTTTATGTATTTTCAACTAAACAAACAAAAACATAATTAAAAACTACTTTTAAAGAATATTTTTAAATATTTTTTTATCCCCCCATCATTTAATATTGAATTTTTTTTCACACACCATAACACACGTCATGGAAAATAACTCCCTATTTTAAACCACATAAAATAGTCAATTTGTTTCAATTTCCTCAATAGAACTTCCTTGATCTTACATGGACTAAGTAAAATTATCGCCATAGCTTGACCATGGGATGGTAGATTCTATTTTCATCCTAAAACAATAACTCATCAATTTCTTTGACTATGTAACCATCCATGTAATTTTTCTCCCTATATGTTAATCAAAATCAAACAACTTTTTATCCAAGTTAATCACACATAGTTCACTTTTCCTCCAGGTTAATCACATATAATCCAATCACACAAGAAGATTTTATTGTATATTAATTGAGTGTAGTTAAATAATACATTATTCACTATCATTCATCTCATTATTCAAAATAATTTTATATCATCCACCATAACAATGACTCTGACATGAATGTACCCCAATATTTCTTAGAGGTAAATTTCTCAATTAAAATGATTATTTTATAATGTGAACTACCTATATATAAATCTATGGTACCTAATTTACTTCATCATGAAATAATAAAATATTCTTCTATAGAATACGCCTTACCAAAACCCTAGTTTCCAAAGTATGCATGTAATTTCACATTCCAAACAACCACTACACTCATTTTATATTTAGGAATGACATATTAAGGTCGTGTTCACATTAAATTATTTAAAACACCAATATTAAATATTAAAACTCGATCAATCTTCTATTAACCACTCCAATACATTAAAAAATACTTCAACTAAAATATAACATAATATAACACATGAGTCTAAACATTGTTTATGGGTTAAAAAAATACAACACAAGATCCATATCCATTTAAACTCTTCCCAAATTCTTCATCATACTTTGACCTCAATAAAGTCCAAATATGTATAACAAATCTTTCCATGGTCACATAAACCCTAGTATTCATTATATTCTTCAATAATGTTCTCAAAAATATCCCATTTGGATTCCTTTATCCACTATTTAACATAGATCCCTTCTAAAACACATAATACTTTTTAATGAATAATTATTCAATAATTTTAATTCTATAGTAGGGAACCCATTGTAGGAATTTACATCTAATAATAATGTATTGTTTTCCATTAAAGTGACTTACATTACATATCTATTTCATTATTAAAATTGTTTCAAAATTCCATTTCATCACAGATCATATTTCACTTCACAAAAGTATTTCATTTAACATTTATAAAATATTTTACAAAGTAAATTATCAGTAATAATGTTATAGAAATTCCCAACTCAAATATTAAGACATCAAATCCCACCCCTTTTAAAACCTCCCTCAAGATATATACTTCCCAAAAATAAAATATATCCCTCCCAATTTGGTTAAAATTATATATTTGGATTATCCCCTGTATAATTTTTATCCCCATCTATAAATACATAAATATATGAACATAAATGGATTTCTATTTTGAATATCCTGATTTGATAAAAAAAAATATTGAATGAATAAGTGACAAAAGGTACAGATTCGCAATACCTTACCCTCTAGTATGGTGACATTGAAACCTATCATAAAACTTCAAGTATAACATGAATACATTGGTAGTGTTTTAGTAAAATAATTCATCATTTTATCTTTTTTATAAATAAACTCCATATTTAATATTCTTACTTGAAAATCTCATTGATGATGTGATATTTGATATCAATTATCATGATTTTGAATATAAACCCTAATTACTTGATATATTCTTATCACCTTAATAATCACTTCCCATATGAAATATATATCTCACATTCACCTTGATATCCCACAATTGAGTCTTCATCCACATAAATTTGGTTATCACTTGATTTGGAAGAATTTACTCCACCTCAATTATACTCAACATCACCAAAAAAATCATCGTTGTCTTCCATGTTATGAAATTTTCTCCTAGAAAAAAAACACAAAAAAATGTAGAAATTGTATCATAAATATTTAAGTCTCGATCATTATAATTATATCCAAATTTATCAAATCCTACATTTTTTATTATTTTATCCCATAATTGTTATTCCATAGATATAACTGAGTATCCTTTATGTAGAGATAAAATGTGATTCCATTAGTGCACCCTAAAATTTTTAAAAACATGTAACAGCAGACAAAATATCTAGGAATTAGGCTTTCAAGTAAAGTAAAATCCAATTAAATCTTTTTTACTACCATTCCTTCTTTATAATTTGATGTATTTTTCCCACTAAAATTTGAATACATACATATTTAGAATCCTACATCAAAATATTTTTTAATATTTCCCAATCATGTTTTTCTCGACATGGGAAAATATGATTATTATTTATGAAATTTTAAAACCCAATAAATAATCCATCTAAACAATTGTGTCCATTTTAAAAATATTCATTATATATAAACAAAAATCTTTATAATATCATTTTTCATTTATAAAAAATATTATATCATTGATATAGATGACAATAATCCGTGATATATTTAAATTTTTTTTAATGGGAAGCATGATTTCCACTCTTTCTTTCATCAGTTTCAATTACTTCAAGACTTAATAAATATTCTAATACTGTTATTTTGTGTATTTATTTAATCCATACATTAAGATATTCAATATTGAAATAGATCATTTACCTTATATAACAAGTAATCAATCAGTTTTCTCAATTTATACATACAATTTAAATTCCCATTAAATAAGGATGAGTTTAAATTTATTTGAAAGATCTTTTATTTCCACTATTACACAATGGTGAGAAATTTTCTAGTTGTTTTAAGACAAGAAATTTGTGTGAATTTATCATTGAAATCAATTCCTATAATATTTGAATATCCTTTGCACATGAGTCTATCCTTAATTATTATCACTACCCCATTCTCATTCAACATATAACAGAACTCACACAATATTCTTATGAAATTAGTAATTTTTTTCATAGGTACCATTTGAAGAGCCAATGTTGTGTATGGATTGTATTTTTTATCAAATTTAAAAAAGGGAAAGATTTAATAGATCACTTTGTGCATGGATTTTATTTATTTTCAAATAATTTTAACTAGTGAAAAATGTTGATAAATATTATTAGAACAGTACATTGATTTCAATATGCTGAAGAAGTTCCAAATATAATTGATCTTGGATGAAGTCCTCAAGTATTCATTTTCCATGAAAATATTGTAGGAAGACTTTGAGTTTCATAGTGATCCCTTGAGAATTGTTGCATATTACTTTAATGAAATTTTTTTCCTGGTTGAATAATTCTCCTAGTAAATATGATGATGATTTTCTGATTTCTATTTCATGCTATTTGGGTAACTTTTCATTCAATCATTGTAAAGATAAAGAGAGAAAAGTTTTTCTAGAAGACAAGAAAGTTATAGTACTTTCCTTATAAAACTTATTGATGCTAAATGTGATCTATTGAAGACTATATATCATGACGGATACGGTTTATGATGTAATCATTTATTTGTTAAATAAACCAGATGATAGTGAATCGTGGAACGTAGACTATGTAGGAGAAATAGTTTGATAGTGGATCATGGTTCGTGGGAGGATTAAAGTTCATGTGAGGTCAAAACATTGTGGAGAAGGGTGTTTTTTGTGGAATGGAGGTCGTGATTTAGGCTAATGTGATGGAAGAAAGCTGGTACGTGAACCACGAAGGGAAAATTGTTCATGGGATGCACATGGTACATGGTGAAGATTATACCATATTGAAAAATTGGAAAAATTGAAAAATTGATATTTTTTTATCTATTTCCCACTATAAGGAATGATAATCACATCATTAAGGTGATAGATATTTTTAAAAGATAACATCTCTAATATGAGGATGAATTTAGAAATGTGAGGAAGAGTTTGCAAGGGAGAATTTTCTGAAGGGACAGAGTTAGCAGAGGAGATATTCTTGGTAGAAAGAAGTTGTTTGTGAAAGAAGAAACGACTCATGGAATATGAATAAAAAGTCTATAGAAGAAGTAGTTCCATAGAAATAGAGGTGGTATGTAGAGTATTTATATGAAGGTGGTAGACAAATTTGTTATGAAGAGTTGATATGTGGAGGTGATATAAGGAGGATGTACCTGAAGGCTATACACGGAGGCAATACACGTAGGTGGTATGTAGAGTCCATACATGGAGGTAGATTTATGAGGTGGTATGTGGAACTAGTACATGGAATTAGTACCCTAAGTCAGTACGCAAAGGTAGTTTGTAGAGATAGTTTGTCTCTATAGCTCGCGAGAAAAATATAGGGGAATATTTCATAGGGACAGTTTATAGAAGCAAAGATTGTTCACATAGTAGGGATTTTCTAGAGAGGAATAAGTGACTCGTGAAGAACGCACAACACAATGTGCAACTAAATTCATAAAGTAGAAAGTCAGTTTGTAGAGGATACCAAATAGTATGCATTGGGAATTAGAAATTTTTCATAACGACTAAGATATTCTGTGAAGGAAATTTTTGTAAACCTATAATTTGAGGAAAAGAACTAATATTATATTCACTCAGATATTGTTTATCAAAGAATAATAATCAAATTCTTATGATGTTGTGTCAATTTGATCTTTATTGTTTTAATAATCACAAATGAATTTTGTGATTATAGAACTATTTGATGAAGGTGATTTAATGCAATTGGTTTTTCACTAAAGACGAAAGATATATTGACACACTGTATAAACTATTTCATATGTTAGTGTTTCAAAGATTTAAGGGGGAAGAGTAAGTGTCAGTCCAAATTCGTGTCAATAGATTACAATTTTTATTTGAGGAAATTTTGTGTTCATTTGTCTACAACACATTCATATTATTATGACTGATTGAAGAAGAAGAGGGTGTAGATTTTTAGTTTTCTACTACAAATAGATAAGATGAGTTGCGTGCATGATACTATGAAAGTAATAATGTGGAGAAGAATAATTTGGAGAAACAATGAAAAACTATGACATTAGATAGGATTCAACAACTGGAGGGATTTCCTAGTGTTGGAAACCCTTATGAACAAAGAGAATAATGTCTTAATAGAAAGTATAAAGATCCAACTAAGAGATATAAAATATTCACTGTTATATTGTTTTCAAATTACCTCATGAGTGTAAGGTAATATCCTACTTTTTATAACAATATAAAAAGTGTTCTTTTCCCGTGGTTATGTTGTTAATATTATTTCCAAACATGCAAAGGAAATAGCTACTCTTTATGAGTATTGATCCTTCTAAAAATATCATGTCAAATTTTTATTTTGTTCATATACTTTCGTGCGAGAGGGAAAAGATAATAAGAGAATAAATACACAAACTAGACTAATAGGTATACAGATAAAAGTTTAAATTCGACTAAAAATATCCCAACAATGATCTCCCTCCCCTCAGTGTTAGGCATATACCAAACTGGTCAAAAAACCATCTCCCAATTACAATTCTACTAAATCTAATCCAAATCCATATTAATAACATTTTTTCACTCTTGATTCTATAAATACTCTTTTACATCCTCTGGTTTAACCTAATAAAATAATAGGGCATGTGTTGTTTTCAATAATGTTCCCCTAGTTTGAATCAGATTTCATTGATCTCTAATAATATTATATACCCCTACCGACATTATCATGATTTAATGAGTTGAAAAGTGTTGGTATTCATCATTATAAATTATTTAATAATAATCTTCAACCTATACTTATTCAAAATCCATACCCTTTCTAAAACCCTCTTTTGGATTATCAAACAATTCAACTTAATCACCATCACTTATGAAACATTATTTCTAATATGTAACGTTATTAATTTATTTTTATAACAAATTTACATCAACATAATATATAATCATACATGATTCCCTATTTTTGAAATAATAATTCCCTTTAATTTAATGAAAAACAAAAGTAAATACCTTAAACTTATCTTTGATCAATCAACCTAATATTTTCACATTTCCTATTATCAATAAAATGGTTCACAAAAAACTACAAAATATTTAAATAATAATACATTCTTATATTAAATTTCTTATGTGTTCATATATGAATTTGGTTGGAAGAATCAACTATTTTGAATCAAAAATATTATACCAATTTATTACGCAAGGGAAATTGAGACACACCATGCTCTACTAACATAGTGTTCTCTATTTCAACTAAAATTTTTTTTTTCTTTAAGACAGAAAATTAATATTTGGTTTATGTGGAGTGCTGAATTTATGTAAATTAAAATTATTTCCAATTTATTATTCAAGTATTCCACTAGAATATTTTTCACCATTATCTATTCATAACTTCATTAATGATATTCAAAATTTTTATTTTCCCTTATTTTAAGATTTTTAAACAAATAAAAGGACTATAACATGTGTTTCCTAAACGTAATATAAGGATATTATTGAATTAATTAAAAAAATAAAATATTATTCTATATTTGTAAATTTATTCTTTATAGTCCATTACCATTCATAATTAATGAACTCCAATGGATTAGATGTCCGAAAATCCACTTTATTTTTCAATGAATTAAAAATATTCTCCTTCGAGAATATAGAGAACATTCAATGGCACGATCTTTCCAAAATTGTCACATGAGGAAAATTATTTCCATGGGTAATATTACTCCAATTTCATTAAGCTATTTTTCCAAGCATTCGATGTCACAACTAATTGTTTTCTTTTAAACAAAGGTAAAAATAAATACATACATCACCCAGTTGAAAAATGTTTCCCAATGTTATTTTAATCTAATAAATATAAATCCATATCTCATTATTATAAATAAAATTCATATTTTAAGATGTCCAATTCATTTGTTTTATATCCTATTTGTAATAGAATCTTAAAAAAATAACACATAAAAATCGAGTTTTCATCAACTTTGGATTGACTACTAAACTATATAACTTTATACTTATCATCCTATGTCATCAAAAGGTTACTAAACACTCTTTTCACATTGAAAAAACTATCATGAGCTTAAAATAACCTATCATATATGACAACAAACCACTATCTAGGATCCCAGGATGTTCCTTTTTTGATGCATTGAGTGTGACCTCGACAACCAACACTTTCTCCTTTCCTTTTCCTTTTTTTTCATAGATTACATAGTAAAAAAACTAAAACTAATATGATTATGTAGTGTTTTAAGAAAATATTCATTAATATTACTAGGTTATTTTCACCATTAACAAACTTCTCCAAAATATTTAAATTTATATTCAACTTTTATTCTAGATATTTGTTATTTTTATTAAAACATTATAATTTGTGTGGGATTAATTCCACTATATATTTTTTCCCATGTATAAAAGGATCTTATAAATATTGATAATTGAAAAAAAAATTCATTTTTTACAAAAAACCCATAACTCTATTTGTATCCATAAAATGAATAATTTAGTTTAAACACTGCTAGTCATACAGAAGTGGACACCTAATTTAATTTCACCTTTGAACTATAATAAATAGTCACTATTTCAAAAACAAAAATATTGTATACTATCAACACTATATTATTTAATCTAAACATAATTCTAACCCTTATACATGCTTATTTAAAGACTAGATGTTTTTTAGTTTTTGTATTTTGGGAAATAATAATACTCTTTTAAAATAATTATTCTTACCTTGAATATTTTTTAAGTATTTTTTATGTATATAATGAAATCAATAACCCAACTTCCATATAATATTTGTAATAAAAATATATACTATTGATATCTCTATCAATATTATTTACACTAGATATATAAGGACTGTAATGGTGTATTATTAACTTCTTCCAATAGTGTGAATCAATGTTTAGTTTATTGGATGATGGAAAAGATTATTTTCTTATAGTAAAAAATGATCCTAAAGAACACTAAATATGACCATTGTATAATTGTATTAAAATTATACAATAACATTAAGTACTAGAATAAGTGTCACAAAATATACTTCTGTCCTTTTTGTCTATTTACTTCTATAATGGATTATACTCTTGAGAAATATTCCAATCATATTTTAATTTTTTAGTTTTATCCCAAAATATACCTTATGAAGATTTCATAGTAAAACTCATGGAATATTCTTGAAATGACTTAATTTCAAATCCATTAATATGAATGTATTAAATAATAATGATATATCCAATATTACGGTTTTTGAAAGTTATGATTACAAATAATCGAGTATATCAAAATCTTTAATTAGAATGATTGGGTATAGCTTCTTGTTTTTAGAAGAGGAACCATTAGTTCTGTTAGGTTTAAATATAAGGTCTTCGAAGGTATTCGAAGATATACCTTTTGATATATTAAAGTAATTTATACCTTTCAACAATTTAAGGTAAATGATACCTAGAATAATATTTATGATTCTCCTTATTATAGGGGATAAAATTGTCTTTTCTAGTATCCATTTAAATATAAATTAATTCTAAAATCAGTAATCCATGTTTTTTCTTTTTATTTAGTTTATTTTAGTTAAGTAGATGTTTATATTTTCATTTCATGTTGTAGTACATTATAATTTAATAAAATTATGATATAATTAATTTTCACTATGTATATTTTCTTATACTCTAATATATTAGGGTTGTCTATTTTATGTGATTTTTATTTTGAGGGATTAATTAAATTTTATAAAACTATTAGTTTTAACACCATATGTAGTAAAAAATGATAACACTATTTTTAGAAAATATCTTACACCCCCCTTCCACCCCTCTTGTACATTACATGCCACTATAACCTAAGATAACATTTCAAAATAGACAATGTCGTTATGATTGAGCATGAATCTGGGATTACGTCTTATTTCCTATTTTTATATAAGAACAACATATATTATAACTTCATATTCTAGTTTATTTATTCTAATAGATAGTATATAAAAAACTAAATTTTGGTACTATAATAATTGGGTGTTATGAAAATCTCAATCCAAACAGACAACATATCTTTGATACAAAAAGTAATTAATAATGGTGAGATTAGTTAGAATCGTTTTTTATCAATAACGGTGTCGAAATTTTTTTAATTCTAACCAAAACATACAAAATTAATAATATAAATTATTCTAAATTTTAGGATAAGAATAGATACAATTTAGTTAAATTTTCATGTTTACAATACTTTTTTATGTTTTGTCCATCATAGTATATACATCCATGTTTCTTCATGTATAACAATTTTTTGAATTTTTAAAAATCTAGAAGTTACACATTTTGGAACATATACATTTTAACAGAGTGTTTTTTCAGTATTTTAATTTTTTATTTTTCAAAATCATTTCCAAAATTCATAAATATTTAATGAAAATTATTGAATGTTTTCAAACAAATTGATAAAAATATTTATCAGGTGATCAATTGGTAGAAAATTTTATTGATATCATACATAAGTAATGAAAATCTAAGTGGAATATGATTGATGAAATGAGTAGTATCAATCACATATTCTTGTGGATTTATTTGTAAATTTAATGAAATAATAATGACTTTTAAAAAGGTATATATAAAAATATATAAATATGAAGGGTAATCTATTTTCTTCTACTTCTGAAATATTAAAATACTAAAATATATTTTGGTAAGAGGAGCCACAAAATAATACGATAATAGTAATGTTGAAACTACTGATTATATATTGAAAAAATAGAATATATTATGGTCAAGTATCAAAATTTCTCTATAGAAAATCTTATGGGTAAAAATGAAAAAAACCTAAAAAGAAATATTCTTCAGAGGTTTTTTATTTTGACTTTACAAACCAAAATTATTTCAGAGAGAGTTATCCTAATATGATGAAAAAAGATATAAATTCTTAAAATAAATCTTAAAATTAGAGAGATAAAAATATTTTTTTGATAATGTTTTAATAACTAGGATATGTTTTGTGGAAAATATTTCTATGTAAGAACATAAAAAACATAACTCTATTAGAACAACTCTATTATTATTTTGAAGATGATGTTTATGATTAAGTATTATTCTGTTGGGATAATAAAAAGAGTTTACTAAAAAATTATGTGAGAGAATATGTATTAAATGTGAGGATATGTGTCATAAAATGTTTGAAATAAACTCAAATATCACGGATAAAGTTGAGGAAAGTGTAAACATATTTTATAAATATTTTAGAAAATTGAATTATAAAATAATGCATAATACAGATATGATATCATATTTATATAATTTGAGAAGTCAAGTGATGAATCTAACTTAAGGAAAAAAAGTAAAAAAGAATTGTCAATTCTACAGATGACACAACAAAAAAGGTAAATAATTTTTCAAATAAGAATAGGAAATGAAATAATGGTTAATTAAAACATAATGATAAAATTATTTTATTCCTTGTAAATATTCATTTTGTTCTATGTTTTAAAGAGGATGAAAAAAGAACTGATTTTTTATCTCTAAGCAGATTGAAATTCACAAGAACAAGACAACTATGAAAATATGTGTTCTAAAAGTTATCTTCAAAAATACATATAGAAGGAAGAATCCCAATTATATGAAGACCTAATTTGAGAATAGATGATGTTTTTTCACACCATCACCTGACCTCAAATTTCTATTTCCTAGTATTTTCTCATGAGAACAAAAACAATTCTTATAAATTATTTATTTATAATATGCTTTGGATTATTTTTTAAAGTATTTTAATAATAAAATTCGTTAACTTCTTATATATTTTGTGTGCTTATATATATTATTATTATATGAATTATATTATAAAAATTTTAATTTTCAAAAGAATTTATATCTTTAAATTATTTTTCTTTTCAAACCATTATCTATGGAAGAAGGTCGAGATAGTTCACTGGGAGAAAAATTTCATAAAAATGATTTATTTTTCTTGCATCTATTTATTTGTGAAATATTTATTTCACTTTAAATATAAGTTCATATTAAATTTAATATAATAAAATTTGTAAATGATAATATTTAGGAAATTGAAAATTTAATTTCTCAATGAGTTAAAACAACATGCACTTTTCAATGAATTTTTTTGGACAATCTGATGAAGGATGATCAAGGGATGTTATGTATCATATCAAATAACTATATTAAGGGATTAGAGCTGAATTTTATTAGAAATATTCCATATATATATTCTAGTAGTGAGTAATTTATAATTTTTTAGAGTTACTACCAAGTTTTTGACTGATTAATTCTATGATATAATGAAATTTCTATGAGTGAATTTGTCTATGAAAGATTGATTAACCTTGATTTATTTTCTAAATATAAATTATGATAAATTATTTGATCAAATTATATATTTTGGAATATATAGTTCTTTTAAATAACCTAATGATCTATTTTACAACTTTTTGATCCAAGGATTTTATATACTAACACAATTCTTAGAATAGAATAGTGAAAAGAAAGAAAAATATGTTCATTTTTAATAGAATTTTACTTTTTCTATTATAAGTTTTGATAAATTAATTATAATTCCACTTGAGGAAGAATAATTCCTTTTGTCCTATAAAAAAATATAATTTTGGGTTTCTTTTTCAGAAATATATTCCAATGATATTATGTTTGTTTTAAAATAGAATGTCTATAATATTATTCTTCTTCAAATATAAGTTAAATTTTTTTCCCATTGGTTACAATAATTTTTTTACTTTATAAGGGTGATAAAGATACCATGTAATTATAGGATGTTTCTTAAATGGATTTTAAATTCAATTTTTGGACGATCAACCTGGTTAAATTTATTTAGACCTTTATAGGTGACACATGACTTAAAAAGTGTAAGCTAAAAATTATATTATACTACCTCATTTTGAATAGATTTATACTGATTTTTTTTGAAGTTAAAGGTGTTAAGAATGGGGATCTCACTAAAATTATTAAATGAAATTAGTTCAACATTAATAAAATATAAAGGATGATATTGAAATATGACTATAGTGAAATGATGTTTTTATAAACACATTAAAGATTTTCTATCAGTGGATGTTTAGAAATAAACTAAAAATGACACTATGAAGAGAAAATCATGAGAAGAAACAAATTCTTTCAAATACACTACAAAAAATAAGTTAAAAAGGAATGAATGTGATGTTATGTATACAAGATTTGTTTTACCTCTAATTTATATTATGAATAAAATTTAGTACGAGGATAAAATTAAGAAGGAATGTATCTATATCCTAAAAGGAAGTATTTATACAATTAAAGAATATGATAAATCATCATCTCTACCCACACCTCACCATGAAGTCAAAGAACCATTTTCTACATGTGATAAAGATATCTCATAGTATTTCTATAAATAAAACCCATTGAATTTTGTCGTATCTATACATAATGGTGATTATAATACATAAATATTAATTGAAAAAAAAACTTTTGAGAATAAACCATTGGCTAAAGAATCTATAGTTCATACATGAGAGGATGAAATATAAACCCCCTCCAAAATAATTTCATTGGATGAAATATCATTGTATGAAGATATTTTCTCTAGTTCATCCACTTCAAGTTAATTATCTGCTACAAAAAGTAAACATTTAAATTGTTTTAAAAATTTTCTCATAAGAAATGATTATTTCCCACAAATGAATTCGTAATTTCATGTTTTAGAGTCAAGAAATAAAAATCTTTACTGAAATTAGTTTTTGGATCAGTTATTTGAATAATTGGAGGAAGGATAATTTTGCATAACACTTCATTAAATAATATTTTATATCTCTTTAATATTTTACAAGGGATTAATTTTATAGTCAATATAATTCAAGGAAGACTTATCAAAATTCCAGAATCAAAATGGAAAAAAATTATTGATAAGGTGGATAAAATTAGAGGAAGTTTAATGAAGTTCAATTAAATTGATGATGTAATATCTTCAAATATGAGATATATTAAAATATTATTATGACTCAGGGGTGATATATAAAAATTATTAATATGTAAAAACTTATTTTGTTGGAGATCTCAAGCCATTAAAAAAAGTAATGAAGATTATGAAGAAATTATCAAAGATAAATGAGAATATATTATAAACAGACCTGATGAATTGATTAGATTAAAACATTATTCATGATATATAATAATCAAATGAAATAATAGATATATATATATCAAAATTTCAATGGATTATGATTAAATATTTTTATGAAATTTAGTCAACAATCAAAGTTAAATCAAGAAGCTCAACCATATTATCAAAAAATATAAAAAAAGATTAAAATTTTATTTTTTTAACATTCCCTTTGGTTAAAATTTTAGTGAATGTAATTATTCAAACAAATGACTCGTTAATTTTATATTATTTACTCAATGTTAATACAATTTTATGAATTAATTTTATATTAAAAAATGTTTAATTTTTTTCATTATTCTAATATATTCAATTTTCCATCATGTGGTTTTTTACCGTCAAGATATATCCAAATAGAAAGGAAATTTATTTTTTCAATATTTTAGGATTACATATTGAAAGTATATGAGAGATAAGTTTTCAATACATTACATATTCTTAAAAAATAATTTTTTTATGCTTAATAGAATTATTTTCAGAATTTGTTTTCTTTATAATATATTATTACTATTTTTGAAATAAATCATTACTAGATTCATTGGTCTATGTAAAGCATTATTGAGTTAATCTGAAGATAATGAAGATGCTTCTAATTTAATTTCAACTGATCCCAAATAATAAAAAATCAAACCATTAGAGAATTACCAATAAATAGGACTATGGATTCAAGGAACAGATGAAGTAGAATGAGATATACTTATGAACTTTAACACTTTTGAAATCAATTACATTTTTTATCATGATACAGAATATAATTATATATTTCATTTTAATTCCTCAAATCTGTGTTTTCCAATGAAGTTTTAATTATTTTAATAATATAATCTTATTGTAATTAAATAGTGTCTCATCCTTAGATATTAATGGATTTTATTAAGATGAAAAATCAAAGATTTTATTTTATTGAATTGGTGACTGTTGATGATTGGGTTGATTAAGGTATTTCTATTGTAATATAGTGTTCATATTCTAGTTTTTAGAAGCGTACAATATCCTTCTATAGATTTAATTTCTATGGATTCTGATGCACTGAGAGATAAACCTTCCAACATTTTAGATTCTAGGATATCTTTTTTAAGGTTTATGTTTAGGATACGTTAAATCATATTTATGATTCCACCTATTCGTTATGTTAATAGATTTATTTTTAATATCCATTTAATGGGTATTTCATTTTTAATTAACTACACTATATTTTGATTTTATTTCTGTTATGGCTAATATTTATGATTTTTTATGTACTTTTGGTGAATTTTTTATTTTTTATAAGCTCTTAAAATTATGATCCTTAATTTACAATATGAATATTTTTAAAATTTGATATATATATATATATATATATATATATATAATGGGTTTTTATTTTGTGGTTTTAAAAGGATTTTTATTACGGTTCCTTTTCACACATAAGGATAAAAAAATTATAATCCCTTTTTTAGAATACAATCTCCCCCCCCCACACACACACATTGGAAGTTTGCCTACTTTGATAAACTCAAATAGCACTCTATTCACTACTTATAGAGGATTTCAATTTATAATGTGAGATTTAATAGAGTTTTTAGATTTCTAAAAACTCTATTATTTTTTCATAAAGTTGTCTTTTTAAGATAGTGTTTTCGCGTCAAATTTTTCCATCAACCGCTTATTTGATTTTTCATTAATTTATTCAATAAAATTCTAGACTTGGGATTTTATATTTTCTCAATCCTTTCCTATATTGATAAATATTTATAGTAATATATATAACTATTTCACTTTTATTTTTCCTTTTCATCCACATAAACATTAAATTTATTCCCTTTAATGTATATATTTTTCTTGTTGTTAATTTTATTTATCAAATTTAACACATTTTAAACATATAACGAGCCATTTTTACTTGAATATTGACTATAAAGAACTCAATAGGAGCACCATCTAAATTGGAATATGAGCCAATCCACCACTAATCTGAAGGGAATTCATGATCCCAACGGGTTGTAGACTAAAATATAAGAATCAATAAACAAACTTTGGGAATTCATTCTCACAGTGAATAAAATGAAAAACAAAAAATGTACACAATAAAAATATTATCACATATGTAAACAAATAAAAGTATAATAGGGTATAAAGAGTCGATACAAAAAAAACCAAAGGAATGTAAAAACTATCAAATTACATCTATTGTAGGTCCATGACCACACATCATGTCCCATCTCACCCAACCTCATCCAACCAATATTAAACCCATTAAAACAAGATGCAGATCATATGAACACTAGATATAGGAATTTTAATACTACATATAACAAATGGCACAAGCAGGGTGGGAGCTATATTGTCTAATAGGGTACCACCAATAACTTCATATATAAAGGCCTTTACTATATAATCATTTTTTGATTAATTTAAGTAAAATATGGCATGATTAAATAAAATTAACTATGTATTTACAAAATAGTTCAAAAATGGTTTTCTTTAATGAATAAAGTCAAAAGGATACCATTTTAATATTAAAAATCATTTCTTGAGGATTTGGGTTTAAAACATTACCGATTCATTCATTTCAAATTTCTTTTTTAGAAATTTTTATATTTCAAACATTTTATAAATACACATTAACCAAAAAAATTAAAATATTAAAAAGAATGGGTAAATTTTTTCCAGGTTTTTATCAGCCTAAAAAATTTAAAATCATTTAAATATATCAAAAGTTGTTATATAACACAAAAACATTGTATGAAAGAACTTGGGGAGGTTAAATATATTGGAAAAAACATGGAGAAATGATAAATTGCCCAAAATTACCCTAGTTGTATCACTTATAGGGGAAGATTCCCAAAATGGGTGTAATCTATATATCTTATAACTCCTTTATTTAGTGTTTTTGTCCAATAAAACTAATTAAACATACCCATAAAACTTACACGCATTACAACCTTTGGTTAAAAATGTGAAAAGAAACCAAATAGTTTTTTCTTAAATCCGTCTAAGTAATGGTTGAAATCATTGATTGTCAATTCCAATGTGAATTCATTACTATGAAGAAAAACATTTTAGAATAAATCCATTTTTCAATAAACAATCCTTTTGTATCCAATTTAAAATCATGATGAATAAGATTTTAAATGGTTAAACACCGCAAACATATAAAATTCACTAAATATCATAGAACCTAATTTAAATTTATAAAAATGGTATGTTTGAAAATTATTTGTAAAAAATGGAAGGAAATCCATGATTTAACATAATTTTATAAATAATCATTTCTATATATATGCCATTACAAATTTCAAAGATAATAGGGTGACTAATCATGGTTCAGAAAGGAAATACTGAATACAAAATCACATACATAGAATCACTTAATGAAAAATATAAATGAGAATGTTCCCCCTAGATTAGAATTATAAAACTTCAATAGAGAGGATTGAGACAACCTAGAATAGAACCTTTTAGGTGAGTGGAGGAATACCTTTATCTATCACCATAAATTACAGTGAAAAACAAATTGAAAAATGGTTTCTAGGACAAGATATAAGAACTTACCAAAATATTATCTACTAGAGTCTCCCTTGACAATGAATCCTTTAGTTGGTGATAGAAATCAAATAAAGGAGGCATGCATCTAACAGTTTAGTGATATCAAAAAATAACAACACATTTATCCACTATAAATAAAATTTAGAGGTTTCAAAATCATCCCAGTGGATTCCCTGTAGTATCAAGGGTATAGAAATGTTTAGTGGAGAATTTATAATAATTAAAAAGGAATATATGGTATTAAATAAATTTAAAACCCATAAATATTGTATCATCATGACTCTCCTAAAAAATATTCCAAATCTTTTACTCAATTAATGATAGAATCTAGAAAAATTAATTTCATGATAATTATACAAATTCACATTTTTCATCAACCCTAAAAATTATATAGTTACTAGATATGAATTGATGGAATTATGGGTGAATCCATTAAACTAATAAATCTAGAAAAAGAAGCTTCTTCATTTCCAATGCACTAAATATCCATGAATTATCGACTCATAATATGGTCAAATATTTAGTTTGTGTCGCCAAAAAAAATGTTTTGGGCCCACTTCTCTATTATACCTATAAATTTAAAAAATATTATATGTAAAATTCTAAAAATATCATCATATAATTAAATTTCATCCAGACTATCCACAAATTATTATTTTGAGTTTGAATGTTTTTCTAGAAATTTTTTTCATCTATCTATCACTCTCTCTAACTTATTCAAATTCATAAAATGTATTTTTTTAATGGTTCAAAAAAATATTCATTAGACTCAAGAAACAAAACATATCTCTAAAATGATCAGGTGTAAAGATTGGCACTAACCATGCTGTTTCAAAAATCCAAAATTCTAAAATTTTGACCAAATTGATCATAAAAATTTCCCAAAAATAAAGAAAAACTCTCTTCAAAAGATTAAAAGTAACAATATATTTGGTTTTTTATGAATGTAGAGTATAGATATAAAAAATGTGGTACTTAGAAATTTAAAATTATGATGTGAAAATTCTCCTTAATATAAACTTCTCTATCCCTAGGAAGATTCTAGTCCAAAATAATAGAAATTTGAAACTAATAGAACCCCCACACTAATACCATGAGTTGTAATGTCTATGATATATAATAAGACTTACCAAGAATTAGCCAATAGAAAAAATTCTAATACAATATCATAGAAATAATTCTAAAGGGACCTTTTAGCAGAGCCAGAAATAACAACACACATATCGTAAAATAACTCAACAACACCATCAGGATCTAAAAAACAATAGGAATGATATAGATACTAAGAATAGTTCTCCCCACCATTTAAAAAATCACCAAAAAAGAAAACACTCAAATGATCCATCAATTGTTCAACCATTTATATATATGTAATCCAAGTGATATGTAATTATATCTTGATCAAGAACTCGATAGTAACCTATGATTTTCAACAATGAGACTCGCCCCTTAATGGGATCATCGATTCATCTCGTAACACCTCTATGTTTTTAGTCCCTCAATAATCCACATAGTTATAGTTACCTTGGTAAAACCCAACATTAATCCACATTCAACAAGAAAGAGTGAAAACAACAAGTCTAGTGCAAAAACATGGAATTACATTCTCCTGAGGTGAATTATACATAACATTAATATTGACAACTAACCATCAAGGAAAAAACATGAGGATATTAAGGAATAAAACCAAACACAAATGGTATTGAAAACCATCAATAAAGAGGCACCCATTTAAGGAAGAAACATGTGGGACTTTTAAAGACAACAACCTCAAATGTATGAAAGATATCAGCATAAGAGTCAGTACCATACACAATATTGAAATAAATCTAATGTGATAAAACCCATTCAAGATGAAGTCCAAAACCATTCAACAGATAACATAAAAAAGTGTAAACAAAAATATATAAATAAAATTAATCCATCATCATGATCACAGACAATGTCCCCAAGAAAAAGTTTCACAAGGAAACTAAATAAATCCAAAAGAAATTCCAATTACAATATGTTCACCAAAAATAAACTAACTACAATTGGGGAAAATCTCACAATTATTAAACAAAGAGATGAATGTATATACTTATTGGGATATAGACCATAATGGAAAGTTCAAGATTGAGGAAACCACAAATCCCAAATTTGACTTTTCTAGATAATGAAAAATATCTTATAGAATAGAATGAATAGCCTTTCAACATGATATTTTTAAAATCGATGATCTCACCACCACATTGAGGTATCTCAATTTAAATATTTTCCAACTCAACTAATAAAAAATGAGGATTCAAAAAATTATAAGAGAATTACAAAATCCATAAAACCATATTCTTACATCTCCAATATATAATCCAAATAGGAGACCCAAAATAGAAATTATCACAAATTATAATCCAAAGAACAAGATTGATAGATCTTAATGTCACAAGGTAATCAAGTGAAAAACATTAAGGAAAAAATCAAATATTCTTAAAACATACTTCGGGATCAAAATATAGAACAACATCAATATACTCTAATATCTCCTCCACTATGTGAAAATTTTAACTCCATGTATTTGGGATATAGATATGTTATTTGGTAGAATCTTATTCCCAATGTTAAATATGTGATAAACCCTAACCTGAACTTCCACTTTCAATATCCCAACTTACAGATCCACACATGGTGACCATAGAATTCACACCATTTAAAACTCTTTTGTATTTCAAACACAATTTCTTATAATGGAAATGTTATCCACACTAGAAAAACATTAAATGGTTCATATTTTCCTAAAAAAATTATCCCTACTCAACCAACATACATGATCCATCAGAAAAAAATATTCACTTAATCCAACTACTCATGATGTAGAAACCACTTCTTATCATTTTTCTTGTTCTATTAAATAGACTACCCCATTTAAATAACCACCAAATAATAGTTTATATATACAAATAGCATGATAGTTCCAAGTTCTATGAAAATTACACTTCTAAGATAGTGACCTTTAAGTGATTCATCACCAGAAACTTATGAAATAAATATAAAAAAATAAGAAAATTTATTTTCATATTGAAAAAGAGATAGATCACATTTACTAAACCCCAATATCTCGAAGGATTTATACCTATTCTTTTTCATATGATACTATCACTGAATGAATTATTTATTAGAGAATACCCAAGACATTATTTCATGTGGACTTGATGGAATCATGACTTCCCACCACTCTCATCTATATACATCAAACATGGAGTTGATAGACATGACCTTTTTAGAATCAAGAGTATATGCAAGGTCATCCTCATGAGATTCCACTTCTAGAAAGTTTGAATAACTAATTATAATATCAGACTGGTGAATGAACATTCTATCATTTTTGGAAAAATTTAAAGAGTTAATTTCTATACATTAACAAAACATAGTCTCATCCACTCTAATAGAAAACAAAACTTACCACATAATATAGACAAGTCAAAATCATTCAAGAATGTCCAGAAAAAAAATTTATCAGAGCATCATTTTTTCCAATGCACACAGGATTTTTCATTTATATAACAATATAAATTTCTTGAAAATATAAAATCATGATACATATAAACATTAATGATTCGATTTTTATTTTACCAACTCATTGAAATTCTTCCATGGATTTGAAATCATTAATCAAATTTTTTCAATTTCAAAATCATTTCCATTTTAAACCCATTACAACAAAAAATTTATTCTTAATGAATTCCTTTATTAAATCACAAAAGATTGTTTGAAAAATCGTTTCCTACGATAATATTTCCACAAAAACACACCATTTAGTAATTTAAAACAATTCATAAATTACTGAAATAAAATTTGTTTTAAGTCACAAATTTATTTTTTTTCAATTTATTGAAAAACATCCCAAAAGAAATTAATCAAAAACAACCAAAAAAATAATGAAGAAAACCACTAAAATAACACTCCAAACTGACCACAGCAAAGTGAATAAATTTGGGAAGAAAATAGGCAATGTACCATGTTTGTGGTTAAAGTATAAAAATTCATGGATGGTTCTCATGGGATAGTAATCCATGAAAAAGCCTCTCAAAAGTTCCAAAATTTACTTATCGAATAGACACGACGATTCCTCAATATTTAATAGACTGTAAAGGTATTGTATGACTCTATTCATCTTTCATTTCTAACCCAAAACTAATAACAGATCTTCAAAATCAAAATAATATCAGCTAAAATATGAATCTCTCTTTATAAACATGAAATAAATATCTCAAAAGAAATACTCAAGTCCCTAAATTCCTTAGTAAATCATGTCTCATCCTGAATAGGTGGTGGTCAATCTCCCACTCATGACCTACTCTTGAGTACTGATACATTCTTAATAGAATTTCTACAATTACACACCCCAAATAACCTAAGGTATTTAATGGAAAAGTTTTTTATTCTAAGGAAAGACCGCATTGGGTACCATTTGTAATGAGAAGACCTATAGTTCAATCTAATTTAGTATCTGAATAGATTTTACCTCGACCCAAAATGAATTATTAATCAGCATAGTTTGGGGACTATTTCCTAGGAATCAAGATAAAAACTTTGGGAAATTTTTAACCAAAAAAAGATAACGAAAATAATAAAATTATTCAATGAAACATAATAAAATAATAAAATTAAGAAGATAATTATAGGGTAAATGAGATGATGAAAAAACTGTTGGAAGAAGAAAACTACCAAAAACCATCTCCTTGCGGTCGACAACCACCTACCATGTCTTGGGTCTCCTATGGTAATGTTCCAGACCTGGTTCACTCTAGTGTAAATGATTTTATTTACCCACATGGATTCAATTACCCCCCCCCCCAATGCTAGAGGTTACTAACTATCAGTGAAGACCAGGGGTGTGAAAGTGGGGAGACTATTCCCTCTGGTCAATGTATAATACTATGGTTAAATATATAAATAAATAATAATAATAATAATAAGGAATAAAAATGCCAATAAAAATAATATTAAACATCCATGTAATAAAAAACCATAAAATCAATAAGTTTATATTGTATATTGTTCAAAATGGTTATGGAAAGTCCTTATAAAATGTAAAGCATGCATACATCAAAGTAAGTACACATGGAAATATTTTATAGATATATGATTAAAATAATCCAAAACGTATCCCTGCATCTCAATCAATGGCTTGATCATTTGCTACCGAGTTCTCATCCTAAAGAAGGAAATTCATGTATCCAATGTGGGATATTTCCCATTGTCCATACCTATGATCATATAATATTCTATGTTACCAAAGGTGACCAAGATAGGGTGTGAGATAAATCTTATCAAGAAACCGCCAAATAAATCAATACAAATCTATTCTTGAAAACAAACTAAAATATTTTTTAGGTATATAAAAGTAAATTATAACAAATAAAAATACCACACCTTCTTTAGCATCAACTTTTTTCTAATCATATAATCATTTGATTAATTAAGATTTATTTTATATAGATTAATCATATTAATGAGTCAAAAGTACTAATATGGATCAAAATAATAATAACATAGGATCCAAAGGAAAACCAAGCCATTATTGACCTGAAAGGTTAGGCCAAGTCATAGTAATATCACATGAAATCTAGCTCTAAGGGGTCTGAGTGTAATCTAATGGGTGCAATCACTTAATTCCACTTTTTGTGAGTATATCAAAGTCTATAGAGCTCGTCTATCATAGTATTTGGATTATCGTGATGGGGACCAATGGGGGGAATATATAGTGTCATATGACTGAATTAATCAATTTGAATATAAGGCTCTCTAGTATCAAAAAAAATATACCATGTGAATATTTGGTACTACACTATGGCATTCACATAACAAGACAATGTCCAAATTCAATAGAGGGTATCCCCCCTGGTGATCAACTCAATTAATCAGAACAATGTCTTCATATTTCGCAAGGAATCCCCAAAGGAATCCAATGATGGATCAATATTGAACATTCCTATAAAGATAGAGAGGTCCAAAGTATGTAAGAGACTTATAATCATATGCCACATAATAATCATTCCTTTTAATCTTTTAATAGGTTTATTCTATTAACTTTAATTAATAATGGAAAGGTGATTCAAGGAAATGAATCCTATGTGTATTATATTAATAATTAAACTAGGCCAGGTGATTTCTATAATATGTACATTCCATAAGATACATTCAGTGTTTCATTAACTATAAAAAAATATTTACAGTATTAAATATCTAGTCGGACACACCATAACGGTGCCACATATAGACCCAAAAATGGTCACCGAGGAATAAATAAAGAAAATAACTAAACAGGGAAGTCAACATTGAGGTCCCAACCTCCAATGGTTGCAAATAAATTTATTAGGTTAGTAGATTACTATCTTGAAATATTAAATAAATGAAGATTAATTTAATAAGAAATGTCTAGTGAAACATATGTGTGTATAGTGTAGAAAAGTTTTATATAGTGAGACTTTAAGGTATTAGTCATAGAACACCTACCTAATTCTTGTAGTATATTTTATATCCAGTATTTTCGGTTTGGCATGGATTGGAATAAAATGGAAGATTGAGTGAATGACCTAAAGATAGGGAATATGATTCTACATCCAAGTATCATCTTTGAGAGAGAGAGTAATGGAAAATTAAGAGTGAGGATTAGAGAACTCAAAAAGAGGAATCCAAAGAAATAATCATATCTCTATTCCTATTTAATATAGAATAATAATAATCAAACCTAGGTTAAGAGGCTTATGAGATATTTAATGTGAATTAGGGATAATTCATTCCCCTCGAGGAATAAGGGAATGAGATTTAGGTTATAGTAACTTCAAGGGAAAATAGACTTTTCACCCATTGAAAAATGGGTTTCACAATTTGGAGACATTCTTGGCCAAACTGTTTTCCATCTGAGATTATCCAACTAACCCAAGGATGGATCCCTCACAGTTAAGGTTCATAATATGGGAAACGATGAAAAAACCGTGCCGTATGGATCTATTAAAAATATAAATTTTTTACATGGGTTTTTGGACAAGGTTTCATGATTAGGGACAAATTGGAGGCCCACTACTAAGCACTTAAATTCCCCCTACAATGTTAGGAGAAACTATATAGATTGGGTTGCACGATTTCTACTAACCATTTGGGTCGGTAGTTTCCTCCCCTAGTTGGGGTTTTAGGCTTTGAACAACCTATGTTTACCCTCTTTTCCCCTATAGACTCTCAAGGCATTCACATTATTCAAAAACCCAAGAGTTAATGAAAAAACAAGAGGATTAGTACCACATAGGAAAAACAGGGTTCTAACAGTCTCCCCCTTAAAGGAACTCATCCATAAGTTTTCCTTCCTGGGGTGGCATAATGTTGTTTCAGAATAACTTTGGTCGTTGGGCAAGTACATCAAGCCCCCACTCTCACTTCACTTAATATACACTATTATTCCAATAAATAACTCATACTAAAGGGACATACATTCCTTGAAGTTCCATCATGATCTAACCAATAGATTTTATGGGATACTCCTAAGAAGAATCATCAATAAATAACTCGACATCATCGAGATCAAAAGTATGAGACAATTCATCATGGTAATAGTAAATCAATAAAACATGGAAGGAATAGTGCAAGGAACGATACCTTTTTGGTATTATAAACTTGTAGGATAATGGCCAGACACTATCCAAGAACTAAAATGACATCGAAAAAAGAAGTGAAAATCCATTAACTTAGTATCCATATATTCCTTTGTATGTATGATACCAAAAAGAATACAATATTTCTGACCACGAACTCTAGAGTTCATTGAAGGAGATGGGAATATGATTTCATTGTTGATTGAGAAGTATATGTATATTTCATAATAAACTACACATTCTTTGAAGTATCAAACCCTAGAGAAGGACCAAGTGGCACCACCTCTCCTGACTCTAACTAGAAAAGGGGGAATGTATTTGTCTACCACATAATTTCTAAAATAGAACCATCTGAATTGATTCTTGAAATATATTATCATACAAAAAATAAATTATAGGGGTATAATTTCCCATGAACCATAAAAATCAATTATTCATGCTTGGATAATTTCCTTCAAAACATGCATCTTCTATTTCAACTATCCATTTGTCTGAGGATGAAAATTTGTGCTGAAAAGAACCTATGTACCCAATGTTACCAATAAATCTTACCCAAACCATGACGTGAAATAATCATCCCAATAAATCACAATGGTATGAGGGACCCTATGTAGGAATATGATCTAACAAACATATAGTCTCCCCAACACATCAACTAACAAAGCCTCCCAGATAATAATGAAGTGGGATACTTTATTTTATTGATTTGTGACTACACAAACCCAGTTTCTACCATAAGAAGACCTCATTAAACCAAAAAAAATCCAATGTGATGTCTAACCATTTACATTTAGGTATCTATAACTTCTGTAAAAATCCAGTAGGTTGATTTTGTTATTCCCTCACATGCTTATAGGAGGAACACCTAGTAGTAAACCTACAATCTGACATTTCATCCATAGAACCAATACTGGTGGTGCATGTCATCATACATCTTAGAGATACCTAGGTTAACTAATGAATGAGAAACATGGGACTCTCATATCAAATCCTATATCACATCTTTAGGCACCAAGATATTCTCATGTATACCTATATTGTTGTCCTCATCAATAGAAAAATCCCATGGAAGGTCCTCACCAGAAATGCTTTCCCATTTCACAAACCCCTCTGGGACTAAAAATTGAATTTCTTTTCTACCAAAAGGAGTGAATAGGTACATGAAAATGATATAAGGAAAAAATAATTTTTACTACCGTGAAACTCTATATGCATATTAGAAATAAGGGTCATCAATTTCCATTCATCACTGGATTCTTGAATGGTTGTTTCCTCTATTTTTGGGCTCAACACATCAGATACAACATTTCCCATTATAAGTACATAATACAGTGAAAATTCATATTAATGAAGGTATTAAACCCATACTCACTATCTGATATTTATTTCATGATTCATAAAGATATAATTTAGTCTCTTTTTGTCCGTATAAACCATAGAGCACTCTCTCATCAGATAAGACATCCAGCAACGCAAGGCATGAATGGTGGTGCAAGCTCGAGTCCATGAATTAGGTAATTATTCTCATGCGGTCTTAATTGGGAAGACATGACCATAATGGCTTTATCCTCTATCAAAAATATTTAACCGATCTAGATGCCTCAGGACACACATATTACTATAAATCCTCTTATAGGCTCTAGAAGAATAAGAATTGGTGCTGAAGTAAGCCTTCCTTTCTACTCATAAAAGGAATTATTGCATGATTCATTCCAAAATAAACTTCACACCCTTCTTATAAAGACTTATAAAAGGTGAATAAAGGTGTGATAAGTCTTATATAAAATGAATTTAATATACAGTCAGTCTTATGAATAACCATATATCAAACAGAATCATGGGTTTCTCTAATGAAACAACAGCAATCACCTTCTCAAGGTAAACTGATACTTTTTATTATATGATAATATGACCCAATAATAAAAAATTATTGATCTATAAGTGGCACATTGTGATCATTTCATATAATTGATGCTATGTTAGTGTAATCAAAATAATCACATGGTTTTTGGCATGGTCGCTTTGGGTATGAGAATAAACCAAGTGGTCATCCACAAATACTATGATAAATAAATATAAATAGGTGTGAAACCCTTATTCATCAAGGACATGAAAATGGTGGGTGTGTTTTTAAGACTGAACGGCATAGCCAGGTACTCATATAGACCATACTAAGTTCAGAAATCATTATGTGGTATAGCTGAATGACTAACTCACACCATGTGATTGGACGATCTCAGGTAATTCTTTGAGAACGCATTATATATTAAGATCTTGTTGAAGAGATAATCTATTTGAGGAAATATATATCATTTATTAATTGTTAACAAGATCAATCACAAGTAATCCATGCATATCCTAACAGTCCTTATTTCCTTCCTATCAAAAAGAAAAGGTGAACCGCATGATGAAGTACTGGGTTTGATAAAACCCATTGATTATAAATTCTCAGACAATATTTTGAGATCCTAGAGCTCGTTATGTTTCATCTTGTATATATCAGAAGAGACAGCAGTGAATCCTGGAATTATTTTGATCCAAAACTCTACCTATATCATAGGAGGTAGTCCAAAGAACTCATCCAGTAATATATCCCTAAAATGATCCACCATGGGAGGAAAATATATCATACACATCATTTGATCATCCAAGAAAAGGCCAGAAATATGGACAGTCACTCCACATATCCCACAATTCTCATATACATATATATTGTCCTAGACATTCCACTCACCCTTGTGAACAAACTATCACCCGATGGTGATGTAAAAGATACCATGCAATAATAGCAGTCCTGTCACGACCCGACCCTACCCGGGCTCGAGCCGCAACTACCCCAAGCCCGACTCCATAGGCTAGGGGCTGGCGATGAGCGCCGAAGGCACAACAACTCGGGGAGGCCTTTGCCTAAGTTCCTATACACACACAAGCAGCACAATCAATGAAAAAGTGCAGAGTAAAAGAAAATACAAGTAAAGAAAAAGGGTAACTTCTATATATAAACCACAATAGTGCATCGACCTCTAATCAGTACAAAGCAAGTGCTGAAAGGAAACTGAAAAGAACCGGGGAAAAACATGCACCCAACTAGAAAAGTGCCACAACCTGATAACAGGTGAACAAAAGAGAAACAGTTGGAAGGGTTCCCCACCTGGAACCCGAAAATGACCATCGCACGCAGTCCAAGCTCCCGAACTCCTATGCTGAACTGAAGTCATGCTCCACCTGTCCGTCGTATGCAAGGGCACACCAAGTGCGGGAAAAGCCCAAGCAGGGGTGAGTATAAAAATACTCGGTAGGATACCTCGAAGGCTCTTGGGAGAAACAAAGGAGGTACTAAAGGGTGAGCCGTAGATAGAACAGGAAAAGTAAAGGAGTAGAATCGAGAGTGCAGTCAAGAGTACAGCAGTATAGAGTCCAGATCAACCCAACAAGGGAAAAGAAGGTGGACTCGTCCAGACACAAGGAGCTGGAAATGGTGAGAAGATGAACTTCTCATCGAGTCTTCGCTACCTATAGCAGGAGAGTAGACTCATCCAACCACAAGAAGCAAGACACGGAAAGCATGTGGCATACCCCGCGGATCTTCGCCTCTCCTGGAAGGAGAGTAACCAAAACCCAAGAAGTGAGTGCTGGGAAAAGGTGTACATATATATACGCTCAATAAGAAACTGAAACAAGGTCGTAAGGGGATCTCCATATCGTAGCTCAGCCCAACAAAGTGAGTTTCCAATAGTTCAAGAAGTAAACACCATCAATGCGCAGCATCCCACACATCTTCCCCGAACTACAAGTCAAGGGATCAATCCCCGCACCTCGACGCTATCTTCTTTGGGCGGCACTGACTCGCCCGCACGGTTTTAGGTCGCATCACAAGGATGTGTCTCAGTGGGGAAAGCGCCCCTAATACTTGAGAGTTCTGGGTTAAGTCAAACCACACCTCGTCACTGCCCCATAGTTGAGAGGTCTCCTCAAAGTCAAGATCGTTCCATCAATGACCCGTACAACCAAGGGTCCCACTCCAGTAATCATGGAGGAAAGCCACAGACTAGCCAAGTAGAAAGGACTGAGTCTGGAATTTCAACGGGTGTCCCACTGCCCAGTCCTGCAGGAGGGTAATTCATAATATGATATCGGGTGACCCACTGCCCAGCACTGCTGGAGGGTAAACCCTAACAAGATATCGGGTGACCAACTACCCAGCCCTACTGGAGGGTAGACCTGGAATAAGCCGTCAGGCGACCCACTGCCCAGTATTACTGGAGGGTAGACCTGGAAGAAGTCCACGGGTGACCCACTGCTCAGCCCTGCTGGAGGGTAAACCTGGAAGAAGTCGACGGGTGACCCACTACCAAGCCCTGCTGGAGGGTAACCCTGGAACAAGACGAAGGGCAACCCACTGCCCAGCCCTGCTGGAGGGTGGACCCTCAAGAGTCGTCGGGTGACCCACTGCCTAGTGTCTTCTAGAGGGTAACCCTAAACAAGTCGATAGGCGACCCACTGCCTAGCCCTTCTGGAAGGTAGACCTGAAACAAGACGACGGGCGACCCGCTGGCCAGGCCAGCTGTAGGGTAGACCCTCAAGAGTCATCGGGTGACACACTGCCTAGTCTCTGCTAGAGGGTAAACCCTGAGAAGTCGATGAGTAACCCACTACACAGCCACATTGGAGGGTAAACCCAAAACTGCTCTGGTCATCTCTTCTGGATGGTACAACACTGGCCATCCTATCACGAAGAGGGTATCGCAAAACCATCTGACTCCAGAACTAGACCATGGGAAACCACTCAACCCTGCTGATCTAAACCATCAAGCACAGAGCCGGGGGAAGACATAGCCCCGCTAGTCAACAAACAAGAACCAAGGGACCCTCTACGTCGTGAGAGGTCAAAGGTACGCAAAGCAAAACATGGCACACACATGGGGCCCACACGACGTGTGGTCCCATGTCAATCCCCAACCAAGCACACAAATAGTCTCAGGTACAAACCACACATACCTCCAAGCACTCTCGTATACTCCCAGAGTATACCACATCTCTATCCCTAAGGATATCGTGCACATGGCACCCAACGTCAACGCGAAGGCGTGAATATAACAAATCCACCTCAAAGGCAGAGGCACGACCAACCACATCTTATGAATCATTTACATCACTCTCCCAATAGTGCACGATCACACGCAAAGGGTCTGCTACAAACACGGTAGAAGAACCGTCACCGAGGCACCTTCATATTCCACATTTAATAAGATCTTGTATGAGGCTCTGCACAACCAAACGGATCATACCGTTGTAATCCTCGTGGAAAAAAACGTGAGATCTACTACTTACTCACCTCAAATGAATATCCGACGGAAAAGTCATCAACAATACCTTACGCCCAAACGGCGTCCCATGATCCCGAGCCTCGGCCCCGAAAACAATCAGGTGCATCAAACCATGGTGATCCCCTCAGGAACACATCAAAAAGACTGCTCTATTGAGCGCAACGGATATCCAGAGAAAAAGATGTATTCCGGCACACCGCACACGAGTGGCGCTTCGTGGGACCCGCATCCTGGTACCGAAACACAACGACCGGATCACACCGTTGCGACCCTCTCGAAAAAGTACACAAGATGGACTATTCACTTGTCCAAAACGGTCGCCCGGTGATAAAGATGGAAAATCACCATTTAAGCCCAAACGGCCCTCGTGGGCCCCGCACCATCATTCCGAATTAAAGAGGGTGGATTACATCATTTCAATCTCCTAGGAAAAACATCCAGAATCGACTCCTCGCACGCCCCGAACGGACGCCCGATGAAAAAGTCACTAAATGCTGCTCGCAGCTCAAAATACGGGCCATGGGGCCCACACCTCAACTCCAACTTCAACTCCCGAAACCTCCCTAGAAATATTCACCCGGCGCCAAGGTCCCATTGCCACTGACAGCGCTCAAAACGGACGTCAGACGCGTCCGCGCCGTCCAAAACAAGATCCCCCGAAGAAAACGTCAATTCATTTAAGAAGTGTCGGGCCTCCGAACCCCTCGTTTCAGGAACTAAAATTCCCCAAAGATATCTCAAAAAGTCTGTCTCAATTTAAGGGATGCATCTCCGCAGACAGCACGCGAATCTGACACCTGGACTGAATTTTAGGAGCGTTTTAGTATTTAGGGACCGAAACGGGTGGGCCAGGCCGGTTCGGCCGGCCCAACCACACCCTGGACCGGCGGTTCGCGGCTCACCGCATGGACTGCGCCGAACTGCCTGGACTGGCTCGGCCTGTCCGGTTTCCGTGTGGACCTGCGCGGCGCGGGTCCTGTCCGCCGACCGGGGTCACGAAGACCCCGGGTTTTCTGCACCTCGCGCCCCACGCCTACCGAAGACCCCCGCTGGAGCTCGGCTGCCGCTCCGCCTCACACCATAGACTGCACCCGAAGCCGTTGTCTGCTGTTAGAAGAACCTGCCAATGTCGCCTCGGACTGGAGCCGGGCTGCCCTGGAAAGCTCACCGGACCGCCCCGGGTCGCCGGAAAACACCCAAAAACCCCCTAAATTTCTGCAACATTCGGTAAACGATTGCGAACACATCAGAACTCGGATTTCATATCCAAAACAAGCTTTTGAAAGTTGAAAATGTGTACTATACAAACATGGGATTTTCTCGAAGAAATAGCAACAATTCGACACTATAGTTTGGGTTCAAAGGAGGCTTGGGAATTAAAAACGAAACAACAACCGCCAACCTCAATGGGCTTTGCCCGAAGCTTCGTCGTGATTCGTTGGAGCCGCGCCTCGTCGGAGCTATCTCACCAGAGTGGAGGAAGAGAGGGAGAGGAGTGGTTTCTCTAGGGGGTGGGAATGAGGGAGAGGGGATTGTTTGGTTTAGGTATAAAATAAAAATTAATTTCATTAATTTTTATTAATTACCCATGAAAGGACCCACCTCTGGAACACTGGACGGGGTCGAGGTTAAGCCACCCCTATAGTAAAAACCACCTCTCGAGCACAACAGAGGTCTCAGAATTTGATTATGATCTCACGTTTGAAAGTTATAAAGCTGAACGCCCAAAGCCCCCAAATTACGAAAACGCCCCTGGGGCCATTTTTCACAGACGAGTTGTGCCCGCAAGAGTTACACCCCTCCTAGGGTAAACGGAACCTTCCGAACTCAACGGTGCCCTCAATTTTCCAATCCGAGCCACCGTTTTAGAGATACTCAAGTTTCACCATTAAACGAATAGATTAATTAATTAATTAATCCGTTTAACGTTCTGAATGCAAGTGAGGGGTCCAAACGTCCCACGCCTACATGCTTTATGTCGTTCCTAGGGTAAACACCACATTCCGGACCCATCCGTACACTCAGATCTCTGATCTAAAGCACCGTTTAGGAGTCATCCAATTTATTTAGCATTTTCAATGTGAAGGCACTGAAAATTTAATTCCGGCCACACCGGGGCTCGGAACCGCACGCCGTCTGAAGGCACTGCTCTGGAATAACATTAAGAATATTACAAAGTCTTTTATGGCTAAAAACCAGGTTCTTACATCATTCCCTCCTTAAAATTTTTGTCCCCAAAAAACAAAACCAGGGAACAACTCAGGGTACCAATCCCACACCTGGCTCTCCCGTACCCAGAAGAACACTTGCACAGTTCTATGCCACCGTACACAGACCAAAAGATTTGACCTTTCCACATGAGGTATTCCCTCACCAATGTCGTGCATAGGAGCACGCACACCTCTTCTCAAGTGAGTCATGTGGGAGACTTAATGCACCCAAACCAGCCTCTGGGTGAGGGCAAGGTGGTAGGCAACCTCGTCATCCCTTTGCTCGGTCTCAAACGGCCTAAAGGCTCTCGGGGGCAGCTCACCTCCCTGACCAAACCTCTACGTTGCATGCTGCGACTCGAATCATCCCACGCACCTCGGACAAGGCCTGATGATTCCCTCTTTCAGAATATCCATATGGTAAAACACCCAAGGATATCTGGTCACTCAAAGTTTCAAAGTCGATGTCCCACAACCAGGACTCTCTTACACACTCGGGGAGTGAAGGAGTCAACACCATCGGCTAGAGAAAAAGGTCTCACACCTTTTACCTTACTAACACAGGGTTACACCGATGCCCCACGCCACCCTGGTAACACCTCAAGCAAGGAGCAGGGAGGAAATCATTCCACACAATGAGTCTAACAATTCTACTGAAAAAAGTAGAAGAGCTGTAGAGTATTCCTCTTATCACCTCATGCTCTGCAGGATCGTAGATATCCAAGCGCATGGCTATCCGCAGTCCTAACTATCAGCTCCCGGAACCTGACGTGGATTTCCTAGTGGTGATTAGAAGTCCTCGTAAAGTCATCCCCCACTACCAGCTCCTCCCGCTCCTCTGCTAGCACCACCTCTCTGGGTGCTACTCCGATCACGGCGCTGCCTCCACCATGGTGGTGCACCAGCTGCATGCCCTATGTTTTTAGCATCTCTGGTCGATCAGTCTCATTCCAAGTGATCTCGCCCATCACAAGCATAACACTGCCGCTCCCTGAGCTTTCCTGGTGCCCTCCGGTGCCACTGTGGTGTACTACAACGGCCCGAATCCCACTCACAGAAGGGCACCCTCGACTGAGGCCCTGCACTTTTCCGCCACAGTGGTATACGACCACATCTCCGAAACCGGCAGCAGGGAGGCCACCTGCATCGAGGTTTTGTCCTCCTGCGCCTGCTAGTTACGGCAGACGTCCCGGCTCCATCATGCCCCCTGCCACTACCAACCGCAAAACATGACAGGAAACTCTCTGTCACCAACGCCTGCTCTAGAACCTCGGCATATGTGGAAATGACCAGGGGTACTATGACAACACAAATCTCTCGGCGAAGACCCTTCTCAAACCTCAGTGCTCAGATGTTGTCGTCATTGAACAAGTCCGGGTAAAAGTGTGCACAGTCTGCGAAACTAGTCGCATACTCAGCCACCATCATCCCTCCCGGCTGAAACTGCAGGAGCTCCTGAATCCGAATGGATTATAAGCAGGAGGATAAAAACTCCTCACGAAACAACAACATAAAGTCGCCCCACGAAAGAGACAACTCGTTAGGAATCCGAGTCACCAGACTCCACCAATGCCAAGTTGCTCTACGGAAAAGGTTCGCAGACAAAGACACTCTCTGATCTTTCAGCGTTTTCACAAGCCAGAAAAGGAGAACCTCTATCTCTATCCAAACCTCTTCTGCCTGAGGGTCTGGATCACCACTGAACCTCAGCAGTCTCTACCACTGGAACTCACGGAGCGCGCTCAACCATTGCTCAAACTTAGCATGCTCTGCAAAAACTGTATGTTGCTCAACAGGTGGGGGTGCTGCTACCGGCCCACCTGGAGAAAGGGGCTCGCATGATGGTTCCTGGACTGTGGCCTCATATCTCACAGGGTCATCGTCATGAACCAAAGATGGTATCCTGGTTGGTTGTCTTCGCGGAGTCATCCTGAATATTATCAAGGAGTGTCGCGGTCTGATGAGCATATTTTATATACCAATTAGAATGATGTGGACCTGACTCAAGAAGGACATTCAAAGACTCAATCCTATGTGATGCACAAACAAATTTTCCTAGCAACAAGTGTCTCAGCATGCCGAGTCGACAAGCGGGTTTTCAGGGTCCTGGTGAATGGATACGTCGGTCGCTGCACCATCACTGGACTCCCTGGCCTGAGTGCCGATCTCGAGACACGTTAACACTTTTTCCCTAAATCCCAACCAATTCCTTTTGTTTTAGGGACATCCGAACAACGTCCCAAGGAACGAACCACTTTTGATACCACATTTCATGACCCAACCCTACTCGGGCTCGAGCCGCAACTACCCCATGCCCACCGCCATAGGCCAGGGGCTGGCGACCAGCGCCAAAGGCACAATAACTCAAAGAGGCCTTTGCCTAAGTACCTGTACACACACACATAGCACACTCAATGCAAAAGTTCAGAGTAAAAGAAAAGACAGGTAAAGAACCAGGAAAAAACACGCGCCCAACTAGAAAAGTGCCACAACCCGGAAACAGGTGAACAAAAGAGAAACAGCTAGAAGGGTTCCCCACCTGGAACCCGACTATGACCACCGCACGCGGTCCAAGCTCCCGAAATCTTATCCTCCACTGAAGTCACGCTCCACCTGTCCATCGTCTGCAAGGGCACACCAATTGCGGTCAAAGACCAAGAATGGGTGAGTATAAAAATACTCAGTAGGATACCCCGATAGCTCGAGGGAGTAACAAATTAGGTACCTAAGGGTGAGCCGTAGATCCAACAAGAAAAGTAAAGGAGTACAACCGAGAGTGATTTCAAGAGTACAGTAGTATAGAGTCCAGCTCAAACCAACAAGAGAAAAGAAGGTAGACTCATCCAGACACAAGGAGCTGGAAACGATGAGAAGATGAACTTCTCGTCGAGTCTTCACTACCTATACCAGGAGAGTAGACTCATCCAACCATGAGAAGCTAGACACGGAAAGCACGTGGAATACCCCACGCATCTTCGCCTCTCTTGGAAGGAGAGTAACCGAAACCCTAGAAGTGGGTACTGGTACAAGGTATACATATATATATGCTCAACAAGAAACCCAAACAAGGTCGTAAGGGGATCTCCATCCCGTAGATCAGCCTAAGAAAGTGAGTTTCCAACAGTCCTAGAAGTAAACACCATCGATGCCCAACATCCCGCATGTCTGCCCTGAACTACAAGTCAAGGGCTCAATCACCACACCTTGACACTATCCGCTTTCCATGGAATTGACTCTCCCACATGGTTTTAGGTCACTTCACAAGGATACATCTCGGTGGGAAAAGCGCCTCTCATAATTGAGAGTTCCGAGTTAATTCAAACCATGCCCCATCAATGCCACGTAGTCGAGAGGTATCCTCAAATTCAAGGTCATTCCATCAATGACTGATACAACCAAGGGTCCCCCTCCGGTAATCACGGAGGAAAGCCACAGACAAGCCTAGTAGAAAGGACTGAGTCTAGAATGTCAATGGGTGTCCCACTGCCCCGCCCTGCTGGAGGGTAATTCATAATATGATATCGGGTGACCCACTGCCAAGCCCTGCTGGAGGTTAAACCCTAACAAGATATCGGGTGACCCATTGCCCAACCCTGCTGGAGGGTTGACCGGGAATAAGCCATCAGGTGACCCACTGCCCAGCCTTGCTGGAGGTTAGACCTGGAAGAAGTCGACGGGTGACCCACTGCCCAGCCCTGCTAGAGGGTAAACCCAGAACAAGACGACGGGCGACCCACTGCCCAGCCCTACTGGAGGGTAGACCCTCAAGATTCGTCGGGTGACCCACTGCCTAGTCTCTGTTGGACGGTAAACCCTGAACAAGTCGATAGGCGTCCCACTGCATAGCCCTGCTGGAGGGTAGACCTGAAACAAGACGACGGGCGACCCATTGCCTAGCCCTGCTGGAGGGTAGACCCTCAAGAGTCGTTGGGTGACCCACTGCCTAGTCTTTGCTAGAGGATAAACCCTGAGAAGTCGATGAGTAACCCACTGCCCAGCCCCGCTGGAGGGTAAATGTAATGTCTCGAATTTTCCGTTTATTTTTTTTAAATATTATATGGAATTATTTCGACATTGGGCGTGAAGACGGCACATCATTCCAAGATCCAGTGAGCCCGGAATGGTGGTTTGAACAGTTTTTAGTTTAGTGAGTCAGCACTTGTGCGAGGTTGTGGCAGTTTCCAAACGGATTCCCGGATTAAATATCTGATCACATCATTGCATCTGGGACGACAAATTTACCTAAGAATGAGGAAAACCTCGACCGGTGCGGGTCGAGGGAAAAAGTTAATTTTCTGACATTTTAAGTAAAATAAATTAAATTAAAATAACCAGATTATTTTATTTCTTTTAAGGAAACATCCTCTTTAGCGTGGAAACGGCACAACAGTTTCCTAAATTGATGGCGCATCTTAATGTCTTCGAATTGGAAAGTCAACGGCATTAATACAACTGTGTAATTAAATTCCAACTTGTTTCCCCTTTTTAATGGGTTTAGAAATTGTACGTCCTGGGAAATGTAGAGAGTGGAACCTCTGCAGAATCCGCGGCGCGTTGGAGAAAATTCTCGACGACGAACGACAATAGATCGAAACCAAGGATCATTGCACCGATGTTGAAGGATCTCGACGACAATGGCAGCATGACGCCTTCATCAATGATCGATCCTTTCTAAAGGTAGGGGTTGTTATTTCGATTAATTTTCCCCGTATTTGAGTTTAAATGACGAACGCGGAACAACCATAAACAAGTTGATCCGTGGATTTGTACGTTCTTGTGGGAGGGATTTTTCTTCGGGAAGATTATAGGGAATTGATCCATGTATTAAGTTGTTGTTGATTCTTTCCCTGTTTAAGCCTATTAACAGGAGCGGATCAACACTGTGACGAACGATGGCGGAGATTCATTCCTCAATTTGTTTATTTGGATTTCTTCCTCATTTTTCTCATGCGTTCTTTGAGCGTTCTTCGTGCGTGAAGATCGAAACACATTTTGGGAGCCGATCTGAGGCCTAAAAATAACTGAAGTGGCTTTTTGGGGTTGAGGCGACCAGAACCTAGATGTTTTGCAACAATCGGATGACCGGATTGATGATCAGAGTAGCACGAGAGGCGCGCCGGTGAAGAGTTCCATTTCTGGAAATTTCCAGAATACATGGCGTGTACTTACGAAGAACACGCTGTGTAGTTCTGGCAGTAGCGGATAGGGTTTCGGGGTCAGAGAAGATCACACGGCGTGTGACCCCAGTCACATGGCGTGTTGGACCTTCCCCAAAGCTTGGCATGTACTTTGGGTAGTACACAGACACGGGATGATCTACACGGCTTCAGGAGGCACGGTGTGTACAGCTCGGTAGAGGCGGCTACACGGAGCTCAGCGTGTATCCTGGGGATACACGGACACGGGATGGTGTACACGACCATGTACTCCTTCAAACGTCCAGGAAAGGTAAATATCGCGGGTCACCCCATGTGCAGATTGAATGGGTTGGAGTACATGGGTTGGTGACCATGTACGGACACATGGCCAGAGTACACAGAGCCAACCCCAGTTACCCAGAAACGGCTTGTACTCCATACTAAACGTCATGTACTAATTTTTTCTACATGACCAGCCTCACGACACAGGCCGTTGTAAATGGGCAGTACCCAGGGTCGGACAACACGGCGTGTATCATTTCTACATGCCATGTAATTTTTTTAAAATGGATTGGTCCCTTTTATTCATCGTGACTTGAACATCTTTCATTTGGGTTAGTGCCCCTTCTTCTTATTCCCCTAAAGGCCATGCACTATTCCCTCATGCAGGATTCTGATCCCTTCAACTGGACTTTCTGTGATCGAGTCAGGCATCTATCTGAGAGGCCCAGATCGAGATCATCTATCCATTCCAGACTTTAGGTAGAGTCAGGCATCGATGTGACCAACTATACCGGGCATTGATCCTCTACCTAGCAGGTGAATTTTGGATGAGTCGAGGTATCCGCCATGGCCCTAGCAGTGATCCTCATCTGTGTATCAAGATCTTTCCCACTCAAGAGTGTGTCTCCCATAATGTGTGCTTCTATATATCATAACCCTTCCACTCAGGTGTGTGTCTCCCGTAATGAGTGTAGCCATCTCTTGTGATGTTTCCCGATGAACAGAACTTCTTAGGCGGACATCATCAGAGCGATAAGACTCGTGGACTATGTCCCCCCAGAATGTGTGCATCACGAAATCTTCGAAAAGAATCCCTTGCGGGGGTATGCGGTCGTGTGACTTGTTTCTAGACCACAGGTATGGGTTTGAGTATATCTGGTTTGTTCTATATGTTCTGTAGACATATATTGTGCATAGCTGACCGTACCTTTACTTTGTGTACTACTTTGTGGTTTTCGGGGTCCTCTACTGAATATTGTTATACTCACCCCTGCACGGGCTTTGCCCGCACGTCTGGTGTCTTGTGCAGACGAGCAGCCTTTTTACAGAGTCCAGGGTGGACCAGGATAGGACCGAGCTTTCTGAGTTCCCAACAGGCTGAGGCATTCCTACGGCTACGAGCAACAGTCCCCAGGCGTTGCCACCAGGTGGTGCACCTGCTATACCACCAGTGGAGCAACCAGTGGTACCTGCAGTACCGACCGGCGAGGAGTGCAGGCTTAGCGCACTCCATGAGTTTTAGAGATAGAAACCCCTCAGGTTCCAAGGCGAGCCCGACCCTCAGGAGGCTGAGGACTGGCTTGAGGCGGTAACCAGAGTTTTTTGTCTAGTGAGGACACCAGCAGACCAGATGGTTGTCATAGGAGCGAGCCTTCTTCAGGGTTTGGTGGGATGATGGTGGAGTCTGACCACGCAGACTCACGATGAGGAGACTCTTTCATGGATGGAGTTTGAGCGACTCTTCAGGGAGGAGTTATCTCCGGTAACACTAAGAGATGTGTGTAACGCCCCGACCCTAGTTACCCAGAGTCGGTGCATTATTAAATAACATTGGCATGATCACAAGAAAGATCAAATATCGAAAGACTGATTGGTTTAGTATCCTTGGAAACACTAGATATATTCATAAGTTTTACATTACATCATAAAACGAAAAACTACTACAACAACATATTGTATCCATAATCCACACTCATATCCCAACATAATATCCCTGCAGGTCATTCATAACTTACTTCTTCACTTCCTGGGAAAAATAAAACATAGAAAAGGGGTGAGCTCAAATGCCCAGTAAGGATGACAATATAGCGGAAACTTTCATAAATAAGAATAAACTTTTCAGGCAATGTATAACTAAAACAAAATCCTTTCAAACATGAACTTTCAACATGGTATGGCATAAATAAAATGAAATAATGCCATTTACTTATTCACATGGATATTCTACTAATCGAATAATCGCATGCAAAAATAAATAACCACTTTCATAATGTTGGAATGCATAATTCCAGACTATCATAACCACATAGTCAAGGCCTCGTGCCAAGACTACAAATAAGATTTTGTCAAGGCCTTGTGCCAAGACACTAGTTTGTCTCATGAGACCTACCGATGCATCGAGGAGCTATAGCGGGCTCCACCCGTCACTTACTAAGTCCAATGAATTCCCATATGAAAAGGTTTAAACATAACATAAACATTCGTATTAAAACTAGCATACGAAATGTCAATAATTTCACCATAAACTATGAATGGTATAAAAATAGCACATCCACAGTCACACATATCACAAAACCTTCAATACAATATAGAAGTTTTGTATTACAATAAATCAACTTCAAATAAGTGTTAAATCCATCAAAGGATGTTGACATAGATGAAATCAAAACTATTTGAGAGAAATATCTCCTTTTTTGAAATCATTTAAAAGTCACACATTTATAAAGGAAGTAATTAAAAAGAGATTTTTGAATCAAAGTGTCCCATACCACTTTGAAACTTTTGAAAGGAATTAACATTTTTAAAAACATTCATGTCCATATAAATAAATCCTTAAAAACCATTTTGAAGACATTAATTAAAAGATTTATAAAGATAAATCTTTAAAACATTTAAAATTCTGATTTTGATAAAGAGTACCTTTCTGAAATTCTTAAATTATTCATTTTGAAATCATTTAAAAGTAACATAATTATAAAATAAAACATTTACTTTGAAAATAACCTTATAAGCTTGTAAGGGAAGTTTTGAAGATTTTATAATGGCGGAAATTAGCCGCACCCGCCGTATAAGTTAAAAAAAACATTCTTACCTTAATTCTGTCGAAAAGGTTAAAAAGGGACCTTGTTTTGAAAACGACGGAAAGATTCCTTTATAAACCACTTATAAAAGTCAAAAAGGGTATAAATGACTTTAACTCATATTCTAGTAAATAGTAAAAATGTTTTGAAATACATTTTTAAGAAACATGGATGTGGATGATATAGAGATCCCAGTAGATTATTACATATAAACAACCTCGGATAATGAAGAGATTGTGAAATAACCCTTACCTTGTACTTTTCCTTGGTTGGGGTAGGTTAACCTCCTGTATAATGGTGAAATAATTGTTATTAAATTATACAAGAATCATATACATTAATATGATATCATATATGATCTTTTAATATTGATTTGATAATAATATCTTAGTATTATCATTATATCGGGTGTTAACTTACTTGTTGTCTTTTATATGTTTTGTTACGTAAGACATGTTTGTAAAGGATAGGTTGTATATTATTCATATCTAGAATGATATGAATTCCTTAAACATCATTTTTAAATCATCAAATGATAATTATACTTGAATGGATACGACGGAGAATGAATCTCATCGCGTTCGTGGAGACGGTAGTCCGTACGTATGCACGAGCAAAAATATCATTCTTTTGATATTAAAATAATATATAAATGGATGGTATATCATATATACAGAATCATTAACATGTTATATTTATTATTTATATGAGTTACACATCATTATTATACCCATCCAAATAATAATATATTGAATAACAATTACACCACGACGTGGAGACGGTAAGCCGTACGTACACACGTATGGTGACATGTTATTCAAAGGGTGGATAGAATACTGAATATGGTTGTACCATATTTATAATAACATCACAGTATATGTAAGATACTGGAGTTATTATTTTAGAATGGTAAGAACAAAGAAAGAGGAAGTGTAAGAAGAAAGGAACTTAGAAAAGGGTGGTGAAATCATTACCTCTTCTTCGGGTTCTTCCTTTTGATTTGATCAAAAGGGCTCTTTAGGTTGGCTTTCTGATCAAACTAAGGCCTCTAGGTTGTAGTGAGGGATGTTGGGAGAGTATTTGGGCAGAGTTTGGCCGAACCAAAAGGCTTTGAAGGTGTGAAGAAATGGGAAGGAGGAGTGCCCTTTTATAAGAGGGGTGAGGGGCACCTTTGGAAAAGCTAGAAATATTAATTTATAATAAATTCATATTCGGTTTCCAATGGCTCAAAAGTTGACTATTCAAAGGCTAAGGTGGGGATAGGTGGAAAACCACTCAACCAATAGAATTTAGACAGGTTTGGGTACTTATATTAACCTTATCTTTAAGTATTAACTCTAAGTTGATTAGTTTCACTTTTACAATGTCTCTTTGTATTTTTATATAATATGGTTAATAAACATACTATATACATCCAAGAGACCCCCAAGTGGTCCATTAATGATGAACCTATCATGATATAAGTCTCTTGGCCGAACCTTAGATTTTTAGGAATTTAATATCAATTAATAATATAATATTTGTTTTAAGAACTCTTTTATGTCAATTTTGACACTATTCAATAGTTGATTTTTTTGAAACTTATAACAGATTGATTACTTCGAAAAAAGTAAATTAAATAAATCCTAATATATCATATTATCCTAGAAAATTATTTTAATTCATTAAAAGTTTCATATTATATTTTGTTGGGTATTTATAATATCAATTATTTTAATTTTTCACTATTATAGTAATTACTGCATCATCATTGTGTCATAAATAAAATAACTTATTTAATGTCTAAAAATTATAAATAAAATATCATTATGTAGGAAATCTTTTTAGCTTTATAATGAATATTTATAATCTAAAATCCAACTTATATAACCCTATGTAACAATTGTTTTTCTAAAAGATATATGCTTGTGTCATTTTTGTATTCATTTTAACTTAATTAAAATAAAGTGTCATTATCACTTACAAGTGGATCCATGGGGTCCCAAAATTGACACAAAGATGCCCATGGTCGACCATGTATCAACCAATAGGGTTAAGACACGTTTTAGGGTAATTTAGTATTATTATAATATTATTTTTTTAACCCTTATTTACCGGATTTACCCTTAACCATGGTAAATAAAATATTTACCGCAGTAATTATTCAAAATGTCTAAAAATAAAAGTTACCTATTTACACAATTTGAACATCCTGATTCCAAATATGGAATCCATTTTCCTAAATTCTAAACACAGAAGTGGCAGAAATTAATTTAAAATTAATTCCCGCTGTCAAAATAAAAAGCGTGTTTTAAGAGATAATAACTATCAAAAGATTGACACTTGTTTATGTTTGGTTTAATTGTAAAATTATGTCCAATGACCAACATTATATTAAATGGTAAAAATATATTCTAAATATACTTTAAAACCACTCAAATTCATAATTTATCAATATTAATTATTTTGATTTAAAAATTTGTTTTTAATTAAAATTTAGTAATTTTCACTATTCATCAAAATATAAAAGTTATCCGAAAAGTACCAAAATTTCACCCTAGGCTAATTTTGATATTCTGAATCAAAAAATGAAGCCCATTTTGAAATATAAAATATATATAATTTCAAAAAGTAGTTATTACTATTCATAACGGCTAGTTTAATTGGTTGTTAGAACTCGGTGTTGCGTACAACACATGCTATCACATTATTCAAAGAGAAGCGTACCGTAGAAGCTTGGGATGTTTCATTTTAAATTTTTGATGTCCCCATTTAGTCAAAAAGTTTAAAATATAGTATTTAAAAAGGGTTCACTATTAAAGTTGATAAAAGTGCAATACTGAAAATGAATTTGTTCTTGCATTATATCTAAGAAACTCATAATATGGATTCTAAAATTATAAGGATTATATAAACATTAAAATTTATCTAATACTATTCATAACCTCTTTTGAACGGCTTGTTTGGTAAGTCATGGTGTGCTTGAACTTGGTGTTGCATGTAGTGAAAGTTATTGAATTATTTTGAAGAACTAACACACTTATGAAATCTTGGGGTGTTACATTCTCCCCTCCTTCAATAAATTGCGTCCTCGCAATTTGAAATTGTTCTTCGAAAATAAAAGGTTGAAAATAGATAATATATTTGTGGGAAACCCCACATCAGAAATTGGGTTACTAAAATTTAGTCTTAATATGAGGAAAAGATAAATGAAAGGGTCACCACCAAATTATGATCTCGATTAGGAGAACATTGGTGGCAATTTGAGACATATAATTGGAGGAAAAACGTAAATATTTATAGGTAGTGATTGAGGTCATCAATCACAAACAAGTATAAAATTGAGGTCCTTAAATACATCAATCTATTATGATTTGAAATACTATCGGTTCAACAAAACATAGGGTAATAGGATAACACATTTTTGACGTTTCAAAATTTCTTAGTTTAAATCCCACAAAAAATGAATTAATGAGGCCTCTATTTAAAATAAAGAGTCGAAAGTATGAAGATTACCAAAAATAACACATACTAGGGTTCCATGTAGTAAAATATGGATATGGAAGAAAAATCTAACCATCAATTACCTGATTGAGAGTGGTAGAGAACATGGCTATGAAAAGGCCAACAATCCCAAAGCCATAAATTAGTGATGATTTAAGGTACCATCTAGGAAAACATTTTTGTTCTAATTTTCTTTTCTTAATATTGAGGAATTTTTTTTATGAGATTGGCTAAGATCATATAGAGATATACTTACTTTATAATTAGAGTTTTATCCATTAATAAATTTCTACCACAAACTCATCTTTCACTCTAAAAGATAATAGAATGTAAAAAAAATTCTATTTACACTATTCGTATAGGGTTCCAAAATAAACGAATTTATAATTCATCTACATGATCTTTTAATATAAACTACATTATTTAATCCAGGACATCTCATGGGCCAGTGGTAGGTGATACACCCTTGTCGCCCTTCGGTTTCGGGTCCAAGTCTCGCAGCCTTGCCAGACGCGACGGGTTGCCGCCCGACCTCCGGGTTGTCCATTTATGGCAATCCAAAATTAATCTAGACTAGAACTATCCAAAATACTTCTGTCCAAACTCACAGTCCAACATTTATAAGGAAGGTAAACATAATGTAGATCCTTTTTACCCCGTAATAGCATATGAATACCTTCATCATGTATTCTTTTAATACACTGAAACATCCTGATTTACCATAATCTTTATTGATTACATTCATGCTCCCTTATTCCATATATAATGCTGGATATACTTCATCAATAAAAAAATGTTTTAAACCCCAACAATGATGGAATAGACAAATCATTAACCAGCTTCAAGGTAGTCAAGAATATCCAATATAATTTATCCAAATCAATCATGTATTATTCTAAAATCACTACCTCGGTTTCAGAACCATATTATGGTTTATCTTTCTCTCAACCATATATTTTCCAGACATTTAACCTGCTACTGAGTCACTTTTCTTTGTTCCACACCATCTCAAGTCCTTAATGAAATAGTACTGCAGTACAATCCTTATATACTCCATAATTATTATAACAAGTACATTGTTGATACAACACTCAATTGATATAATCAACATAATAACTCTAATCATTCCTCTTAATCTGTGGTAGTATCATAACATGATTATTATCCAATAGCATCATTTGCGGCATAGTCTGATGACTGGGACATAGGTTCGCGTAGTGTCCAAACTCCTTGCAAATGAAGCATTGTACATTTGAAACCATTTTCTTACCCATGCAGTCATGTACTTTGTGCCTTTTTCCTCCACACTTATAACAAACTCCCATTCCTTTCAGGCAAGTTCCAGGGTGTTTCTTTCCACAGTTACCACATATGGGAAAATTCTTCTTTTCCCTCTTCCCTTTATCCATCTTTCTCTCTTCTATCCTTTTCTTCTCTTGCTTCCCTTCAAAGCCATAGGACTTAGTAAACTCTTTACTTATCTTATCAACACATGATATTATTTCTTCATATGATGATAATACATGGGAGACTATTTCTCTTATAAATTCTAGCTTCAGACCATGAAAGATATGATCCTTCCTTCTCTTTGGATCATGTGCATTTCTGGAGTTCTCATTCCTTCTACTGGGCGCCATTTCTAAACAATGGCATACACTAGATCAGTTTATGAATCAAAATAAATAATCCCATACTTATAAAACACTTAACATAAATTGAAATATTTATGGATATAATCCATAATCATAAAAATGTCTTCTTTGAGGATGTATATACTCATAAACCCTTCATAATGATTTGTAAAGAAAATTAGAGTTATCCTAAGCATATCCCCCGGGAGTGTCGTAACCAAGAGTGCAGCAAGGCCCGTTGTCGTGCACCAGTTCCCGTTCGAGTCTAGCTCAAAGCGGTGTTTTCGGGTTTTACACCAAGGTACATCTGTTCCAGAGCTGCCTCTACCTGCTCGTATCCAGACAGGGATGTATTGCTCGGAAAACTCACAAAATCTCTACAATACCAAAATTCTAGGAAGTTCTTCTATACTAATCCTCAAAGTTCATCTTAGGTCTACGTGCTCTAATCAGAGTTTATCTAAATCTAGCTTCCAAGGTTTGTACTAAACTTCCTCTGATACCAACTGTAACGCCCCGACCCTAGTTACCCAGAGTCGGTGCATTATTACATAACATTGGCATGATCACAAGAAAGATCAAATCTCGAAAGACCGATTGGTTTAGTAGCCTTGGAAACACTAGATATATTCATAAGTTTTACATTACGTCATCAAACGAAAAACTACTACAACAACATATTGTATCCATAATCCACACTCATATCCCCACATAATATCCCTGCAGGTCATTCATAACTTACTTCTTCACTTCCTGGGAAAAATAAAACATAGAAAAGGGGTGAGCTCAAATGCCCAGTAAGGATGACAATATAGCGGAAACTTTCATAAATAAGAATAAACTTTTCAGGCAATGTATAACTAAAACAAAAGCCTTTCAAACATGAACTTTCAACATGGTATGGCATAAATAAAATGAAATAATTCCATTTACTTATTCACATGGATATTCTACTAATCGAATAATCGCATGCAAAAACCAATAACCACTTTCATAATGTTGGAATGCATACTGCCAGACTATCATAACCACATAGTCAAGGCCTCGTGCGAGGACTACAAATAAGATTTTGTCAAGGCCTTGTGCCAAGACACTAGTTTGTCTCATGAGACCTACCGATGCATCGAGGAGCTATAGCGGGCTCCACCCGTCACTTACTAAGTCCAATGCATTCCCATATGAAAAGGTTTAAACATAACATAAACATTCGTATTAAAACTAGCATACGAAATGTCAATAATTTCACCATAAACTATGAATGGTATAAAAATAGCACATCCACAGTCAAACATATCACAAAACCTTCAATACAATATAGAAGCTTTGTATTACAATAAATCAACTTCAAATAAGCGTTAAATCCATCAAAGGATGTTGACATAGATGAAATCAAAACTATTTGAGAGAAATATCTCCTTTTTTGAAATCATTTAAAAGTCACACATTTATAAAGGAAGTAATTAAAAAGAGATTTTTGAATCAAAGTGTCCCATACCACTTTGAAACTTTTGAAAGGAATTAACATTTTTAAAAACATTCATGTCCATATAAATAAATCCTTAAAAACCATTTTGAAGACATTAATTAAAAGATTTATAAAGATAAATCTTTAAAACATTTAAAATTCTGATTTTGATAAAGAGTACCTTTCTGAAATTCTTAAATTATTCATTTTGAAATCATTTAAAAGTCACATAATTATAAAATAAAAAATTTACTTTGAAAAAATTCTTATAAGCTTGTAAGGGAAGTTTTGAAGATTTTATAATGGCGGAAATTAGCCGCACCCGCCGTATAAGTTAAAAAAAACATTCTTACCTTAATTCTGTCGAAAAGGTTAAAAAGGGACCTTGTTTTGAAAACGACGGAAATATTCCTTTATAAACCACTTATAAAAGTCAAAAAGGGTATAAATGACTTTAACTCATATTCTAGTAAATACTAAAAATGTTTTGAAATACATTTTTAAGAAACATGGATGTGGATGATAAAGAGATCCCAGTAGATTATTACATATAAACAACCTCGGATAATGAAGAGATTGTGAAATAACCCTTACCTTGTACTTTTCCTTGGTTGGGGTAGGTTAACCTCCTGTATAATGGTGAAATAATTGTTATTAAATTATACAAGAATCATATACATTAATATGATATCATATATGATCTTTTAATATTGATTTGATAATAATATCTTAGTATTATCATTATATCGGGTGTTAACTTACTTGTTGTCTTTTATATGTTTTGTTACGTAAGACATGTTTGTAAAGGATAGGTTGTATATTATTCATATCCAGAATGATATGAAGTCCTTAAACATCATTTTTAAATCATCAAATGATAATTATACTTGAATGGATACGATGGAGAATGAATCTCATCGCGTTCGTGGAGACGGTAGTCCGTACGTACGCACGAGTGACAATATCATTCTTTTGATATTAAAATAATATATAAATGGATGGTATATCATATATACAGAATAATTAACATGTTATATTTATTATTTATATGAGTTACACATCATTATTATACCCATCCAAATAATAATATATTGAATAACAATTACACCACGACGTGGAGACGGTAAGCCGTACGTACACACGTATGGTGACATGTTATTCAAAGGGTGGATAGAATACTGAATATGGTTGTACCATATTTATAATAACATCACATTATATGTAAGATACTGGAGTTATTATTTTATAATGGTAAGAACAAAGAAAGAGGAAGTGGAAGAAGAAAGGAACTTAGAAAAGGGTGGTGAAATCATTACCTCTTCTTCGGGTTCTTCCTTTTGATTTGATCAAAAGGGCTCCTTAGGTTGGCTTTCTGATCAAACTAAGGCCTCTAGGTTGTATTGAGGGATGTTGGGAGAGTATTTGGGCAGAGTTTGGCCGAACCAAAAGGCTTTGAAGGTGTGAAGAAATGGGAAGGAGGAGTTCCCTTTTATAAGAGGGGTGAGGGGCACCTTTGGAAAAGCTAGAAGTATTAATTTATAATAAATTCATATTCGGTTTCCAATGGCTCCAAAGTTGACTATTCAAAGGCTAAGGTGGGGATAGGTCGCAAACCACTCAACCAATAGAATTTAGACAGGTTTGGGTACTTATATTAACCTTATCTTTAAGTATTAACTCTAAGTTGATTAGTTTCACTTTTACAATGTCTCTTTGTATTTTTATATAATATGGTTAATAAACATACTATATACATCCAAGCGACCCCCAAGTGGTCCATTAATGATGAACCTATCATGATATAAGTCTCTTGGCCGAACCTTAGATTTTTAGGAATTTAATATCAATTAATAATATAATATTTGTTTTAAGAACTCTTTTATGTCAATTTTGACACTATTCAATAGTTGATTTTTTTGAAACTCATAACAGATTTATTACTTAGAAAAAAGTAAATTAAATCAATCCTAATATATCATATTATCCTAGAAAATTAGTTTAATTCATTAAAAGTTTCATATTATATTTCTTTGGGTATTTATAATATCAATTATTTTAATTTTTCACTATTATAGTAATTACTGCATCATCATTGTGTCATAAATAAAATAAATTCTTTAATGTATAAAAATTATAAATAAAATATCATTATGTAGGAAATCTTTTTAGCTTTCTAATGAATATTTATAATCTAAAATCCAACTTATATAACCCTATGTAACAATTGTTTGTCTAAAAGATATATGCTTGTGTCATTTTTGTATTCATTTTAACTTAATTAAAATAAAGTGTCATTATCACTTACAAGTGGATCCATGGGGTCCCAAAATTGACACAAAGATGCCCATGGTCGACCATGTATCAACCAATAGGGTTAAGACACGTTTTAGGGTAATTTAGTATTATTATAATATTATTTTTTTAACCCTTATTTACCGGATTTACCCTTAACCATGGTAAATAAAATATTTACCGCAGTAATTATTCAAAATGTCTAAAAATAAAAGTTACCTATTTACACAATTTGAACATCCTGATTCCAAATATGGAATCCATTTTCCTAAATTCTAAACACAGAAGTGGCATAAATTAATTTAAAATTAATTCCCGCTGTCAAAACAAAAAGCGTGTTTTAAGAGATAATAACTATCAAAAGATTGACACTTGTTTATGTTTGGTTTAATTGTAAAATTATGTCCAATGACCAACATTATATTAAATGGTAAAAATATATTCTAAATATACTTTAAAACCACTCAAATTCATAATTTATCAATATTAATTATTTTGATTAAAAAAGTTGTTTTTAATTAAAATTTAGTAATTTTCACTATTCATCAAAATATAAAAGTTATCCAAAAAGTACCAAAATTTCACCCTAGGCTAATTTTGATATTCTGAATCCAAAAATGAAGCCCATTTTAAAATATAAAATATATATAATTTCAAAAAGTAGTTATTACTATTCATAACGGCTAGTTTAATTGGTTGTTAGAACTCGGTGTTGCGTACAACACACGCTATCACATTATTCAAAGAGAAGCGTACCGTAGAAGCTTGGGATGTTTCATTTTAAATTTTTGATGTCCCCATTTACTCAAAAAGTTTAAAATATAGTATTTAAAAAGGGTTCACTATTAAAGTTGATAAAAGTGCAATACTGAAAATGAATTTGTTCTTGCATTATATCTAAGAAACTCATAATATGGATTCTAAAATTATAAGGATTATATAAACATTAAAATTTATCTAATACTATTCATAACCTCTTTTGAACGGCTTGTTTGGTAAGTCATGGTGTGCTTGAACTTGGTGTTGCATGTAGTGAAAGTTATTGAATTATTTTGAAGAACTAACACACTTATGAAATCTTGGGGTGTTACATTCTCCCCTCCTTCAATAAATTGCGTCCTCGCAATTTGAAATTGTTCTTCGAAAATAAAAGGTTGAAAATAGATAATATATTTGTGGGAAACCCCACATCAGAAATTGGGTTACTAAAATTTAGTCTTAATATGAGGAAAAGAGAAATGAAAGGGTCACCACCAAATTATGATCTCGATTAGATGAACATTGGTGGCAATTTGAGACATATAATTGGAGGAAAAACGTAAATATTTATTGGTAGTGATTGAGGTCATCAATCACAAACAAGTATAAAATTGAGGTCCTTAAATCCATCAATCTATGATGATTTGAAATACCATCGGTTCAACAAAACATAGGGTATTAGGATAACACATTTTTGACGTTTCAAAATATCTTAGTTGAAATCCCACAAAAAATGAATTAATGAGGCCTCTATTTAAAATAAAGAGTCGAAAGTATGAAGATTACCAAAAATAAAACATACTAGGGTTCCATGTAGTAAAATATCGATATGGAAGAAAAATCTAACCATCAATTACCTGATTGAGAGTGGTAGAGAACATGGCTATGAAAAGGCCAACAATCCCAAAGCCATAAATTAGTGATGATTTAAGGTACCATCTAGGAAAACATTTTTGTTCTAATTTTCTTTTCTTAATATTGAGGAATTTTTTTTATGAGATTGGCTAAGATCATATAGAGATATACTTACTTTATAATTAGAGTTTTATCCATTAATAAATTTCTACCACAAACTCATCTTTCACTCTAAAAGATAATAGAATGTAAAAAAAATTCTATTTACACTATTCGTATAGGGTTCCAAAATAAACGAATTTATAATTCATCTACATGATCTTTTAATATAAACTACATTATTTAATCCAGGACATCTCATGGGCCAGTGGTAGGTGATACACCCTTGTCGCCCTTCGGTTTCGGGTCCAAGTCTCGCAGCCTTGCCAGATGCGACGGGTTGCCGCCCGACCTCCGGGTTGTCCTTTTATGGCAATCCAAAATTAATCTAGACTAGAACTATCCAAAATACTTCTGTCCAAACTCACAGTCCAACATTTATAAGGAAGGTAAACATAATGTAGATCCTTTTTACCCCGTAATAGCATATGAATACCTTCATCATGTATTCTTTTAATACACTGAAACATCCTGATTTACCATAATCTTTATTGATTACATTCATGCTCCCTTATTCCATATAGAATGCTGGATATACTTCATCAATCCAAAAATGTTTTAAACCCCAACAATGATGGAATAGACAAATCATTAACCAGCTTCAAGGTAGTCAAGAATATCCAATATAATTTATCCAAATCAATCATGTATTATTCTAAAATCACTACCTCGGTATCATAACCATATTATGGTTTATCTTTCTATCAACCATATATTTTCCAGACATTTAACCTGCTACTGAGTCACTTTTCTTTGTTCCACACCATCTCAAGTCCTTAATGAAATAGTACTGCAGTACAATCCTTATATACTCCATAATTATTATAACAAGTACATTGTTGATACAACACTCAATTTATATAATCAACATAATAACTCTAATCATTCCTCTTAATCTGTGGTAGTATCATAACATGATTATTATCCAATAGCATCATTTGCGGCATAGTCTGATGACTGGGACATAGGTTCGCGTAGTGTCCAAACTCCTTGCAAATGAAGCATTGTACATTTGAAACCATTTTCTTACCCATGCAGTCATGTACTTTGTGCCTTTTTCCTCCACACTTATAACAAACTCCCATTCCTTTCAGGCAAGTTCCAGGGTGTTTCTTTCCACAGTTACCACATATGGGAAAATTCTTCTTTTCCCTCTTCCCTTTATCCATCTTTCTCTCTTCTATCCTTTTCTTCTCTTGCTTCCCTTCAAAGCCATAGGACTTAGTAAACTCTTTACTTATCTTATCAACACATGATATTATTTCTTCATATGATGATAATACATGGGAGACTATTTCTCTTATAAATTCTAGCTTAAGACCATGAAAGATATGATCCTTCCTTCTCTTTGGATCATGTGCATTTCTGGAGTTCTCATTCCTTCTACTGGGCGCCATTTCTAAACAATGGCATACACAAGATCAGTTTATGAATCAAAATACATAATCCCATACTTATAAAACACTTAACATAAATTGAAATATTTATGGATATAATCCATAATCATAAAAATGTCTTCTTTGAGGATGTATATACTCATAAACCCTTCATAATGATTTGTAAAGAAAATTAGAGTTATCCTAAGCATATCCCCCGGGAGTGTCGTAACCAAGAGTGCAGCAAGGCCCATTGTCGTGCACCAGTTCCCGTTCGAGTCTAGCTCAAAGCGGTGTTTTCGGGTTTTACCCCTAGGTACATCTGTTCCAGAGACACCTCTACCTGCTCGTATCCAGACAGGGATGTATTGCTCGGAAAACTCACAAAATCTCTACAATACCAAAATTCTAGGAAGTTCTTCTATACTAATCCTCAAAGTTCATCTTAGGTCTACATGCTCTAATCAGATTTTATCTAAATCTAGCTTCCAAGGTTTGTACTAAACTTCCTCTGATACCAACCGTAACGCCCCGACCCTAGTTACCCAGAGTCGGTGCATTATTACATAACATTGGCATGATCACAAGAAAGATCAAATCTCGAAAGACCGATTGGTTTAGTAGCCTTGGAAACACTAGATATATTCATAAGTTTTACATTACATCATAAAACGAAAAACTACTACAACAACATATTGTATCCATAATCCACACTCATATCCCCACATAATATCCCTCTAGGTCATTCATAACTTACTTCTTCACTTCCTGGGAAAAATAAAACATAGAAAAGGGGTGAGCTCAAATGCCCAGTAAGGATGACAATATAGCGGAAACTTTCATAAATAAGAATAAACTTTTCAGGCAATGTATAACTAAAACAAAAGCCTTTCAAACATGAACTTTGAACATGGTATGGAATAAATAAAATGAAATAATGCTATTTACTTATTCACATGGATATTCTACTAATCGAATAATCGCATGCAAAAATCAATAACCACTTTCATAATGTTGGAATGCATAATGCCAGACTATCATAACCACATAGTCAAGGCCTCGTGCCAAGACTACAAATAAGATTTTGTCAAGGCCTTGTGCCAAGACACTAGTTTGTCTCATGAGACCTACCGATGCATCGAGGAGCTATAGAGGGCTCCACCCGTCACTTACTAAGTCCAATGCATTCCCATATGAAAAGGTTTAAACATAACATAAACATTCATATTAAAACTAGCATACGAAATGTCAATAATTTCACCATAAACTATGAATGGTATAAAAATAGCACATCCACAGTCAAACATATCACAAAACCTTCAATACAATATAGAAGCTTTGTATTACAATAAATCAACTTCAAATAAGCGTTAAATCCATCAAAGGATGTTGACATAGATGAAATCAAAACTATTTGAGAGAAATATCTCCTTTTTTGAAATCATTTAAAAGTCACACATTTATAAAGGAAGTAATTAAAAAGAGATTTTTGAATCAAAGTGTCCCATACCACTTTGAAACTTTTGAAAGGAATTAACATTTTTAAAAACATTCATGTCCATATAAATAAATCCTTAAAAACCATTTTGAAGACATTAATTAAAAGATTTATAAAGATAAATCTTTAAAACATTTAAAATTCTGATTTTGATAAAGAGTACCTTTCTGAAATTCTTAAATTATTCATTTTGAAATCATTTAAAAGTCACATAATTATAAAATAAAACATTTACTTTGAAAATATCCTTATAATCTTGTAAGGGAAGTTTTGAAGATTTTATAATGGCGGAAATTAGCCGCACCCGCCGTATAAGTTAAAAAAACATTCTTACCTTAATTCTGTCGAAAAGGTTAAAAAGGGACCTTGTTTTGAAAACGACGGAAAGATTCCTTTATAAACCACTTATAAAAGTCAAAAAGGGTATAAATGACTTTAACTCATATTCTAGTAAATAGTAAAAATGTTTTGAAATACATTTTTAAGAAACATGGATGTGGATGATAAAGAGATCCCAGTAGATTATTACATATAAACAACCTCGGATAATGAAGAGATTGTGAAATAACCCTTACCTTGTACTTTTCCTTGGTTGGGGTAGGTTAACCTCCTATATAATGGTGAAATAATTGTTATTAAATTATACAAGAATCATATACATTAATATGATATCATATATGATCTTTTAATATTGATTTGATAATAATATCTTAGTATTATCATTATATCGGGTGTTAACTTACTTGTTGTCTTTTATATGTTTTGTTACGTAAGACATGTTTGTAAAGGATAGGTTGTATATTATTCATATCCAGAATGATATGAAGTCCTTAAAAATCATTTTTAAATCATAAAATGATAATTATACTTGAATGGATACGATGGAGAATGAATCTCATCGCGTTCGTGGAGACGGTAGTCCGTACGTACGCACGAGCGACAATATCATTCTTTTGATATTAAAATAATATATAAATGGATGTTATATCATATATACAGAATCATTAACATGTTATATTTATTATTTATATGAGTTACACATCATTATTATACCCATCCAAATAATAATATATTGAATAACAATTACACCACGACGTGGAGACGGTAAGCCGTACGTACACACGTATGGTGACATGTTATTCAAAGGGTGGATAGAATACTGAATATGGTTGTACCATATTTATAATAACATCACAGTATATGTATGATACTGGAGTTATTATTTTAGAATGGTAAGAACAAAGAAAGAGGAAGTGGAAGAAGAAAGGAACTTAGAAAAGGGTGGTGAAATCATTACCTCTTCTTCGGGTTCTTCCTTTTGATTTGATCAAAAGGGCTCCTTAGGTTGGCTTTCTGATCAAACTAAGGCCTCTAGGTTGTAGTGAGGGATGTTGGGAGAGTATTTGGGCAGAGTTTGGCCGAACCAAAAGGCTTTGAAGGTGTGAAGAAATGGGAAGGAGGAGTTCCCTTTTATAAGAGGGGTGAGGGGCACCTTTGGAAAAGCTAGAAATATTAATTTATAATAAATTCATATTCGGTTTCCAATGGCTCCAAAGTTGACTATTCAAAGGCTAAGGTGGGGATAGGTCGAAAACCACTCAACCAATAGAATTTAGACCGGTTTGGGTACTTATATTAACCTTATCTTTAAGTATTAACTCTAAGTTGATTAGTTTCACTTTTACAATGTCTCTTTGTATTTTTATATAATATGGTTAATAAACATACTATATACATCCAAGCGACCCCCAAGTGGTCCATTAATGATGAACCTATCATGATATAAGTCTCTTGGCCGAACCTTAGATTTTTAGGAATTTAATATCAATTAATAATATAATATTTTTTTTAAGAACTCTTTTATGTCAATTTTGAAACTATTCAATAGTTGATTTTTTTAAAACTCATAACAGATTGATAACTTCGAAAAAAGTAAATTAAATCAATCCTAATATATAATATTATCCTAGAAAATTAGTTTAATTCATTAAAAGTTTCATATTATATTTTTTTGGGTATTTATAATATCAATTATTTTAATTTTTCACTATTATAGTAATTACTGCATCATCATTGTGTCATAAATAAAATAAATTATTTAATGTCTAAAATTTATAAATAAAATATCATTATGTAGGAAAGCTTTTTAGATTTCTAATGAATATTTATAATCTAAAATCCAACTTATATAACCTTATGTAACAATTGTTTTGCTAAAAGATATATGTTTGTGTCATTTTTGTATTCATTTTAACTTAATTAAAATAAAGTGTCATTATCACTTACAAGTGGATCCATGGGGTCCCAAAATTGACACAAAGATGCCCATGTTCGACCATGTATCAACCAATAGGGTTAAAACACGTTTTAGGGTAATTTAGTATTATTATAATATTATTTTTTTAACCCTTATTTACCGGATTTACCCTTAACCATGGTAAATAAAATATTTACCGCAGTAATTATTCAAAATATCTAAAAATAAAAGTTACCTATTTACACAATTTGAACATCCTGATTCCAAATATGGAATCCATTTTCCTAAATTCTAAACACAGAAGTGGCAGAAATTAATTTAAAATTAATTCCCGCTGTCAAAACAAAAAGCGTGTTTTAAGAGATAATAACTATCAAAAGATTGACACTTGTTTATGTTTGGTTTAATTGTAAAATTATGTCCAATGACCAACATTATATTAAATGGTAAAAATATATTCTAAATATACTTTAAAACCACTCAAATTCATAATTTATCAATATTAAGTATTTTGATTAAAAAAGTTGTTTTTAATTAAAATTTAGTAATTTTCACTATTCATCAAAATATAAAAGTTATCCGAAAAGTACCAAAATTTCACCCTAGGCTAATTTTGATATTCTGAATCCAAAAATGAAGCCCATTTTAAAATATAAAATATATATAATTTCAAAAAGTAGTTATTACTATTCATAACGGCTAGTTTAATTGGTTGTTAGAACTCGGTGTTGCGTACAACACACGCTATCACATTATTCAAAGAGAAGCGTACCGTAGAAGCTTGGGATGTTTCATTTTAAATTTTTGATGTCCCCATTTAGTCAAAAAGTTTAAAATATAGTATTTAAAAAGGGTTCACTATTAAAGTTGATAAAAGTGCAATACTGAAAATGAATTTGTTCTTGCATTATATCTAAGAAACTCATAATATGGATTCTAAAATTATAAGGATTATATAAACATTAAAATTTATCTAATACTATTCATAACCTCTTTTGAATGGCTTGTTTGGTAAGTCATGGTGTGCTTGAACTTGGTGTTGCATGTAGTGAAAGTTATTGAATTATTTTGAAGAACTAACACACTTATGAAATCTTGGGGTGTTACATTCTCCCCTCCTTCAATAAATTGCGTCCTCGCAATTTGAAATTGTTCTTCGAAAATAAAAGGTTGAAAATAGATAATATATTTTTGGGAAACCCCAAATCAGAAATTGGGTTACTAAAATTTAGTCTTAGTATGAGGAAAAGAGAAATGAAAGGGTCACCACCAAATTATGATCTCGATTAGGAGAACATTGGTGGCAATTTGAGACATATAATTGGAGGAAAAACGTAAATATTTATAGGTAGTGATTGAGGTCATCAATCACAAACAAGTATAAAATTGAGGTCCTTAAATCCATCAATCTATGATGATTTGAAATACCATCGGTTCAACAAAACATAGGGTATTAGGATAACACATTTTTGACGTTTCAAAATATCTTAGTTGAAATCCCACAAAAAATGAATTAATGAGGCCTCTATTTAAAATAAAGAGTCGAAAGTATGAAGATTACCAAAAATAACACATACTAGGGTTCCATGTAGTAAAATATGGATATGGAAGAAAACTCTAACCATCAATTACCTGATTGAGAGTGGTAGAGAACATGGCTATAAAAAGGCCAACAATCCCAAAGCCATAAATTAGTGATGATTTAAGGTACCATCTAGGAAAACATTTTTGTTCTAATTTTATTTTCTTAATATTGAGGAATTTTTTTTATGAGATTGGCTAAGATCATATAGAGATATACTTACTTTATAATTAGAGTTTTATCCATTAATAAATTTCTACCACAAACTCATCTTTCACTCTAAAAGATAATAGAATGTAAAAAAATTATATTTACACTATTCGTATAGAGTTCCAAAATAAACGAATTTATAATTCATCTACATGATCTTTTAATAAAAACTACATTATTTAATCCAGGACATCTCATGGGCCAGTGGTAGGTGATACACCCTTGTCGCCCTTCGGTTTCGGGTCCAAGTCTCGCAGCCTTGCCAGACGCGACGGGTTGCCGCCCGACCTCCGGGTTGTCCTTTTACGGAAATCCAAAATTAATCTAGACTAGAACTATCCAAAATACTTCTGTCCAAACTCACAGTCCAACATTTATAAGGAAGGTAAACATAATGTAGATCCTTTTTACCCCGTAATAGCATATGAATACCTTCATCATGTATTCTTTTAATACACTGAAAAATCCTGATTTACCATAATCTTTATTGATTACATTCATGCTCCCTTATTCCATATAGAATGCTGGATATACTTCATCAATCCAAAAATGTTTTAAACCCCAACAATGATGGAATAGACAAATCATTAACCAGCTTCAAGGTAGTCAAGAATATCCAATATAATTTATCCAAATCAATCATGTATTATTCTAAAATCACTACCTCGGTATCAGAACCATATTATGGTTTATCTTTCTCTCAACCATATATTTTCCAGACATTTAACCTGCTACTGAGTCACTTTTCTTTGTTCCACACCATCTCAAGTCCTTAATGAAATAGTACTGCAGTACAATCCTTATATACTCCATAATTATTATAACAAGTACATTGTTGATACAACACTCAATTGATATAATCAACATAATAACTCTAATCATTCCTCTTAATCTGTGGTAGTATCATAACATGATTATTATCCAATAGCATCATTTGCGGCATAGTCTGATGACTGGGACATAGGTTCGCGTAGTGTCCAAACTCCTTGCAAATGAAGCATTGTACATTTGAAACCATTTTCTTACCCATGCAGTCATGTACTTTGTGCCTTTTTCCTCCACACTTATAACAAACTCCCATTCCTTTCAGGCAAGTTCCAGGGTGTTTCTTTCCACAGTTACCACATATGGGAAAATTCTTCTTTTCCCTCTTCCCTTTATCCATCTTTCTCTCTTCTATCCTTTTCTTCTCTTGCTTCCCTTCAAAGCCATAGGACTTAGTAAACTCTTTACTTATCTTATCAACACATGATATTATTTCTTCATATGATGATAATACATGGGAGACTATTTCTCTTATAAATTCTAGCTTAAGACCATGAAAGATATGATCCTTCCTTCTCTTTGGATCATGTGCATTTCTGGAGTTCTCATTCCTTCTACTGGGCGCCATTTCTAAACAATGGCATACACTAGATCAGTTTATGAATCAAAATACATAATCCCATACTTATAAAACACTTAACATAAATTGAAATATTTATGGATATAATCCATAATCATAAAAATGTCTTCTTTGAGGATGTATATACTCATAAACCCTTCATAATGATTTGTAAAGAAAATTAGAGTTATCCTAAGCATATCCCCCGGGAGTGTCGTAACCAAGAGTGCAGCAAGGCCCGTTGTCGTGCACCAGTTCCCGTTCGAGTCTAGCTCAAAGCGGTGTTTTCGGGTTTTACCCCTAGGTACATCTGTGCCAGAGCCGCCTCTACCTGCTCGTATCCAGACAGGGATGTATTTCTCGGAAAACTCACAAAATCTCTACAATACCAAAATTCTAGGAAGTTCTTCTATACTAATCCTCAAAGTTCATCTTAGGTCTACGTGCTCTAATCAGAGTTTATCTAAATCTAGCTTCCAAGGTTTGTACTAAACTTCCTCTGATACCAACTGTAACGCCCCAACCCTAGTTACCCAGAGTCGGTGCATTATTACATAACATTGGCATGATCACAAGAAAGATCAAATCTCGAAAGACCGATTGGTTTAGTAGCCTTGGAAACACTAGATATATTCATAAGTTTTACATTACATCATAAAACGAAAAACTACTACAACAACATATTGTATCCATAATCCACACTCATATCCCCACATAATATCCATGCAGGTCATTCATAACTTACTTCTTCACTTCCTGGGAAAAATAAAACATAGAAAAGGGGTGAGCTCAAATGCCCAGTAAGGATGAAAATATAGCGGAAACTTTCATAAATAAGAATAAACTTTTCAGGCAATGTATAACTAAAACAAAAGCCTTTCAAACATGAACTTTCAACATGGTATGGCATAAATAAAATGAAATAATGCCATTTACTTATTCACATGGATATTCTACTAATCGAATAATTGCATGCAAAAATCAATAACCACTTTCATAATGTTGGAATGCATAATGCCAGACTATCATAACCACATAGTCAAGGCCTCGTGCCAAGACTACAAATAAGATTTTGTCAAGGCCTTGTTCCAAGACACTAGTTTGTCTCATGAGACCTACCGATGCATCGAGGTGCTATAGCGGGCTCCACCCGTCACTTACTAAGTCCAATGCATTCCCATATGAAAAGGTTTAAACATAACATAAACATTCGTATTAAAACTAGCATACGAAATGTCAATAATTTCACCATAAACTATGAATGGTATAAAAATAGCACATCCACAGTCAAACATATCACAAAACCTTCAATACAATATAGAAGCTTTGTATTACAATAAATCAACTTCAAATAAGCATTAAATCCATCAAAGGATGTTGACATAGATGAAATCAAAACTATTTGAGAGAAATATCTCCTTTTTTGAAATCATTTAAAAGTCACACATTTATAAAGGAAGTAATTAAAAAGAGATTTTTGAATCAAAGTGTCCCATACCACTTTGAAACTTTTGAAAGGAATTAACATTTTTAAAAACATTCATGTCCATATAAATAAATCCTTAAAAACCATTTTGAAGACATTAATTAAAAGATTTATAAAGATAAATCTTTAAAACATTTAAAATTCTGATTTTGATAAAGAGTACCTTTCTGAAATTCTTAAATTATTCATTTTGAAATCATTTAAAAGTCACATAATTATAAAATAAAACATTTACTTTGAAAATATCTTTATAAGCTTGTAAGGGAAGTTTTGAAGATTTTATAATGGCGGAAATTAGCCGCACCCGCCGTATAAGTTAAAAAAAACATTCTTACCTTAATTCTGTCGAAAAGGTTAAAAAGGGACCTTGTTTTGAAAAAGACGGAAAGATTCCTTTATAAACCACTTATAAAAGTCAAAAAGGGTATAAATTACTTTAACTCATATTCTAGTAAATAGTAAAAATGTTTTGAAATACATTTTTAAGAAACATGGATGTGGATGATAAAGAGATCCCAGTAGATTATTACATATAAACAACCTCGGATAATGAAGAGATTGTGAAATAACCCTTACCTTGTACTTTTCCTTGGTTGGGGTAGGTTAACCTCCTGTATAATGGTGAAATAATTGTTATTAAATTATACAAGAATCATATACATTAATATGATATCATATATGATCTTTTAATATTGATTTGATAATAATATCTTAGTATTATCATTATATCGGGTGTTAACTTACTTGTTGTCTTTTATATGTTTTGTTACGTAAGACATGTTTGTAAAGGATAGGTTGTATATTATTCATATCTAGAATGATATGAAGTCCTTAAACATCATTTTTAAATCATCAAATGATAATTATACTTGAATGGATACGATGGAGAATGAATCTCATCGCGTTCGTGGAGACGGTAGTCTGTACGTACGCACGAGCGACAATATCATTCTTTTGATATTAAAATAATATATAAATGGATGGTATATCATATATACAGAATCATTAACATGTTATATTTATTATTTATATGAGTTACACATCATTATTATACCCATCCAAATAATAATATATTGAATAACAATTACACCACGACGTGGAGACGGTAAGCCGTACGTACACACGTATGGTGACATGTTATTCAAAGGGTGGATAGAATACTGAATATGGTTGTACCATATTTATAATAACATCACAGTATATGTAAGATACTGGAGTTATTATTTTAGAATGGTAAGAACAAATAAAGAGGAAGTGGAAGAAGAAAGGAACTTAGAAAAGGGTGGTGAAATCATTACCTCTTCTTCGGGTTCTTCCTTTTGATTTGATCAAAAGGGCTCCTTAGGTTGGCTTTCTGATCAAACTAAGGCCTCTAGGTTGTAGTGAGGGATGTTGGGAGAGTATTTGGGCAGAGTTTGGCCGAACCAAAAGGCTTTGAAGGTGTGAATAAATGGGAAGGAGGAGTGCCCTTTTATAAGAGGGGTGAGGGGCACCTTTGGAAAAGCTAGAAATATTAATTTATAATAAATTCATATTAGGTTTTCAATGGCTCCAAAGTTGACTATTCAAAGTCTAAGGTGGGGATAGGTCGAAAGCCACTCAACCAATAGAATTTAGACAGGTTTGGGTACTTATATTAACCTTATCTTTAAGTATTAACTCTAAGTTGATTAGTTTCACTTTTACAATGTCTCTTTGTATTTTTATATAATATGGTTAATAAACATACTATATACATCCAAGAGACCCCCAAGTGGTCCATTAATTATGAACCTATCATGATATAAGTCTCTTGGCCGAACCTTAGATTTTTAGGAATTTAATATCAATTAATAATATAATATTTGTTTTAAGAACTCTTTTATGTCAATTTTGACACTATTCAATAGTTGATTTTTTTGAAACTCATAACAGATTGATTACTTCGAAAAAAGTAAATTAAATCAATTCTAATATATCATATTATCCTAGAAAATTAGTTTAATTCATTAAAAGTTTCATATTATATTTTTTTGGGTATTTATAATATCAATTATTTTAATTTTTCACTATTATAGTAATTACTGCATCATCATTGTGTCATAAATAAAATAAATTATTTAATGTCTAAAAATTATAAATAAACTATCATTATGTAGGAAATCTGTTTATCTTTCTAATGAATATTTATAATCTAAAATCCAACTTATATAACCCTATGTAACAATTGTTTTTCTAAAAGATATATGCTTGTGTCATTTTTGTATTCATTTTAACTTAATTAAAATAAAGTGTCATTATCACTTACAAGTGGATCCATGGGGTCCCGAAATTGACAAAAAGATGCCCATGGTCGACCATGTATCAACCAATAGGGTTAAGACACGTTTTAGGGTAATTTAGTATTATTATAATATTATTTTTTTAACCCTTATTTACCGGATTTACCCTTAACCATGGTAAATAAAATATTTACCGCAGTAATTATTCAAAATATCTAAAAATAAAAGTTACCTATTTACACAATTTGAACATCCTGATTCCAAATATGGAATCCATTTTCCTAAATTCTAAACACAGAAGTGGCAGAAATTAATTTAAAATTAATTCCCGCTGTCAAAACAAAAAGCGTGTTTTAAGAGATAATAACTATCAAAAGATTGACACTTGTTTATGTTTGGTTTAATTGTAAAATTATGTCCAATGACCAACATTATATTAAATGGAAAAAATATATTCTAAATATACTTTAAAACCACTCAAATTCATAATTTATCAATATTAATTATTTTGATTAAAAAAGTTGTTTTTAATTAAAATTTAGTAATTTTCACTATTCATCAAAATATAAAAGTTATCCGAAAAGTACCAAAATTTCACCCTAGGCTAATTTTGATATTCTGAATCCAAAAATGAATCCCATTTTGAAATATAAAATATATATAATTTCAAAAAGTAGTTATTACTATTCATAACGGCTAGTTTAATTGGTTGTTAGAACTCGGTGTTGCGTACAACACACGCTATCACATTATTCAAAGAGAAGCATACCGTAGAAGCCTGGGATGTTTCATTTTAAATTTTTGATGTCCCCATTTACTCAAAAAGTTTAAAATATAGTATTTAAAAAGGGTTCACTATTAAAGTTGATAAAAGTGCAATACTGAAAATGAATTTTTTCTTGCATTATATCTAAGAAACTCATAATATGGATTCTAAAATTATAAGGATTATATAAACATTAAAATTTATCTAATACTATTCATAACCTCTTTTGAACGGCTTGTTTGGTAAGTCATGGTGTGCTTGAACTTGGTGTTGCATGTAGTGAAAGTTATTGAATTATTTTGAAGAACTAACACACTTATGAAATCTTGGGGTGTTACAATGTGTGCATCCAGGAGCTTCTTCAGCTCCAGCAGGGCAGTATGATGGTGGATGACTATTCATCGAGGTTCACCAACCTCACTAGGTACTCGATGGATATGGTCAGAGATCAGTACTTCAGAGCTCGGACCATCGAGTGAGGTCTATGGTGAGACATTTAAGCTAGTGTCGTGCCTCTATGCATATCGACCTATGCTGGAGTGCTCAAGTGGGCCTTGGTGATCGAGAGCTTCTTGGCAGATCAGAGACAGCCGCCGATAGTCAGAAGCAGGAAGACAGGTGCAGAGACACCGGCAGCAGGGAGCTGACGTTAGACACATGGATCAGTACGTGGGAGACATCATAGGAGGAACCATGATAGGGGAACGACAGTCCAGGACTCTCAGGCTAGATCCAGTCAGCCTAGGGATAAGCAATGCTACACATGCGACAGTAGGGGGAATCTTACTAGAGATTTCCCGACACGTGGAGCTGCTGATAGGGAAGTGGTGGATGGACCACCGAGGCAGAGGCAGAAAACGGAGCAGGCAGATCTGCCAGGTGGCAGATGTGGCAGAGGATCAGGGAGAGCTGCGGGTGGTGGCAGACGCTTTGACTTACTTCCACCACCACCCCCAGGAGGTCTGCACCAGGCTCACAGAGGTGGGGGATAGGGATGGGGATGGCTGCATGCAATCAAGGCATAGGACCCAGGGGCTCCAGGTATTATTTGAGGTAAGATCTGTGTCTTTTCTACCTTATCTTTCATAATCCTAGACACAGGTTCCAGTCATTCCTTTATAGCCACATGTCTTGTACAAAACCTCGAGATTCTGGTAGAACCGTTGACTCGGTCCTTATGCTTGGAGACACCTATGGGAGGAGACTCAACGATCACACACCTTTGCAGACAGTGTGATCTTACCCTTGGAGGTGAGAGTTTCGATTGGATCCTCTTGGTGGTAGCATCGAGGCCTTATGACGTCATTCTCGGTATGGATTGGTTATCTTCGGTCCATGCCCAGATTGATTATTTTAGGTGAAGAGTGTGGTGTGTCCACCGTGAGGGAACAAGGTTTTACTTTGTTGGAGAAAAGGAAGCCCAGGAAGCACAAAATGGGCTCATGCATAGGAGGGGGCAGCCAATCACTCATGAGTTGGATAGCCTTACCCTCAGAGCAGTAGATGTTGTGTGCTCTCAGTTCCCAACAATGGTGGCGGAGTATGAGGACGTCCTTCCAGAAGATGTTCCGGGGTTACCTCCCCGCCAGGAAATTTACTTCTGCATCGACTTACCCCACGAGACAACACTGATTTCCTCATCAGCTTATCAGATGTCTCCCGCGAGCTTTGATAGCTGAGGGTGCAGTTGGAGGATTTGCAGAGAAAGGGTTTCGTAAGACCCAGCGTCTCACCATGGACGGCTCCAGTCTGGTTTTCCAAGAAGTTAGACGATAGTCTGAGGTTGTGCGTGGATTACCGGTGCTTGAACCAGGTGATGGTGAAGAACAAATATCCACTGCCGAGAATTGATGACCTCTTCAATCAGCTAAGAGGGGGATAGTGGTTCTCGAAGGTTGACCTTTGACCACGCTATCACCAGTTATGAGTGCGGGATGAGGTTATACAGAAGAAAGCTTTTAGATGTTGCTACGGTCACTATGAGTACTTGGTGATGCCCTTTGGATTGATGAATTCCCCTACAGTGTTCATGGGGTTGATGAATTGGATCTTCCAGCCATACTTGGACCGGTTCATAGTGGTCTTCATCGACGGCATCCTTGTGTACTCGTCGTCAGAGGAGGAGTACGCAAGACACCTACGGATGGTTCATGACGTACTTCGAGAGCACCAGCTTTATGGGAAGCTCTCAAAGTGTCAGTTCTAGATACGGGAGGTCCACTTTTTGGGACATGTCATCTCAGCAGATGGAGTAGCTGTGGACCCAACCAAGGTGGAGGCTGTGTTAGCATGGGAGCCACCTCGGAGCATGACCGAGGTGTGGAGCTTCCTGGGGTTTTTAGGATATTACCCGAGATTCATCCCTAATTTCTCTCGAATATCATCACCGATGACAGCCTTGACTAGGAAGGGGGAACCCTTCATGTGGACGGAAAAGTTCCAGCAGGCTTTAGAGAAGTTGAGAAAGAGTTTGACGAGCACCCCAGTCTTGAGATTGCCGGAGGAGGGTGTCGAGTACATAGTTTCTTGCGATGCATCAAGGACTGGGCTCGGCTATGTCCTGATGCAGTGGCATACAGTGATTGCTTATGGTCCACGCCAGCTTAGGCCACATGAGCAGAACTATGCGACCCATGATCTCGAGTTGGCAGTGGTAGTCTTAGCATTAAATATGTGGCGACACTACCTTATGGGAGAGCGGTTCATTGTCTACTCTAACCACAAGAGCCTCAAGTACATCTTCTCACAGAAGGATCTGAATCTGAGGCAGAGGCGTTGGCTAGAGTTCTTCCAGGACTACGATTTTGAGATTATCTATACTCCTGGAAAGGGGAACAAGGTGGAAGATGCCCTCAGAAGAAGGTCGAGCTCACAGTTGTTGAGTGAGGCGACACAACAGTTAGCCGCGTTACAGTTATCCTTCGTGGATGGAGAGGATACATCTTACCTACAGTCGATGGTTGTCACCCCTCCACTCTTACAACGAGTTAGGGAGGAATAGCTTGGGGATGTCGACTGTGTGGACTTACTTGCTCAGTTATCCACAGGATAGGATCATGATGGATATTCGCAAGGTGGGGAGCACGTACTTCTTTTCAGAGGATGCACTGTTGTACCAGTGACGTTGCAGGAGGAGGTCCTGAGGGAGTTCCATACATCCCCTTTAGCGGTACATCCTGGAGTAGCAAAGATGTACCAGGACCTCCGACGATAGTTCTGGTGGTCAGGCATGAAGAAGGAAGTAGCAGAGTTCGTTTCTCGATGCCTCACATGCCAGTAGGTGAAGTCTGAGCACCAGGTTCCAGAAGGGTTAGCTCAACCCCTGGAAGTTCCAAAGTGGAAATGGGAGGGAATATCGATGGACTTCGTGACATGATTACCACGGGCGTCCAAGGTGCACGATTCCATCTAGGTGATCGTTGACTGACTCACCAAGTCGGACCACTTCCTATCTATTAGGGAGCAGAGTTCCGTAGAGAGCTTGGGATGCCTCTATATACAGGAGATAGTTCAGCTTCATGGTGTCCCCTCGACTATAGTCTCAGACCGAGACACCCGCTTCACATCCCGGTTGTGGAAGGGATTGCAGGAGGATTTTGGGACTCAGCTACGCTTGAGCACTGTGTTTCATCCCCAGACGGATGGTCAGTCAGAGAGGACCATTCAGGTTCTGGAGGATATGTTGTGAGCCTATATCTTGGACGTTGGTCATAGTTGAGAGGACCACCAACCACTGGTGGAGTTTGCGTACAACAATAGCTACAACTCCACCATCGGTATGGCACCATTCGAGGCCTTGTACGGGTGACCCTGCCGGTCAACGCTTTGCTAGACCAACCCCAGAGAGTCAGCACTCATGGGTCCAGAGTTAGTGCGAGCTACCACAGAGAAGGTGCATATCATATGGGAGTGGATGAAGACTGCACAGAGCCAACAGAAGTCTTATGCTGACAGGAGACGGAGACCTTTGGAGTTCTAAGAGGGAGACCATGTCTTCCTTCGGGTCTCACCTCGACGAGGGTTGTGGAGATTTGGCCGATGTGGAAAGCTATCTTTGAGGTTCATCAGACCTTTCCAGATCCTGGTCAGAGTTGGCGAGGTGGCGTACCGCCTGGCTCTACCTCCAAAGTTGCATCGGGTACAGGATGTCTTCCACGTGTCGCAACTGAGGAGGTACGTGCATGACCCATCGCATGTCATCGACAGGGGCGAGCTGGACATCGAGGATGGAGTGACCATTGCTGAGTACCCAGTGGAGATCAAGGATCGATAGGAGAGGATCCTTCATGGGCAATCGATTCCCTTAGTGCGCGTCCAGTTGCAGCACGAGAATCTTCAAAAGAGAACATGGGAGCGGGAGGCTCAGATCCATGCCTAGTACCCTCATCTTTTTTAATAGCCCTTGTTTTGGATTTTTGGGGACGTAAAGCCCCAAGGTGGGGAGAATGTAATGCCTTGGATTTTCTGTTTATTATTTTTAAATATTATATGGAATTATTTTGAGACCGAGTGCGAAGAAGGAACATCATTCCAAGATCCAGTGAGCCCGGAATTGTGGTTTGAACATTTTTTAGTTAAGTGAGTCGGCACTTGTGTGCAGTTGTGGCAGTTTCTAAATGGATGCCTCGATTAAAAATCTGAGTGCACCGTTGAATCCGGGACAACGACTTTACCTAAGAATGAGGCTAATCTCGACCGGCGTGGGTCGAGGGAAAAAGTTAATTTTCTGACGTTTTAAGTAAAATAAAATAAAATAAACTAACCAGTTTATTTTATTTCATTTAAGGAAACATCCGCTGTAGCATGGAGACGGCGCAACTGTTTCCTAAATTGATGGAGCATCCTAATGACTTCGAAATGTCTAGTCAACACCATTAATATTTCCGCATAATTAAATGCCAACTTTTTCCCCTTTTTAATGGGTTAAGAAATTGTACGTCCTGGGCAATGTAGAGAGAGGAACCTCTGCAGAATTTGCGGCGCGTTGGAGAAAATTCTCGACGACGAATGAAAATGGATTGAAACCAAGGATCATAGCGCCGACGTTGAAGGATCTCGACGACAATGGCAGCACGAAGCCTTCATCAATGATCGATCCTTTTTAAAGGTATGGGTTGTTATTTCAATTTCTTTTCCCCGTATTTGAGTTTAAACGACGAACGCGGATCAACCACAAACAAGTTGATCCGCAGATTCTTACGTTCTTGCGGGAGGGATTTTTCTTCAGGAAGATTATGGGGAATTGGTCCATGCATTAAGTTTTTGTTGATTATTTCCCCGTTTAATCCCATTAACAGGAGCGGATCAACACCGTGATGAATTACAGTGGAGGTTTGTTCCTCAATTTTTTTATTTGGATTTCTTACTCCTTTTTCCCTATGCGTTCTTCGAGCATTCTTTGTGCAGGAAGATCAGAACGTATTTTCGGAGACGATCGAAGGCCCGAAAATGAAGAAAGTGGCTTCGTGGGGTCGGGGCAACCAGAACCTAGAATTTTTGCAGTGATCGGATGACCGGATTGATGATTAGAGCAGCACGGGAGGCACACCGGCAAAGAGCGCCGGTTCTGGAAATTTCCAGAATACACTACGTGTACTTCCGAAGAACACATCGTGTAGTTCTGGAGGTGGCAGATATGGTTCTGGGGTCAGAGAAGAATCACACGGCATGTGACCCCTGGTCACAAGGTGTGTTGGACCTTCCCCAAAGCTCGGCGTGTACTTTGGGTAGTACACGAACACGGGATGATATACACGGCTTCCAGTGGCACGGCATGTATAGATTGGTAGAGGCGGCTACGTGGAGCTCGGCATGTATCCTGGGGATACACATACACGGGATGGAGTACACGACCGTGTACTCCCTCACCCGGCCAGGAAAGGTAAATAGCGCGGGTCACCCCGTGTGCAGATTGCACGGGTTGGAGTACACGGGTTGGTGACGGTGTACGGGTACATGGCCAGAGTACACGGAGCCAACCCCAGTTACCCAGACACGGCGTGTACTCCATACTACACACCGTGTACTATGTTTTTCTACATGACCAGCCTCACAACACGGGCCGTTGTACATGGGCAGTACCTGTGGTCAGACAACACGACGTGTATCATTTCTATATGCCATGTACTTTTTGGAAAACGGCTTGGTCCCTTTTATTCACCAGGCCTTGAACATCTTTCGTTTGGGTTAGTGCCCCTTCTTATTGTTCCCCTGAAGTTGAGGCACCATTCCCTCATGCAGGATTGTGATCCCTTCACCAGGACATTCTGTGATAGAGTCAGGAATCCATCTGAGATGCTCGGATCGAGATCCTCTATCCATTCCAGACCCTAGGTTGAGTCAGGAATCGGTGTGACCAACTCTACCGGGCGTTGATCCTCTACCTAGAAGGTGAATTCCGAATGAGTCGCGGTATCCGCCATGGCCCTGGTAGTGATCCTCATCTGTGTATCGAGATCTTTCCCACTCATGAGTGTGTCTCCTGTAATGAGTGCTTCTATCTATCGTAACCCTTCCACTGAGGAGTCTGTATCACATAATGAGTGTAGCCATCTCTCGTGATGGTTCCCAACGAACATCACTTCTCGGACGAACATCATCAGAGCTATAAGACTCGTGGAGTGTGACTTCTCAGAACGAGTACATCACGAAATCTTTGAACGGAATCCCTTGCGGGGGTATGCGGTCGTGTGAATTGTTTCTAGACAATGGCTCTAGGTTTGAGTATATCTGGTTTTTTCTATATGTTCTGTAGACATATATTGTGCATAGATGACCGTACCTTTAATTTGTGTAATGCTTTGTGGTTTTCAGGGTCCTGTACTGAGTATTGTTATACTCACCCATGCACGGGCTTTGCCCACACGTCTGGTTTCTTGTGCATACGAGCATCCTTTTTACAGAGTCTAGGGCGGACCAGGACAGGACCGACCATTCTGAGTCCCCTACAGGCCGAGGCGTTCCTACGGCTACGAGCAGCAGTCCCAGTACATTTGTGCTTACAGTTTGGACATTGTAATTTTTCAGACTCTTGCTTATGGTGGGCTTCTATTCTGGCCCAGTTTACTTTTACAGTACTCTACCTTTCCTCGTACTCTGTTGGTTGGGTTTAGTTATATGCATGCATTTTTGTTCCTTAGTGTTTTACATTTCAGCATTTGTGGGCTTGGAGATGTGTGTGTGGGTACAGGTACTTAGGCAATGCCTCCCATGTTAGTTACATGCCTACTCAGTGCTAGTCACCAGCCCCTGGCCTATTGGAGGTGGGCTTGGGGAGTCACGGCACGGGCCCCACTGGGACGGGTCGTGACAGTAAACCCAAAACTGCTCTGGCCATCTCTACTGAATGGTACAACACTGGCCAACCGATCACGGAGATGGTATCGCGCAACCATATGACTCTGGAACAAAACTAGGGGAAACCACTCAACCCTGCTGATCTAAACCATCGTGCATAGAGTCAGGGGGAAAACTCAACCCCGCTAGTCAACAAACGAGAACTGAGGGACCCTCTACGTCGCGTGAGGTCAAAGGTACGCAAATCAGAACACGACACGCACATGGGTCCCACACGATGTGTGGACCCAAGACAATCCCCAACCAAGCGCACAAACAGTCTCAGGTACAAACCACACGTACCTCCAAGCGCTCTCGTATACTCCCAGAGTATACCACATCTCCAGCCCTAAGGCTATCGTGCACACATCACCCAAAGTCAACGCGAGGGCGTGAACATAACAACTCCACCTCAAAGGCCCAGGCACGGCCAACCACATCTAATGAATCATTTACATCACTCTCCCAAGAGTGTGTGATCACAAGCCAAGGGTCCGCTACAAACACGGTAGAAGAACTTCCACTGGCGCACCTTCACATTCAACATTTAATAAGATCATTTATGAGGCTCCGCACAACCAAACAGATTTTACCATTTTAATACTCGCGAAAAAACACGTGAGATCAACTAATTACTTGCCTCAAAAGAATATCCAACAGAAAAGTCACCAACACTGCCCTATGCCCAAACGGCGTCCCGTGATCCCGAGCCTTGGCCCCGAAAACAGTCAGGCTCATCGCACCATTGTGATCCCCTCAGGAACACGTCAAAAAGACTGCTATATTGAGAGCAACGGATATCCGGAGAAAATGATGCATTCTGGCGCACCGCACACAAGTGGCACTTTGTGGGACCCGCATCCCGGTCCCGAAATACAACGAACAGATTACACTGTTGCGATCCTCTCAAAAAAGTACACAAGATGGACTATTCACTTGTCCAAAATGATTGCCTAGTGATAAAGATGGAAAATCACCATTGAAGCCCAAACGACCCTCGTGGGACCCGCACCATCGTGCCAAATTAAAGTGGGCGGATTACCCCATTGAAATTCCCTCGGATAAAACATCCAGAATCGACTGCTCGCACGCCCCGAACGGACGCCCGATGAGAAAGTCGTTAAACGCTGCTCGCAGCTCAAAAGACAGGTCGTGGGGTCCACACCTCAACTTCAGCTTCAACACCCAAAACCTCCTTGGAAAGCTTCACCCCGGCGTCAGGGTCCCAATTCCACTGACGACACTCAAAGCGGACGTCGGACGTGTCCGCACTGTCCAAAACAAGATCCCCCGAAGAGAATGTCAATTCATTTAAGATGTGTCGCGCCTCCAAGCCCCTATTTTCGGAAACTAAAATTCCCCGAAGCCATCTCAAAAATCCCGTATCATTTTAAGGGATGCGTCGCCATAGACGGCACGTGAATCCGACACTTAGACTACATTTTAGGAGTGTTTTAGTATTTAGGGACCGAAACGGGTGGGCCAGGCTGGTTCGGCTGGCCCACCCACACCCTGGACCGGCGGTTAGCAGCTCACCACGTCGACCACCCCGAACAGCCCAGATCGGCTCGGCCGGTCCGGTTTCCACGTGGACATGCGCGGCGCGGGTCCTGTCCGCCGACCGGGGTCACAAAGACCCCGGGTCTTCTGCACCTCGCGCCCCACACCCGCCGAAGACCCCCGCTGGAGCTTGGACGCCACTCCGCCTCACGCCGTCGCCCGCAGCCAAAGCCACTGCCTGCCATCATAAGAACCTTCCGCCGCTGCCTCGTACAGGAGCCGCGCTGCCCTGTAAAGCTCGCCGGACCGCACTGGGTCGCTGGAAAACACCCAAAAACCCCTAAATTTCCGCAACCTTCAGCAAACGATTGCGAACTCATCGGAACTCAGATTTCATATCCGAAACAATCGTTTGAAATCTCAAAATGTGTACTATGCAAACATGGGATTTTCTCGAAGAAATAGCAACAATTAGACACTATAGTTGGGGTTCAATGGAGGATAAGGAATTAAAACCGAAACAAAAACCGCCTACCTCGATGGGCTTCGCCCGAAGCTTCGCCGCGATCCGTCGGAGCCGTGCCTCGCCAGAGCTGTCTCGCTGGAGTGGAGGAGGAGAGGGAGAGGAGAGGTTTTTCCATGGGGTGGAAATGAGGGAGAGGTGAGGGTTTGGTTTAAGTATAAAATAAAAAATAATTTAATTAATTTTTATTAATTACCCACGAAAGGACCCACCTCTGGAACACTCAACGGGGTCGAGGTTAAGCCTCCCCTAGGGTAAACACCACTTCCTGAGCACAACGGTAGTCTCAGAATTTGATTCCAAGCTCCCGTTTGAAAGTTATAAAGCTGAACGCCCAAAGCTGCCAAATTACAAAAATGCCCCTAGGGCCATTTTCCACAGATGGGCCGCACCCGTAAGAGTTACACCCCTCCTAGAGTAAACGGCACATTCCGAAATCAACAGTGCCCTCATTATTCCAATCCGATACACCGTTTAAGAGATAATCGAGTTTCACCATTAAACGAATTAATTAATTAATTAATTTATCCGTTAAACATTCCAAAAGCAATCGAGGGGTCCAAACGTCCCGTGCCGACATGATTTAAGTCGTTCCTAGGGTAAACACCGCATTCTGGACCCATCCGTACACTCAGATCTCTGATCTGAAGCACCTTTTAGGAGTTATCCAATTTATTTTGGTTTTTGAGTTTGAACGCACTGAAAATTTAATTCCGACCACATCGGGGCTCGGAATCGCACGCCTTCTGAAGGCGCTTCTCTGGAATAACATTAAGAATATTCCAAAGTCTTTTATGCCCAAAAATAGGGTTCTTACCAGTCCACATAGAAAATATAAAGAACCAAAAAATATATTCACAAAATGATTTTAAAACCTATCATCTCAATAATTAATTGGTCCCTATATATCGTTAGCTACCAACCACAAGGGGATTTTCTTTATATCGGTCTATACCCTCTGACTGCATGCCCAATAGTGTGTCTAGGATCATCACCCCACAAAATTATTGAATTTCAAACCTAAAACTTTACAGAAAATATACAGAGATAAAGGAGTTATATGAATATGTATCAGATAAAGAAGATATGATAGTATATGGTACTAGAATAGTACCTCATGTAGTCGATGACCATTCACTATGATCCTTGGAAGTCGGATATAATGAAATTAACCGGCCTAATCCATAGCCCTGAACAACAGCTAGACTACCCTAGTAGGTCCTCTCTACTAGAACTTACAATTATAAGTCTGGATACCCCATTCACAACCTCCTCCAAGGAATTTTAGTACAATAATACTACATCTTCCTAATTCACAAGACATAACTAAATAATCTCATAAAGTTTGAGCTTCTTTAAATCATCCCCCATTATAATCATGTGGAAAGGCCCATTAGAACCTATAGAGATAACCCATCTAACTGCAAGAATAAAACTCAAGCATATCCATACCTCATTGAGGCTTCACCTTCCCATTCCATCCACACTGATGGAATATAATTGAGCTTCTAGGGTGGGTAATATGGTCTCCACTTCCCTAACATGAAACCTCAAGGATGCGTATCCTAGTACCAAAATATTTACGGCCCGGACTCATCGATGAACCTATATTCCCAATATCATCATCCTCTCTCAAGTTGTGAAGGAAGTTAAAATACTAGGCCAATATCTCATAAAGGTTAAATAACTAATAAACATTGAACTAAGAGAATATTGCATGATTTATCCCATCCTCAAATCACCACACTTGTGATAACTCATCTCTAGTCAGAAGTGGTGCAATGAATTTCAACTTGGTGAAATGCACTGAATATTCCATAATGGATATAGCACCATACTCCCAGTCTATGAACACCTTTTATAAGTTAGCTCTTAGTGTATGAGGGATAAAGTAATCATAAAAAGTTATCTAGAAGTTTTTCCAAATCATGCCCTAATACAGACCATCTTATGTAATCAAATTCCACCAGAACAAGGCCAAATCATGCAGCCTGTAGATGGATAGCATAACTTTTATTTCTAGAGTCATATCTAGATGCTCGAAGATAGATATAATTTCATGTATTTGGGAATAAACATCCTGAGAACCACCATCCCCCAAAAATAATGTAGTCTTATACTACTGGAACTCATAAGTCAGATAAAACATCATTTATGAAGGTTGTGGATCACTCTATATATACTACATAAATCATAGTAGACCCTCTTGAAGGTAAAATTCACTGCCCAATTTGGAAATAGAATGTGGTTCATTCAGTGGAACTACTTTAGGTATAACTGGTAGCTCAGGGCCCACCACCTTAAGAATATGATCATCCCCACCATCCTTTCGCATGACTAGAGGATGTCATGGTGGCATAGATCATAACATTCCCATCACAGGCCTCTGAAACAGATTGAAAGCCTATAAAATTACTATGGAAGTAAAACATAAGGAGAAAGGAACCACAAACCATGATACTATCCCAACTACCCTCTTTGATGGAAAATGTATTTGTAATTTTTCAAGTGTTATTTAAATAGCATTCAATATATGGATGGTCAATAATAATTCATGGAATAGAACACTCTTAAAATTTCACTTGGACTCTCCATTCAATAGAAAACATTTCATTTATAAGTGATAATTGTCATTTTATTTTTGTAAGTAATTTTTTATACATATTATAAGTCTTGATTAAATGGATTTTATTTCCAATCTAATAAAGGACATCACAATTTATCACCTAAAATGACACACGTTTAATTCCAATCACCCCCTGTATAATTTAGTCTTAGAATGTAATGAGAAAAATATGATGGCTTAACTCATTGAATTTCACATTCCAATATATAGGTTCAAATACACCATATAAATTAAAAAATGTATTTGTTCAGTCATATCCAAATCCTAACTCATGTAACAAGGGTTACAAATCTTATAAGGGTCGAAACTCACTACTTAATATTTCCCCATCAATCTATATAAGAAAATTATGATTTTTATGATACTAACATTTTAAAAACACAATTGTCATTATTTGTAGAATAAACCTATAAAAAAAGAATATATAACAACCACAGATCACTAAAAACTCATAGGAAACATAGGCAATCCGAGAAATGAAATGCACATATATAGAATGCATGGAATTTGACTTCTAGGTGCTATAACGATGTAAGTAACAATTCTCCATAACATACCAGGCCAAGATAATGGATCCATAAGGCATAAAAAATACCAAATTTCATGTGCATTACCCACTAGTGAATGTATATCAGCTATAATAAGAAATATAAAGAACAAAATTTACCATTACCTTTCAACTTGGTATTTACCGCGAATGTGGATTAGCTACTCCTAGGAGTGTCTTATGATAAAGTTAAAAAAATTTACTAATATCTTATCTAAATTTTCTAAACAATAAGAATGGGAATGAAACACACCAATGATACTGCTTTGTGACATCCTGAACCAGGTTCACTCTTGATCTACTGAGCCTGATTAATCACATTTCCTCAAGAACTCTTCATCTTATGGTATACACAATCGAGTAGCCGCATGGTTCATGGTTACGAAGGTGGGGAGACTATTTTCTCTAGTTAGGGTGTATCATAGTAGTGAAATAGATGAATAAATAGTGTAATCATGATAATTTATAATACTAGGATGGGAAATTGGAATAGAAACCAAATGAAAAATAACCAAGAACTCAATAAGTGTAATTAGTTTCATGTAAAAAAGGATGATGGAATGTATCTAAAAAAGTAAATAATAAATTAATGGAACTGGAAAGATATTTAAATACAATATATACAAATTAATCAAATGGAATTCAAAAACTATCAAAGCATCCCAAACTCTAGATCTGTCATATACTACCGATATCCCATCCTCAATCAATCTACTTAAGTGTTCAAGGTAGAATGCCTCCACTTTTTCCACACCAATTATTATATAATCTACTTGGGTATCAATGGGGGCCTAGATATGGTGTGATATAAATCTCAGTAGGCCACCACGAACAACATATATACAAATTCAATTTGTATAAATAAATTCAAATAGTGTGAAATTAAATAAATGTAAAGCAGTACATATAAATATCCCAAACATTATTCAGTATCTGCTAGTGTCTCAACATATGATCATTTTATTAATTATCATTTAGTTTATATAGATAAATAAAGTAAAGGTACCAATTGTACTAAGATAGATCACAATAATTATAAATGGTGATCCAAGGTGAAACCAGTGCATCCATGACCATATGGCTCATATTTGTATAACATTTAGTGTAGAAATATGGGTTTTAAATGTAATATATAGGGAATTGACCTGGAATTCAATTATAAAGAGGTCAAACCGAGTCTACCGATCATGACCATGGTTATCCTAGGAAATCATGACTGGGCCCAATGGGGTGAGTCTATGGTGTCGTGTGAGTGAAGACATAAAGTTGAATCCATGGAGTATATCCAGGTCACTCAAATTTCCAAAAAAGATATTAAGTAAATCATCAGTACTAAGATGTGGAATTTAAAAAATAAAACAAAGACTATATTATTTGGTGGGTATCTCTCATGGATATCATCTCAATAAATTATTATTTTATCCCCAAAGTGCATAAGGAATTTCCTTAGGAATCCAAGGATGGACCAAGTATTCCTATTCCTATAAATATACTAAGGTAAAAGGAAAGTAAGAACTTTATAATCATTCCATTTATATCATATGTCATTATAGTCCATGTAATACTCAATTCTTTTAATCAATTAATATGTTAATTCTATTACCTATCAATAATCATGACAAGGTGATTCGAGGACAAGATACCATGGTGTACTCAATTAATAATTAAACTTGGATAAGTTCTATCTATAATATATACCTTATGTAACATAAATTTATGGGTTCATTAATTATAAATGATAAATAACCTTATTAAAGTCCAAGTTAGACCACCCAAACTATGCCAAAAATACACCCTACATGAGTCACCAAGGCATAAATGAAGAACAAACCCTAATTTGGTAGTATGTGTTATTGTCTAAACCACCAATAGTGTCAAGTGACATTATTTGGTACATAAATGATGATCTAGAAAAATTAAATCAAGGAGTATGAATTTTATAAGAAATAACCAGTAAAACTGATGTGATTATAATTGAAAAAAAATTAATATGGAGACACATTAAGGGATGAGTCATAGCCCATATACCATATAACTATAGTATTTGCCTCATCTAGTATTGACCCATATTTTGGAGTGAATCGAATGAAAACTACAAAATGGATGAATGCCTTGAAAATAGGGAATATAATCTAACATCAGTATAGTTTCATTGATAGAAAGTGTAATAATTAAGGGATCCTATGAATTAGAGCACTCTATAATAGGAATCCAAAGAGAAAATCATATCTCGATTTCAATTTCAGATGAAATAAATATCAAAGAATATTGAATAGGAAGCTTGAGATATCTACAACATAAGGAGGAATAATTATTAACACAATAGAAATAAGGAAATAATATTTATGTTGTAATAATTTCAATAGAGAATATACTTTTCTCCCATTAAAATATTAGTCACACATTTTTGCAGCATGGTTGGCCAAACCGTATGCCAACCATTCATGGAGTACTGTCTAAGGAGGTACCCACATAGTTCACATACGCAGTTTGGGAAACAACTCACAAATAATGTTTTATGGATTGGATAGAAGTCATAGAGTTCTCTCATGGGTGGGTAGCCTGGGTCACATAGTTAAGGAAACCCATTCGGCCCACTGGTAAGGGTGGCTGTAAAAAATCCAAGGACACCCTCTTTTCCTCTATAGTCTCACTATTATATAATATTAGGTCAAGACCAAGGATTTAAACCCAAAATAAAGAGATCTATACATCATGGGAAAAATATATTCTTAAACCCCCCATCAGCCAACCAATTTTCATATTAGAAAAAGATTTCAACAATTTGATGAACACCTTATATAGTAACTAGATGATAAAAAACACAAAATAGTACAAGTAGGGTGTAATATATGGATCCCAATAGGGTCCCAATAATAATTCTAGATGTAATGCCCTTTACTAAATAATACATTGGTTCTAAATTTAAATAAAACAATGAATTATTAAATAAAATTAAACATGGATTTCCAAAATAATTGAAAGACATTTTTATTTAATAAATAAAGTCAAATAGATACCCTTTTAATAATAGAAGTCATTTTAGGGTCATTTAGGGGTAAAACATTAACAAGGAATATAATTCCAATTTCCTTTTTATAATTTTACATATTTCAATGAATTGAACAAATACATAATAACCAATTGAATTCAAATATTAAAATAAGGAATAAAAAACATTCAAGTAATTCATAAATTTACACAATTAAATGATTTAAAATATATAAATTTTAATAATATAACACCACATCATGGTACTCAATCTCTAGGGATATTAAATCAATAGGGTGAAAATCATGCTTAAAAAATTGAATATGAAAACATTGACTTTTGGAAACATTAATTAAATAAAACACCTTTATTATAAAAAAAATATTATGTATTAAATTTTAAATCTTTATTAATAATATTTCGAACAGTTAAACACCAAAAACATATAGATTTCAAAAAACATCATCAACCAATTTTTAAATGATAAAAAGGGTAAGTTTGAATATAAATTTTCAAAATAGAAATTAAATCATATTTTAAACCTAATTTCATAAACAGTCCTTTTCATTATTCACGCCATTATAAATTTCAATGTAAATAGGGTGAAAACCACGGATTAAAAGGTAAATATTGAATATGAATTCACCTACCATTACTATTTTTCGTGAAATATCCAAATGATGATGTTTCCATAAGCTAAGGAAAGAAAAATGTCAATGGAGAGGAGCTAGACTTTGTAGAATCACACTTTATGTATAAGAGGAAGAATGACCATTGATTTCATCACAAATTTTTTGTGATAAATAAAAGTAAAAATAGTTGTTATTGGACATCAGAGAAGAATTTATCAACCAATGATCAAGAGAATTCTCCCTCACCAATGGCTTCTTAAGCTGATGGGTGAGATAAACCTGAGGAGAAAAAGAGGGGGTAAACTAATTAAATACATTAATAATGGAATACTAATCCAACATTAATTACATTCAAAGGAGTTGAAATTATAAAAATGGATTCCTTATAGTCCCTCATTAAAATCAAGGGTTGGTGGAAAAGTTATAATAATTAAGGATAAGGTTATTGTATTAAAGAAATTAAAAACCCAAAAAACATAATAAAATATACCCTTAGAAAAAAATTTACATTTTTAGTATAGTAGGTAATGGAATATCAAAAAAATTACTTCAAGATATATTTTTCTAATATAGTTATGACTTCATACATAGAAAATTATAATTATCATATATTAATTTAGGATTCTATTGGAGAATAAATAAAAATGAAACTGTATTGATAGACTATCTAGATTCATTACAGTGAAGAGCTATAAATTTTAAACATAGAATATGGAAACATGTAGAGTATCGACCATTAATGAAAATTATCCATGCCCTCCAATATATTTTCCTTTAAAATTTCTTCATATTTTGATTCTCTATTTAATATATATCCACTGATCATTAAATGGAATCTCAACTATCCAAATGTTTAGTGTGTTAAGTTGGTACATGTTATTGATATGTTTTGGTCTTGATCTGTCAATATATCTAGTATAAAGAAATTATTTAAATTTATTTATTTAATAGAATAAAAAATTTCACCCACATTAGAGTTTTTAAAAAAATTATGGCCAAAATTATTATGTGTAAAACTGAGAACCAAATGTGGATTTGCTAAAAAAACCCCAAATTTCTCAATAACTGACCAAACTAACCCCAAAATTTACCTAAAAAAGGTCAAATTATTCAAAAGAAGAAAAATTTGGGATGTTTTAGGAATGGTGACTTCAAAAATTATGAAAATATAGTTCCTATAATATTTAAGTCAAGTTGTGACATTGATTTACCATCTTCATATTCTTTTTTTCATTCTACATTAGTAAAATAATTGTATGAAATTCATGGTGTTATCACTTTATCCTGAACTCCATTTGAGTTTCCTCCTTACTTTCTTCATTTATTCTCCCATAACTTATATTTTCTTCTTCATTCACCTTTAATATAAGTAGATTTTTACTAATATCACTATAATTATATAATTTTTCATTATTCTCAATACTATTATTTTCTTCATGATTTGATGAGAAATATCATTTTTTTAATTTATAAAAATTATTCTTTTTTGACTTTAAGTAAATATATTATTTATTAAAACAAGAAAATTTCTTCTTTGAAGAGATCCTTAGATTACCACCATCTTCTTCAAACTCTCTATATTCTTTCAAGGTTGAACATTTCACTATAAAAATTTTAAGAGATTCACATTTAGATAATTGAAAAGGTAACATTCCATTATACATTCATTTTCCTCTTAAAACATTTATTGAAATTAATGAAATGATTTTGTAAAATTGATTTTCAATATCCTCTCCTTTTTAAAAAATTTCTTCTTGACCATTAACATTTTTCTTACTTTTTTATTAGTTCACACATAAAATATTTCACCATATCATACATTCACTTATTCTTGAAAGAATTATATTTTATCATTTTATATTCAATTAAGATGTTTTGGAAATAATATAGATGATGTGTGTTGGGATCATAGTCATCAATTATCGAGAATTTAATATCAAAATTATCTAAAAATTTTAATAGTATTTTCTCAGAAACTACAGAATCCCCCAACTTCTCACTAATACAATTAACATTGGTCACCACATCATTAAATTGAGTGGAGAATTCATGTATTGTTTTATCACCATTCATATTTTGATCATTGTATTTCAATCTCTAAATTTTTAGCTTAGTTATTTGACTTTCACATTACCTTCATCGATATATTCTAATTTGACCCAAATTTCAATCATTGTTTTCATCCCAACAACTATCAGAAACACATTTTTCTGAAGAGATGATAAAATTTAATTTGGATCATGATGGTAACAATATATATAATTTTTACCTATCATCATTTAGGTGAGAAAAAAATAATTTTGAAACCTATAATACATATATATTGATTAATAGAAGATATCGAAGTGATAAATATTTCAGAATATAAAAACTACTCAGATAAAAAGACAGAATCACATTAAATGTATAAATATTTCCGATATTCACAATAGTTATTTTTTTCTTGAATCATCAAACATAAAATAAAATTTTACTATCATATTCCAAAAACCGGATCATCTATTAAGGGAGACTATATACACTGGTAAAAATTGAAAGATCCATCATATATATTGAAAAATCACTATATTGGTGGAGAGTGTAAGATTAATTCCCTTTGAAAAGGTATGTCTTAATTTTAATTTTTGGTAAAATATCTTAGTTATATAATGGAATGTCTATTAATAGTGGAAAATGTCTCTATAGTGTCCAGGGGGTTTCGAATATAAAAGATGGAAAAAATGGTACATACTCTATATGGTGAATTGTTGGAATATGTTTGTTAATAACATATGTCCATGACCATGTAGAATGGGGGAGTGATGAGCATGGTTAACAAACCATGCGAGGAATTCCTAGGATACTATGTTGATTGATCCCTCTTGGATGGAGGAAACATAACGGATAACACATGTTTGTTGAAACCATGTGGGTGACCTAAAAAAACTATTTTACATGGTTTCCTCTTGTATAAAGGATAATAAATGGTCAGTGCACAATATAGAAAACCAAGTATCAAACCTAGTTACCAAATTAAAAGAGGTAAATTTATCATTTTTTCCTCCCTCACTTTATACAATTTTCCCCTATTTTCACCCATATTTCTTTTCAAGTGATAAGGGGTGTGAGCCAAACCCTCCTAACTCTTAAAAGGGTATTTCTCTTTTATTTATAGGAAATATGAGGTGTTTCTTATAGAAATTCAATGTTTAGGGTAAGTCTCTAACATTATGTCCTCCAATTTTATAGAAATATATTTATTTAATTTTTTTATATTATAAACCTAATATACCCTATTGACAAGGGAATATTCTCCTTTGTGTTTCAAGTCATTCCAACTTTAATCAGGGGTTGAGGTTGGACAAGTGTGTATCAATGATAATAGAGTAAGTGTTATATAATCCTACTCCATAGTCTTGATTTTTTTCATCTATATATGGTTGTTTCATTGTTTTTTGTGCTTCACATTTTTGAAATTGAATAGGAATGTAATTTAGGCTCTAAATTGATGTGTGAGACCCATACAAACCCCTATTGGATCCATTGAAGATCATGAGGCCAATATTATGGCCTCCCATGGTGTGATCCACTCCATTAATATGGGTGAATAGAATTCCTTGTTGAAAAAGTTTAGGTTTTTTATATTAAACTATTATTATATGATTTTTATATGTTGTTATAGTCTAAGGGGTTATTTTTTAACCTATAAATCATTATAAGGGTTTTGAGATGATTAAGGGAAAATTTATTAAACTGTTAAATGGGTTCTTCCACCTTGTTAAATGGTTTGAAATAATTACTATTGGTTGTGGTTATGAATAAATTGTAAAATGCACTAGTTATGAAATTGAGTTAAAGTTTTCAATTGAACTGAACCATGAAAATTTTGATAAATGAAAAGGTTCACCCTTATTGTAATGGTTGATAAAAAATTATCTAATGATAATCCTCAGAATTATATCATTAATGGAATGGTTTGGGTAGTGGATGGGGATCCTAGTCAATGGGTTGGGAAAGAGTAATTCTCTAGACCTCACCGATTTAGTACATGATATTTGTAGTTGGACTAATTCTCTAGGATCCTCTTGTTTGGAAAAGATATTTATTATGGGTATAATCCTCCAAACTCCTATTGATTTGATATGTTATTGCTACCTATCAGAATTCTCTAAGAAACATTAGGTTAAAAGTGAATTGATTAATGAATTACCTTGTGAATTAAAATTTTGAACCATTGTAGTATATGGTTTATTCTTCCAGAAATGGATGAAGAGGGTTATATTGGTTCGTGTGTCTCTTGGAAAATTAGTTGATAATGTGGTAAATTGATAATTGTTTAAATTATTAAATTTAATTTATTTACTATCTCTAATATTATACTTTTTTACACCTACATACAATGCTATTAGACTATATTTTTCTTTATATATAGTTTTAGGTGGCCTACAGAGTTGTACTCACACACTGCTTGGGCCACCGTTGGTACCTAAGAATATTTAATTATTGTATTTTAGGATATGGGAAAAGGTATTATGATATATGGATGAGTAAATTATTTTTTATGGAGAATACATGTGGGGACAAGGCTAATTGTTTTTACCCATTTTGGATATTTTCACCATGTCTTTATTTCAGTTTTCCTTGGGCATATAACATTGTTATTACATGACATTTTGTTTTTGGTTTTTGGGTAATTACCTAGTTTTTTGGTCCAGCTATGAGATGCATGGTTGTTTTTTGTGATTTATTTTTATTAAATTGGTTACTATATATCTCGATTTTTGATGTTTCCTTACACTAATAATGAGGTTATACCCTCCCCACAAAAACCATTATACCCTTATCATATGATTGATCTTGAGGATATTTATTTTTAGTTCAATACATCAATTAAGAAGAATATGATTCATATTTTTGATTGTAGTGATGAAACTCTTTTGGGAAGAAATATTCCATTGGTATGATTTCTTTGGAAGACAATGAAACACCCACATATTTTATGAGATATTTTTTTAATAAATTTATTTTCTTTGATAGCTTTTTCTACATGTAAAATATAGTTTTAATGAATTGTGATATACTATTAAAAATATTTTTTTAAACATTATTTTAATACCCAACACATTAAATTTGGAAATATGAATATGAATAACCTCATTTTTAAAATTATGTATCAATGTTTTAGAAAAATAAAACATGGTATTAAATGTGTAAGCATTTTTTAAAAGTATATGTACTCTTCGAAAAGATATTTCTCTCAAAAATGATTTTCATTTGATTTTTGGAAAAAATAATACAAATTTTCTCTCAAATTTTAGAAAATTTATTTGAAAAAATAAACTTCAATTTCTCAATTATCATGTAAAATTATCTTATATATTATTTTTATAGCTTTGTGAAAATATTAATTTTAGATGAATTGTGAAAATACAAATTTTTATTGAAACTGTCATTTCATTTAATGATTTTACAATTTTTCATACTATTTTAAAATGGTTTAGAATTGAAATTGGTTTAAATATATTATAATAAATTCAATTCTAGTCATTTTAATCAATTTTATATTATATTTTGTTATTAAAACTTTCTACACTAATGAAAATGTTTCCTTTAGAAAAGAAATTTTTCACTACATCTATGAGTTTAATTTTAAATTAAATTCTAGCAATTATGTGAATTTAATTAGATAAAATTGATTAAATATTTTATATAAAAATAATTAATATTTTATAATAATATCTAATTAATCATTTTTCTAATGAATTGTAAGATCAGTAAAAATTAATTACCTATATTATGGTTAATACCAGTTTACTTTAGTCTTAAACTAGAATTAGAAGTGTTTAAATGAGGAAAAAATTCCTAATTTATATTTTCTATCCATATTTATATATTATATCCTTAAAGGATTTATAATTATTAATTTTAGATCCTTATTTTATTCTAAAAACATGGTTATATCTTTTTATTTTCAAACATTCCACGTGTGTATGCTTCCCCTCCTATAAAAGGAAACACATACTTCACTCATTTTGAATCATATAAAGCCTTTGGGTTCTTCAAACAAATGAAAAAAATCCATTCCTTACATCCCTATTCATATCTTAGAGTCTTTATTTTTATTATTGTACACTCTAAGTAAGGTTTTTGGTGCTAACCTAATGAGGTTCTCTGAAGAAGGGTTATCATTTATAAAAAAATCCTTTTTAATTTATTTCATCATCCACCTCATTAAAAAAATCATAAAATATACTAATATAAAAAAATAAGCATCTCCCATATACTGAGGTGTTATTTTTTAATGACATACCCAATTTCTTTCCCCACCTCCATAAAATCTGAAACAAAACCATCGATCCTGTCTATAGAAAACTACCGACTCGATAATCGATATACTTATTTATCCATCATCACATCTCATGAGTGGATATAATTTTTTATTCAAGTTATGTATAATTTATTTATGATATAATTATACTTATTTGATTATAATATCACATATATAGCCTTAACTTCCAATCCATTGGGAAATGATAACTTCTCTCTTGCATATGTTTGGACTACCACCTCCATGATATAAAATTAAATTTTTTTTGGAAATGCACCTTTAAAGAAAGGAGGGAAACATTATAATTCCATCCCATTGAAAATAAATCAAGGAGAAATGTTTGAGATTAAATCACCACATTATATATATATACATATATTTATATATAAACATATTAAATATATTCATTATTTAAATAAAATTATGTTAAATTAAATAATTATTTAAATTTATATAATTATCTATTGGTAATTATATAATAACATTTTTTAAAAATAACATTTATTTATTTGTATTTATCAATATAGTAAATATAAATTTATAAATATTTTTTCCAAATATATTTTGAACATTATTAATGAATATTTAATCTTAAGTAAATTCATGTTAAAAATGAGTGAAAATGAATAAATTAAATATGTGTACACATCCAAAAATGGATTTGTATTGCGTGTGTGTGTTTTATATAAAAATTCATTTATTAAGTGTATTTAAAATCAATATAACACATATTTGATATATATTAAATATAAAAATCAAATGACATTTAATTATGACCGTTACACTATGAATTTAATCTTTCTTTTTAATTTATATTTATTTTTAATTATAAACCATTATTTACTAAATATATGACTATTTAATATAAATAAATATTTAATATTATATAAATCATATTTATATATATTCATATTTATCTATATATTAAATATATACTATTTCTTTACATTATTAGTAATTATCTGATCAATAAAATGTTTAATATTTTTCTCAAGTTACATATTTTTAATTTTTATTTGTTTAATTTTCATTTTGTATATATCTATATATTTATTATAAAATATTTATTAGTATTTATAACTTATATAATGTATAATAAATTCATTCATTGTTTTAAAATATTCTTCCATTATAAAACTTTTTAATATTTTTTAATAAACACCTTTTTCATTTTTTATTTATTTCATTATTTCATTTTATTTACGTGTTTATCAGAGCTTATAAAGGATCCCTTTATGTGCACTAAATTTTTTTATGATAATGGTTACCCTTTACCACTACTAAAAACGCTGATAAAATGCAAGATTTATTAGTACTTGTTTTAGCACTGATAATGGTCCCCATTAACATCGATTTTGTTTAGCACTAATAAAGGCCAGCACTATTAAAGGACTATTTTGTAGTAGTGAAGGTGTAGACATTGGGTATATTCTATAAAGGAAAAATTAACAAGGGGTTACCAAAATTTGATGGATCCATACCACTTATTAAAAATCCATGTTCTTACATTCTTCACTAATTAAAACAACTCGTCCCATAGTTTACCTTCTACGGGTGGAAAATATTTTTCTAGAAACAACTCTGCCCACTGAGTATGTTTGTTGACCTCTCTCTCATGTCTTATCTTGTATATATTTGTGCTTCCACAACACCCATACTAGAGGGATGGAAATAAACTGGATGACCTTTGTGATATAATTAATGATAAGAATAGGATATTGCTCAATAAAAGCATCATACTTCAATTCAATATCCTCATGATCAAAAGTATGAAATGGTTCGACAAGAAATCAGTGAAGCTTTGATATATGGAATACATTGTGCATGTCATGGTACCTTTTATGAAGATATATCTGATATCCTATCAGCATGAATCTCTCAAATGTCTCAAAAGTCCCAACATATTTATTAGATACATTTCATTATCTATAAATTCTTATATTCCCCATTCTAGGAGAAACATTCTAAAAAACCCAATCCCCTACCTCAATCTCTGGCGGTTGGTGACATCATTCACCAGAAAAAATTGTCTATATTAATCTTCAACCATCCAATTTTTGATAAGTTTAACCTTCGTTAATGTATCATAAAAGATACGAGGACTAATTAGAACTATCCCTCGTGCTTCTAACCATCAAAGGGGTGAATGACATGACTACCATATAGATACATGTAAGGAGCCATATATATGGTTATATGAATGATGTTATTATTTTGAAACTTAACAAAAACTATATTTATTTCCCAAGAATATCCTAAATCAAGGACACATTCTTGAAGAATGTCCTTTGGTACATGTATCATTAATTCTGACTAGTCGTCGGTCCATGGGTGAATGTTTGTGCTCAGAAGCTCCTGTGTACCTAATTCTTTATAAAACCACTGATAGAACCTCAATGTAAAATGAGAATCCCAATCAGAAATGATGGCATGAGGTGTATTCATATAATCTCATGGACACAGATTCTCCCAAGATCATCCACTAAGAAGGTATTCCTTATAGGGACAAAAATCGGTGACCTTTATTAGTCTATCCATGATTAACCATTAATGCATTACTATATCAAGGTAACCATAGAAAATTATTCAAAAACATGGAAAAACATAACATATACATTATAGAAATTATAATTGATGTAAAAAACTAGAATGATCCTAGTGCTCTTCCTACACCTATAGACAATTGTAACACCTAGGGATAAATCTCATGATCTGACATTTCAACCCAAGCCACCAATACTTGTAGTGCATGTCTAGGTACACCTTAGACATCATTAGGTGTACTACACAATATGAAGTATGGGATTCCAATATCATTTCCTATCTAATATCTATTTCCATCTAGACATGTATATTAATAATAAGGATCTCATATCTATTTCTAGAAAAACCTGGTGGTGGATCCTAACTTGAAACACCCTCCCTTAAGAGTAATCCCTTAGGATCAAAGAACTGTCTCATCTTTACATTATCCAAAATTGATGAGATAACCACTATGGTCATAAGTAATTTCCACTCATTACCCTTTTAAAACTCCAACTGAATGATATAAAGAATATCCATTAACCTCCATTCATCACTGGCTTCCTAAATAGCTTACATTTGACTCTTTATACTCCTAGCAGCAGCAACATTGATGCTCTTTTTAGGAATATAGGTAAGCTCAATGTCAAAGGACTGAAGGTATTATACCGAAATTCTCTATAAAATGATCAATTAATGATATGAAAAAATATATGTTTGATGTATTTTTTTCTTAAACACCAAAAACTACTCTCCCAACAAGTAATTCCCCATACAACACAATGTATGAATGGCATATACTACCATTATATCGTACATCAGGCGCTTATTCTTATGAGTCCTTAACTACCAAGACCCATATAAATTGAATCAATCCTCATGTATCATAATTTTTTCTAACACAATATTTTATTCATCACAAAAAATCATATTTCCTCCAATGGTATTTTGAAGAATCAAGATCGATGATGAATTCAATTGTTCTTTCATCTCTTGAATGGCCTTCTCTCACACATTATACCAAAATAACATCACACAATTTTTATTCAAGACTGTAATATTTGATTTAAGGCATTAATATTCCTATATAAATTTTATTTAATAGCCATATATCTCTTAGAAACTTTATATTTGGAAGATGTTCTTAGGTTTCTGCCAAAACAAATAGTGCTCACCTTCACTTGTTCAATTGATACTCCTATATCTAAAATTAGTGGACCCAAAAGTTAACAATATACATTTAGTAGTGTAATTTAGTGATATTAGTGTTTAGTTACTTATCTTTTAGTGTATTCAATATGATCTCAAGATGTTTGGAATAGTCTTGTTGAGTACATGAACAAACCAACATATTATCTTTGAAAAATACCACCATCAAATCCATATATGGGTGGACAAACAAAATCATGAAGTCCATGAAGATTTTCGGAGTCTTTATGAGACAGAAAATCATGAGTAGGAACTCATAAAAAACATACCGGCTTTGGAAATTCATAACTTGTATATCATAAGATTGTACGTGTACTTGATGGTATCCTTACCTCAAATCAAACTTGGAGAAAATCCTTCATTCTCAAAGCTAGTCAAGTAGTTCATTGATATGAGGTAGTGGATACTAATTCTTAACAACAATTTTTTCATCTGATGATATTCAAAATAATTTTTTGGGTACCACATTCCTTATTATCAAAAAAATAGGTGAACCCCTTGGTAATGGCTAGATCATATAAAACCCTTATCCTCCAAATCATCTAGTTTCTCCTTGAGATACTACAACTTAGTATTACCAATCATTTAAAGGACAATGAATACTACTATCGCTCCTGATACTATCATGATAAGAAAAAGTATTACAATTTAGACTCTCACGCTAATTAGTCCACAATGATATCGTCCAACTTAACTTTCAGGGACATCTTATTCTCCCTTAAGTATATAACTACTTCTATATGGTTA